>OY728140.1:1040418192-1041782836 GCA_963277665.1 Viscum album | reverse complement strand
ATATTATCTAATATAAATGAAATGTTTTGACATTGTAACATGATCAACTACCAAAAAAATAGAATTATTAACATTAGATGTCTTGGGGAGTCCTATAAAAAAACTTATGGTAATTTTTCCTATTTATATTTAGGAATAGGTTATATTTATAACATCCCATTTCAATTCCATCTCATGGTCTTAACATTCTGACATACCATACATCAAGATATCGACTTTTTACTATCCATTATAAAGTTATGTACCTATAAATATTCTTTCATATCTTTATATATCTTTATACTTTTTGGATGCATAAATAATAATGAACTATTATCTTTATCCAATAGATCCATATTCATGTATGTATTTTATAGGATGCATACTTAGGTTCTTAACTTTACCATTCCATCACAATCATGGTTGAACTCAAGAAAAAATTATCACCTTCTTTTGTAGTTGCACATCCAAAAAAATCCTTTTAATCCTATCATAGATGAATGGTTGAGAATTCATATGAAAAAGATAATATCTCCCTAATTTCCTCAATATTTCAAGATTCATATTCTAAAAAACTAAAAATATTAGATCTATTTCTATCCTTAAAATGGGAAAATTATTTTGTTCATTCTAACCTAGAGTATAAACCACCATGTTCACCTTACCATGGTGGTAATGTATAGAGAAGTTATAATATTTTATCATCTCTATCTTCTCTGGTTCATATTTAACTCATTTTTTGTGAATATATAATTCAAAAAATTATAATCAGTATATATATCAAACCTTTCAACATAGAGATAATTCCTCCATATTTTTAATGAAAAATAATTACTGTTTTGAACTCCAAATCATACGTTTTGTAATTTTATTCATGAATTTCCAATTGGATTGGTATAGAAGTTATCATTGTATAATTATAAATGAGTAATAATCCTATACCATTCTTTAATGCATCAATATATATTTGAAAATCTTTCCCATTGTTGGGTAATGTAATCCCAGGTGCACTACCTACCTGAATGGCATGAAGGCCTTGATTTTTTAGTTATTTTTGGATAATCCCATTTTTAACTAAGATGAGAGGGAACCATTACATAACCCTTAGTCCTAGTGTCATAAGGCCCAGTACATGACCCAAAGGCCTAGAGGCACAATTCCCAATACATGACTCGAAGGCCCAACCAAACTACACTAGAACTGCCCCTACCCAGAATCTGCATCATTAAAGGTGCCTAACTCTCCAACTCACAATACTGATTGGCTAGAATTTCCCCATTTATAGATTCACAATACCTAGTACCAATGGAAGTTTTCATACCCTCTCATTCTTACAATCTGGTTAGCTCTACTCGGGTGGTTGCTACTTGCACTGAATCCTCTTCTAGGTCTACCCATGTGCGGTCTTCCCAGGTTGTTTCTTGTTATTTGTGGCCCGAAGTCCCTATGGCTCGAAGGCCCTTGGTGACTCGAAGTCCCTATGGAATAAAGGTCAATAGTGGCCCATGGATCCCTTATGACTCAAGTTTCTTAGTGTATTGGATAATCACGTAAAATTTCTCACAAAGAATCAATAGTATCCTAGAAACCCAAGAAAACTACAGATATCAATTACCTTGGTTAGACTGGACCATTGTTTATTAACTTCCATATTTGAAGGATCCACCAATATATAATCACTTTAAATTATATGACCAAAGAATGTGACTTTCTGTATCCAAAATCCACACATAGAAATTTTGGAATATACCTTCTCCTGCCTAATGGTCTTCAGCATAATCCTAAAATGTTATTCATGTTCTTCCTTGCTCTTAAAATATATATTAATATCATATATGAAGACTACCATAAATATATCAAGGTAATATATTAAGTCTCAAGTCATTAAATCCATGAAGATAGTAGGAGTATTTTTATGTCCAAATAGAACTACTATAAATTCATAATGAATATACCTCAATGAAAAGGATGTCTTATGTATATCCTCCTTATTAACCCTCAATTAATGATATCTATATTAAAGTTAAATCTTCTAAAATTATTAATATTCATGTAATTGGTCAAATAAGTCATAAATAAAAAGAATAGGATACCTATTATTGATATTTATCTTGTTATGTTTTCTTTAATCAATGAAAAGTCTCGTTGACCCATCATTTTTTTAAAAAAAACAAAATTTCACCCCATGGTGATGAACTGGGGAGTATGAATCCTTTATCAATATTCTCTTGAAGTTGTATCTTAGATTCATGAAATAATATTGGGCCCATTCTATATTTAGTCTTTGAAATAGGTTTAACATTAGTTATGAGTTCTATTGGAAACTCAACTTCACGATTCGATGGAATATTGCGAATTTATTATGGAAATACGTCAGAATAATCCTAAAAAATATGTATATCTTTAGATTTTAGGTTCTAAAAAAACATTTGAGATAAATATCTCTCAATAATTGGCAGTAATACCCATATAATGGATGGAACTTCCATTGTATGTCCATATTCATCCTCACACTAAAATAATATTATAGGATGATTCGGAATATTAAGTGTGACATCCATTTATAATTAATTGATGTCGTATATATATAGATAGATCCAATCCATGACCAAAATCACATAAAAATATAATGTAGGGGTAAAAAAAATTTATAGAAATAATAATCCAATGAACTTATATTTGAGAGTAGTTATATACTTGATATGTGATGATCGTATCATTAAGAGTTTTCATTGCTAATACCAGTATCCAATCATTAGGGTGGTAATGTAATACTCTTATAAAATTCCTTTGATATAAAATATTGGGTATATACACAATCAAATAAGTCATGTTTTGTTCTATAGTGGATGATATATGTACCTTTCACCACATAATTCTTGCAACCCAATTCAACATTTGTTATCACATGATATTTCCCTTTTTCATTTGACTTCAGAGATTGTTGAGGCTTATTATCCTCATTAGACATTAGATTGGATAATTGATTCATATAATCCTAAAACTCCATACATCTGAAGCACTTAATTTTTCATGACATATTCAGTTGAGATTTTTCTTAGTTAATTTCCATGATTGTCCTCTTTACTTCACTTCCAAATTATTTTACTCAATGTCCAGGACTCTCACAATTCAAACATATTCTTATTCCTTTTAGGAAATTAATTGAGTTCACCTTCCCACATGTTTGGAATATAGTAGGATGAAACAAATTCTTTCTAACATATGACATACTAATGGAGCTTCCATGAAACTCCATCATCCTTTTCTTATCACTATAACCATGAGGGTTCCTAGATTCCATTTTCTCTTTGATTTCACATCGAATAATTTATTTGTAGATTCTAAAGTCCATTATGGATAATTCATTTCAAACACATGGTTTCAAACCACTAATTATTCTATCAATATTTCTTTCTAGGTCAATGATAAAACCAGTGGAATGATTCACAAGTCTTTTAATGTTTTCATTATAGGTATAGATGGATTTTTCATCCTTCTACTTCAGAACTAGAGAGACCATATCCCTTTTAGTATGAAGAGTACGAGGAAAGTACTTATTGATTAATAAACTCTTAAACTTGTCTAATTCCATATATTATATTTCTTCTACATTACATGTATTATTTATAAGAGATAAACATTGATCCACGTCATATTCTATGATAGAGACTACAAGGACAAAAAACAATTATTCTATGAGAATTTTATAATAAAAAATCCTATTTTATATATCAATTATCCATTGTTCAATATATATTGGATCATAAGAATAATGGAAATAGAGTGTAATTTGATTTATAAATGATTTAATGACCTTTTTCCCACTCTTTTGGGTATTTATAATCTTAACATGTTCTGCATTACTATACATATACTAAAAACATTGAGTGAGAATATTCAAAATATATTTCATCCCAACACCTAATATATTTGGTTTATCATGACTATGGTCATTTCATTGGACACCTCATTCATTTTTTACATGATTCCTTTAGTTTCTCAGCTTTAACTATTAAAAAATTATATTTTAAGCATCAACTTCAAATAATTTGATTGTAAAATTATAAATTCATGAAAAACATTCATGTGATATCCTAAATTATGAAAGCTTATGATTAACTATTGAAACTTTAGGTTTAACCTAGTTCATTCATGGTAATAATAAATTAAATTCCTTTCTAATGGATCATAAATAGAATTTAAAATTAAAAAAATGAATATTCTATGAAATTGTATTGTTGGGTGTACATTCTTAGGACCACTCATCATGCACCAGTAATGATCAAGTTAATACCCATTCTACCCCATTCAGAGTTGTTACCCATATATGCATTTCTGAAATAGATGCAGCCACTTTCCAGTATCTATAAATGGATGTTTTTATAGTAAAACACATAATATTTATTTTAGAAAAATATATTACAATGTTATCAGATATATAGAATTATCCCCAACATTTTCACTAAGGTTTTCTAATCCTAATCTCCAAAAATAACTAAACCCTACTTGGATACCAACTGAGGAAACCCAAACATATCCTACATATATATTACACTATTTTAGAAAAATATTCATTACATAAAAAAATTATACATTCCCTATAATTGGAAAGGTTTAGTGTCTTTATAGAATAGACATAAAAACATATTATATTATAAATGATCCAAAACATATCCCATAATTATCTTCATATTATTACACTTATAGATATATAATACATAGAACCTTTCATTAAAACATGGGGAAGGAAAACATAAGAAAGTGTGATATCAGATTCATAGTAAGGGTAAATATATAAGATATAAATCAATGATAATATAAGAGAAAAATAGTATGATAGCATAATAACAACATAAATAAGTCATACTCAATCAATTAAATATCTTTATTCAAGAATCAAGGTATAATTATTTTTCATAACAAAATAAAAAATTCTTAAGACTATAGAATCATCAATAATAAATCATGATCTGAGAGAGAATATTATAATCATAGAAATATGGCACAAGAATAATCTTATATCATTTTGAAAATGTAAAAATAATAATTTGATTATTCATTAAGTGAAGAACATGAAATTTATTACTATTATAAACTTATGGAAATTAATACATGTCTATGAATAAACTTATTGATATGAAACTAGGTCCTCGAATAATATTGTGAAAATGAAATTAAGTTTATTCATAACATAGTCATCTCAAGATATATCCATATTTAACTAATGAAATGTATGGATAAAAAATCCCACACATCACATAAATTTAAACCATAAATGTGATTAAATTTCATAAAAATCATTTTTTCATCATCATATAACCCATGTAAAATAAACAGGTTTCATAAATATTTCATCTTAACATAGTTAACCCAAAAACATGTAACAGGTTTCCTAAAATCATATATAAATCCTTTTCCTGATAAACCATATAGAAACAATAAATAGATGGAATAATTTCAAAACATCCCTAGGTATTCATTAGTAAAATAAAAGTATGCTACTATCAATTAAAACAGACTTTAAAAAATCAATTAAATATTTCTTGAAGAAAATACTCTTTTTATTTGGAAATAAACTATTTAAAATCCAAAAAAATTAAAAATATTAATGAAATTATTTTCATTCAAATTATATGTGGAATAATTTAAATAAATACTCATATAAAATATTATTCTTCATATTGGTAAATATAATTTATTTATAATACATTAAAACAAAGAATTTGTTCACATATTTGGTAAAAAGCACCTCATTTTGAAAAAGGAAAGAATTATTTTTTAAAACATTATTTTAGATAATAAAATAAGGGTAAATATAAATTCAATTATTCATTATATAATAATAAAAATATTCTTGAAAATATTTTAATAAAATTATGTACATTGATGAAAAATATTCCAGACCAAAGAGAAAATAAATTTGGTTTTTCTTAAGAACATTTTCCCCATAATTTTAATTACTATAGAGAGAAAATGGTAATATAGCTTGAAAATTCCATAAATAAAAATATTATAATAAAAAATAGAAATATTCTAATTTATAATAACCTTATAACTTCCCTCAATTTACATTTATCAATGACAATCTTGATTAAAATTATATTTTATCATAAACTCTTACCTCATGTCTTTTCTTGCTTCATATTCATTCAAACGTCCTATATAATAAAATAGATTTATTATAAATATATTCTAGAACCATATTATTACATGTAATTCCATATATTATTTACTTATAACTATAATCACTCGTTTATTAACAACTCCTTATTAAAATCACTCTTGTATGTGATAAAAGTTTAATTTTTCATGTATGTTTCAAATATTTACTTCTAGTCCTTTTACATTGATCATGGTTCCATAATATACATAATATTAATCATTTAATAGTTATCATATGTAATAATTATATAAACTTTTATAACTATTAACATAAAGTGGTCATGAAAAATGAATTACATCACTTCATAAAGATGGTAATCCATATATACACATGAGTGATGTTTCTATTTTGTGATGTATGGAATAAAACAAAGGAAAATAGTAATTCACCTTTAAAATTAATTATTATATAATAAGTATAATATATATTCATTAAATATATCATTATTACAACTCTTGTAAAGTGTAAATAAAAAAATAATTGCATTGCTTTGTGGATGTGGTAGTCCACACGTACGTGTGAGAGATGTATCATTTCACAACAGATGTGAAGATAATAAGATATATAATATATAATTGTCAAATAAAGATAATAATTTCATAAATATCATATATAATCATTAAATTTATCATAAAAATAAATCATTAAACATGGTGATGGAAAATGAATCATATCACTATGTGGAGGTGATAATCCACACCTACACATTAATGATAATTTCATTTTATATTTGGTAGAAAGATAGATAAATAAAGGTTGTTCTCCATACCTAATAACACCTCAATATATGGAGGATAATTTTTTTGTATAATCTTGTTTATAATATAATTTAAGTAGGAATAAGAAGAAATAAAATGCATACATTTTGTTAAGAGTTATACCTCTAATTTGGACAACCACCTTTGGATTACACTTTATGCTTTCAAAGGATCATATTTTGAATAATACAAGAAAATTAGATAATGTTTTGGAATGTTATTATTGGATTTTGGTATTAATTTTATAATAAATAAGGTTTATTAAGTGTGAAGAAGACATAAGAGGTGGTGTCATTTAACAAGGGAGGGAGAGGAAAATCTTGTAACTTCTAAAATATTAAAATATATTAAAGTCTTAATCCTGAAAAATAGCTCCAAAATGGATCCTGTTTGAATCTAGGATGATATATAACCAAAATATATTAAAAAACTTTATTTATAAAAGTTTTTGTTTCATTTTACCCCTTATATATTTAGTTTAACCCCTCATTAACTGATTTTAACCATTACTATAATAATGATTTTTTTCCTCGGTTACAATTCATAAAGAACAAAATTTTCATTTACCATATTATATAATAATAATTTTAATGATTTAAAAAATAAAACCCATTTTATAAAATTCAATCATTATATGTGGGTGAAATTAATTTTAAAATAATCTTATAAAACACGAAGAGAATTTTTTTCCAAAAATGATTTTTTAACTATAAAAATGTGTTTATACCAAAATTAAACATAAATTTGTTTCAAATTAAATTAATTGGTTTGTTTTTAATTAAAAAATAATTAAATTTTTAAATCAACTCAACACAAAATAATACTTTGTTAATACTCAAATGAAAAATTCAAGTTTCTATAAAATCATTATTTTTTCAATATGTTATGAAGAATTAATCTTTTCAAAAAAAAATAAACAAATTCTTCATAAGATAATTTTGATATGTTGATTTCAAAAAAATTATATCCTTTTTACAAAATAAAATCTCTAAAATTGGAAGAAAATAATTATAATATTTTCTAAAAAAATGTAATAAAACCTATTTCTATGAAAAAAATATTTTTAAAGTATAAAATGGCTTCACTGAAAAATAAGTTCATAATTTCTAATTAATAGTCAAAATATATATATATTATGTGAAATATAAATATAATTCATAATTTTTTTAATTCTATTCATACCCTCAAATATAATTTCTAGGTTATAAATGCATATTATATCATGATTCTTTTAGACTCGGGGTTTCAGGTAAATAATGTTATCAAATACCTTGTGTTCATTTAAAAGTAAATTGTATTTAAAATATTAGGGTGTTATAGAAAGTATTATATAATTTCAAAAATATATTATAAATATATTTTCACCTAGAAATTTTTAAAAGGGTATTCCTTTTACACTTTGATGAAAATGAGCCATACAGAAATGTTAACAATTTCCTTAAAACATTTTTGAAGAAGTTAAAGTAGTATAAAATGACCATAATCAGTTATTTGGGAATATATAAAGAAAATTTTAAAATAATAAAATGAATTAGGACATTGGAAAATGGAGGTTCTTGACCAAAAAGAAGAGACATGGTCCTTTTCACCTACAAGAAACACTTATGGTAAAATATGAGTCAAGGGGAAATGAAATATCAATATAAATAGTAAAACCTTGTGAATATATGATGGTAACTATAGAAGGTTTTTTATATAATAGAAATTCCCAAAATATATTTTTTGAAAAAAATAATTTTTATTTAAAAATAATATTGGCAATGAAACCTTTAATATTTGAGTAAAATTTTGATCAAAATAAAATTTAACTTAAGTATATTAGGAATCTATGGAAATTTAAATAAAGTAAAGGATATAGATCTTAAAACCCCATGAATATTGTAACAAACATTTATTTGATATTAATCAAACCATATTAAAGGTATCATGGTTCACATTAAGAAATATATCTCTTGAAATTATATTTTATAAAATGAACCCCATACCTTTATTCTTTCTTTTTTGAATACCCTCTATTCTCCTATAAAATAAACATACCAATCATAATATACTATATCATAACCATATTCATACCAAATAATATTTAAAATTTTCATTTATAATCATTATCGATATGTATATTAGTTAGTTTTTTCCTTATTTCCTCATTTGGTGTTTATCGTTTTGATCATTTATACTAGTTTTATAAGATTGGTATCAATATTCATTCTTCTTAAAAATATAATCATTACAAGTTCATTAATGTTACTATAATATATGAATTATTATAAAAATCCAAACATTTCTTACATAGATTTCACATCTTAATATATTAATATTCATTACATAACATTTTTATCCACACCAGAATCCTATAGTACTTGTTTATTTGAAAAATGGAAACATAAAAACATGGTTTATAAAATATACACATATTCTCCCACTTATTTATTCATAAATGGAACCTTTATTTTACATATCATACTTAATAACTTTTTTTCATAATAGATGGAAAGGAAGAATAATAAAAATGTGATATTAGATTCTCAACAAGGGTAAACATGGGAGATATCAAAGCTCCCGTAATCATAACATGATTATGAGGTTATATGAATGTGATATTAACAATTGAAAACCATAAACTTCATATAAATTATCATAATATTAAGTCATGGAATAATTATTGGAAGTTCATAAGACATGAATCCTAATGGAATCAAAAAACATTAACCATGAATGTAAAAAATTGGAAAAATACATAGAATTGTAGCATACACATAACAAAAGAAAATTATTTCCTTAGTAGTCAAGGGTATTTTCCAAGAATATAATAGTGGAATTATTTCACTCCCCAAACCATTATTTTTTTAAGTATCACTCCCAAGACTATACAAGTGGATATAGACTCTTACTGAACTGGGTTCACAATTCATTTTAGTATTGTTTATCTCCTAAGATATTAGTCTTTACCCAATGCATTAAAGAGAGATATAGGTCCCACTTTTCACATAATGAAAATCATACATATGTTTACCAAAATATAAATAATCTTTCATTATAACAAAATCCATGATAATAAATGGTTTTCATAAACATTTCATCATTCTATAACCCATAAAAAATAAATAGGTTTCTAAACCATCACATCATTTCATCACAGCATAACCCATTGAAAAGAAAAAAGTTTCATAAAAATATTTTCGTCATAAATATAAACTATCTAGAGAAATAATAATGACGGTACTATTTATCATATTCTTGGTAAAGCATAAGTTATATCAAGGTTCATTGTCTTTGATGAATTTAAATACCATTAAATGGTCTTTAAAACATTCTTGAGGTAAATAAACTTCCCATTTTTGAAATAAATTAATAAAAAATACCCAATTATAATGGAAAACATTTTCTTTGGAAAAAACCTTGTAAAAAATTAAATTATTTTTAAATCTAAGATTATTCAAGATAGTGGTAAAAATTAATCATGAGGTATAAGTTGAAAAAACATTCCTTATATACTTTTATTGAAAAAGTTACAAAGTACCTCATTTTAAAAATAAAAAAATATATATTCCTCTCAAAAAGTTTTATAAAAATAAAAAAAATAGGTAAAAATTAATTTAAAAAATAAAATGGATAATATTAAAATGCCTCTTGAAAAAAAAAATTAGAAAACATGAATATGGAGGGAAAAGGTTTTTCGATGGAAGAGAGAAACAAAGTGAGGTTTCTTTAAAAACATTCTTCTAGTCTCCTGAGTGTATAAGGTGATGTAAATAAAACAAAAACATATATTTTCAATAAATAACCATTTTATAACAAAATTTATGATTTTTATTAGAGTTGGATCATAATATTTCATCATTAGAAACATAATCATAAGCAATCCTGATAAATAATAATATTCTGAAATAAAAACCCTTATCGCTTTGGTATCATTTGAATAATAAGTCCCATGAAATAATTATTAATATATGGATATTTAAATCCCTATAACATTCATAATAGTGATCAAAAAATACATTCATGGGTATTATATACATCATAAAAAATAAATAAGTGGTCTATAAGGTATCTTTCCCACAGAAATAAAATTGAGATGAAAATTCCTTAACTCGAGTTCACCTTATTTGGAAAGAAATCTAACCTCCTTTACAATAAATTAAAATTTATTATAATTATATACCATAATCATACACAAAACTATAATATCTTACATTATCCCTTTATTATATTTCAGTTCCCCTTTTATAAATAAATCCCTAACATTTTTATTTTTGGGTGTTAACTGTTTCGTTTATCATGAATATTTTGGTTTGGTAGTTCCAGTCCAAGTAAAAATTCCATAGTTACATAATAATAATTATTTTAATAATTATATAAATATCATATATATTCATTATATTAATGTTTATAGTAAACATTAAAATTTATAAAAAATAAAAATGAATTACATCGTTCATGGAGATGGTAAGTTGTACATATGTATGAAAGTTGTTTTCACTTTTCAACGGATGAAATGAAATAAAGGTAAATAATAATTAAATTTTAAAAAATAAATATCGTGTTATATATATAATTTTTTTTAAATCTATCCTTATTACCATCCATTTAAAATGGAAATGAAAAACGAATCACATCACTTCTTGGAGGTGGTAGTCCACATGTACGCACGAGCGACATTATTATTTACTTGTGGACTGAATATTAAGTAGGTATATGTGACATAATAATTCAATAATTAAAAATATATAATAAAGAAAATATATAAAAATTAAAACCATTGTATTACCCATCTATAAAACATGTTGATGAAAAATGAATTGTATCGCTACATGGTGACTGGAAGCTGTATGTACACACGAGCAATACTTTCACTTATCATTTGATAGGAAAGAGTGTTCATGGTGGTGGTTTTATAATCATACCAAAATTTAATAATATTAACCATAATGAATTTATTACTTTATTATATATACCATAAACTTATAATTGGTTGTTAATAATATAAAATAAAGTGATTTGTTGAAGAGATTACCTCTTCTTTGAAACGACTTCTTTAGATCTGTTACAAGGGTCTCTATGGTTGGTATTTTGGGAAGAGAAAAATCTATTGAATGTGGATAGAAAAATTTAGATGATAAATTAGTAGATTTTGGTCAACATTGAAGTCTCAAAATGGTCTGAAGAATTTATGGAGGGGGTTCCCTTTTATAATTAAGGTGAGGGGCACTTTTGGAATTTTTTAAAATATTAAATTTTAATAAATTCATTCTCAAGTAAAATGACTCAAAATGTCCATTTGTTATAATATAAGGTATTATAGGTTTTTAATACTATCAACCAATATAATTTAGACAATTTTTTTTGTAATTTTAAACCTTATCGTTTTGATTAACCCTTAGTAAACTATTTTTAAGTTAAACTATGGTAAGATATTTTTTCAATAATAAAGGCTGATATTTTAACTAATAAGGTGACTATACTCCCATAAATAGGAATTTTATATCATATTAGACCATATAATATCTACAATGTCATATTTAAATATTTTTGTGATTTTAAAATAATTTGATAAAATATCAATAATTCCAATTTTCAAACTATTCATTTAATTTGACATTAAATACATCAAGACGAAAAGGTATTTATAATATAATCCATCAAAAATTCCTAAATTTTGATATAGATCTATAAAATTACTTTTAATAATTAATAATTTCAAATTATATTGGTTTTATTATTTTTAAAATCATTGTTTATTTTTTTATTAATTAAATAAATGTCATTTTGGCATTCGGAAAGAATTTAATGTAATTATTTAAAACCTAAAAATTAGAAATAAATTTACATTATAAAAATAAGTTTATTATTATCAAAATATCTATTTATATTAATTCAATATGTATTTTAAATTATATTTATATCTTGAAAATTTAATTAATATGTTATTTTGACTTTTCTGACCTTACTCGAGCATTGTACAAGAATTTAGATAAGCCACTTATTATAAAACTAAAAAATTCATGTATAGAAATAAAAATAATAATTAATACATATTTTTTAATAAAATAAGTCGATAAGGGACTTATTTCATCTCAAATATTATATTTAGGTTACCAACATTGACTTTTTCAGCGCCACGAAAGCTCTACGTAGGCATCGAAAATGATTTTCATATTTATCATGTAATAAAAAATACTTTTTTATGAATTACATATGTAAGATAATTTTATTATTTTATCATAATTTATTAACTTAATATTTTTCATAATTTATTTATATTATGTTTATTTCTTTTCAATATCATAAAACATACTCTATTTCATAAAAACAATAATTTTTACTATTTTTCCAAGATTTAACTTCTTCATAACAATGTAAAAAAATAATCCTCAGATAAATTTGAATTAATGAACCCAAAAATAAATTAAACTTTATTAAAAATTAATTTCTATAATTGAATGAATTTAATTATATATAAATTCGTAAAATGTAATGAAAATCAGATTTTAGAAAAATCCCTTTTTATGTATAAAAGTGTTTTTAAACCAAATTCAACTATAAAATTTATTATAATGAGCATAATTATATTATTCATAATATAATAAAAATAATTTTAATTTTAAACTAAATTAATAAAAAGCATTCATTTTTAAATTTCTGAAATAAAAATATTGTTTTCAATAAAATTCAGTATTTTTCACTCTTCATTGAAAAATCAATCTTTTCATAAAATTACCAAAAATTAACGCCAATATAATTTTTATTTGATTAATTGAAAATTGATATTATTTTTATCAAATAAAATTAATTAATGTTAAATAATTTAATAATAATATTTTATCAAAAAAATAAATAAAATCATTTGTTAAGAAGAAGTATGTCTATAGCATTATATAACAATGAAAAAAATTGATTGATTATTTGCTAAAAATTTATCAATATGTTTATATTGATTAGTAATTTTATATATATTTTGTAAATTATTTAATCATTTTCAAAAAATCCAATTTAATATCTAGGTTATAACTGTCACATTAAATAATAATATTTTAATATTTTATCATGGTTCATTTAAACTCAGTATTGCGTGTAACGCAAGCTAGAAAAGAAATAAAATTATTTAAAGAAAAATATTTTCTAAAATATATGTTTGTTATATTATCCCCCCATTAATAAATTTATTCATCAAAATTTGAACATCTACATAGTAATCAAAGGTTTCATATTTGAAAAATCTTTTGTTGAAAACCCATATCATAAAATGGTTGATAAAACATTCCATTAAAAAGATGGAAAGGGAAGTATGATGGTCATAAATAAACTACATTTTAAAATAAAATAACATCATTTAGAATATAAAATATGGACATGGAATAAAAAAATAACTACTAAGGACTAATAGAGAGTGATAAAGAACATTTTCAGGAGAAAGTGGACAACCACAAAACCATGGATCGATGAGGGGTTAAAAGGAAATAAATTCGTCAAATTTAAAGGTTATATGATAATATTTTTTTCTTAAGATCCTTTTACTATATTCGAGGCATTAATTTAAAATCTAGACTAAGAAAATAAGGAAATATAATTAAATTATAAGTATAAATTTATCCTATAATCAATTTCCAACATAATATAATCTATTACTCCAAATAGTGAGTATTCAAGATGAATATTTTATATCTAAAGTACTAAAATAAAATTATAATGTATTGAAAATGTGTATCAAGATATTCCTCCTATCTTTAGGAATTAACCAAAACCAAAAATGGTTTTCACATGATAATTATAAAAAAAAACTTGAAATAATATATTTAACTCAAAAATATTCTATAATAAAAACAAAGGTTCCACTTAGAACATTTTAATAAATAACTCTACATCCTAAATTACCTCAATAACCTCAACATTAAATAACGTTTTAACATCAAATTCTAGGTCATACCATTTAACTTACATATTCAAAAAATTAATTGTATTCTTCCAATATAATTTTTCATGTTAAATCACTTATTAAACCTAAGGGTTACATATACCTCAAACTAAAGAAAAATATCCCAAATATAATTAATCAACATGATAAATTACTATATAATCTTGATATATAGTGAAAATCCCAAAAATATCATCAATTAAATTTAGATACTCACCTGAAATGTGATGATTAACTTGATCATAAATATCTATGAAAATATTACCTTATCAATGAATAACTTTCAACCATCGAGATTATCTATATCCCACAATTCAGTAGTTAATATTTAACTTAATAAAAAATAATATTCCAACCCCAAATGATATTTAAACCTCAAAAAATTCAAAATCACATCACTTAAAACATTAAATGGGGGTGTTGATGAATTTAAACTTATGATCAACCTTAAACTTATAAACCCATAATGGTATAAATAATATTTAAGTTAACCTCAAATTAAATCATATATGATTCTAAAAATTAACACATTTCTTATTCCATAAATATGTATTCAAACTATTGAATATATTAAATAAATCCAAAAAATAGATAAACATATTCAAAGATGAACAAAAACAATTTTTATAAACTAATAATTGTCAAGGTCACCAATACTATCAATATTAGTCATCCATTTATCACAGTTAAACATTATTAACTCAACACCATACACATATTAAGTTTTATATTTCCTTTAATCATGTGCTCTCCAAAATTATCACATTACTGCGAAATCACTTTTCTTATATATTAGTGGCATTCAAAATAAGTTTTCAATTCCTTAAAGAAAAACTTATGTGAAACAATCCATATAAGTTTCCTTATTTTTTAACCATAATATATTTATTATAACACATATATAACATAATTCTTGAATTCATATACATAAACACTTCAATCATCGCACTGATTTCTTAAATAATTAATTAGGTTTCATCATCTTATTCTCCAATACTTCTCTAATACAATATGAAATATAAATCATATCTTAATATTCATTAACATAAATTCAATCATACTTATTAATTTTAACATATTAAATACTTCTTAAAGAGATCATACAGTTCATATTTCATTCATAGTCTCTTCATATTTATTGATAAAACCATTACTCACACAACCTTACTGATTTTATTCTCTTTATTTTCCTCCTAGGACATAAATTTTCATAATGAACATACTTTACACATCTAAAACATTAAAATTCCATGGATACTTTTGAGAAACCATTATTCTCATCCATTGTGTTAACTGATCTTTTTATTTTTCATTGAAAATTACTTGATTTGTGTCCTTCTCTTCCACACTCAAAATGTCTTCATATTTTTTGAGACATTTATTTGAGTGCTTCTTCCCAGATTCTAGACATTTTGAAATCTGAATATTCTTTCCTCCATGGTCTTTATGAAACTCAATATTTCTCTTATTATGTTTATCAGGAAACTCACCAAATATGAGATTTTTAATCATATAATGAGATATTTGATTAGTCATAATCACAAGGTTTCTCATTCCATCTATTTTTTCAAATGTTTTCTCAGGATTTTTATCACTCCATTGACTATATAATTTAAAATTAACATGATTTATTCAGGTTTTATCCATTGACTAAAACCAAAAAGAATAGTGTGATAAAGAATAATCATAGTAGGAAACCATATAATCATTAAAAATAATTTATAGGATATCTAATTCCTGACACATACTCTAGGATACATTATGTTTATCCTAGGTCATTCATGATAATTACAAAAACATTAGGATGTTATCTTATACTTAGAATCATCCACAATGTTCTTACTAAAGTTCTCTCATCCTAGTTTACAAAGGATAACTAAACCACGATTTGATACCAACTATATTGGCCTAAACTTTTCATAAATAGATATAAAATATTAATAGATGGATATTCATTATATCAGATGTCGATCCATGCTGTAATCATTTTGCTCTAGTGTCTTTGAAGACTTTGAAACATAAACAACTGGTTTATAAAATATCTACATTTTCAATCACTTATTTATTCATAAGTATCACCCAAATTATATATATATTGATTAATACCTTTCTTCATAACCTTGATAAAGGAAACATAAGAAAAGTTTGAGTTTATATGCTCTATAAGGGTAAAGAAGGAAGATATCAAATATCACATAAGAATAACATGAGTATAAGGGTATAATAACATGATCTTAACATTTTAAAACTACCCTATATATAAAATATATTAATCATAATTCATAGCATAAAGTATGATAGTTTATAATACATGAATCATAAAGGAATAAAATAACATGAGTCACGAGATCATATCCTTGGATTAATAAAGAGAATTGGGGAATACACATAAGCATATAAAATCATTTCCTTATTAGTCAAGGATATTTTCCAAGACTGTCATAATAGAATGTTTTCACTCCCTAAACAATTGTAGTTGTCAATGTTCACTCTCAATACTATCAATTTGGAAATGGTCCCATACTAAACTAGTTTCAATTCACATTCAAGTAATATTTATCTCATGAGATATAAATCTTTACCCAATGTATTGGAGGGAGATATTGGTCCCAAGCATCACATAATTAAAATCATGCATATGTGTGCCACAATAACATAATGAATTCATCATATCATAACCTATGAAAATAAATGGTTTTCATAAATATTTCATCATAGTATAACCCATGTAAAATAAATGGGTTTCATAAATATCTCATAATGTCATCATAGCATAACCCATCAAAAATAAATGGGTTTCATAAATATCTAGTCATCATAAACATAAATCGTATATAGAAATAAATTATGGTATCATTGGA
Organism: Viscum album; assembly: GCA_963277665.1. NCBI lineage: Eukaryota > Viridiplantae > Streptophyta > Magnoliopsida > Santalales > Viscaceae > Viscum > Viscum album. Next base: position 1,041,765,160 of record OY728140.1, on the reverse strand, counting down.
TCATATCCCAAGTAAATAATAAGTGAAATAAAGGTTTTTTGTTATTGATGAATAAAAATACCATTAAAATATCATTAATGTTTTCTTGAGGAAAATAACATTTACATTTTAAAACTCACTTATGAAAAAAAACTATGTAATTATAATGGAAAACATTTTATTTGAAAATAAATTTATAAATAAGTAATGGAATCATTAAATCAAAGATAATTTATGATGTCTAGAAAATATGTTCATTTTTTATAAGTTAAAAACATTCCTTCCATACCATTTCCAGAAAAGTCACAAAGTACATAGTTTGGAAAATGAAAAAAAGATTACTTTCGAACCATTTTTAAAAAATTAAATCATTGGTATAAATGAATTTAAAAAATAATATTATAATATTAAAAACCTTTTTTAAAACATTTTTAAAAATCATGTTTATGGAAGAAGAAAATTTCGATGAAAGAGATATATGAATTCAATTTTCATTTAAAACTTATTTTTGGTCTATTAAATACTTAAGACAAATAAAATGAAATTAAAACATGTATTTTCAAGAAATAAAAATTTTATAAAAAAAATAATGAGTTTCATTATAATTATATCATTATAATTATATCATTATATTTCAACATCATAAAAAATCCTGATAAACAATGAGATTGGGACATACAACCCTTAATACTTTGGTATCATTTGAATCGGAATTCCCATGAAAAAAAGAATCATAAATGGATATGTAAATCCAAATAAAATTAATAATATGCATCATAAAATACATTTTTGGTTATTATATACACAACACATAATAAACAAGTGGTGTATAAGGTTTGTGTCCCACAAAAATAAAAGTAAGATGAAAATACCTTACCTTGAGTTCTAGTTATTTCGAAAGCACTCTATCCACATATATACAAAATATAAAATTATTATACTTGTATAAAATAATCATAAACATACTTATAATATAATATATGATTTGTTTATAATATTTCAACACCCCTTTTATAAGTAATTACTTAAAATTTTCATTTCTGGGTGTTAACTATTGTGTTTATCATTAGAATTTCTGTTCAGTAGATCCAGTCCATATAGATTAATCATAGTTACATATTTTTAAATATTTTAATCATGATATAAATATAATAAATATTCATTATATACATATTTATATTCATTCATAAAATTTAGAGATAGAAAAATTAATTACACTGTTCATGGGGACGGTAGGTCGTACGTACGCATAAACATTGTTTTCACTTTTAGAAAGATGGAATAAAAGAAATTTAAATTAAAATTAATGATTAAAGAATCATTATAATTTTATATATATCATATATATTTATTAAATATATCATTATTATGATAAAATTAAAATATAAATGAAAAAATAATCACATCACTTTGTGAAAGTGCTAGTCCTTACTTATGCCGGAGCGATGTTATAGTTTTACAATGATTGGAAGGTAAGTGGGTATATGTGATAAAATAATTATAAAAGTATAATTATGTCATATATATCATATTTAATCATTAAAACCATAATAATACCCATCGAAAAAACAATGTTATGAAAAATTATATGTATCGTTGTGTGGGGACGTTAAGTCGTACGTATGCATCACGGATAATTTTACGTATTGTTTGATTGAAAAGAGGGTGTATAATTGTTTTTTCATAATAATAATAATATTTAATAATATTTTTGATAATTAAGTAAATATTTTTATATAAATACCATATATTTATAGGAGGTAAGGAATAGTATAAAAGAAAGTGATAGGTTAAGACAATTACCTCTTCTCTAAAATGACTCCTTTAAATGTCCACTAAAGGGATATAGGGATGGTATTTTTGGAAGAAAAACACCTCTACAATGTTTTTAGAGAATTTTAGAAGGTAAATTTTCAGATTTTGGTCTATTTATAAGTCTCAATGTGGTGTGAATAATTGATGGAGGAGGTTCCCTTTTATAATTGAGTTTGAGGGCCACTTTTGGAATTTCTCAAAAGATTAAATTATAATAAATTAATTCAATTTCCAAATTACTCAAAATGTATAGGTATTAGAATATAATATAGGATGGGGTTGTAATACCATAAACCAATAGAATTTAGACATGTTTTTATTTCATTTTAAACCTTATCATTTTGATAAACCCTTAGTTAACTATTTTGAATTCTAACTATGGTAAGAAAACATTTCAATGTTAAAGGGTGTAATTGTTATAAATAAGGTGAAAATTTTCCTATAAATGGACACTTAATGAAATTTTATATCATATCATAACCACCTCATATTATTTTAGGATTTTTTTATTTTAAAATAATTTTATAAAATATCATTAATGACATTTCTCACACTATTAATTTAATTAGAATTAAAATACATAATGAAAAAGTGGATTTAGAATATAATAGTTTAAAACATAACTAAAATGTAATATATATCTAAAAAATTCATTGTAAAAATTAATTATTTCAAATTATATTAGTTCCATTATTTTAAAAATCATTTATTTTATTTTTCTACTAATTAAATAATTGTTTGTGTCAGCCTTGTGCAGGCATTTAATGGACTTTTTTATTTCCTAAAAATTATAAATAAATTTAAATAATGAAAATAAGTTTATTATTACAATTTATATTCATTTTATATTTATTTTAACTCATATATATTTCATTAAAACTAATTTAATATGTTATTTTAACTTTTCTGACCATACACAAGCATTTCACAGCTATTTGGATAATTCAATTGTTATATAACTCCAAAATTATTGTATAACCATATAAACATATATAATACTAAATATTTAATAAAAAATTCATTCAATGACTTATTACATACCAAATATTATCTCTATGGTACCAAATTTGACTTTTCCAGTGTTGCACAAGCTCTCATCGGCAGTGAAAATGATTTTCATATTTATCATTGAATAAATTATAAATACTATTTTTTTTAATTACATATGTATTGTATTTTAATTATTTTATAATAAGTTATTCATTAAAAATGTTTCATAAATTTTTTTATATTATTTTTATGTATTTATGATATCATAAAAGATATTGTATTTCATAAAAACTATATTTTTACTATTTACCAAAAAATTAACTTCTTCATAAAAATTTCAAAAAATAATAATTGGAAAAAATTGACTTTATAAACCCAAAAATAAATTTCATTTCATAAAATTAAATTCCTATAACTGGAAAAATTAATTTTAATATAAATTTGTAAAAAGTAATGAAAACCATATTTTAGAAAAATGCCTTTTTTAAGAATAAAAATGTTTTTATGAAAAATTCAACCATAAAAATTTATTATAATGAATTATATTGGATTATTAATAATATAATATAAATAAAATTAGATTTATACTATTTTGGAAACAAATTGGTTATTTTAAAATGATTGAAATAAAAATACAGTTTTCAATAAAATTTATTATTTTTCACTATTCACTGAAAAATCAATCTTTTTATAAAAATCCCAAAACTTAATCCCAAGTTAATTTTTATAGGTTGATTTAAAAATGATATTATTTTTATTAAAAAAATTATAAACAATCTATAAATTAATTATAATATTTTCTCAAAAAAAGTGATAAAATCATTTTTAAAAAGACATATTTATGGAGAATATAATAACAATACTAAAAAATTAAGTGATTGTTTACTAATAATTTATTAATAAATTTATATTGAGTATGAAATTTATATATATTTCATAAATTAATTAATCTTATTTACACCTTATAATTAAATAACTAGGTTACAACAACAATATTAAATAATAATATGTTAATAGTGTATTGTGCTTCATTTAAACTCAATGTTGCATGTAACACGAGCAATTGAAAAAATAAAAAAAATTAAAGAGAATTTTTTTATAAAATCTCATGGTGTTTAACTTATAATTATTTATTATTTTCAAATTTCCTTTCATGATTACTTTAGTATTTATCCAAGAAAATGAAATCAATAACAATTTTTTGTTGATTTTTATCCTGTGAAGGGTGTTTTCTTGATTAATGAGGTAAATAATGTTTTAGATTTTAAAAATAAAAAATAAAATAATTATAAACAAATTTATGTCATATTATATCTTTAATTGAGTTTTAATAATCATCTATAATATGATTTCATAGCATTTTCCATGTTGATGGCCAAACTAACCTAAACATAAACATACCAAGATTATTGATGATTATAAGGTGATTTTGTTGAAATAGTATTACACTAGTAGAAAAATGATATAATTTAGTTTTTATTAGTATGATATATCATAAATACAAATTATTTAATAGAATAAGTAAAGAATATAAAAATATTACATAATTCTAATTAAATATTTTCCTCTTAGTACACTTGTTTTAAACTATTGAATTATCGACTATATCCTATTAATCAATTCATTGATAGGTTCATAAATTCATCATAATAGAAAATTAATTATATTATAAATATACTATTTACCCATTAAATCTATTCTCATGACCATCCATTTGATGTGGTGATGAAAATAAAAATTGAAATTAATCGTCTCATGTAAGTCGTAGTCTACACAAATGTGTGGTTGGTGATTTCCTTTTCAATAGAACAAGAGAAATAGATAATATTTTATTATTTTTATAATATAAAAAAAATTATAAATAAAATTCTTATTTATTAAATTAAAATTTATTACCATCTGTGTAAGGTGTTTAAGAAAAATGAAATATGATATTTTGTGAATGTGTTAGTCTTTGAACAAACAAATTTTTATTCCAATATTCTTAGGAAAAAGGGAAGCATTTTTAAATCTTATACCATAATTAGAATAACATACCATTAAAATGAAGATAATAATTTTAACATTTAAGAGATTATGAAATGAAATTTAATAAAGAATAAATTCACATAATTATAAAGAAAAGAGAAACAAGTGGTTAGAAATATATACCTTACTACTTGGGTTATCTCATTTGTGATGGGGGTTAAACCATTGAATTATGGTATTTTGAGAAGACCAGAGTCTAATTATAGAGTATATAAGTTTCTATGATATTTTTGTGTAGATTTTAGGCCAAAATAAGTGAGTTTTTTGTCAAGGGGTGAGGACAGGGGAACCCCATTTATAAGTGAAAAGGGGTGGCATATTTTTTAAATACCTAAAAATTTTCAATGTTGGAAATTCACTCTCAAGGAAAATGGTTCCAAATTATAGAAATCATATATGTGAGAATATATAATTATATAAACACCCCAAACAATTAATTAAAACAAATTTTAATATTTTTGGACCTTTCCTTTTTAGGTTACTCATTTTTAGCATTTTCGTTTTAACCACGGTAACATGTTTTTACCTAGAAAATTTAGTCATTATCACCAAAAAAAGTATTTATTAAATAATTTTTATTAATTTTTCCAATATTTAAATTCATTTTTTTATTTAATTTTTTAAATTTATAACAATAAAATTTTAAATACCAAATATATAACGTATTACAGACATTTTTTAAGAAAATCTAACATAAATTATAATGTAAAATATGGGTTCATAAATTTAAACCAATATTATTAAAATTAAAAAATAATTTATAAAATAAATAATTTATTTTATAAAATGGTTTCATAAATTCTCAATTTGTACTTATTTATTAATACTATCATAAAAGTCATAGTATTAATATATTGCATTATTCATCCAGAAATCAATTTCTTTTAGAAAAATATAAAAAAATCATGAAAAGATAATTTTAAAATTATAAATCCATAAATAAATTTAAATTTATATAATTCATATTATATAATTTATAAATTTCTCTTTTAAATGAAAATAAAAACTATAATAAAAATAACTTTTATTGAAAAATAATATCTTTAAACATTATGTGTTCTTAATATAATTTCATATAAATTTATAGTTGAAAAAACAAAATTTTATTTAATATTTTATATATAATAAATAACATAATTTCCTCATATTGTGTTAAATATGTTTATTTATAAAATATTTGAGATTAGAATCATTAATTTGAAATTTTGATGTAAATTCTATTTTTTTCCTTGAAAAATCATTGTAGTATTTCAAACATAAATATTTTTATATAAATTAGTTAAACTTAAAATTCTACAAAATTGTTAATAATTAAATTTTATATAACTTTAATTGAGGATATCTGAGTTGGATCATGTATTTTATTCGACTAAATGGAACATGAAGTCAAATTTAGATTGGAATCTCCGTATTGGAAACCACTTAAGTTTTTGGATGATAACTTCATCATAAATGATTGGATGGGGCCAAAATTTGGAGATAATATAAAGAAAAAAAATTATAACAAATCATGATTTTGTAAAAACAACTGGTTCATGATTTTTAGAGGTCAAACAGTTGTTGAAAGTTATATTAAAATATTTGGATAAATTTTCTCATTCACACTTGAAACCAATTGTAATCCTAGCCTCCCATCCACTCTATAAATATATAATTTTATCATTTTGATGGGTTTGTAAGTGAATTAGGATATTTAAGGAATATTATAATTGGTTTCACTCCATTTATAAAACAATTTCAAGATATAGATCACTTGAAACTAGGATCCCTTTATCAAATCCTTCTTCTTCATCATCATCTTTACTTTGTAATGTTTTTGTTCTTGCAATAAACTTATTAGTTACTATTATATTTTTTCTATTTTATTATATTATATTCTTATCTACTCAACCTATTTTATCTATAAATAAAGGGTATAAATGTGATTGGTTTATACCCTTTCCATAACCTTTGCACATGAAAAATGTTTCTTCGATGACTATATCACCCACAGAAGAGTATTTTTTTAGTAATCGATCTATTTATTTCCTTCTTCATTGATTTATTTTAAATAAATGAGATAATTTAATTCTCTTAATATGATCTATGAATTTAGTTTTTAATTTAAATAAAACTAATAAAGTAATTGAACAATTAACACAAAACATTTGAGGTCGAAAATTTTATGAATTGTGAGAGCATGATCTTAATCAATAATACAGAAGCACATGGGATCAATTTATATAATTAAAATATAATACTTAAAATAAATTAATATTCATTTATCGATTAGATATATGACCTAATTTTAAAATGACCATAACCTAGCCTTATAACATCAATCAAAGAAGGATGTTTCAATTGTATGTTCTAAAGCTAGCATAAGGTTTAATTAATTTCATCTTGGTGGTTAAGTTAATTATCATAGGGTTCAGGGGTTAAAAATTAAAGGATCATAATTATGTGGATATTAATTTAAATGATAATTATTAACAAGTAATTTAATAGTTACATTTAGATCAATTACTCCTTATAAAAATATTTTATAAAAAACTTCTTCTAACTATGTTTTACTAATCAAATTTCATTTCAAAAACAAAAACAAAAAAATATAATCTTCTTCGTACATAATTTTTCTTATTCTTTTAAAAACATTAAACCCCCCCACACACACACACACCCTTAAAATTTTTTGTATTTATTTTATGTTTATTTTTATAATACCTTTAGTAAAAAAATTAATTAATGCCTCTTTTAAAGATGACCTTGGTCAGCCACTATCACTACTGGAATGGAGAGCTATACCAACACTTTGGTGCCAACGGTTTTATAAAACCGTTGGAATATGTGGATTACAGACCTCTTTCCCAACGGTTTCATTAAACCGTTGGGATATCTCACAATTAGACCACTTTTACCAACGGTTTACATAAACTGTTGGTAAAACATACACTTTTCCCAATGGTTCAATGAAACCATTGGGAAAACTTTATAATCAACCACATTTTCCTAACGGTTCAATAAAACCGTTGGGAAAACTTCATATTCAATCACCTTTATTTTTCCTAACAGTTTTTAAAAACTGTTGGAAAAAATTCCCTCTAAATACAGAGAGCCCCCAATTCTCTCTTCGCGCGACTGCAGCCCTAAAATTGATTCTTTCCTGATGCTCTCTCCTTACCAGTATGAAACTCCATCCATCCTCTTCGATCAAACAATTTTTCTGTTCTAGACTTCAAATCTGTAAGTCCTACCTTAGTTATAATGTTCTTCATCTATTTTTTTATTTTCTATTTTTATTTGACCTAAATGTGATGGATCTCTCTATACCCAGATTGAGAAACTCGTTCCACTTGATAGATCCATCTTAAATCAAATAATTTTGTAGTTCTACACTCTAAATATATAAGTACTACCTTTGTTTAAATGTTTTGCATCTATTATTTTTGTTTTCTGTTTTAATTTGGTATAAACCATTTTGTGATGTTTATGGCATCGAATACCCAACAAGTGCACTTTGATTAGTTTTTTGTTTTTCTTCAATACTTATGTTTCATGATTGTATGGATCAACATTATTTAAAGTCTACATATCCAATCCTTCCGTGTATTTAGTGAACCATATGAACCAATGGAGGTGCTGGTGAGATGTATCCCGAATCAAAGATGATAAAGAGTTTGTTTAATCATATTGTCTTGAGGTAGGTAATGGATATAAGGATGTTCCATGTGAAGTGATTGCGGACGGTTGGGGTAGTGGCGTAGGTGGTTTTCCATTTTTTTAGTGGGGTGATATGGTAGTTTCTATGGACTTTAGTTTAGTTCAAAAAATGGATATGTGTTTTGTATTTATAGTTTTTGTTCAAGGAATAATGGGAAGGTTACTGATATTGAGGATGAATTGGATGTTGGTTGGGTGATGGATTGGAATTGTGATGTTGTTTGGATTGGGTTTAGATAATTTCCAAAGAATTATATGGGGATTTCCTCTCTTTAACAAAGCCCCCCTCCTCCTGGACCATGGACACCCCCCTCTTGGACCCTAGACACCCCCTCCTAGAACTTGGATAGCCCACCCCCTCTTTCCTGAAACCTGGATAGCCCCCCCCCCCTCCTGGACACTGGACAACCCCCTCCACCCTCTACCCAAGACCTTGTATAGTCCCTCCTCCACCCTCCACCAAAGACCTTGTATAACCCCTCCACCCTCCTCCATGGTCCCCGGACAGCCCCCCGGACAGCCCCCAGATTGCCCTCACCCTCTTCCTTAGACCCTAGACAGCCACCCCCCCCCCCCCGGACATCCCCCCACGCTCCTCCTCGGTCCCCGAATAGTCCCCTGGACGGCCCCCTGTACATCCACCCCACCCTCCTCCCTAGACCCCGGACAACCCCCCAAACACCCCTCGAATAGCCCACTGGACAGCCCCCGGACAGCCCCCCACCCTCCTCCTTGGTCCCCGAATAGCCCCTCGAACAGCCCCCCGGACAGCCCCCCCTCCTCCTTGGTCCCCAGACAGCCCCCCGGACACCCCCCAGATAGCCCCCCCCCCCCACACCCTCCTCCCTAGACCCCAAATAACCCCCCAGACAGCCCCCACCCTCTTCCTTGGTCCCTGGACAGCCCCTCGGACAGCCCCCCACCCTCCTTGGACCCCGGATAGCTCCCCTGATAGCCCCCACCCTCCTCCTTGGACCCCGGATAGCCCCCGGACATGAATAACATTTTCCTTTTGTACCACTTTGTATGTAAGTAAATGAGACTCATATGCCTTATGTGTAATTCTATTACAAGTTTATTAAATGTTATACCTCATGGATGATATGTAATTGTAGGCATATTGATTTCACATGCCTTTTTTTATTTCTATGATCAGGCAATGTTATTTAGGATTATTCCATTTTTTATGTCTTTAACTATATGAATTTCTTGGTAAGCTTATTAGATCATGCTCATCAAATGAATATGATGATATTCTTTAATTTGAATACAAATCCTTGTTGTACATTCTCCATGTTATGTGAATTATGCCTTGTTTGATTTGGTTTACTTGTTAATTGTTAGGATAAGACATGGGTTACAAGTTAAGGACTCATGGATGGACTCTTCATGCTTAGGAAGAATGATCCATGAGTCATATGTGATGTGTATGAGTCAACCCCACCTCAATCCAAAGCGCGGTGTGGCTGGCACCACTCAAAGTGTCTCTCATTTGTTTAAAATGGACTTCATTTTAAGTGAAAACAACAGTTGACATATGGAAAACCAACCAAATTAATTTGGATTCTATTGAAACTTTAGAAAATTATCCATGGGTAATATGTGATGTATAGGAATAATCCTAACCTAAATCAAAGCCGCGGTGTGGTCGGGATCACTCAAACTGTCTCACTTTTGTTTAAAATGGACAACATTTTAAGTACATACTGAAAACCAACCAAACGGATTATGATTGTGGTGATACTTTAGAACAAAGATACATTGTTCATATGTGACGTGTATGAGTCAAATCTGCCTCAATCCAAGGCATGGTGTGGTCGACACCACTCAAAGTGTCTCTTTTTTTCAAAAGGTCATCAATTTAAGTGAAAACAACACGTGGCATACGGAAAACTGACCAAACGCATCCAGATTCTGTTGAAACATTAGGGAAACGATCCATGAGTCATATGTGACATGTATGATTCAACCCTACCTCAATACAAGGCACGGTGTGGCTGTCACCCCTTGAAGTGTCTCTCTATAGTTTAAAATGGACTTCATTTTAAGTGAAAACAACATGTGGCATACGAAAAACTGACCAAACAGATTCTTATTGTGTTGATAATTTAGAACAATGATCCATGGAACATATGTGACGTGTACGATTCATCCATGCCTCAATCTGAGGTATGGTTTTTCCGAAACCACTCAAAGTGTATCTCTTTTGTTTAAAATGGACTTAATTTTAAGTGAAAACAACAAATGACATACGGAAAACCGACCAAACACATTTGGAATGTGTTTTTTCTTTAGTAAAATGACCCATGAGTCATATGTCACGTGTATGAGTCAAATTCGCCTCAATCCTAGGCCCGTTCTGGCCGAAACCAATCAAAGTGTCTCTCTTTTGTTTCAAAAGGATATCATTTTAAGTGAAAAAACAACTAACATATGGAAAGCTGACCAAACACATTCGGATTCGATTTAGACTTTAGGGAAATGATCCATGAGTCATATGTGACATGTACGAGTCAATCCAGCCTCAATCCGAGGCGTGGTGTGGCCGACACCACTCAATGTGTCTCTCTATAGTTTAAAATGGACTTCATTTTAAGTGAAAACAATAACTGACATACAGAAAACCAATCAAACGCATTCATATTTTTTTGAACCTTTCGTAAAACTTTCCATGAGTCATTCTTGAAGTGTATGAGTCATCCCATCCTCAATCTGAGGCCTAGTGTGGCTGACACCACTCAAAGTGTCTCAGGCTTATTTGAAATGGACAACATTCACTACTGGAAATCACATTTTTTCCAACACTTATATACCAACAGTTCCTTGAAAGCTGACCAAATGCCTTAGGATTCTATTGAAACTTTAGTAAAACGATCCATGGGTTATATTTGGCATGTATGAGTCAACCCCGCATCAATCCGAGCCGCGGTGTGTCTGGGACCACTCAAACTGTCTCTCTTTTGTTCAAAATGGACTAAATTGTAAGTGATATCAACAACTGACATACGGGAAACTGACCAAACACCTTCATATTCTGTTGAAACTTTAGGAAAACAATACATGGGTCATATTTGACATGTAAATGTCAACCCCACCTCAATCCGAGGCACTGTGGGGCCGAGACCACCCAAACTGCCTCTCTTTTGTTCCAAATGGACAATATTTTACATACATACGCCAAACCGATCAAACGGATTCTGATTGTGTTGAAACGTTTGGAAAATATTCCATGGCCCATATGTGATGTGTATGAGTCAACCTTGACTCAATACGAGGCCCTATGTGGCCGACACCACTCAAAGTGTCTCTCTTTTGTTTAAAATGGACTTAATTTTAAGTGAAAACAACAACTGACATAAGCCAAACTGACCAAACTCCATCCGATTCTATTGAAACTTTAGTAAAACAATACATGGGTCATATGTGACGTGTACAAGTCAACCTCGACTGAATCCGAGTCATGGTGTGGCTGGGACCACTCAAACTGTCTCTCTTTTGTTGAAAATGTACTAAATTGTAAGTGAAATTAACAACTGTCATACGGGAAACTGACCAAACGCCTTTGAATTCTATTGACACATTATGACAATGATCCATGGGTCATATGTGATGTGTGAGAGTAAATACTTCTTCAATTGGAGGCGCGGTACGGCCGACACCATCCAAATTGTCTCTCTTATGTTAAAAATGGACAATATTTTACGTACATACGCCAAACCGATCAAACGGATTCTTATTGTGTTGAAACATTATGAAAATGATACATGGCTCATATGTGATGTGTAAGAGTCAACCTCGCCTCAATTTTAGGCCCGGTGTGGCCGACACCACTCAAAGTGGCTCTCTTTTGTTTAAAATGGACTTAATTTTAAGTGAAAACAACAACTGACATACACCAAGCCAACCAAACGCCTTAGGATTCTGTTGAAACTTTAGGAAAATGATCCATGGGTAATATGTGACGTGTACGAGTAAACCCTACCTCAATCCAAGTCACGGTGTGGCCAAGACCACTCAAACTGTCTCTCTTTTGTTTAAAATGGGCATAATTTTTAGTGAAAAAACTGACATACTCCAAACCAACCAAAAGTCTTATGATTCTGTTGAAACTTTAGGAAAATGATCCATGGGTCATATGTGACGTTTATGAGTCAACCTTGCCTCAATCCGAGCAGTGATGTGACCAGGACCACTGAAATTGTCTCCCTTTTGTTCAAAATGGACTAAATTGTAAGTGAAATCAACAACTGTCATACGGGAAACTGACCAAACACCTTATGATTCTATTGAAACATTAGGAAAACGATACATGGGTCATATGTGATGTGTACAAGTCAATCCCGCCTCAATCTGATCCACAGTGTGGCCAGAACCACTCAAACTATCTCTCTTTTGTTTAAAATGGACATAATTTTAAGTGAAAACAACAACTGACATACGCCAAACAAACCAAACAACTTCTGATTCTATTGAAATGTTAGGAAAACGATCCATGGGTCATATGTGACGTTTACTAGTCAACCCCGCCTCAATCCGAACCGCGGTGTGACCGAGACCACTCAAATTGTCTCTCTTTTGTTCAAAATGGACTAAATTGTAAGTGATATCAACAACTGACATACGGGAAACTGACCAAACACCTTTGTATTCTATTGAAACATTATTAAAACGATCCATGGGTCATATTTGACGTGTACAAGTCAACCCCACCTCAATTCGAGGCACCGTGGGGCCGGGACCACCCAAACTACCTCTCTTTTGTTCCAAATGGACAATATTTTATGTACATACGCCAAACCGATCAAATGGATTATGATTGTGTTGAAGCTTTAGTACAATGATTCATGACTCATATGTGATGTGTATGAGTCAAAACTGCCTCAATCCAAGTCTTGGTGTGGCTGACACCACTGAAAGTGCCTCTTTTTTTAAAAAAGTACTTAATTTTAAGTGAAAACAAAAAATAACATACGGAAAACCGACCAAACGCCTACGGATTCTGTTGAAACATTAGTAAAATGATCCATGGGTCATATGTGACGTTTACAAGTCAACCCCACCTCAATCCGAGCCACGGTGTGGTTGGGACCACTAAAATTGTCTCTCTTTTGTTGAAAATGGACTAAATTGTAAGTGAAATCAACAACTGTCATATGGGAAACTGACCAAATGACTTAGGATTCTGTTGAAACTATATTAAAATGATCCATGGGTCATATTTGATGTGTAAGAGTCAATAACGGCTCAATCCGAGGTGCGGTGAGGCCGACACCACCCAAACTGTCTGTCTTTTGTTAAAAATGGACAATATTTTACATACAAACGCCAAACTAATCAAACGGATTCTGATTGTGTTTTAACATTATGACAATGATCCATGGCTCATATGAGACGTGTACAAGTCAATCCTGCCTCAATATGAGGCCCGGTGTGGCCTACACCACTCAAAGTGTCTCTCTTTTGTTTAAAATGGACTTAATTTTAAGTGAAAACAACAGTTGACATACGCCAAACCAACCAAACACCTTCAGATTCTGTTGCAACTTTAGGAAAACAATCCATGGGTCATATTTGATGTGTACGAGTCAACCCTGCCTCAATCCGACCCACAGTGTGTCAAGGACCACTCAAACTGTCTCTCTTTTCTTCAAAATGGACTAAATTGTAAGTGATATCGACAACTGACATACGGGAAACAGACCAAATGCCTTTGAATTCTATTGACACTTTAGGAAAATGATCCATGGGTCATATGTGACGTGTAAGAGTCAACCCCTCCTCAATCCAAGTCACCGTGAGGTGGGGACCACCCAAACTGCCTCTCTTTTGATCAAAATGGATAATATTTTACGTACATATGCCAAACCGATCAAACAGATTCTGATTGTGCTGAAACTTTAGTACAATGATCCATGGATCATATGTGACATGTACCAGTCAAACCATCCTCAATTCGAGGCCCGGTGTGGCACTTATGGAGTCACAAGTTATGAGACTCCTATGAAAATACCTTTTCACCATATATTATAAAAGTGGTTGTCATATGAAGATTGAAATGTGTGTAAATAATATTTAATTTATTGAAACTCGGATTCAACTATACTGGATGATTGTTGTCATATAAATATTCAAATGGGGAATTATTCACCATGTCTTTAATAAAAGAGTTGGTGTTCTTTTTTGTTGTTTTAAGTCTATCAGTGTTTTTAGTGGTGTTTTTTATACAGGTGTATGCACTGGAGGGGCTACTGGAGTGGCTGCTGTGCAACAATTCTGGAAATACAGAATACCAACGGTTCAATAAACTATTGGTAAAAAACTATACTTAAACATATTCAAACGGTTTCATTGAAACCGTTGGGAAAAAAGCTATACCAATGGTTTACAACCGTTGGTATAAGATCAAAATCATTTAATTCCCAATGGTTTTATTAAAACTATTGGGAAAAAAACAATACCAAAAGTTATGAACCGTTGGTATAAGATCAAAATTATATAATTCCCAATGGTTCTAAACTGTTGGGTAAACCTATACTAACGGTTCTTGTGGGATATCCCAACGGTTTACTTAAAACCGTTGGTATAGATCTTTCCCCATTCCTTACTTCCCTACGGTTTGGACTACCGTTGGTATAGAATATACCAACGGTTTTCCAGCCTATACCAATGGTTTATAACCATTGGTATATCCTCTATTTCTAGTAGTGTATATTGCATCTAAGTACCCAAAAAAACATGCATCATTTGAGCGTTCCCACAACAACTCCTTTCAATAATTTAAAAGATATTAAAATTTTACTTAATATATAATAATATTTTATAATTTTTCAATGTAATCTATTAGGATAAAATATAAAATAATTAACAAAATGGTACTTTGGTAAAATACTAATTTTATACTAAATACAATTTAACAAATACAATTAAAATAAATTCTTTATATTTAAAAATTAAAATTTTCTACTCCATTGAAATTGAAAATATTTATTTTAATTTTATATATACATCATTTAACTATTTTATAATAATATTTTTTTTGCACATAATTCATAAATAAATTAATAAATATATTTATTTATTTATAATATTTTAATATCATATTTTTATTTCATAGTGATCTATATTATTTAAAATTAACTACATAACAATACACAACATCCATAAACCTATTTTATATATTACCAATAACTATATTACAATGACCGTATTTTCAATAACTATATTTACAATAACCATAATTATAACGGATATATTTTATTCCTATATATAGACTTACTAAATCATTCATTAATTTCACTCTAACTTCATATTTCATAGTTTTTATTTATTATTATATATTTTTTATGTTGTTTTGTCTTATAATGGTCCGCTTCCTAATTATATGTTTTTTTTATTTTTGATCGTCAAGGTTGAAGACGATCCAAGAGATTTTCTAGTAATTATGATTTTCATAACATCTCGAGATTTTATGAAATATATTTTCTTCAAATTAATTTGAATTTTTTTTATAGATTTCATTACATGAAATGAATGTTTTATATTAAGTTATATGGAATACCAAGTTTATCTTTTGTTTCATGAAAAATTGATTCTCTTTGATAACATGTGTTACAGGCAAAACGGAGTTTTACTGAACAGCAATATACTATTAATATTATTATTACACATGAAAGTTATCACCTAGATGTTGAAATAGAGGGAATAAATAAGATTACCTAAATTATGAAAATATGTTTTACACATATTTATATAATTAATTCCTTGGTTACCAATTAATTATAAATGAAAATAAAAACCAATTGAATATAAAGGAAATGATTTTACAAAAAATAAACTATTTTTATGCCCACAATGGCCTTTTATCTTAATAAACTAAATTGATCACTATTGGTGGGAGATATTAATGCAATTTATATATGATACATTCAAAAAATGTTTTTGAAACCATCTAATAATTTTTATTGGAAAAAAAATAACAAATACAATTTTATGTTTAAAAACTTGTATTTTTTCTAAAAGGCAGTTTTGCTGCCTTTTAATGATGCACTTGTTTTAAAAAAAAATTACACTTTTGTAAATTTTATTTTACAAAATAAAATTATTATTTTAAATATAAATTTTATAATTATCTTAATTTTTGGTATTTTTTTGAGAAGTTTCATTTTTTGATGAATAGTTAAAAATATTGAATTTTAATTGAAAAGTGACTTTTCGTATAAAAGTTTTATAATGTTAAATTATATTTTTAATTGGTTTTAAAAGTAAATATAGTTCAATTATACATCTATTAATAAATTTTTTTTATTAGAATATATTTTATTTTGAAATTGGATATAAAAACATAGTAAACCTTTGAACATTTTCACTTTAAAAACATGTTTTCTCATTCCATATACAGGATTAATTTTAAATTAAATTATTCTACTTATATGAATTGAATTTTTAAATTTAGATTAAATATTTTAAATCATAATAATATATAATTTATAACAAGTTCAACTTATTTTTTGACAAAAAATATTAGTGAAGGTGATCAAAATTAATTACAGTGATTAATATAAAAATGAGTTTACTTAGTAGTTAAACATTAATATTAATGGTACAAATTGCCTATAAAGTTTTACAAACACCATTTCATGGACATATATCTACCATATACCCTATTTTATCAAAAAAAATAATTATTGGAGGCAAATTATATAAGATATACCTATCAATAGTGTTTACCTTTTTGTATTTACAAGAATGTCACTTCTCCACTATAAAAGGGCATTCACTCTCCCTGCTTCTTCACGCCTCTCAATAATTTTGGATAATCCAAAAAATACCCAAATAAAATCCAAAAATACCGCCTATCATTCGATAAGCATAAATTTTGGACAAATAAAACCCCATGAATCCCTTTAGTGCAAACCAAAAGGAGTTATCTGAAGAAGAAATATCATTCTTCAACGAGCATTTATTTTATTTATTTCTCCACCCCTTAAATTATTTTTATATCATGATTATATAATAACCTCAGTATATTAATTATAATGATATTTTTTTATGTTAATTTTATGACCTAAAACTTCACACACTTCTATCAAATGGGATACACAATCATCATTCGTACGTAAGGAAGATTACTGCCTCGTGAACCGATGTCATTCATCCTTCTATTACCTCCTCTCAGAGTTCGGAATAATAATTAAAATACTATTTTTATATGATATATATGATATTTATGATTTATTTATGATTTTTTAATTATTATATAACACATAACTTCATGATTTCCATTTTTGGGAATAAGATAAAATCGTTTCTGGATGTGTGTACTACCGCCTCCTCAATGAGATGTGATTTGTACATGATTTACATGGAATGTATTAAGGATGGGTTTAATAAAAATATGTGATATACATTAAATATATATGATATTGATGACATAATTATATTTCTTTAAATATAATATATCACTTTATTTCTTACCTTTTCACATACTGAAAATTTAATAAAATTGTTTGTGGACGTGTGGACTGCTATCTCCTCAAAGCGATGTGAATCTTCTTTTTTCATCACCAAATCAAAAGACTTATATATATGAGTATATATAATTAAATAATATTTTATTTATGATATAATTATCATTATTGAAATATAAATTTTACATACCTTTTTTTCATAATGATCATTGAAAATTGGGAACATCACTCATGCCTATGTATGGCCTACCGCCTTCATGATTGTAAAGATGGTTCATTTTTCATAACCATATCACATGATTGGTTTTAAAAGAATAATTTATGTATAATTATGATTATTATTTCATTATTTTTATTCTATATATGTATAAATATTGGAGTGGCTCCTTATTATTATTATCTTGGTTTGTTTTTGATAATTACATTAGCCCATCATTCTATGTTTGCTAATAAATTAGATTAAGTGTTTCAGATTTAGTATGGCACTATATTTATTTAATTTATGAATTAAAAGTGATCATATTTTTATATAAATTATTCTATTGGAAATATAAAAAAATATTGTATTTATTTCATATTTTTATGTCAAAATCCAATTCAGTTATTTCGATGGTGAAACAATTCACTAAAGTTGTTATAAGTTGTTCAAGTGACATTACGGTTTTCATATTAAATTCACCTATAAATTATAATGATTTATAAAGATACAATGAACATTTTTACATGTTTATTATACCATTTTATATCTAAGATATTTATCTAAACTTAATTATTTTATTAGGAAGTCTTAAAAGATTGTTTTGGTACTCTAAAAAACATTGAAGTTTCTACAAAAGTTCCAAAACTCTATTGTCTGCAGATTTAGAAAGCTACTATATTTGATTTACTGTAAGTGATATATTCATTAGAATATCATAAAATCTAGTGATATATAAATCCAATAATCTTATCTTGATTTCATCAGTTTACATAAAATGATAAAAAGTTCTTTTGGTTGGTCAATAAATTATCCAAGGTTCTGCGATGATTTTATAGAATTTAAATTGTTCCAAAATGATATTGATTATACTTTTAGAAGATATCTTGAGCTATGGATATTGGATTTAGTCACTTTATGATCCTTTATAAAGGTATCAAAATTATCTAAATATAATTATCCTAGTATGAAGGCATAATATGATTTTAAGAGGCTATAAAAATAATTGAATTATATAATAGTAAGTTTTTTAGTTATGAGGACTTCTATCCATATGTTTGAGTTAAACATAGGGTTAACAAGCCCTAAATTTTGGAACCAACCCTACTTTTGAGTTGGAAAGTATGGTTCAATTAATTATATTCTACTTTTTATCAACCTTAATTTTGTTACAAAATTATGGTTCATGTACCATACATTAGAATGAAATGAACCCTATGCTACTTTTATAAACCATACACTACTTACAATGAAACCTATGTTCAAAAATAAACCCTACATTTAATGATATTATCAAAGATAAATATAAAATCTATGATGATATAAAATTAGAGTTTAAACCCATTGTATGTTCTTATTGCAACAATGGAAATAACACTAAAATGCTCCAACTTGTGGAAGTATGATGAACTGAACTCTAATATGAAAGAGAAAAATGAAACTTCATATTACTGATTTTTACAGAGCTATTGTTAGTTAAACTAGAAAACAAAAATGTTGTATGTTTCTATGAAGTGTCATGTTTTTTTATCATAACTCAATTTTCTTCATAATGAACCAAAGTCCAATAGTTTGAAGCATGAAAAAATAAAAAATGTTAGAAAACATATTCATCCCGTGTGTGGTAGATTATATGATGAAAAGGTGATATGTTATGTGCTACAAAAATAGAGATTTAAATCTATTGTATGTTTTTTCAACAAACATCTAGTATCAACACATATGTTGTATATTTATTCATAACATTACATTCTCTCGAGAACACCATTTTTTTCTTGCATGTACTAAAGCATGAAGAAGATGAATAATACCTGAAACCTAGAAATTACAATGTGATGAAACTTATAATGGGAGAGCTGCAATAACTTTTCCTGATGATACTCGCTACAGGAGAACCCTTTGAACAAGAACTCAAACTATTGTACACTATTGGATTTATCTTCATGTGAATACATCATCTACTATTATGTTTTATATATTTAGCATTATAACTTCAAACTCAATATGGTAAATGCTGCAATATTCAAATCAGTATAAAAGTGATGTCTTTATATTATTTAAGCTTGAATAAATCATACGGAGTGGATATATGAATATGATCAAAATATTAGTATATTAAAAATGTGAGAATTAAAATTATTTTAAATATTTCCAAACAAGGTCATGTGATGATAAAGGACTCAAGGATATTTAAATTCAAATATTTTAATTATATTGTTGATGCAGCTGCTACTTTTCATGATTTTTATAGGTATTTTAAAAGATAATTTTTTGATACATAAAAGAAGGAACTATTCAAAATTGATATTATTATTTAGATTCTATTGGATGATATAATCAATTTATTTTGAATTCTTTTATTAGAGATTTATTCTATAGGAAGAAGCCAACAGTGTTATCATATTCTTGTGGATATTTATGAATACTATTGACTCTATTTATTTTGAGTATCTAAAGGAAGAGTAATACTGCTATTACTACTAGATATTTATTCTTTATATATATATATATATCTCTAGAAGGTTAAGAAATATATGAATATAAGCAGAGATGTAAAAACTATTATGAAAATACAGTGCTAAAAATATTCATTTTAATGCTAGATATTTTTAAGAATATAGAAATATTCTTTGTTCACCCTTATTCTCTCATGGTGTAAATAACAAGGAATCTTACGTAAAATTATCTGACCTATTTTATTCTATTTAAAGAAGAAGAATCTTGCATAGCATTAAAGATTATTTTTCTGTTATTATGAATTATTAAATATCAAATACAACTGTCAGTTTCTACTAAAATTGTAATTGAAATATATTTCTTTAATCAAATCAATCACTATTGATTTATTGAAGTATTGGTTTCTCGGACTCAATCGTGGTGGTGAAGGAGTGTCAGATTCTCAGACTAAGCTATGGATATTTCCAGTTACCTATTAAATAAAAAGAAGGTCCTGTAAAATCCTTGTAATATTTCAACTACTTGTACTTAGTTGTATAGGTTTCTGGATAAGAGGACCTACTGGTGAAAATCATTAAGCACATGGAGTAGAGAATTGGTGTAGTGATCTAGGGTATTTTTGTGCCCCCAAAAAATATACATCTCTACATTCTTTTATTTATTTATTTCCACTACTCACTCATATTTAATACAGAAGTAATGTATCAATCCATTTAAATAAGGATATTTTAATTTTTTCAAGACTTTAAAAAGGACACAATTCACCCCCCCCCCCCCAGATGTATTTATCCTAGCCATTACAATACAATAATTGGTATCAGAGGAAGTGCTCTATTTCTATATTTTTATTTTTATTTTGAAATCCTTGAAAATTATTTCATTATTATCTGATAAATAATAAATAATATCAAAGGTTGGGATCTTTTGAAATTTTAAAGATTTTATTTAGATCTAACAATCCTGAGTTAAATATCCAGATGAAAATAAATCTTACTAGGTGATCATAGAGAAGGTATATCGATGATCCATGATCCTTATTTTAATGGTGATAATAATTGATGCTTGAAATCTCACATGATTATCTATTTTAAGAATATTAGTTTCAAAGTTTATATGAATACTAACAAAACTTATGAAATCTTTAGATAACTAGAAAAATGGAATGATGAAAAGAAATTTTAATATTATGTTAATTCAATAGACATTAAGGGAATTATATACAGTGTTGGTCCTGATGAATTTAATCATGTTTCTCAATGTTCCAATGCCTATGAGATGTGGTAAAAAATCACATTTTATTATGAAGGAACCGATAAATTGAATGCAGTTAACAATAAAGATGCGGCCTTGGGAACTCCAATTGTAGAAAAAAAAATAGAAATTTAAGGAGTTGATTTAGATGTGAGAAGCTGAGATGCAAGTGAAAACTAAAAATAGTATTTCTATAAAAATGGAAAATTATTTACTCAATGTTTTGATGGATTAATTTTCTAGTTATAGTAATTCAGGTTTAAGTGATGAATTTACTAAAAAGTCAGAAGTTGAGTATGAAATACAAAAGGTAAATATATATCTTATGACTCGTGATAATGACGTACAATCATCTTACTCTAAAAGTTTTGATTCAAAAAAAATTCTCATAATGAACATGATAAATATTATTTTATGCTTCAAGAAAAATTAGAATCCTTAAATAAATATCATAAAAAACTTAAAATATCATAATATGATTTTTCAATTGATAATGAGAATTCTTAAAAGAAAATTGTTTATTTAAGATCAAATTCTTCTAAAATATCTTATGAACTACATAAAAATAAAATTAAAGAATTATTGGATAAATTTGATACTCTAAAAGAATATTATAGTATGCTTATTAAGGGAGAGAGTTATTTGAATCAAATTCTTGGTAAAAATATAATTCATAATGGAAAACTCTATATTGTTAGTAATGGAGAAAAACCAAAATTATACAAGAATTTTTATGTTATTTCTTCAAATAACAAAATCATGTCCACTGTTAAATATTTTTATTATGGTATTAATGAGAATTATGTTAATTAATCTTATTTTATAAAACCTCAATTTTGTGGTGTCAATCATGTTGATTATTCGAAATAATTATCTAGATTTAATTATAAAATGTTTGATCAAAATAAATAGATTTGGTTACCTAAAACTTTATTTTCTAACACTACCAAACCCAAAATCAAATGGGTACCAAAAGTAACATTAATTTGATATTTTTTTGGTTTTTACCATTGAAATACATTATTATATCATCAATTGGTTTCTTGAAAAATACATGGAGATTTATTTTTATTATTTTATAATGGACAAGAATCTCTAAATTCATTATTTACTTGAAACTTTTAATAAATATGGAAATATTAAATCCATGAAGTATTTTATTTTTAAATATTTGATTTAAATGAACCAACTTTATTATATAGGGGGAGAAAAAAATTAATGTTTTATATTTTTTTCTCTACATTTAATTATTATTATTCTTAAACTGTTAAATCATTTTCTCACTCTATTATTTTATGAATTAATTCATTAAATTATTAACCAATGACCATCAAGAATTCTCTTAAGACTTTATATAAATGGTTAACTTTAATTTAAATATATGTTTTATTTATTACTATTTAAATTAACTATATGTGATAAATTAATCTATTACTACATGTGATAAATTATTTTATTAATAGATTAAATTTTTTTACCCAATTATGATATGTGAAAAAAATTAAATTATTTAAAAATACTTTATTTTAAATTCTTTGAAAAAAACTTCTTGAAATTCCTAGAAATTTTTTTATTTAGTTGTTTGAATAACTTTTACAAATATGTTATGTCTTAAGGGGGTTATTTTAAATATTTAGCATTTTTTAACTATTTTATTATTATGAAATTAATTAAATTTATTATACATTAATTGAAAACCCTTATTATTTAGTAAATAATATTTTATATGTTTTCTTGGATCCTTGATTATATATTTTTATCTTTCTTAAGGAGTCGTGAATTTAGAGGGATATTATATTGCTTCATGTATTAAGAATATGTTTTTTTTAATAACTCACATTTTTTATATTTTAAAAAATAAGGGAAGAAAATATTGTATTTCAATTTTTAAATATTTTTGATACTACTACTTAAATTTTGAATTTATATTCTTTGTAAAAATGGGTAAATATATTTAATATACTCAGAATCTCATATTTTTTATCCTTAAAAAAAGGGGATAAAATTTTGGTAGAGAGTTGGGGTTTTTTAATTATCAAAAAGGGGGATAATTTTGAGTGGATACTTTCTATTATTATCTTGGTTTGGTTTTAATAATTACTTCAACCCATTATTCTGTGTTTGCTAATAAATTTATTTAAGTTTTTCAGATTTAGTATGTCATTGTATTTATTTTATATTTGAAGAAAATGTTTTTAGATTATTATGGTGTTTGATCCATTGTAAATATAATAATAATATATTTATCTCATATTTTTATGTTGAAATCTAATTCAGTTGTTTCGATAGTGCAAAAATCCACCAATGTTGTTATAATCTATTCAAGTGACATTGAATTTTTTAAATTAAATTCACCCATATATTATGATGATGTATTAATATTAATTAAATATATTCACAAGTTTATTATACCATTATATAGATAAAATATTTATCTAAAATTTACTAGTTTATGAGAAAGTCTAAAAAGGTTGTTTTTGTACTCTAAAAAACATTGAATTTTTTGCATCAGTTTCACAACATTACTATCTGCAGATCTAGAAATATACTATATATTATTTAATGAAAGTTTGATAGACATCAAAATAGATCTAAACCTAGTGTGATGGAAATAAAATAATCATGTATTGATTTCATCATTTTACATCTAAGGATAAAAAAGTCACTTGGTTGTTCAATAAATTATCTAAAGTTTTGTAATGATTTTACATAACTCAAGTTGTTCTAGAATGATATTGATTCTATTTTTTATAGATATACAAAGATGTGGATATTAGATTAAGTCACTAATTAATCCATTGTAAAGGTATAAAAATTATATAAATATAAGTATTCTAGTATGAAGGTTGAATCTGATGTTAAGAGGATCTAAAAAATCATTGAAGTCTGTAATAGTAAGATTTTTTGTTATGAGGAATTTTATCCATAAATTTGAGTTAAGCGTAGGGTTGAGGAACCCAATGTGTCGGAACCAACCCAACTTTTGAGTTGTAAATTATGGTTAAATGAACCATAAACTATTTTTCATTAACTCTACTTTTGTTACAAAATTATAGTTCATGTACCATATATTGAAATGAAATGAACCCTATGTAACTTTAATAAACCTTAAACTACTTTCAATGAACCCTATGTTTGAAAATTAACCCTACATTTTTTCACTAATGAAGATAAATGGAACATTGTTGTTTCTATAAAATTTTATTTAAACCCATTGTATATTCATTCTATAACTATGGAACTCAAATAGAAATGTTATAACTTAAGTAATCTTGTTGAACTAAACTCTAATAGGAAGGAACATAATGAAACTTCATCTTACTGATTTTTATGGAGCTATAATTGGTTAAATTGGAAAACACAACTATTGTATTTTTTTGTGAAGTGTATTGTTTCTTTATTACTTTAACATAATCTACTACATAATGAACTGGAGACTAACAGTTTGAGTCTTGAACAAATCATAAATACTGGACAACATCATTATCCCGTATGTAGTAGATTATATGCTGAAACAGTGATCTTTTATGTGCTATTAAAATGAAGATTTAAATATATTGTATGTTTTTACAATAAACATCTAGTATCATCATGCATGTTGTATTGTTATTCATAATTCTACATTCTCTCGAGAACACCATTGTTGTTTGTTGCATGAACTGAAGCATGAAGAAGATGAACAATAAGTTAAACTTGGAAATTACAATGTTCTAAAACTTGTAATATGAGAGTTTTAGTATCTCTTCTTGATGATACTCTCTATAGGTCATCCCATTGAATAAGAACTCAAACTATTTTACACTATTATAGTTTGTTTCATTCAAATAAATCATCTTCTCTTAAGTGTTGTATCCATATAAATTTAACTGGAAACTTGAGATGGTAAATGATGCAATATTCAGATTAGTATTAAAGTGGTGTCTTCATATTATTTAATCTTGAATAAATTATATAGCATGAATACAAGAATATGATCATATTGTTAGTTTATTAAAAATATGATAATATCCATTATTTTGGATATTTCAAAAAAAGGTCACGTGATGCTAAAGGACTCAATGATATTTAAATTCAAATATTTTAATTATATTTTGGGTGTTTTTTGAACTTTTCAGGATTTATTTAAGCAATTTTAAAGGAGTGTTTTTGAATGCTTTAAATAATGAAGTATTCAAAACTACTATTATTCAATAGATTTTATTAAAGGAATTATCTAAATTATTTTAATGATTTTATTAAATATTTATTCTACAAGAAGAATTCAACAGTGATGTTTTATTCTTAGGGATATTTATGAAGGTTATTGACTTAATTTATTTTGAGTATCTAAAGGAAGAGGAATGTTGTTATTACTGCTATATATTTATTCTTTATATATATATATATATATCTATCTCTAGTAAGTTAAAAAATATATGAAGAAGAGCGGAGATGTGAAAACTCTTAATAAAATAAATTGGTTAAAATATTCATTTTACTACTCAAAATTTTGAAGAAGAGATATATATTCTTTGTACATCCTTTTATATCATAATGTAAAAAAGAAGGAAGCCTACGCAAAAATGTCTAATTTATTTAATTTTGTTTAAAGAAGAATAATATTGCATGATATTGAAGATTATTTTGATTTTTTTATGCATTATTGAAGATCTAATAAAAATTTTAGTTGTTTCTAAAACTATAATCAAAATATATTTCCTAAATCAAATGAATCTATATTGATTTATTGGAATATTGGTTTCTTGGACTTAGTCTTGGTGGTGAAGGGGTGTTTGCTTCTCGGACTAAGCAATGGATATTTTCAGTTCCCTATTAAAGAACCATGAATCCCTATAAAATTCTTGTAAGGTGTCAACTACCTATACTAAATTATAGAGGTATCCTGATAAGAAGACCTATTTGTGAAAATCACTAAGCTCGTGTATTATAGCACTATTAGAGTGGACTATGGGATTTATATGCCCCGAAAAACTATACACCACTTCATTATTTTCTTTATTTGTTTTCATTGCTCACTCATCTTTAAGAGATAAGTAAAGGATAAATTTATTTCAAGAGGGAGGTTTTAATTTTTTTCAAGATTTTTAAAAGGACTCAATTCACCACCACCCATGATGTCTTCGTTATAGCCATTTTGACACATCAAGTGGTATAAGAGGAAGTGCTCTATTTCAATATTTAATTTTTTGGAAATCCTTGAAAATTATTTTGTTTCTATTTGATACCTAACAAG
The DNA here is from genome assembly GCA_963277665.1 of Viscum album. Lineage (NCBI taxonomy): Eukaryota > Viridiplantae > Streptophyta > Magnoliopsida > Santalales > Viscaceae > Viscum > Viscum album. The sequence goes on along the minus strand of OY728140.1, from coordinate 1,041,738,045 downwards.
TAATGTCAAAGTTTGGTCTCTTTTGGAATATTGAAGATTTACTTTTGCTCTAACAAGCTTCACTTAAAGATTTAGAAGAAGAAAAATCTCAATGGATGACCTTATAGAGGGTATGTCAATGATCTACACTTCTTATTTTAATAGTGATAATTATGGATGCTGGAAAGCTCACATGAATATCTATTTGAAAAATATTAGTTTCAAAGTTTACATGAAGACTGCCAAATCTTATAAAATCCCTAAAGAACCATAAAAGTGGAATGATGTTAAGGAAGCTAAATATGATGTTAATTCAAGAGCCATGAATTCATTTATATGAGGAATTAGTCCTAATGAATTTAATCACATTTATCAATATGCTAATTCCTATGAGATATGGTAGACAATCACAGTTTCTTATGAAGGGTCAAATAAATTGAAATAAGTTAACAATTATGATGTTTCCTTGATAACTCCAATTTTAGGGGGAAAATCATTCATTAAAGGAGTTGATTGAGATGTGTAAAGTTGAGATACAATTGGAAACTGAAAATTATATTTCTATAAAAAAGGAAAATGATGCACTCAAACTTTCAATTAATGGATTTTATGATTCTAGTCATTCAGGTTTAGGTGATGAATTTACTACAAAATCAAAAGCTGAGCTTGAAATAAAAAAGCTAAATCTATGTATTACGGCTCATGTTAATGAGGTGAAATCATCTTAGTCTAAAAAATTTTATTCAGAAAATTTTTATCTTAATGAACATGATAAATATTTTTTATGTGTCAATACTTAAATAAAGATCATAGAAAACTTATAAAATCTTATGATTCTATGTCAATTTATTATGAGAGTTTTTTAATAAAATTGTTGATTTAAGATCTAATTCTTAAAAAATATCTTTTGATCTACAAGAAACTAAAATTCAAGATTTTCTAGATAAAGTTGACACTTTAAAGAAATATTTGAATGTGTTTACTAAGATAGAGAATCGCTTGAATCAAATTTTTGGTAAAAATTAAATCCATAAAGTAAAAGTTGATATTTAAAGTAATGGAGAAAAGAAAAAAGTATACAATAATTATTTTTTTCATGTTTCAAACATAAAAAGCATGTCCACTATTAAATGTTTTTATTATGGTATTAATAGACATTATGCTAATGATTGTTATTTTATAAAACCCTGATTTTTTGGTGTCAAGTGTGTTTGTTATTAAAAATTATTATCCATATTTAATCATAAAATTATAGATAAAAATAAATAAATTTTGTTACCTTAAACTTTAATTACTAACACTACCAGACCCAAAAGCATATGGGTACTAAAATGCACTTTTATTTGACTTAATTTAAGTTTATTCCATTTAATTTCATCATTATATCACCAAGTTATTTCTTGAAAAATACATGGATATTTATTTTATTTATTTTATAAAATAATAATACATCTAAATTCATTCATTACATGAAAATTTCCATAAATATGGAACTATTAAATCCATGAAGTATTTTTTTTATATTTGATTTAAATTCACTAACTTTTTTATACAGGTGGGAAAATTTTTAATGTTTTAACTTTATTTTCTATATTTAATTATTCTTATTCTTAAACTATTAAATCATTTTCTCACTTTATTATTTTATAAATTAATTCATTGAATTATCAACCAATGACCATCAAGAATACTCTTAAGACTTTATATAAATGGTGATCTTGCATGTAATCATGTGTTTAATTACTTACTATTTAAATTAACTATATGTTCTAAATTAATCTGTTATTTTGTGTGATAAATTATTATATTAATATATTAAAATGTTTTAGTTAATTATGACATGCACATAAAAATAAAATTCTTTGAAAATCTATTATTTTAAATTATTTGAAAACATTTTACTTAAAATTACTTGAAAATGTTTTATTTAATTCTTTGAATAACTTTTATAATTACGTTATGTATTTGAGGGGTTATTTAAAATATTTATAATTTTTTAAATGTTTTATTATTATGGCATGAATTAAATGGTTTAATACATTCATTGAAAAACCTTATTATTCATTGAATAATATTTTATATGTTTTCATGGATCTTTGATTATATCTTTTTATCTTTTTTTAAGGAAGCATAAATTTAGTGGGAGTTTATATTGCTACATTTATTAAGAACATATTTTGTAATAACTTATCTTTTTGATATTTTTTAAAAAGGGGGGGGAATAAAATTTTATATTTCTATTTTTAAATATTTTTTATACTAAAAATTAAATTTTTAATTCCTATTATTTATATAAAAGGGTAAATATAATTAATATACTCAAGAAATCATATTTTTATCCTTATAACAAGGGGTGAAAATTTTGGTAGAGAGTTGGGGTTTTGTAATTATCAAAAAGTGTGAGAATTTTGAGTGACTCTTATACGTTATTATATTGTTTTGGTTTTAATAATTACTTCAACCCATTATTAGTTATTTGATAATAAATTCATTTAAAGGATTTTAGATTTAGTATGTCACTATATTTATTTTATATCTAAAGAAAAAGTGATTATATTCTTATGGTGTTTCTTCTATTGGAAATATAATAATGGTGGAAAAATTCACCAAATTTGTTATAAGTTGTTCAAGTGACATTACAGTTTTTATAATAAATTCACCTCATAATTATGATTATATATCATGATAAAATGAATGGATTCACATGAATATTATTTTGTTGGATAGATAATAGATTTATCTAAACTTAATTAGTTTATGAGTAAGTCTAAAAAGGGTTTTTTTTACTCTAAAAATCATTGATGTTTCTGCAACTGTTTCAAAACTCTACTATCTTTAGATTTGAAAAGATACTATATATGATTTACTGAAAGTGTTACAAACATTGGAATAGATTAAAACATATTTCAAGGGAAATACAATAATATTATCTTGATTTAATCAGTTTATGTCGAAGTCTAAATGATCATTGGTTGGTCAACAAATTATCCAAAGTTCTGTGATAATTTTATAGAACTACAGTTGTTCCAAAATAATATTGACTATATTTTTTGAAGATATCAAGAGATATGGATATTTGATTGAGTCACTTCTTGATCCTTTGGAAAAGTATATAAATTATCTAAATATAAGTATTGTAGTATTAAGGGCTAATATGATATTAAGAGGATCTAAGAAATTATTGAAGTCTATAATTGTAAATTGTTTTTTAATGAGGACTTTTATCCATACGTTTGAGTTAAACGTAGGGTTAATAAACCCTACATTTCAGAACCAACACTAATTTTGAGTTAGAAAGTATGGTTCAATGAAACATATGATACTTTTCTGAAACCCTACTTTTCTTATAGAACTATGGTTTGTGTACCATATATTGGAATGAAATGATCCCTACATTACTTTCATAATACCTATGCTACTTTCATTGAACCTTGCATTCGAAAATGAACCCTACATTTATTTCCATTTTAAAAGATAAATGGAACACCATTACTACTATAAAAGTGTATTTTAAACCCATTGTATGTTCTTAATAAAACTATGGAACTCAACTTTAAATTCTACAACTTGTGGAAGCATGATGAACTGAGATATAATAGGAAAGAGTAGAATGAAACTTCATCTTGCTGATTTTTATGGAGCTATAGTTGGTTAAACTGTAAAACAAAATTGTTGTATGTTGTTATAAAGTGTCTTGTTTCTTTATTACTAGAACAAAATCTAATTCATGATGAAATTAAGTCCAAAAGTTTGAATCTTGAACAAATCAAAAATGTTGGGAAACATATTCATCCTATGTGTAGTAGATTATATGCTGAAATAGTGATTTGTTATCTGCTAAAAATGGTTCTTTAAATATATTCTATGTTTTTTCAAAGAACATCCAGTATTAGCATGTGTGTTTTATAGTTCTTCATAACACTACATTATCTTGAGAACACCATTTTTTCTCGTTTCATGAACTGAAGCATGAAGAAGATGAAAAATACCTAAAACGTAGAAAATATAATGCATTGAAACTTGGAATGGGATAGGTGAAGTAGCTACTTCTACTAATAAAAATTATATCAAAACCCATTAAACAATAACTCAAACTAATGTATTCTACTTTAGTTAACTTAATGTGAATACATCATCTTCACTTATGTGTTGCATATTTAGCATTATAACTGGAAACTCAAGACGGTAAATACTAAAATATTTATATCAGTATAAAAGTGATGTCTTCATGTTATTTAAGCTTAAATAAGTCATGTGTCATGGATACAAGAATATGATCAGATTATTAGTTTTCTTAAAATATGATAATATCCATTATTTTGGAAATTTCCAAAGAAGTTCATGTGACACTAAAGGACTCAAGGATATTTAAATTCAAATATTTTAATTATCTTTTAGATGATGTTGCTACTTTTCAGGATTTGTTTTATTGATTTTAAAGGAGTGTTTTTGAGACATAAAATAATGAAGTATTCAATGCTAATATTATTATACATATTTTATCAGAGTACTTATTCAAATTATTTTGAATTATTTTATTATAGATTTATTCTATAGAAATAATCCAACAGTGTTATGCTATTCTTGGAGATATTTATAAAGGATATTGACTTAATTTATTTTGAGAATACAAAAGAAGAGAAATTTTGATATTATTTATATATATTTATTCTTTATATATATACATATATATATATCTAGAAATTTAATAAATATATGAAGAAGGGAATATATGTGAAAACTCTTACGAAAATAAAGTGTTGTAAATATTCATTCTACTGCTTGAAATTTTAAAGAAGAGAGAAATATTATTTATACATCCTTATTCCCTCATGATGTAAATAAGGAAGCCTATGTAACATTGTCTAATCTATTTATTATTTTTTAATGAAGAATAATACTACATGACATTGAAGATTATTTTTTTGTTGATGTACATTATTAAAGATTAAATACAACTGTCAGTTGTTACTGCAACTATAAGAAAAATTTATTTCCTCAGTCAAATCAATCTTTATTGATTTATTAGAGTATCAAATACTCAGATTCAGTCATGGTGGTGAATGGTTTTTATCTTCTCTAACTAATCTATGTATATTTTCATTTCCCTGTTAAAGAACTAGAAGGCCTTATAAAATATTTGTAAGGTGTCAACTGCCTTTACTCAATTGTATAGGTCTCCGGATAAGAGGTCATACTTGTAAAAATCACAAAGATCGTGGAGTAGAGAATTAGGGGAGTGTACTATGGTATTTTTTTCCCTGAACCAGTGTACATCACTGAGTTCTTTTCTTTCTTTATTTCTGTTGCTCACTCGTCTTTAAGAGAGAAGGAAAGGATCACTTCATTTCAACAGGGACATTTTAATTTTTTTAGGATTTTTAAAAGGGCACAATTCACCCCCCCCCCTCTTTTTTCTTCATAATTTCCATTTCTACACAATATAAATAATTACCCCTCTAACCATAATTGACCTACAAAATTCATTTTTGATACATAAAATGAATATGGTCAAAACACCCAACTTAAACTTAATTGATTAAGTAATTGCATATAACTTGTTAATAAATGAAAAAAATTAATAATAAACTTTAAAATGGTTATCAATCAAGAAAATAATTAACATAAGTTTATTATTTAGGAAGATAAAGAAAAATCATGGTGGATCATACTTAAGTTAATGGGGTTTCTAGTCTCGCTTTTATTTCTGCAAGACTTTTGCAATATTCACCACTCATTTCTTTTGTGTGGTGAATATATTGCCCTATAAAATTTTATATAATGAATTTCATTTATTTCATGATATTAAAAGTTTCAATTGATGTTATTATTTAATGTATCTCATGATTCAACAGTTACTCAAATAGTAAGGGCTTTTCTCATCGCACTTTTATTTATGTGAGATACATGCCATATTCACCACTTATTTTTTATATGGTGTATATACTACCCATGAATGTCTTCTATGATTATTATAATTAAATTTATAGTGATTTACATATTCATTTTTAGATATCTCTTTCATGGGTTTTATGATTTTGAAGTTACCAAATCATTAAGGGATTTTTATCTCAATTTGACTTCTTTGAGATGCAAGTTATGTTATAAACCTACCTTATTTTATAAGTTCTATATTATGACCCTTTGACAAGTTATATCAAAAATCTCATTATTTTCATGATATTATAAGTTAAATTTAATGATATTATTTAATGTGTATTGTGATTGAAAGGTACCAAAGTGGTAAGAAACATTTGTTTCAATCTCATCATTTATCAAGATTGTGTATGATTAAGTCTCCAATGTTAAAATCTTATAATTATCATGACTTATACTATACTATTTTTATTCATTATATTTTCAAGTAATTTCACCACTTTTTCACTCTTTGGTACTTAAATTTTTTGTGAAAGTTTTTTTATTAAAATATGACTTCATTTCTCTCTTCGGTCAAAAATATGTGTTCTTCCAAAATAATATTTTATAAAAAAATTAAATTTTTTTAAATATAGTTTTAAGATAATTTTCAAGGGAATGTATTTTAATTTTTTTTTAAAGTTTTCTAAATGATATTAAAATCTTCCTTTATTCTTTTTTAATGTTATTTTTAAATAAAATGGTTTTCAAAATGTTTTATGTTTTAAAAAGTGATTTTAAAAATGAAAAGGGTATTTTCCTCAAAAAGAAATATTTATGGTATTTTAATGGTATTACAATTCATCAATGTCAACATCCCTCATTTTAACTTATGATCCAAGGGGATATTTTTTTATGATACCATCCTAATTTTTTCTCTGGATAGATTAATATTTTTTCAATGAGATTGTTATGTAACTTGTTTCTTCTTCATGAGATAACCATGTTTTAAAGATAATGTTATATAACCTATTTATTTTTCACAGGTCAATTATGTTTAAAATATATTGATATGAAACCCATTTCTTTTCAATGTAGTTATCATGTTTTATGAGTTTTATGATGAAAGTTTTGTATTCATGATATGGTACTTGAGCATTATATGAAACAGGTGTTCCTAATAGAGATTATATAAAGGGTTGATCCCCAGTATATCTCATGGTTGATCTTGATGTATCTTATATAAAGGTTTGGTACCCGTTATATCTCATGAAAGATGGGTGATCCTGATATATCTTATTTGAAGGTTTGATCCCCATTATAACTCACGAGTGAGCCCAATATAACTTATACATAGGGTGCACTCCATTATAGATCTCCAATGCTTTGGGTAATGATAATGTTGGAAGTAATTTGTATGGTTATTCGAATTAAAATGGTTTTGAAAGGGTTTTATAAAAAAAATTCCAATACCAAAAAGAGTTTTAATTTCTTATTATGGGTTTATAATTTTTCTCATGGTCGAGATTGATATCTCATGGCTTATAATTATTGATTTTGATGACTCTATCATTTTCTATGTTTTCATAATTGATGATATAGGTATTTATGAGTATGAGTTATTTTATGATTATCTCATGCAATATGATTTTGTCATCATACCCTTATGTACTTTTATATTCATTGAAGGAATTTAATTGATAATGATTATATTTAACATTACTGAGCACCTGATCTCACCCTTCTTATGTTTCCTTTTCCCTAGGTTTTAAGAATGATTTTTTATAAGTTATATCTAGAATGGATTTAATATGGATGATTATGATTTATTAATGTGAAAATAAAAAATAGGCTTAATTAGGAGAAATTATAATTTAAGGTTTTGTGAATTATTTATGTAGGAGTTTGTCTTAATTCTCTAAAACTCTAAACCTAAAATTTCCTCCAAAATGTAATTGATAAAAGTTTTATTTTTATTTTTTAAGGTTTATATGAAAAAATTAGGTCATAATTATTGATAAAAAATATGGGAATTTAAAGTTGTTGATTTTAACATAGGATCTAGGAGTGTGGGTTCTAGGCTGTTATATATGTTATCATAGATTGGTTTAGATAATTTTTTTGATTAGGATATTTTCATGTGAGGTAATATTAAGAGTTATAGATACCATAATATGTATATAAGATTAATTATTATCATAATTTCAATGTATTAGACACCCCTTTTAATTTATAAGTGATGAGATATTAAGCGATTAATTAAATTTTTGGAGATTTTTTTTGGATGAGTTATTTTTAAAAACTAGGATCAAAATGAAGTGTTTTTAGGGATAAATTATTTTTCATGATTAAAGAAAAAATGTGGGTACAACCCATATTCTCGGTGATAGCCCGTCACATACGATGAGTCGGTGGGGATTGAACCCATAACTGAATAATAATGGTGTTTTCACACCTACCACTGGACAACGTGATATCCTGGTTAGTACAACATTCTTACATGTTATGATTAATTTTATTTCAGAAACATATGGGATTTTATTTGTGGAATAATTTTTTATTTATCTTGGAATAATATATTATCAAATACTTAAAATATTTTGGTTTCAAACTTAGTTAGGAAATGTTTTGAATAATTTTAAGGATAGTTATTTATGGAATAATTTATTTTCAAATTTGGGTTTTACTTTTGAATATTAATGTATCATATGAAGGTTTAATCATTTTTGGAATTATATTAACATGTTCTAACCATTTTGGTTTTAGTTAATGTATAAAGACATGTGGAATATCTTGATTATCCCTTTTATGGTTATGTGGTCATTAAATGTTGATTTTAGTGCATTATGAACTGAAAATTCATCTTGAATACCCATGGTTTAGAGAAAAAAATGATATTTTCTTGGAAACTGATTAAAAGAAGAAATTATACTCATAATGTAAGTATATTTCCTTTTTTATCTTGGTCTATATGGTAAGGAAATTCCTCACTCTATGAAAAGGGTCTTGAAAAGAAATGTTATACTAGTACCTTCATTTCTGATAAACCAATGTACTTTTCACTCATTCGGTATTTATGGTTTTTAGTCCGTTAAATTTCTATTTATCATTCACTTTATTACTATCAATAACCATAATGACTCTCCAAAATTATTTATTCTTTTCCTCTATCCCTAAATTTTCATTTCCTACCTATGTTCTTATATTTAGAAATATGGAATATGCTATTTCATATGGCCTTAGTATATCATTTTTTATCCTATTAAGTGTGTGTTTTATTAACCATTTATGATGTGAGTTTATATGAATTAATTATTAAAATGTTAAACCTTTGATAACGAAGATTAATTTTGAGAGAAAAATCATTTTAAGGGGTAGGATGTAACATCTCGAGATTTTATGAATTTTTTTTAATTAATTTAAACTCTTTGATAACTTGTGTTACATGAAATTAAAATTATATCTTTCATTATACACAATACCAAGTTTAATTTTTTTCAAAAAACATTGAGTCACTTCAATAATGTGTGTTACATTCAAGACTGAGTTTTATATAACAATATTATACTATTAATATTATTATTTCACATGAAAATTATCACCTAGACATTAGAATAATGGGAATTAATAAGATTAAATTAGTTATGAAAATATTTTTTACACATGTTTATATAATTAATTCATTGGTTCCCAATTAATTAGAAATTAAAATAAAAAATAATTGAATAGAAAGGAAATGTTTTTATAAAAAAAAACTATTTTTATACCAACAAAAGCCTTTTATCATAATAAATAAAATTAATCACTATTACTAAGAGATATTAATGTAATTTATATAATATATATTCAACCAAATGTTTCTATTCATCTAATATGTTTGATAGGCAAAAAATAAGAACAAATTTAATTTTAAGCATGAAAAGCTGTATTTTTTTAAAAGGTAGTTTTGTATCCTTTTAATGGTGGGCTTGTTTAAAAATTAAATTTTGAAACTTTTATAAATTTTACTTAAAAAATAAAATTATTTTTTGAAATAAAAATTTAAAAATTATCTTAGAGTGAATTTTTGGTATTTTTATGAGAAGTTTCATTTTTTATGAATGGTGAAAAATACGGCATTTTAATTAAAAATTGACTTTTCCTCTAAATAATTTATAATTTTAAATTATATTTTTAATTGGTTTTAAAGTAGAAAATATTTAAATTATTCATATATTAATCCAATTTAGGTTATTTTAATCAATTTCATATTAAATTGGATATAAAAACTTCATAAACTTTTGAACATTTTTACTTTAAAAAATTGTTTTCTCGTTCTATCTGTGGGATTAATTTTAAATTAAATTCTATCACTTCTATAAATTTAATTTGTAAAATTGAATTTAATAATTTGAATCAAAATAATTTATAATTTCTATTAATTTCAACTTATTTATTTACCCAAAATATTAGTGAAAGCAATTAAGATTAATTACAGTGATTAAAGTAAAAATGTGTTTACTTAGTCGTTAAACTTTAATCTTAAGGAGTAAATGACCTATAAAATTATCCAAAACCATTTTTATGAAAATATTTATATCAAATCCCATATTTTATTGAATTTTTTTATTATTTTAGGCACATTATGTAAGGTTTACCTCTAAAAAGTGTTTAACTTTTTGTATTTACAAGAATGTCCCTCCTCCTCCTCTATAAAATGGTATCCCCTCTCCCCACTTCTTCACACCTATAAATAATTTTTAATCATATAAACCTAACCCAATAAACTCTAAAAATACCTCCTATAATACTTGATCCTCACTTTAGGTAGAAATCAAACTAAGGAAGTCCTTTGGTGAAAACCAAAAGGAGTTACCCGAAGAAGAGGTAACATTCTGGAACGAGCACTTTTATTTTAATTATTTATCTACCACTTAAATTATTTTTATATAATGATTATAAAAAAATATAAGTATATTAAATATACTTATATGTTGTCATTTTGAGTTTTTTACCTACAAATTCACACACTTCCATCAAATGGGATACGCAATCATCGTTCATGTGTACGGCGGACTACCGCATTGTGAATCGATGTTGTTTGTTCTCCCATTACCACATATCAAGGTTGGAAATAATGATGGGAATAATATTTTTATATGATATTCAAAATTTATTTATTCTTATTTAATTATTATATAACACATTATTTTATTTTTTCCATTTTGTGGGAATATGATAACATCATTTGTGGACGACTAGACTATCATCGCCTCAAAGCGATGTGATTCGTTCATTCTTTTCATGGAATGTATTTAGGATGGGTTTAATAAACATATGTGACATAAATGACATATATATGATATTAGTTAGCTAATTATATTTCAGTAAATATAATATATCACTTTATTTTTTACCTTTTCACATACTTAAAAAGTGATAACGTCGTTTGTGGATGTGTGGACTACCACTTCCTCAAAGTGATGTGATTTTTCCTTTTTCATCACCAAATCACAAGAATGATATATATATATATATAAGTAAAAATAATTAAATAATATGGTATTTATTATATAATTATAATTTTTTATATATAAATTTTTCATACCTTTTTTCCATATTAATCATTGAAAAATGGGAATTTTGCTCATGCGTGCGTACGACCCACAGTCTCCATGATTGTAACACTGGTTCATTTTTTATAATCCTCTTTGATGGTTGGTTTTAAAAGAATAATTTATGTATAAATATGATTATTATTTCATGATTATTATTCTGTATATGTACAAATAATAACCCCTTGGACCATATTTGACCTACCAATGTCGTTTTTTACACATAAATTGAATATGATAAAAATACCCAACTTAAACTTAATTGATTAAGTAATTGTATATAACTTTTTAATATGTTAAATAAATGTAATAGAAAACTTTAAAAAGGATATCAATAAAGTAAATAATTAACATAATTTTATTATTCAGTAATATAAAGAACAACCATGATGGATTAGACTTAATGTAGGGGATTTTTGGTCTCACTTTTATTTCTACAAGACTTTTTCCATATTCACCACTCATTTCTTTTGTGTGGTGAATATACTACACTATGAAATGATATATAATTAATTTAGTTTATTTAATGATATTAAAATTTTCAATTAATGTTATTCTTTCATGGAGCTTATGATTCAAAAGTTACTCAAGTAGTAAAGGTTTTTCTCATCTCACTTTTATTTATATGAGATACAATCCATATTCACCACAAATTTTTATATTGTGTATATAATTTCCAAGAATGTATTTTATGATTATTATACTTAAATTTATGGGTATTTAAATATACATTTGAATATATCTCTTTTATGGGGTTTACAGTTTCAAAGTTACCAAATCATTAAGTGATTTTTATCTCAATTTTCCTTATTTTATATATAAATTATGTTATACACCAACCCTCCTATTATAAAGTTTAAATTATAAAAATTTGACAAGTTATATCATGAATATAATTATTTTCATGATATTATAATTTACATTTAATGATATTATTTCATGGGGATTGTAATTTAAAGTTTACAAATAGGTAAGAGTCTTTTGTTAAAATTTTATCATTTATCTGGATTGTGTATGATTAAGTCTCAAATGTTGAAATCTTATAATTCTCATGAATTGCCTTCTCTTATTTTTATTCATGGTATTTTCAATTAATTGTACCACTTTTCTACTCTTTGGTACTTAAAATGTTTGAGAAAGTGTTTTTAAGAAAATTTGTCTTTATTTATCTCTTCAGTCGGAAATCTGTGTCCATTCAAAACAATTTTTACTAAAAATGTTTTCAAAATGTTTTTAAATGATACTTTAAGCTCGTTTTCAATAGAATTTATTTCTAAAATGTTTTTTGTTTTAAAAAGTTTTCTAAATTATTTTCAAAGATTTCTTTATACGTTTTTAAGGTTATTTACAAATAAAAGGGTTTTTAAAATGTTTTATGATTTAAAAAGATATTTTAAAAATAAAAAGGGTATTTTCCTCAAAAAAATTTAATGATATTATAATGGTATTTCCATTCATAAAATTCAACAACCCTATTTTTTACTTATGCTCCAAGGTGGATATTTTTTAATTATACCATCCTCATTATTTATCTAGATGGATTAATATTATTTCAATGAGATTGTTATGGAACTTTTTTCCTCTCCATGGGATAACCATGTTTCAAAGTGATTGTTATAGAACCTATTTATTTTGCACAGGTCAATTATGTTTAAAAGATATTAATATGAAACCCATTTCTTTTCTATGATTTTATCATGTTTTTATGAGTTTTATGATGAAATTTGTTTATTCCTGATGTGGTACTTGAGCATTATATGAAACGAGTGAGCACAATACAACTTATATGAATGGTTGAGCCCCGTTATAGCTCACAGGTGAGCTCGATATAGCTTATATGAATTATTGAGACCCATTATAGATCATGAAATATGGGTGAGCCCGATATATCTTATACGAAGGGTGAATCCCCATTTTAGATCATAGTTGATCCATATATAGATTATAGGAAGGTTGATCTCCATTATAGATCTCAAATGCATTGGGAATGATAATTTTGGAAGTATGTCATATGGATATACTAATTAAAAGGGTTTTAAAGGGGTTTATAAAATTATTTCTCTAAGTAAAAAAGGGTTTTAATTGCTTTTTATGGGGTTATAATGTTTCTCATGATCGAGATTGATATCAATGCATAATCATTATTGATTTTGATGAATCTTGCATTTTTATTGTGAAATTTTATAATTAAGATAATGGTATCACTGAGAGGAGAATGGGGTGAATCAGTGGTAAATTTTTCTTTTAAGTTTTATTTCTTATGAAACAATATTCGACTCTTGTTAAAGATTTTGTTCCCTGCTGAAAACAAATCAAACACACATCCATAAAAACACAAGTATTTACAAGGTTAACTATTCAATAAGAATAGTTATGTCCTTGGTATAGTTTGGAAATAATCGATAACCACAAAATCCACTAGAAAATAATTTTTTTATGTGGAATACAATGAGTATGATATGCCCTTTCACTCATGTATACTATGTAAACAATCCAATAGTGTGTTTTCTTATTCTATCACAAATGATTTAATACAAATTTTTTGTAACAAGTCATGTTATTGTGCTTCTTTATCAACTTCGAAAAATTTATTCTTTCAAAAACAATTCTTCACTTTATTATCCAGAATCTGGTAAGAACCTCATGGAATTTTTAATAAAAGTTAGTCTGATTTTCCCAGTCCATTCTCCCAGTCCGATTTTCCAAGTCTGATTACTCAATATAGAAAATATGACCCTATTAGAATATGGTTGATACAGTTATAAAAAATTTCATCATCAGTACGGAACATCCAATATGATAATCTTGTTCCAATTATCTAGCCTGATATAATGATCATCTGAATACAATGATAAGATGAATGCAATAATCAGTTGAATACAATCATCAGTTGAATACATTACAATATTGTCTTTTATCCTTCTTCTTTTGTCCATCACAACTTCTCCAAGAAATATCAATATGGAAACTTCTTCTCCCTATAAATATAGATCTTCTCTATCTTCCTTTATGAATAGTACATCTATCAGAAAGTACAAATTACTTCTTGCCTTTTATACTCGCCCCAAAAGTGATTTGGGTGGGATTTTGAAATTGTTTCTCACTCAACCAAATTTTCCAAATTTAAATATTTCCTTGAATTTCAGATACATTTATGAATTCATAAACTCTTCTCAAATATTATTTATTCTTCTTGAATCTTATAACAACTTCATTTATTATTCAAAATTTATTCAAAAATATCAGTCTAATTCTGATTCTTTTTTCTGATTTACCTAATCTGATTTCCTCATTACGATACATCGTACCAATTTCATGTATGATGAAATTTGTAGTTTTGGTCTTCTTAGATATTCTTAGTCTGATTTTTTTATACATTTTCATTATGATTTTCCTCATTATGATGAATAAAAATATAAAATAATAGTTTCCATATTACGTTTCTCTACACTAGACAAACATATTCTTCTTCAAATCTCAAGCTCCCCCTTTAACAACACATCCAACCATCTTAAAGTGATATTATTCTTCTTCTTTCCTCCATACTTATTATAGTTCATGAATTCACCTAGGTTCTTCTTCAATTTGATGGATCTTGACCCTTTTTTAATAAAAAACTTCTTTTACTCTTCATTGGTTTCAAAAAATTCTTCATCTAATGAATACAATGACAAACTGAATCTAATGGATTAGTATTAGTGGATTATTTTCATTTTGAATATGATACCAATGATCTTTTAATACTAAAATTATTTCTATTTTATGATTATTATGCCCATCAACTTCATTCTCCAAATATTTATATATTTTGGATTTTGGTCATAAAAAAAACCAAAACCTTTGGTTTCTCACATTTTCCCCAAACATTCCCAGCCTTCAAACAAATATGAATCTGATGGAATCATTACTATGATTAAAAATCTTTAGATACACCAACTTTCTTCTTCTTATAACTTTCAGAAAGTATCATGACTTACTTAAGGACTTTGAATATGTTGAAGATCAGCTTCATCATCATCTGACTTTCCAAGAAAATTATTATAACTTCCCTATCAACATATTTCATTCTTTATCATCCTAAATACGATTTTCATGATTGAGATAAAGATGAATACGGTTACAAAAACCATTTATCCCCCTTTATTTTATCAATCTTGCAACATGAATTTTACAGAATACTTATGATATATGAGAAATTCAAGATTATCAAAGAATCATCACATTTATATCGAATTTTTGATGAATTTGATTCTTACCTCATTATGATCAATCCATTCATTCTGGATTCAGTGTGAATTGGATGAGCTTTTTATTACAACTAGATTCTCCCAAATACGATGTAATGTTTCAATAATTTTGATTTATATTTCTTAAATATGATAATCATTACAATTCTCACCAAATATAAAGTGAGGTGATTTCTTTTCTTCTTAAACTTCCTTGAAAAAAAATACCTAAATACAATCATCATCCTTATTAGGTTGTTCCTAAAAATCACACCCTTTGGCTTTTTTTTAACCAAGATTAATAAATCACTAAACTTTTTATCCTCAAGAAATGGATTATTTATCAATAATTCTAATCCTGTGTGAGCTAAATCATTATAGGAAACCAGAATTATTGATAGTAAATATATGTTGTCCAAAAGTAGTGATCATTCAAACCTTCTTCATCTTTCTTCCTCAGCTTTTATTCTTCAACTCTTCAACATTCATGGAATACAAAAAATTTATTTCCTACAACCACTCCAACAAATAGTTGTAATAGCTCACACACATACAATGCTAATTTCATATCTTACCCACAACTCTCCTTTTTATATACTTTTATAAGGGTGGATTTATGAAAACATTCTCCCCCTTAACAACACTATCTAGAGGTATGATGAGAGAGGAGACAAAACATTTAGCTCAACCTTGATGAGAAATATGTTGGATACTCATGTTCAACCTCAATTTACAAAAAGATCCTTTTGGTAAAGGCTTTGTGAAAATGACAACAACATGTTATGATATAGCAACATACTCTAGATTCAATTCATTCTTCTCCACTTGATCATTGATGAAATGATATTTTATATCAATATGTTTTGAATGAGAATGTTTAACTGTATTCCAATTGAGATTTATTGCACTTTGATTATCACAACCCAAGAGCAAGGGTAACCTCACTTCAACAAGTAAGTATTCTAATTGAGTTTTCATCCACATAAGTTGGGTCACAAATTGAGTAGCAGAAAAATACTTGGCTTCATCCAAACTAAAAGTTACTGAATTATGTTTATTTTTATTCCAACTAATATAAATTTTTCGAATAAATAATACTCCACCATATGTGAATATTTTATTATCAACACTTCCTTCCCAATCAGCATTTGAATAACTAAAAAATCAATAATTTCTAAGCTATCGTACATGATTCTAAATTTTTTTGTGCCTTTAATGTATTTGAGAATTTTATTTGAGCGTTTTTCGTGTCATAAAACCCTCAATCAATATTTTCCCTTTTAATGTAGCACAGTGGTGACCACAGGGTTGTCTCTCGAGGAGGTTGCAGTTCGAGTTGTAAAACTGTCACTTTTGTTATTTTTTTTGTTTTTGAAGAAATGAAAATGGGGATTTGATTAAAAATTTGAAAATAAAATTTTAATTAAATACTAAACTGAAATAATTTTAAAGGAAATATAATGTGGGTTTGAAATCAAGAATAAAAACTGCAGTCGCAGACAAGCTTCACCCTCTCGGACACTCCCCTCTTCCTTGTATATAAAAAATATCTCTTATTTTAAATTCCTAAATGTACCCCCAAGGACCCCCTAGTTTACACTCAAATTTGAAAAGAAATAATATTTAATACTTCAATATTATTGTGTTCCCACCTATAGAAGTTATTCAATTACTTAAATACCTCCAAGTAATTGAACCTAATTGAATTTTCTATGCTCAATGGAAAAACCTCACCAAAGAATTTTAAATAGCGAAGTCAATTGTTCTACTTTATAGATGGAAAAAAGATCAAAACAAATGTGTTGAAAATATATTTAAGAAAGAAAACAACCAGATTCATTCCAAAATATAGGTTCAAGAGAAATTCAAAAGGATATTACACATTAAAATCCAAACTCGGAAGAGAGTGTCTGTCGGGTGTCGTCGTCCGCAACCACTTGCCCATTAGCCTTACATCTCTTGAGAAGCCTTAATCTTCTCTATTGAATCCTCAAAGGATGTCATATTCTTAAGGATAAAAAACTCCACCTTCCCCTTCTCTCTCTCAAGCCAACTCCCATTGTGACAGATGGTGTGGTGGTGAATGGAAATGTCTTGAGAGGTAGGAGCTTCTCTCCTTTTATAGAAAGATTTCACCATCATAAAGTTGTCTCGTTTTAGACCCATTAATTGGCCGATTAATGCGTGGACCTCTTCATAAATATTGTTCATAAATGTGTTTTAAGTCAACCCTCAAAATTTCAGATTCATTGGACACGTTTTGTAGGAGTTATTATTTTTTTATTGTCGATTACTTTCTCAGGATGAAGCTTCCTAGCAGTTTCCTTCAAAACTATATCAATAAATGGAAACCAAAATGGATTCTAAATGGCTTGAAATTAATTTTAGGAATGCGTCTCGGTTTCCTGTTTAATATACAAGTATAATTGCATCATTTTGAGGTTTGTAGGCCGAAATTTGTTTCCATTACCAATGTAGGGTCCACGCAGTCTGCCTGGAAAAAATTGTCAACTTCATTGATTTTTTTGGGCATCAAGATGCATGAATATTTTCCAGGTCCTAAAAACAAAGATGATGGAAATAAAATAAAGATTTCAAAAAAAATCGAATCACAAAATTTGGAAATGTATTTTATGATAAATTACCAATATACCCCTGTGATAAAAATCTGTTAAAAATCCAGAATTATGGAATTTAAACTTTTTATCCCAAAACACACTCTAAATCCAAAATTGTTACAAATAAGATCTAATTGATAAATTTGTGAGGCTTAAATCATTTAAATAGACATTAAAAATATTGGAAATATTAGCTCTATTAATTCTCCCACACTTGGATCTTGGACTCCTGGACAAGTGAGCACGGTATCAAGAAAAAATAAAACACATACCAATGGAGTTTACTAATTTACCAAAATAAAATAAAAAGATATCATGCCTCATTAAAGACAAATATTTAAAATTATAAATTTAAATCATTCAATCCATTTCCACTTATTGTTTCTTCTCATGTACACAACTCACTTACCTTACATTCATTTTCTCTCAGCACACAATATAGATTTTCAACAAGGATTTTCTCATCCAACTCATGCAAGAATTACCATAGGCTTGATAAATTTCTACATCTCCACCCGATGTGAACCAAGAACATGTGATTATATTGAGGACTTTATAGGGTTTTTCTGTGGCTTGGGGTTGGTAGGTTTCAAATGTGAAAAATTTTGTGGCAGAATGAGGAGGGTTTGGCTCTTTTTGAAGCAAAAATGCATGATTATAATTTTTACTCAAGTATGGTCTCCTCCATATTCTCCTAAAATAACTAATCTTCTGTTTTCCACCTCATTCCATCAATATTTCAGTAGCAAATATGAATTTTTTTTTGAAAGATCCAGATTGGGCACAGCTTATTTCCATTACGAGCTCCAGACAGGCACAGCTCCATTTCATTTGAGAGCTCTAGATAGGCATAGCTCCATTTCATTTGAGAGCTCCAGATAGGCACAGCTCTCAGAAAAATATATTCCATCATCACAAATACACCTTCAATGTTTAAATGTTCTCCCAAAGAAACACCAAATGAGGTATCACATCATGAGTCATCTCCCCCCCCCCCCACACACACACACACTTAAGTTCAACTAGATCATGCATTTATACTTCCAGAGCAGGTTGGAAAGGGAAATTTGGCTTGTAATGTGGCTAACCTAACAGGATATACATGGATACTAAGGGATAAAGAAGGATAAAATGTTCAAGGAAGGCTGAAATAAAAAGTATAATAATGAAAAGGAGGCTCCAATATTCAAACAAATGACTCAATCATTTTAATCACAAGTATCTCAGCCCTCAAGTTTTGATAGAAATAAATCAAGTTCTAGTTTAAACAAACACGAATTGGTTCTCACAAGGAAGAGGTAAATGTGAATAAGATGTAAAAATGGGTCCAGAGGCCTCACAGGAATGAGAATTTCAATCACAATGTCAGTGATATGTGCCATGAGATTTAAAAATCAGTGGTCATTTTAAGAATTTTCCAAATTTTTGAACTTGAAACAATGTCATTTTTCGCATTCATTTATGTTCAGTTTCAAAGGATTAGTTGGTTCACTCCTTGGCATGAGTTTCAAATGAAATTCAAGAAATTCCAAAATATTTTTTTTATTTAAAAAAACAATAGAAAAATAAAAAAAATGGAAAGAAATTTTGAAAACAAAAAATTTCAAACAGAAGTTCGTAAAAACCTAATCTACCCAGCATTGTGTCCCCCCCCCCCACACTTATTCTATAAAATGTCCTCATTGTGTAGTTTTTTTAGCATGAAATTCCAGAAATTAAAGACATAGAAAAAATAAATGATAAGTAAAGACACAACCTGACATCAATTATATTCTGCGTAATGAAGTTGAATCTCCTCTCCTGGAGGATCTTGAAAATTTTCTCGAAATATCTTCAGCCTATGACCAATGACAGTGAATGATGTCCCCTTTTCTAGATTTTTAATCTATATTGCACTAAAAGGAAAAACATGAGTAACAATGAATGGGCCAGACCATTTGGAATGAAATTTACCTGGGAAGAGTTTCAATATGGCATCAAACAGCAGAACTTTGTCTCCCTCCTTGAATTTTTTGTTGAGAATCCTCCCATAATTAAAGGATTTGTTTCTCTCCTTGTATAACCTGGAGCTTTCATATACATTATTTCTGATCTCCTCTAGCTCCTACAAACAATGTTTTCTTTCTTTCCCAACAGAATATAGGTTCATGTTACATGTTTTTACAGCCCAAAAGGATTAGTGTTCAAACTCAACTGGTAGATGACAAGATTTTCCATAGACCTATCTAAATGATGAAATTCTAATTGGGGTTTTGAAAGAATTTTTGTGGTCCCAAAGAGCATCATCAAGTCTCAAACTCCAATCCTTTCTATTTGGGTTCACTATTTTTTCTAGGATTTGTTTGATCTCCCTATTGGATAACTCAGCCATTCCTTTTGTTTGAGGATGATAGGGCATAAAGACCCTATGATTAACACCGTATTTATTCAAAATAGATTACAAATTTCTATTAAAAAAATTGGTACCTTGATCTATAATTAGAAACTTTGGAAATCCAAACCTTGAAAACATATTTCCTTTCAAAAATTTAGACACAATCTTAGCATCATCAGTTCGGTTGGGGATAGCCTCTACCCATTTGGACACATAATCAACAGCCAACAAGATGTAGAGATATCCAAATGAATTAGAAACAGGCCCCATGAAATCAATTCCCCATATATCAAAAACATCACAAAACAAAAGTGGGTTTTGTGACATCTTATTCCGCTTGGAAATGTTTCCTTGGAATTTACAATTTTTACAGGTTCTGCAGAATTCGAAAGCATCTCTAAAAATGGTGGGCCAATACAATCCAGAATCAATAACTTTTCTTTATATTCTCTATGGTCCAAAGTGTCCTCCACAGTTTAATGTGTGGCAGAAATGTAGGATGGATTGAAATTCAGAGTTCGGAATTCATCTTCGTATCATTTGATCACTACCAATGTGACATAAATAAGGATCATCCCAAATGTATTTCTTTGAATTGCTCTAAAGTTTATCAATTTGATTTTTGGAAAACCAATGGGGATGTTCATCAGAATCCAAATAGTTTACAAGATTAGAAAACCATGGTATTTTACTTTGAGCAGCAAATAAATCCTCATCTGGAAAGGTTTCCTTAATTGGGGAACACATCTGAAATTTTCTATTCTCAATAGATGGTATCCTGCTCAAATGATCAGGAATAAGGTTCTCACATCCTTTCTTATCTTTTATTTCAACATCAAACTTCTATAAAAGCAAAATACATCTCAGAAGTCTTGGTTTTTCATCATTTTTCTTCATCAAGAATCTAATTGCAGAATGATCAGTAAAAACAATCACCTTAGAGCCTATCAGATAACTTCTAAATTTGTCTAGAGAAAAGACAATAGCCAGCAGTTCTTTCTCAGTTGTTGTGTAGTTTGATTGGGCTTGATCAAGAGTTCGGGGGGCATAGGCAATCACATGAAATTTATTTTCTGTCCTTTGACTCAATACTTCCCCAAGAGAAAAGTCAGATGCATCGGTCATTATTTCAAAGGTAATGTCCCATTTTTGAGGTTGAACAATGGGAGGGTTTATCAATATTTTTTTCAGCTCATGAAACGAATTTATGCAATTCTCATCAAAGAAAAATGGAACATATTTTTTGAGTAATCTGGACAATGGAAGTGCAATCGTACTGAAATATTTAATGAATCTCCTATAAAATCCAGCATGCCCAAGGAAGGATCTCACATCTCTCACAGTTTTTGGGTATGGTAATGAGGAAATGACCTTAACTTTGGATTGATCAACTTGAATTCTATCACGGGACACAACGTGTCCAAGAACGATCCCTTTAGAAACCATAAAATGGAATTTTTCATAATTTTGAACAAGTTTCTTTTCAATGCATGTTTTTAGGACACATTCCAAGCTTTTCAAACAACTTTCAAAAGATGATACATAAATAGTGAAGTCATCTATAAAAACTTGCATGTAAGTTTCTAAAAATTTAGAGAAGATTCTTATCATACACCTTTGAAAAGTTCCCGGGGCATTACATAAACCGAAGGGCATCCTTCTGTATGCAAAAGTTCCAAATGGGCATGTGAAGGTGGTTTTCTATTGATCCTCATGTAAAATGTGAATCTGAAAATATCCAGAGAATCCATCTAGAAAATAGTAGTGGGTTTTTCCAGCTAGTCTTTCAAGGACTTGATCAAGTAATGGTAACGGGAAGTGGTCTTTCCTTGTAACCAAATTGAGTTTCCTGTAATCAACGCACATTATCCATTTATTTGGAAGCCTTATGGGGAAAAGATCACCAAATTCATTCCTTGAGATTGTAATCCACTTTTTTTAGGAACAACATGGACTGGAATTACCCATTTACTATCAGATATGGGAAAAATAATTCCAGCAGCCAGCAAGGTGGTAAATTCTTTCTTCACAAACTCCAGAAGTGTTGGGTTCAGACTTCTTTGAAATTGTCTTACCGATTTAGCATTCTCCTCCAGTAAAATTCTGTGCATTCAAACCTAGGGGATGATTCTTATTAGATCAGATAGAGTCCATCCTATGGCTTCCTTATGGGACTTGAGAACTTCCAACAATTGGTTTTCCTGGACTTCTAAAAAATCTTTTGAGATAATTACAGGGAATTGTTCATTATGACCTAAGAAGGCATACTTGAGTTTATCTGGAAGGGGTTTCAATTCTACAATAGGTGGGTTGGTTTCATTGATAATAGGGAACTCTTTGGAAGTTAGATTGCTTAGTGAAGCTCCATGTTCATCATGGTGATCTCTTTCTATGATCTCAAGACTTGTTTCATGTGAAAAATTGAAAACCTCTATGGGAATACCACTAACAGATTCATTGGTTTCTAGAAATTCATCTTCATCATTGCTCAGATATCCAGTCTCAATATACCAAGACTCTTCACAGTCTCCAATTTCATCCTCATTTTGATCTGATTCAGTATCATGAAAATTTCCATCTATTTCCACATCAGTTGTTATTTCATCGCAAAAAAATTCAGGTAAAATTCCAGATGAAAACCAATCAATCATGTTTACATGGGGAGTTGAATGATCCTCAATTGGGTGTTTCATTGAATGAAAAATATTTATATGAAAAACACCTCCTCCAAATTCTAGTGAATGTGTTCCCTTGTGAACATTGATGATTGATTTTGCTATTTTTAGAAATGGTCTCCCTAGGATGAGGGGATCATGTGTGCTAAACTGATCATCTTCCATATCCAAAACATAGAAGTCAATAGGAAAAATCATGTCTCTCACTTGAATGAGAACATCCTCTATAACTCCAGCAGGTTTGGTGGTACTTCGGTTTGTGAGTTAAATGATAATTCCAGAGGGGTTCAAGTCTCCAACCTGAAGAGATGAGTAGACAGAATGTGTCATGACATTGATGGAGGCCCCTAGATCAAGCATCACATCTTTGAATTCACATTTCCCAATGGTACAGGGAATGGTAAATGTCCCAGGGTCTTTACACTTGACAGGAAGTGGATGTTGAATCATCGATGAAACATTCCTTCATAAGTTTATTTTTTCACCTCCTTTGAACTTTATTTTTTTGGTACACATGTATTTCAGAAACTTAGCATACCTCGGAATTTGTTTCACAGCATCGAGCAATGGAATATTGACTTGGACTTTCTTGAATGTTTCCAAAACCTCCTTATCCAATTCTTTTTCATCACTTGACTTTGGTGGTTGCTTCACACCTTGGATAAGGCAGTGGAGTTTTGAATGTTTCTGGGGTATTCTGAGTATTTTTTGGAGGAACATAAAGACCAGACATCATCTTATAATCATTCTTTGTTCTTTCAAACAAGATTTCCTCTCTTGACTTTGAGTTTCTATCAACTTCAGATTTTTCAACATTTTTATCAAGGGTAGGATTTTAATCAACAGTATCAGGAGAAGGCTTGATGTTCTGAATCTGAGGGTTGTTCAATTTTTTTCCACTCCTAAGTTCAATTGAACTCACATTTTCCTTCCCATTATTCCTCGGATTTACTTGTGGCTGTGAGGGTAAACCACCACCCATTTGATTTTTTATACAATTAATACCAGAGGAAAGTTGACCCATTTGAGTCATCAAGGTATTCATTTTGTTATCTTGTTGTTTTGTGTATTCTTTTAGTTCCCTCATTTCCTCTTGTTGTTTCATCATTGCTTCTTCAAGGTTCCTATCAGAGTTTTGTGTGGGAGGGGTAGGGTGAAAATTGCTTCCAGAATGAGCATTGGCTTGCTCATTAAAATATCTTGGTTGAGAATTACTTGATTGTCCTTGGAAAAATCCTCTTGGTTGTTCAGGTTGATGAAATATTTCATTTGAGTTGTTGTTCCATCCTTTATTGAAATTTTGGTTGTTTGAAATGGTCTTTGCTAGTTTGTTTGAAATGGTCTTCCAGGAAAAAATACATTGCAGTTCTCAGGAGGCTCTTGCATTTGCAGGCATTGGTCACTAAAATTTTCATTTGAATAACAAATCCCACAGTGGACATGTATTTGGAAAGACGTTTCAGGTTTGGGTTGGGTTGGTGGGGTGTTAGACAGCATTATTGACCTTACCATGGTGGTAAGATCAAATAGTTGACTTGCAATTTGGTTGTTTTCGGGACTAGTAGTAGGGAATTCTTGTGCAGCTTTGACATGAAGAAGGCCTCTGGTTCCAAATTGTTGGGAATTCTGGTCCATGTTTGCAATTAAAATCCTAGCAGCAGCTGGTGTCTTATCAACTAAAGCTCCTCCTATAGCAGCATCGATCATACTTCTATCAGTGAGACACAATACTTCATAAAAGTATTGAATGAGAAGTTGGTCACTGATTTGATGATGTGGGCAACTGAAACAAAGACGTTTGAACCTTTCCCAGTATTCGTGAAGTGTTTCTCCTTGTGTCTGCCTAATTCCAAAAATCTCCTTTCGAATGGAGGCAGTTCTAGACGCAGGGAAAAAATTTCATGGAAAATATTTTTTAATTCATTCCAATTTCTATTCAAGGTTGAGTGAGAATAAAAGAACCATTCCTTAGAAACTCCATCTAGAGAAAAAGGAAATGACCTCAGCTTCATTTGATCTGCATCGACTCCATGAGGTTTCATGTTGACACACAAGTAGCTAAATTCTTGAAGGTGTTTGTGTGGGTCTTCACTAGGCAACCAATTGAATTTGGGAAGCTGGTGGATGAAACCGGACTTGATCTCAAATCCAGCAGGGGCATCAGGGTACTCTATAGGATTCTCATGATTTTCGTCATAGGACGAAGCCAGTTCTTTCAATGTTCTATTTTTATCCATTTGGATTTCAGTTTCAACTAATTCCATCCTAGGTGTATTGGTGGAAGATTCACAACTTGCAACTTGGGGATTAGTACCTCTAACCCTAGTGTGAAAAGTTCTATCAATTTCAGAATCTAAAGGTAACAAGTTCGGTTCAGAAGTTCAGGTCATGCAAGAAAAAATAATTAAAATAAAATCAACTCTAGCAACCTCCCCAGCAATGGCGCCAGTTTATGTGAGCGTTTTTCATGTCGTAAAACCCTCAATCAATAATTTCCCTTTTAATGTAGCACAGTGGTGACCACAGGGTTGTCTCTCGAGGAGGTTGCAGTTCGAGTTGTAAAACTGTCACTTTTTTTATTTTTTTTGTTTTTGAAGAAAATAAAATGGGGATTTGATTAACAATTTGAAAATAAAATTTTAATTAAATACTAAATTGAAATAATTTTAAAGGAAAGATAATGTGGGTTTGAAATCAGGAATAAAAACAGGAGTCGCAAAAAAACTTCACCCTCTCGGACACTCCCCTCTTCCTTGTATATAAAAAAATATCTCTTATTTTAAATTCCTAAATATACCCCCAAGGACCCCCTTTTTTACACTAAAATTTGAAAAGAGATCATATTTACGACTTCAATATGATTTTGGTCCCACATATAGAAGTGATTCAATTACTTAAATACCTCCAAGTAATTGAACCTAATTGAATTCGCTATGCTCAATGGCAAAACCTCACCAAAGAATTTTAAATAGCAAAGTCAATTGTTGTACTTTATAGATGGAAAAATGATAAAAACAAATATGTTGAAAATATATTTAAGAAATAAAAAAACAAGATTCATTCAAAAATATAGGTTCAAGAGAAATTCAAAAATATGTTACACATTAAAATCCAAACTCCGAAGAGAGTGTCTGTCGGGTGTCGTCGTCCGCAACCACTTGCCGCTTAGCCTTCCATCACTTGATAAGCCTTAATCTTCTCTATTGAATCTTCAAAGGATGTCATATTCTTAAGGATCAAAATCTCCACCTTCCCCTTCACTCTCTCAAGCCAACTCCCTTTGTGACGGATGGTGTGGTGATGAATGGAAATGTCCAGAGAGGTAGGAGCTCCTCTCCTTTTATAAGCAACTTTCATCATCATAAAGTTGTAGAATTTTTGACCAAATAATTGGACTATTCACGTGTGGACCACTTCATAACTATTGTTTATAAATCTGTTGGCAGTCTACCCTACAAATTTTAGATTAATTGGACGCATCTTGGAGGAGTTATGATTTTTTTATTGTCGATCATTTTCTCAGGATGAAGCTTCCAGGAAGCTTCCTTTAAAAATCTATCAATAAATGGAAACCAAAACGGATTCCGAACAACTTGAAATTAATTGTGGGAACGTTTATGGGTTTCATATTACATATAAAAGTGGAATCACATCATTTGGAGGTGTTTAGGCCGAAATTTATTTCCATTTCCAATGTAGGGTCCACGCAGTCCGCCCGGAAACAATTGTCAACTTCATTGATTTTTTTGGGCATCAAGATGCATGAATCTTTTCCTGGTCATAAAAACAAAGATAATGGAAATAAAATAATTATTCCAACAAAATTATAATAACAAAATTTGGAAATGTATGTTATGATAAATTACCAATATACCCCTATGATAAAAATCTGTTAAAAATCTAGAATTATGCAATTTAAACTTTTTATCCCAAAACACACTCTAAATCCAAAATTGTTACAAATAAGATCAAATTGTTAAATTTGTGAGGTTTAAATCATTTAAATGGAAATTAAAAATATTGGAAATTTTAGCTCTATCAGAATTCTTTTTCTAGAAAGTAAATTTTTTTCTTTTAGATCACTCTGAAATCTTGCACATAAGGTAATAGCATAAAAAAATTCGGTTCTTGAGGTAGTCAAATACAAAAAACTTCCAATAAACTTTTAAAATTCTTTTTGATCAACTTCTTTGAATTATCCATCTTTAGATATCTTTTTTCCCACTAAAATTGGTGTAGATATAGGTTTTGATTTTTCCATGGTGAACTTCTTAAGAATTTCCTTAGCATACTTTTCATGAAAAAGAAAAATGTATTTCTTATTTTTTAAAATTTGTAACACAAGAAAATATTTCATTTTTCCCAGTATGGACATCTCAAATAAATTTTCACTTCTTTAAAAAATATTTTTCAGGATATTTTATCATTCCCAACAAAGATAGTATCATCAACATAAACAATAATGATAATGGAAAACTCTTGAATTTATTTAATGTAATGATTTCTATCGAATCTTCCTTTCTTAAAACACATCTTACTTTATCAAGTATCCAATTTGGAATATCATGCTCTCAAATCTTGTTTCATCCCATACAAGGAATTCTTTAATCTATATAAATAACTTTCATCTTTCCCAATAAAAAATCCTCATGGTTTGTTCAATGTAAACTTCTTCATCAGGATCTCTATTTATAAATGTGGAATTCACATACATTTAAAAGATTTTGTAACTTAATTGTGAAAAAATAGAAATAAATATTATAATTATTTCTAACATTTCCACCGAAGAAAAATTTTCATAAAAATAAACACCTTTAATTTGTGAGTAGCCTTTTCACACTAATATTGCTTTGTTTCTTATCACTTTGCCTTCTTCATTCATCTTGTTCTGGTAATCCCACTTTGTACCAATAAAATTTTTGTTATCTGTATTAGGAACAAGTTCCCATGTATCATTATTTTCTGTATGATCCTGCTCATCATTTATGGCCTGAACTAATTCAACATACTCAAAATCATCATTCATATCATTCGTCTTGACTTTTGAATACAAGGAAGTATGTGTAATATCATTTTTTGTTCTTCTTGTTTTAACCATTTGATGTTGATCAACAATAATATTATGATCTTTCACTTTATTCATTATCCTAGGATAATATTTTCAAGTATCTTCCTCATCGCTAGAAATATACGAGTCTGATTCTTCTTCTTGATTAAGATTATAATTTTTTGTATCCTTATCAAAAATATTTTCCTTATCCTTCTCAACTTCCTTATCTATATGAGTATGTTTATATTCTTATATCTTTTCATTAACTTTCACATCAAAAGAATCAACAATTATTCATGTTTCTTTACTTAAAATTTGGTATCCTCTTCCTTTTGGATCATATCTAATAAAAATTTCATCTACATATTTCTTCTCAAACTTTCCAAAGTTTCCACGTTTATTCTTTGTAATACATGGACTCTTGAAAACTCTTAAGTGTTTCAAACTTGGATTTTTTCTATAAAATAATTCTAATGGAATAATATTCAGATTTGGCCTATAGTAACATTAGTTTTGAATATAAACAGCATTACTCATGGATTTCTTTCAATTGTAAGGATAAATTCCATGTTCAGGTAATATAGTTCTCCCCATTTCCACAAAACTTCTATTATTTCTTTCAAATACCCCATTTTTTTTAGGAGTTTATGGGGAACTATACTCATGAAAAATTACATTCTCTCAAGATAAGTCTAAAATTATTCATTCTTATACTCACCACTATTATCAGTTCTCAAATTCTTCACTGAATACTCACATTATTTCTTAGCATTTCATCTGAAACATTTAAAAAATTTCAAAGTATCTCACTTATGTTTCATATACATAACTTAATTAATGTAATTAAAGTCATAAATGAAAGTGATAAAGTACTTATATTCATTTTTTTTATTGTTTTCGCATTGGCCCATAGATATTGGAATGAATAAGCTCTAGGGGTTGTTTTAAACAAATCACTATTTTCATATGAACTGAGTTTATAATTTTTCCCCTCTGAAAAATAGTGCAATACCTACCTATTCTTCTTGGAAAATTAGAAATATAACGAACATTATCTCAAATTGATAAATTTCTCATGTTTCTTAAACATATGTGTTACACCCCGACTGGGTTTGACGCGTGACTTACACGTGATTTATAAAATTGTTTGTCAACACGTTGTTTGACTTTGTATGCGGTCAGTGCCAGGTGACATGGTTCGAGTGTAGCTCGCTCAACCACACACTTGATGGCATGCAAGTCATGCGGTTACCTGAAATCTAAAATAAAAAAATAAATTCATTAAAGGATATGTGAAATAAAATGAATTAAAATAAAAAATTAAATAAAATAGAGTTTTAGAAAAAATGTTTAAGCATAAAATAATAATAATATTATAGTTTTAATAAAATTATTATTATTATTTTGGTTGTTATTATTATTATTATTATTAACATGTTAATCAAAAAAATGAAAAAAAAATATGGGAATCCCTAGGAGCATCGTTCCCCCCTTCTCTCTACGCACTGTAGCCGCGTAGAGCCACCGTTGCAGCTCCCAACAGCCACCTACTGCAGCCCCTCCAATGGAACACCAGCCTCCATGCTCGGCCACCCTCCACCCCTTCCCCCTATGCGCACCCTCTGACGGCCCAAACCTGACCAGAAACTCCCCCACACAGTGACCACCCACCTTCTGGCCTCCTCCAGGAGCCTCTGCCTGCCCCTCCTCTTCCCTGCGCCATCCATTCACTACCCGATCTTCCAGCCACCTGCTGTCCAACCACCTCATGTTGTCCCTTCCCTCATTCTCTATCCCTCCAGCCAGAACTAGCGCTAACCTCACTGCACTCGTACCCCTTTGCTCCGGCGACCAACAGTGGAAGACCCGAACCCCTTGTGGTCCTTGTTTCTAACATCCTTAACCCCTTGTGTGCCTTGTTTTTAGTAGCCCGAACCCCCTGCACCACCCCTCCCGTCATAGACTCCTCTCACCAGTATTTTTTATATTAAAATTTTGGTGTTGTCTTCAATTTAATCAATATTTGATGTTTCGGTTTGTGTTTTGTGATTTTTCCACCGTGTCTAGAGTATGATATCGATTTATCGGGACCTATTGGTCCATCTTTCGGCACCCACAGCCAAGGGTGAGGAGGATGGGCTTGTCTCGCTATGCCACCAACGTTTCATGTAAGGTTCTAAACCCTCTTTTTGGTGTCACACCTTTATTTAAGGGTGGTAAAGTTTTTATGGTTTCTTAATAATTTAGTTGGGTGTGTTTTGATCCTTTTCACTGAGTTTTTATGGTCCTTGTACTTGTTATAGTGATCTTTGGCCAACTTTGAAGGTGTTCGCATGCATATATTAAGGTATGCATATATATAATATATATATATATATATATTCCCTCCATGTATGTATTCCCTCATGGAATGGGGAAAACATGCATTGGATTATGGACATATGTATATATATAGGTATTTGCATGTGAGTGCAGGCCGGTTATGAGTGGTCGTCGCCTTTTTCATCAGGTGAAAAAGTGTTCGGCATGACCTAGTTCCCCTTTGAGGTAGGAATTTCCATCCTTTATCTCATCCGGAGTTTTCCATATGCAATTTCATTATTTAATTCAATTTATAAATGTTATTCACACCTTTATAAGCATGATATTTTATTCATTGTAGTGTTTTTTTACGATGGTCAAAAGTGTTAATAATAGCTCTGAAATAGTTCCTTGGTTATGTGTAGGTGTTTCCATGGCCTTACTCCCAATTTTAATCCATTTAATGCATGTGTTTTATTAATTAAATCTTATATTATTTTTCGCACTTCTATTATGTTTATAGTTAACTTATGATAGTGTTTTCCTGTTGAAATATTTGATTAAAAATGGATTTTTGGATGCTCCTCTATTTATGCACATGTTTATGCCTTTCCAACATGGTTGTAACTAAATGCCTTTATCTTCAATTGGTATTGTTGGATGTTTTGAGTGGTATTTACTTGTAGAAACATTTTTTGGAACTTGTCTCTCTCACGTTGGTTATTTTTATGGAACTTTGTATTTTTTTAGAAATGATTTCATGTGTCTCTTTGAAATGGTATTTTTCTAGAATCCTTGGTTTTATAAGCGGTTCTTGTTTTCTAAATGTTGTGGGTCTTTTCGTGTAGTTCTTTAAATTGGTTTGAAAAAAATCCATGAGTATATGCATGTTTGGATTTTGGTGTATATATTTTGTTGAGTGTGTGGTGTAAGGCAACACTTGGTTTGTTTTTTCGAAATTGAACATAGTATCACTAAAGACTTTTATGTCAATGCTTTGAAATGTGGAACTTAAGGGCCCATTTGGATTTTTAAATATGAAATTAGTGTTTAGAGCTATTTTAGAAGAGCTTGTACAATGTTTTCATAAAGGCATTTGATTATATAAAACTAAAGGTCTGATTTACAACTCCAAACATTTAATAAAGTGGTTTTGATAACCGAATGATGTGACAGCCCAGTTGGAACTTTGTATGTTTGACATGTATGTATATATATATAAGTATATGGGGTGCTCCTGTCTAGGGTAACCCTTTATGGGTGAACACATAGGAAGCGCCCGGGTTTAGGGAAGTCAAGTGCGGTGAGATGAGTCATGCGTGAGAGGGCCTTCCTACTTACACGATATTATTATAACCACCATGGGTTTTTGGGCGTCATATATTTGATCGAGTGATGGTTTCTTATCAGCCCCAATTAGATAGGTTGGTACCCACTTGTAGGTGTATAGGCCAGATGTGGAGTGCCGCTGGTTTCTATTGTTGTGAGGGTGGCCAGTTGGTTATAGACTTAGGAGTTTCACCATACGCCGGTAGGTGGTTCCAATCGAGTAAGTCCAGGGGTCTTTTAGTGATGTTTAGGATCACCCATGGTTACTTAATTATTTACATTTCTTGTTTACCTTCAGCTATACCTGTTAGTTTATTTTCAGTTTGTACTATTTATTCATTTCTTTTAGCATAACCTTGGTCTTTCTATCTGGGTTTTGTTTATATAATATCAAATGGTTTTAGAAGTGGTATGTAGCATGTGTTGGGTTTTCTTTATATAGTAAAAACATGTTTCTTATTTTAAAATCTAAAAAAAATACTTTCATACTTGTATTTCAAACTTGTATTTATGGACTGCTTTGGAAAAGAGAACTACTGGATTTAGTGGTTTATTCTTGGCATCCCTACAGAGCATCTCAGTGCTCAAACCTATTATATCTTTCTAGTTTTAGGTTCATTTTATTGTTCAGGTTTCTGGTTCAGCTACTTAATGTTGGAGCAGTCTTGGTTCTAATTTGGGTGGTGACTTGAAGGGTCACAAGGAGGTATGTACATTTATTTTCTTTTTGTTATTAGTTTTATTTTCTTATCTTAAATATTTATTTATTTGGTTATCTTTTTTTCATGTTATAAATCATTCCCAACAATTAGATTTTGATGCCTGGCACTAGTTTCCAGCCCGTGGGGATTGGGAACACCCCTCAGGCCATGTCGCGGGCTAGCTCAGGAGACCGGTTCAGGGTCGACCTGGGTTGGTTCGTGACAATATGTGTACTAGCCTTTTATGCCACAATTGATTCTCTTCCAACATACTCAAATAACAAGAGTTTTGTATTTCATCAACTTGAAACAAGTTTCCTTTTGTATGTTATCCTCTTATAACTATTTTTCCATCTTCATCACTTTTCACACAAAAAATCTATATTTTTTGAAAATAACTTTGTTACCCTCATTACAAATTTGTGAAACACTTATCAATTTGTGTTTCCTCCCATAAATATATAAAGTTTTATTGGATTTCATTTTTACTTTCCCAATGTTGGTTAATCTAACCCCTTTGATCCTCAAGGATTCATCATTTACAAATGTCATTATTCCTTATTTAAAATCTTCCACATTCTACAAAAACTTTAAATATCATATCATATGAGAAGAACACCCACTATCCATAATTCAAGGTAATTCTCCTTTTGAAGTTTTCAAAGTAGTTTCTATGACAAGGGCCTTTTCTTTCTTCTTTTATGGATTCTGAGAAATTTTAGAAAACTTTTGTTGTGTCGATAACATACAAAAACAAGACATCATTTTTCTAGGTGTCCAGGTTGTTCACACTTTTCAAAAATAGTTTTTAGTGGTTGGAACCGATTTTCAATATTTACTCCAACCTTCTCGAGTTTATTCAATACAACCTTCTCAGACTTATTTCTTTGGGGATATTGACTCCCCCTAAAACTTTTCCTTCCATAACCTGTTGAATATTATTAATATTGTTAGTTAAGCCAATACATATTTTTCATATGTCTTAATATACCATAATACCAACAGTAGACATAGAAAGAATATTTACCTCTGAAACTTCCATATTGACCAAATTTGATAACATGTTTCTCAACAACCTTCTTACTTTTCTTATCTAAATCATCAACCTTTCAATTATCAATCAGAATCTTCTTTTTCAGATCGATTTTCTTTCCAGATTTAATAGAATCAAAATTATTTTAAGAATTTTTAAATTCAGAATGTTTATAAACATTTTTAGAATTATGGTATTTTAAAACTTCTAAATTTTCCACTTTGTTAATCATATCCTAATACATAACTTTCCCATATTTTTTATTTTTTAAAACAATTCTAGCTTTCTTCTCAACAATTAAAGGTAAATTTTTTATCCTTCTCAGGTTCCTTCTTACAAGAACTTTCATAAAATTTAGAGATAAATTTTTTTAAACTTGTATTTATATTTTAAACTTTAGAAAGTTTTTGTTTGACAAGTTATAACTCTTCTTCTTTTTCCCTCAGATTCAGTTCTATATGTTCATTACAATACTTTTCTTCCTCAAGATATTTCTTTAAATTGCCTATTTCTTTCACCATATTTACTTTCTCATTAAGAAAACATTATTGATTGTTTATTGAGGAACATTCATTCTTAAACTTCCTAATTTCTCTCTCTTACCTTCCAATATTTCTCAAGAATTATTTCAATTCATATTTCAGATGATATTCTAATTGAGTTTCTTCTTATTCAGAAAAACTACTTTTGAATTTTTCATTATTAATAGTTGAAATAAAATTATTATCACTAATATACTCAATAGGTTTTTTGGACTCACCATCACTGACTTCTTCTTCTTAATATTTGGATAAGAAACTTATTCTTTTGGATTTGAATATTTTTTTATCTTTCCCTCTAGAAAAATATTTATCTTTATCACCTAATTTATTCCATGACCTTCTTGGTTTTCTTTACTCTTCATCACTATCCTATTCTTTCTTTCTTCAAGTACAATTAGCCACAAAGTGACCAACATATCCATATTCAAAGAATTTCAAGGGAATTTTATCTTTGTATTTACCTCTACCTCTTCTCAAAATTTTAAAAAACAAGGATAAAATATCAATAATATTTTTAAATACCTTTTTTTTCATAATCATAATCACTATATTCTTCTTAAATAAAAATATTCTTTGATTTTTCTTTCTTGGCGGCCTTGAAATACATTTCTCTATCTACTTTTTTTTATTTTCATATATTTCTACCTTATCATTTCATAATTAATGAGAGTGTTATAAAAATCATATAGATTTAATGTTTTAGGATCTATATCATTTAATGAGGAAGATTTAAAATCAAAATTTTGAGGAAGTATTATTAAAATATTTTCAACAATTATAGAATCTTCTAACTTATCACTAAGAAATCTAATAGAGCTGATAATTTTATTCACCTAGGTAAATAATCCCCCAAAAAATCATACCCACCCATTTTCAGATCTTTATACTTCAGCCTCCAGATTTTTAATTTTTCTTTATTTAATTTTGTATTTCCTTTATATGTGTTTTTCAACTAGTCCCATATACCTTTGATTATATAAATACCTTTCACTCTTAATAAGTCACATTTATAAAGTGATGATAGTAAATCATTCTTGGTTATTCCATCATTATCAAGATTCTTCTTATCAATAGATGTAAGAGTAAATTTTTCATCAACATAAGAAAACCCATATATTACAGCTTCAAAAAAATCATATCCAATATACATGAGATAAGCCAACATTATATCATTCAAGATATGATAATTATTTCCATCGAAAAAAATCAATTATTGTTCAAACAATTCAGATTATCCATCAACTTCTCTTCAAAACAATAGTAAATAATAAGCGATAGTAACCTTCTACTCAGATACCAATTGAAAGTACCAAATTGGGATAATTGTATCATTGAGAGGGGAGGGGTGAATTAGTGATAACTTTTTCTTTGAAGTTTCCTTGCTTATAAAACAACCTTAGCCTCCTATTAAAGATTTATTTCCCAATTGAAAATAAATCAAACACACATCCATAGGAACATAAGTATTTACAAGGTTCACTATTTAGTAAGAATAGCTACATCCTTGGTATGTTTTGAAAATTATCCTAAACCACACAATCCACTAGAAAATAATATTTTTGTGTGGAATACAATGATTTGTATATTCCCTTTCACTCATGTAGAACTATTAAAACAATCCAATAGTGTGTGTGCTTCTTCTAGCACAAATGATGTAATAAAAATTTTTGTAACAATCCATGTTATTATGATTCTTTATCAGCCTTCACAAATGTATTATTTCACAAAAATATTATTTTATTTCTTACTTATAAGCTAGTAAGAACCTCTTGTACTTTGTAAGAAAACTCAGTCTAATTTTCCTAGACCAATTGTCCCAGTTTTATTTCTTAATAAGAAAAATATGACCCTATTAGAATATGGTTGATGCAATTCTAAACACTTTATTCCTTAGTTCAAAACACCTAATACAATAATATTGGTCCAATTATCAATCACTATATGATGATCAACTGAATACAATGACAATATAAATACTATAATCTGTTGAATATGATCATCATCCAAATACATTTCAATCTTATATATTATTCTTCTTCTTTTATCCAGCAAGACTTCTTCAAGATATATCAATAAATAAACTTCTTCTCCCTATAAATCCTGATATTAACTCTATTTTTGAACATTACATCTTTAATAAAGTAAAAATTACATCTTGCCTTTTATACTCACCCTAAAAGTGGTTGGGGTGGGATTCTAAAATTGTTTCCAACTCAACCAAATTTTTTGAATTTGAATATTTCCTTGAATTTAGGATACATTTATTACTTTGTAAATTCATCTAAACTATTATCAATTATTCACAAATATTCTAACAAATTCATATATTCTTCATACTTTCGTTACAAACATCAGTCTAGTTATGAATCTCCATTCCCATTTTCCTGATCTGATTTCCACATTAAGATGCACTATACCAATTTCACGTATAAAGAAATAGGTAGTTTTGATCTTCTTAGAGATTCAAAATCTGATTCTATTTCTCCATTTTCATTACAATATTCCTCATTATGATGAAGAAAAATGTAAAACAATAGTTTCCTCATTATGTTGCTTTGCACTAGAAAAACATATTCTTATTCAAATTTCAACCACCCCCTTTAACAACACATCCAAAAATATTTAAGTGAGATTATTCTTCTTCTTTCCTCTAGACAGATGATTGGTCTTGACTTCACCTGTGTTCTTATTCAATTCAATTTCTCTTGACCCATTTTTAATACAAATTTTTTTTCCTCTTCATTAGTTTCAAACAATTCTACCTCTGATGAATATGATGACATACTGAATCTGATGGATTATTATTAGTGGCTTGTTTTCATTTTGAATATGATACCAATGATCTTTAAATACTCAAATTATTAATATTTTTTTATTATTATTCCCGTCAAATTCATTCTCTAAAGATTTATATCTTTTGGATTTTGGTATGACTGAAAATCGGCACGTTTAGTTTCTCACATTTTCTAGAAACCTTCCCAGCCTTCAAACAAATATGAATCTAATGGAATAATTACGATGACTAAAAATATTCAGCTTCACCAACTTTCTTCTTATTCTAACTTTCATCAAGTATCATGACTTCCTTCATGACTTTTGATGTGTTTAATATCATCTTCAACATCATCTAACTTTCCAAGGAAAGTATTGTAACTTCCTAATCAACATCTTTCATTCCTTCTCAGCATGAAAACAATATTCATGATTATGATCAAGCTAGATATGATTTCCAAAAACTTTTATATCCCTTTCATTTATCAATATTTTATCACAAGTTTTACATAATACTTTTGATTTATGATAACTCCAAGATCAGTAAAGAATCATCACATTTATATCAAATCCATGATTAATCTGATTCTTCCCTTGTTATGTTCAATCCTTTCATTCTAGATTTAGTTTGAGTCTGATTAGCCTTTTCTTCCAACTAGATTCTCTAGAATAAAATGGAATTTTCCAGAAATTGTGAGTTTGATTTCTTAAATATGATGATTAATCTTATTTTCACCAAATAAACAGTGAGGTGATTTATTTTCTTCTTAAACTTCCTTGAAAACAAAAGATAATACATAAATATAATCATCATCCTTATAATCTTGGTCTTAATACCATGTTTTCATAATTTATGGTCCAGGTATTGATGGGTATGATTTCTTTTATGATTCTCTCATGAAATATGATTTTTCCATCATACCCTTATGCACTATTATACTCAATGATTATATTCAATTGGTAATGCTTATATTTACCCTAAATAGGTATCTCAGCTCACCCTTCTTATGTTTCCTTTACCCAAGGTTTTAAATAATGATGGTTTATGAGTTATAACTATAAGGGATTTCATATGTATGATGAAGATGTATTAATCTGAAAAATAAAAGCTGGGTTAAGTGGGAGAAATGCCCATTTAATGTTATGTGAATTGTTTATGTAAGAGTTTTTCCAAATTCTCAAAAAATATAAACCTAAAAGATTATCTATAATATAAGTGATCCATGTTTTACATTTTATGTTGTATGGTTTATATGAAAAAAATTGAGTCGTGATTATCAGCATCAAAGATGGGAATTTAAAGTTATGGATTTTATCATAGGATATAAGAGTGTGGGTTCTAGGTTGTTATAGTTGGTAATAGAGATTAGTTTAGATAAATTTCAAGATTATGATGTTTTCATGTTAGGTTATATTAATAGTTATGGAAACCTTCATTACTCTATAAGATTAAGTATGATCATAAGTTCAAAGTCTTAGACTCCCCTTTTAGTTTTTAAGTGATGATATCTTAAAGTGATTAATTAAATTTTAGGATAAATGTTTTTGGGATGAGATATTTGTAACCCATAGGATCAAAATGATGTATTTTTAGGGAGGAATTATTTTTTAGTATTAATGAAAAAAATGAGGGACAACCCATATGCTTAGTGAAAACTCGTCGCATCCGACAAGGCGGTGGGGCTTGAATCCATGACCAATGGATGATAGGGGTTTCACACCTACCACTGGACTACATGATACCCTAGTTAGTACTACATTATTACATGTTATGATTACATTTTTTTCAGAAACATATGGTATTTTATTTTAGTAATAATGGTTGATTTATCTTGGAAGAATATATGATCAAATCATTTTAATCTTTAGGTTTCAAACTTATCCAGAAAATGTTTGAATAATTTTAAGGATAGTTTTTTATGGAATAATTTAGTTTCAACTTTGGGTATTACTTTTTGGGATTAATGTGTCATATGATGTTTTACCCATTTTGGGAATTATCTTACCATGTGCTAACCATTTTGGTTTTGGTTAATGTCTAAAGACAAGTGTAATGTCTTGACTATCCCTTTTATGTTTATGTGGTCTTTAAAATGTGATTTTAGTGCTTTAGGAATTAAAAATTCATCTTGAATACTCATAATTTGGAGAAAAAGATGATATGTTTGTGAGAATTTATTAAAGGATGAAATTATACTCATCAAGTAATTATATTTCCTTTTTTTCTCTTAGTATATATGGTAAGGGGATTCCTCAACTCTAGAAGAATTATCTTCAAAAAAAATTATCCTAGTACCTTTATTTCGAATGAACCAATGGTATTTTAACTCATCACAAATTTATATCTTTGAGGCCCTTAACTTTCCATTTATCATTCGATTTCTTGGGATCAATGACCTCAATCACTCTCCATAATTATTTACACTTTTCCTTCATGTATAAATCTTTATTTCCCAACCATGTTCTTCTATTTAGAAATATAGAATATATTATTCGATATAATCTTCATACATCCTTCTCTCTCTTATTAAGTGTCTGTTTTATTAACCCCTTATTATTTGGATTTATATGAATGAATTATTAAATTTTTAAACCTTTTATAACCAAAAAAAATTCAAGGGAGGGATTCATTTTAAGGGTGGTAGGATGTAACATCCCTAGATTTTATGAAATATATTTTGTAAAATTAATTTAAATTATTTTATAGCTTTTGTTACACACAATGAATAGTTTATCTTGTGTTATATGAAAAGTAAAAAAAATTCCACACAACATCTATTCTCTTCGATAACGTGTGTCACACACAAGACCAGGTTTAACAGAACAATAATGTAGTGTTAATATTATAATTTCATATAATAGTTTTTACCTAGCCATTGGAATAGAGGAAATGAATAATTTAAACTAAATTATTAAAATATTTTTTACACAAGTTTATATAATAAATTCATTAGTCACCAATTAATTAAAATGAAAATAAAAACCAATTGAATATAAAGGAAATGTTTTTATAAAAAAACTATTTTTATGCCCACAAAATAATTTTATATTAATAAATTAAATTAATAAATATTAGTGGGAGATATTAATGAAATTTATATATTATATATTAAACCAAATGTTTTTAAATTCATCAAATAAGTTTGATAGGGAAAAAATAAGAACAAATCTGATTTTAAGCAAGAAAGGCTGAATTTTTCGGAAGGAGTTTTTTTTTTCCTTTTAATGGCGCACTTGTTTTAAAAATAAATTTTGACACTTTTATAAATTTTATTTGACAAAATAAAATTATTATTTGTAATTAAAATTTCAAAATTGTCTTAGAGTGAGGTTTTGGTTTTTTTTTGAGAAGTTTCATTTTTTTATGAATAGTGAAAAATACTAAATTTTAATTGAAAACTAACTTTTAATCTAATAAATTTATAATGTTAAATTATATTTTTTATTGGTTTTAATGTTAAAATAGTGAAATTATAAATCTATTAATCCAATTTAGGGTATTTTAATCAATTTTATATTGAAATTAGATATAAAAACATAGTAAACTTTTGAATGTTTTCACTTTAAAAATTCATTTTCTCATTCCATCAGTGAGATTAATTTTAAATTAAATTCTACCAATTATGTGAATTGAATTTGGAAAAATGGATTAAATATTTTAATCAAAATAATTTATAATTTATAGTAAGTTAAAATTATTTTTTGATAAAAAATATTAGTAAAAGCGGTTAAAATTAATTACAGCGATTAAAGTAAAAATGAGTTTACTTGGTAGTTAATCTTTCATATTAAGGGGTAAATGACCTATAAAATTATCAAAAAATAATTTTATAGAAATATTTATAAACTATATCATATTTTATTTGATTTTTTTCCATTATTTAAGGCACATTATATAAGGGAGACCTCTCAAAAGTGTTTACCTTTTTGTATTTACAAGAATTCCACTCCTCCACTATAAAATGCCATTCACTATCCACACTTATTCACACATATAAAACGTTTTATATCATTAAAAACCTTCCCAAATAAATTCCAATCATCCCTATTATTGTACTAAAAACCTCTCTTTGGGTAGAAATCAAGCCAAGGAAGTCCTTCGGTGCAAACCAAAAGGAGTTACCAAAGAAGAGGTAACATTCTTCAATGATCACTTTTGTTTTATTTATTTCTCCACCCCTTAAATTATTTTTATATCATGATTATATAATAACATAAGTATATTAAAAATAATTATATTTTTTTTATGATAATTATACTACCTACAACTTCACAAACTTCCATCAAATGGGATATGTGATCATCATTCGTGTATACGGCAGACTACCGCCTCACGAACTGATGTCGTTTTTCCTTACATTACCACCTCTCAAGGTTTGTAATAATGATTTAAATACTATTTTTGTATGATATTTATGATATTTATGATTTATTTATTATTCCATAATTATTATATAACACATAACTTCATGATTTCCATTTTATGGCAATACAATAACATCATTTTTGGACGTGTGGACTACCACCTCCAAAAAGAGATGTGATTTGTTAATGCTTTACATGGAATGTATTAAAGATGGATTTAATAAAAATATTTGATATAAATTAATTATATATTATATTCATGATATAATTATATTTATTTAAATATAATATATCACTTTATTTCTTACCTTTTCACACACTGAAAAAGTGATAACACTGTTCATGGACGTGTGGACAGCCACCTCCTCGAAGCGATGTGATTATTCCTTTTTCATCACAAAATAAAAATAATGATATATATAAGTATATATAATTAAATAATATTTTATTTATGATATAATTATCATTATTTAAAGATAAATTTTGCATACATTCTTTCCATAATGATCATTGAAAAATGGGAATGTTACTCATGCGTACGTATGGCCTACCATCTCTATTATTGTGATGTTGGTTCATTTTTCATAACCATATTCCATGATTGGTTTTAAAATAATAATTTATGTTTAAATATTATTATTATTTCATAATTATTATTCTTTATATGTATA
Organism: Viscum album; assembly: GCA_963277665.1. Taxonomy (NCBI): domain Eukaryota; kingdom Viridiplantae; phylum Streptophyta; class Magnoliopsida; order Santalales; family Viscaceae; genus Viscum; species Viscum album. Next base: position 1,041,695,959 of record OY728140.1, on the reverse strand, counting down.
AATAATGACCCATTTGACTATATTTGACCTACCAAAGTTGTTTTTGACACATAAACTAAATATGGTCAAAACACAAGACTTCAAATTAATTGATTAAGTAATTATATATAAACTATTAATAAGTGGAATAAAAATAAGAATAAAATTGAAATATTTCTCGATAAATTAATTAATTAACATAAGTTTAACATTCATTAATATAAAGAACAAGCATGATGGATCGGACTTAAGGTAAGGGGATTTCTAGTTTCACTTTTATTTCTGCGAGACTTATGTTATATTCACCACTCGTTTCTTTTGGATGGTGCATATACTTACCTATTACATTTTATATCATAAATTTAATTTATTTCATGATATTAAAAGTTTTAATTGATTTTATTCTTTCACTTATCTCATGATTCAAAAATTACTCAAGTAGTAAGGGTTTTTCTAATCTCACTTTTATTTCTGTGAGATACATGTCATATTCACCAATTATTTTTTTGTGGTGTATATACTAAACATGAATGTATTTTATGATTATTATACGTAAAGTTATTTTTATTTACATATATATTTTCATATATCTCTTTCATGGGGTTTACGATTTTAATGTTACCAAATCATTAAGGGATTTTTGTCTCAATTTTCCTTCTTTAAGACGTAAGTTATGTTATGAACCTAACTTATTTTATAAGGTGTGTATTATAACCATTTAACAAGTTATATAATGAATCTAATTATTTTTATGATATTTTAAGTTTCATTTAATTATATTTTTTCATGGGTATTTTAATTCAAAGTTACCAAAGTGGTAAGAGTCTTTTGTTGCAATCTCATCGCTTATCGGGATTGTGTATGATTAAGTATCCAATGTTGATATCTTATAATTCTCATGATTTATATTATACTATTTTTATTCATGATATTTTCAATTAATTGTACCAATTTTCCACTCTTTTGTACTTAAAAGTTTTTAGAAAGTGTTTTTAAGAAAATTCAACTTCATTTCTCTATTCAGTCATAAATTTTTGTTCATTAAATAAAATATTTTCTAAAAATGTTTTTAAAATATTTTTAAATGATGTTTTAATATCATTTTCAAGGTAATGTATTTTTTAAAAAAATTATGTTTTAAAAAGTGTTTTAAATGATTTTCAAATTTTACTTTATACATTTTCAAGGTAATTTTCAAATAAAATGTTTTCAAAATGTTTTATGTTTTAAAAAGTAATTTTCAAAATGAAAAGGGTATTTGACTCAAAATGTTTTTAATTATTTTTTAATGGTATTTCCATTCATTAAAATCAAAACCCCTCATTGCTAATTATACTCCAAGTGGGTTATTTTGTAATTATATCATCCTCATTCTTACTCTGGATGGATTAGGATTGTTTCAATGAGATTGTTATGGAACCTTTTTCTTCTCTATGTGATAACCATGTTTTAAAGAGATTGTTATATAACTCATTTATTTTCCATCGGTAAATTATGTTTAAAATATATTGATATGAAACCCATTTCTTTTCCATGGTTTTTCTATGTCTCTATGATTTTTATGATGAAAGTTTTTTATTCGTGATATGGTACTTGAGCATTATATGAAATGAGTGAAATGATATAGCTTATAAAAAGGGTTGATCCCCATTATATCTCATGAGTGACCCTAATATAGATTATACAAAGGGTTGAGTCCCATTATATCTCATGAAATAATGATGAGACCGATAAATCTTATATAAAGGGTTGATCCTCATTATAACTCATGAGCAAGCCTAATATAGATTATAATAAGGGTGATTCCCATTATAGATCCTTAAATAATTGAGTAATGATAATATTTGAATTCATTAATATGTTTATTCTAATTAAAATGGGTTTTAAAGGGTTTTATGAAAGTGATGATCTAAGTACCAAAAAGTATTTTATTGCTTGTTATGTGTTAATAATGTTTCTCATGATCAAGATTGATATAATATGGATCATGGTTATTTATTTTGATAATTCTTACCTTTACCATGTATTCATAATTTATGATCTAGGTATTTACGGGTATCATTTCTTTGATAATTTTCTCATGCACTATTATTTTGTCTTCATACCCTTATGAAATCTTATACTCATTGATGACATTAAATTACTAATGTTTATGTTTAACCTTACAAAGCATCTAATATCACCATTATTATGTTTCATTTTCCCCATGTATTAAATAATAATTTTTTATTAGTTCTGTATATAAGGGATTTCATATGGATGATGACGATGTATTAATGTGAAAAATAAAATCTGGGTTAAGTGGGATAAATGCTCATTTAAATTTATGTAAATTGTTTATGTGGGAGTTTTCCCTAATTATCTAAAAATATAAACCTAAAATTTTCTCCAAAATTTAAGTGATTCAAGTTTTTCTTTTGATGTTGTAAGGTTTAGATGAAAAATTTGGGTCATAACTATTCGCATGAAAGCTAGGAATGTAAAGTTATGGATTTCAGCACAAGATCTGGGAGTGTAGGTTCTGGGTTGTTATAATTTTACTCTTTTTTATCTATTATCCCCAATTGATTTATACACTATTAATTGATTTATTTTATCCATGGAAAGTAATAATTAATGTTTTTCATTACATATATTTATATGCCTTGGTTTCAATTTACTACATAATAATGAATATATTTTATTTTATTTGTTCATATCTTGTAGGGAAAATTTTTTAATCAGGTTTCATTCCTTATAAAATAATAGATAAAATCTCATCAAAATTATAGACATAAATAATTATGATGATGATGATATTTTTGTTGTTATTATTATTATTATTATTATTAATGGCTCCTAAAACTCAGGGAATTAAATTCTCCCTACACCTTAATTAAATTGAATCCTAACAATTTTAATTATCACATACCAACAAAAATATCTAAATATAACTAAATTAAACTGATGAATTATGATATAATTTTAAGAGAGATATAAACTTTATAGAAAATGGAAAGAAATATCTCTCATTATCATAGGATTTTCTCTAATATTGACTTTTTTCCCAACCATTTGGGCTATGTGTCTACATTTATTTTGAATCAAGACCCACATTATATACTTTTTTGTAGATGGTGTTTATTATTATCCTTTGATTGATAGAATGTCATAGGTTAATATTAAATGTGAATTACTTAATGTAGATAATTATTCCTCTAATTGGATGGAACTAATCCGTTATTAAAATAAATTTAAATTTAACTAATGGAAGGATAATAAAATTTTTACAAGACATATTCCTAAAAGAATCAACTTGGAATATGATAATCACGGCACTGCAATATTTTTTTGACAACAAAATCACCAGGGTGTTCATTTAATGTTATTTGAAAACTTATTAGATATACTAGAGTTCTTAGAATTAAATTCCATAATGAAATATATAACATTGGGTTAGAGGGTATATGTACCAAAAATATCAGGAACCACTTCAGTAGCAGTTCAAACATGGGAATTCCATTTTTCTCTTGGTCTTGGAGGTTAGTTGTGGTCATTGCTTGGTTTGATATAGGATTAATGTATTGACTTATATAATTCTCAAGTTACCCAAAAATAATATATTGAATTATTAATGGTACCATAATATAAAATCTATTTCTTCAAACTATGTTATCCAAACTCTTCATTTTCATATGGAAATATTATTCTCTAAGACCCCCTCTTACACTAGTAAAGTATATTCTATTCCACATGAGAAAATTCCATTGGTTGTTTCTAAATTTTTTACACAAATAAAATTAAACATTATTTCCATTATCATCTTCATAACTTGACCTTTCCTGAGGAACCATCTCTCTCTTATATGGTCTTTTTGGGAATTTGACAGTGTTCACATTTTTATTCATATTTCGTGATAGCTAGTTTTTCATAATCATAAGGATTTTCATTCTAACTATCATTCTAATGGGTTTTTCATTTATTTAATCTCTACATTATCCCTCACACTAATCATTCCTTCTAATTTAATTCATTACTAAAAAAGGGTTCACATTAGTGTCAAAGCATTAACAATATGAGGTAATTATCAAAATCATAAAAGGAATTGCATCCATAAAATACCTTTTTATTATTATCAAAATGTTTTATATTTTTTTTAGATCAACCTACATCAATCTTAGTTTAATGTACATTAATTTAAGGTGGGTTATATTATAATTATCAACCTACTATATCAAATTAACTAGTAAATAAATCCTTTGTAGTGGTTTATAAAGAGAATGTGATCAACCAAATCATACCCCATGGAGTGTGAAACCCATTTTGTAGTCTTAGGCCCACTCATCATGCATCAAGGTAATGATTTATTCAATTCTCAACCAAGACTTGTAAGGTTGATTTCCACTAGGTGCATCTATTCCACAATCATATCCACATTCTAGTATCTAGACATGGATGTTTTGATAGGTAAACCACCTACTCAAAACATTAACAATATTTAAGGATATCATCATATACTTATAATCATCTTTGGGGTTTTCACTATGGTTCTCTCATTATAATCCCTAGAATAACTGAACTAATACTAAAAACTAACAAAACTATACTCTAATACCAACTATAGAGTCCCAAGATAGACTAAACTTTATCTTAAAAAAATTCCAAAAGTTAAATATTTCATCTCATAAATAATCACACAATACAATGAATAGAAGTTTTACTGTCTTTGAGTACTAGCTATATAATTAACTTAAATTACAATCCTTGTGATCATTTCAACATAATTGATGGAGAATAGACTTATTTCTATATTTATTATATGTTATACTCATTTTTATAACCTAGTGAAATGGAAATATAATAAAAGGATAGGATCATTTACTCATTAAGGGTAAACATAATAGATAACAATCAAATAGCCTAAGTGAACATAAGATGATAATATGTATATAATCATGATATATGAGAAAAATCATACCCAAAAAATAATAGATCATAAATCATTTCATATTTCTTAAAATAATATAATACATGAATCTAATGTGTGTGGAAATATGATTCCATAAACATGAGCTATTATATATTAACACAGTCATGAGAATAAGTATAAAACAATGAAATATATTTCAACTTTGATAAAAATATTAGCATAGGGAAAATTAATTTAATGTCCCACTCTATCAGTTCCAATGATTATGAGAAACTAAAATGTACTCATGAATACTTATCTCATGAGATATAAACTTTAAACTAATGAATATATGGATATATAGAACCCCACCTATCATCATCCATACTTATGAGTCTAACTTGAAATCAATAACTTATCACAACATAAAGAACCCAAATAAATAAAATAAGTTTCATAAATAATTCAAAATGGAAACCATTCACTTTTATATAATAAATAATACATGGAAAAAAATGGATTTCATTAAACACATAATAAAGAACCAATGGAAGGAAATTGGGTTTCATATTGATTCACATAAGAAAATCAATAATAATTTTATCAATAATCATAACATGATAAACCCATAGAAAATAAATGGGTATCAAATGTAATCAAGTAGAATTCAAGGTAAATATATCTCAATAAAGATAATAAAGAATGTGTTATTGACACTATTTAGATAATGGGTATATCAATAAGCCAGTAATTTTCCTAAATCAATCAACGTACAACATCGAAGTGAACACCCTTTAATCAAATGAATCAAAAATATGTTATTCATAAAGGAATGGTATTGGGTGAAAAGTTAGGATTATACATGTAGACGATTATGAAAGAAAAAGGTTGTGATGAATCATTCCTCTAAAATAGAAGGAAATTATATAGAATATCTAGAGAATGAAGGTGTATGGATACATTAAAGTTCTATCCTTGATTAAGAATAATTCATGTCAAATCATGTGGATTTAGATGAAAAAAGATAAGAGAATTAGGATAATTCACTTTGGAAATAAGAAACATAAATGATCTTTTTAAAAACATTTTAGAAATAATAATTTCATAAATAAATTAGAAAATTATTTTATTTTAGAAAAATTAAATAAATATTAGAATTTATATATCATAGAAAATTTAAATTATTGGGTAAAGTGGTGTTTACATGGAAAATGTTAAAAACTAATTCTTTTTACAATTTGATGAAAAAGTCCCATAGGAAAAACATTAAAAATTTCCATAAAACATTTAAAAGATGATCATGTAGTATAAAATTACCATAACTAATTATTTATTCCTAAATAATGAAATTTCAAAACCATCTATTGAATTAGAACATGTAAAAAAGGATTTCCATAACTAAAAAGAAGATACGGGGTCAGTTTCACTTTCAAGAAATATTTTTTGTAAAATATGGGTCAACGGGAAATGAAATATCAAGGGAATATATAAAAACCATGAATATACAATGAAAATTATAATAGTCTTAATAAGAAATACATATTCCATAGATTTATTATTTTAAAAAAAATCTCTATTTGAAAATAAGAATTGCGATTAACACTTACAGTTTGTGTAATAATTTGATTAAAACCACTTTCATGTTTTGTATATTTTGAATCAATGGAAATTTAAAGTAATTATATAATATAAATCTTAAAACCCCATGAATATATTAAAATACATTCATTAGGTAGTAATCAAACCATATTAAATGTATCATGGTCCGCATTAAGAAATAAGTGTTAAGGAATTAAACTTAAAAAAATGAAATCCTTACCATTATTCTAAATTAGTCGAATGTGCATTAACCTCTTATAAGAAAACATAACTATCTAAATATAAAATCATAGAACCATAATCATACCTATCAATGTTTATAATTTTCATTTATAATAATTTACTACATGTATATTACTTAGTTTTTTCCTATTTTCCATATCAGGTATTTATAGTTTTGACCATTTATACTAGTTTCGTAGGAGAAATGTCATTATTTGTTCTTCTACCAAATTTTATCATTATATGTTAATTAATTTTACTATGATTGATTATTTATAATTATTTATAATTTTTAAATTTCCTTTCATGCTTACTTTAGTTTTTATCCTAGAAGTTGAAATCGACAACTAACATTTTTTAGTGATCTTCAATCAATGAAGGGTGTTTTATTAATTATTCAGTTAACTATTGATGTATCCTTTTTAGAACCAAAAAACATTATTCACACACACACACACACACATATATATATATATATATATATTGTAAGAACCCAGGTTTTTATATGAGGTATGGATCCCTTCTTTTTCAATTTAAATGCTTAAATGTGTCCTAATATGAATACCCTTTGAGTTCATGGGTGTAACGGGGTGTCTGGGGCTTGTTTAGAGGCTGAAACTAGGATTTTGGGGTTTTTTAATCTTGTATAATTTTTAGTAAAAACAATGCGGGGAAAGTCACGTGGTTTGACTAAACCATGTGAGGCTGAACAGATAGGGTGTATAGGCCACATTATTTAAGGAAACCATGTGAGAGGAGGTGCACAGTTGTGTAGATATGTCTTTATTTATTGTAGAACTTAAAAGTGGTTTTTTCATGGTTTCTGAATGGTTTGTAAACCATGCGGGTAAACCATTCTAACACCACTTGACCTATAGAAAACCATGCATGTTTGGCACACGGTTTGTCAAACCATGTCCCCTAAACTGTGTGACCCCTACTATTTTAATAATATTAATAATTTTAAATTAATTAAATTTCTTTTTAAACCCTAAATCAAATTTTATTCCTATGTGCAAAAAAGGAGTCTAACCTATGATTTGAGCCAGATTCTTCATCTAATATTTGATTCGAGTGAATTTTATATCATCAGATCTGTATCGGTAAGATCTATATTCCTTTTTGTTCGTTTTTGATTATTTTGGATATCAGCAGTACAGTTTGGATTTAGGATCATATAACATAATTTCTCACTCTTTGTATTTTCTTCAGGTTTCTCCTAATCTGAGTCAAATTAGGACTTGATAGTGGATGATCACTCCACTTCTGAGCTGAGGTATGTGGTATATGATTTTATTTCAAGTTTTGGTGCTTTATAGAGTTATTGGCCATCATGCCGCCCACCGTAATTTCCGATGCAGACCCAAAATTAAACTGAAAAAATTGAATTTAATAAACTTAAACCTGTTAGGGATTCCCTTAGGTTCCTTTTAGGTGCATTGACAGTTTTTTCCCAACCATGGGCACCCAAGGGGTGTTCCATATAGATATTTATTATTTACACCATGTTGAACCATACATGGGATGTTTTCTCATATTTTCCTAATTAAATGGGGTTTAATTATGATTAAAAGGAATTTATTTTCTCGATGAGGTGATGTATTCACACCTTTTATTTATTATTAAATGTTAAATCGAATTGGTTAATTGTTTAATTAATCAAATGGTTTATATTTCACTTGTAATGGATTAATTTTACTATTTAGTATTAGTTAATGATGGGATTTACTATTTGAATTTAACCTTAAATTAATAATAGATAATGAGTGGGTATACTCATTAAATGAATTAAATGTGAATTAGGATGAATGTGTGGGAATACCCATGTGATATTCTTAATTTTTTGTGGTGATAAATGGGAGGGTATATCCATGTCATATGACGGAATGTGAATGGATTACATGAGTGGGTAAACTCATGTGTAATGTATTAAAATGGTATGAATGGATGAATGATTATATAGATTCCATGGATGACTCTCCATGGATATTTAATGTGGTAGTGTATTACTTGGGTTGATTATGACCCTTGGGTATTGATTATTTGGGATGCCTCGTGCCTTGTTACCCCTTAGATCCAGCTTGATTGGACTCGTATAGGACTTGTCTGGTATGACATGCTCCTAGGACTCCAACCAATTCCTATATTGAGTTTTTATTGATACTCTTTTGGGATTCGATAAGGATTAACTATTCATGATACCTTGGATCCATCCCTTTTTGGTCTGATACTTTAGTTATTACAGCATTGTTATGGGAAGGTGATTTACTCAGAGTATACAGCAAGGCCATGGTAGTTGATACGTATGGATGTACGGTGAGGCTGTGTGGTTTACTGCTATTTTTTATAGTTTCCTAGATACAAGAGATGACACTTGTATTGTAGGGAGCCTTGAGAGACCAGTTAGTATCATTGTCTTAGTATTGGATGTGCCATGGGCACTTAACTTTCCTTTACTATTCATATGCTTTACTATTTACCTATATAGCTTGTTATATTTAACCAAAAGTTTAGTCAGAGGAAAACCTCCGACCATTTATTTAAAATAAAAGAAACTATATAGCTTGTTATATTGCACACCATGAATTGTATAGATTTGGGGTGGTTGTCTACTGGGATATTATCTCATGCCCTATTTGGTCCTCTCTTGGGGAACCTAAAAATATTATAAGATTATAGGTAATGATAAGGGAAAGTTCCCTAAAATGGGTTGTTGATTGCCGCATAGAAGCAGGAGAGCATGGGACTGAGCTGAGGCTTGCGATGCTATTTGAAGATAATTCCTTTTGGGATTTTTGATTTTAGAGACATGTATTGTAATTCTATGATGTGTATCTATTTTGGATGTTTTATTAGACATATGACATGTATCATTATCATCATATGAGTATGAAATTGTTTTTGTATCTTTTTATATATTCCTATCTTATTTAGTTATTAATTGTCTTCCTGTTGTATCTAATTACACTATTGATATGTTATTGATATTCTATTGTGTATACTCTATTAATGAGGGAATAGTCTCCCCACTGACATACTTATTCCCTCACTTCTAGTCGGTAGCCTCTGGAATTTGGGGAGATGTTCTTGAGGCCATGTAGCCAACTGGGCTTGGGGAACTATTGAGTGGAATTTGGGTCTGGGATGTTACAAAGTGGTATGATAGGATTTTATTTTCTAGTTTGTATTATTATTTGGTGACAATATATAGGGATAGAAATTTAATGTAGTTTGGTAATGAGTTTTTCCCAAGAATAGCTACCCCACGTACAGGGAAAATCCAAATTGCCTCGAATGAAATTTTTATTTTCTAGATTTTGATGATTATAGTTTATTTGATTCAATCGTTGGGTGACACACTGGATTTATTTTGTTATTATGGATGTTATTTAAGGTTATATTTAGTTTCAAACCAATGAGATGAGGGTATTCCATCTCATGCATCATATAGACACATGCTAGAAATCACATGCCATTCATTATGCCATGGAATTTAGGATGCATTTCTTGTTGCATGATATTGTGATAGGTGATATGATAGATCTACCTACTATTTTGATAGATTTTGTATAGAATATAGAGTAAGTGATGTCACCTTTCATTTCATAAGGTGTATGGGACCTTATAAACTGGGAAGTGATGTACCTTTATTCAATTATTAAATTGAATTGACTTGGTATGGAATAGATGGGTACTGAATTTGGATTCATGAGGTGTTATGGGACCTCATGGATTATAATTTCGCAAACCCTGACTCAAATTCTAAATTTTAATGGTGATTTGAATGTGAGTGATCATGAATTAAAATGAAGGGGAAATGGAAACTTCAAATGATAAACAGAAACTTGGCCTAGACCAAGCTTTTGAGTGGGAAAGAGGCAGTGTTTCTAGTGATGTTTGTGGTTGTTCTTATTATAGTTCTATATTTAGTATTAGGTTTTGGGTTGACTTGTTTTTAGGAGGGTTTTGACTTGTCCAACACTTTTGAGTTGTGAATTTGATATTGTTACTTTCTAAGTAATGTGTTTGGCATTATAGAGGCGTTCCACTATAACGACCTCCTATCATATTCTAGGAGGGTAGTGACGACCACACTTCGGAGGTGGTGGTCTATGAGATACCAATGGATCCTCCTTTAGTTCTAGCTATGGCACTAGATACTGTTTTGGAAATAGGTATTGAGGTATAGTTCTGTGAGGTATTATTTCACTTCATGCAGACTTATCAGGGAGCACCATAGCTCGCCTTGTCTATGGTTGAGCTGGCGTGGGTGTTCCAGTAGCAGCATCCTCCCATGTTTTTGGGGGATGGAGGACTACAGGTAGATAATATTTGGCTTGAGACTATTCTATCTATATTCGAGCATCTTTATACCCATCCGAAGATGAGGGTAAATGTAAGAACCCAGTTCTTATTCTTGAGGTATGGGTTTCTTCTTTTCCTTTTTCCTTAAGTGTTTTTGAGAAAATAAGGAAAATGGGGGAAAATCGCAAATTTTATGGGTACACTCCATGTACTTTTCCACACACCGTGTACTTTGGCCATGTGGGATGAGTACACAGGGCATGTAGTCCTATCGGTGGTGAAGGGTGTAAAAACCGACTACATGCCATGTACTAGGTATTTACACGTTGTGCAATCAGTCGGCAGGTGAACAATAAGGCGGTGGAGCTAGCTTCCAGCTAAGCGATAGTAAACACCATGTATTCAGTAATACATGCCATGTACTCATGTCGATAGATGAACAGTGTCGTGATGGAAAGAATTTGTCAGGGAACAGTTTAAAAAATGAAAAGTACACACTGTGTACTTGATAGTACATGCCATGTAGTTAAGAAATTTCTCTTAAACCAGGAAGTAGCCTCCTCATTTGAGGGAAGAGGCAGAACCACCATTTGGATCTCGGGAGGACAACCAAACCTTGGAGGATCACCTGATCACGCACCGAGAATCTGATTCCTCCTCCATCGATCACGTTGGGACCGTACGGGTAAGCCCTCCCCTATCCTTGCGTTGTTCTTACCAATTATTCCTCTAAGGGAAGTTATTTATGTTTGAATGGGAATTATTTTATCCCAGATCTACATCATTCTTGGACGATTCGGGAGGCATCGTTCACGTATACCGATCAGAGACGATTGAGGTAGGTGGTCTGATGTTTATTTTCAACTATTGTGTTTAAATTGTGTATCATTATGCTACACGCCAATGGTTGGGGTGTCTTATGGTTGAGGCCTTTTCTAAAAAGATAACTAGAATTGCATAGATAATCTAATGATAAGTTTAAACTGGTGTTTGGGATCACTGCTTGGATCCAGGACCACCCTGGGGGTGCGTTTTTCTGTTTAGCCGTTTAGTCAGGATACCCGAGGGTATGCCATGATTATATTGTGCATTGCATTTTTCTTGATAGAAAGTTTATATAAATTTTTGTCTATGCTTTGGGATCATCCTAGTTCTATTAGCCTGAGGGCAGTGTTTTATTAGCCTGAGGGCAGTGTTCTATTAGCCTCAGGGCAGTGTTCTATTAGCCTGAGGGCAGTGTTCTATTTGCCTAAGGGCAGTGTTCTATTAGCCTGAGGGTAGTTTTGCTTAGCCTGAGGGCAGTGTTTGCTTATCCTGAGGGCAGTGGTTGGTTAGTCTTAGGGTAACCTTCATTTATGCCTATGGGAAGTAGTCTCTGTGCCTGAGGTCAATACCATGTATGGTTGAGGGCAATGATCGTTATGTATTTGATTCTATTACCTAAGGGTAAGGATAGTGTGTCTGAGGACATGACTATTTAGAATATTCATTGTGGTGATTTTATATGTTATACCTTACAAGACAAAGTACAATATTATAGGTGATATGTAATAATTAAAATGGCAATTAAACTAGTAGTGATAGTTAATTTTGAGTACTTATTAGTTTGCTGCATTTACTTTTGCACATTGTTGTTGCACTTTTTCACTGATAGTCAGGCATGGGCCTTTGGTGGGTGCCTACTGGGATTTATTTCTCATACCTTGTTTGGTTCATGTCTTCGGCCCAAATAGACTATATTTCTGTAGGTGTCGACTGGGGAAAGGGTCCCTATACAGGTACATGATTATAGTAGAGGAGTAGGAGAGCATGGGACCGAGCTTAGGCTTGTGATGCTGCTTCGTTCTGTTTACTCTGCTTTGTTTTGTTTAGTTGTACCTTTTACATTGAGTTGTATTGTATTGTATTGTAGTGTATCCTGTTTTGGATGCTTTCATAGAATTAGTGACATGCTGCCTCTTTATATATATATAACTGTTGGTTATCTCTTACTTTAGTTGTCCATTCAGTTTTATAATTTTTACTGCTTCTGTTGTTGTATGTTATTTATCTTTTCCGTTGCACTACACTTTCAAAAATGATGCAATAATTTCCCCACTATCAGACCTGGGGCCTCGCTACTATTCAGCAGCCTCTGGCATTTGGGGAAATGTTCTTGAGGTCATGTGACCAACCGGGTTCGGGGCACTCGTTGTGTGGCTTCTAGATCTGGGACATTACAAAGTGGTATCAAAGGAATTATTTTATTTGATTTACTGTTTGGAACCTTAGTCAGGGATAGGACGGACATGTTATTTGGTAATAAGTTGTGCCAGGAGTAGCTTACCCGTGTATAGGTAAAATCCAGTCTACCTCGTTTATTTCAATTTTTTTGATTTTGAAATTTTGACGGTTGATTTGATTTTCACCATTGGGTGACGCACTTGTGATTGTGCTGTTTATATGTTATATATGGGTTCTATTTAGTTTCAACCCAATGAGATGAGGGTATTCCATCTCATGCATCATTTAGGAACATGCTATAAATTACATGTCATGCATTCTTTCCATGCCATCTAGGTGCATTAGAAAATGCATGTTGTTGTGATAATTGTTGTGCTAGAAAAGCATGATGTTGTGATAGATGCTTTGATAAATACCTTCTATTTGATAGGGTATTATTTTGTGAGGTTTTTGATAGGATGAATTCCAAACTTTGGTTTTTGGGGAGTATGTGTAACGTCTCGAGTCCGGAGCCCCTCCACTGGTGCCCCGTACCCAGTTCGCCACATGACCTCAAGCGCGTTTCCCCGAACGCCAGAGGTTGTCGACTAGCAGCGAGGGACTTGGTGAGTCGGTGGGGAAACTATGCCCTCATTTGGTAAGGTATAAAGGGTAAGAAAACAACAATACACAGCTGAAGTAGTAAACAACATGCATAACAACAGAAACCAAACAGCGGAAGCAATGTATATATATATAACTATGATGAAAATGATGCAGCAGGTACAAGTATCTAAGGAAAATAGAAAACACAACAATGTGTTGAAACACAACTGAAACCAAGTGAAAAAGAAAAACAAAGTAATTTCCCTATCATCGCGAGCCACGGCTCGGTCCCATGCTCCCCAGGTCCTGATGCAGTCAAGATCCCGAAGTATAAGGGCTCTTGCCCTTATCTATACCTGCAGAAACATAGTCTGCTTGGGCCCAAAAGCATGGCCCAAATAGGGTGTGAGATACAATCCCAGTAGGCAATCACCCAAAGATTTGTGCCTAACAGTCAATGAATACATGGCAGTAACAAAACAATAAGCAGTAAACAGATAAGCACAAATAACTACAATTCATAGTTCTAGCAAACAAAGTGCACAAGTAAACATCCAGCAACAAAAGAAGAAATAGTTAACCCTCTGGGTAGCTCTCACAGTCCAACCCCTATGGTTAAACCTCTAAGTACTAGTTACCCTATGGTAAGCACACACAGTCTCACCCCTCTGGTTCAGCTACATAATTAAGTAGACTCTCTAGGGAAGCACTCACCGTCAATTCCCCCTATAGTCTCATATCGTGCTAAAGGCTCTATGTGGAAGCACTCAACGTCAATTCCCCCTGTGGCCCACATCGTAATTAAAAGACAGTCTGGAGAAGCCCTTCCATCAATTATCTCTTTGGTCTCGCATCGTGATTAAAAGACACTCTGGAGAAGCCCTTCCGTCAATTCTCCCTTTCGTCTACTAGTCTAGGTTCTCACAGTCCTGAGTGAAGGGTAAAACATGATCAGCGCGCGTGTATCGTCCAAGTAAACCTCAAAAACTACTTGGCTAACAACTAAGTCTCAACAGAAATAGTAAAACAAGAGATCTAAAATCCTACAACTAGGCATGGAAACTGGAAAAACGCCAAACAGGCAGAACAAGCATGGCAAAGCAACCTGAGCACAAAATAAATTACACTACTCACAAGCAATAACCTCTACTAAAGAAATCAAGAAAATCAGGAAAACAACATGGGAAAAACAAGAAACACGCAATACCTCGTTCAAGGGTATTGGTGGAATTTGAAAATAATACCCATTGACTTTCAACAGAAAGTCACAAACCACCTACCTCGATCCTAGGAGATCGATATACGTGAACCTCGACGACAGATTCCCCTTAGAACAATGTAGATCTGAGGAAACACACAAAACGTTCATCCCACAATATCTTGGAAACCAGAAGGAATCAAGAAACAAGGATAAAGAAAAAGGAAGAACCCACCGCTGCGATTCCAATGCAACTAACCGTGCTTGAATCAGAGAACGGACGGAAAGGCGGTCATCTGTCGAAGATCCGACCGTACAGTCGCTCTCGGACGGTCGAAAACTGAAGAAGAAGATGAATATGGGGGTTAGACGCGACCCCAGTCCGTTTAATGAAAAAAAAAGTACACGGTGTGTACTTTTTTAGTACACGACGTGTACTTCGAATTTTCTGTACTCCAAAAAAACCGGCCTCCACCTCAGCCTTACACAACGTGTGTATGGCCCGGACACGGCCAGCACACGGCTTCGAGCTGGGGAAAGAGTACACGGCGTGTACTCAGATAGTACACGGCGTGTACTTCTGAAATTTCCAGAAAATTCATTTTTCTCAAAAACTCCAGAAAAAGGAAAAACATACCTGAAAAGAGATCTGGGTTCTTACAAACTTCCCCCTTTAAAGAAATCCATCCCCGAATTTACCTAACGAGGCAGAGAAGGAGAAACCCTGAACAGCTCCGGCCACTGCGATCGTACATCAACCTCCTTCTCCCAAGTCTCATCCTGCACTCGCCCTTGCTTCCATAGCACTCATACCAGAGGAACAGACCGCCCGCGGAGAACCTTCGTACTACGATCGAAAATCTGGATAGGATGCTCCTTGAAAGACGCATCCACTTCAAGCTCGACTTCCTCGGGCTGAAAGACATGAGATGGGTCTGAAAAGTAGCGTCGAAGCTGAGAGACATGGAAGACGTCATGCATGGCCCGATACCTCTGATGTAGCTGCAACCGATAGGTGACCGGCCCCACTCTCTCCAAGACCTCAAATGGCCCGACGTACCACGGTGAAAGTTTACCCTGTCTCCGAATCCTCTTGTGTCCCAACCTCGGTGCGACACATAAGAAAACCTGATCACCGAACTCAAACTCCAGAGGCCGTCTCTGCTGATTAGCATAAGACTTCTGTCGAGACTACGCTGTATCCATCCTCTTCTGAATCAGCTCTATCTTCTCTGAAGTCTCTTGAACAAGACGAGGTCCTAACAAAGCTGCCTCTCTTGCCTCCAGCCAGCATAAGGATGATCAGCATGGCCTACCGTACAAAGCCTCGTATGGAACCATCTAAATGGTTTCCTGGAAACTGTTGTTGTAGGAGAACTCCACCAAAGGAATATGCTTCTCCCAAGAACTGCCAAAGTCAAGGATGTAAGCTCGGAGCATATCCTCAAGCACCTGGATCGTGCGCTCGGACTGGCCATCTTTTTGGGGATGGTATGTTGTACTCAAAAGTACTTGTGTACCCAAGGCCTTCTGAAGTACCTTCCAGAACCGAGAGGTAAAGCGCGCATCTCTATCTGAAACAATAGAGCATGGAACTCCATGCAGACAAATGATCTCTTTGGTGTAAATTCATCCCATATCATCGACACTGAAGGTTTCCTTGATCGGCAAGAAGTGAGAAACCTTCGTATGTCTATCGACGACAACCCAAACAGCATCATTCCCTTGAGGTGATCTCAGCAACCCGGTCACAAAGTCCATCGCAACATCGTTCCACTTCCACTCCGGAATGGGTAACTGCTGTAAGAGCCCCACTGGTCGTTGATGCTCTGCTTTCACCTGCTGACAAGTAGAACATCTCATGACAAAACCAGCGACATCCTTCTTCATACCTGGCCAACAGTATTGGCGATGAAGGTCCCGATACATCTTGGTGACACTAGGATGAACTGCCCAAACAAAGGAATGGAAATCCCGTATCAGCTCCTCACGTATGTCTGCTGGCACCCATACGCATCCTTGGAAACACAGGATCTCATCCTCACCCACTTCCCATCCAGGAAGAGGGTCCTCTCCTGACACACTCTCCCACAGGACTAAGCCTTCTGCGTCTGATAGATGCCTCATTCGTACCTGATCAAGTAGTGTGGAGATAACAGCTACAGAAGATAGAAAAGTTTGTCCCCGTCTATCATGCACCTCCAGATGCATCTCAGAGAAAAGATCCATCAGCTGCCACTCACTACTAGCCTCCTGAACTACCCGAATCTGAGTTCTCCTGCTCAACGCATCTGCCATGGCGTTGCCCTTTCCCAGCGTATAGGTAAGCTCGAAATCAAAAGACTGAAGATACTCGACCCACCTGCGCTGCCTCAGATTCAGATCACGCTGAGTAAAGATATACTTGAGACTCTTGTGGTCAGTGAAAACTACAAAGTAATCTCCCAGAAGATAGTGTCTCCAACATCGCAAGGCATGAACAACAGCTGCCAACTCCAGATCGTGCGTAGGGTAGTTCCTCTCATGTGGACTTAACTACCGAGACCCGTACACAACGACTCCATCTCCCTGCATAAGCACAGCTCCCAGCCCGATACCCGAAGCATCACAGTAAACAGTGTAGCTCTTTCCTAGCTCTGGCAAGACTAATATCGGTGCTGACGTCAACCTCCCTTTCAGGTCCTGAAAGGCTGACTCACAAGAATCTAACCATAAGAACTTCTCCCCCTTCTTGGTCAGACCTTTCAAAGGTGCTCCTAGATGAGAAAAGTCTTGAATGAAGCGTCTGTAGTATCCAGCCAGCCCTAGAAAGTTCTGTACCTCAAAAATGTTCTTCAGCTTCTCCTAGGAAACTACAGTTCTCACTTTCTCTGGGTCCACAGATACTCCTGCTTCTGAGATGACGTGACCCAAGAAGTGAATCTGATCCATCCAGAAGTGGCACTTCAAGAGTTTAGCATAAATTCAATGCTCTCTCAGTGTACTCAGAATGATCTCAAGATGTGTCGCATGGTCGTTTCAAGTGTGAGAGTACACCAAGATATTTTCCAAGAAGACCATAACGAAGGAGTCCAAATATGGATGGAACACTCGGTTCATCAGTTCCATGAAAAATGCAGGCGCGTTCGTGAGACCGAACGGCATGACTGTATACTCGTATAGACCATACCTGCTCCTGAAGGCTGTCAGAGGTATATCTAATGGTCTAACGTGCAACTGATGATAATCAGACCTCAAGTCGATCTTTGAGAACACCCAGGCTCCTCGAAGCTGATCGAAAAGGTCATCGATCCACGGCAAGGGATATCGGTTCTTAACCGTCAACTGGTTCAGCTTCCGATAATCCACACAAAGCCGAAGGGTACCGTCTGCCTTCTTCGCAAACAGAACAGGCGAACCCCAAGGAGAAGTATTGGGTCAAATGAAACCCTTAGCCTGTAGCTCCTCCAACTGCTTCTTGAACTCCTGTAACTCAGGTGTGGCTATCCTATATGGAGGAATGGAGACCAGTGCCTCTCCTGGCACGAGCTCAATAAAGAAGTCTACCTCACGCTCTGGAGGAAAACCCAAAAATTCCTCTGGAAATACATCCCTGAAGCGATCCACCACTAGAGGAATGTCCAACTGGGGAGTCCCCAGATCATCCAGATAAAGGCTAGCAATCTGGGCTGCCATCCCTCCTAGCCCAAGATGCTCGAGTCCCGCCCGACTTGCCCAAACGTCCCATTCACCTTAATGAAGGAAAGATTCACCTTCTGGTGAAATGAAACTGACTCTGCGGTGATAACAGTCAACGAATGCCTGGAAGGGAATCAACCAATCCATGCCGAGAATGAAATCATAGCCTGTCATCTCCATGACATAGAGATCCCATAAGAAGTGATACCCTGCAACCTCGAGAGGGAACTCTCTACACTGGCGTACACTAGATTTCCTCGTCCCCAAGAGTGTGTCTAGTGTCAACGATTCAGTAGAAGAAAAGATACAGAGTCCAAGGCTCTCAACAATAGCAAGAGAGATAAATCTATGCGTAGCACCAGTATCAAAAAGGGCTGAAGATAAAACTGAGGCTATTAAAATCGTACCTCAAACAGTAGAAGGGTCGGGATCCTGCTCATGATAAGTTTGCTCCACGGCGAAAGACTGGCCTGTACCGTGGCCCTGCGCCCATGGCTGACCACTCTGAGCTGAACCACCCTGCTGGTGCTGGGGAACTAGTGGCTGACCGCCACGGCCTCGACCTCCACCTTGGCCCGAATGGCCGGAAGAACTCCAGTTCCCCAACTGGTGAGAAACTGGCAGTGCTTCTCCTGAACGAGGAGTCATGGAAGAACCCCGGTCACCTGCTGTTGGTGAGAAAACCTGGCAGAAACACGGAAGGTGACCCAACTTACTGCAAGATCAGCACTCCACGGGCTCCCTCTGGCACTGCGGCCTCGTGTGCCCTATTCGGCCACACTGGTAGCATGTCACTTGGCTTCCGGAAGATGCGTCTCGCTTCCTCAAATCACCGCGCATAGGCTCCCTACGGTGCTTCTTGCTGTCATCTGAAGGAAATCTATCTCTGGAAGCAGAACCGCCCTGGCTCGCAGCTCTAGAGTCTCTTAGATTGCGCTCCGAAATCAGTGCCTGATTGACGATGGAAGTAATGGAAGTCATCTAGAAGATGTTCACCTGCGAGCGGATCTCCCGCCTGAGTCTATCCTCAAACTTCCTCACCAAGAACACCCCACTCCCATCCCGAAGGGGTGTAAAACGCTGCAGCTCAGTGAAATGAGAGGAATACTCCATGAAATATAGAGTACCCTGCTCTAATCTCATGAATTCCCGGGCTCGATCAACCCTCAGGGTCTCCGGGTAGAAGTAGTCATAGAACACGCGCTGGAACTCCTCCTAAGTCATAGCCTACTGTTGTCCCGCCTGTGAGATCACGTCCCACCACCTCTTGGCAGAGTCTCGGAGCATGTAGGTGGTGAGCTTTACCCCCCTCTCTGGAGGCGTCTCCAGATGCTCTAAGATAGTCATCATGGCTTCCATCCATGACTCTGCAGCCTGAGGTCCTCCCTCCCCCGAGAATGTGGGAGGATGCTGCTACTGGAAAACCCGCGTCAAGTCTGCCATAGATGAGGCAGAAGGCGGTGCTCCCTGGAAGGCCTGCATCATCCTCATGAAACCTTCCCTGAACTGCGCATCAGCGCCCGCGACTGGCACAACAACTGGTGCCAAGGCTGGCTTGGCTGGGGGATCGACAGGAAGTCCTTGATTAGCCATGTCTGGCGTCTGATCACCGCCTGACGACAGACATACGACCGGAGGACGTCTAGGAGGCATAGCTCTGAAAGATCAAAAGCACACCTTAGATCAGGAAAACAAGGATAGAGAACACAAGAGTAAAAAATGGGAACAGGGGAAGAAAAACACAAAAGATTGCAAAACACGACTACACGACGTGTATAAAATTACACGGAGTGTCTTCTTAAACCACTGACATGGGCATGTACTGTCACCCAACAAGTCGTGTACACTTCAACTACATGGCGTGTTGACCCCCACACATGGAGTGTACTCGAAAACTATTCCCCTGCCCGAGTCTCCTTTCACGGTTAACCCACACGGTCCGACTCAACCCGAGACTACACGGCGTGTTCGAAACAAACATGACATGCACTAGACAAGGCTTCGGTGGGCCGTGTAGTTAAGTACGCGGCCGTCTACACGGCTGCACCTTACACGGTGTGCTCCAAACAAGTACGGCATGCATAGGTGAAGGTGACATCATCCCGTGTTGTTTGCGACACGGCCGAGTACCTGGGAAAGACTACACGGCGTGTTCCGAACAAAAACGGTGTGTGGAAAGGAAGGTAAAGCCAGCACGTGATGTTCGTGACATGGTCGGGTACCTAGACAGGACTACACGACGTGTTCCCTACGGACATAGCGTGTTCTACCTGAGCTTCCTCGGCTCGTGTTGTTAGTGACACGGCCGGGTACACGGCTCCAAACTCACACGGCGTGTACCAATGGTACACGGCGTGTTCCCAAAGTTACTCGCACGACACCATGTTCTGCTCACACGGTCAGTGACATGGCCTGAAAACTACACGGCGTGTATAAAAAAAGTACACACCGTGTACTCTGGTTTTTTCTGGGTAGTATCTCAGAAACTGCGTAGAATTCTAGAAACACTAAAAACAAGGGAAAAGATGCCAAATTTCAATCCGAGAGGGCCCAGAACACCTCAAGAACCAAAATTTGGCGTTCAATTTTTTTTTAAGCAAGGAATAAACAAACAGTTTTCAAGCATAATAGCATAGAATCTATCAAGCATCTATCACAACAGTATGCATTATCTACACAGAGCCTATTACAACAGAATTCAATCGCTAATGCACCCTAAATGGCATGGCAAGAATGCATGGCATGTGATTTCTAAAAGTGCCTATATGATGCATGAGATGGCATACCCTCATCTCATCGGGTTGCGATAGAAATAGAACAGAAATATCAAAACAATAACCACACAAGTCATACGAATCACTCTAGGTGAAATCAGATCAACTATAAAATCTCAAAACCAGAAAACTGCAATTAACGAGGTAGTATGGCTTTTCCATGTACACGGGTTAGCTACTTCTGAGCACAGCTTAATACCAAGTACCAAATATGTCTTATCCCTGGATAATCTCTCCAAATGGTAAGTCAAGAGAAAATAACTCCTATGATATAACTTTGTAACATCCCGAGTCCGGAGCCCCTCCACTGGTGCCCCGTACCTGGTTCGCCACATGACCTCAAGGGCGTTTCCCCGAATGCCAGAGGCTGCCGACTAGCAGCGAGGGCCTTGGTGAGTCCTTGGGGAAACTATTCCCTCATTCGGTAAGGTATACAATGTAATAAAACAACAATACACATCTAAAGTAGTAAACAACATGCATAACAACAGAAACCAAACAGCGGAAGCAATGTATATATATATATAAATATGATGACAATGATGCAGTAGGTACAAGTATCTAAGGAAAACAACAAACAGAACAACGTGCTGAAACACAACTGAAACCAAGTGAAAAAGAAAAAAAAAGTAAACTCCTTAGCATCGCGATCCACGGCTCAGTACCATGCTCCCCAGCTCCTGATGCAGTCAAGATCCTGAAGTAGAAGGGCGTTTGCCCTTATCTATACCTGCAGCAACATAGTCTGCTTGGGCCCAAAAGCATGGCCCAAATAGGGTTTGAGATACAATCCCAGTAGGCAATCACCCAAATATTTGTGCCTAACAGTCAATGAATACATGAAAGTAACAAAACAAGAAGCGGTAAATAGAAAAGCACAATCAGCTACAATCCACAGTTCTAGCAAACAAAGTGCACAAGTAAACAGCCAGAAACAAAAGAAGAAATAGGTAACCCTCTGGGTAGCTCTCACAGTCTAACCCCTATGGTTAAACCTCTAAGTACTAGCAACCCTCTGAGAAGCACATACAGTCTCACCCCTCTGGTTCAGCTACTTAATTAAGTAGACTCTTTGGGGAAGCACTCACCGTCAATTCCCCCTATAGTCTTGTATCGTGCTAAAGGATCTCTGGGTAAGCACTCAACATCAATTCCCCATGTGGCCCGCATCATAATTAAAAGACACTCTGGAGAAGCCCTTCCGTCAATTCTCCCTTTGGTCTCGCATCGTGATTAAAAGACACTCTGGAGAATCCCTTCCGTCAATTCTCCCTTTGGTCTACTACTCTAGGTTCTCACAGTCCTGAGTGAAGGGTAAAACATGCTCAGCACACATGTATTGTCCAAGTAAACCTCAAAAACTACTTGTCTAACAACTAAGGCTCAACAGCAATAGTAAAACAACAGATCCAAAATCCTACAACTAGGCATGGAAACTGGAAAAATGCCAAACAGGCAGAACAAGCATGGAAATGAAACCTGAGCACAAAATAAATTACACTACTCACAAGCAATAACCTCTACTAAAGAAATCAAGCAATGCCGGCAAACAACAAGGGAAAAACAGGAAACACACAATACCCCGTTCAAGGGTATTGGTGGAATTTGCACATAATACCCATCAACTTTCAATAGAAAGGCACAAACCACCTACCTCAATCCTAGGAGATCGATATACGTGAACCTCGATGATAGATTCCCCTTAGAATGACGTAGATCTGAGGAAACGGACAAAACATTCATCCCATGATATCTTGGAAACCATGAGGAATCAAGAAACAAGGCTAAAGCAGAAGGAAGAAATCACCACTGTGATTCCAGCGCAACTGACCGTGCTCGAATCGGAGAACGGACGGCGAGGTGGTTATCCGTCGAAGATCCGGTCGTACGGTCACTCTCGTATGGTTGAAAACTGAAGAAGAAGACGAATATGAGGGTTAGACACGACCCCGGTCCGTTTAATGAAAAAAAAGTACATGGCATGTACTTTTTGAGTACACGGCATGTACTTCAAATTTTCCGTACTCCGAAAAAACTGGCCTCCACCTCAGCCCTACACACCGTGTGTGTAGCCCAGACATGGCCAGCACACGGCTTCGATCTAGGGAAAGAGTAAACGGCGTGTACTCAAATAGTACACGGCATGTACTTCTGAAATTTCCAGAAAATTCATTTTTCTCAAAAACTACAGAAAAAGGAAAAACATACCTGAAAAGAGATCTGGGTTCTTACAGTATGGGACCTCAATAACTAGAATTTTGTGGATCATTGACGGGTTTATTTTTTTATAACATGTATAAGATGACAAGCTTTGATTCATAAGGAGTATAGGCCCTCACAAATCGGAATTTGGAAATTAGGTGTTTGTTCCATGTTTTTCGGGGTTTCGGAGTAGTTTATGTGGCTTACTGTCCGGAAAACCCCAACATAAACGCCATGTAGTTCTATGGACACACATTGTGTGTTATTCTGTTCAGGAAGAAATGAAAACTTTTTAAGTACACACCGTGTACCCTCAGTACACGCCGTGTAGACTCATACCGTGTCATAGACCATGTGGGCGGGGACACGGGGTAGGGAATGGCTTGGGGGAACACACCATGTACCGGTTGTACACATCGTGTAGTGTTGACCATGTGTCCACCATGTAACTAACAACATGGGTGGAGAAATATGACCATATACACGTCGTTCCACTAACGAACACGCCGTGTATTTTGACCTGGGGATCCGGTCTTGTAACTAACAAACACGGGTCGGTGTTACCTCTTCTTAAACACGTCGTGTACCTAAGGGACACACCGTGTAGTCTTGACCGGTGAAAGTCCGTGTGGACTTGGTGGTGTGGCTGGGAAAAACAGGGTGGTGTACACACCGTGTGCGGGTGTAACACGTCCTATAGAGTTAGCCGAGTAGCCATCCGTGTTACTAACAACACGAACAGTTGGAATATAAGCAGTACACGTCGTGTCCTTATGGAACATGTCGTGTAGTCTGAGTTGTGTACTGGCTGTGTATCAGGCAACACGGGTCGGTGAATCTTGTCGAGTACACATCGTGTAGACTTTATACACGTTGTGTAGTCTCATTTAAATGAGAGTTGTGTGGCTAAGCCGTGTAGAGGGACTCGGGCATGGGAGAAAAATCAAGTACATGCCGTGTGTGTTGACAACATGCCTTGTGTTTTGGGGTGTTACATGACCAGTGCTGGCAGAGTACACGCCCATGTGAAAGACTTAAGGGGACACATCATGTAGTTATTGTACACGTCGTGTAGTCTTGTTTTGTAAAACTTGAATGTTTTCCTTCTCTGCTTCCCCTCTTACACTTCTTGTTTTCAGTCCTTGATAATCTTGATCTAAGGCATGTGTTTGACCATGTAGAGTCATGCCACCGAGACGATCTCGAGTTGTTCTCCAGGAGAGTAGAAACGAGTATACTCCAGAGATGGTAGGCTATAAGCTACCAATGGATCCTCCAGCAGTGCAAGATGCGGTGCCAGCCATTATTCCAGACACATGCGCGGAGGCGCAGTTCTGTGAAGGATTTATGTGGTTTATGAAAACCTTACAGGGAGCACCGCAGGCTGTCGCATTTATAGAAGAGTTGATACGTATATTCCAGAAGCAGCATCCACCTACATTTTCAGAGGATAGAAGACCACAGGCTGCAGAGTCATGGCTGGATACGATGCATATGATATCCAAGCATCTAGATATGCCTCCTGGGAGGAGGGTTAAGCTCACTACATACATGTTGCATGATTCTTCCAAGAGGTGGTGGGATGTTACCACTCAGTTCGATCATCACCGAGACATGGTGTGGGAAGATTTTTAGGTAGCCTTTAATGACTTCTTATTTTCAAAGACACCATCGGTAGATCGAGCTCGAGAGTTCATGAATTTGAAGCATGGCACCATGTCAGTGATGGATTATTCTGCTCGCTTCATCGAGCTTCAGTGTTTTGTACCCGTTCTGGTGGGTGATGAGGTGTTGAGGGCTATATGCTTTTAGGATGGTCTTCAGGGTGACATCCGAGTGCTGGTGAACATTTTCAAGATTCCTACCATGTATTCTATAATGCACCAGGCACTGATTACTGATCAGAACCTGTGGAAAGCTAGTGGTGTGGGCCAGAGTGGTTCGACACCAGTTTCGGGTACTATTTCTACCAGCCAGAGGAAAAGGCAGAAGGATTTCTCTCACGGTGGTAGTACTATCCAGAATAATACTTCTGGTGTCCAGGTCATTTACTACCAGTGTGGTAGAGAGGGGCACAAGAGACCTCAGTTTCCACGAGACCGAGTGGAGTGTCGAGCTTGCAGCAAGATGGGTCATCTCCAGCATTTCTACAGGGCGTTCCTACCAGTGGCTAGTAAGAGGGGTTCTGTGCAAACTCTGTGTGCAGGAGAAGGACCAGAAGCTTCTTACCAGTTGGGAAATTGGGGTATGCCAGGGCGTGCAGGCAGATATGGTGGTCATGGTCGTGGTAGCCAGACATCGGGATCTCAAAGGCAGTAGGGTGGGACAGCTCAGGGTAGTCAGGCTGTGTCGCAGGGTCGCAACACTGGGCAGGTATATGCAGTGCAACAGAACCAATAGGAGCAGGATCCCAGACCTTCTACCATCAGAGGTACTCTTCTAGTAGCTTCTGTTTTATCTTCAGTACTTTTAAATACTGGTGGTATACATAGTTTTATATCTTTGGCCATTGTGGAGAGCCTTGGGATCTGTGTTTCCTCTTCTTCTGATATTATGATGTAAGACACTCTGTTGGGGTTTAGAACAGCAGGTGTGCATCAGTGTAGGGAGTTCCCCCTTGAGGTTGGTGGGTGTCACTTCATATGGGACCTCTATTTCTTAGAGATGATAGCTTATGATGTCATTCTCAGGATGGACTGGTTGGTACCCTTCCGATCCATTGTGGATTGCAATCGTCGCAAGGTGAGTTTCACATCACCATAGGGCAGCGAGTTTCTATACAAGGGCGAATGGGATGTCCAGGAGAGTTGAGATGGACCTGAGCATTGTGGGTTAGGTGGTGTGACAGTCTAAATCTCTAGTTTATATCTAGATGATCAGGGAACTTTTCAGAAGGATTTCCCTCCAATAGTTGATCTTTTCAGGGATGTATTCCTGAATGAATTTTTAGGTCTTCCACTGGAGAGAGCGGTGGATTTATTTATTGATCTTGTGCCAGGAGTAACACCAGTGTCCATTCCTTCTTATAGGATGGCCACACCTAAGTTGCAGGAGCTCAAGAGGTAGTTGGAGGAGTTGCACGCAAAGGGTTTCATCCAAACTAGTACTTCTCCTTGGGGTTCGCCTGTCCTGTTTGCTAAGAAGGTGGACAGTACCCTCAGACTTTGTGTGGATTATCGGAAGTTGAACCAGTTGACTGTTAAGAACATATATCCCTTACTTAGGATTTATGATCTTTTTGATCAACTTTGGGGAGCATGAGTTTTCTCGAAGATTGAATTGAGGTCCGGATATCATCAGTTACGCGTTAGACCATCTGATGTACCGCTTACAACTTTTTGGAGCAGATATAGTCTATACGCACTACTACAAAAGTTTCTTTTATCAGTGCTAAAAAACCCCTTTATTAATGCTTTTATGAGTGCTGTAAAGCACGGTGATAATAAAGGGGTCCCTTTTATTAGTGCTCAAAAAGCACTGATAAAGGGGGTCTTTTATCAGCGTTATTTGTTTTGTGCTGATAAAAGGGTTCTTTTATCAGCGCTATAAAAATAAGGCAGATAGATGTCAAAAAAATTAAGAAAAAAATTTAAAAAAAACAATTCATGGGTGGTTGACATGCTGCACCCCACTTTTCTGCGCCTGTTCCCCCCTCAACCCGCACGCTGCACCCCGCTTCGCTGCACCCGCGCGACCCTGCTACCACTGGAATTTGAACACATGACCTCCCCCCGTGCGTGCTGCAACTTTACCACTTAGCCATTTTGTTTTGTTCTCCCTTTAATGATATATCAAGTTATATATATATATATAGTTATATGTATTCGTATATTAATACAGATCCATATTAATATAAATTTATTTAGTTATATTAATATATATATATATAGATATAGTTATAATTTTTTATCCATATATTTATTTGTATATTAATATATATATTAATAAGATTAAATTCAAATACATTTATAGAATATGTGTTTTTACGTGTGTTTATAAATAAATAAATACATACATACATATATACAACACACACAGAGAGATATATATATATGTGTGTGTGTGTGTGTATATAGTTATGAATGAATGCATAGAAATGTGGATGTGAAAAGTCATCAAGAATGTTAAAACAGCTATATCTTCTAATCCAGTAGTCCGTTTCAACTCCAAAACCAGTCAAATCGACAAACATGAAACGATCTTCGATATGATATATGGTACAAGGAAAACAGACATCTGGATCAGAAGTTAGAGGTGCTTGAATGTTAAAAAGACCATAACATCTAATCCAAGAGTCTGTCTCAGCTCTACAATCATTCAAATTGAAGAAAATGAAATGATCTTCGATATGATATATGGTACACATTTATCAGACATCGGTATCAGAAGTTATAGCTATTTGAATGGTAAAAAATCAGGGTACCCCAACTAAAAACTAAGTTTTTGAGGCCTTCTGGGCCTTTTATGGCCTCAAAAAAACCTTATACGGGTTTTACTGATCCACAAGGTTGTAGAGCTCATCACAAGCTTCGATTTGATATGCTGTAGAGCTCAAACGGAGTCCCGGATCAAAAGTTATGGCTGTTTGAGTTTGAGTTGTGTTTTCAACATATTTTTGATCTTTTATTTATTTTTTTATTTTTTTTATACTCAAAGTGTTATTACATGACTATTGGTGGATAAAAATTACATAATTTTTAATTAAAAAAAAATTTTAAATTATTTTATAAGCCTATTTTACTAAATATCATATACATTCATATTTGATTTTCATTCATCATTTATAAAACATATTTAAAAAATAAATATTATATTTATATCAATATAAATAGATTTATAGATTTATATATTAATAAATGTTTTTAATTTTATTTTTTGAATTTTACAATTTATCAGCGCTTTTTATATAAGCGCTGATAAAGACCCCCTTTATCAGCACTTTTAAAAAGCACTAATAAATGTGTAGCGCTTCCCTTGCCCCATTTTTTAGTAGTGACGAGTACTTGGAAAAAGCCGTTTGGACTCACGAACGTGCCAGAAGTTTTCATGGATATGATGAATCATGTTTTCCACTCTTATCTGGATTCTTTTGTGGTAGTCTTCATGGACAATATATTGGTGTACTCTCACACTCGACACGACCATGCTACCCATCTTGAGATCGTATTGAGTACACTGAGAGAGCATCAGTTATATGCTAAGTTCTCAAAGTGCCACTTTTGGATGGACCAGATTCACTTCCTGGGTTATATTATCTCAGAGGCAGGAGTTGTAGTAGACCAAGAGAAGGTGATATTAGTAGTTTCCCGGGAGCAACCTAAGAACGTGTTTGAGATACAGAGTTTCATGGGGCTGGCTAGTTACTACAGGCGTTTTATACAGGACTTCTCCTGCTTAGCAGTGTCGTTGATAGGTTTGACTAAGAAGGGTGTGAAGTTTGTATGGTCAAAATCTTGCGAGACAACCTTTCAGGAGATGAAGGGAAGGTTGACATCAGCACTAATCCTGATACTTCCAGAGCAAGGTAAGATCTATACAATCTACTATGATACATCAGGTATCGGTCTGGGAGAATTTTTGATGTAGGGCGATCGAGTTGTTACGTACGGGTCTCAGCAGTTGAGGCCACATGAGAGGAATTATCTAATGCATGACCTCATGTTGGCTGCAGTTGTTCATGCGTCGCGCTGTTGGAGACATTATCTCTTGGGAGAGCATTTTGTGGTTTTCACCGACCACAAAAGTCTCAAATACATCTTTACACAACGTGACATGAACCTAAGATAGCAAAGGTGGGTCAAATTCCTTCAGTCCTTCGACTTTGAGCTTGCCTATACACCTAGTAAGGGTAATGCAGCAGTTGATGCATTGGGTAGAAACACTCAGACACAGGCAGTGCAGGAGGCCAATGGTGAGTGGCAGTTTATGGCTTTGTTCTCTGAGATGCATTTGGAGGTGCACGATAGTCAGGGGCAAACCTATATTTCTTCCTTAGCTGTGACTTATACCCTCCTCAATAGAGTGAGTATGAGACAACTATCAGATTCATAATTCCTAGTTCTATGGGAGTCGGTGTCAAGTGAGGACCCTCCTCCTAGATGGATGATAGGCGATGATGAGTTACTAAGTTTCCTTGGATGAGTGTGGATTCTAGGGGATATACGCGATGAGTTGATGTGAGAGTTTCATAATTTATCTTGGGCAGTACATCCCAAAGTTACCAAAATGTACCATGACTTGAGACGTCGATATTGGTGGTCAGGTATGAAGAGAGAGGTATCTGGTTTTGTTACGAGATGTTCCAACTGTCAGTAGGTGAAGGCAGAGTATCAGAGGCCAGCTGAACTATTACAGTAGTTACCCATTCTAGAGTGGAAATGGGATGATGTCATGATGGATTTCTTGACTGGGTTGCCAAGGTCAACTCAAAGAAGTGATGTTGTGTGGGTTGTTGTGGATAGAATTATAAAGGTAGTTCACTTTTTGCCAATCAAGGAAACCGTCGATGTTGACGAGCTCAGAAAGTTGAATATCTGAGAGGTAGTATGTCTTCCTGGGGTCCCTCATTCTATCGTTTTTGATAGGGACACCCACTTTACATCTCATTTCTGGCAGAGTTTTTAGAGGGCACTGGGTACACAGGTGATTTTGAGCACAACTTACCACCCTCAGACCGATGGCCAATCAAAGAGTACGATACAGATGCTTGAAGACATGTTACGTGCATGCATCCTAGACTTTGGGGACTCTTGGGAGAAACACATACCCCTGGTTGAGTTTGCCTAGAGTAATAGTTTTCATGAAACTATTGATTTGGCACCTTATGAGGAATTATATGGTAGGATATGCCGATCACCTTTGTGCTGGATGGAGGTAGGTGAGGGATCTTTACTGGGACCACATCTCGTACAGGAGACTTCTGAGTAGGTCCAGTTGATTCAGAAGAGGATGGCTACTGCATAGTCTTGTCAGAAATCTTATGCTGATCGTCGCAGATGACCCTTGGAGTTAGTGGTCAGGGATCAGGTTTTCTTGCATGTTTCTCCGAGGTTGGGACACAGGCAGATCAGGAGACAGAGTAAACTTTTGCTGAGGTATGTGGGGCCATTTGAGATTCTAGAGAGAGTCGGGTCGGTTGCCTACCGGTTGTAGTTACCACAGAGGTATCGGGCCATGCATGACATCTTCCATGTATCTCACCTACGCCGCTATCATTCAGACCCATCTCACGTTTTTCAACCCTAGGAGGTTGAGCTGCAGGTCGATGCATCCTTTGAGGAGCATCTGATTCGTATTGTTGATAGAAGCACGAAGTTTCTCCGAGGTCGGCCAGTTCCTATCATTCGGGTGCTATGGCAGCATCACCGAGTGTAGGACGAAACCTGGGAGCGGGAGACCAACGTACGTGCTCAGTGGCCAGAGTTGTTCACAGCTCTATCTTCACCACCCTTGTAAGGGAAATTCTGGGATGAATTTCTTTAAGGGGGGAATTTTGTAAGAACCTGTTTCTTATTCTTGAGGTACGGGTTTCTTCTTTTCCTTTTTCCTTAAGTGTTTTTGATAAAATGATGAAAATGGGGAAAAATCCAAAATTTTATGGGTACACATTGTGTACTTTTCCACATGCCGTGTACTTTTGTCATATGGGATGAGTACACAGGGCATGTAGGCCGATCGGTGGTGAAGGGTGTAAAAACCGACTACATGTTGTTTACTAGGTATTTACATGCCGTGTAATCAGTCGGCAGGTGAACAGTAAGGTGGTGGAGCCATCTGCCAGCTGAGTGACAGTACACGCTGTGTATTCAGGAATACATGTCGTGTACTCATGTCGACAGATGAACAGTGCTGCAGTGGAAAGAAGCCGCCAGGGGAACAGTTTAAAAACTGAAAAGTACATGTCTTGAAGTCATGAAATTTCACTTAAAATAGGTAGTAGCCTCCTCATTCAGGGGAAGAGTCAGAACCACTGTTTGGAGATTGGGAGGATGGATGAACCTTGGAGGATTACCCGATCACGCACCGGGAATCTGATTCTGCCTCTGTCGATCATGTTGGGACCGTACGGGTAATTCCTCCCCTCTCCTTGAGTTGTTCTTACCAATTCTTCCTCTAAGGGAAGTTATTTACGTTTGAACGGGAATTCTTTTATCCTAGATCTATGTCATTCTTGGACGATTTGGG
The DNA here is from genome assembly GCA_963277665.1 of Viscum album. Taxonomy (NCBI): domain Eukaryota; kingdom Viridiplantae; phylum Streptophyta; class Magnoliopsida; order Santalales; family Viscaceae; genus Viscum; species Viscum album. The sequence goes on along the minus strand of OY728140.1, from coordinate 1,041,664,122 downwards.
AGGCGTTGTTCACGTATACCGATCAGAGATGATCGAGGTAGGTGGTCTGATGTTTATTTTCAACTATTGTGTTAAAATTGTGTACTGTTGTAATACGTGCCCATGGTTGGGGTGTCATATGGTTGTGGCCTTTTCTGAAAAGATATCTAGAATTGCGTAGATAATCTAATGATAAGTTTAAACTGCTGTTTGGGATCACTGCTTGAATCCAGGACCACCCTGGGGGTGTGTTCCTCTATTTAGCCGTTTGGCCAGGATATCCGAGGGTATGCCATGATTATATTGTGCATTGAATTTTTCTTGAGATAAAGTTTATATAAATTTTTGTTTATGCTTTGGGCTCGGCGCGGTTCTATTATCCTGAGGGAAGTGTTCTATTATCCTGAGGGCAGTGTTCTATTATCCTGAGGGAAGTGTTCTATTAGCCTGAGGGTAGTGTTCTATTAGCCTGAGGGTAGTGTTATATTAGCCTGAGGGTAGTTTTACTTAGCCTGAGGGCAATGTTTTCTTAGCCTGAGGGTAGTGGTTGGTTAGCCTGAGGGTAACCTTCATTTATGTCTATGGGCAGTAGTCTCTATGCCTGAGGGCAATATCATGTATGCCTGAGGGCAATGATCGTTATGTATTTGATTCTATTACCTGAGGGTAAGGATAGTATATCTGAGGACACGACTATTTAGAATATTCACTGTGGTGAATTTCTATGTTGTACCTGCCAAGACGAAGAACAAGGTTGGAGGTGATAAGTAATAATTAAAATGGCAATGAAACTGGTAGTGATAATTACTTTTGAGTACTTACTAGTTTACTGCATTTACTTTTGCACACTGTTGTTGCACTTTTTCACTGACAGTTAGGCATGGGCCTTTGGTGGGTTCCTACTGGGATTTATTTCTCACACTCTATTTGGGTCATGTCTTCGACCCAAACAGACTATATTGTTGCAGGTGTTGACAGGGGAAAGGGTCCCTATATAGGTACATTATTGTAGCAGAGGAGTAGGAGATCATGGGATCGAGCTTAGGCTTGCGATGCTGCTGCGTTATGTTTACTCTGCTTTGTTTTGTTTGGTTGTACCATGTACGTTGAGTTGTATTGTATTGTATTGCAGTTTATCCTATTCTGTATGCTTTCATAGAACTAGTGACATGCTGCATCTAGGTATATATATAACTTTTGGTTCTCTCTTACTTCAGTTGTCCATTCAGTTGTATATTGTTTATTGCTTCCACTGTTGTATGTTATTTATCTTTTCCGATGTGCTACACTTTGACAAATGAGGGAATAGTTTCCCCACTATCAGACCTAGGTCCTCGTTTCTAGTCGGCAGCCTCTGGCATTTGGGGAAATGTCCTTGAGGTCATGTGACCAACTAGGTTCGAGTCACCCATTGTGTGGCTTCTGGATCCGGGATGTTACAGTAAATATTGAGACATATATGCTACATGGGGTAGCAAAGAACTAGTGGGTTGTACTTAAATAGGCTGATAGGCTATGAGATATGGGTTGGCCGTATTTTTAAACCTGATTCTATGAATTTGTCTACATTGAGACTCTGCAAGAAGAGTGGGCTAGAGAGTTCATATGTCTAGAGAAGGGTGTGATGACTGTTATAGAGTAATTTTCATGATTTATAGATTTGCATCATTTTTTTATGATGTTCCTTACTGATGAGATATCAAGGGAGAGACACTTTGAGGAAGGTCTCTAACATTCTATTAGATCTCAGTTCAATATGTTCAGGTTGACCTCTATCACTGAAATTGTGAATCATACACTGATTATAGAGAAAAACCTGAGTGAATCTGGGGGCATAGAGAAGGAAAGTGTTGTCTCTCAACCCAAAGGTTTAACATATTCAGGAACTATCATTTTGAGACTTCTCATGAGATAAGCACCAATCAAGTTGTGAGTACTGATAGATCAGTGTTTAGCTATAAATGTGGAAGGCAAGGCTATATAAAGAATCAGTGTGATCATGAACCATTCGAGTTATGAGATTTCAGCAAGATGGGTCACGTGCAACATTTTTATAGGAACTTATGTCCAACTGTGAGTGGTAGGGGTCATCTCCAACACTGAGTTTAAGAGGTGGTTCCTCAACTTCACGTCAAGTAGGGAGTTATAGTAGTGCCAGTTGATCAGGCTAAGGGAGTGGTAGTCATTTCTATGGTATCCAAACACCAGTTACACAAATACATCAGAGTGGGACTACTCTGAGTAGTGAGGTTTTATCACAAGTTTATGGTTCAGGGAAGATTTATTCTGTACAGCATACCCCTAAGGAGCAGGCTACTAGACCGTATATGGTGAGAGTTACGATTCTAGTGGTCTCTACGATTACATTTTCTCTTTTTGATATAGGTGATTCAAATAGTTTTATATCTATTCCTATTGTGGAAATACTTAGACTATATTTTTTGTCTTCTGAGATCATTCTGACACTAGACACTCCGTTGGGAATTAGAATGAAGGGCGTACAACAGTGCAGGGAATTCCCCTTGGAGGTTGGTGGGTGTCACTTTTTCTGGGATCTTTATATGTAACTATTGATGCTCCTTTCTGTCACAGAGTCTAACAAATAGCAAAGGGGAATACCTTAAGCACAATGAGGGTCACCCTTTGAAGAATATCAAAAATTGACAAAGGCATGGACTAGGAACCCATTTTAAGGGAGTCGTGCAAGTTTCCTACGCGTTGTGAAAGTCACTTGCGCGCCACCTATGGGTCATTCAAGTCACTTGCGCGCCCTATTATTTTTTCTCCCAAGGTGCCCAGTGGCCTATAAATAGCCCCTGTGGGTCCCCCATTTCGAGGATGAATTTTCCAAAACTTAGATTCAAGCTCTGGTCACCCAAGTCTTTGTCTGAAGTCTTCCAAAAACTTATAAGGTAATTCTTTACCTAGAATGGAAGCTCTAAAGAGGAAGAATAAGGCCTAAGTGTTAGAAATCATCAATACTTGCACGCCTAAGTGTCCAACCCTTAAGGGAAATGAAGACACTTGCGCTCCACCTTTCCATCTCAAGGGAACTTGCGCGCCACCCTTCTAGAAGCCTCTAGGGATGATACTAAGGACTTGAGTTCAAAGTTTCCCAAGTATTGCCCTATGGATTATTCATCGCCCAAGGTGAATCATGTCGCACAAGTCTACTTACGCGACCAGGACTTGTGCACCAGAATGATACTTTCATGCCTCCTTCCTAGTTACCTCCTTTCCTCAAATCCACCTATCCTCTTCAAGAAATATCCTTCAAAACCCTCTTCAAAGCCATTTATGTCATGGTTCCTTTTTGGCTTCCTTATCTGAAAGGAATTTTGTAAGAACCTCTCCCAAAACATCATGACTTACAAGCTTTATGTCACCACGGTTAGGGGTTTTCTATATAACCTCATCCATTGAGATGATAAGATCTTTTGATTTGGGCCCCCTTCTCAGGAGTAAGCCCCAAGTTACAAGTCCCCTTAACCTGGGCCTCCTTCTCAGGAGTAAGCCCCAGTCATAAGTTCCTTTAACATTGGGCCTCCTTCTTAGGAGTAAGACCCAGGTTATAAGTTCCCTTTAAATTGGGCATCCTCTTCATGGGTAAGCCCCAATCTTAATTTCTTTTGATTTGGGCTTCCTTCTCAGGAATAAAACTCAATCATAAGTCCTTATTAATTTGGGATTCCTTTTCAGGAGTAAGTCCTGGGTTAAAATTCCAAATCTCCATAAAGTACAAATACCTTTATGGACCCTGCTCTCGGGCTTCTTTTCTAAGTCCTGGTATTCATTTACCTGGGTAGTCATACATACGTAAGCCCCACATAATTTCTCTTGAATACATCTTTCATGGAACCATCGTCAAGTTTACTGATTCCTCTTGTTTCTTACACCGATCATGACTCACGTGAGCTTAGAGTGTGAAAGTAATCACGAAATCTCTTTTTGGGCCATTAACCATGCATAAACCCCATATTTATCTACCCAAACTACGTGGAATTTGATCTCTGCCTTAAAATTAGAGTACATAGGAAGCCTTTATAAGTTTCAATCCCATATTTCATTAATTCTTTTCTATCCCATATGATGTTAAACTATATACTTCTTGTCGAACTACATGGGTTCTGATTCCTTTTTAACAAGGATACGTAGGTAGTCCATCTGCGGGTATGATCCCAACTCTAAAATAATCTCTTTCTTTCTAAACAATAATAAACTTCAAGTGCCACATTGAGTGGCTTTAAAACCAGTATGGTCATCATAGTGACCAAGATATTTCTATATAATATATTGAAGGATACCATTGACTAAGAAACATTAATACATATGGATGATTATCTATCAATAAAGAACCTCAAATACATATATAATATTCTCTAAATCCCATACATATCAATCATCGATTGCCAAATATAAATGAAAACTCAGTTTCATGCTTGGTAAATTAATAAGGATTCGTGAACATAACTTAAACCTATAAGAGAGTCCTGAAGTAGGAAATAATTCCCCCCCAAAATGGTCTGATGAGCCTGACCTCCCATCCTCTCGACCAATGCAAATTCTTAAGCCTCATCAGTCCACAACTAATGAGCACCTACCTTTGTAAAGTAGGTCCAAATGGATATAGAATCATGGGGTGTTTCCAGTTCTATGAATAAACCTGTTAGAAACCGATTGGAATGTTTGAACCTTAAACAAACAAGGTCATCCCCATTTCGAGAAGAAACAAAAATGGTAAACCCGAAGTGAATCCTTAACCAAGTTAAATGATGTTTTACTTATTTGTTAGGCCCCTATTAAACTCAATATGAGGGCCAACAAAGCAATCAAACACATATGTGTTCATCTAAAAGATGTAGTCTTGCCAAACCTATATTGATTATGTCTGCTATATTAAACAGGCACTCTTTTCCAAGATCTCTCTGCAACACAGAATGGATTATTTAAAGTTCACACCTATGAATTCCTCGGCCGCTACTCCTGTTGGATCCTCGTCCGCTCTGAGGATGACATCGCCCACTCAGCGTCTTCAACACTGGGTCTCGAATGCATTGATGAGGGAATACCATCAACACGGTACCATTACAACTTTGTAGGCTACTCAACAAGCCCTCCAAGTTAACAACTCACCCTGGTTGTCCAGACAGCAATGACCAGTGGTTAGGAAGCAAGTGGTTCCAACCACCGTCTCCAACCATTTTGGGTTGTCATACCCGGAATGCAACAACCAGTACCTCCCATATTACATGGAGGTAAATGAAGAGGTCACTCAAGGCCCCAGTTCAAGAAGACATGAGTCCTTCTTGAGGAATCCCACCAACAATCTCCGCTAGACTCATGCGGTAGTGAACCCTCAACATGATCAGGGTATCGCCTCTAGGTGTTCGGATCAGGTTCCTCAGACCCGAGCATGAAAAATGAACCGTCAGAGGTGAAATTCGGCCAACAGGGAGAAGGATCTTAACTCTTCCCCCTATAGAGAAGTCAATCAATATTTCTTGATGGAAAACAACAATCGGTCATATACATATGTCCATCCTGATTTCGCTTCCCAACAAACTCATCTGGCAGTAACACACCAATCGCGCCAGGAAATTCCAGCGGAGTACTATAGGCAGGCACATACACCGGTTTATAATTCATCATCCATTCAGCGGGCTCATTTGACTATATCCAAATAAACTCGCCAATCAAATGTGGTGACCACCTGTAAACAGGCATATACATCTTCTTACACTCATCAATTCTGCCAGCAGTCTCATCTGCCAGTATTGAAGGAAGTTCATCAATCATATTTGGTGGAGAACAATCAGCAGGCACATACACCTGCATTTCATCAAGCTAACCAACAGAATCATTTGGTAGCACATGTGGATGTCAATTGGAAAGCTCCAATGACAAATAGGAGGTATACACAACTTTCTACCCCCACACATGAGTACTGTCATAATTTACTGATAGGAAAAGAAGGACAGGAGCGGGAACACACACCTACTCCAAAATTGGAATGGACGTATATTATCATTCCAGCAGCTGAAGTCACCAAGAACATTATAACAATGGTGAAAGAGTAGAAGCAAATCCTTTCCTATATTCTGGATACTTGTCAGAATATTATAAAAACTTCAGCAACATCACAGGGAAAGAAACATAAATCTATCCCTATCAGTGGAGTGACTCATCAACATGTCAGTCCGGAGCAGATACACACCTCTGTTCCAGTTCAATAGGGTCATGGGGAATACTCCCCCATGCCATATGGACAATCAAGTTGGTCACATACACCCGATTTAAATGGAGATAATCAGCCAAAACTGGACATTTCTCCTAAGCAGGCACATACACCTGCTCATAATAACCACTTTTGTCAACAAGTGGTTTCCAAAGTGAGTGAGAATGCATCCAAGAAAAAGACCCATCTAGCATAGTTGAAAAATCAAGAGCCAATTTTCAATAAGGCCTTGCTCAATGTTGGAGTTCTTGAAGCCCTCAGACAATTGTCTGTTGCAACTAAAGATTCTACTCTCTCATTTCCAGATTCCAGAAATAACAAAAATAATTCTGAAGTTCTTCATAAGAAACTTCCTCATGAAGGCTTGATTCATGAAAATTCAGTCAATCTCGAATTATTATCTTCATATGAGAACCACGATAACCCTATGTGTGGACAAAATACCAAGGAGCAAGAGTTTTCATCTTTTGTTGTAACCCACCATGGTGGTCCTCCCCATGATGATGAATTTAGCTGTGAAAGTCCTCTCTACAGTAGTAATTCGCATTGCCTGGAAAATCCTTCAATGGAAAATGCAGTAATGAGAAAGCCCTCTTATCTTGAGGCACTTGAGAATGTGAAGCCAGTCATATCTGATACCTTACTACTAGCAGGTGAAATACTTTCTCAATCAGAAGATAGCTCGGGGTGTAGGTCATTATCTGAACCACCCCTGGGTCATTCATCTTCTAATTTGACAAATGAATTCTCTACCAATTTTGTTTAATCTGATGAAGTAAAAAAGAAGAACCCGCTTTGGTCTAATCAAGTAGAAGAATATTTATCAAGTGACAAAGAGGAAGTGATGAATATGAGAAAACAACTGGAGAAAGGTGAAATACCAGTCATGTTTTGGCCTTTGGTTGACTCTCAGTATGATATTCCAGAAACGTTGACAGAAGATTGTATTCTCGATATTCGTCTCAACATATGGAAAACTCTTTGTCACTTAAAAGAGAAAATATTATCTTATGATGAATATCAAAATCATGTTAAGATAATATAAGGGTTTCAACACCAAGTTGACTTGGAATCTCTCTCAGATTCCCAATATCCAAAGGTTGAATATCAGTAGAGAGCCCTTCATCATTCATGCCATGACGCATTAAAAAGGTTGCACCAATTAATTACCATTTCCCTATCTGGTATTCATATCAGGGGATGGGGTGTTCATGGAGAATTGCATTTCATTGTGCTCTCCAGTAAACAAAGCCCACCAAAAGTGGTCTCAAGCAATGTTATTGCCCATGGCTGACCACATCTAACTGGTTTTGTGCGTAATCAAAGGCTTGCCCAAGAATAGGCCTCAACTAGTTCTTCCCAAAGTCAGGTATATAAAGAACAAGTTTTCAAATTACTCTTGCATAAAGAAAATGATAATATCAAATAGGATTCTAATTTAGAGCATGCACATCATCAGGTGATAGAGGTATCAGGAATAATCCAATGGTCATCTGAGCCAGGTGATTTGAGTGGATGTCAGATGATGCATCCGGCCAATTTCTGGAATAAAATCCACAAAATTAGAAGAGATTTTAAGAAAGTTTCAGATATAGCAACTCAAGATCCACCTCAGCTTTCCAGACTGGAGACCCTTTTAATCCAACCCTCAGGATCAACAGATAGGATTCGAGGAGTTGAGAAGGAAAAATAGGAACAGCCCCAATCCACCGGACTGGGGACTTTTTCAAATTATCAATCTCTTCCTCAGAAAAAGTCAGTATTCTCACAATTAGGGAAGAATCTACAAGAGGAATGCAGATCCCAATTATCAGGATATTCCCTCCAAATTAAAGTTCATCAAGAAGTTCCTGAGGGATCAACCAAACAAAAGGCAATGTCTCATAAAGAACATGGAAAAAGACAGTATCATAGAAGTGCTGACAAAAGGGATGCAATGCATTATAAATCGATAAATGTTATCAATGCCATTGTCATTAATCCTCCAGAACATGAGGCTCACTTAGAGGGATCATATGAAGAAGTTCTTGTTCAAGAGGTTGTACACACAGAAGTAAATGAAGGAGGTGTGCGTACCAGAAGACAGAGGGTTTCTCATGGGAAAGAAATTCCTTTGGGTAATGCCCCTCCATACTCAAGAAAGGCACATGCCAAGGAAAAGGGAAAAATTCAGGTTACATTCCACCCTACCTCTAGAGATGTCCAATCACTCTCATTAGAGGAAAGGTTCACACAGCAAGAAGAAGAAATGAAGTAATTAAGGAGGTTAAATGCAGAACTACTTCAAGTTATTCTTCCTCCTAAGCATTCTAGAGTTAATCAGTCAAGGTAATTTATTACAGATACTAGGATGGATCAAGAATATCCCCATTTACAAGTACATCCTCACAGGTCCAATCCTATGGGTCATGTTCGATAGAAATCGTCAATAACACCATCAGGGGCAGTACCGGTCGCCACACCTATCCAAACTCCAGTTATCACACCTGCTTAGGCCCAAGATCAACCAGATGTTTCTCAAAAATTAATGACTACCATTTATTCATTAGCAGCTCGGTTGGAAGCTATGGAAGGAAAGCATGCACAAGTTTAACCAGAAAAGAGAGCTTACTCTGAATGGGTGGATGAAATCCCTCCCCCATTAAATTTTTTGAATACCACATTCCCAATTTTTAATGGTTCGGGAGATCCCGAACAACACTTAAAACATTTCGTTTCTCATTGTGATCCTATTATGGGAACTCCTCAACAATAAGAAGCAGTTAAGATCAGGTGTTTTGTGCAGTCATTACAAGGACCAACTTTTTTCTGGTATACAAGTTTTCAATCTCGATCAATTACTGGGTGGGAAGATCTCAGTCAAATATTTCTTCTTCAATTTAGCTCAACATTTCCAAATATGACAGTTTTTTATCTTACCAATTATAAGCAAAGGGAAAATGAAATAGTTTCAGATTTCATTGCTTGTTGGAAGGGATTAACATATTCCTTAATTTTATCACTCCCTTAATAAGAGTTACTGTCAATCTATGTGGAAAATCTGTGTGATGAATTACGCACACCGTTGATCCCTGTGAAATAAACAGGAGGGTTTCAAGAACTTACTTCAATCTCTCAACATATAGAAGACTCTCTTATAAATACTAAGGCTAAAACTTGTGTAATTACATCAGTTCCAGAAAAGAGAATAGGGAAAGCAGATACTGCTACAATTACACTTAAACATGCATCGGTACCTACTTCCACTTCAAAACCTTCATCATATCGAAGGTATCCACCTCCTGAGTGTCAACAACAATGGTTGCCTTGTCAAGATGATCAAAGAGATCAAATAAGGAATCATTTTGAAGATTTTAAGAACAAAGTTTATTCTTTCTGGAATGAACAAGTTCCTGGATACTTCATCTTGACTCTGGAAAACAATTTAGTTCAGTTTCCAAGGTCCAAAAGTCCAAACAAGGAAGGAGATGAATACCTCCCCAACTATTTCATGTTTCATCAGATTTTGGGGCATCCCATTCATGAGTGTTTCGTCTTCAAAGACCTCCTGCAAAAGATGGTGGACTCTGGAAAAGTAAAATTGAAAGGTTCTTCAGCCTAGGTAGCATGTGTTACTACTACTGATCCAGAGGAAGAAGGCGAGTGGCATGAATATAAAAGTAAAAATGCGCAGAAATATGATGATTGGATGGTCAGGAAAATGATCAACTGAACTCATGACATTTTATGAACAAAATTGAATCAACCAATTGTGTCTTATGATATGAATTCCACAGAAAAACCCCCTTTATTGGAAAGAAAATCCTCAAAGAAGCAGCATAATTTGAATAAAGAAGAGCAGTCAGAAGAAGACAATATCATTTCAAAGCCTAAGTAGTCTTGGACTCTGGTAGATTTTATGCCATTTGCTTCAAAAGCACGGGCATCTCCCCACCAAACGGCACAGCCTAAACTAGTTAATCAGGAAGAATATTCATCAGATGAGGAATTGATCTTTGGTTCTGTTAACTTGATTTATTTAACGGATCCTTATACCAATGACAGTTTTTGATTATGAAGAGCCTAAGTTCCTTGTATCTAATAGAGGAATTAGAGGAAGAGAAAGTGTTCTAGGATACAGGGGAAGATGTGGATTTTATATAAGCCACTATTTCAATCCTACCCCTTCTAGAACTGTATATGCGGTGGAAACTCGTGGAAAAGCCCTTCAGCAAGCTCAACAGGAACAAGAAAGTTCTTCCACACATGGAAGATTCGATCCTGACACAGTTATTTTGGAAGACCGGTTAGAGGTCACACCTTATTCCTCTCAGCAAATAGATATACCTAGTCGGTCTAATCTACCTAATCTAGGAGTATTTCCAACTCCTACCCCGATATGGGATGCATCTACTTCCAAAGCAACAACTTCCAAGGCACCTGCAAAACCACATTTTCATGATGGGAAATGCAGACCTTTAGACCAAAAGTATGATGTCTTGAAACATTTGTCCCAATTATCAACCAAGTTATCAATTCTAGATGCCTTGAATCTATGAAAAGATCTTCAGGAGGTGCTTATTGAGGCTCTATCAAGTCCTCAAGAATTCAAAACTGAAATTGTTGCGGCTGAGGTCTACCATATAGAGAATGATCCTAAAAAATTCCATGTAGTGATATCTTTTATAGATGAAGATGAAGATGATGTTGTACATGGACATATTAGACCTGTGTATCTATTTGGAAAATTCAATGATATGGACATCCGACGAGCTTTCAATGATAATGGCTCCGGAGTCAATCTCATTCTTATTCATACACTTCATCGATTGGGCCTCACCGAATATGATTTATCTCCTGCTACTTTGATGTTTCAAGGATATGATAAGAATAAACAAGAACCTATGGGAGAAATTACACTCATAATTCAGTTTGGAGACCTTGTGTCTAATTCATATTTCATGGTTTCTTGTCAGGACATAGCTTTCAACATTTTTTTTGGAAAACCTTGGCTACATCAACATGTGGTTGTACCTTCATCATACCATCAATATCTCAAATATTGTTGCAATGGTCAAATTGGGACATTTTATGGTGACAACGACCCATTAAAAACATGTGAATATTAATACATTGAGGCAGAATTTTATCACATAAAGGGAAAGAAAAAATCCACGGCAAAGAAGGTCACCAAAATTAATGCTCAAATGGTTTGTAAAAGATTCCAGTAAACCCATTCATATATGTGAGTATAGATTATGTGTTGCCTATCAATCAAATTGACAAGACGAACCTAAATCCAGACACTCTTATGGAAACTTCCATAATGTCAATTACAGCTACCAAGACAGATAGCATGGGAGAAATTGTTGATTCGTCAAGCAGTGATGAAAGCTTAAATGGAGATGTTTTCATTTCATCCACTGAAATACAACAATTATATACTTCATCAATTAGGCCAGAAGAAGTTATATCAATGTCAGAGGAAAAAAATGATGTCGATTCTCAATCCATCATCTCCTCTTTATTACCCATGGAAGACCCTTCATCATCAATAGGTTCAGAAATGGAAGCCTCTTCTTCAATATGTTCAAGTTTTAACTTCTCCCCTGATCATGGAAATTCTGTTTCGTAATATACTATGCAAGTAGAAATAGAAGAAGTAACACATATTGAAGAAGAAGAGGAAGATCTAAGGGATGATCCTCCAGCATTTGAAGAGGGTATCTCTACCACTATGGATGAACTTAGAGAAATAAATCTGGGTACAAAAGAAGATCCATACCCCACTTTAATTAGTGTGGCCATGACTCTTGAAGAGAAAGAAATGTATACTTAATTTTTAAAGAAAAATCGAGATGTATTTTCTTGGAATTATAAAAAAAATTCCAAGACTTGATCTTGATGTTGCCACTCATCATTTGGGTTTTCCAGAAGAAAATCGAGGATTCAAGCAAGTCGTAAGAAGAACACACCCAACTTATGCCTCCAAAATTGAAGCTGGAGTTGGTAAGATTATCAAAGCTAACTTCATCAGAGAAGTTCTGTATCCTAAATGGTTGGCTAATATTGTCACTATGAAAAAGAATAATGGACAAATTAGATTTTTCATTGACTTCAGAGATCTTAATCGGCATTTTCCCAAGGATGATTTTCCAATTCCGATCACATAAATCTTAATTGATACAATAGCTGGCTATAAAGCTCTTTTCTTCATGTACAGTTATTCTGGGTACAATAAAATTCAAATGTCGCCAAAAGATGAGAAGTCTATAGCCTTTAAAGATCCTCAATGTTTGTTTTTATATCAGGTAATGCCCTTTGGCCTAAAGAATGTAGGTGCAACGTATCAACCTTCCATGCACCATATCTTCAAACCCTTTTTAGGGAAATTTGTTGAATGTTATGTGGATGATTTGGTTGTTAAATCCAGAAAACGTTATAATCATTTGGCCGATCTGTAAATCATATTCAACAAACTTTGACAACACAATTTGAAGATAAACCCCTTGAAATGTGCTTTCAGGGTAACCTCAGGAAAATTTCTCGGCTTTGTTGTATGACATCGTGGTATCGATGTCGATCCTGAGAAAACAAAACCAATCCTTGGTATGTAACCTCCTCAAAATTTGAAATAATTAAGAGTACTTCAAGGAAACTTGGCCTAGATTTAGATTTTCATTTCCAATTTGGTAGGCAAGTGTTTACCCATCACCAAATTAATAAAGAAGGGAGTCACCTACCAGTGGACTAAATAATTTTAAGAAGCATTCGACATTCTCAAGAAATATCTCTTGATTACACTGGTATTAATGCCAACCGTTGAAGGAAGACCACTTATTCTCTATGTGACAGCTTTAGAGAGATCATTGGGTGTCTTCCTTGCCCAAAAAATGATGTTGGTATTGAAAATAGCCTTTACTATCTTAGTCGAACTATGCTTGAGGTAGAAACTCGATATTCAATATTGAAAAGTGTTGCCTGGCATTAATCTTTGCATTTAAAAATTGAGATACTACCTGCAATATCATGAGGTCCAATTGGTATCTCGCAATAACCCACTCAAATTTATCCTTAGTCGTCCAATGCTTACAGGATGTCTGGCAAGGTGGACAGTTATTTTGCAGCAGTTTGATATTCAGTATGTGTCTCAAAAGGCAATAAAGGGCCAAGATCTGGCCGATATCCTTACTGAACACCCATATGAAGAAGATACATCTTTAAATATTGAACTTCCTAATGAGGAAGACTTCTCTATTCAAGATAATCCTCAAACATGGGATATGTACTTTGATGGTGCCTCCAGAAGTCCAATAGGGAAGAAAATGGAAGATCCTAAATTCAATAAAGTTGGGTTAGGAATCGTGTTTATTTCCCCAGAAAAGGTAGTGCAACCCTATTCCTTCTTATTGTTGGAAGGCGGTACAAACAATTAATTAGAGTATCAAGCTCTCATTGTAGGCTTGGAATTGGTGCTTCAGGCACAGATGAATCACTTTAAGGTAAAAGGTGATTTAGATTTGGTAATCAAACAAATCAATGGTGATTGTGCCATCAGAAAGGAAGAGTTAATCCCTTTGTGTGATTATGTTAGAGAGTTAATGGTGGAATTTCCTTTGGAACTGACATTTTCTTATGTCTCGTGATCACAAAATTCCCAAGCTGATGCACTGGCTAACGTAGTCATAGCCCTGGAAGATCCAAACCGGGACAAAACAATCATCAGTATTGCCCACCGTCATGTAGTTTCACCTTTTGTTCAAATCAGAACAGAGTAAATCAATGAAATCATTCCCATTTCTAAACCATTTGGTCATATTATAGGATGGATGAAACCTATCAGGGAATACCTTCAAAATAGAACACTCCCACCAGATATATTTGGGAAAGAACAAGTCCGGTGACGTGTGGTCAATTTTACTCTTTATGATAGCCTAGATCACCAAAAAATCTATACAAGCAAGTTTTTGATGGAATTCTCTTCATATGTATTGATGGTGAAGAGACAATGGCTGTCATGAGTGAAGTTCATGCAGGAGTTTGTGGTTCCCACCGGTCTAGACATGGAATTTATGGTCAAATTCTAAGGCTTGGATACTTCTGGCCTTTAATGATGCAAGATTGTGTTTATTTCACTAAGAAGTGTCAACATTGCCAAGTATGTGCCAACTTCATGCATCAACACCCAGAGTTGCTTCATACAGCTAAATACTCATGGTCATTTGCCACGTGGGTAATGGATGTAGTAGGACCTTATCCTCCAGCAACATCCAAGCAGTTTAAGTATATTCCTACTGTTACTGACTTCTTTTCCAAATATGCAGAGGCAATACCTCTCAAAGAAGTTATTTCTAAAGGAATTGTTATCTTCGTCAAATCTAAAATCATTACCAGATTTGGTGTACCTCATTCCATATTGACAGACAATGGAACCAACTTCTATTCATCTGAGGTGAGAAAGTTATATCAAGAATACAAAATCAAATTCAACCATTTATCTCAGTATCATGTAGCGGCCAATGGCCAAATAGAATCCTTCAACAAAAATCTTTCAAACATACTGCAAAAGATAGTGGATAAAGATAATGAATCATGTCCTGATAAACTTTTTCATGCTTTATGGACTTATCGGACCACCACCTACACTGCTACGTGGTCAACTCCATATTCATTGGTATATGGAACAGAAGTAGTCTTACCCATTGAGGTTCAATTACCTTCGTTTAGAGTATCCATTTGTGATCATTCATCCACATATGAACAATATCAAAAGGGATTTGTTGAATTGGAATGATTAGATGAAAAAATATTTTGCACCCTGCACCACTTGGAAGTTTATCAGAATTGAATAGCATGAGCTTTCAATAAAAAAGTTCATTTTCATTCATTCAAGGAGAATTGGTGTTGGTCCTCATAACCCCATTGATACCAGGAAAAAAGCCTCCAAAGCTTGAGCCAAAGTGGGAAGGACCTTATTTGATGCATAAGGTGTACTCCAATGGAGATTATTCTTTAATCTCAATGGATGGAGAACTCATTACAACTCCAACAAATGAAATATTCTTGAAGAATTATTTTTTGTAACACAAATACACTAATTTTCCTTGCTGCAAGACATTAAACTGCATAGCCACTTCTATCGTCCAACATGAAGTTAAACTGTGTCCCCCTTATATGTCCTACGTGACGTTAAACTATACATGTTCATCCTGCATGACGTTAAACTGTAAACAATCCCTTATACATCCTACATGACATTAAACTGTACATGTTTGTCCTACATAATGTTTAAACTGTGAAAAAATCCCTTAATACGTCCTACATGACATTAAAATGTGCACATGTCTTGCAAGACATTAAACTGCACAACAATACATCCTAGCTACATGACGCTAAACTGTATAGCACCCTTTGTCCCACATGACGTTAAACTGTGCATCGTTAGGGTTGTTTCTACCTCTTGTTTCTCACACCAAGAATTACTCACATGAGCTTAGAGTAAGCTTCAACCATAACACCCTCTCTAGGTCGCTAACCACGCTCAAGTCCCAACACCATCTTCGGGTCATTGTCCTCAAGTACAACTCGATCACCAATTCAATCTCAATCAAACTATGCGGACTTTGATCCTTGCCTTCTAGGCTGGGTACGTAGGAAACCTCCCAAGGTTCAAGCCCAAAACCAATATCTTCACATCAGTTTACCTCCATCTCATACGATGTTGATCCGTAAATCCCCCCCCCCCAAACCAATATCTTCACATTGGTTCACCATCGTCCCTGCTATATGACGTTAAACTATACAGCCCCCCATTGTCCTTGTTGTAAGGAATTAAACTACATAGCAATATGTCCTAGCTACATGACGTTAAACTGTGCATCATTGGTCCATGCATATGACCTTAAAATATTCACAATTTTGTCCTGTATGACAATAAACTACAAAAGTCTCTGACACCCTCACCTGAAAGGTAATCATTATTGACATTGATCTCCAATCATGTCATATTCTAAGGACTATGTGAATACATGGCAATGTCTGAACCTTTAATATTGGGTCCAACCATCATTGCACTAAAGTCCCCTTTCACCCTTCACTTGTACGAACCAAATATATACAGAGGATATTTCAAGAACTACATATGGATTGATTCCCATCTCTATGGGATACGTAGGAACATTCAAACATCCCTTGAATCTAGCCCCAAGTCTTTGGGCCTAACTCCAAACTCCACTTTCAGTCCCTTGGCTGAAAAGTCCCCCTGTGAGCACATGAATGTGGTATGAAAACCCTGGTCTTTATTCACATCAGGTTTATAACAAACACACAATGTGTCTCCCTCATTATGGTTCGAGATCTATGACCCTAATATAAGACCTCCTACGCTCTCGTCCCACATGACGTTAAACTGTATTTCAAGAACTATGTATGGCTTTATTCTCATTCTAATGAGATATGTAGTGAAGTACAGCATCTCAATTCAGGACCCATCCACAACATGATTATGGTCAGCATTGGTCTATATATCTTTTTTATGCATTGTAAAATACCCATTTTTATGTGTCATGCTTCTAACCTTAAATACTTCCAGATCTCCATAACCATTTTCTTGACTTCTGGTCACAAAATTTCTGATACCCGAGAATTCTTTTGCCTGACTATGAAGAATGTTTCCTTATGTGTCCTTGCATAAGTAGTCTACATAATGGACCTATCAGCCAAAATATGTTATTATTTGACTATACAGCCAATGACCTTAAGTGGCCCTGCATAATTCAACCCCCCTAATGGGTTTTTCAAATAGTGGTAACTTTATTCTTAGGGGGAAAACCTCTTTTGTCCTTCTTGTTCTTAACGACGATATGTAGGGATCCTCAAAAACAGACATCCTTAACATATTTGTCCCATACTCTTTTTCATGATTTGAAAGTACTCAAGTCTATGGTTTATGTTTCCCTTCACTATATTTGGGTCAGACCTTTGCAGGAGTGACATTCATCCAATTCTTTGACAATATTGATTGGGAATATTCTCTCCATATTCAAGTACCTCTCTCCATATAGCAGACTCTATGCTTTGGAAAATTTGAATCTCCATAAACTTTCACTGACTTTTATCAATAGAAAAGTAAAATTTCTGAGAGTTCTTTTGCCTGAATATGCAGCATGTGCCCTTAATTGGCCTTGTATGAGTAGTATACATAACAGACCTGTCAGCCAAAAGATGTTATTATTTGACTATGAATCCAATGCCCTTAAGTGGACCTACATAATTCAAACCCTAACGGGTTTTTCAAATAGTGGTAACTTCACTCTTATAAAATACTTCCTCTAATTCCTTTTAGCCCTTTTTTCATATCATCCCTCAAATTCGAAATTTCTTAAGTCGTAGTTTACATGTTTTCCCTTATACTTGAATGTGGTAATATGTTTTCAAACAAATTATAAAGGAATTGAGTAAATATTAATTCATTCGGTCAAAGCTATGTGACCTTAAACATTAGCCTTTTTATGTCCGACATGCATGACTTTAAACTGCCAACAAGAGACAGGGTACTCATTAAATTGGGAACCTGTAAAAGGAACTCTGAACAAAATTCAAGTCCCAGCTCGCTAAACGTACATTTTTTATGATTTAGGCAATATTGAGAAACAAAAAGATGCAAATTTTTTGGGGTTTTTTGTATAATCCTAGCAAAAATCAAACTATGCTTACTAGGCCCATTGGCTTAGGTAAAAAAAATTAAGCAGTTAGCAAGAGAATGCAGGTGCAAATGATTGAAGATGAAATTTTTTTTTCATTGATGCACAAGATTATAAGAACATCCAAATATTAAAGTATATTCTCTTTTTCAAGAATTACAAGAGGCTTTCAACATAGATTTTCATTTAATTTATGGTATCCTGAGATTCATCAGCAGCCACTTGAAGTTCATTCACTTGACCAGCTTCACTCTTTTCAGATTGATGGAGTGCTTTCTTGGCATCTGCGATGGCTTTCATACCATCCATTTGGAATCCTTCCAATGAATTTTTGAGCTAGTAAAGTTCCCTAGTAATGACATCTTTCTGTTGCTGAAGGTGCATCTACTGTACAACTTTCTCCGTGATCTTATACTTCATCTCCTTCAGCTTTACAGCATGATTATCCTCAGCTCGGGACACCGCAGCCTTGAATTAGATGATATTGATCAGCATCCTTGTTCTGATCAGATCTTGATAGCACTTTTTCTCTTTCTCCCTCCTTAAGATGACTTGTTTCACTGTGGTATGGATCTCTTGATATCCAAAACCACCAATTCCCAGCATGACGAACACGGATGAAAATCGCGGGATCTTCGAAGATAGATCTTCAAGAGGCACTTCAGATATGATATTCCATATATTCTTTCATGCCTTATGATGTGAGAATTGGAGCGCCTTTTTCACCTCTGGGTCTGATTCAGCATCGCTATCACAAGAGGGAATATAGTCCGGGATTAATGCACTTAAGGAAGTACCCTGTTCTAATCCTTCCCCCTAACCCTTAGTACTTCACTTTCTACTCCTGTTGGGGCTGAGGCTGAGGCTTCACCTCCGGATTTAGCCACTGAAGTTGATGGACCTACATAATCAATTGAAAGCTTTGGTTAGTTTCAAAGGATAAAAAATTGATTAGTTGTCTTTAAAATTAAGTACAGCCACAAATATTATTATCCTTTACCCAACAGTAGATCAGCAGCATGAGAAAGTTATTCCCTGTATTTCCTAGCTTCAACAGGATTTTCAGGATGGGTTTCAGGAAGCTCTGTCTGGTTAAGCTCCACTTGAGCTAGCGTCTATGCAATGATAGGGTTATCTCTACCCCCTTCAGGAATTGGCAGATCAGCAGCTTGTTCAGATGGAACTGCACATTTCAACCAATCATGGTCAGATATTTAATAAAAAAAATTAACAGGATGAAGGATAACACTCACATCCAAAATCTTCTAAATCACGTGGTAATTTAACATGATATAAAATTTATTCAAAAGATGTGCCAAGTTTCATCATTTCATCTAGTGATATCCCATATTCCTGGTTATTCTCACCAGTGGGAGCATTTTTCATGTCTTCTTGGTGACCCCCCTCCTGCGACCTCTGACCCAGGGTAGCTTCCTCATAGAAAATTGTGGATTCAGTTGCAGTGGTATCCAAATGTTCTGGTGTTGGTTTTGAACCTAAAGTATCACAGAATGGAAGTCATTTGATGTTTTCATTCAACATTCTATGAATTATTGTTAATTTACCAGAAGAAGGCTCTTCTCTCCTTACATCAGCAACAGGAGCAGTACTAGGAGGAGTCAGGTCAGCATGAATTTGCTACTGTTCACCAGCACCCTCTTTCATCCTCAGAGGAGGGTCAGTCCTCTCCCTCAAAGGAGAAATCTAAGAATCCCCTACAATCCCAAGAAGTATGATCAACCTTTTCATGAGTAAGGATTCATGACTATCTAAAAGACTTACCACTACTGATGAAGCATTTAGTTGTGGGATTCTTCCTTCGATGCCCTTTCTTCTTTGACTTTTTGGGTGTGTTGACATCATCACCTACAAATACAGGTATCAGAGAGAGTAAATCCCTATCTAACTCCTCATCCATGACTTTCTGGCCTAGAGATACTTCACCTAGCTCATGAGAAGATTCAAGGACTCTAAGAGCAGTGCTGCCAGGGTTGTATTATGGTGAAGGGACCTCAGTAGTTCCTTCCTTAACAAGCTGTAGGATGAAGAAAGTAATTTCCTTGAGTAAAAAAGCTTTGACTGAAATAAAGTTTCAAAGAAAATAAGGAAATAAATTTACATCTTCAGGAGCCACATAATCATGCCACTCCTCGTCTACTGAAGCACCAATCCCCTCAGTGGTGCCACAATCCATTATTTCCTTCACCCACTTGGTGATAGGAATGGAATCATCAATGTCATATATATGAGAATTTCTAGCTCTCTGATGCAAGACCTCACTTAATTAGGGTTATCCTCGAAGAGGATATCAGCAGAAGCCCAGATATCCCCCACTCTGGGGATATTTAGTCCTTTACATAAGTCCATCCAGGCGGTTTAAGCAACACAATATAAACTCTTCCATGTCTAGATAGTCTCTGGTCATAAATATTTAGAATGTGCACCAGAAGGCCATGAGGAGGGTCCTACAATCTGGGACTTCAACTTCTTCCCAACTCCTAAAATCACAGATAAAGGATAAGAAAATGAAACTTATTTCTCTATAAAATAATGGAGACTAAATTGCATCAATGATATAAATCACAATGAGTCTAGGTAATAGGTATCTTGACTCTGGTAGAAGGATTATATCTGGCACGAGGCCGTTTTGATGCATGTCGTGCCTCATCATCCTCATCATGGGAATCCGGTGAATCAGCCCCGGGTGAAGAACCTGGTGAATCAGCTCCGGGTGAGGAGAGTCACCTTCCAGATGAAAGGTTTCTTTCCTGACACTTCTCTTTTTACTCCACACCCGGGATATAGGAAGATTCAATACCCCTACTGGGTATGATGCTACCCAGTTCTTGGCATACCATGTAGTCAATTGACTCGTTGCTCTAGTAACTGGTAGATCAAACACTGCCTTGGTCTTCTCCATAACTGTCAGTAACCATAGTTGTCGGGAAACCATTGGATGCTGCTCTAACCTGACGTGCATGTGAGGGGATACAAAAATCTACTACAAACACTTGAATTGGCGTGCAAATCTATATGGATCATAGGCCTCGTGTATAATCTCTCCGTTAATTCTGGTGGCCAATACACCATCTCTACAAGCCAGCATATATGACCTCAATTCCAGGCTAGTTGTTCCATCGTCAAAAAACCGCCCGGTTGGCGGGTTTCCATAAGGAAAGAAATGAAATTCCTTGAACATGATCAGACTCACCTTCATATCATAGGAATTTAGGGACAATGGAAAAATTCTAGAAAATTACTCCACCGATGGCCTAAAAGAACTTCCAGGAACCTGTACTCCGCTCTGTACAGCCTATGTCCTGAAGTGAGTGGTGATCTATCCCCACAAAACTTGGAATGGACCCACTATTCTCAAAGGAGACTTATCCATATAGACATGGAGTAAGATCTTGTGAATCTTCACCAAAACTGAGGTGGCTAACCCAACCATTTTTTTCTCAGCCAACTTGGTTGCAACAACGAAGGTCCCTGGCCTGATGCCTCCCTTCGAATCCCTAACTGGCATAAGATAAATGCTGATCCAAAAGGATAATAAGCCCGCCAAACGAGTCTTCTCTGTGATTCTTTGATTCACTTCATACCCCCACTTTTTAAACTCTCCCACTTACAGAGTTGGCCAGAATGTGCCAAGAGCACCCCTCTTCTCTGCTCTGGGGAAGCTGGTAGGACGAGTACAGGTGGGCCCCTTATCCTTCTTCTTGATCAGAAACATGTACATCCATTCCTCTGTATGGATATCTTTTATAGTGTGGGTTTTTGTGGTTTTGGTATTCTTAATCTTGTGGAAAATCTTCATCAACTCCCGAGCTAGAGCTGGAGTCTTCTCAGAATCATTCCAGGTCACCTTGGGGGGATGAATTCATCATACATATCTCCCAAAATTGGAGCCCCCGAGATCTTTTAGACATCCCACAAGATGATACCTACTTCTCCAAGAGTCAGATGGAATGAATTGGTTTCTGGGCTCCAGCGGCTGATTAGCTCTAGCATGAAATTGTCATTCCTGTAAACATATGTCTGCCTAGCCTAGACGACTTCATATATTGCAACTCCCTTCAGATCCTCGACAAACTTTACACAGGTTTGTCGCACCCAATATGCCCACATTCAAGTCGGATTCACACCTCTTCCAGGACAGAAACCCCAACTCTTTTTCCATCCCTTGGATTGGTCCGTCTGAGAATTTCAGAAAATAGAGGGATAGCAATGTGGTTGTAGCTCAGTCTTGTGAGGCTTCAGATCTGGAGCACATGGGCTATGATGCATTATGTATGCCTTCTCCACTATTCCAGCATTGACAAATGATCCTGAAACTGAGACATTTTCCAAAGAGAAATTGATGTAAGTCTGAAACCAGGAATGAGGAATATAGTTCTTTGCCTATGGAATGTTGACTCCTTGCAGATGACCATGGCCATATAAAGGCAAGTAGATGCTTTGTGGGAAATTGGCATGATATTTCTTCAAATACTTAGCCAAATCTGGGAGAGTGTTATCGTAGATATCATAATAATCATGGACAATGACGTTCATCATGTCATCTATTCTCTTACTAGCCAACTCATCAGCTAATCCAATTCTTTTGGGATCCATTGAATCTACACAAAGATCAAATAGTTAAATTTTAAGTAAGTTTGTTTTTATGAAATATTTGTGAATCAAAAAAAATGGCTAAGGAATTAAGGCACACAAGTTTTTCCGCGCAAGTTTTTCCACACAAGTATTGTCGCACAAGTATTGTCACGCTAATGATGGTGTGCAAGTCAAAATCCTTACTAGAGAAGCACAATAAAAAGAAGAGCGATCAACTGAGAAAAGCAACACACTTTCATGATGAGAGCTCAAAATATTTGAAGGTAGGATGGTTTGCGCGAAGTAACACCCATATATATAGGCAATCCCACAACCCTACGCGCCAGAACCTGTGTGCCGCAACCTGCATGCCTAAAACCTACGCGCTGATGAACCCTAGTTTCTCTTTTTCCTCAGAGTCAAATCCTCTTTACTTTTTCAGATCCAACTGTGAGGGGGGACTTTTTTTTACTCTCCTTTCTATCACATAGTGTAATGAATGGAAAAGTGTAACACCTTAAGCACAATGAGGGTCACCCTTTGAAGAATATCAAAAATTGGCAAAGGCATGGACTAGGAACCCATTTGAAGGGAGTCGCGCAAGTTTCATGCGTGCCGCGCAAGTTTCATGCGCGCCGCGCAAGTTTCATGCGCGCCGCGCAAGTCACCTGAGTGCCACCTATAGGTCGTTCAAGTCACTTGTGTGCCCCATTCTTTTTTCTCCCAAGGTGCCTAGTGGCCTATAAATAGCCCTTGTGGGCCCCCCATTTTGGGGATAAATTTTTCAAAACTCAGATTCAAGCTCTGGTCACCCAAGTCTTTGTATGAAGTCTTATGAACACTTATAAGGTAATTCTTTACCTATAATGGAATCTATAAAGAGGAATAATAAGGCCTAAGTGTTAGAACTCATCAATACTTGCGCGCTTAAGTGTCCAACCCTTAAGGGAAATGAAGACACTTGTGCACCACCCTTCTGGAAGCCTCTAGGGATGATACTAAGGGCTTGAGCTCAAAGTCACCCAAGTATTACCCTATGGATTATTTGTCACCCAAGGAGACTCATGTCGCGCAAGTCTACTTGTGTGACCAGGACTTGCGCGCCAGAATGATACTTGTGTTCCTCCTTCCTAGTCACATCCTTTCCTCAAATCCACCTCTCCTCTTCAATACATAGCCTTCAAAACCCTCTTCAAATCCATTTATGGCATGATTCCTTTTTTGGCTTCCTTATATGAAAGTAATTCTGTAAGAACCTCTCCCAAAACCTCGTGACTTACAAGCTTTATGTCACCACGGTTAGGGGTTTCCTATATAACCTCATCCTTTGATATGAGAAGATCTTTTTATTTGGGCCTCCTTCTCAATAGTAAGCCCCAAGTTACAAGTCCCCTTAACCTGGGCCTCATTCTCATAAGTAATCCCTAGTCATAAGTTCCTTTAAAATTGGGTCTCCTTCTCAAGAGTAAACCCCATGTTATAAGTTCCCTTTAAATTGGGTATCCTCTTCAGGGGTTAGCCCTAATCTTAATTTCTTTTGATTTGGGATTCCTTCTCAGGAATAAAACCCAATCATAATTCCTTCTTAATTTGGGATTCCTTTTCAGGAGTAAGTCCTGGGTTAAAATTCCAAATCTCCATGAAGTACCAATACCTTTATGGACCCTGCTCTTGGGATTCTTTCCTAAGTCATGGTCTTCATTTACCTAGGCAGTCATACATAAGTAAGCCCCACATCATTTCTCATGACTACATATTTCATGGCATCATCGTCAAGTTTACTGATACCTCTTTTTTCTCACACTGATCATGACTCACGTGAGCTTATAGTGTGAAAGTAATCACAACATATCTTTTTGGTCCATTAACCATACATAAAACCCATATTTCTCCGCCTGAACTACGTGGACTTTGATCTCTGCCTTAAAAGTAGAGTACGTAAGAATCCTTTATAAGGTTCAACACCATCTTTCATTAATTATTTTCCATCCCATATGACGTTAAACTATATCCTTCTTATCGAGCTACATGGGTTCTGATTCCTTTTTAACAAGGATACGTAGGTAGCCCATCTGCAGGTACGATCCCAACTCTGAAATAATCCATGTATTTCTTGATGAAAATAAACTTCAAGTGCCCCACTGAGTGGCTTTAAAACCAGTATGGTCATCATAGTGACCAAGAGATTTCTATATAATATATTGAATGATATCATTGACTAAGAATCTCCAATACATATGGATGATTCTATATCAATGAAGAACCTCAAATACATATATAAGATTCTCTAAATCCCATACATATCCATCATCGATTGCCAAATCTAAAGGAAAATTCTTTTTCATGCTTGTTGAATTAATAAGGATTCTCGAACATAACTTAAATCTATAAGAGAGTCCTAGAGTAGGCAATAATTCCCCCAAAAAAGGTGTGATGAGTCTGACCTCTCATCCTCTCAACCAATGCAAATTCTTAAGCCTCATCGGTCCACAACTAATGAGCACCTACCTTTGAAAAGTAGGTCCAAATGGATATAGAATCATTGGGTGTTTCTGGTTCTACAAATAAATCTGTTATAAACCGATTGGAAAGTTTGAACCTTGAACAAACAAGGTCATCCCCATTTCCAAAAGAAACAGTAACATCCCAAGTAAATAAAGAAATATGATATTTTCATATTTATTAATATTTGTGAATTAAATATTAATTTTACATTAAAGGGGATGTTTGATGGAGTACCTGACATGAAACAATGGGTTTCTCCGAAATCTCATGCTGCACACAAGGCTGAGTCATACTAAAAAATAATATTATAATATTATTTTAAATGGTGGTTAACATCTAGTCGTTGTATTGATAGGAATGAACAGAACTAACTAAAATATGATTATTTATATTTTTTAAATGTATTTACCTTTATCCAATAAAATTTAGAGGCTTAAAATCGGAATGAATCCAATTTTAAGCATAAATACTCTAATATTCTTTAAAAAGTTGATTTACCACCTTTTAATGGTGAACCCTTTTTAAATATATTTTTTATTACTTTTATATCTTCTATTTGACAAAATAATATTATTATTTAGAATCGGGACATAAAAATTTACTTTGGATGAAATTTTGGTATTTTTCTGATAATGTTAATTTTTTTATGAATAGTGATGCATTTTAATTCAAAACTGCCTATTAATCTAATTTATTTATATGGTTAGATTATCTTTTTAATTGGTTTTAAAGTTTAATTAGATTAAAATTTTACCATTTAATCCAATTTTGGTCATTATAATTAATTTTAATTTTAAATTTGACATAAATAAGTGTCAATATTTTGATAGTTATTATTTCTTAAAAACGTGCTTTTTGTTTTGACAATGGGAATTAATTTTAAATTAATTTATAAAACTTATGTATTTTGAATTTGGAAAAATGGATTTCATATTTTTAATCAGTATGTTCAAATTTTGTAAATAGGAAACTTTTATTTTTAGACATTATGAATTGTAAGTTCAGTAAATATTTTATTTACCATGGTTAAATGGTAAATCTGGTAAATTAGGGTAAAAAATAATATTATGATAATATTAAATTATCATAACACGTGTCCTAACACTATTTTATGATACATGTTCGACCATTGGCATCCTTGGGTCAATTTTGGGACCCCATGGAGCCACTTGTAAGTGAAAATGACACTTTATAAAAATTAATTTAAAATTAAGGCAAATGTAACATAAACATATATCTCATAGTAAAACAATTTTTATATGGGGTTATATAATTTATAATTTAGACTATAAATAGTCATTAGAAATCTAAAAATATTTCCTACATAATGATATTTTATTTATAATTTTTAGAAATCAAATAAATAAAATTATTGATGACACGATGATGATGTAATGATTGCCTCATTAATGGATATTTTAAATAATCGATATTATAAAATAAATTTATTTTGAAACTTTTTACACCATCCACTAATTTTATGGATGAGTATAACTTGTTATATTTGAATTAATTTAGGTTTTTCTAAATAATAAAGTTGTTATATATTTTTTAAATTTCTTGATATGAATAGTTTATAAATTGACATAAATGAGTTTTTAAAATAATTAATATTTTATTAAATGATAAAATAATCATAAAAATATTATATTCGTTCAAATAAAATATTTTATTTTAAAAATATCATTAATGATCCATTTTGGGTTTCTTGGAATTTTATAGTAAATATATTAACCATATAGTATGAATATACAAGAGGACATGGTAAAAGTTAAATTAGTTAACTAAGAGTTAAAGCTAAAAGATAAGGTTACTTTTATGCCCTAAAATTTTCTAAAACCCATTGTATTAGAGGATTTAGAACAATACTCGCCTTATATTCTAATTAAATTAGTTGGGGAGATTTTGAAATCGAAATTCAGTTTATAGTAAAATAATATTTTCAAACTTTTCTAAAGAGCCCCTCCTCCCCCTTATAAAAGGTTATCACCTCTAACCCATTACTCACACCTATAAAGCCTCTTGGATCATCAAAACTCTAATAAAAATAGATCCAAACATCCCTATCTTACTCCTAGAATCATTCCTCTAGGTATAAGTCAATTCAAGAAAGCCTTTTGTTT
The DNA here is from genome assembly GCA_963277665.1 of Viscum album. Taxonomy (NCBI): domain Eukaryota; kingdom Viridiplantae; phylum Streptophyta; class Magnoliopsida; order Santalales; family Viscaceae; genus Viscum; species Viscum album. The sequence goes on along the minus strand of OY728140.1, from coordinate 1,041,637,006 downwards.
CAAACTAAAGGGAGTTACCCGATTTAAAGTTAACATCTTCTCTCAAGTTCTTTTCTTTTATTTTCCTTCTCCAACACCCTATACTCTATTTATTCCATACTTTTATAAAAAATAAAATATCCAAAATATACTATTATGTTTTTATGAGAAGTATTCTAACTACACTTCCACACACCTCTATCTAATGGATACGAATATACTGTTTCTGTGGACGGTAAACTATTGCCTCATGAAATGATGATTGTTCAATTATCTCCTACCGCCTCTCATAGTGGCCATTATGAAGGAAATTTATTTATATGTAATATATATTATATTTATATTGTCTCTATACTTATTCATTTTTTCATTTATAGTATATCTTTATGGTTTCCATAATGGGTAATTATAATAATTTCATTTGAGGAAGTGTGGACTACCACCCCCTCAAAGTGATATGAATCGTTCATGCCATACATGGAACGTATAAAAATGATTTTAATTAAATTATATATTATATTATAATGGAATTATAATATACCTATGTATCATTAATTTTTCATTCCATTAAAATACTAAATATAAATTAAAGTAGCGTTCATGCGTACGTACGACTTACCATCTCCATGAACAGTGCATTTCATTTCTTATCTCCAAATATTATGTACTGTTATAAATATATATATATATATATATAATGAATATATATGATATATATGATATCTAAATTATGAATATCATTCTAGATATAATGGAATTCTGACCACATGGACAACTTGTAATTATAAGTTCATTTTTGACTCAAGTACCAAATATCGACAAAACAGTTGTTATTAACTTAAATGATTATGTAATGTTTATAACATGGTAATGAGTGATATAAAAGTAATAATAAAACTGATAAAGTTTCTTAAGTAAGTATAAATTAACTTTAGTTTATTATTCAAGAGATTAAAGAACGAACAAGTCAAGTCTCACACAATGTAAGAGACTTCGTCTCAATCTCCTTTCATTGAGGCATACTTTGATTTATACATGAATTTATTTTATATAGTTTATAAACCACTTTGAATTTTAATTTCATTCAAAGGTAATATTTTCTCTACAAAGTGTTTTACTAAATGATAAAAAGAATTTTTATTTTTAACATACATGGTGACAATGACCTTTCTGTCACCGCAAGCATTATTTGATATTTTGATTCCTTAACAAATCGTAATGTTTTTAAAAGAAAAATAAATAACATATACTCTTTTTACATATTTTGTAATTGAAAATGGTTTTGATAATGGATTTGTTATTTCAATATATAGATTTTTTATATTGTGATTGTAATGTGGAAATGTTATCTTTCCTTTATATGTGTTCATGTGTTATGATTATGTTATGGTTCGTGGGAATTGTTTACACATATGGGTGGTTCTGTGATAAACTTTCAGAGGGTGATCCCAAGATAGATCTCCAATGAATTGGGTAATGTGATGGAGGTAAACGTTAATGTTTCTCCTAATATATTTAGTGAATATATTGTGATGGGTATTCCAACATAACTCCCTATGTAGTTGTGAAAGCTACAATGTAAGTATGATATGGATGTCATAAGTTACCTTTATTATTTATGATTTATATGTGTTATTTATAAATTTTATGATCATTGGTGGTATGTTAAAGATTTCAAATTGTGAATTAATTTATTTTTATGTATTTATGGACTATTGTTTTATTTCTTTGTTTTATAACCCTTACTGATCTTTTTATGGTCATCCCAAGTTTTTGAAATGTTTTTCACAGGGTATAAGGAAGGGTAAGATAAAGGAAGAATTCAAGAAGATTTATATCATGAAAATAATTTTTTTTTCTTTTAAGATTTTTTATTTTATAAAAAAATGGATATAAGTAGAAGTGTCTGATTATTAATATTTGAGATTTAATGTAATAGTTATGTCCTAATTCTATAAAACTATAAACTAGAAAAGATCCTCAATGTGAATTATTAACTTAACTCAAGATTATGTAATGTTTAAATATGGGGCCTTATAGTTGGTATCAGAGGTCGGAGGATGACTCAGTGGATGCTTATGAAGCAAAATCCACTTGACTGGAAAGGTATCCTCCAAATTTCATACAATATCTTGATAGTAAAATAAACCATTTTTACTCAGGATTAAAGCCAATGTATCGAAGGGATTTATCTTCTCGTGAGTTTAAAAATTATAAAAAACTTGTTCGATGTGTGGAGAAGGTGGAAATGGAGTTTTCTGATTATCAGGTGTTCTTTGAAAAACAACAGAATAAGAGGTTTAGGTGGAAGATGAAAGGGAAGAACTCTTCAAAAAAAATTAATGGTAAGAAACTTAAGTTTACATTTTGTGAAAATTGTGGTAAAAATTACATTAGGGAATTTCTTTTGAATTTTGGTAAGTTCTACTGACATGGTAAAATGGAACATAAGGATCATAATTACACTGAAAAAGATCAAGGTAATGGTAAGACAAAATATGATTTACAGTCAGTAAAATGTTTTAAGTGCAACAAAATGTGTCATTATGCAAATGAGTGACCAAAGAAGAACTCAACCAAGGTAAAGCAGTTGAACTACAAGTAGATAGGGGTGGTGAAGTCCTTTACAACTACTTCAGTAGATGTTGGTACATCTAATAAAGTAGTATCAGGTACACTATTTTTTTATTCATATTGTGCCAATGTGTTGTTTGATTCATGGTCTACACATTCGTTCATTTTTTATAAGTTTTCTAGTAAATTGGGAATTTCATCTCAAGATATAAATCCTGAACTTATGGTAAAAACACAGGGAGAAAATGCTGAGATAAAAAGAAAATATATAACCTTCATGTCCTTGTGTGCGGAATTAATCTACCTACAAACCTTATTGTTTTTCCTCTAGTAGAGTTTGATGTTATTTTGGGTATGGATTGGCTTTTAATTTATCATGCTAAGATTGAATACAAATATAAAGAGGTTGATTTTTAGAAAGAATTTCATTTTGTGTACAAGAATGAATCCTTACTTTTAATAACATATCAGGAAGCTGAGAAACTAATAAAAAATGGAAATGGATGTTACCTTGCTCATATTGTTGAAACAAAAGGAACTATTCATATTAATGATGTGTCAGTGGTAAATGAGTATCTTGATGTTTTTCCTAATAAGTTTCCCAGTATAATACATGATCGGGAAGTTGAATTTACTATTGAATTTGTTCTTGATGCTAATCCAATTTCAAAACCACCTTATCAAATGGCTCAAATTGAACTTTTAGAGTTAAAGAAGCAATTGCAGGAGTTATTAGATAAAGTTTTAATTCAACCTAGCACATCACCATGGGACGCTCATGTCTTTTTTGTTAAAAATAAAGATGATTCAATAAGACTTTTCATTTATTATAGATCATTGAATAACATCACTTTTAAAAACAAGTATCCCTTTCCTCATATCGATGATTTATTTGATCTGCTCTAGTGAGATCAGTATTTTTTTAATATTGATTTGAGGTCGGGGTACCATTAGTTGAAAGTAAAGAAAGAAGACATTCTGAAGACTGTGTTTCATACTAGATATAGCCATTATGAATTTTTAGTTATTCCTTTTGGGTTAACCAATGTACTTGTTGTATTCATGGATCTTGTGAATAGAATTTTCCCTGAGTTCTTGGATACGTTTCTGGTTGTGTTCATTGATGATATTTTGGTTTATTTTAAAAGTAAATAGGAGAATAAAAGTCATTTAATTGTTGTCTTGAAAACCTTAAAAGAAAATAAATTGTATGGTAAATTCAATAAGTGTGAGTTTTGGTTACAAAAAATTTCATTCCTTGGTCACATTGTTTCAAAAAATGGCATAACTATTGATCCTTCTAAAACAAAAGTTGTTGAAGAATGTCCAAGACCCACAAGTATAACTGAGATCTGTAGTTTTCTTGGTTTATCATATTATTACCATGGGTTTGTTGAAATTTTTTCATGGTTATCTATCCCACTGACTAAGTTAACTCGAAAATGTGTTAAGTTCGTTTGGAAAAAAGAATGTGATGATTGTTTTCAGGAATTGAAAATAATATTGGTGAATGCTCTAGTTTTGGCACAGGATTCTAGAAATTGTGAGTTTGTTATCTACAGTGATGCTTCATTGAAAGGACTTAGTTGTGTCCTTATGCAGAATGATTAGGTAATTTCTTATGCTTCACATTAGTTGAAACCTCATGAGTTATATTACCCTACACATGATTTAGAATTAGCTTCTATTGTTTTTGCTTTAAAAATTTTGAGGCATCATTTGTATGGAGTAAAATGTGAAATATATACTGTCCATAGAAGTTTGAAGTATATATTCACTCAGAAATAATTAAACATGAGACAAAGTAGATGTCTAGAATTAATCAAGGATTATGATTTCACGATCCATTACCATCCAGGAAAGGAAAATAAATTGGATGATACTTTGATTCAAAAAATTAATTCTACATTAACCATTTTATGTTTATAACTAGATACTTTTATTAAAGATTTGATGAACTTTGTAATAGAATTTGTTGGTGTAGGAGATTCCTCTATTTTATTTTAGGTGTTAGTAAAATCATCTCTATCAGACAGAATTAAGCAAGCACAGAAGGAAGAAAGTGAGTTGCATAAAAATGTAGAGTTGGTTCATAAGGGTAAGTTGTTTGATTTTAACATTGGTAATGATTGTATTTTGATATTTGGGAAGATATTATGTGTGCCTTGTAATTCATAGTTAAAGAATGAGTTGTTATTTGAAGATCATAGTTCTCCATTTTCATTTCATCCCGACAGTACTAAGATGTACAGAGATCTTCGGAATTATTACTGGAGGGATGGAAGAAAAGGAGATATTGTTTACTTTACTATGAAGTGTTTGACTTGTAAACAGGTTAAAGTAGAGTGGTAGTTACTGAAATGGATGGTTCAGCCTTTACTAGTGCCATAGTGGAAATGGAAAAATATATCCATGTACTTCATTGTGGGATTACCAAATACACATCAAGGTAACAATGTAATCTGGGTTATTGTTGATCGATTGACTAAATCTGCTCATTTCCTTTCTATTCAAGATAATTTGTCTCTAGATCAACTTTCTTGGTTGTATGTTAAATAGATAGTTAGGTTTCATGGATTTCCCCTCTCCATTGTATTTGATCGTGATCTCAGGTTTACTTCTAACTTTTGTAAAGGCATTCAGAAGTTTTTGGGTACTGTAACAACCTGAACTAGAAGCCACTAAACCAGTGCTCCAAGCTGGTTCGCCACAAGGCCTCAAGCGCACCTCCTCGTAAGCCAGAGGCTGCTGACTAGCAGCGAGGGCCTAGGGTGTGATAGTGGGGAGACTATTCCCTCATACTAGAGTAATAAAATAGTAGAAATAACTAAGTATCATAAACAGCGGAAAGTAAATAGAGTGTGAAAGAAATAAACAACTGAAATAGAACAAGTTGTAATAGTAAAATGTTGTAAAATCCTGAACAGCTATGCAATACAATAAAACACCGGTCACCCACTAGGCCGACCATACAGATACAAGTACAAAAGAAACTAAAAGTAAAATTACAGGGCTCTACTACTAACTCTAAGCCAAACCACATACCCGATCTCCAGACACTGTCGAACTGCAATATCCCGATTAGTAGAACCTCTCGAGAAGCTCCGCTCGATCATGCAACACTATTCCTCCACCCTATCCGCCATGCAAATCGTGCTCAACTTTAAAAGAATACATAATCTATACATGTAAACCGAGGTTCATGTGCAGGGGTGAGAAATAATCTCAGTAGGGCACCCTAACAAGAAACCTATAACTGTGCTGGTAAAAGTGTATGCAACAACAGTGTGCTCAGCATAGCTAGAACACAACAAAAGGAAGTAAACCAAACGTGCAACCACAGATGAACTCAGGGTATGTAATCCCTATCAACTGGGCATGTTCCACCATGGATGTCCATATCTATATACGTACACGTGTATAGTCCCATAAATATACACATATACATAAATATGAATACTCATGATTAAGTGATTCAAATATCAAGAAACAACATCAGCAGTCGATCCATGGGACCATAAGCCGGATATCCTGTACATCATGCTAAAGGGAATTGAGCTGGACATCATGCCACTCAATCTGTTTATCAATAAGTTGATATCTGGGTTTGTAATCCCATTGACATGTACCTACCTTGTCCAATGCCAAAAATATATCTCGAAGCAAGCAAATGAAAAACAAGTAACCCTCTGGAAATCTCTCACAGTCTAACCCCTTTGTTCAAAAAGCCATCAATCACAAACACATGACCACCTAGGAAACACTCACATTCTAAACCCTATGGGTCTAACATAGCATCAAATAAATTATGAGTGACCTCTGGGTAGCTCTCTCAGTCAATACCCCCTGGGTTGATATCACAGTCTAACCCCCTAGGTCCAACATAGTATACAACCACCTGGGAAACTCTCACAGTCTAACCCCCTAGGTCTAACATAATATATGACCACCTAGGCAGCTCTTGCAGTCTAACCCCCTGGGTCCAACATAATATACGACCACCTGGGTAGCTCTCATAGTATAACCCCCTGGGTTTAATATAATATACGACCACCTAGGTAGCTCTCACAATCTAACCCCCTGGGTCCAACATAATATACGACCACATGGGCAGCTCTCATAGTCTAACCCCTTGGGTCCAACATAAAACAAAGACTCTCTGAGGAAACACTCACGGTCAATTCCCCTTATAGTCATGTGTAATCAAATAATCTCTGAGGAAGCTCACTCGATCAATTACCCTTATAGTCTAGTACACCAGGTTCTCACGGCCCTGTGTAAGTCAAAGAGCATAGCAGTGAAATATGGACAAAGTAAACCTGTAGAACTACCCAGCTAACTGGTCTACAACATATCAATCATGTCAGAATACAAACTCTCCATCCTACAGCAACAGACATGGGAAACAGGCAAGGCATCCAAAAAGGATAAGCAGACCAACTGTCGTAAACAAAACATGCATGGGCGACACATACAAAGTATAGAAATTAACCCTATTCATATCCAAAATACCTCTACACAAGCATACAATCATAGTAGGCAAACAGTAGGGATAAAACAGTAAACACGCAATACCCTGTTCAAGGGTATTGGTGGAATTTTTACATAATACTCAAATAATTCAAATGGAAAGGCACAAACCACCTACTCAGGAACACAAGGAATAGTAGTCATCCAAAAAAACAAGAAAGACGCCTCGCGTCAGGCTTAGTAGCCACCAACCAGGAAGCACCTCTGGTAAACACTACAGCATCAGCAAACCAAGTCAGATATAAACAAACAGTGAGGGTGGCTCGAACGCCCAACCCAACAATACATCTATAGCCTCAAAGGGATCACTAGTTTGGCACAGGTTATAGGTGACACCATATCACCATCTCTACCCAAACCTGAAGTAACAACTCTTGGTCATTCAAACAACGAGCACCCACTAGGTCCCTCAATTCAAACACTGAGGAAGCATAATACTCAGGATTCTCGAGGTAAACATGTGCGAAGGCATCCTACACGGAATCCTTAATGAATATCAAGGGAGGAATCCTACACGAGATCCTCAAAGGAAGGACAACATAGGAATTCCATAACATGGGTCCTATCAGAGGAAAAATATAAGAGTGATCCTACAAGGAACTCCCAAGGTCAGTACACAAGTAAAGGCATCCATGAGGGGATCCTTAGAAATATCTGGTCTCACAGACTCATAGATAATAAGGGAATGTCTCACAAAGGAAAATTCCTCTAAATCATAGGTTACAGGAGATAACTCATAGCTCATATCCTATTAAAGGTCTCAACTAAGTTGGTCCGAACACCCAACCTATCATCCACACCAAGTCTCACTCTTAGGTGTCAACTGAACTTGATAACTACAAGAAGAAACCATCCATTTATATAAAAACCCCAAAACCCCATTTTTATGAGCTCTAAATGTAAAAAGGATTATACCATTGAGATATACGCAGAAAAACACTCAGAATAGACTACTCACACGCCCAAATATGACTTTCAGATCATAAGATATCCCAAAATTACTAAAATGGAGTAGTACAAGGCCAGAGCACAAGACCGTAACACCTTAGGTCTGCCTGTGTAATAGCACATGGTGTGTACTTTACTGTACACAGTGTGTACTATTCACAAAAAGTCACCTTGTGTGTGTTTTCACTAAAACACATGCCCAAATACCACTACATGGCGTGTACTTATAGTACACGGCATGTACTCCTTAAAAACCACTATTTTGTGTTCTATTTCACACGGCCACTAACTACATGGTGTGTAATTAAGAAAAATTCATCTTCCCCAAATGATAATAACACACGGTGTGTACCCCTAGAATACACACCGTTTCTTCTGGGTTTTCCAACAAGAAATCCCTGAAAATTCCCGAAACGCCTGTTTTCGCCCCCGAAACAACATATCAAGCCTCATGGGCTTACAAACAAGAAATATAAGTATTTAAAGACATAAAACAACATTTTTTAAGGGTATATATGGCGAAAACATAAATGTACCTACCTTTAGGTGGAAACCGCCAAAGCTTCGGTTGATTTCACAGCTCACGGTTGTCGCAGGTCGACTCAGCACGTCGAGAGCTCCGAATCGGTACCCATATTTGCTTCTAACTCTCCCTCTTTATCAATATCCATATCACCCATAAGTCGCGTCAAAGGGGGTGGCATATAAAATGTGCACAAGGAGGAGGAGGAAATAATAGAAGGAAGAAAATAAAATAAAAGGAAAAGAAGAAAAAGGGGATCGGGCCTGGCCCAACACCCGACATGAGTTTATGCCTTCCCTAGGCTAAACTCCTCATTCCAGACTCAACGGTGCAGAAAGAATCTCAATATGATGCTCCGTTTAGAAGTTATTGAAAAACGAACCTACACGAATAATTTAATATTTAATTTAATAATATTAAATATTAAATATTCCGCTAAAATTCGAACAACTCAGATTTCCTCCAAACTCCTATCCTAGGGTAAACTCCATATTCCGAGCCCAATGGAGTTTCCAGAAAAAAAAATATGAGATTAGCTGGTTGGGGAAGATAACCATTTTACCCCTCATGGGCATCCAATAGCAAAAATTCAAATTCCTGCTCAAAACGACAGTCCGGAAAAAAACACGGGTTCTTACAAACTCCCCACTATAAACATTCTTGTCCCTGAGAAGCCTAGTGAAAGGACCTGCAACCATGCTCCCAACCCTATAATCTGTACAACCAAGCTATTTAGACCATCCAACGACCAGCATTATAGCTTTAACAACCACCTTCTACACATAAGATATTCAACTACAACCAAACTGGTACTCCCCACCATAGGAATACCCTTGTCGCCATTTTAAAAGAAAACTCTGAGCTCAAAAGCTCCTGGAAAACACCGAAGTTTAACCTAATCAAGGAAAACCACTCTCAAAGGGCCAATAGTGCACTCCCCACCATATGGACTTCCTTACACCACTCTGAGAGCACAAACAGAATAGGTTCCATCCTCAACAGGGATGAACATTAAGAAAGAAAAAGGAGCTCAACGTAGGGTCTAAGTTCTCTCAGCATACTCAAGATGAATCAATATAGTGTATGATCGTCTCTTATATGAGTACACAAAGATTTCACCAAAGGCATGTCTAGCTCCCTCCGATCCACACTAACATCCTACCAAAACCCGACCAGGATTCAAGCACGGGTCAACCATTTCACCTTGGTTTCCCTATAATGGAACAAACTTCGACTTACAAGGTTTTGAGTCAAAACGAAGGGTCTCTAGGTATTCCACCTATCCCTACAGAAAAAGCCTCACAACTGGGTCACAAGGTCTAACCACCTAGCCCAAAAGATCAAAAACCACTCAAAAGATGGTAAAGATCACAATGACCAAGGAAAGTCAAAACCAAAACACAACCTATAAGGGCCCTGATCCTCTCCAAGCATACTCAGAAGGAACTACTCCCTGGAGTCCACAACCCAAGCAGAAGAGAAAATGAACTAACACTCATCGGGTATTCGTATATGGAAATACCATAAGGAGGTATAGTTCAGAAGAAAATCCTTGGTATCTTTCGACATCATACTCATTGATTCGACTATATAAACATATACCTAAGAAACAACACCCAATAAGGGGTTAAACAAAAAGGCATCATGTGCCGCATAGACCAACTAGGGTCACTACACCACCTATGTAAGAGGACTGAGTCATCAGCCTCAACAAAAACACCTTAATGTAGGTCCACATAACTATCCATCAGAGTAAAAGTATGTGTAAGTATACCAAAATGTCTCAGTCATCAGTAAAAACACACACTAGCAGGCCTATATAATGTGAATCCTACATTCCTAGTATGATGCATGAGACTCCTCTTGCCTTTGCTGGAAAAGAGTCAAAATCCATCCTTGGAATCTTACCAATGGTCAAGAGCCATATATCCATAATAAATCAAAACACAACACAACATGTGTGTCACTCAAGGCGAAAATCATGCACAACTGTAACATCGTAAAATCAGAATAGCAATCCCAAACCCTGGAAACCAGGACTTCTTACCAGAACAAGTGTTCTCGACGCACTAGCTCGATATCCATCACAGGTTCCGACACATTCCTAATACTTATGTCTACCATATCCCAAATAGTAAAGACCAAGAAAGAAAACTTCTCTGATACCACTTTGTAATGACCCAACCCAAAAGCCACTAAACCAGTGCTCTGAGCCGGTTCACCACAATGCCTCAAGCGTGCCTCCCCGTACACCAGAGGATGCTGACTAGCATCGAGGGCCTAGGGTGTGATAGTGGGTAGACTATTCCCTCATACCAGAGTAAGAAAATAGCCGAAATAACTAAGTATCATACACAACGGAAAGTAAATAGAGTGTGGAAGCAATAAACAACTGAAATAGAACAACCTGTAATAGTAAAATGTTGTAAAATCCCGAACAGCTATGCAATACAATACAACATTGGTCACCCACTAGGCCAACCATACAGATACAAGTAAAAAAGAAACTGAAATTAAAAGTATTGGGCTCTACTACTAACTCCGAGCCAAACCACGTACCTGATCTCCAGACACTGCCGAACTGCAACAACCTGATCAGTAGAACCACTCGAGCAGCTCTTCTCGATCATGCAACACTGGGCCTCATCCCTATCCACCATGAAACTCATGATCAACCCAAAAAGAAGACATAAGGTCTACACGTACATCGAGGTGCACGTGTAGGGGTGAGAAATAATTTCAGTAGGGCACCCCAACAAGAAACCTATAAATGTGCTGCTAAAAGTGTATACAACAACAATGTGCTAAGAATAGCTGGAACACAACAAAAGGAAGTAAACCAAGCATGCAACCACAGTCAAACTCAGGGTATGTAATCCCTTTCAATAGGGCATGTTCCACCATGGATGTCCATATCTATATACATACACATGTATAGTCCCATACCTATATACATATACATAAATATGAATATTCATGATTAAGTGATTCAAATATCAAGAAACAACATCAACAGTCGATCCATGGGGCCATAAGCCCGATCTCCAAGACATCCTATTAAAGGGAATTGAGCTGGACATCTTTTCACTCAAGTCATTTATCAATAAGTCAATCTATGGGTATGTAATCCCATTAACATGTACCTGCCTCGGCCAACGCTGTAAATATATCTCTGAGAAAGCTAATGAAAAACAAGTAACCCTATGGAAATCTCTCATAGTCTAACCCCTTTGTTCAACAAGCAATCAATCACAAACACATGACCACCTACGTATCTCTCACAGTATGAACCATATGGGTCTAACATAGCATCAAATAAATTATGAACGACCTCCAGGTAGCTCTCTCAGTCAATACCCCCATCATCCAACATTGCATACGACCACCTGGGCAACTCTCATAGTCTAACCCCCTAGGTCCAACATAGTATACAACCACTTGGGAAGATCTCACAGTCTAACCCCCTGTGTTCAACATAATATACGACCACCTGGGAAGATTTCACAGTCTAACCCCCTGGGTCCAACATAATATATGACCACCTGGGCAGCTCTCATAGTATAACCCCCTGGGTCCAACATAAAACAAAGACTCTTTGAGGAAACACTCACGGTCAATTCCCCTTATAGTGATGTGTAATCAAAGACTCTGAGAAAGCTCACTCAGTCAATTCCCCTTATAGTCTAATACACTAGGTTCTCACAGCCATATGTAGGTAAATGAGCATAGAAGTGAAATATGGACAAAGTAAACCTACAAAACTACTTATCTTACCAGTCTATAGCATATCAATCATGTCAGAATACAAACTCTCCATCCTACAGCAACAGGCATGGGAAACAGGCAAGGCAGCCAAAAAGGCCAAGCAGACCAACTGTCATAAACAGAACATGCATGGGTGACACATTCAAAGTATATAAATTAACCCTATTCATATCCAAAATACCTCTACACATGCATACAAGCATGGTAGGCAAACATCAGGGGTAAAAAGGTAAACATGCAATACCCCATTCAAGGGTATTGGTGGAATTTGCACATAATACTCAAAGACTTCGAACGGAAAGGAACAAACCACCTACTTAGGCACATAAGGAATAGTAGGCATCCAAACAAACAAGAAATATACCTCGCGTCAGGCTCAGCATCCACCATCCAGGAACACCTATGGTAAACACTACAGCATCAGCAAACCAAGTCAGATATAAACAAATAGTGAGGTTGGATCGAACGCCCAACCCAAAAATATATCCATAGCCCCAAAGGGATCACCAGTTTGGCACAGGTTCTAAGTGACACCCGATCACCATCTCTACCCAAAACCGATGTAACAACTCATGGTCATTAAAACAACGAGAACCCACTAGGTCCCTCAAGTCAAACACTGAGGAAGCATAATACTCGGGATTCTCCAGGTAAACACATGTGAAGGCATCCTACATGGAATCCTTAGCGAAGATCAATGGAGGAATCCTACACATGATCCTAAAAGGAAGGAAAACATAGGTATTCCATAACATGGGTCTTATTAGAGGAAAAATAGGAGATCGATCCTACAAGGAACTCTCAAGGTCAGTACACAAGTAAAGGCATCCCTCAGGGGATCCTTAGAAGTATCTGGTCTCACAGACTCATAGGCCATAAGGTAACGTCTCACAAGGGAAACGTACTCTAAAGCATAGGTTATAGGAGATAGTGCATATCTAATATCCTATTAAAGGTTTCAACTAAGTTGTTCTGAAAACCCAACCTATCATCCACACCAAGTCTCACTCTTAGGTGTCAACTGAACTTGATAACTACAGGAAGAAACCCTCAATTTAGATAAAAACCATAAAAACCCCATTTTTATAACCTATAATTGTAAAAATTATTCCACCATTGTGATATAAGAATAAACACACTCATAATAGACTACTCACATGCCCAAATCTGACTTTCAGAGCATAAGATATCCCAAAATTACTAAACTGGAGTAGTACATGGCCAGAGCACATGGCCAGAACACCTTGGGCCTGCCTATGTAATAGTACATAGTGTGTACTTTATTGTAGAATATGTTTACTATTCAAAAAAATTCACCCCATGTGTGTTTTCACTAAAACACATGCCCAAGTACCACTACACGGCGTGTACTTATAGTACACGGCGTGTACTCCTTAAAAACCACTATTCTATGTTCTATTTCACACGGCCAGTCACACGGCCACCAACTACATGGTGTGTACTCAAAGTACACGGAATGTACTTAAGAAAACTTTTTCTTCCCCAAACAAGAAGAACACACAGCGTGTACTCCTGGAATACACGTCGTGTATTCTGGGTTTTCTGGTGTGAAATCCCTGAAAACGCCTGAAACGCCCGTTTTCACCCTCGAAACAACAGATCGAGCCCCATGGTCTTATAAAAAAGAAATTTAAGTCTTTAAAGACATAAAAAACATGTTTTAAGGTATATATGGTTAAAATAAAAACATCCCTACCTTTTGGCAGAAACCACCGAAGCTTCGGTTGATTTCACGGCTCACGGTTGCCGCACGTCGACTCAGCGCGTCGAGAGCTCTAAATTGCTACCCCTCTTTTCTTCTAACTCTACCTATTTATCAATATAAATATCTCCCATAGGTCACAGACAATGGAGCGGCATAGGATACATGTGAAAGGAGAAGTATGAAATAAGAGAAGGAAGAAAAGAAAAGGAAAAGAAAAGAAGAAAAAGGGGCTCGGGCTTGGCCCGATGCCCGACATGAGTTTATGCCTTCCCTGGGATAAACTCCCCATTCCGGACTCAACGGCGCAGACAGAATCTCAATATAACACTCTGTTTAGAATTTATTGACAAACTAACCTACGTGAATAATTTAATATTTAATTTAATAATATTAAATATTAAATATTCTGCTAAAATTCAAACAGCTCAGATTTCTTCCAAACTCCTGTCCTAGGGTAAATTCCCTATTCTGAGACCAACAGAGTTGTCAGAAAAAATATCCAAGATTAGTTAGTTGGGGAAAATGACCATTTTACCCATCACGAGCATCCAACAACAAAAATTCACATTTCTGCTCAAAACAACAGTCTAGAAAAAAAACACGGGTTCTTACAGGTACTGAATTAAATTTTAGTAAATCTTTTCATCCTCAATCAGATGGGTAGTCAAAACAAACAATTCAGACTTTGGATGATATTCCACGTGCTTTCGCAATGGATTACCAAGGAAGTTGGGACTAACATATTTCTTTGTTTGAATTTTCTTCTAATAATAGTTTTCATTCCAATATACAGATGGATCTATTTGAGGAATTATATGGAAAGCAGTGTCGAACTCCATATTTTTTGTATGAAGTAGGTGAAAGGAAGTTGATGGGACTAGAATTAGTAGAAGAGATGGAAGAAAAATTTCAATTGATTCGGAATCACATGAGAACATCTCAGAGTAGGCAGAAAAGTTATGAGGATAACTGGAGGAAGGATCTTTCTTTCGAGGTTGGTGATCATGACTTTCTCAAAGTTTCTCCATGGAAAAGTGTGATGCATTTTGGTAAGAAGGGAAAGGTGAGTCTGAGGTTCATTGGACCCTATGAAATCTTGGAGAAATTTGGATCAGTTACATACATAGTGGTTTTACCTCCAAGTTTATCCCAGGTACACAATGTTTTTCATTTTCAATGTTGAGAAAGTATATACCAGATCCATCTCATATTTTGAGTCCATAGGTAGTTCAGTTGAAAGAGAATCTTTCTTATGAGGAACAACCTGTCCAGATTCTTGACTATAGAGAGCAAGTGTTGCAGAATAAGGTAATCCATCAGGTAAAATCTTTGTGGAAAAACTATATGGTTGAAGAGGAAATGTGAGAATATGAAAATTCTATGAGGGATAAATACCCCCACTTATTTTGATAAGTGAATAGAATTGCGGGGACGCAATTCCCAAAAGGAGTGAAGGATGTAACATCCCAGGTAAATAAATAAATATGATATTTTCATATTTATTAATATTTGTGAATTAAATATTAATTTTACTTTAAAGGGGATTCTATGTACGATGGCGTACCTGACACGTAACAATGGGTTTCTCTAAAATCTCATGTTGCACAAAATGTTGAGTTATACTGAAAAATAACAATATAATATTATTTTAAATGGTAGTTAACACCTAGTCATTATATTGATGGGAACGAACAAAACTGACTATAATATGCTTATACATGTTTATTAAATGTCTTTATCTTTATCCAATAAAATTTAGAGGCTTAAAATGTGAATGATTCTAATTTTAAGCATAAATACTCTAATATTCTTTAAAAGGTCAATTTACTGCCTTTTGATGGCGAACCCTTTTTAAATTTAGTTTTTTCACTTTGATATGCTCAATTTGAAAAAATAATATTATTCTTTTAAATCAATACATCAAAATTTACTTTGGATTAAATTTTTCTATTTTTTTGATAATGTTCATTTTTTTGATAATGTTCATTTTTTAATGAATAGTGAAAAATACTGCATTTAATTCAAAACTGCCTTTTACTATAATTAATTTATATGGTTAGATTATCTTTTTAATTGGTTTTAAAGTGTAATTATATTATATTTTTACTATTTAATCCAATTTTTTTCATTATAAGTACTTTCACTTTAAAATTGTACATAAACAAGTTTCAATCTTTTGATAGTTATTATTTCTTAAAAACACGATTTTTGTTTTGGCAACAGGAATTAATTTTCAATTAATTTTTGTAACTTCTAGTTTTTAATTTGGAAAAATGGATTCCATATTTGGAATCAATAGGTACAAATTTTTTAAATATGTAACTTTTATTTTTTGACATTATGAATAGTAACTTCAGTAAATATTTTATTTACCATGGTTAAATGGTAAATCTGGTAAATAAGGGTAAAAAATAATATTATAATAATATTAAATTATCCTAACACATATATTAACCCTATTTTATGATAGATTTATTACCATGGTCATCCTTGGGTTGATTTTGGGACCCCATGGTGCCACTTGTAAGTGAAAATGACACTTTATAAAAATTAATCTAAAGTTAAGGAAAATATAACATAAACATATATCTCTTAGTAAAACAATTTTTATATGGGGTTATATAAGTGATATTTTTGACTATAAATAGTCATTAGAATGTAAAAAATATTTCTTATATCATGGTATTTTATTTATAATTTTTAGACATCAAATAAATAAAATTATTTATGACACAATGATGATGTAATTATTACCTCATTAATGAATGTTTTAAATAAATGATATTATAAATGTTAAAATAAATTTATTTTGAAACTTTTTAAACCATACATGAATTTTATGGATGATTATAACTTGTTATATTTTAGTTAATGTATTTTTTTCTAAATAATAAATTTGATATAGATTTTTTAAAAGTCTTTATATGGATAGTTTATAAATTGACATAAATGATTTCTTAAAACAATTAATAATTTATTAAATGATAAAATATCCCTAAAAACTAAGATTCATAAAACTGACATATTTGATGTTAAAATTTACATTAATGATCCATTTTTGGTTGATTGGAATTTTATAGTAAATATATTAACCATATATTATGAATATACAAGAGGACATGGTAAAAGTTAAATTAGTTAACTAAGAGTTAAAGCTAAAATATAAGGTTATTTTTATGCCATAAACTTGTCTAAAACCCATTGGATGAGATCATTTATAACAATAATCACCTTATATTATAATTAAATGAGTTGTAGACATTTTTAAATCAAAATTCAGTTTATAATAAAATAATATTTTCAAACTTTTCTAAAGATCCCCTCCTCCCCCTTATAAAAGGTCATCACCTCTAACCCATTACTAACATCTCTCAAGCCTCTTGACTCATCAAAAATATGCTCTAATAAGATACCAAAAACCCTCTCTTCCTTCTATAATCCTTCCTTTAGGCATAAGTCAATTCAAGAAATCCTTTTAGTTCAAACTAAGGGAAGTTACCTAATTTAAAGGTAACGTATTCTCTCAAGTTCTTTTATTTTATTTTTCTTATCCAACCCCCTAAACTATATTTATTCCATTTTTTATAAAAAAACCAGTATCCTAAATATACTAGTATGTTTTTATGAGATGTATTAGAACTAAAATTCCACACGGCTCCATCTAATGGATATGAACATATTGTTTCTGTGGACGGCAAACTTCTGCCTCACGAAACGATGATTGTTCAATTATCTCCTACCACCTCTCATGGTGGCCATTATGATGGAACTATATTTATATGTGATATATATTATATTTATATTGTCTCTATACTTATTTATTTTTCATTTATATCATACATTTATAATTTCTATAATGAGTAAATACGATAATTTCATTTGAGGAAGTGCGGACTACTGCCCCCTCAAAGTGATATAACTCGTTCATTCCATACGTGGAATGTATAAAGGATTGATTTAATGAAATTATATATGATATTATAATGTAATTATAATATACCTATTTATCATTATGTTTTCATTCCATTAAAATTCTAAATATAAATGAAAAAAGCATTCATGCGTACGTACAGCTTATCGTCTCCATGAACGGTGCATTTCATTTATTATCTCCAAATGTTATGTACTGTTATAAATACATATATATACTAGATATATATGATATATATGATATCTAAATCATGAATATAATTATTGAGATAATGGAATTTTGACCACATTGACAACTTGTAATTATAAGAAGTTTATTTTTGACTCAAGTACCAAATATCAACAAAATGACCGTTATTAACTTAAATGATTATGTAATGTTTTTAACATGGTAATAAGTGATATAAAATGAATAATAAACCTTAAAAAGGTTCTTAATAAATTATAAATTAACTTTATTTTATTATTTATGAGATTAAATAATGAACGGGTCAAGTCGGACACGAGGTAAGGGACTTCGTCTCAATCTCCTTTCATTGAGGCATACTTTGATTTATACACGGCTTTATTTTATACGGTGTATAAAACCCTTTGACTTTTAATTTCATTAAAAGGGAATATTTTCTCTACAAATAATTTTACTAAATAACAAAAAAGAATGGTTCTTTTTAACGTACACAGTGATAACGACCTTTCCGCTGCTGTGAGCATTATTTGATATCTAGCTTCCTTAACAAGCTGTAATGTTTTTAAAAGAAAAATAAATACAATATACTCTTTTTACATATTTTGGTATTTAAAATAGTTTTGATAATGGATTTATTATGTCAGTATATAGAAATTTTATATTGTGATTGCAGTGTGGAAATGTTATCTTTCCTTTATGCTTGTCCATATTTTATGATTATGTTATGGTTCTTGGGCATTGTTTACGCATACGGGTGGTTTTGTGATAAACCTGGGGCAGGTGAGCCCGAGATAGCTTTCTAATGCATTGGGTAACATGATGGAGGTATACATTAATGTTTCTCCTAAGATATTTATAGAATATATCGTGATGGGTATTCCAATGTAACTCCCTATGTAGCTCTGAAAGCTACAATTTAAGTATGATATGGATTCCATAAGTTACCTTTATGTTTTATGATTTCCATGTGTTATTCATAAATTTTATGAAATTTTGTGGTATATTAAATATTTAAAAGTATGATTTCATTGATTTTTATGTATTTATAGACTAATGTTTTCTTTCCTTGTTTTATAACCCTTACTGAGCTTTTTATGTTCATCCTAAGTTTTTGAAATGTTTTTCATAGGGTATAAGTAAGGGTAAGAGAAAGGAATAATTCAAGAATATTTATATCAAGAAAAGAATTTTTTTTCTTTTAAGAGTTTTTATTTTATGAAAAAAATAGATACTAAGTAGAAATGTCTACTTTGTAATATTTGAGATGTAATGTAATAGTTATGTCCTAATTCTCTAAAAATATAAACCTTAAAAGATCATCATTGTGAATTATTAACTTAACTCGAGATTATGTAATGTTTAAGGTTGGGTCCTTATATTATATACTCGAGATGACTGCGTTTTATGACATACTCAGGATGGACTGAATGATAGATTATCGAGCTTACATTGACTGCTATCACTGAAGGGTGAATTTCACATAACTAGAGGGTGTAGTTCATACTCACAAGGGTGAATGGGATATCTAGTAAAGTTGAGATAAACCTAATCATCATGGACTGGGTGGGATGAAAAAACAGATCACAAGTTTTTATCTAGATGATTGGGTATCATGTTAGGAGGAATTTCCTCCAGTGGTTGATTATTCCAAGGATGTGTTCATGGATGAATTTTTTTGTTTACCTCCTGAGAGAGAGGTGTAGTTCTATATAGAGCTATTTACAGGAGCTGCACTGGTATTAATTCCTCCTTATAGTATGGCTATGATGGAGTTTCAAGATATCAAGTGGAATATAGAGGATTTAGAGGAAAATGGGTTTATAAGACCCGGTACTTTTCTGTGGGGTTCACTAGTCCTTTTTGTGAAAAAGGCAGATGGTACCCTTAGGCTATGTGTAGATTATCAAAATTTGAACCAATTGAATATTAAGAACTGATATCCCTATCCATATATAGATTTCCTATTTGATTATATTTGAAGATCCTGGGTGTTCTAGAAAATTAATTTGAGTTCTAGATATCACCAGGTGTGTTTTTGACCTACAGACATACCTTGTATAGCCTATCTTAGTAGGTATGTTATATACAAGTATCTAGTTATTCCATTTTTTCTTAAGAATAACCCAGTGTTTTTCATAGTGTTGATGAACCAAGTGTTCCATCCTTGTCTATATTCTTTTGTGGTGGTTTTTGTGGATGATATATTGGTGTATTCTCAAAATAGACACAACCATGCCAAACATCTTGATATCATTTTGGATACATTGAGAGAGCGTCAGTTATATGTTATGCTCACAAAGTGACACTTCACAATGAATCATATTCACTTCATGGGTCACGTTATCTTAGAGATAGGTGTATCAGTAAACCCAGAAAAGGTGAGAGTTGTGGTTTCTTGGGAGCATCACAGGAACTTTTTTTATATACAGAGTTACTTAGGGATAGTTGGATACTACAGACATTTTATACATGACTTCTCATGCTTATAAGCACCATTGGAGGGCTTTACTAAGAAGTGTGTGACGTTTGTGTTGTAAAATTCCTATGAAAAAATCCTTTCAAGAGATGAAAGGGAGATTGAATTTAGCATCAGTCCTGATAATTCTAAAATAGGGAAAGAGTTACACTGTGTTTTTTGATGCGTTAGGTATCGGGATTGAAACAGTGCTAATGTTGGCGGATAGAGTCATGATGTATGGGTCTCAATTGATGAGGTCACATGAGAGGAACTACCTGATGCACGATCTTAAGTTGGCTACAATTATTCATGCTTTTCACTTTTGGAAACACTACTTACTAGGAGAGAGTTTCATGTTGTACACGGAACACAAAATCCTCAGGTACATATTTACACAATGTGATCTAAATATAAGAAAACAAAGGTGGGTAGAGTACCTATAGTCTTTTGACTTTGAGATTACCTACATGCTTTGGAAGGGTAATGTATTGGATGATTCACTAATCAGGAGGACTCAAATATAGGAATTTCAACAGCCAAATAGAGAGTGGTGGATCATATCTTTTTTCTCTAATATTCACTTGGAGGTGCACAAAAGATAGGGACAGATTTATTTATCATCCTTAGTTGTGACATCTACCCTAGTGGATCAAGTTAGGATGAGGAAACTATCAAATTATGAAGGTCTAGTCCTATGGTAGGGTGTGTAATTAGAGGATCCACATCTTGATTGAATGGTAGGAAAAGATGGTATTCTGTGTATCCATGGTAGCGTTTGGGTTCCAACGGACATATGTGAAGAGATGATGTGATAATTTCATGCCTCATCCTGGGAAGTACATCCTGGACTCATCAATATGTATCATGACTTACACTATTAGTATTGATGGTTGAGTATGAAGTGTGAGGTAGTTGGTTTCATTACAAGGTGTTCCACCTGTCAGCAGGTGAAGGCAGAACATCAATGACCAGATGGTCTTTTACAGTAGCTACCTATTCCAAATTTTAAATGGGATGATTTCATGATGGACTTCATGACTGGTTTTCCAAGTTCACCTTGAGATAATGATTCTATGTTGGTTGTTGTAGATAGTCTCATAAAGGTTTCTCATTTCTTGCTGATCAAAGAGACCTTCAGTGTTGATGATCTTGGGAAGTTTTATCTCTATGAGATAGTATGACTCCACGGGGTCTCGTGCACTATATTTTCTGATAGGGATGCCAACTTTATGTCTCGTTTATGGTAGAGTTTTTAGAGGTTGCTTGGTACACAAGTTCTTCTAATCATAGCATACCACCCTCAGACTGATGGCCAGTCATAGTGTATGATACAGGTTCTAGAGGACATACTACGAGCATGCATCCTGGATTTTGGGGGCTCTTGGGAGAAGCATATACCCTCAGTCAATTTCACCTGAAATAATATTTATTAGGTGATGAAATGGATGGAACCTTTTGAGGATTTGTACGGTAGGTCATTCCAATCACCCATGTGCTGGTTAGAGGTAGGTGAGGCAGCTTTATTGGGACCACATCTCATACAGGAGACTTTTGAGTAGGTCCAATTGATTAATAAGTGGATGGATAATGTGAAGTCTTTTCAAAAATCTTATTTTAATCAATGTAGATGACCTCTAGAGTTCAAGTTCGTGGATTGGGTCTTTTTATATGTTTCACTGAGGTCGGAACACTAATGAATCAAGATACGGGGTAAGATTTCATCATGATATGCCAGACCATTCGAGATTTTAGAGAGAGTCGGGTTGGTATCCTATCAGTTATAGTTACCTCATATGTACTGATCCATGCATGAAATCTTCCACATATCTTAGCTACGCCATTATCATTCAGACATGTCTCATGATTTTTATCCCAAGAAGGTTGAGTTGTAGGTTGATGCATCCTTTGAGGAGCGTCTGATTTGTACAGTTGATAGGAGCATGAAGGTTCTCCAAGGATGTTAAATTCCTCTAGTATGGGTGTTATTGCAATATGGTCATTTATAGAATGAGACTTGAGAGTGGGAGTCTGACGTACGTGCTCAGTGGCCAGATTTGTTCTCAGATAAATCTTGACCACCCTTCATAGGGAAATTTAGGGACAAATTAATTTAAGGTGGGAAGATTGTTAGAACCCAAGTTTTCATATGAGGTATGGATCCCTTATTTTCCAATTTAAATGCTTAAATATGTCCTAATGTGATTACCCTTTGAGGTCACAGTTCTAATGAGGGTGTTCGGGGAATTTTTGAAGCCCGGAACTAGGTGTTTTGGGTGTTTTAAACCTGGCACATGGTTAGTGAAGACTATGCAGGGAAGGCTACACAATTTGACTAAACCATGAGAGGTTGGATATAGAGGGTTTACTGCCCACATGGTTTAAGGAAACCATGTGATAGGAGGTACACGTATATGTGGAAAATTCTTCAGTTTTTGTAAAACTTTACAGTGGCTTTTCGCATGATTTTCGCATGATTTTTAAATCATGTTGGTAAACCATGTGGGTGCCCCTTGACCTATAGGAAACCATGCATGGTTGGCGCATGGTTTTTAAAAATATGTTCCCTAAACCATGGAACCCCTTCTATATTGGAAAATTTAATAATTTTAAATTGATTAAATTTCTTTTTAAACCTTAAATCCACTTTTCTTCCTACGTACAATAAAGGAGCCCTTTGGAAGCTCTAAAATTATTCTAACCTAGAATTTGAGCCTGATCTTTATTCCAATCTCTAATTCGAGTATAGTTTGTATCATCAAATATGAATCAATAATATCTATATTCCTTTTTAGACATTCTCAATTCTTCTAGAAATCATCTGTGCAGTTTGGATTTAGGCTCATATGCCCTAATTTTTTGTTCTTATTCCATTATTCAGATTTCTCCTAATCCAAGTTGAATCAGGACTTGATACTAGATGAGAACACCACTTCTGAGCTGAGGCAGGTGTTCTATACTTTTGTTTTGATTTTTGGTGATTTATAAATTTATTTTTAATCATGTTACCCACCAGACTTTTCAATGTGGCCCCAAAATTGAACTATCTAATTGAATTAAATGAACATGGACCAATTATGGATGCCCTTGGTTCCTTTGAGGTGTGTTGGAGGTTGTTTCCCCAACCATGGTCACCCATGGGGTGTTCCATATAGATATGTATTGTTTATACCATTTTGAACCATACATGGGATGTGTTCTCATTTTTTCCTAATTAAATGGGGTTTAATTATTATTAAAAGGTATTGAGTTTCTTGATTAGGTGATGGGTTTCCACCTTTTATTTATTATTAAATGTTAAATATAATTGGTTAATTGTTGAATTGGTCAAGTGGTTTATATTTCACATGGCATGGCTTAATTGGCTTGTTTGGTATTGGTTAATGAGTGGATGTACTATTTGAACGTAACCTAAAATGAATAATGGAAAATGAGTGGGTATACTCATTAAATTCCTTAAATTTAAATTGGGATGAATGGGTGAGTATACCCATGTGATATACTTAATTGTGAATGGTGATAAATGTTAGGGTATACCCATGTCATGTGATGGAATGTGAATAGATTACATGAGTGGGTAGACTCATGTAACGTATGAAAATGGTATGAATGGATTAATTATTGTATAGATTCCATGGATAGATCTACATGGATATTTAACATGGTAGTGGATACCTTGGGTTGATTATGCCCCTTGGTTATTAATTTTTGGGATTCCTCAAGCCTTGCTACCCCTTTGATCTATATTTATTGGACTCACATAGGACTTTTTTGGTATGACATGCTCCTAGGACTCCCACCAGTGCCTATACCGAGTTTCCATCAAGTCACTTCTAGGACTCTATGAGGATTCCTTGGTTATGATAACTTTGATTTAGCCCTTTGTGGTCTGATACTTTAGTTATTATGGCATGGATGTGGGAAGGTGATTCACTCAGAGTATACGGAAAGGTCATGGTGGTTGATACGTATGGATGTACAGTGAGATTGTGTGGTTTACTAATGTTTTTTATATTTTCCTAGATACAGGAGTTGACACTTATTTTGTAAGGATCCTTAAGGGGCAAGTTAGTATCACTATCTTAGTACTGTATGTACCATGGGCACTTCACTTTCCTTTACTGTTCATCTACTTTACTATTTACTTGTATAGCTTGTTATATTGCACACCATGAATTGTATAGATCTTGGGTGTTTTTCTACTTGGATGTTATCTCACTCCCTATTTGGTCCTCCCTTAGGGAACCCAAACAAATTATATGGTTGCTGGTAATGATAAGGGAAAGCTCCCTAACATGGGTTGTTGATTACCACATAGGAGCAGGAGAGCACAAGACTGAGCTGAGGCTCACAATGCTATTTAGACATAGCACATTTTTTTCTTTTGGATTTTGGAGACATGTATTGTAATACTCTATTGTGTACCTTTTTTGTTTGTTTTCTTTGATATATGACATGTATCATTATCATCATCTGAGTATGAAATTGTTTTTGCCTTTGTTTATATATTTATATCTTATTTAGTTATTAATTGTCTGCAGGTTGTATCTTATACCTCTACTGATATGTTATTGATATTTTGTTTTTTATAATCTAGTAATGAGGGAATAGTCTCTCCACTAACCCACATAGGCCCTCACTGCTAGTTGGAAGCCTCTGGCGTTTGGGGAGATGCACTTGAGGCCATGTAGCCAACCAGACTCAGGGCTTTGCTGAGTGGAATTTGGGTCTAGAACATTATATATATATATATATATATCATATTATACCCATAATTATGTTTTAATAATCATTAATGATAAAATTTCATAGCATTGTTAAAGTAGGTGGTCAAACATACCCAAACATGATCATACCATGATTATTGATGATTATGAGTTTATTTAGTTTTAATATAATTAAACCAATAGAATAATAATATAATTTAGTATTTATTATTGTGATATATAAGAATTATAAAGTATTTAGAAGAATATCTAATGGATATAATAATATAATTAAATTTTAATTAAATAATTTCCTCCTAGTACACTTGTTTTAAATGATTGAATTAACAGTAATTTCTTTTGATCATGTCATTGAGAGGTTATCCAATTTTTCATACTAGAACCATAATGATATTATTAAAATTTTATCTATCCATTAAACTCATTTTTATGATCTTCCATGTAATTTGGTGTTGAAGTGAAATATAGAAATTAATCATCCCATAGTGGTGGTAGTCTATTGGTATGCATGGATGACATTTTCGTTTTCCATAGAACAGGATAAATGAAAATTATATTTTATCATTATAGAATATTAAATATTTTATAAAAATAATAATTTATATTAAATTCAACATTATGACCATCTATGTATGGTGGTTAAAGAAAACAAAACATTATGTTTTTTGGTGTTGGTGGTTCGTGCACACACAAATGATGTTTTTGATTTCATTAGGAAAAAAGGGAGGGTGGTTAAATATTGTACCATCATTATAATAACATTATTGTATAATAATGATACTATTATTATAATTTTGGATGATGAAAATAAATTTGAGAAATAATAAATGCACATAAGGAAAAAAGAAAAGAAGAAGAAGCGGTTATAAATCTAAACCTTACTACTTGGGTTATATTATTTATGAATGGGATTAAACCTTTTAAAGGTAGTATTTTGAGAATAATATAACCTCTTTGAGGTGTCTAGGAGTGTTTATGAGAGTTTTGGTCATATTTTGGGTCGATCTAAGGGAATTTTGAGTGAGGGGATGTGAGGAGAGGAGATCGTGTATGATCCCAGGTTTTGATGGGGTATGAATCCTTTAAATTTTATTCTCAAAATTAATTTTTGTTATAAATGAATGATATTAAGATTTGATGGATGTATGAGGATTGTTATAGCTCATTTCAATGCCTAAAGTCCTAGTTTTGGAAGGAAAATGAGAGGCACATGGTGAGATAATGATTAGTGCTAACAATGAACTTCAAACCATGCATCCCTAAGGGGTGCCACATGGTTTTTATAACCATGAAAGGAGAGATTCATAGTTATGTCAGTAAATATAGAAAAATTGCAGAGGTGAACTATATAGTGTGTGAATGGTTTTTCAAACCGTTCAAAGGTTAGTTCCTAACCAGTTTCTAGCACATGGTTGGCACATAGTTTGGCCAACCTTGCGGCCAAACCATGAACCCCTAAAAATGAATGAAATATTTATTTTTCTATTTGGGGATAAAAAATTAACCCCTCTTCTCCTCCTTCAAATGCACAACAGCTTCCTCCCACATAAGAGATCATATCTTTTTCCCTTAGTTTTTGGTAGATCTCCTTCATTTGAGATTGGATTCAAGCATCGTTTGTCTAACTGGATCACTCTTGGTATAGATAGAATTCCTCTTACCTATATTCTTAGTTTTTCTTCATGTATTTTATGTGATATTAATTCAAGCTAATATGCCCTATTTTTAAGGTGCTTCTTAAGTTTTAAAATTTCTTCCATTCCATCCTGAATCTAAAGTTGATATTGGATGAGGAGTATTGTATAGGTATAAAAAAGTTGTGTTTTCAATATTCATGAAATGATTTGATTCAATAAAGTGAATCATTATGCCACCCACTAGAAATTTTGTACGTCTCCCAAAAATGTGTAATTCCTTTAATGAAATTCCTATAACCAGATGAGAAATACCATAGACCCCAGAAAGTTTTGTAGGTGGTGAACTTGACTCGAAGAAACCCCTTGGATGAGTCTATTATATTCCATAGAAACCTATACCCTTGTTTATCAAACCATACCACCTCTACAGGTTGGTTTGACTTCCCTCATTAATGAAATGGGTAAATTAATTAACCAAAACGTGAATGATAATACCATGTAACTTTCAACTTATAAAATTTTGGAGTAATACCTTGAATAAATGTGATTAAATGAAATGAAAATTTTATAAATTTATCACATGGTCATTGATATATTGTGAGTATTCTTGGATCTAATTATGACAATTATGTACTATTATAAGATTCCATGCCTTGGGAATGTTTTGGATTTCCCACCTGGCATTGCCTTAACTACCCAGTGGATGCCACGTAAATCATTGATGTGTTTTTCAAGAGTTGAGACTCCTCTTAGACTCAATTATTATCTTATGTTGATTACTTCTTGTACATGGTTACATGGAATCATCGGTTACTTTATCACTGAAACATATAATTCCTTGGATTATCTCGTTAGATTCAGCATGATGTATTAGGATAGGGACCACCTTGGATTATATCCTTGGGTTCCAATAAAGTACACCTAAAGGCTACATGGGAATTATACCTAGGGATCAGAAATAATATTATTATATGAGTGAAATATCGATGGTACCCTCTATATTTAATTCATCCCCTTATTCCAACATCACCACTAATGGATGTGAGTTTGATTAACCTTTAAGGTCATAGTTTTATACTTATGTAATCATACACATATTCCTTTTCATATTCCTTAGGTCCTGGTTGGTACTTATTTATATATATATATATCAAATGATACATGTTCAGAGATATTCCAACTTAGGCCGAAACATGTAGAGTAAGACGGGTATCCTCTAGGAACTCGAGACGACTGAAATATAGTTCATTTTATTGAATTAATTTTTCATTATATATTCACACTATTTCATTTTATATTCACATACTAGATTAGTTTTAGACATCGTTGGGGTGGCCTACTGAGTTTTACTCACACCCTATTCAGGCCGCTAATTGGTACTCGAACAAACTTTATGGATGAAGAAAGGTACAAAGTAAAAAATAAAACTATGGAAGATTGACTTCTATACTAGTATGTTGATTGGTGAAATATGACTGAGCCAAGTGTTCAAGATGCTTTGGAGATAGTTTGGGTCTTTTTGTATATTTTTTTATAACATGTATTGTTATATACCTAATGCATTGTTCCCTTTATTCTACTTTTTTGTATAGCAACATAACAATGTCCTTTTGTATATTACTCTAGACATTTATTCTTCATTTTTTATTTATATGGATGATTTATCTTTTGTGGCTTTATTATAATGGTTTTTTCAATGTTTATTTATTATTTTACTATTGTGTTGCACTTTGATAAATAGGGTATAATCACCCCATTGTATCACCATAGACCTTTATTGCTTGTTCAAAGCCTATATCAAATAGGGAGGTACTATAACATCCCAAGATTTTAAGAAATAAATACTACATTCGATAGTGTACATGATACGCCACATCGAGCTTAAACGAACAACTAAATATTATTATTTAATATGGTAGTTATTGCATAGTCATTAGAATTGTAAAAATGAAAAGGATTAACTAAATTATAAAAATATGGTTCACGCATGTATATATAAATAATTATTGTATTACCAATTAATTATAAATGAAAATTAAACCCTTTTTAAAATAAAATAAAATATTTTTTTGAAAAACTATGTAAATGTGTACAAGTGTGTTTTATACCAATAAATAAAAAAATCACTCTTTTAGATTTTATTAATGGAATATATATATAATATATTCAATATAATACTTAAAATTAGTATTGTGTGTTTTCTATACATGATATAATAATAAATCCAATTTTATGAATAAAATGATTATTTTTCAAAAAGGGCAATTTTTCCAACTTTTGACGACGAATCTATTTTAAATTTAGTTTTTGATACTTTTATAAATTATATTTGAAAAAAAATATTTGAAATTGGGGTATCAAAATTTACTTCGTTTTAATTTTTGGTATTTTTATGATAAGATTCACTTTTTGATGAACAGTGAAAAAATAATGCATTTTAATTAAAAACTAATTTTTCATAAAAAATATTTATAGTGATAAATTATATATTTTAATGTTTTTAAAGTATCATTTGATCAATTTTTTATCATTTAGTCCAATTTTGGTCATTGGAATCAATTCCACATTGAAATTGGATATAAAAACTTTGTGAACTTTTAAACGTTTTTACTTTAAAACCCGGTTTTTTATTTCGTCAACAAAATTAATTTTAAATTAATTTTAACAACTTATGTGTTTCTAATTTTTAAAAATAGATTCCATATTTTGAATTAGAAGTTCCAAGTTATGTAAATAGTTTCCTTTTATTTTTTGGATAAAATATGAATAGTAACTTTAGTAATTATTTTTATTAACACGGTTAAGGGTAAATCTGATAATTAAGGGTAAAAATAATATTATAAAATATTATAAAATTACTCTAAAACTTTTATAAATTTTATTTTACGAGTTATTATCAACCAAAATATTCCTTGGGATGATTTTATGTCCACTTGGAGCCACTTGGAGGACTTTAACCCTTTATAGTATTATATTTAAATAAAATTCAATTTTGTCACATTTTTGTTTTTAACAAGAGGAATATTTTTCATAATGCGTAATATAAAATATATGGTTGACTATAAATAGTATTATAAAAGCTAAAAATTTTACCTATATCATGGTAATTTATTTACAATTTTTAGTAAAAAATAATTAAATTAAATGGCGACACAATGATGACACAATAATAGCTTAATTAATAGAAGAATCAAATAAATGATATTAAAAATATTAAAATAAATATAATTTTTTTCAACCATTAATTTTTTGGATTACTTTGACATTTTAGTGATGACTTAATAGATTTTTTTTTTAAAGATTAAAAGTTATGATATTTTAAAAAAAATTAAATAATGAATAGTGTCAAAATTGAAATTAATGATATTTTAAAATAAATGATATTTTATTAAATGATATGAAATTTATAAAAATATCAATTTTGACCAAATTATTGGTATAATTCTAAAAATTTTACCAATTAATCATTTATTGATCATTTTTCATTTTATAGTAATTATATTAACCCTCAAAGTGTAAATTACATGATATCATGGTGAGAATTAACAAGGGTTAAAAAAAGATAAGAACTAAAAATAGTAAACCTTGTATAATTTTCATTATATGAATGTATTTTGACACATAATAATCCTATATTCTAAATAAATAATTTGGGATCATTTTTATTATAAAATTAATTTATATTAATTTTATAATTTGAAGAATTCCAAGAGTGCCCCCCTCCTCTCCTATGAAAGGGAACTCATTCGTATCTTTTCTTAACACCTAAAAACCTATTTGGTTTAGTAAATATCTACCCAAATACCTTCCTATAATCCCTATACACATTCTAGTTCTCTTATTTTATACATAACACTCACCTTATAGGTGTTAAGGTGTTAATCAAAGGAGATTGTCCGAAAGAAAGGTAATTTTTTTAATTAAGTGTTTCTATTTTATTTCTTCTTCAACGTAATTGAAATATTATTCCACCATGATGAAATAATAACTCTAGTATAATCAATATATTGAGATGTTATTATGTTAATATAATCACCTAAATCCATCTCCTCTCCCATCAAATGGTAAAATAATTAATCATTTGTGCGTTCGTGTGAACTATCAACT
This sequence comes from Viscum album, assembly GCA_963277665.1. Classification (NCBI taxonomy): domain Eukaryota; kingdom Viridiplantae; phylum Streptophyta; class Magnoliopsida; order Santalales; family Viscaceae; genus Viscum; species Viscum album. The sequence continues at coordinate 1,041,605,918 of OY728140.1, read as the reverse complement.
CCACGAATCGATATAATTCATTTTCCATAACCATATCTCAAGATTATTTATAATGATAGAATTAATGTTTATATATTATATTCATGAAATGTTTATAATTATGAAATAATGATATATCATTTATGTTCTTACATTTTCATACACATAAAAATGATAACGTCATTCGTGCATACGTGTGAACTATCACTTCCATGAAGCGATGTGATTCATTTTTCATCACCACATCACATGGATGATATATATAATTATATTTAAATTATTAATATGATATTTATTATAGTATAATAATTCTTGAAATATAAAATAATACTTACCTTCTTTCCAAAATGATCATTGAAAAATGGAACTTTTACTCATGTGTATGTATGACCTATCGTCTTCATGATTATAACATTGTTCATTTTTCATAACCATACATTATTTTTTTGAATTAAAAGTATAATTTATGTATAAAGGTGATTATTATTTCATGGATATTTTTTTGGATATGATGGACTAATAACCACTTTGACTATTGATATCATACCAAAGTCATTATGGACTCAAGTAACGAATATCATTAAATCATTCGATATGAACTTACATAATTAAGTAATTGAAATAACATGATAATAAGTTATAATAAACTTTAAAAAGGTTCTGAAGTAATTAAATAATTAACCGGAGTTTATTATTTAGGATAATAATGATTGTACGTGATGAGTCGGACCCAGAGTAAGGGAATTTCTTTTAAAAACTATCATTTAAAGTTCATTTTTAAAAAAGTCAAAGGGAATGTTTTTTTAACTTATACAGAATGAGAGGTTTCTCCCTATTCCATGGTTATTTATTACTTTAAATTTTTTTTATTAGTTTTCATAGTTCTTTTCAAATAAAATGGTTTCATTATTATGTGCACATTTTTTATTTTAAAAGTGATTTTTACAAGAAAATGGTATTTTGATATCTGAAAATGTTTTTATAAAGTACACTACTAGAAAGGGGATCTTTCTCCACGCATCTATCCCCATTGTTTAGAAAAACCATGAGGATGTCTCTTTTTTTTATTATCTATTCTCACTATTTTAATAAAATCATGGGAAACTTATACCCAATTCCCTAAATACCATCGCGCTCCTCCTCCCCCTTCCATCATGCTCCTCCACTCTTCGATCATGCTCCTCCTTACCCTCACTTCCATCGCCTTCTTATTCTTCCTTGCTTCCCAGAATCTCGGCCCTCTCCTCTCCTCCCTGACCACCGCCTCCCAGCCATCCGACCTCCACCTCTTGTCCCTCTCCTCCCCTCGCCGACTTCCGCCTCCCGGCCATCCGACCACCGAATCTCGTCCATCTCCTCCTCTCCTTGACCTCCGCCTCTGCTCTCAACCTCCCTCCCAGCCTTCACCTCATCCTCAACTTCCCATCCTCCACCACCCTACCCCCAACGCCAGTGATGTCCCCCCTCTCGGATCCCTCTCCTCCCAGCCTTGGCCTCTGCCTCAACTTCCCCCAGCTCCGGAAACATCCCGTCCCAGCTTCTGGCTCCCTGCCCCCAGCTCCGGCATCTAGGTATGAAATTTCTTTTCCTTATTTTTCTAATGGTTGAGATCTCTTTCGTTGAGTTGGATTTTTGAGATATCATCTCTCAAACTTATCCTACTTTCAATATAAAGCTTATAAGAGACTTCAATATATGTGTTTGATCAACAAGTGAACCTAGAGTGAGGTTTGGAGTAAAAAGGTGATGCTAGGGAGCATTAGGCCCCACTCTTTTTCTATTAGATGAGTGTATAAATAGTAATTTGGGGTTGTTTGGTATCATATGTTTCATGCTTTTCAGCCTCTATATTATTTTCTAATGTGTTGTAATCTGGTGATTCATGCATTGAAATATATTCCTTTTCAATTTTCTTTATTTCGATCCCTAGAATTCAGCTCTATTCCAAGAATTTCAGAGTTCTTAATCATTTTGGTGATGAATTCAGGGTGTTCTTATAAGCAAATTAGTTGGAAATGACAAGGAAGCAACCCATTTAGGCTAGATTGTGTATTTAATCAAGACTATATCAAAATCTCCTAGATTTCATTTATTTTAGTTTTGATTATGGTACTAGTCTTATCCCTAATATTGTTTATGAATGTAATAATATGTATTTTCATCACTTTGACCTTTTGGAGAATCACATGGATTGATGTCTCAAAATTCATATAGTGGTTTGATATATACTTCATTTCCATTTGTCAATGAATTTTGATGGTCCTATAGAGTTTATTACTAATTTGATGCTTGAATTAGAATTATTTATTATTGTTCTAGAGCTAAGGATGGATGCTCTTCCACAGCTTCATGAGCTAGGTGGTGGATTTGGCAGGAGAGAAAGGGGTGGAAAGGAGCCCCCTCGAATCTGTTTACTAGTGTTGTAGTGAATTCACCAACTAATTGTGGTGTAGTGAGTCTAGGATTCTCATTTGGGATGGGGGCTCTATTAATCCTCCTTCAGATATATGGTAAGAGTTAATATAGAAAGGAAATTCAATATTTGTTGTGAATCCCACGATGGAATGGAGTAATGGAGGATCCTTTAGTAAATCCTAGGTTAAATCTTTCCACACTCAGGGGGAAGGATCTTTTGGTAGTAGTTCTCCCTCATGGGGTGGGGTGAGGGGAGAGAGAATCTCACTAGCCTCCTCTGTAATGAGTTTTTCCTAGTATTAATGATACCACTCTTTTTATTGGGAGGGGGTCTACACGTAATTCACAAAATATGGTAGGAATTTGTTCAAAGGTTTCTAGAATTACTGTTATAGAGTGACCCATCTCTTTATAGGAATCCATTCTAACAGACTCTAAGATAGGGGTAGTTATGCGAGTAGTGGAAACTAGTAGGGAGGTGTATTGATCTAAGTTTTCATCAGATGATACTTAGATGAATTTTATGTCTAAAAAAAGTATTAAGACGTTATTAGGGGTAAAAAGGTAATTTTACTATAGTATGCAACTTCACAAAAAAAATTGAAGGTTTCTTTGGTTCCATATTGTGATGTTTACCCCAAGTCTTCTTTTTCATATAAAATAGAGTGTTAATGATATTCAGAAATAATATAAAAATATACTATATTAATTTTAGTCCATGCATTGTATATTTTTTAAAGTTTCTTATATATCTTAAATAAAGTCTCATATTGAGAAACTAAGATAGATATTGAATCTAAAATGTGAATTTTACCATATTCATGTCTTAAGATTCATTTTAATTGGCACTCTTGGGTGTTTTCCGTCATGAGATGATTAATTAAATAATTTAATTAATTAATTAATTGGTTATTATACTGAGAAACCCATGAATTTCTTTATTTAATCCATATTATGAAATCTCCCTAAGGTTATTTGTTCTATGACCACATTAACCTTAGAGGGAGAGGAAGAAGAAGATGGAGTGAGGGATTGGTGGTGATGACAAATCAGGAAAGAAATATCAGTTTTTTAGTGATGTCGATAAAAAGTACCTTGGTTGTGAAGTAGAATCAAATCAACATCATTTCACCATCATGGTAGGGAATTTATATATATGAATTTATCCCCATTTTTTTCTTTATTTGAATATGGAATAATTTTCTTTAAATTGAATCAATATTCAGGTAGCAGATGGCCTTTTTAACTTATGATATTTGGTTGAAATTATGATATTGGGATAACTGATATTGGGACTAGAAACTAATTATTTGTTTATTTATTGTATGTGAACGTAAATGATTCCTGATCATACAGGATCATCATTTTCATTCTTGTGGTTTCTTCTATTTCTCCCACCATTCTTTACATGTTTATCACTAACTTTAGATTTTAGCTGATGATTCAACCAATATCACAGATTGATTTTATTACACAATTAAAATAGGCTCCATATATTTACATTGTCTGTTCTCCATGTAGTATTATAGCATGAGGATGGATTATAGGATAAGATAAAATGGGATAGGGGAGTCTGTATTTGGGGTTTCTTCATGAATAACAATATGCACATCGACAAGATTGTGATACGAATCATCAATCCAGGTACCAAAGGATAGAAACCACTTTACATAGGTGTAATTATCATGTTTAGCATAGAAAAAGGCAATTCAAGTGATATATAAAGAAAAATAAGAGGAATTAGAAATGAATCAAGAACTAGAGTAATGTTTAGATCTTTAAACCCAACTACATGGCATATAGTTCGAAAGAACACACATCATGTACTTTGGTAGGTACAATAGCTAGGGATTCCAGGATATGTTAAATATCACACATTTTGTGGTTAAATCGTACAATATGTTACCCTTATCTAGATATTTTTTTGTGTGTATGGAATATACACCCAGGAAGCCCGAGTAGCCTCAAAAACCATGAGTTTTAATGCCACATTCCATTTTTCATTGATAAAACATGACCTATGAAGATGAAGAACCTACCAACTATCCCTATGGATCCTACACACTATGTTCACCTCTCCACACATATTATAGTCATATTTATACTTCTCCTTTTTGGGTTTTTTACATGGTCTATCAATTTTCTAAGGTATATATGATGTTTACCTTGGGAACACATCGTATACCTATACCAAGACTATATGGTGACCCAGAATCTTCATTCAGGATTATATTTTTACATATAACTAGTACCTTAAAAGTGACCTTACACATTGGACATAATGGTGGAGTTACTTCTAAAGATATATGTGTGGCATGTGCTAAATCTAGCATGATCGATCGTATCAGCATTATAGTAAATAGGCTTATCTATTAATAATTCTTGGTAAATAGAATCCATCCTTGATGATAAATTTACATCAGGGAATAATTTCATCCCACCATTCCTAGGAAGGGTTAGAAATTTACCCCATGGGTTCGGGGCATAAGATCCTCTACCTATAGATCAGAGAGGGTTGGTATTCTCCCCACCATTATGGGGTGTGATATCCTCAATATATGTATTTTGTATTACCCTTATCTGAAGAAGAAATGTAATTTGAATAAAAAAATCATCAAATGATAAAAAATGTATAAATAAGGGAAGAAGTTGTATAGGTCTAAGGATTATTATCTTTTCCAAAACCTATAGTAATAATATCAATAAGAACATTTACTAGCATTAAGAGGATGGAGAAAGAATCCCTTGAGCCGAGACACCCTATTCTAAGTGGTGTTCCTAAAGAATATTTAGTGGCCTTAGAAGATCAAATCCAAACTGAGAATGAATGGATAATATGTAGGTAGGATAATATATAAGTTTACCTAACTCCAATTGTTGAAGACAATAAAATACAAAGAACTTAAACCTGAAATCTTCTCTAAGGGAAAGAATTATACTATAGTAAACACATTTAAGGGTTTTTAGTTGGACCATAGATGAAAATATGGAACTGATCCAAAATATAATTTGGATCTTATTATATACTCTAAGGAATAGATAGAGACATTGACCATCAATCCTTAAATAGAGGATATGTATTGAATATAAAATCAGATGATAGAATTTGATACATATGAGGAATAAAAATAGTGGATCAAGAAACAATATCAAATTTTTTTCCTTGATTATTTAATGAATGGAACATTAATATGGAAGATTTTATCAAGACCTAGGACAAGATGATCTATTTCTTTAAGGATATCATTAAAGATGATCCAAAAAACAGGGTAAGTTATATTACATATAGATTATATAGGGTGCAAGACTCCAATATTTTAATTTTTTTAGACGGGTCTAATGATTCCCTATATAACTTAATTTCATGTCTGGATTTATCTTTTTATGTGGGTTAACACAAATACCCATTAATAGGAAGAGTGATTCATAATTAATAGGACTCTACTATTTGACAATATCATTTTGAAGCTTGGATCTGTTTCTCCCTTGCTTGCAGGAACATGACTGGACCCATGAGGCGTTGTGGTTCTTATATGTTGGGTAGTGACTTGTTTAATCATAGAAAACAGGTATGTTATAGTTGAGTTTTTATTTTATTTTCTTTATTGTATCGGCCACTTAGGCCTTTTACCACTTTCTACGGATGGAGGGTACTTATATTCTGCGAAGGGGGCCAGAAGGGCACTCGAGGCGGCTATGCAGTTTTCTTTATAAGGGAGGGAGATCGGGGTAGTTGATGGACTGATAGTTTGTTTCATTTTTGTCTACTTTTACTATGTTTCTTCTGTTTATTTTCTTTTCATTTGGCATGGATGTCCAACATACAGATGGTTCATTCTGAAATTTTATTTATTTTCTACTACTATTTTAATTAATTTTGTGTGGGGGAAATCATTCCTGAGTGGTGATTCCTTGATGCCCGGACACTTGTTCCCACCCATGGGCATAGCCCATCCACCTTAGTTAATCCTAGTATTCCTATATCAGAGTTTATGTCTGAACCATGAGAAGGACTAAGAAACAAGGATAATTAGGAAGGGATTGAGAATGTCTAAAAATGAATTTTGAATTCCCATGAATAAGGATCAAGGAAATTGGAATTTATAATGAGCAGATATGGGAGACTATGCAATATATATTGATTATGAAAATGCTATGGGTATAAAAGGTGGTGAAATGATAATTCATTGGGATTAATAAATGGAAATTCACATTCATAAACAATTTGATAATGTAATATCATATCATGAGCTACTGTACATTGTTGGAGTTTATTATTAGACTCCATCCCAATGCAACTATAAAAATACCTTGGTGTCAAAAATACTCTATCATACACTAGATAGTTTGGTTTGAAATTCCCAATAAAACCTTCATTATCCTCATGGTAGGGCTCAGGATTTGTTAGCAGATTGCAATAGGGGGTAAGACAGTTATTCCCTTATCACATACCCTGAGTGGAGTTCCACACAACCCTAAATACAATAATATCCCCAAAAGATATACCTGAGATTTTCTGAAGCTACCTTTGTTCTCTGATACAATGTCAGGAACAGGGTGAATCTTTCCACCAGTTCTTCTATGAAGATTTCGTACATTCTTAGAGCCACCCCACACAATTTTGTTTTTTTAGAGAATTCCACTAATCTGGAAAAGGACTGGTAAATGTCTCATGATAATTGGGTTCTCTAGATTGACTTGTCAATCTCTCCAATAAAATACTAAATGCCCCTGGTAAGACTTTCAACTTTCAAACATATTGCGCCCAAAAGAATAGTGATGATTATCTCTGTGATAGTATTCCATGAGTCTTGTGATTAATGTTGAGACTGAATAATCACAATTTCTACTGGAGGGGTGACGGATGGAATGTTGCCCCACCTCCTCCCACTCCCTTCGCTCTTGGTCGGATGATGCTGCCCCACGGATGTCATTGGACAGGGCCAACACGCTGCGGTCACGCCGCGGTCACGCCACGATCACATCGCGATCACGCCGCGGTCATGCCACAGTCACACTGTGGTCACACCGTGGTCATGCCATGGTCACGCCACAATCACGCCACGGTTAAGCCGCGGTCAAGCCTTGGTCACGCTACGGTCACGCCACGGTAATGTCATGATTTGGACCTACTCCAAGACGACACCCCATGATGGTTCGCAGTCCTATCAGAATTCGATGTATGATACCTAGATAGAGTTTTAAATACATTACCCACCCATAGTTAATGGGGAGGGAGGCCCTCAGGTAGCAAATATCTGTATTGAGTCTCTCATGAAAATATTTATTCACCTGTAAACAACATTGGAGATGAGGGTGAAGCTTGTTTCTTGTATTCTACAAGGACTATTTAAGTGCTTGAGGGACATCATAGTAAATTTTGGACAATAAGAAGACGTGAGAATACATTTATAATGATATTTTTATTTGGAAAAGTGTCCTTCAGAGTTTGATATTTTTATGATCCTGATGATCTGATGAGTGCTTTGACCCTTGTAGAGAAAATGATTCTACATTATCTTTTTTTTTGTGAGAATAGTAAACAACAAACACCTCATATAGTATAGTTGGAGATTTCTACACAAATGAAGAATCTGATAGATTATCAGCTCTGTGATAGTACTCCATGATTCTTGTGATCAATATTGAGATTGACTAATCACAATTTCTACCGGCGGGGCGACGACTAGAATGTTGCCCTGCCTCCTCCCAATCCCTTCGCTCCAGGCCGAAAGATGCTGCCCCGCAGATGTCGCTGGACCGAGCTAACTAACTGCGGTCACGCTGCGGTCACGCCGCGTTCACGCCATGGTAATGTCGTGATTTGTCCTTGCTCCAGGATGACACCCCGTGGTGGTTCGCAGTCCTATCGAAATTTGATGTATGATACCTAGATAAAGTTTTAGATACATTACTCACCCATAGTTAATGATGAGGGAGGCCCTCAGGTAGCAAATCTCTTTATTGAGTCTCTCATGAAAATATTTAGTCACCTGTAGGCAACATTGGAGATGAGGGTGAAGCTTGCTACTTGTATTCTATAAGGACCATCTAAGTGCTCGAGGGACATCATAGTAAATTTTGGTCAATAAGAAGACTTGAGAATACTTTTATAATGATATTTGTATTTGTAAAAGTGTCCTTAAGAGTTTGATATTTTTATGATCCCGATGATCGGATGAGTGTTTTGACCCTTGTAGAGAAAATTCTCCTACATTATCTTTTTTTCTGTGTGAGAACAGTAAACAACACACAACTCATATAGTATAGTTGGATCTTTCTACAAAAATGGGGAATCTGATGGATGATCAGCTCTGTGATAGTATTCTATGAATCTTGTAATCAATGTTGAGACTAACTAATCACAATTTCTGCCAGCGGGGTGACGGCCGGAATGTTTCCTCGCCTCCTCCCACTACTAGAATTCTAGGTATCTGCGACGGATTATTAGTGACGGGATCCAATCGCAAATAACATTTAACGATGGGGTCTCGTCGCAAATAGTCTGTTGTAGAAAACGACGTTGCAAAAAGTATTATTTGCGATGGGCCCATCGCAAATAATATTTTTTTGTGACGGGCAGCTTCACCATCGCAAATAAGTCTTTGATTATATAATTTATTTATATAAACTTTTTTGGGACGGGCCCGTCGCAAATACTTTTTGTGATGGGCCCGTAATCCCATTGAAAATACTTTTTTGAAAATATTTATTTATACTATTTGTGATGGGAACCTGTCGCAACAGATCTCATCGCAAATAATAAATAAATTTAAAAAATAAATATATTTAATAAAATTATGATTATTGAAAAATTAATTTTAATATTATTAAAATAATAGAAAAGATATTAAAATTATCAATATTTACAAAAAAAATTAAAAAATCATAAAATATTATTATTATTATTATTATTATTATTATTAGTAAAATAAACAAACATTAAAAAATATAATACTGAAAAAATATATTTAATAAAATTATGATTAATGAAACAATAATATTAATATTATTTAAATAATAAAAAAATAAAAATTATTAAAATTCACAATATTCACAAAAAAATCATAAAATATTAAAAATTAAATTATGTAATATTCATACCGATATAAAAGATAGAAATTGTAAATATTTCATATTACAATAAATGTTAAATTCAAATGTTTTTAACATAAAAAAACACTAGGGCTCGTCTTCTTGAAGAGGTGGAGGAGTTGAAGGAGATGGTGGAGGAAACTCCATCCCTAAACTACGAGTCAGACGGCGCATGTACTCCATCTTCTTGTGATGTTGCTGCTGCCATAGATGCATCTCCTCCTCATGTTGTTGCTTCTGTTGCTGCTGCTAGTGACGCATCTCTTCTTGTTGCTTCTGCAAACTTTCTATAAGGTCATTCTGATCTCAGAACTGCTCCTGATACTGTGAGGTAGAAGATGATGCCTCCCCACGAGCTCCTTTCGAGCTGGATGCTGACATCGCAGGAGTACTATAATAAGTACCAGTAGTCACATGGGAGCCGATACCAATTACTTGGCCCTTCTCAAAGCCATACTGAGTCTCCTGCATCCATGTCGCCTCGTCAAAATGGCGGGAACTGGTCTAATCAGTCGCCTCGTCCTGACCCTCAGCATGTGTCTGAGAGGTTGCAGCCTCATATGACTCCTTCAATTTCAATTTGAAATTAAAATTGTAAAAATATTATATTTAGTTAATTGTAAAACTGAAAAAAATAAGACTAACCACAATCTAACGTTGGTGATCACTTCTAATCTCTCTGGTGGCTGGATCATTGTACATCCTCTGATAAACATCGTACTTTGTAATATCGGGATGTTCGACTGCCTATATGAATATAAAATAAACTGTTTATATTTAAAGTTATATAAAATATTTAAAAAAAATACTTACCAGATGCTCTCTATGCATACTGAATGTATGGCTACCATCTTGATGCATCACCTCATGTCTCCCCTGGTTCTGCCAACCCAATGAAGACCTCTAAAATCCACCACCCAACCAGTGTGCACATAATCCCTCCCAAACCTGAGATAAAATGTACTCTGGTCGGTGGACTCTACACGACTCATCAAATATTGTCGCTCCAGCTTTCTTAATGGTCGCCTTTCTCAAATTGTGCAAAAAATGACACAAACGCTCATGCATAGCCACCTCCCAGGTTGCATGGATAGCGTCATGCATGGGATACCATAAACCCTACAAATAATTTATAATATCAAGTTATTAATAAAATAAATTTCAAAATAAATATTATTTATTTAAGTACCATCCAATGATTTTACATGCTGAGCTGCACATCAATGGGAATCTATTACCATGTGATCCATGGCTGAGAAAAATAATTGTACAAGATAATGCTCCTATGTCCAACAGCTACATGCGCAAAACTATGAAAAAGAATAAATAATCAAACAATTAGTATATATAAAAATAAATTAATGAAAGCTAACTAAAATATACAGGTTATCATACCTCCGTGTGCATGGATTGAAGCCAAGACGTGGACATCACTCGGGAATAGGGTCAGGAATCATTAGTTGCGCAGGACTGCGCCCCCTCGGTGTACCTCCTGAACCACCAGTATGTTAAGGGTCAGATGATCCCACATCCCCCTCATCTAAAGGTAGATCATCCTCCTCTAACTCACGAAATAGATCAGAGTCCATCAGAAACACAAAATTATTATTGTTAGCAGATAGTTAAAAATAACTATTATATATAGATATATATTAGTTATGATCATAACCAGCATTTAACTGTGTCAATGTTAACCTTCATCAACATCTTCATATCTAACGATGATAATGTCTTCATATTCCTCCTCAACATCATCAATATTCATATGAGTTTCACTTTCACCATCCCTTGTCATTTCAAATTCATTTGTAACATCATTAACATCTTCGTCACCATCGACCCTTAATTTTGGGGTGTCATCATCGATATTCACGTTTCTTTGTGAAAAATATGGATTTTGAGTAATCTCTTGAAAAATTTCAATTCCTTCCACTTTAGTGGAACCACATTCAATTTGAGTAAATTGATTTTCCTGAGATTTCATTTTTATTATACTCCACCAATCACTCAGGTCTCTTGAAGTAGCACAGTACTTTGCATAATAAATTTGATGTGTCTGTTGAGCCAGTAAAAATGGTTCATTTACTGCAATAAGACTTTTATATTTAATATTGACGATTCCATGAGTCGGATGAACATGCAAGCCTCTCTTAGTATCCAACCACCGACATTTAAACATCGTTATGTAATTCGGTCCAAGATAACATAGCTCAATAATTTCATCCAGAATGTCGTAAAAGTCAACTTTGGTTTCTCTATGATGCGATCCTCTCAAACAAATATTACAAATTATTACTAATTATTCCTAATTATTGCTAATTATTGCTAATTATTATAAATTATTTCTAATTATTAGTAATTATTCCTAATTATTACTATTTATTACTAATTATTAGTATTTATTACTAATTATTACAATTTATTACTAATTATTACAATTTATTACTAATTATCACAATTTATTACTAATTATTACAATTTATTACTAATTATTACAATTTATTACTAATTATTACTAATTATTACAATTTATTACTAATGATTATTAATTATTACAATTTATTACTAATTATTACTAATTATTACTAATTATTAATAATTATTAATAATTATTACTAATTATATGTATTTATTACTAATTATCTGTATTTATTACTAATTATCTGTATTTATTACTAATTATATGTATTTATTACTAATTATTAATATTTATTAATAAATATTACTAATTATAAATAATTATTACAAATTATTAGTATTTATTAAAAAAATATTTATAAATATTGCTAATTATTCCTAATTATTGCTAATTATTGCTAATTATTGCTAATTATTAGTAATTATTCCTAATTATTGGTAATTATTCCTAATTATTGGTATTTATTACTAATTATTAATATTTATTACTAATTATTAGTATTTATTACTAATTATTATTATTTATTACTAATTATTATAATTTATTACTAATTGTTACAATTTATTACTAATTATTACAATTTATTACTAATTATTACAATTTATTACTAATTATTACAATTTTTTACAAATTATTACAATTTATTACTAATTATTACAATTTATTACTAATTAATACAATTTATTACTAATTATTATAATTTATTACTAATTATTAAAATTTATTACAATTTATTACTAATTATTACTAATTATTACTAATTATTACTAATTATTACTAATTATCTGTATTTATTACTAATTATCTGTATTTATTACTAATTATCTTTATTTATTACTAATTATTACTAATTATTACTAATTATTAGTATTTATTATTAAATATTACTAATTATTACTAATTATTACAATTTATTACTAATTATTAGTAATTATTACAATTTATTAGTAATTATTACAATTTATTACTAAATATTACAATTTATTACAATTTATTATAATTTATTACAATTTATTACAATTTATTACAATTTATTACAATTTATTACAATTTATTACTAATTATTACAATTTATTAATAATTGTTACAATTTATTACTAATTATTACAATTTTTTACTAATTAATACAATTTATTACAATTCATTTCTAAGTATTACATTTATTACAATTTATTACTAACTATTACAATTTATTACTATTTATTACAATTTATTACTAATTATTACAATTTATTACTAATTATTACAATTTATTACTAATTATTACTATTTATTACTATTTATTACTCGTTATTATTATTTATTACTCATTATTACTATTTATTACTCATTATTACTATTTACTAATAATTATTAATATTTATTACTAATTATTAGTATTTATTATTATTTATTACCAGTTATTATTAATTACTACAAATTAATTATATACATTACTAATTATCGTTAATAATTATTAATTACTACTAATTATTAAAAATTAGTACTCAATATTTCAATTTATTAGTACAAATAAATACTCATGACAAAACAATTTAAATTTAATTTAATCAACTAATCAACAATAATAAAAATTAACATAAAAAATGAAATAAATAATAAATTAGATAAAACATAAATACTTTTAAACTTGATTTTCTATTGATGTACACGACTTCACAACTTCTTCGTGAACAAAAAAATTGACTTAGAAAAATTTTCCCTCTAAAATCAGAGTTCAGAGAGAAACAGGATCTAAGAATTGAGAGGAATGAGAGAAAAAATGGATGAGGGTATATATAGATTAGATTATTTGCGACGGGACTATTTGCGACGGGTATCCCGTCGCAAATACCTACGCCCACATTAATTTCTGTCGGTGGTTAAAAAGTTATTTGTGACGGGATCCGTCGCAAATAGTCCATGCCGACACACCTTTTGCGATGGGGTGACATCCTGTCGCAAAAAGCTATTAACTGTCGCCGGGTATTTACGACGGGCCCCATCACAAATACTTCGCTATTTGCGACGGTGGTATCCCACCATCCCAAATAACCTTCATGAGGTTTGGCGTGCTACCCACGCCAAACCTTTTGTGACGGGAGACGAAATCTCGTCGCAAATAATTAGTTATTTGCGACGGGCCGTTACTCTCGTCGCAAATAACCTCTTGGACGGACTTTTTCCCGTAGTGTCCCCCTCCATTCGCTCCTGACTGAAAGATGTTGCCCCGCGGATGTCGCTGGATCGGGCCAACATGTTGCGGTCATGCCGCGGTCACGCCGCGGTCACGCCACGGTCACGCCGCAGTCACGCCGCGGCCACCTGCAATCCAGCCTACACCAGTCACCACACCAGCCCCCACCCCCCAGCCTCCTACAAAACACTCATGCCAGCCCTCTGCCACCTGCAAAACAGCCCCACCCACCAGTTCCAGCCTGCACCAGCTTCCTGCCATCCCCCTGCCGTCTGCCTTCCCGCCCGCACCAGCCACTCCAGGCCGCACCAGCCACTGCACCAGCCCCCAGCCTCCTGCATTCCAGCCCGCACCAACCCCCTGCCACCTACAAAACAACTCCATACCACCTGTTCCAACCTGCACCAGCCCCTGCTAGCCCCCTGCCACCTGCATTCCAACCCGCACCAGCCACTCCATCCCAAACCAGCCACAGACACCAACCACAACAGCCAAAAACCCCAGCCCCTGCACATCACCAGCCCGCACCCAACTCCACAATAAACTAGCACCCCATCCACCAGAAAACCACTGCCACTATATACAGCCAAAACAACCAGCCTGCAAAACCAGTAATCCAGCCCCCATCCAAACCACACCTCCAGCATAGAAAAAATAGCAGGCCACCCCCAGAGGAATCCAGTGAAGGACCTTTCCAAAGAAAATTCATAAGGGTGGCTTCAATGGATTTGACCACTCTCTTGGGTAAAATGAAGTGATAACCAATAATCTTGCATACTAAAAAGAACCGATTGAAAAATTTGTAACCACCCAGCATAGGAGAGAGTGTTATTAGTCCAAACTTTAACTCTTCGAACAATTTTCTCTTCCAAGACCACACAATTAGATGCTTTGAGCTTGGAAGTGATGAGGGGAACTCCCAGATAACAAAGAGGAAGATACCCCTTCCTAACCCCCATAACATCCTCAATAGAATCACAAACATCAGGAGAGATACCAACCGCAAACATTAGGGACTTCGAAATATTAAAATTCAATCCAGACGGGGAAGAAAAAATATCCAAATCATGCAGATGAAGGCATTTTTCGCTAGAGTACCATGGTTCTCCTTTTTCCCTAGGGAGATTACGTATCAGTCATTATGAGGTGGTTTATAATAAAATAACAAGTCATATTACTAACTTCCAGAACCGCTTTTTATCCTTCGGTGGAAGAATTACGCTGGTGAATTTCATCCTTATATCCACTACGATTCATGTGTTATCAGTCCTAATGGAATCGAAAGTGGTGTTGGGGAATATTGAAAAGATAATGACTTCTTTCATATTATATTCTCATGGGGAGAGAAGATTTTCCTAAGGCTGTATGGATGAGGATGGCCAGAAAAGTGGTAGATGGTGTTATCAACTTATGCAGTGTCAAGGGATCAATGCACATTCTGTAAGCTAAGTTTTCTTGGGAGGTTCTTGAAGGTCGTTCTCTATGGGGAAATTTCATATCTGTCAAAGTATTGATCTGACCTTGAGGATCTAGGGGGAAAGTCTCGTGGATGTGGAAGGAGTTTCATGGGAACATTCTAGTTCTCAAGAAGAAGTCTCGATGGATTGTGGAATGAGGAAACATAAACATCTGGTTCGACAACTGGTCAAGTTCCCCTCTTGGATTTCCAGGCTGTCCGACTCCTAACATTTTGTTTGCCAAGGCATGTTGTTACCTGTATTTTACATAGGTTGTTCTTAACCACCATCAAAGTGAATGTTTTGATAACATTATTATAACTTCTTAAATGGAATGTTTAGTCTTCACAAAGTCTCAAATGGGGGTTTTCCTGGCCAAGATTTATAGGTATGTACATCATATTCCAAATGGTATCACTGGTGGTGAAAATCTGTACTGGTGTAAAGATATCCCGATTAAATGTAACTTTTTGGTTTGGTGGATCAATAACTATTGTATTTCTATGAATGAAACTATCAGGAGCATGGGTGCAGGTGGGGTGTCTAGGAGGGGCTATCCAAGGGGGTGTCTAAGGGCTGTCCTAGGGGGGTTCGGGGGGTCTGTAGGGTAGGGGGCAGGGTGCAGGTGGGGTGTCTAGGGGGTCTGTCTAGGGGGGGTGTCCAGGGGTTGTCTGGGGGGGTCTGTAGGGTAGGGGGAGGGTGTAGGTGGGGTGTCTAGGAGGGTGTGTCCAGGGTCTGTCAGGGGGGGTGTCCAGGGGGCTGTCCAGGAGGGGTGTCTGGGGGGGTCTAGGGGGAGGGGGTATCCAGTGGGGTGCAAGGGGGTTGTCCAGGTGGATGCAAGGGGGCTATCCAGGGGGCATGGGGGTGTTTAAGGGGGCTATCTAGGGAGGGCATGGGGGTGCAGGGGGGTGTCTATACCTTCTGAGAATTCCAAAAATAAAACTCCACTTTATTATATCAAATTCCTTTGAGATATCAAGCTTTAAAGAAAAGTTCTCATGTTTAACCTCTCATTTCATGATGTTAACACATTCAGAGGCAGTTCTAAATATTCCTACCAGGGATAAAGCCAAACTAATTTGAAGAGATAAACCCATGAGCAATGGTACCTAACCTCATAGCAATAATTTTTATAATGATCTTTGGAAAGGTATTCCCAATAGCAATAGGTCTGAAATCCTTTACATCCACAACATTTTCCTTCATTGGGGTCAGGGCAATAAAATTGGAGTTGATTCCATAGGACATTGAGGCGTGGTTAAAGAACTCCCTCATAGCATTAAGGAGCTGATCACAAACTATGTCCCAGTAGAACATAAAGAATTTATTTGTGAACCCATGAGGACCAGCCACACTCTCAAGATTTAGAGAAAAAAGGGATTTTTTAAAATCCTTCTCATCAAGGGATGAAATAAGGGAGATTGCTGGATTGATGTAGCTCGATCCGACTGACCACACTCTAGTGTAGGAAGGCTGTATTTTTTGCATCCTCTATCAGACTTTTTTTGGCTTCAATAAGAGATAAATGATTGTGATTTTTTGTCATTAAAAATTTATTTAGGACTTTTTTAATAAGAACTTTTTTCTTCTTTGAACACTTTTTTCAGCTCTGGTTATGTTTTAACTGGTGAATATAATGCATTATGGTTCCATTGTTTTTACATTCCGGTTTGCATTGTTTCACAGTGGTTTCACAGGGGGTGGGGGCTTGGTGTAGGGAGGGGGCTGGGTGCAGGTGGTACTGAAGGTGCTGGGGGTGTTCAAGAGGGGGGGAAGTGGGGGTGCAGGGGGGTGAACAGTGGGGGTGCAGGTGGGGGGTGGAAAGTGGGGGTGCAGGTGGGGGGGTGGACAGTGGGGGTGTAGTGGGTGGAGGGGGGCCTGGGTGCAGGGGGTAGTGAGGGGGCTGGGGGGCTGGGTGCAGGGGGCTGGGTGGCTGGGTGCAGGTAGTACTGGGGGTGCAGGGGGTGTCCAGAAGGAGGGTAGTGGGGGTGCAGGTGGGGGGGTGGACAATGGGGGTGAAGGTGGGGGGGGGAGGGGGACCTGGGTACGGGGGGTAGTGGGGGGGATGGGGGCTGGGTGTAGGGCTGGGTGCAGTGGGTGTCCTGGAGGGGGGAAGTGGGGGTGCAGGGGGGTGGACAGTGGGGGTGCAGGTGGGGGGGGAGGGGGACCTGGGTGTAGGGGGTAGTGGGGGGGCTGGGTGTAGGGCTGGGCGTAGATGGTACTAGGGGTGCAGGGGGGTGTCCAGGAGGGGGGCAGTGGGGGTGCAGGTGGGGGGGTGGACAGTGGGGGTGCAGGTGGGGGGGAGGGGGACCTGGGTGCAGGGGGTAGTGGGGGGGGATGGGTGTAGGGAGCAGTGGGGGTGCAGGTGGGGGGTGGACAGTGGGGGTGTAGTGGGGGGGGGACCTAGGTGCAGGGGGTAATGAGGGGGATCGGTGCGGGGGGGGATGGGGGGATGGGTGCAGGGCTGGGTGTAGGCGGTACTAGGGGGAGGGGGTCCAGGAGGGGGTAGTGGGGGTGAAGGTGGGGGGGACCTGGGTGCAGGGGGTAGTGGGGGGATGGGGGGCT
Source organism: Viscum album (assembly GCA_963277665.1). Classification (NCBI taxonomy): domain Eukaryota; kingdom Viridiplantae; phylum Streptophyta; class Magnoliopsida; order Santalales; family Viscaceae; genus Viscum; species Viscum album. The sequence continues at coordinate 1,041,587,812 of OY728140.1, read as the reverse complement.
GGGGGCTGGGGGGATGGGGGCTGGGTGCATGTGGTACTGGGGGTGCAGGGGGGCAATGGGGGTGCAGGTTGGGGGGTCTAGGGGGTGTCAAGGGGGGTGTGCAAAGGGGTTCTGTCCAGAGGGGAGAGTGGGGTGTGTAAAGGGGGAGGGGATGTGTTGGGGGGTCTGTTCAAGGGAGATGGGAGGGGATGTAGGGGGTCTATTCAGTGGGGCAGCTGCTATTTCTGGGAAAATAATATATACCCACAATTTGAGAACCATGGGTAAATATGCTGCTGCAGAACCCTCTATACCCACGGTTTTTAAACCATGGGTAAATATGCTGCTACAGAATCCTCTATACCTACGGTTTACTTAACCGTAGGTATCTAATTTCTGCTGTAAAAATGTATACCCATGGTTCTATAAACCATGGGCATAGATCTATACCCACGGTTCTGGTGAACTGTGGGTAAGTTGAAATTTCAGTGGGATATACCCATGGTTTCTGTAAAACCATGGGTATAGGGCAATCCCGATGCCTCGAGAGCCCACAGTTCATCAAACTATGGGTATAGCCTATACCCACTGTTTAATGGCCTATACCCACGGTTTCAAACCGTGGGTATAGGGCACTTTTCCAGTAGTGGTATTTAAAGTAGTTTTCAAGAGTTTTATTCATTATATGTTCTTTGGACATTGTTTTTATGGTTTGATCCCATTACATCTCAATATATGATGAGTTGATCCCCATTTTAGCTCAAGATATGACGGGTTGATCCCTATTATAGCTCAAGATATGATGGGTGAGACGCATTATAACTCTCCAATACATTGGGTACTTTGGAGATGGAATTAGATTGTATGGTTATTCCATTTCTAAGGGTGAATCTAAGTGTGATATGGTAATGATGTCCCAAGTCACCTGCAATATTTTTCTATGCAAGCTAATGAGTTTTTAAGAAAAGGTTTTTTTAATGGTTTTCACGTTTTCACTGGACTAACAATTTCTTCTTTATGTACTTTACTGATATTTTTGTGCCCATCCCATGTTTTAAAATTATTTTCACAGAGTATAAGGATGGGTGAGATAAAGGAGGAAGCCAAGTTGAAATTTATGAAGATTTTTCATGAAAAAAATCATATTTTATTTTAAAAGTTTTATATTATGAACGAAATGGATACTGATTTAGAAGTATCCTATTTGTATTTAAGTGGGATGTTATGAATGAATTATGAATTAATTATATAAATATATAAACCTAAAAATATCCTCAATGTGAAATAAAGTAAAATTCTTGACTTAACTCAAGATTATGTAATGTTTTAAGGTTGGGTCCTTATAGTTGGTATGAAAGGGAGGTTTAGACAACTTTGGAGATTAGGATGTCTTCTTAAGAGTTAGGTATATCATAATGGGTTTATAATTTTCATGATGATCATAATTTTAGTGTATTAGAAACCCTTTTGAGACTTTATGTTGTGAAATTTTAATGTGACTAACGATATTTTTTTGGAGACATTTAATTTTGAAGTAATTATAGGTTATTACTTTTTAGGATGAAAAATGAAAGTTATGAGATAAACTTTGAGAGTAAAACATGTTATGGTTATTTTTTATGACTTTATCATATTTTTGGAATTTTATAATAATTATATAGTTTTAGAAAAAGGATAACCTACGGGGTGGGTGACAACCCATCACATTCGGCAAGGTCATAGGAATCAAACATGCAACCTAAGGGTGATAAGGGTGCATCGCCTACCACTGCCTATTTGAAGTCCCGGTTAGTATGAATTTTTATTTTTAGTTAAATGATTTTATTTATGAAGAATAAGTTGATTCTGGTAACATATTTTTTATTGAATATATAACGTTGGGATTGGGAAATGATTTGGTGATTAAATAATTAATGTTGTTTCGAAAGATGTTCACTATTTTAGAAACCCTTTTTAATTGAGGTAAACATTATACTATGGGATTTTATATGATAAGTAAAGGTTGAATAATATTTTGGAAAGAATATATGATTTTATTATGGACTTATGGTGATTCGGGTTATTTATGGAAATAATTTTTATATCTTGAAAATTATATGATTTAGGAAATTAAATTTTTGGTATGAGACATTAAGAGTGATTGATTTCATTTAGAGATAAATGTTAAAATTTACCTTGGAAGTCTATGTTATCAAATCCTTCTGAATTTTGGGTTTCAATATTAATTAGGATTATTTTTTAAAAAAATTAAGGATATTTATTTGTTGAATGGTTTGTGTTGAACTTTGGGTATTGCTGTTGAATTTTGGAGATTGAAGTAGTTCTTCATCATACAAGGTTTATTCTTTTTAGGGAATTATATTATCTTGTACTAACCATTTTTATTTTGGTTAATGTTTCACGGTAGTATAAATAGATAGTTAATCTTTTTCTGATTATTTGATTATCTATAAGTTGATTCTAGTGCTTCAAATCATGAAAAATTCATCATGAATACTCATCATTTGGAAAAAAATATGTGTTTGTGGTGGAAATTGATTAAAGGATGAAACTCTAATTTTCAAGTAAGTATGTTTCCTTATATTTTTAATCCGGTTTTTAAATAATTTCTAAATTCCATGAAAGGGTTCTTGAAATAAAATGTTATCCATTTATTTTTATCAATGGTCTTTTGACCCATTACATATTTATAGTTTTCTAATGGTTAATTTTTCCATGATCATGTTCTTTATCACTCTCTATTAGTCTTTGAGGGTTCTCTTTATCTTCTATATCCATGTTTTCCTATATGTAAACCTAGTATGTGTTATCTTAGGTAACCTTTATACTTCCCTTTCTTTCTTTTAAAGTGGAAGTTTTATTAATCCTTTTTCTGGTGTGGGATTTCAACAAAGGTATTTTGAAAATTCAAACCACTAGTTTTTTATCCTGAGTTCAAATTTATAGGAAGAAATTTATTAAAGGGGGGAGAATGTAACATCCCATAATTTTAAGAAATAAATACTTTGCTCGATAGCGTACATGATACACCACATCAAGCTTAAACAAAGAACTAAATATTACTAGTTAATATGGTAGTTATTGTATAGCTATTAGAATGGTGGAAATGAACAGGATTAACAAAATTATGAAAATATTGTTTACACATGTATATATAAATAATTATTTGGTGAAAATTTAATTATAAATGGAAATAAAACATTTTTTTAAAATAAAAGAAAATGTTTTTTTTGAAAAAACTATTTAAATGTGCACAAGTGTGTTTTATACCAACAAATAAAAAATCACACTTTTTAGATTTTATTAATGGAATATATATATATATATACATTCAATATAATATTTAACATTCACATTATATGTTTTCTGATCATGATATAAGAACAAATCCAATTTTACAAATAAAAGGAGTATTTAAAAAAGTAGTTTTACCGTCTTTTGATGGCGCACCTATTTTAAATCTAGTTTTTGACACTTTTATAAATTCTATTTGATAAAATAAACTTATTATTTGAAATATGAGTATCAAAATTTACTTGTTTTAATTTTTGGTATTTTTTTGATAAGATTCCTTTTTTGATGAATAGTGAAAAAAAATAATGCATTTTAATTAAAAACTGATTTTTCATCAAATTTTTTTATAGTTTTAAATTATATATTTTAATGGTTTTAAATCATAATTAGATCAAGTTTTTATTATTTAATCCAATGTGGGTCATTGGAAACAATTTCACGTTGAAATTCGATATAAAAACTTTGTGAACTTTTGAACGTTTTTACTTTAAAAACTCGTTTTCTAGTTCTGTCAACAAAATTAATTTTAAATTAATTTTAGTCACTTATGTGTTTTGAATTTTGAAAAAACATATTTCATATTTGGAATCATAAGATCAAAATTATGTAAATAGGACCCTTTTATTTTTGGACAAAATATAAATAGTAACTTTAGTAATTATTTTTATTAACACAATTAAGGGTAAATTGGGTAATTAATGATAAAAATAATATTATAAAACACTATAAAATTACCCTAACACTTTTCCAAATTTTATTGTATGAGTTACTGTCGACCAAAATCTTCCTTGGGACAATTTTATGTCCACTTGGAAGACTTTAACCCTTTTATAATATTATATTCAAAGAAAAAATAATTTTGTCACAATTTTGTTTTTAACAAGAGAAATTTTTTTAATATGGGATAATATAAAATATATGTTTGAATGTAAATAGTCTTATTAAATCTAAAATTTTTACCTATATCATGTTAATTTATTTATAATTTTTATGAAATAAATAATTAAATTAAATTGTGACATAATGTTGATGCAGTAATTTCTTAATTAATGGAAGAATCAAATAACTGATATTAAAAATATTAAAATAAATATAATTTGATATAATTTTTTGTCATCCATGAGTTTTTAGGATGACTTTAACATGTTAGGGATGATTTAATAGAGTTTTTTTGAAGATATCAAGTTGTTATAATATTTTTAAAAAAGTCAAATAATGAATAGTGTCAAAATTGACATTAATGGTATTTTAAAATAAATAACATTTTATTAAATGATATAAAATTTAAAAAATCTCAATTTAGACCAACTCATTGTTATAAGTCTCAAAATGTCACCAATGAATCATTTATTGGTCATTTAGAATTTTATAGCAATTATATTAACCCTCAAAGTGTAAATTTATTGATATCATGGTAAGAATTAATAAGGGTTAAAACAAAAAGATAAGGATTAAAAAAATATTAAAACTTGTCTAATTTTCATTGGATAAATGTATTTCGACCCATCATCATCCTAGATTAGGAATAAATTAGTTTGGGACCATTTTTATTAGAAAATTAATTTATATTAATTTAATAATTTGAAGAATTTCAAGAGTGCCTCTTCCCTCTCCCCTCTCCTGTAAAAGGGAACTCGTTATCCTCTTTCCTTCACACCTCAAAACCTTTTTTTTTTTTGCCAAGATCTACTCAAATACATTCCTATAATCCCTCCTCCACATTCTAGATCTCTTATTTTAGGTAGAACACTCACCTTATATATGTTAAGGTGTTAATCAAATGAGATTGTCCGAAGGAAATGTATCGTTTTTAATTAAGTGTTTCTATTTTATTTCTTCTTCCACTTCCTTAAAATATTTTTCCATCATGATGAAATAATAACTCTAGTATCCCAAATATACTTAATTTTATTATTTTAATATCATCACCTAAATCCATCTTCACTTCCATAAAATGGGAAAAGAATTAATCGTTTGTGCGTATGTGTGAACTATCACCTCCACGAACCGATATAATTCATTTTCCATCACCATCTCTCAAGACTGGTTATAATGATGGAATTAATGTTTATATATGATATTTAGTACATATTTATAAATATTAAAGAATAATATATCATTTATGTTCTTACCTTTCCATGCACATAAAAATGATAATGTCGTTTATGTGTACGTGTGAATTATCACCTCCACGAAGTGATGTGATTCATTTTTCATCACCACATCACATGGATGATATATATAAGTTTATTTAAATTATTAATATGATATTTATTATAGTATTATTATTTTTAAAAGATAAAATATACTTAAAATATTTCAAAAATGATCATTGAAAAATGGAAATGTTACTCATGCGTACGTACAACCTACCATCTTCATGATTATAACATTGTTCATTTTTCATAACCATACATGAATGGTTTGATTTAAAAGTGTAATTGATGTATAAATTTGATTATTATTTCATGAATGTTATTCTGGATATGATGGACTAATGACCAATTTGACTATTAACATCATGTCAAAATCATTTTGGACTCAAGTAATGAATATTGTTAAAACATCTGACATGAACTTACATAATTAAGTAATTGTTTTAACATGATAATAGGTTAAAATAAACATTAAAAAGGTTTTTAATCTAGTAAATAATTAACCTGAGTTTATTATTTATAAATATAAATATTTTACGTGATGATTCGGACCTAGGGTAAGGGACTCTCTTTTTAAAACCCTCATTTAAAGTTCCTTTTTAAAAAAGTCAAAGGGGTATTTTTTTAACTTGTACAACATGAGTGGTTTCTCCCGCTTTCATGATGCTTTGTTACATTAATTTTTTTCTTTATAATTTTTCATATTTATTTTCAAAGAAAATGGTTTCATTATTATGTGCATGTTTTTTTATTTTAAAAGTGATTTTTATAAGAAAATGGTATTTTGATATCTGAAAATGTTCTTCTCATGTTTTTAAAGGAGTTTTCAAGAGATTTATTCATGATATATTCATTGAATATTGTTTTTATGGTTTGATCCCATTATAGGTCAATATATGATGGGTTGAGCCTTATTATAGCTCAAGATATGATGAGTTTAGCCCTATTATTACTCAAGATATGACGAGTGAGGCACATTATAGTTCTCCAATGCATTGGGTTCTCCAAAGATGGAAGTCAACCGTATGGTTATTCCATTTGTAAGGATGAATGTAAGTGTGATATGATAATGATGTCCCAAGAAACCTGCATGATTTTTCTATGCATGCTAATTAGTTTTTAAGAAAAGGGTTGTTAATGTTTTTCATGTTTTCATTGGACTAACGATTTCTTCTTTATGTCTCTTACTGAGATTTTTGTGCTCATACCAAGTTTTAAAATATTTTTCATAGTATATAATGATGGGTAAGAGAAAAGAGGAATTAAAGTTTAAATTTATGAAGAATTTTCATGAGAACAAAATCATGCTTTATTTTAAAAGTTTTATATTATGAAATAAATGGATACTGTTTTAGAATTATTCTATTTATATTTAAGTGGGATGTTATGTATGAATTATAACATAATTATCTAAAGATCTAAACCTGAGAATATCTTCAATGTGAAAGAAAATGAAATTCTTGACTTAACTCAAGATTATGTAATGTTTTAAGGTCAGTTCCTTATAGGCGCGCTTGAGTCCATGTGGCCAACTGGTTTCAATTACTTATGAATGAGTGATGATCGGGATATCACAAGCCCCTTTTATAAGTGAAAAGGAATATCATATTTGTAAAACCTCAAAAAAAATCAGTAATGAAAAGTCGCTCTCAAGGAAAATGGATCCAAAATTGAAAAATAATAGAGGGGATATGATATAAGGTCAATTCACACCTAAATAACGAAATTAAATGATTTTTTAACATGTTTGACCCCTTACGGTTTACGTTACTCATTTTTTACCATTTGGGGTTTTCTAATTAGTTTTTACCTATTTAATTTATCATTTATTCCCAAAACTAAAATGGACATAATTATATTTTTTTATTAAATTTTTTAAAGTGATAAAAAATTATTTTAAAATACAAAATTCATAACTTATTAAAAATAATTTTTGAAAAAATATAAATTAAATTCCAAAATGTCAAATATGGGTTTATAAATTTTAAAAAAAATATATAATTATAAATTGACTTAAAAATAAATATTTTCACTTTGAAAAAGGTGTCATAAATTTCTAATTCTTACTTATATAACAATAATGTCATAGAAGTCATAGTATTGATATATTTCACTATTCACCTAAAAAAACACTTTTAGAAAAATATAAAAAAAACATGTTAATATAATTTTGACATTCTAAATCCAAAAAAATATATATTTATCCAAATCAAGTTCTAAAATTTATAAATTTAGTTTTTAAATGAAAATAAAAAATAAAAAATAAATTGATTTTATTGAAAAATGATGTTTTTAGACATTAGGTGTCGTTAATATTATTTCATATCAATTTTTAATTAAAAATATGGTAATATGTTAGTTCATATATAATAATATTTTAAATGAGTTCAATTTAATATTTTAGGATAAAATGGTCCTTTAAAAAATATTACTTTTGTATTAAATACGCTTTAGCATATACAATTAAAATTAATTATTTATATTCTAAAATTTGTTTCATTGTGAGCTATAATATTTAAAATTTAATACATAATAATAAAAAAATTCAATACACCTATTGGATATATGAGAAACAACCATATTTCAATAATAATAATAATAATAATAATAATAATAATAATAATAATGATAATGATAATGATACTGATAGTGCTAGTGCTGGTGCTGGTGCTGGTGCTGGTGCTGGTGCTGGTGCTGGTGCTGGTGCTGGTGCTGGTGCTGGTGCTGGTGCTGGTGCTGGTAGTGGTAGTGGTAGTGGTAGTGGTAGTGGTAGTGGTAGTGGTAGTGGTAGTGGTAGTGGTAGTGATAGTGATAGTGATAGTGATAGTGATAGTGATAGTGATAGTGATCATAATGATAATGATGATGATGATGATCATGATGATGATGATAATGATGATGATGATGATGATCATAATAATAATAATAATAATAATAATAATAATAATAATAATAAAAACATCATCATCATCATCATCATCATCGTCATCATCATCAGAAGGAGGGAGGCACGCGCACAGGCAGAAGGAACACGTCGGCCCTGTTACGCCCTCACGCATCAGGAGGAAAGTTTCTGGAGAACAGGAACAACACACCATTCTCTCCTTGACAGGGTTGTACAACGCCTGGACCTTCAGTAGAATCGGGCACCTTGGGGGATGGATTTTCCTACCTGGAGTCACCTAAGAAGGATGCGACCTGGGCCGCATGGGACCTGATCTTCTTTCCTAACCACGCACCGATCAGCAGGCGGGTTGAGCTGCCACTTTCCGTTGGTGATGATCCTTGGGAATGGCTTATGCGAGCTGAGCTACACTTCCACATCTGGAAAATTCCTAACAACTCGAAAGTCCCTTCCGTTCAGGTATGTATGGAAAGGGTTTCTAAATACTAGTTTTGTATTGTGTTGGAAGTTCATCCGAATCTACTGTGACCAGTGTTTAAAGAGGAACTCCTGGAGCGTTTCAGTGAGCCAAAAACCACTGCAATCCCTCCACAAACAGTGACGATGCCATTACAACATGATTTTTTGCTGATAGATTTTCCATCAACTTCGACTGCATCTCCTGAGGCACGAGCAGGGGACTCAGATGATATGGAGACCCAATGGATGGGGCATCGCTTGGGCCGGCCTCACACAACAATGCCTACAGTATTGTCATGAGTTATGGGGGTGCAGGAACACAACGCCAGGGTGGACGCACATTCACCTGGCCACTCCCCAAACTCATCTTCTTCCCAACAACGCATCATGCATGTCATATCAAGGATACGCTGCAGTTTGGGATGTTGTCACGCAGAAAAATCCACACAGGAGACAAGGGACCCAGTGGAATTCTTAAAATTCTTTTCCAGCCCAGAGCAGCCAATGTAGAAGATACATCCCTAGGGGACTCGATCGCAACAGCAAAAAAAGACTTTTCCACAACCAAAATGGACCTTTACGCAGTATGGTTTCTATACGCAGCTACCCCTTCTGCAGTAGGGTGCTGCAACCTACAACTCTAGAATGTGTTGTGTGGGCCTCAATGTCATGACAACACTGGTATGGATGGGGAGCTGGAACATCTGAGAAACTATGTCTTTTCACGATCCGAAATAATATACCACACTAGTAGACCTTTTGTGGGGCCACGAAGTCAGGAGGACCGTCTAGAAAATTGCTTAGAGAGTATGTGATAAGTGGGTGCGCGCTCAGTTTCTACAGGACCCTAAATCAGGGTGAACCAATTGATAGATTTCTTGGCGACTATGGACTAAAGGGCTGCAGCACAATCAGTTTCTCCAGAACCATGAAGCAGAAAGGACCCTATGGCAAATTGCTTGGAAATGATGTGCCGCTATGGGGTTGGCCCAAGCCGCTCACTATGGAGATGTGCACTATAACGTACAGTGCATGGAATTGGGGATTGCATCAGATCTTAATCATGTTTTCCACCTTGAGGACAACGTAAATTTTAAGGGGGCGACAATGATGGGGAAGAGTTATACCACCCCGTAGGGTAATTGCTGGCAGGGGGAAGTAGTTAGAAGAAAGAGAATATATGGAGAATATGTTATGGGTCAGCTGGGGTGGTTAGAAGGAATATGTTGGGGGGACACAGTTGTTAGGGAGGACTCTTATAAGAAGGACAAGGTTGGCATGAGAGAGGGGGGAAATATTGTGGGAAACCGTCTATTTGGGTTGGACGCAGATTCGGCTTGGGCGAGGGAGCACCAGTGCCTCTCAATTCTTCTTTTCTTGTCCCCTATTCCTTCTTCCCCTCCCATCTATAATTCTGGTTCGGTAATTATAGGGATGTGGGCTACAATGAACTAGAAGGCTACTATGATGGGGTATATTGGGGTTCTTTTTACTGCCAGGGGGCATAGTTGTAAATACCTCAGTCGGGTGGGTAGTTTGTTGGTCAGTGTACAGGTACCAGCTGTATGGAAATTAATAGTACTAGATTTGTAAGTTACCAGCTAGAATTTTCTGTAAGATTCTAGGTAATAATTTCCCCTTTAAAGCTAGTGGGGGGAAGGACAGAAGGGGGGAAGAATTAATGCAGATCATTCAATTAGACTGAATCGGGGGCAGTGGCCCGAAGCTTCCAAGGAGTGGCATCTTTCGGGAGGATTTTCTTTAATCTACCTCTTCTTCTTTCATTTTCATATACTCTTTTACTATAATTATTACACTAATTTTACCAGAATATCAATAGAATTCTTAGTTTTCCCTCCTCTTCTATTTGGAATCCTATCATTTGATGCTTTCATTGAGAGATCTCTTGCTACTGTGGAAAGATAGGAGAAACGACGAGGAGAATTGGATCTTACATACTTTTGTATGCCCATATGTATAGAAGGGAGAGTATTGGGAATTGAATCGGCTATCGTCGAGCTGCAGAATGAGCACCGACACCAGGAGACGGGGCAACTTTGACGAGATGAAGCTTAGCAATGGAAAGAGAATTCTCTTTAATATCTGGAGATTCAGGTACGTGAGTTGACGAAAACTCTTTCTCAGTTTGTTCTAATCCTGGAGGAACGATCGTGGCAAGATGATGGCAAAGCAAAGGGCGTAGTAGATAACAGAGGAAGCAATGCTAGATCGGAGGTTGAGGCTGAGGAATAGCGACCAAATGAGTTGAAACCTAGAAGGAGGTCGATGTTGAAATAGTAGGTTCCCTAAACCCAACTATGTCGTACTTTTGATTATCATATCATGTATGCAATTAGTTATACATGATGTAATCTTACCATTATAGTGTATAATTTTCTGCGTCCACTATTGAAATGGTAATGTCCAAAGATTAATTGTCATGTTGAAAGGTTATAAAAGATCTCATACTATAATGAGAAACTCAAGATACAAAGACATTAATCTTAAATAGATGTTCTGTAGTCTAGATACATCTTACTGACCAGACATAGTAGATGTTTTACTATCAGGTTCTGGGGGCTCATAAACATTGAGACTTCTTTTTATAAAGTTCGCACTTAGTGATCTCCAGTAGTGAGATCATGAGGACTGACACGCCAATAGGAACACCACATGTTTTGGGTGTCATTGGTTGTTCCTATCTACGGAGATTTGTATTGCTCTCCTGGCTTGAGAACATTATCAATGTGTACCATTTGATTGTGTACTTTTATGCAAGGCAAAAACCATGGTATTGAAATCATGAAGAGGTAGCTTGTGTTGGGTGCGTTGTTGGTGGTATGACATTGGTTGAACGGTCAAGAAAGGATTTGTCGCTTCTAAGTTTAGGAATTCGTATATCTCAAGCATGGTTGATCAGGATGGTGCTACATTTATAAGTCTTTGGCCAAAGTAGTCAAAAGGTAAATCTATCCGAAAAGATCAACAAATAATAAAGCAAGAAAAGGGCGATAACACAAGTGTGTGTCCTACTTTATGAGATACTTAAAGACAAAGAGATTATAGTACACAGTTAGTTCTCATAGGTTGGTTGTCGTTGCTATGACAATCCTTATCTCTATAGGGGCCATGATGAGTTGCTAGAATCTACTTTTGGTCTGTGGATTTTATTCGCTGCTATCGAGATAAGGGCATAGAGGGTCACACACAATAGTGTATTCAAGAATCCGCCCTATTTAGCTGAAAATGTATATAGACATGGTGGGCCCCACCATGGGGCATGAGTGTTGTCCAAAGTATCGATCACCGATAATTAAATAGATTCACTATTATTCAAGTTATGAATAATTGGGATTGAATTTATTCAATGTATTTATAAGTTAAATAAATACGAGAAAATATTAATCGAATGAATATTATTTTAATATTCAAGGTTCGTTTAATATTAATTGGGATAGTGAGTCGAGTTAAATGGCTCGGTTTTTATCACGTAATATATTTTATATATATTACAGGTATGTGATAAAATAATAAATAATATTGACGTAGTTTAGTTTGTTAGAATTATTTATTAAGTGGATGTTGAAATAAATGGGGGTCAAGGAACCCAACCGGGTATTTAGCAACACCACTATAAATAAAGGAGGAGGCTCTCTCTCCATGAGACGATTCATTCATTTTCATGGAATGAAAATGAGAGTCTTTCTCTCCTCCCGCTTCCTAGAGAGAGAAGTAGTTGATCCTAGAGCATGGATCAAGATCTTTCTCAAGCATCGAAGGGATCTCGATGCGGTGATCGTCGGGACGTCGAAGATATCGTCGAATCACCGCACTAGCACCCAGAATTCGACGATCGACGTTCCAACGGATTTTAGAAGCGTGTGTGGATGATTTAGATGGATCCTGCTATGGATCCACTACGGGAAAAACATGCTTTTGCGACGGGATTAATTCTCGTCACAAATAGTCCATCCCAGAGGTTATTTGCGATGGGGGGTTCTTCCCGTCGCAAATAACTTGTTATTTGCGATTGCTTTTGGGGTCCCGTCGCAAAAGGTAATGCACGGTTTGGCGCGGGATGCGCGCCAAAGCATAGGAAGTTTTTTTGTGACGGGACCCATCGCAAATATCGGCGGTGGTAAATGGGTTTTTGCGATTGGCTGTTGTCCCGTCGCAAAAGGTGTGTCAGCAGGTCACTTTTTGCGACGGGCCCCGTTGTAAATACCCTTTTAACCACCGACAGCAATTAATGCAGACAAAGGTATTTGCGACGGGCTCCATCAAAAAAAGAACCTTTTGCGATGGTAATCCCGTCACAAATAGTCTCGTCGTAACTAATCTACTCTATATATGCCTCCGTTTTTTTTCTCTTCCTCTCTCTCTCTAAACTCTATTTTTAGAGTGAAATTTTTCTCTGAGTTAGTTTTTTTTTACGGATAAGTTGTGAAGTCGATTACATCAATAGAAGATCAAGTTTAAAGGTATTTATATTTTATTTAATTTAATGTTTATTTCATTTTTTTATGTTAATTTTAATTATTATTGATTAGTTGTAATTAAATTAGATTTAAATTATTTTGTTATCTATATTTATTTGTAATAATAAATTGAAATTTTTAATATTCCAAATCCTTTTTTTTCATTTTTAAAAATAAATCACTTTTTGGGAGAGTGGGAACCTTACAAACACCTCATACAAGATTCAAACACATCCATCTAGAAATACAGGATCATGAAAAGGTGCATTCAAATTTTAAAATTCAAATTCAAAAACAGAAAACTCAAACCGCGGGCAAAGCAATCCGCCTGAGAAACCCAAAATGAGAGAAGCCACGTCACCGTCGCCGCCATCGTCATTAGTTATGTTTAATTAGTAATAATTACGGGTAATTAGTAATAAATAAAAATAATTAGTAATAAATAGGAATAATTAGTAATAAATAAGAATAATTAGTAATAAATTGGAATAATTAGTAATAAATAGTAATAAATAGTAATAAAAAGTAATAATTAGTAATAATTAGTAATAAACAGTAATAAATATTAATAATTTGTAATAATTAGGTATAAATATGAATAAATAGTAATAATTAGGAATAATTAGTAATAATTAGGAATAAATATGAATAATTAGGGATAATTAGGAATAAATATGAATAATTAGGAATAATTAGGAATAAATATGAATGATTAGGAATAATTAGGAATAACTAATAATAATTCGTAATAATTAGGAATAAATAGGAATAAATAGTAATAATTAGTAATAATTAGGAATAATTAGGAATAATTAAAAATAATTAGTAATAATTATAAATAATTAAGAATAATTAGAAATAATTATTAATAATTATTAACAAATAGAAATAAATAGGAATAAATAGGAATAAATATGAATAATTAGAAATAATTAGGAATAAATATGAATAATTAGTAATAAATATGAATAAATAAGAATAATTGGAAATAATTAGCAATAAATAAGAATAATTAGCAATAATTAGCAATAATTAGCAATAATTAGCAGTAATTATGAGTAAATATGAATAATTAGGAATAAATGTGAATAATTAGTAAGAATTAGGAATAAATATGAATAATTAGTAATAATTTGGAATAAATATGAATAATTAGTAATAATTAGTAATAATTAGGAATAATTAATAATAATTATGAATAAATAGAAATAATTAGGAATAATTAGGAATAAATAAAAATAAATATGAATCATTAGGAATAAATAGGAATAAATAGAAATAATTTGGAATAATTAGGAATAATTAGCAATAATTAGGAATAAATATGAATAATTAGGAATAAATATGAATAAATATGAATAATTAGGAATAAATATGAATAAATATGAATAAATATGAATAATTAGCAATAATTAAGAATAATTAGGAATAATTAGTAATAATTAATAATAATTAGTAATAATTAGCAATAATTAGGAATAAATAGGAATAAATAGGAATAAATAGGAATAAATAGGAATAATTAGGAATAATTAATAATTAAGAATAATTAGGAATAATTAGCAATAAATAGGAATAATTAAAAATAATTAGCAATAATTAGGAATAAATATGAATAATTAGTAATAAATATGAATAATTAGTAATAATTAGTAATAAATATGAATAATTAGGAATAATTAGGAATAATTGGTAATAATTAGTAATAATTAGTAATAATTAGGAATAATTAGGAATAATTAGTAATAATTAGGAATAATTGGTAATAATTAGTAATAATTAGTAATAATTAATAATAATTATGAATAAATAGGAATAATTAGTAATAATTGGGAATAATTAAGAATAAATAGGAATAATTAGGAATAATTAGTAATAATTTGGAATGATTAGGAATAATTAGGAATAATTGGTAATAATTAGTAATAATTAGTAATACTTAGGAATAATTGAGAATAATTAGTAATAATTAGAAATAATTAGTAATACTTAGGAATAATTAGAAATAATTAGGAATAATTAAGAATAAATAATAATAATTAGGAATAAATAGGAATATTTAGGAATAAATAGGAATAATTAGTAATAAATATGAACAATTAGGAAGAAAATAAATGGTAATAAATTGTAATAACTTTTAATAACTTAGCACAATTTCCAGTGGATTGACGACACTCCTTTTTCTTGATGACTCTTCTCCTTTCAACTTTCACCGACTCAAAACATTATGAAAAGTATGCTTCTACGTATGCATATCTAATCTCATATTGTAAAGACCCGTAAACTTCAAGGAAATTTTTTTCTTAATTTTCTTTGGAATTTTACAAGAACACAATTTCTGACGGCGCCTGATTCTGAGGCCCGATGTGCCCGGAATCAATTTCCGAAGTTTGGCTCGGGTACGTTCAGTGAACGGACGAGTGAGTTTTTCTAACTTTTGAACCAGTGCCCAGAATCGAATTCTGAGGGCTCCGATGAAATCGCAGCGCCGGTATTCGCTTAGAAACGCCTCTTCCGAAGTTGCGTTTGCTCGGGTGTGGTTTTTAATTTTCGGGCTTAAAGTTAAGAAATAAAATAATTTTGCTACAACTTTATTTTATTTCGCTTAAGCCACTTGGAAGCCACTTGAAGCCACTTAAAGGCGGCTTGAACTGAGTTGAACTGGATAGGATGCTATCCAGAAATATCCAACCCCTTGGTAGCATATTTGTGAGGTGGGGCCCGCACGAGCCCCGCCGTTTCTTTCCGCTAAGAAACGCACCCGTGAAAACCCGTCTTAATGAAAGTCAACTGACGTGTTTCTTAAAATCTTAACAGACCATTTAATTGGGTTGTTTCTTTCGTAAAATAAATGAGCTGTTTCTTTCGTTGAATTAATTCTACGAATTAATGGTTCGTTTCTTATCTTTTGAAATTCAAATGTTTAGTTGTGTAAATAAAATAAGGCTTAAGCTTATTTTATTTTGGGTTGAAACTTGTGGCGTGGAGAGGATTTGGAGGAAAGCGTTCTTCTTCGGCGAAGAACGCGAAGAACGCGAAAAACGCGAAGAATGCGAAGAACGCGAAGAACGCGAAGAACGCCAAACCTGCTGAGATCGACGACGTGAAGCCTTGTACCGCGACGCCAACGGATCTCCCTTCGCGACGCTTCTTCCGCGACGATCCAACCCCGCGACAGCCTTCGATCGACAACAACCAAGGTAGGGGGTTGCGCTTCTTTTTATTTTCTTTTTGGATTTAAACAACAACATGGATTTAATTATTATTAATTAAATCCGTATGTTCTTGGTCCTCCGAGATCGTCGACGCGACGCCCTTCCGCGGTGTGACGATCACCTCCTTCCGCGACGGTCAATTCCGTGACGACCTCGCATCCGATAGCGACGACGAGGTAGGGTTTTATTTTGGGAATTACCCCTTTTCTTTTTATATTCCCGTAATTGTTTCTTTAAAAAGTAAAGAATTGGCTTTGTGAACAATTTTAAAATTTATTAAAATTGTTTTTTTTTCGTTCAAATGAGGAACCCGTTAATGAAACAATTTTATTTCATTAAAAATTGTTTCGATATGCGTTCATATGTTGAACTTTATTTCTCCCGTTGTTTTTATCTAACGCGGAGGGTGCGGGTCAAACGAACACGGCCCGGCAACCCTCCGTCGTTCTTCGTGTTTTGCGGATTTGGCGGGCGACGACGGAACGTGCCGCAACGGGTGTTTGATGATTCCGCAGTGAAGGACGAGTCCCGGGAGGAGCAGCGTCGCAGGCGGGAACAAAATCGGACCACCGAAGGGATCCCGGCGGCCCGCGGAACTCGCCGGCGGCGTGGGTCGCCGGCACGGCGGCGCCGGCAGCCGGGATCGGCGGCGCCCCGGCGCGCCGCCAGACAGGCCGCCGCGACTCAGCGTGGCGGCGGCGGCACCCGCGGCCGCGCGGGTCCGGTGCCCTCAGACGCGGCTGAAGCCGCGTCCCGACTCAGCGCGGCCCCACGCGGGGGGCCGCGGCACCACCAGGCCACGGGGGCGGTGCCCCGCGGCGCCTTTGCCGTTCGGCCGCTCGGCCGAACTGGGCCAGGCCGGTCCGACCGGGTCGGGTTGACCCGGTTCGGGTCGACCCGGTTCGGCCAACTCCCGGGGGGGGGTCGGGCCGGGTCGGCCCGGGCCCGGACCCCCGTCTTCGGACGATTTTCGTTCAAACGCCCGTAACTTGAGCTACAGGCCTCCGAACGACGCGCCGTCAGTGGCAACGCGATCCTTGGATCGAGACGGTCGTTTCGGTATACTATACTCAAGGTGCACCTTTCTTTTCGGGAGCCTACATAGTTAAAACTCCGTAGTTAAACGTGCTTGGCCTAGAGCAGTGATTAGGATGGGTGACCTCCTGGGAAGTTTTCCAGGGTGGGTGTGAGACGGAAAGGCCAATAACTAACAGACCGGGCGTCCGATTAACGCGCCGTCTGTTTCGTTGAATTCCTCTAAGTGAGACGGATCTTTTGGCATACTCCGCCCGAGGTTTGGACGCAGGTGGAGTACGGTCGGGTTGGTTTTGCCTTAAAAACCAACCGGGCCCCTGGGACGAAAAAGTCAATAACTCTCAGACCGGGCGTCCGATTGACGCGCCGTCTGCGACGTTGAGTTCATGTTGTCGATACGAAACTTTTGGCATCCTCCGCCTGAGAATTGGATGCAGTTGGATAGTGGCCGGGTTGGATCGCACTGAAATCCAACCGGGCCCCTGGAACGGAAAAACTAATATCTTTCAAACCAGACGTCCGTTTGACGAACCGTCAGCGGCGTTGGTGGTTACGTTGAGTAACGGTTCCTATGAGTATACCCTATGGGAGTTCGGGGTACAGTTGAGATACGGCTGGGTTTGGTTCGCTCACGAAACCAACCGGGCCCCTGGGACGAAAAGGCTAATAACTCACAGACCGGGCGTCCGATCGACGCGCCGTCTATTGCGTTGAGACCTCTGTGACGAGACGGTCCTTTGAGTTACTTATTCTTGGGGCCTTGAGATACTTGGAGTATCGACTTGTAGCTCGTGGAGCGGACCCTCCCAGAGACGAGCGTGCGGAGTACGGAGACCGTGTAGCCGACTGAGACCTGACGACTGCTTGACCGACTCGACTTGGAGTAGGTCGACTAGCCCAGTGGACGGAGCGCCCGGTATTTGGCGACAGACCCACGGCGGACGGAGCGCCCGGTAGTTGGCCGCAAACCCGCGGTACTCGACAGGAGGAGTACCTCTGTAGGCTATTGGGGGGAGCGCCTGGTATTTGGTGACAGACCCACAGCGGACGGAGCGCCCGGTAGTTGGCCGCAGACCCGCAGTACTCGACAGGAGGAGTACCTCAGCAGTCTTAGGTTAGTGAGCAGTACCTCGGAGTCGTGACAGGACCACTGTACACTCTAGAGACGGAGCTCTTCAGTAGTTACGGTTTCGATAATGAAAATCCTGGTTTGAGCTGAGACTTTTGACCTTGTGTTTACTTCATGATTGAGATGGGTCACTTGCTAACTTAGGTATATGTATGGGCATATACCCGGGTAGTGGTTATCCGTTGATTTCACAATCCTTGTGTTTCCTCATGATTGAGATGGGTTACTTGATAACTTAGGTATATGTATGGGCATATACCTAAGTAGAGGTTATCTGTTGAGATCTTCTTTGTGGTTATCCTTGTTGGTTTAGTGAGACCTTGAGGGTCTCGGGGTCCCTACTGAGTATCGTTATACTCACCCCTTCACGGGCTATGCCCGCACCTCGTTGTGTTGGTTGCAGACGACGGGCAGTGCTGACGGAGGCCGAGTGTTCGAGGACTGGACGGTACCTGGAGGTGGACTATACGACGAGATGGTACCCGGAGGAGGACCTCACGACGAGACGGTACCCAGAGGTGGACGTGACGATGAGGCGTTACCCGGAGGTGGACCACTTGGCGGGACATACTCGGAGCGGACGGCGGGACCCGAGGAGCAGAGGAGCTATCTGTACCCACCCTTCTGGTGGGATTTCCAGTGGACAGCTCGGCGTAGCAGCTTTACTTTTCAGTTGTTGTTTTCTCTTTCGAGTTGTGCTTTACAGTTGGGCTTGTATTTCTGGCCCCTTTTTACTTTCCGCACTTACTGTTGTACTCAGTTTTTACTTGGTGTTTACTT
This sequence comes from Viscum album, assembly GCA_963277665.1. Lineage (NCBI taxonomy): Eukaryota > Viridiplantae > Streptophyta > Magnoliopsida > Santalales > Viscaceae > Viscum > Viscum album. Next base: position 1,041,568,382 of record OY728140.1, on the reverse strand, counting down.
CTTCCGCTTGTACTCTGTGTGATTGTTTACTTTACAAAGACAATGTCTTCCCTTTTTATCGGGATTTACGCCTTGGTGCTAGTCGCCAGCCCCTGGCCTATGGAAGGCGGGCTTGGGGTAGTCACGGCACGGGCCCCGAGGACGGGTCGTGACAAATTGGTATCAAAGGTGGTCGGTTCTACCGCAGACTCTGATCTTTCTTTCTGTGAAGCAATAGTGTTAAGGGTACCGAGTGTGGTTTTCAGTTCAGGGAGTCCAGTGTTGGTGCGGGCGGCCGATGTATCCATACACCAGGACCCTGGCAACTGATTTCCGACTTTGTGCACGAAAACACTGATTGTGTGTGTGTTTTCAAAGGTTTCCCCCCTTAAACCAGCTCAAACCAGGTCAGCTCACCAGGTATAATCGTTTGACTGTGTTACGTTGTTTCCTTCAGTATGCCTTTTCTCGGACGACCAGCTAGAGCCCAGAGGGATGTGCGTGCTGACAGCCTGTCGAGTGACGAGGATTCGGTACAGGGCCCTCTTGCAGTTGAGGCACCAGCGGAGGCGCCAGTGGTACTGCCATACGTTGGGCCACCGATGACACCAGCCCCAGCAGTAGGCGATGCCCGCTACTTGAGTGCACTGCATGAGTTCCAGCGCCAGAGGCCACCCAGGTTCGGGGGAGAGACGGACCCGCAGGCGGCTGAGGATTGACTGGAGGCTGTGGTGGGAGTCTTCAGGCTAGTGGGGACGCCATCGGACTTCATGGTGACCTTTGCTGCCAGCCTTCTTCAGGCAGCAGCAGGCAGGTGGTGGAGCCACTTGTTCCAGTTTTGCGATGGGATGGCTTTCACATGGGAAGACTTCGAGACCTTATTCAGGGTGGAGTTTGTGCCAGTAGCTCTACACCCCGAGCGTGTTCAGGAACTGCTGCCTTTGCCGCGTGTTTTTCGATCAGAAGCCGAGTCATCTGTGGGCAGTAGACAGATGATGCAGAGGTCCAGGAGGACCAGACCAGCAGTTGGGCGATCTCGGGTTTTAGGACCGGTGGTGCGGGGCACCCAGGGTGGGGTCAGAGCCAGGCGTGCCAGAAGCAGACTGTGTTACTCGTGCGGTGGAAAGGGGCACCTGGCACATGACTGTCCGACTCCTCGTACAGTTGACCCATAGGCTTTTGAGGATCCACCGAGGCAGAGGCAGCGACGAATGCTTGAGCGACAGTAGAGTAGTGGACAAGGAAGTAGAGCTCCTGGAGCAGGTGGACAAGAGCGGAACTAGTGGATACGTCTCTTGTACTTCTAGTTCCATGATTGATGTTGTTTTTGTGTCTTTGTACCATGAGCTGCAATAAAATAAAGACACTTATCTTGTGATGTTTGCTTTCCTGTCCTCTTTTGTGATGTTACTAAGTGGTCCTGGTTAAGACTGTTGACTTGACCCTCACTTTCGAAATTCCTACTGGAGGAGACCCAGTGACCTCACACTGATGCCGACAGTGTGACTCAACCCTTGGAGGCGAGAGTGACAGTTGGATCTCTTAGTAGTTACGTCGAGGCCTTACGGCGTCATCCATGGCATGAATGCATCATTTATGACAGGATTGACTGTATTAGGCAACGAATGTGGTTCATCCAGGGGATGAGACCAGATTTCTCTTATCGGCAAAGAAGAAATCATAGCAGCTCTTGTGAGGCTAAAGGAGGTGCAGTTCATCCAGGAGCGGATGAAGACTGCACAGTGCAGTAAGAAACAAGGAACTGGTGTCAGTCTTAGAGACTCGGGCATGATAAATTTTTCAAGAAGAGGTAGCTTTAAATAGAGATGAGTCTGCGAAGCGGCAGACGTGGAGGCAGAGCTAGGAGAGCAGCATGAGGTGTTGTACATCTTATCATGCTACAACCACCCGCCTTAGTTATCCCCGCCAAGCTCAGGGAGCTGGAGGGCGGTGGAAGAATGCGTCTGCATGCGGTCAAGGAGTGTGACCCAATGGCTCTAGAAATGATTCAAGGGACAGTCTATGTCCACTACTAGCTGCTGTAGTAACAGACGTCGATATGAATCATTCCTCGCTTCCACAAATCTTGTTCCATACCTAGAGTTTCCGGTAAGCCGTGGACTTGACCCTCACATCTGGAGATACCTTGGGAGGATACTCGATAATCACACTTACGCCGACGGTGTGGTCAGACCCTCGAGGCGAGAGTTCTGGTTGGAATCTCTTGGTGGCAGCGTCGAGGCCTTATGACGTTAGTTTGAGTATGGAATGGGCAATAACTGTTCATACTCAAATTGACGGTTTTAGGCAAACGTTGGGATGGGTTTTCCTTGGTCGGCGGAAAAGGAAACCCTAGGCAGTGCAGGGTAACTCTTGCACAGGAGGGTGCGACCGATCACTCTTGAGTCGGTCAACCTTAACCTCATAGCAGCAGTCGTTTTGAGTTTCAGTTCTAACAGAAATGGAGACCTCTGGAGTTTGAGGATGACGACCACGTCTTCTTACGGGTCTCACCGCGACGAGGTTTACGGAGATGTGGCCTGGGAGGCAAGTTATCTCCGAGGTTCAACGGACCTTTCTAGGTCCTCAGCTGGGTAGGCGAGGTGGTTTACCGCTTGGCCCATCCACTTCAGTTGCACTAGGTGCACGACGTTTTCCACGTATCCCAACTGAGGAGATACGTGCTCGACCTCTTCGCATATCATCGACCATGAAGAGCTAGACGGTGGCGATGAGTGTCTTATACGGAGGTTCCTGTGGAGATCGAGGATCGACAGGAGCGGATCCTAGGAGGATGGTCAATTCCTCCTGTGCACTTTCTTTGGCAGCGCGGGAACCTCCAGGTGAGCACATGGGAGCGGGAGGCTCAAATGCGTGCTCAGTACCGCTTTGTTTCCCTAAGTTTGTGGTGAAGCTTTACGGGGACGTAAAGCCCTGTGGTGGGAGTAATGTAAAGACCCGTAAATTTCAAGGAAGTTTTTTTCTTAATTTTCTTTGGAATTTTACAAGAACACAGTTTCTGACGGCGCCTGATTCCGAGGCCCGGTGTGCCCGGAATCAATTTCCGAAGTTTGGCTCGGGTACATTCAGTGAACGGACGAGCGGGTTTTTCTAACTTTTGAACCGGTGCCCGGAATCGAATTCTGAGGGCTCCGATGAAATCGCAGCGCCGGTATTCGCTTAGAAACGCCTCTTCCGGAGTTGCGTTTGCTCGGGTGTGGTTTTTAATTTTCGGGTTTAAAGTTAAGAAATAAAATAATTTTGCTACAACTTTATTTTATTTCGCTTAAGCCACTTAGAAGTCACTTGAAGCCACTTAAAGGCGGCTTGAACTGAGTTGAACTGGATAGGATGCTATCCAGAAATATCCTACCCCTTGGTAGCATATTTGTGAGGTGGGGTCCGCACGAGCCCCGCCGTTTCTTTCCGCTAAGAAACGCACCCGTGAAAACCCGTCTTAATGAAAGTCAACTGACGCGTTTCTTTAAATCTTAACAGACCATTTAATTGGGCTGTTTCTTTCGTAAAATAAATGAGTTGTTTCTTTCGTTGAATTAATTCTACGAATTAATGGTTCGTTTCTTATCTTTTGAAATTCAAATGTTTAGTTGTGTAAATAAAATAAGGCTTAAGCTTATTTTATTTTGGGTTGAAACTTGTGGCATGGAGAGGATTTGGAGGAAAGCGTTCTTCTTCGGCGAAGAACGCGAAGAACGCGAAGAATGCGAAGAACGCGAAGAACGCCAAACCTGCGGAGATCGACGACGTGAAACCTTGTACCGCGACGCCAACGGATCTCCCTTCGCGACGCTTCTTCCGCGACGATCCAACCCCGCGACAGCCTTCGATCGACAACAACCAAGGTAGGGGGTTGCGCTTCTTTTTATTTTCTTTTTGGATTTAAACAACAACATGGATTTAATTATTATTAATTAAATCCGTATGTTCTTGGTCCTCGGAGATCGTCGACGCGACGCCCTTCCGCGGTGTGACGATCACCTCCTTCCGCGACGGTCAATTCTGCGACGACCTCGCATCCGATAGCGACGACAAGGTAGGGTTTTATTTTGGGAATTACCCCTTTTCTTTTTATATTCCCGTAATTGTTTCTTTAAAAAGTAAAGAATTGGCTTTGTGAACAATTTTAAAATTTATTAAAATTGTTTTTTTTTCGTTCAAATGAGGAACCCGTTAATGAAACAATTTTGTTTCATTAAAAATTGTTTCGATATGCGTTCATATGTTGAACTTTATTTCTCCTGTTGTTTTTATCTAACGCGGAGGGTGCGGGTCAAACGAACACGGCTCGACAACCCTCCGTCGTTCTTCGTGTTTTGCGGATTTGGCGGGCGACGACGGAACGTGCCGCAACGGGTGTTTGATGATTCCGCAGTGAAGGACGAGTCCCGGGAGGAGCAGCGGCGCAGGCGGGAACAAAATCGGACCACCGGAGCGATCCCGGCGGCCCGCGGAACTCGCCGGCGGCGCGGGTCGCCGGCGCGGCGGCGCCGGCAGCCGGGAGCAGCGGCGCGCCGCCAGAAAGGCCGCCGCGACTCAGCGCGGCGGCGGCGGCACCCGCGGACCTGCGGCCGCGCGGGTCCGGTGCCCTCAGACGCGGCTGAAGCCGCGTCCCGACTCAGCGCGGCCCCACGCGGGGGGCCGCGGCACCACCAGGCCGCGGGGGCGGTGCCCCGCGGCGCCTTGGTCGTTCGGCCGCTCGGCCGAACTGGGCCTGGCCGGTCCGACCGGCCGGGCCGCGCCCTGGCCGGACCGGACCGGGTCGGGTTGACCCGGTTCGGCCAACTCCCGGGGGGGGGGGGGGGGGGGGCGGGGTCGGGCCGGGTTGGCCCGAGCCCGGACCCCCGTCTTCGGACGGTTTCGTTCAAACGCCCGTAACTTGAGCTACGGGCCTCCGAACGACGCGCCGTCAGTGGCAACGCGATCCTTGGATCCAGACGGTCGTTTCGGTATACTATACTCAAGGTGCACCTTTCTTTTCGGGAGCCTACGTAGTTAAAACTCCGTAGTAAAACGTGCTTGGCCTAGAGCAGTGATTAGGATGGGTGACCTCCTGGGAAGTTTTCCAGGGTGGGTGTGAGACGGAAAGGCCAATAACTAACAGACCGGGCGTCCGATTAACGCGCCGTCTGTTTCGTTGAATTCCTCTAAGTGAGACGGATCTTTTGGCATACTCCGCCCGAGGTTTGGACGCAGGTGGAGTACGGTCGGGTTGGTTTTGCCTTAAAAACCAACCGGGCCCCTGGGACGAAAAAGCCAATAACTCTCAGACCGGGCGTCCGATTGACGCGCCGTCTGCGACGTTGAGTTCCTGTTGTCGATACGGAACTTTTGGCATCCTCCGCCTGAGAATTGGATGCAGTTGGATAGTGGCCGGGTTGGATCGCACTGAAATCCAACCGGGCCCCTGGAACGGAAAAACTGATATCTTTCAAACCAGACGTCCGTTTGACGAACCGTCAGCGGCGTTGGTGATTACGTTGAGTAACGGTTCCTATGAGTATACCCTATGGGAGTTCGGGGTACAGTTGAGATACGGCTGGGTTTGGTTCGCTCACGAAACCAACCGGGCCCCTGGGACGAAAAGGCTAATAACTCACAGACCGGGCGTCCGATCGACGCGTCGTCTATTGCGTTGAGACCCCTGTGACGAGGCGGTCCTTTGAGTTACTTCTTCGTGGGGCCTTGAGATACTTGGAGTATCGACTTGTAGCTCGTGGAGCGGACCCTCCCAGAGACGAGCGTGCGGAGTACGGAGACCGTGTAGCCGACTGAGACCTGACGACTGCTTGACCGACTCGACTTGGAGTAGGTCGACTAGCCCAGTGGACGGAGCGCCTGATATTTGGCGAAAGACCCACGGCGGACGGAGCGCCCGGTAGTTGGCCGCAAACCCGCGGTACTCGACAGGAGGAGTACCTCTGTAGGCTACTGGGGGGAGCGCCTGGTATTTGGCGACAGACCCACAGCGGACGGAGCGCCCGGTAGATGGCCGCAGACCCGCAGTACTCGACAGGATGAGTACCTCAGTAGTCTTAGGTTAGTGAGCAGTACCTCGGAGTCGTGACAGGACCACTGTACACTCTAGAGACGGACCTCTTCAGTAGTTACGGTTTCGATAATGAAAATCCTCGTTTGAGCTGAGACTTTTGACCTTGTGTTTACTTCATGATTGAGATGGGTCACTTGCTAACTTAGGTATATGTATGGGCATATACCCGGGTAGTGGTTATCCGTTGATTTCACAATCCTTGTGTTTCCTCATGATTGAGATGGGTTACTTGATAACTTAGGTATATGTATGGGCATATACCTAAGTAGAGGTTATCTGTTGAGATCTTCTTTGTGGTTATCCTTGTTGGTTTAGTGAGACCTTGAGGGTCTCGGGGTCCCTACTGAGTATCGTTATACTCACTCATGCACGGGCTATGCCCGCACCTCGTTGTGTTGGTTGCAGACGACGGGCAGTGCTCACGGAGGCCGAGTGTTCGAGGACTGGACGGTACCTGGAGGTGGACTATACGACGAGATGGTACCCGGAGGAGGACCTCACGACGAGACGGTACCCAGAGGTGGACGTGACGACGAGGCGGTACCCGGAGGTGGACCACTGGGCGGGACATACTCGGAGCGGACGGCGGGACCCGAGGAGCAGAGGAGCTATCTGTACCCACCCTTCTGGTGGGATTTCCAGTAGACAGCTCGGCGTAGCAGCTTTACTTTTCAGTTGCTGTTTTCTTTTTCGAGTTGTACTTTACAGTTGGGCTTGTATTTCTGGCCCCTTTTTACTTTCCGCACTTACTGTTGTACTCATTTTTTACTTAGTGTTTACTTCTTCCGCTTGTACTCTGTGTGATTGTTTACTTTACAAAGGCAATGTCTTCCCTTTTTATCGGGATTTACGCCTTGGTGCTAGTCGCCAGCCCCTGGCCTATGGAAGGCGGGCTTGGGGTAGTCACGGCACGGGCCCCGAGGACGGGTCGTGACACATATGCATGAGTTTGAATATGCATTTGTAGGACCACATTTTTTATAATGTGTTCAGGTGGTGACAATTGCAAGAAGATGATTCATCGACGAAAAGAGGACTCTTTTGTCTGACGGATCATTTACTTGCAACTTTCTCACACATAAATCACAACAAAGAATCTGCTCGTAGGTACGCATATTCATTCTCATGCATGCGAGAATGAATATGCTTACCTCCGAGGAGACTCTTCATTGTAATTTCTGTGTGAGAAAGTTGCAAGTAAATGAGCCGTCGGACAAAAGAGTAGTTGTTAATCCACTGGAAATTGTGTCGCCCGTAAGTAATGGTAATTATTAAGTAGCTGTAATTATTTATCTTTTTTAGATAGTGTTTTTATAATTTTAAGTTATTCAAAAATATTAATGATTTTATATTTTGTAGAAAAATATGGAACAAAGAAGTTGACAACAATCATTATTAGATGATCGCGCTTGGATAAATCAGCGTAGAAATCCAAACGGTTCTGGTTTAAATCATGTATATATTGAGGGTGTTGAAGCTTTCTTATCATTTGCATCATCAAAACCAGAATATATTTCAGAGGGCACAATAAAGTGTCCTTGTAAAAAATGTGCTCTGAGAACGTTTGACACATTTGACAAGGTTGGGGGGACATCTCTTGTTGTTTGGTTTTCAACCAGATTATGTTTTTTGGTATCAACATGGTGAACGCAGTTCGAGAGAAGATACTAATAACTTGATTCTGGATCTATCACGGTTTCAAAATTTAGTACATGATGTTGTAGGTCCATCTATTCAACAAACTGAAACTCAAGATGATATTGATTTAATTCCTGAGTTGGCACCATCCGAATTTTATGAGTTGTTGAGATCTGCTGAGGATGCATTATATCCTAGTTGCAAGATAAGAAAATTAGAAGCAGTTGCAAAATTTATGGCTATTGAATCAGATAATGAAATGTCAAACAACTGTTTTGATCAGATATTTTCTTTGGTTAAAACAATGTTACCTGAAATAAATGTGTTGCCTGTAAATTACTATGAGAGCAAGAGGTTGGTTCGTAATCTGGGCCTTAGTTATCTGAAGATTAATTCATGTCCAAATGATTGCATCTTATATTCTGGTGAAAATGATTCGTTGGATATTTTTCTCACATGTGGACAATCGAGGTATAAAGAAGCTCATCCAGGAAAGTTTAGATCAATTCCAGTAAAACAGTTGAGATATTTCCCCCTTACACCTAGGTTGCAGCATTTATTTATGTCTCAGAACACAGCGTCAATGATGTCATGACACAAAACCAAGATTTCAACTAATAAAAGCTTGAATCATCCATCTGATGGTGATTCATGGAAACATTTTGACCGTCTGCACCCATCTTTTTCTTTAGAAGCATGAAACGTGCGATTGGGTCTTTCTACTGACGATTTCTACCCATTTGGTTCTTATAGTAGTCAGTATTAATGTTGGCATGTCTTTATAACTCTGTACAATTTACCTCCATAGATGTTGATGAAGGAGTCTAATATCTTTTTGACCTTATTAATCCCAGAACATCTGAAAAATAATATTGATGTATATTCGAAACCATTGATTGATGAGTTAAATGCATTGTGGAGTGACGATATTAGTATATATGATGTTGCTGTGAAACAAAATTTCATATTAAAAGCTGCATTGATGAGGATGATTAGTGACTTTCCGGCATATGACATGCTATCTGGCTGGAGTACACATGGTCCGAAATAATATCCTTACTGTATGAAAGACAACAAAGCCTTTATGCTCATCAATAAAAAAAACCTTGTTATTTTGACTGTCACTGCAGATTTCTTCCAACCGATCATCCTTTTTGGAGGAACAAATCTCATTTCAGAAAAGGTACAATTGAAAGGGATGAACCTCCAAAAATGATCTCAGTTACATAGTTAAAATTAATTGTATTTTCATTACCTCTCATCACATTTGGGTCAACAGTAAACCAACATAAAATTCATGGATTTAGGAAATAACATAATTGCATAAAACGAATCATTTTTTGGGATCTTCCATATTGGTCTGCTTTGTTGATCCGCCACATGTTGGATGTCATGCATATTGAGAAGAACTGTTTTGATAATTTATTTCATACAGTTTTGGATACACCAGGTAAGGCCAAAGATACTGTAAAGGCATGATTAGATCTTGCCCAAATTTGCAGGCGATCAGAACTTGAACTATTTGAAAATGTCATATCACAGAGGTTAATGAAGACAAAAGCAGCTTATACACTGTCCAAAGAGAGTCGTTTACTATTTTGTCAGTGGATTGCAGATTTGAGACTTCCAGGTGGCTATGCTTCCAATTTGGGCAGATATGTTAAGAATGGTTATATTACCGGATTAAAAATTCTTGATTGTCATGTTATAATGGAAAAAATTATACTGATTAGATTCAAAGGTTTGTTGAATTCTATGATTTGGGATTCGATAACAGACATATCATATTTTTTTCGAGATATTTGTGCAGTAACAACAGACTATGATGCGCTAAGGAAACTAAAAGAAGATGTTGTAATTATATGTAAACTAGAAAAAATCTTTTCGCCGTCTTTCTTTGACTCAATGGAACGTCTGATATTATATTTTCCACATGAAGCTAAATGTGAAGGTCCAGTACAGTTTCGATGGATGTACCTATTCGAGAGATGCATGCAGAAATTGAAGAAAAAAGTACGCAACAAAGCATCAGTTGAAGGCTCAATTACTGAAGCTTATTTACAAGAGGAAATTGTTTTTTTCTGCTCTCATTATTTTGAATCTCAATATCCCTCAAAACACAATTGCATGGGACGAAACGAAGGGAACATTAATGACAAAATGAACCATCAATTATCAGTTTTTAATCAGCCAAATATTGGTTTCAATGAAATTCATGAATTATGACTTTCAGATGATGAACATCACAGTGCTCATACATATGTTTTGCTCAACTGTGAAGAAATGGCATCATTTGTATTGTGAGTGCTTCTATCACTTATTCTATAATTTATGTTACAGTATGTAAAATTATTTTATTTGTAGGTTATATGATAATCATATCAAGAAACTACTTCCACAAATTATAATAGCTGCTCTTGAAGAACACAGACAAAAAAAAGTTCTCAATGGTTTCAAAAACTGGTAACATAAATTATTGATGGTTTAATATCAATTCTGTTTATTATTTATCATATTGATAATTTTTTTACAAATTTTCAGGTGTCGCAATATGATGATAAAATTGATAAGCGACTGTGTATATTGAGTAACTCACCATCCAAAATGGTTAAATCTTATAATTCATATGTGGTGAATGGTTTTCGATTTCATACACGTGCATATGAGTAATCAAAAAAAACACTGCATAGTAGAGTTTGTTTGAGAGAATCACATCACAGAGAAACTAAAGTTAACTTTTATGTCATTCTAGATGAAATTATTGAGTTGTGTTATCTAGGATAGAATTACATAACGATGTTTAAATGTCAGTGGTTGGATACTGAGAGAGTCTTGTGTGTTCATCCGACTCATGGAATCGTCAATATTAAATATAAAAGTCTTCTTGCAGTAAATGAACCATTTTTACTAGCTCAAAAGGCACATCAAATTTATTACGCAAAGTATTGTGCTACTTCAAGAGACTTGAGTGATTGGTAAAGCATAATAAAAATGAAATCTCGGTAAAATAAGTTTACTCAAACTGAATGTGGTTCCGCTGAAGTGGAAAGAATTGAAATTTTTCAAGAGACTACTCAAAATCCATCTTTTTCACAAAGATACGTGAATATCGATGATGACACTCCACAATTAAGGATCAATGATGATGAAGATGTTAATGATGTTACAAATGAATTTGAAATGACAAGAAATGATGAAACTAAAACTCATATTGATATTGATGATGCTGAAGAGGAATATGGAGACATTGACATTGATAGCTATAGAGATGAGGATGAAGATGGACATTAACACTATTAAATGTTGGTTATAATCATAACTAATATATATATATATATATAATAGTTATTTTCAAATATTTGCTAACAACAATTATTTTGTGTTGTAGATGGATCTTGATCTATTTCACGAGTTGCAGGAGGCTGATCTACCATTGGATGAGGGGGATTGTAGACCATCTGACCCTCAGCCTACTGACAGTTCAGGGGGTATGCGGAGAGGGCGTGGTCTTGCGCGACTGATGATTCCTGACCCTATCCCCGAGTGACGTCCACATCTTGGTTTCGATCCACGCACATGGAGGTATGGTAACCTGTATATTTTAGTTAACTTTCATTAATTTATTTATATATATACTAATTGTTTGATTATTTATCTCTTTTTCACAGTTTTGTGCATGTAGTTATTGGACATGCGAGCGCTATCTTCCACAATTATTTTTCTCAACCATGGATCACATGGGAAAAGATTCTCGTTAATGTGTGGCGTGACATGTTCGATCATTGTTTGGTACGTAAATAAAGAATATTTATTTTGAAATTTATTTTATTAATGACTTCATATTATAAATTATTTGTAGGGTTTATGGTATCACATCGATGATAGCATGCGTGACACTATCCACACGGCATGGCAGGTGTCTATGCATGACCGTTTCCGTCAGTTTTTGCATAATTTGATAAGAACAACCATTAAGAAAGCAGAAGTGACAGAATTTGATGAGTCGTGTAGAGCTCATCGACCAGAGTACATTTCATATCATGTTTGGGATGGATTATGTTTACACTGGTTGGGTGGTAGATTTCATAGGAGATCTTCAGTGAGACGGCAGAATCGGGGGAGACAGGAGGTGACATATCGAGCTGGTAGTCGTACATTCAGTACGTATAGAGAGCATCTGGTAAGTATATTTTTTAAATATTTTATATAACTTTAAATATAAATAGTTTATTTTATATTTCTGAAGGCAGTCAAGCATCCCGATATTACAGAGTTCGACGTTTATCAGAGGATGTACAGTGATTCAGCCATTGGAGAGATTAAAGATGATCGTCAGCGTCAGATTGTGGTTAGTATTATTTTTTCAGTTTGACAATTAACTGCATATAATATTTTCACCATTTTAATTTCAAATTGGAATTGAATGAGTCATATGAGGTTGCGACCTCTCAGACACAGGCTAAGGTTCAGGACAAGACGACTGAGCAGACCAGTGTCCACTATTTCGATGAGGCGGCATGGATGCAGGCGACTCAGTATGGCTTTGAGAAGGGTCGAGTAGTTGGTATCGGCTCTCATTCGACTCTTGGTACTTATTATGGTGTTGTTGCAATGTCAGCGTCCAGCTCGAGAGGAGCTCGTGGAGAGGCATCATCTTCTGCCTCACAGTATCAGGAGCAGTTGCGAACTCAGTCTGAGCTTATAGAGAGTTTGCAGAAGCAACATGAAGAGATGTGTTGGCGGTGATAGAAGCAACAATAGCAGCACAAGGAGGAGATGCGTCGATGGCAGCAACAACAGTAGCAGCAGCATCACGAACAGATGGAGTATATGCGTCGTCTGACTCATAGTTTAGGGATGGAGTTTCATCCACCATCTCCTACAGCTCCTCCACCTCATCCAGAAGACAACCTCAGTGATTTGTTTTTTATGTTAAAAACATTTAAATTGAAGATTTATTGTAATATTAACTATTTACATTTTCTGTCTTTTATATTGGTGCAAATATTGCATAATTTAATTTTTTTTATTTTTAATATTTTATTATTTATTATTAGTATTATATTTTTTTAATATTTTTTTTATTTTACTAATAATAATAACATTTTATGATTTTTTCATTTTTTTATAAATATTGAGAATTGTAATAATTTTTTTATTTTTGTATTATTTTAATAAAATTAATATTATTTTTTTATTAATCCTAATTTTATTTAATATATTTTTTTAGTATTATATTTTTTAATATTTTTTTTATTTTACTAATAATAATATTTTTATTTTTTTATTATTTTAATAATATTAATAGTATTTTTTCATTAATCATAATTTTATTAAATATTTTTTTTTATGGTTAGTATTTGCGACGTGGCCTTTTGCGACGAGATCTCATAACAAATAATTTAAATATAATTTTTTATTAGTGGTATTTGCGACGGGTCGACGGGCCCATCGCAAATACTTTTTGCGACGGGCCCGTCGCAAAATATTTTTATATATATAATGTATCGGAGGCTTATTTGCGACGGGGCAGTTCCCCGTCGCAAATAGTATTTGCGGCGGGCCCGTCGAAAAAGGTTTATTTATATATAATGTATATAATCGAAGACTTATTTGTGACATGGACTTTTTCCGTCGCAAATATTATTCTTTGCGACGGGTCTGTCGCAAACAATAGTATTCGCAACGCCGTTTTCTACAACGGGCTATTTGCGACGGGATCCTGTCGCAAATAGCCCGTTGTAAATACATCTAATTCTAGTAGTGATCCATCAAGCGACGATCGTCATCGACTAGTTATAGGCAACCGTAGATTCAGATTTGAAACGGGTATGTTTTCAGTTTATTTTTGTGCTCTTTATAATTTATGCAAGATCCCCAGACCTTACCGGAACTCGGATCATTTTCGTCAACAAGTTTTGTCGACCCGTCGATGAAAATTTTAAATCTCTGACCCATTGGCTTCCACTGCGGGCCCCGAAACCTTTTAGTGGTATCAGAAGGATCGTGTAGATTTTCTGAGCCAAATAAAATTAATTTGCATAAAATTATGTAGAGGGTTTGAAATCGGTCACAACGGTTCAAACCACGCATCAATCTAATGCTAAATGACCAAGTTATAGTCATTTTAAATTTTCGGATTGGATCGATTTTGCGGTTTGATCTCAGGTATTAATTTTTCAATCATTTCCAATCTTCGTTATTGTTTTTGTTTTTCCTAAAACTCAAACAAGAATGATAATTATTATTATTCAATAATAATAATTATCATTATAACTTAATAATAATCATAATTGTTTTATAATTTTTATTATTTTATTATTTTAATTATTATTATTATTATTAAAGTCTAATATTTAGCCTTTGGAAATGGGGGGAAGACCTTGACTCAAATAAAAAAAGGGGGGAGACTTTAAAAATAAAAAAAAGAGAGAAGACTTATTTTAAAAAAAAGGGAATCTCTTAGATAAAATAAATAAATAAACAAATAAAAGGGAAAAATAGAGGTGAGGGCAGGCCTTGTGGAAAAGCAAAAAGAGTCTACGCGGACCCCCTGGCCTCCTTCTTTAGCACGCCTCACGAGGGTGTCGCCCTAGCCACCGCTTTGCAACCCAGCTCCCATCAGAGCCGACCTCCTCTTCCCAGGAAACCTGAAGCAAGCCCCGTCAGACCTCGCCTCACCGCCCTCCTCCGATGCCCGGACGCCCTGCACTCGACCACCCTCACTGTCGTGTCCCCTACCTCCCGCACGCGCTCATCGTCGCGCCACCTGGTAGGTCGCGACCTAGCCCGCCTCCTCTCCTTAGACGTTGCCTGGTGCCCCACCATTGCCCTACATCTCAACCGTCGAAACCCCGCAGCGGCGCGCTTCGCCCGTCGCCGTCGTCACCTCCCGATCCGCGGCTGGACACCCTCGTCGGGCGCCCTCCTCCCAGCCACCGCTCGTGTCGTCACGGGCACTTCCTCCGGCTCACCTAGTAGCCGCCCTCGCAGGGCGCCGTCGCCTCCCTCTCACACTGAGGCCACCTCCCGCTCGGCTCCCGATCGGCACTGGACAGATCTGGTAGGCCGCCCTCCAGCTGATGCACTCGGCTTCAGCCTCTCGAGGCTCGTCGTCACCGCAACCCTAGCGTCGTCACTGTTGCAACAAAATCGAACAAGTAATTCACTGCAACTCAGATGTGACCCGAAACACCTAGCAATAGCCTCAGACGAGTCTGCCTAATCCAGAATGGGTTTGAGCAGACCTGTCCGACCCAAAAAAACCAAGAACAGGTTTTTCCCAGGCTGTTACGGGCGCGTGCGTGTCCGGTGTGACCCGTAATAGGCCATAGTGGTGTTTCAGGGTAGAGGCGGTTTTAAATTATTCAAAATAAATTAATTTAATTAATTTAATTTTAGTATCTAAATTAAATTAATTAAAATTAATTTTGGTTAATTATTTTAATACCTGGGGTATAAATTAATTTAATTTTACAATGAAATTAAATTAATTAATTAATTTAATTTTAGCATAAAAAATTAAATTAATTAAAGGATCGGTAATTAATTAAATTATTTGAATTATTTATTTCATTTAATTTAATTTTAACCCTAGTATTTATTTAATGCAATTTAATTTTATTGCAAATTATTTTTACCCGTCTGCCGGTCTTGAGCACCAACCCATGTATGTCTGCATTTAATTATTTATTTAATTAATTATTTAACTGTGTGCGATGATTGTAATTAATTAAATAGACGGTATATGCATTGTCTTTCTTTTTGGTTAAAATGTATAAGGGTCTGTACGCCCAATTTTTACCAGATGTACATTTATCCCACTAGTCTCTCTCGCCTGCGCGCGAGTATTTTTGTACATCGCACGAAGACGGTGAATGACGTGGACCCCACCAAGATGAGGCAGTGTGTTTTGATCAAGACGATGTAAGATGACATGTGGAACCCGCCAAGATGAGGCGGTACTCCAAGACGTAACATCGACCCTCCCAAGATGAGGTAAAACTTCAGAAGAGAAGCGAACGTACAAGATGGGGGCAA
This sequence comes from Viscum album, assembly GCA_963277665.1. Lineage (NCBI taxonomy): Eukaryota > Viridiplantae > Streptophyta > Magnoliopsida > Santalales > Viscaceae > Viscum > Viscum album. The sequence goes on along the minus strand of OY728140.1, from coordinate 1,041,552,655 downwards.
GCTGTATTATGAGTCAAGTTTTGACTCAGGTACGATGCCCTTAGGTCGTTTAGATTCTCAAGACCCATCGAGTAATACTTTACCTTTATGTATTTATTTATTATTTTATGCATTTATAAACAGCGGGAGAAATAGATAAAATAATAGATAACAAAATGAATAAAGAAGCGACGTATGTTTTTCTATTAATGTTCAGTTGTGAGCACAAACATAGATGAACAAGATTAATAGAAATAGATCACATTCATCGAGAGAGAGAAAACACAAAAATCCTCAAATAAATATTAACTCACAATAGTCTTCCATCATTCAAGTTTGAACAAAACCGGGTGTTCGAGGTGTCGTTCATGTCATAGCTAAGGGTATCTCTTACTACCGGGGAGTTCTTATAGGGTGGTGGGTTGACTTAACTAAAATTGTGACAAAGAAATAGACATAGATAGATTTTTGTAATTTTAGAGGCAAGAGTTGAATAAATAATATTATGATTTTAGAAGCTTGGACTTCATTCAACAGATCAAGGAACTTCGAGTTAATGCGGTTGGTTAGCCAAAAGCCTAGCTTGAACTCTCCAAGTAGTGGCATAGTCATAGCTTGTAGATTAGGAGAGGAGATTCAGAGATCATTTTCACTAGAATACTCAAGTGAGAGAGTATTCTGATTCTAGTACAGAGGGTTCCTAGAATTTGATAAATTATTGGGAGACATTTAATGATTAAATTAATCGATAATGTCACATTCGGTAATCAACATTAAAAGTAGTAATTTGTTAAAGTTTATGTAACACCCCAGGTAAATAAAGAATATGACATTTTTGTATTTATCCTTTTTTGTGAATAAAATATTAATATGGCTTTAAAGGGGACGCTATGCTCGATGGCGTACCCAATACGCAACAACGAGTTTCTTGGGAATCTTACGTTGCACTCTAATAATAAAATAATATTATTTTAAATGGTTGTTAACATGTAACCGTTGTATTGGCGGGAATGGATAGAAATAACTAAAATATGATTTCATATGTTTTTAATTGTTTTTACATTTATCCAATAAAGAATAGAGGCTTAAAATACGGAAAGAATTCAATTTTAGGCGTATATGCCCTAGTTTTCACTAAAGGTTCACTTATCACCTTTTGATGTTGAACCATCATTAAATATAGTTTTGACCACTCTTATACATTCTTTTGGACCAAATAAAACTCTTATTAAGAATCGAGACATCAAATTTTACTTTGTGTAATTTTTTGGTATCTTTCTGATAAAGTTCATTTTTTTTAATGAGTAGTGTAGAATGTTGTGTTTTAATTCAAAACCTCTTTTTAATCTAATTTATTTATATGATTAGATAATATTTTGAATTGGTTTTAAAGTTAAATTAGAAAATATTTTTACCATTTTATCCAATGGTGGTCATTGGAATCAATTTCACTTTGAAATTAGACTTAAACTGGTGTCAATCTTTTGATACTTATTGTTTTGTAAAAACACGCTATTTGCTCTGGCAGCGGGAATTAATTATTAAATTAATTAATGTGACTTATATAATTTGAATTTTGTAAAAAAGACTTCATTTTTGAATTTGGAGTATCAAATATAGCTTAGGGTGAATTTTTGGTAATTTTCTGAAAAACTTCAATTTTTGATGAATAGTGAAACCACTAAGTGATAATCAAGCAAACTGATTTTTCAGTTAAATGAAAGTTTACCACTAATGTGTATTGAATTTTGAAAATCCGACATACATGGTTGTCATTAAGAAGTAAAATGTGGTTCAATGAGATTATAATAATTTTTTGGTGAATAGTAACTTATTAAGTTTTTAATCGCGATTAGTGATAATTAGTGTAGTTTAAGGTATAAATAATACTTTAAAAATATGAAATGACCTAGACACATGTCCCAACCCTATTGGTTGTGTCATGGCCGACCAAGACAAGTCATGGCCTAACTTGGGGACCCCATGGATCCACTTTTGTTGGGAAATAACATAAAATACTTTTTATTTAATGTTAAAGTGAAAATGACACTAACATAGTATGTTTTACTAAAACAATTTTTAAGTGGGGTTATACAAGTCCAAATTTTGATTATAAATAGTCATTGGAAAGCTAAAAAGATTTCCTATATCATAGTATTTTTTTTATAATTTTTAGACATTAAAGAAATTAAATTATTTATGACATAATAATGATGCAGCGATGACATCATTATTTGACAATTTAATTAAAATGGAAAGATAATGAAAAATCTACAATATACACATGGACAAAACCAATTGGATGAGTGGATTTCGATGCCTTATCACCTTATCCACGAATTCTACCAATGTGGGACCCTTTAAAACCGAAAAGCATTTTCAAATAATGTAATATTTCATTGCTTTCCAAAAGTGCCCCTCCTCTCCTCTTATAAAAGGCCCCCACCTCTACCTCTTTTCCCACACCCCTCAAGCCTTTGGCTCGGCCAACCCCTGCCCATTTACTCTCTCAACATCCCTCTCCTAATCCTAGAGGATCCCCTTTGGGAATAATCCTTTCAAAGGAAGCCTTTAGGCTCAAATCAAAAGGAGATTACACTTTTAAAGGTAATTCATTCTCTCTTGTTCATTTGTTTTATTTTGCTTCTCCAAACCTCTAATATCTTTTTATTTACTTCTTTTGTAACAACACCAGTATATTCAATATACTAGGATGTTGTTACAAGATTTATTTGAGCTACACTCTCACACAACTACATCAAATGGTTAAAGAACATACGGTTTCCGTGGATGGTGAAATTCTGCCTCCCGAAACGATGATTGTTCAATACTCATTTAACACCTTCAAAGGTGGCCATTATGATGTCACTATTTTTATATATGATATATAGTATGTTTATGTTTTCCTTAAGATTCTGTTTTTTACATTTTGGTCAAACCTTTATGGTTCTCATTATGGGTAAACACGATATCTTCATTTAAGGAAGTGCGGACTACCGCCCCCTCAAAGTGATTTGATTCGTTAAATACCATATGTGGGACATATAAAGGATGGAACTATGATATTAAATATGATATTATACTGGAATTATAATATACCTTTATATCATTATTATTCCATTCTATAAAATACGAATAGAAATGAAAGTAGCGTTCATGCGTACGTACGGCTTACCGTCTCCATGAACGGTGCATTTCATTTCTTACCTCTAAATGATTATGTAATGTTATAAATGCATGAATGTACTGGATATATATGACATATATTATATCTACAACATGAATACAATTCTGGATATAATAAACATTTGGCCACATGAACAACATGTAATTGTAAGAAGTCCACTTTCGACTTAAGAACCAAATACCGACAATATGAACATTATTAATTTAAATGATTACATAATGTTCACGACATGTCAATAATTGATATAAAAGGAATAATGAACTTGGAAAAGGTTCTTAAGCAAATAGAAATTAACTCAAGTTTATTATTCAGGACGTTAAAGAACGATCGAGTCAAGTCGGACCCGAGGTAAGGGATCCTACAACTCTCTTTCTTTTTAAGTACACTCTTTTCTGTCATTTCTTTTAAGCTCATCTTTCTTATGATTGGGATGTTATTTTATATTAATCCTACTGTAATTTTTATGTTCATGTGATGAGAGACCATATTCTCTCTCATCAATCCATTTTGGAAGTTTTATGTGGCGCCGTTAGGCTGCCGAGTTTTCGTAAGGGATTTTTCATCTCACTTTTATTCCCGTGAGATCTATGCTACATTTGCCACAAATTCCATTGAGTGGTGTATGTACTGCCCATTATTCTACTCTTTGTGTAATATACTTTCGTTTATGAGTATTTACATCAATGATCTATTGTCCTTCTTTCTTGGGGTGTATGTTTTGAAAGATACCCAAGTCGGTAAGGGAACCTTTCACCCTCCTCTTTTTTAAAAGACTTCTTTTGTTGGGTCTGTTAATTTACATATTGCTATGTTAGGATATGTTCTCATATATCCTTATTGATGTAAATTTTATGTCCAAGTGATGAGATACACTTTTTATCTCTCATCAACTCATTTTGATGTGATGCCGTTAGGCTGTCAAGGGAACTTTTTAACCCAATTTCGATTTCTTTGGGTTGAACATGTAGTCATTGAATATGTCATCCATTGAATATGTGTGAACAACCTTTTATTGTTTTACACTTAATATCCACTCATATTGGGTGTATTTATATTTGTCACACATATTTTTGAGATTGATTTGTCCTTGATTTAAGGATACCTTCTTTATAAGGGATTTCATCACATTTTACATCCCTTTTGAGACTTCATTGTTGTTATGCACCAATTCACTCTTATATGGTGTATATACTGTCCTTTGGAATATTATATCATGGATTCCTTTATTCCCATGATATTACAAAGTTTTGACTAAATGTTATTCCTCAATTATTGTATTCAAGTGTCTCTAATTTTGGTAAAACCCCTTTAACCAAAATATCGTTTTAAATGTTTTAATTATTCGTTCTTATTAATATCCATGTTTTCAAAGTGGTTTTAAGGATTTATTTATATGGATATTAATGGTTTAAAATTTTAAAAGCTTCAAGGTGGTATGGGACACTTTGATTCAAAAATCTCTTTATTAAATGTTTTAAATGGTTTTGAAAATGGTTTTTAATGGATTCATTATTTCAATATCTTAAACTGTTATATTGTGATTGAAATGTGGAAATGTTATGTTTCATTTATTCATGTTTTATGTGATACGATTATGCTATGGTTCTTGGGCATTGTTATGAAGAACGGGTGGTTCCGTGATAAACTAAGGGCGGGTGAGCCCGATATAGCTCTCCAATGCATTGGGTAACGCGAAGGAGTGAAACGTTAAGGTTTCTCCGAAGAGATTTTAGGGAATATACTGTGATGAGTATTCCAAACGTAACCAAGAGGGTTACTCCCTACGTAAGAATGTTATGAATGCCTCAAGTTACCTTTATGTCTTGTGATTTCTATGATTTATTCATGATTTGATGAGGTAGGTTAAAGTGCCTATGTTTTATGGGTGAATTATGATTTCATTCTTGTGTATATATGAACTCATGTTTCCTTTCCATATTTTTATATCCCTTACTGAGCTTTTTATGCTCATCCCAAGTTTCTGAAATGTTTTTCAGGTCAAGGGGAAAGGTACATGATAAGACGGTAGAGTCAAGGATGTGTTAAGAGAGAATCCATGTTTTATTTTAAATATGTTCTCGTTGATGGGAAGAATGAATATTGTCATTTATGTAATCCACTTTGTTTAAATGTGGAATGTAATGCAAGTTTCATGATCTAATTCTCTAAAACTCTAAACCTGAAAAGATCCTCAATGTGTAATCTTGTAATAACTCAAGATTAAGTAAGTTTTAAGGCTGGGGCCTTATAGTTGGTATCAAAGGTCGGTTTAGATAACTTTAGAGGTTAGGGTATTCCTTAAGCATAAGTGACATTACCATAATGGTTAGGATTTCAGAAAGAGTCCTAGTTTTAGATAAAGTGAATGAGTAAGTGTATCTTAGTGTTTATCTTCCTCATTAGTACATAATGGTTTTGTTGATATACTCACACTGACCTTTTTGGTTTTAGTAAATGGCTGGATCTAGCAGGCACCAAAGTAACAGTGGATGTGAAGGAAACTGTGATAGTTCTTTGAGCAAGCAACTGAATGATATGGGAGCTGCAATGAGATCTCTTCTGATTATCCTCAACCAACTATCTGGAGTCATGATTGACCACCTAAACCTTGGAGTTTTCTCTAAGGCATCATATATGCAAGAAACAAATCCCTACGGAAGTGCAGGTAATAATCATAAAGGTATGTGTGTTCAAAAACCGATGTGTCAGAGATGTGGAAAGAAACACCTAGGAAAATGTTTCAAAGGGACAGAAATATGCTATAGATGTGGAAATGAAGGTCATAAAGCAAGAACCTGTAATGGTAAAAGGAAGCATCCCGTTGACTCGAGGAAAGGGAAAGAAGTTCTTTCTGAGGGATCAATTGAATGTTTTAAATGTGGTGTGCATGGTCATTATGCAAACACATGTTCTATGAAGAAGTATCGTGAATGGGGTCACCAAGAGCGTACAAATGTTCGTTTACCAATACCTAATGTCATTCCTATTGAGGATGAAGAAACTGACAATGACCAATCAAAGGTATGTACTATCTCATGACTGTTGTTTTCCTATTTTGAAATCTTAGGATATGATTCATGATTTTGTTTGTAGGAAAGAGGTATTTCGGAATAGGTTGGAAAGGAATGGATAATGGATCATGAAGAATGTTGAATGAGTAAGATGTCAACATATAAGGGCCTCAAGAGTTATGGTGAAATTCTTAAGAGTATTATGTCTCTTTTTGATGATGGGGTTACATTAGAAGAATTTTTATATTATGTGTAACCCTGATGTTTAATATAGGCAAATTTTATCCAAGGAATATTTACCTTTTCTTTTGTGGACATAGTTATAAAGAACCATTTGGGTTTATATCATCCTTACTTTTGAGGTAATTATGGGTTACTAAAGGTTATGATTGAAGTGGAGGGCATGAGATGAAATTGAGGTTAAAATGTGTTATGAATATTTTTGAAGATTTTATCTCGTTTTGGGGAATGTTTTAAGAATTATATAGTTTTGGAAAAAGGACAACACGCAGACCGTGTGACATCCCGTCGCGTCGGACAAAGCTGCGGGAATCGAACCCACAACCAAAGTGAGACTGGTATTTATCGCCTACCACTGGACTACGTGAAGTCCCTGGTTAGTTTGATTGATTCTTTCAAGTTATATGATTTTATGAATTAAGAGTAAGTTGATTTTAGGTTATTTATTAAAATGATTAACCTATCATGGATGATATGTGATTAGGTTAATTACTTTTCAATACGAGACTTTAGGAGCAACTGATGTTGTTTGGAGATAAATGTTACGATTTAACTTGGAAGACTGTGATTAAATCTTTCAAATATTTGGGTTTCGATCTTATATTGGTTTACTTTGAAGAATTTTATGGAAAAATTGTTTATCGAATGATCCTTGTTGAACATTGGGTTTTGTTTGACAAATTTTGGATGTTAAGAATAGATTTTATTTTTATAAAGGGTTATCCTTTTCTGGATTATCCGATCTTGTACTAGCCTTTTTGGTTTTGTTTTTGGTTAAAGTCTAAAGACATGGGAAGTATATAGCTCTCTTTTGTGGATTAGGTGATTCTCTAGAAGTTGATTATGGTACTCTTAATGCGAACAAGTCTCCCTAAATACTCGTCTTTTAGAAAAAATATGAGTTTGATTAAGGAATCTAGTAAAATTTGAAGGTCAACATGATAAGTGATTATGTTTCCTTATGAATAAATTCCTCAATAAAAAGTAACTTAAAACAAAAATGTTGTCTATTAACTTTTCCTACTAGGGAATCGAATACCGTTTAACCCATCACAAGTTTGTGATTTTCTCGTGGTTAACTTTCTCCTAAACATGTTTTCTAACACTCTCCATCAGAACATGACCCTTTGTTTTTTCCTCCATGTCCATATTTTCATACTTGGAGTCCTAGTATGGGTTAACTCGGGTGACCTTTGTACTTATCTTTCTTTATTTTAAAGTGATTGTTTTACCGACTCTTGTTCCGATGTGGGACTTTCAAGGATGTTTCCAAGTCCAATTTTAAAATTGCGCGGACGCAATTCCCAAAAGGGGGGAAGGATGTAACACCCCAGGTAAATAAAAAATATGACATTTTTGTATTTATCCTTTTTTGTGAATAAAATATTAATATGGCTTTAAAGGGGACGCTATGCTCGATGGCGTACCCAATACGCAACAACGAGTTTCTTGGGAATCTTACGTTGCACTCTAATAATAAAATAATATTATTTTAAATGGTTGTTAACATGTAACCGTTGTATTGGCGGGAATGGATAGAAATAACTAAAATATGATTTCATATGTTTTTAATTGTTTTTACATTTATCCAATAAAGAATAGAGGCTTAAAATACGGAAAGAATTCAATTTTAGGCGTATATGCCCTAGTTTTCACTAAAGGTTCACTTATCACCTTTTGATGTTGAACCATCATTAAATATAGTTTTGACCACTCTTATACATTCTTTTGGACCAAATAAAACTCTTATTAAGAATCGAGACATCAAATTTTACTTTGTGTAATTTTTTGGTATCTTTCTGATAAAGTTCATTTTTTTTAATGAGTAGTGTAGAATGTTGTGTTTTAATTCAAAACCTCTTTTTAATCTAATTTATTTATATGATTAGATAATATTTTGAATTGGTTTTAAAGTTAAATTAGAAAATATTTTTACCATTTTATCCAATGGTGGTCATTGGAATCAATTTCACTTTGAAATTAGACTTAAACTGGTGTCAATCTTTTGATACTTATTGTTTTGTAAAAACACGCTATTTGCTCTGGCAGCGGGAATTAATTATTAAATTAATTAATGTGACTTATATAATTTGAATTTTGTAAAAAAGACTTCATTTTTGAATTTGGAGTATCAAATATATCTTAGGGTGAATTTTTGGTAATTTTCTGAAAAACTTCAATTTTTGATGAATAGTGAAACCACTAAGTGATAATCAAGCAAACTGATTTTTCAGTTAAATGAAAGTTTACCACTAATGTGTATTGAATTTTGAAAATCCGACATACATGGTTGTCATTAAGAAGTAAAATGTGGTTCAATGAGATTATAATAATTTTTTGGTGAATAGTAACTTATTAAGTTTTTAATCGCGATTAGTGATAATTAGTGTAGTTTAAGGTATAAATAATACTTTAAAAATATGAAATGACCTAGACACATGTCCCAACCCTATTGGTTGTGTCATGGCCGACCAAGACAAGCCATGGCCTAACTTGGGGACCCCATGGATCCACTTTTGTTGGGAAATAACATAAAATACTTTTTATTTAATGTTAAAGTGAAAATGACACTAACATGGTATGTTTTACTAAAACAATTTTTAAGTGGGGTTATACAAGTCCAAATTTTGATTATAAATAGTCATTGGAAAGCTAAAAAGATTTCCTATATCATAGTATTTTTTTTATAATTTTTAGACATTAAAGAAATTAAATTATTTATGACATAATAATGATGCAGCGATGACATCATTATTTGACAATTTAATTAAAATGGAAAGATAATGAAAAATCTACAATATACACATGGACAAAACCAATTGGATGAGTGGATTTCGATGTCTTATCACCTTATCCACGAATTCTACCAATGTGGGACCCTTTAAAACCGAAAAGCATTTTCAAATAATGTAATATTTCATTGCTTTCCAAAAGTGCCCCTCCTCTCCTCTTATAAAAGGCCCCCACCTCTACCTCTTTTCCCACACCCCTCAAGCCTTTGGCTCGGCCAACCCCTGCCCATTTACTCTCTCAACATCCCTCTCCTAATCCTAGAGGATCCCCTTTGGGCAGAATCCTTTCAAAGGAAGCCTTTAGGCTCAAATCAAAAGGAGATTACACTTTTAAAGGTAATTCATTCTCTCTTGTTCATTTGTTTTATTTTGCTTCTCCAAACCTCTAATATCTTTTTATTTACTTCTTTTGTAACAACACCAGTATCTTCAATATACTAGGATGTTGTTACAAGATTTATTTGAGCTACACTCTCACACAACTACATCAAATGGTTAAAGAACATACGGTTTCCGTGGATGGTGAAATTCTGCCTCCCGAAACGATGATTGTTCAATACTCATTTAACACCTTCAAAGGTGGCCATTATGATGTCACTATTTTTATATATGATATATAGTATGTTTATGTTTTCCTTAAGATTCTGTTTTTTACATTTTGGTCAAACCTTTATGGTTCTCATTATGGGTAAACACGATATCTTCATTTAAGGAAGTGCGGACTACCGCCCCCTCAAAGTGATTTGATTCGTTAAATACCATATGTGGGACATATAAAGGATGGAACTATGATATTAAATATGATATTATACTGGAATTATAATATACCTTTATATCATTATTATTCCATTCTATAAAATACGAATAGAAATGAAAGTAGCGTTCATGCGTACGTACGGCTTACCGTCTCCATGAACGGTGCATTTCATTTCTTACCTCTAAATGATTATGTAATGTTATAAATGCATGAATGTACTGGATATATATGACATATATTATATCTACAACATGAATACAATTCTGGATATAATAAACATTTGGCCACATGAACAACATGTAATTGTAAGAAGTCCACTTTCGACTTAAGAACCAAATACCGACAATATGAACATTATTAATTTAAATGATTACATAATGTTCACGACATGTCAATAATTGATATAAAAGGAATAATGAACTTGGAAAAGGTTCTTAAGCAAATAGAAATTAACTCAAGTTTATTATTCAGGACGTTAAAGAACGATCGAGTCAAGTCGGACCCGAGGTAAGGGATCCTACAACTCTCTTTCTTTTTAAGTACACTCTTTTCTGTCATTTCTTTTAAGCTCATCTTTCTTATGATTGGGATGTTATTTTATATTAATCCTACTGTAATTTTTATGTTCATGTGATGAGAGACCATATTCTCTCTCATCAATCCATTTTGGAAGTTTTATGTGGCGCCGTTAGGCTGCCGAGTTTTCGTAAGGGATTTTTCATCTCACTTTTATTCCCGTGAGATCTATGCTACATTTGCCACAAATTCCATTGAGTGGTGTATGTACTGCCCATTATTCTACTCTTTGTGTAATATACTTTCGTTTATGAGTATTTACATCAATGATCTATTGTCCTTCTTTCTTGGGGTGTATGTTTTGAAAGATACCCAAGTCGGTAAGGGAACCTTTCACCCTCCTCTTTTTTAAAAGACTTCTTTTGTTGGGTCTGTTAATTTACATATTGCTATGTTAGGATATGTTCTCATATATCCTTATTGATGTAAATTTTATGTCCAAGTGATGAGATACACTTTTTATCTCTCATCAACTCATTTTGATGTGATGCCGTTAGGCTGTCAAGGGAACTTTTTAACCCAATTTCGATTTCTTTGGGTTGAACATGTAGTCATTGAATATGTCATCCATTGAATATGTGTGAACAACCTTTTATTGTTTTACACTTAATATCCACTCATATTGGGTGTATTTATATTTGTCACACATATTTTTGAGATTGATTTGTCCTTGATTTAAGGATACCTTCTTTATAAGGGATTTCATCACATTTTACATCCCTTTTGAGACTTCATTGTTGTTATGCACCAATTCACTCTTATATGGTGTATATACTGTCCTTTGGAATATTATATCATGGATTCCTTTATTCCCATGATATTACAAAGTTTTGACTAAATGTTATTCCTCAATTATTGTATTCAAGTGTCTCTAATTTTGGTAAAACCCCTTTAACCAAAATATCGTTTTAAATGTTTTAATTATTCGTTCTTATTAATATCCATGTTTTCAAAGTGGTTTTAAGGATTTATTTATATGGATATTAATGGTTTAAAATTTTAAAAGCTTCAAGGTGGTATGGGACACTTTGATTCAAAAATCTCTTTATTAAATGTTTTAAATGGTTTTGAAAATGGTTTTTAATGGATTCATTATTTCAATATCTTAAACTGTTATATTGTGATTGAAATGTGGAAATGTTATGTTTCATTTATTCATGTTTTATGTGATACGATTATGCTATGGTTCTTGGGCATTGTTATGAAGAACGGGTGGTTCCGTGATAAACTAAGGGCGGGTGAGCCCGATATAGCTCTCCAATGCATTGGGTAACGCGAAGGAGTGAAACGTTAAGGTTTCTCCGAAGAGATTTTAGGGAATATACTGTGATGGGTATTCCAAACGTAACCAAGAGGGTTACTCCCTACGTAAGAATGTTATGAATGCCTCAAGTTACCTTTATGTCTTGTGATTTCTATGATTTATTCATGATTTGATGAGGTAGGTTAAAGTGCCTATGTTTTATGGGTGAATTATGATTTCATTCTTGTGTATATATGAACTCATGTTTCCTTTCCATATTTTTATATCCCTTACTGAGCTTTTTATGCTCATCCCAAGTTTCTGAAATGTTTTTCAGGTCAAGGGGAAAGGTACATGATAAGACGGTAGAGTCAAGGATGTGTTAAGAGAGAATCCATGTTTTATTTTAAATATGTTCTCGTTGATGGGAAGAATGAATATTGTCATTTATGTAATCCACTTTGTTTAAATGTGGAATGTAATGCAAGTTTCATGATCTAATTCTCTAAAACTCTAAACCTGAAAAGATCCTCAATGTGTAATCTTGTAATAACTCAAGATTAAGTAAGTTTTAAGGCTGGGGCCTTATAGTTGGTATCAAAGGTCGGTTTAGATAACTTTAGAGGTTAGGGTATTCCTTAAGCATAAGTGACATTACCATAATGGTTAGGATTTCAGAAAGAGTCCTAGTTTTAGATAAAGTGAATGAGTAAGTGTATCTTAGTGTTTATCTTCCTCATTAGTACATAATGGTTTTGTTGATATACTCACACTGACCTTTTTGGTTTTAGTAAATGGCTGGATCTAGCAGGCACCAAAGTAACAGTGGATGTGAAGGAAACTGTGATAGTTCTTTGAGCAAGCAACTGAATGATATGGGAGCTGCAATGAGATCTCTTCTGATTATCCTCAACCAACTATCTGGAGTCATGATTGACCACCTAAACCTTGGAGTTTTCTCTAAGGCATCATATATGCAAGAAACAAATCCCTACGGAAGTGCAGGTAATAATCATAAAGGTATGTGTGTTCAAAAACCGATGTGTCAGAGATGTGGAAAGAAACACCTAGGAAAATGTTTCAAAGGGACAGAAATATGCTATAGATGTGGAAATGAAGGTCATAAAGCAAGAACCTGTAATGGTAAAAGGAAGCATCCCGTTGACTCGAGGAAAGGGAAAGAAGTTCTTTCTGAGGGATCAATTGAATGTTTTAAATGTGGTGTGCATGGTCATTATGCAAACACATGTTCTATGAAGAAGTATCGTGAATGGGGTCACCAAGAGCGTACAAATGTTCGTTTACCAATACCTAATGTCATTCCTATTGAGGATGAAGAAACTGACAATGACCAATCAAAGGTATGTACTATCTCATGACTGTTGTTTTCCTATTTTGAAATCTTAGGATATGATTCATGATTTTGTTTGTAGGAAAGAGATATTTCGGAATAGGTTGGAAAGGAATGGATAATGGATCATGAAGAATGTTGAATGAGTAAGATGTCAACATATAAGGGCCTCAAGAGTTATGGTGAAATTCTTAAGAGTATTATGTCTCTTTTTGATGATGGGGTTACATTAGAAGAATTTTTATATTATGTGTAACCCTGATGTTTAATATAGGCAAATTTTATCCAAGGAATATTTACCTTTTCTTTTGTGGACATAGTTATAAAGAACCATTTGGGTTTATATCATCCTTACTTTTGAGGTAATTATGGGTTACTAAAGGTTATGATTGAAGTGGAGGGCATGAGATGAAATTGAGGTTAAAATGTGTTATGAATATTTTTGAAGATTTTATCTCGTTTTGGGGAATGTTTTAAGAATTATATAGTTTTGGAAAAAGGACAACACGCAGACCATGTGACATCCCGTCGCGTCGGACAAAGCTGCGGGAATCGAACCCACAACCAAAGTGAGACTGGTATTTATCGCCTACCACTGGACTACGTGAAGTCCCTGGTTAGTTTGATTGATTCTTTCAAGTTATATGATTTTATGAATTAAGAGTAAGTTGATTTTAGGTTATTTATTAAAATGATTAACCTATCATGGATGATATGTGATTAGGTTAATTACTTTTCAATACGAGACTTTAGGAGCAACTGATGTTGTTTGGAGATAAATGTTACGATTTAACTTGGAAGACTGTGATTAAATCTTTCAAATATTTGGGTTTCGATCTTATATTGGTTTACTTTGAAGAATTTTATGGACAAATTGTTTATCGAATGATCCTTGTTGAACATTGGGTTTTGTTTGACAAATTTTGGATGTTAAGAATAGATTTTATTTTTATAAAGGGTTATCCTTTTCTGGATTATCCGATCTTGTACTAGCCTTTTTGGTTTTGTTTTTGGTTAAAGTCTAAAGACATGGGAAGTATATAGCTCTCTTTTGTGGATTAGGTGATTCTCTAGAAGTTGATTATGGTACTCTTAATGCGAACAAGTCTCCCTAAATACTCGTCTTTTAGAAAAAATATGAGTTTGATTAAGGAATCTAGTAAAATTTGAAGGTCAACATGATAAGTGATTATGTTTCCTTATGAATAAATTCCTCAATAAAAAGTAACTTAAAACAAAAATGTTGTCTATTAACTTTTCCTACTAGGGAATCGAATACCGTTTAACCCATCACAAGTTTGTGATTTTCTCGTGGTTAACTTTATCCTAAACATGTTTTCTAACACTCTCCATCAGAACATGACCCTTTGTTTTTTCCTCCATGTCCATATTTTCATACTTGGAGTCCTAGTATGGGTTAACTCGGGTGACCTTTGTACTTATCTTTCTTTATTTTAAAGTGATTGTTTTACCGACTCTTGTTCCGATGTGGGACTTTCAAGGATGTTTCCAAGTCCAATTTTAAAATTGCGCGGACGCAATTCCCAAAAGGGGGGAAGGATGTAACACCCCAGGTAAATAAAGAATATGACATTTTTGTATTTATCCTTTTTTGTGAATAAAATATTAATATGGCTTTAAAGGGGACGCTATGCTCGATGGCGTACCCAATACGCAACAACGAGTTTCTTGGGAATCTTACGTTGCACTCTAATAATAAAATAATATTATTTTAAATGGTTGTTAACATGTAACCGTTGTATTGGCGGGAATGGATAGAAATAACTAAAATATGATTTCATATGTTTTTAATTGTTTTTACATTTATCCAATAAAGAATAGAGGCTTAAAATACGGAAAGAATTCAATTTTAGGCGTATATGCCCTAGTTTTCACTAAAGGTTCACTTATCACCTTTTGATGTTGAACCATCATTAAATATAGTTTTGACCACTCTTATACATTCTTTTGGACCAAATAAAACTCTTATTAAGAATCGAGACATCAAATTTTACTTTGTGTAATTTTTTGGTATCTTTCTGATAAAGTTCATTTTTTTTAATGAGTAGTGTAGAATGTTGTGTTTTAATTCAAAACCTCTTTTTAATCTAATTTATTTATATGATTAGATAATATTTTGAATTGGTTTTAAAGTTAAATTAGAAAATATTTTTACCATTTTATCCAATGGTGGTCATTGGAATCAATTTCACTTTGAAATTAGACTTAAACTGGTGTCAATCTTTTGATACTTATTGTTTTGTAAAAACACGCTATTTGCTCTGGCAGCGGGAATTAATTATTAAATTAATTAATGTGACTTATATAATTTGAATTTTGTAAAAAAGACTTCATTTTTGAATTTGGAGTATCAAATATAGCTTAGGGTGAATTTTTGGTAATTTTCTGAAAAACTTCAATTTTTGATGAATAGTGAAACCACTAAGTGATAATCAAGCAAACTGATTTTTCAGTTAAATGAAAGTTTACCACTAATGTGTATTGAATTTTGAAAATCCGACATACATGGTTGTCATTAAGAAGTAAAATGTGGTTCAATGAGATTATAATAATTTTTTGGTGAATAGTAACTTATTAAGTTTTTAATCGCGATTAGTGATAATTAGTGTAGTTTAAGGTATAAATAATACTTTAAAAATATGAAATGACCTAGACACATGTCCCAACCCTATTGGTTGTGTCATGGCCGACCAAGACAAGCCATGGCCTAACTTGGGGACCCCATGGATCCACTTTTGTTGGGAAATAACATAAAATACTTTTTATTTAATGTTAAAGTGAAAATGACACTAACATGGTATGTTTTACTAAAACAATTTTTAAGTGGGGTTATACAAGTCCAAATTTTGATTATAAATAGTCATTGGAAAGCTAAAAAGATTTCCTATATCATAGTATTTTTTTTATAATTTTTAGACATTAAAGAAATTAAATTATTTATGACATAATAATGATGCAGCGATGACATCATTATTTGACAATTTAATTAAAATGGAAAGATAATGAAAAATCTACAATATACACATGGACAAAACCAATTGGATGAGTGGATTTCGATGTCTTATCACCTTATCCACGAATTCTACCAATGTGGGACCCTTTAAAACCGAAAAGCATTTTCAAATAATGTAATATTTCATTGCTTTCCAAAAGTGCCCCTCCTCTCCTCTTATAAAAGGCCCCCACCTCTACCTCTTTTCCCACACCCCTCAAGCCTTTGGCTCGGCCAACCCCTGCCCATTTACTCTCTCAACATCCCTCTCCTAATCCTAGAGGATCCCCTTTGGGCAGAATCCTTTCAAAGGAAGCCTTTAGGCTCAAATCAAAAGGAGATTACACTTTTAAAGGTAATTCATTCTCTCTTGTTCATTTGTTTTATTTTGCTTCTCCAAACCTCTAATATCTTTTTATTTACTTCTTTTGTAACAACACCAGTATCTTCAATATACTAGGATGTTGTTACAAGATTTATTTGAGCTACACTCTCACACAACTACATCAAATGGTTAAAGAACATACGGTTTCCGTGGATGGTGAAATTCTGCCTCCCGAAACGATGATTGTTCAATACTCATTTAACACCTTCAAAGGTGGCCATTATGATGTCACTATTTTTATATATGATATATAGTATGTTTATGTTTTCCTTAAGATTCTGTTTTTTACATTTTGGTCAAACCTTTATGGTTCTCATTATGGGTAAACACGATATCTTCATTTAAGGAAGTGCGGACTACCGCCCCCTCAAAGTGATTTGATTCGTTAAATACCATATGTGGGACATATAAAGGATGGAACTATGATATTAAATATGATATTATACTGGAATTATAATATACCTTTATATCATTATTATTCCATTCTATAAAATACGAATAGAAATGAAAGTAGCGTTCATGCGTACGTACGGCTTACCGTCTCCATGAACGGTGCATTTCATTTCTTACCTCTAAATGATTATGTAATGTTATAAATGCATGAATGTACTGGATATATATGACATATATTATATCTACAACATGAATACAATTCTGGATATAATAAACATTTGGCCACATGAACAACATGTAATTGTAAGAAGTCCACTTTCGACTTAAGAACCAAATACCGACAATATGAACATTATTAATTTAAATGATTACATAATGTTCACGACATGTCAATAATTGATATAAAAGGAATAATGAACTTGGAAAAGGTTCTTAAGCAAATAGAAATTAACTCAAGTTTATTATTCAGGACGTTAAAGAACGATCGAGTCAAGTCGGACCCGAGGTAAGGGATCCTACAACTCTCTTTCTTTTTAAGTACACTCTTTTCTGTCATTTCTTTTAAGCTCATCTTTCTTATGATTGGGATGTTATTTTATATTAATCCTACTGTAATTTTTATGTTCATGTGATGAGAGACCATATTCTCTCTCATCAATCCATTTTGGAAGTTTTATGTGGCGCCGTTAGGCTGCCGAGTTTTCGTAAGGGATTTTTCATCTCACTTTTATTCCCGTGAGATCTATGCTACATTTGCCACAAATTCCATTGAGTGGTGTATGTACTGCCCATTATTCTACTCTTTGTGTAATATACTTTCGTTTATGAGTATTTACATCAATGATCTATTGTCCTTCTTTCTTGGGGTGTATGTTTTGAAAGATACCCAAGTCGGTAAGGGAACCTTTCACCCTCCTCTTTTTTAAAAGACTTCTTTTGTTGGGTCTGTTAATTTACATATTGCTATGTTAGGATATGTTCTCATATATCCTTATTGATGTAAATTTTATGTCCAAGTGATGAGATACACTTTTTATCTCTCATCAACTCATTTTGATGTGATGCCGTTAGGCTGTCAAGGGAACTTTTTAACCCAATTTCGATTTCTTTGGGTTGAACATGTAGTCATTGAATATGTCATCCATTGAATATGTGTGAACAACCTTTTATTGTTTTACACTTAATATCCACTCATATTGGGTGTATTTATATTTGTCACACATATTTTTGAGATTGATTTGTCCTTGATTTAAGGATACCTTCTTTATAAGGGATTTCATCACATTTTACATCCCTTTTGAGACTTCATTGTTGTTATGCATCAATTCACTCTTATATGGTGTATATACTGTCCTTTGGAATATTATATCATGGATTCCTTTATTCCCATGATATTACAAAGTTTTGACTAAATGTTATTCCTCAATTATTGTATTCAAGTGTCTCTAATTTTGGTAAAACCCCTTTAACCAAAATATCGTTTTAAATGTTTTAATTATTCGTTCTTATTAATATCCATGTTTTCAAAGTGGTTTTAAGGATTTATTTATATGGATATTAATGGTTTAAAATTTTAAAAGCTTCAAGGTGGTATGGGACACTTTGATTCAAAAATCTCTTTATTAAATGTTTTAAATGGTTTTGAAAATGGTTTTTAATGGATTCATTATTTCAATATCTTAAACTGTTATATTGTGATTGAAATGTGGAAATGTTATGTTTCATTTATTCATGTTTTATGTGATACGATTATGCTATGGTTCTTGGGCATTGTTATGAAGAACGGGTGGTTCCGTGATAAACTAAGGGCGGGTGAGCCCGATATAGCTCTCCAATGCATTGGGTAACGCGAAGGAGTGAAACGTTAAGGTTTCTCCGAAGAGATTTTAGGGAATATACTGTGATGGGTATTCCAAACGTAACCAAGAGGGTTACTCCCTACGTAAGAATGTTATGAATGCCTCAAGTTACCTTTATGTCTTGTGATTTCTATGATTTATTCATGATTTGATGAGGTAGGTTAAAGTGCCTATGTTTTATGGGTGAATTATGATTTCATTCTTGTGTATATATGAACTCATGTTTCCTTTCCATATTTTTATATCCCTTACTGAGCTTTTTATGCTCATCCCAAGTTTCTGAAATGTTTTTCAGGTCAAGGGGAAAGGTACATGATAAGACGGTAGAGTCAAGGATGTGTTAAGAGAGAATCCATGTTTTATTTTAAATATGTTCTCGTTGATGGGAAGAATGAATATTGTCATTTATGTAATCCACTTTGTTTAAATGTGGAATGTAATGCAAGTTTCATGATCTAATTCTCTAAAACTCTAAACCTGAAAAGATCCTCAATGTGTAATCTTGTAATAACTCAAGATTAAGTAAGTTTTAAGGCTGGGGCCTTATAGTTGGTATCAAAGGTCGGTTTAGATAACTTTAGAGGTTAGGGTATTCCTTAAGCATAAGTGACATTACCATAATGGTTAGGATTTCAGAAAGAGTCCTAGTTTTAGATAAAGTGAATGAGTAAGTGTATCTTAGTGTTTATCTTCCTCATTAGTACATAATGGTTTTGTTGATATACTCACACTGACCTTTTTGGTTTTAGTAAATGGCTGGATCTAGCAGGCACCAAAGTAACAGTGGATGTGAAGGAAACTGTGATAGTTCTTTGAGCAAGCAACTGAATGATATGGGAGCTGCAATGAGATCTCTTCTGATTATCCTCAACCAACTATCTGGAGTCATGATTGACCACCTAAACCTTGGAGTTTTCTCTAAGGCATCATATATGCAAGAAACAAATCCCTACGGAAGTGCAGGTAATAATCATAAAGGTATGTGTGTTCAAAAACCGATGTGTCAGAGATGTGGAAAGAAACACCTAGGAAAATGTTTCAAAGGGACAGAAATATGCTATAGATGTGGAAATGAAGGTCATAAAGCAAGAACCTGTAATGGTAAAAGGAAGCATCCCGTTGACTCGAGGAAAGGGAAAGAAGTTCTTTCTGAGGGATCAATTGAATGTTTTAAATGTGGTGTGCATGGTCATTATGCAAACACATGTTCTATGAAGAAGTATCGTGAATGGGGTCACCAAGAGCGTACAAATGTTCGTTTACCAATACCTAATGTCATTCCTATTGAGGATGAAGAAACTGACAATGACCAATCAAAGGTATGTACTATCTCATGACTGTTGTTTTCCTATTTTGAAATCTTAGGATATGATTCATGATTTTGTTTGTAGGAAAGAGGTATTTCGGAATAGGTTGGAAAGGAATGGATAATGGATCATGAAGAATGTTGAATGAGTAAGATGTCAACATATAAGGGCCTCAAGAGTTATGGTGAAATTCTTAAGAGTATTATGTCTCTTTTTGATGATGGGGTTACATTAGAAGAATTTTTATATTATGTGTAACCCTGATGTTTAATATAGGCAAATTTTATCCAAGGAATATTTACCTTTTCTTTTGTGGACATAGTTATAAAGAACCATTTGGGTTTATATCATCCTTACTTTTGAGGTAATTATGGGTTACTAAAGGTTATGATTGAAGTGGAGGGCATGAGATGAAATTGAGGTTAAAATGTGTTATGAATATTTTTGAAGATTTTATCTCGTTTTGGGGAATGTTTTAAGAATTATATAGTTTTGGAAAAAGGACAACACGCAGACCGTGTGACATCCCGTCGCGTCGGACAAAGCTGCGGGAATCGAACCCACAACCAAAGTGAGACTGGTATTTATCGCCTACCACTGGACTACGTGAAGTCCCTGGTTAGTTTGATTGATTCTTTCAAGTTATATGATTTTATGAATTAAGAGTAAGTTGATTTTAGGTTATTTATTAAAATGATTAACCTATCATGGATGATATGTGATTAGGTTAATTACTTTTCAATACGAGACTTTAGGAGCAACTGATGTTGTTTGGAGATAAATGTTACGATTTAACTTGGAAGACTGTGATTAAATCTTTCAAATATTTGGGTTTCGATCTTATATTGGTTTACTTTGAAGAATTTTATGGACAAATTGTTTATCGAATGATCCTTGTTGAACATTGGGTTTTGTTTGACAAATTTTGGATGTTAAGAATAGATTTTATTTTTATAAAGGGTTATCCTTTTCTGGATTATCCGATCTTGTACTAGCCTTTTTGGTTTTGTTTTTGGTTAAAGTCTAAAGACATGGGAAGTATATAGCTCTCTTTTGTGGATTAGGTGATTCTCTAGAAGTTGATTATGGTACTCTTAATGCGAACAAGTCTCCCTAAATACTCGTCTTTTAGAAAAAATATGAGTTTGATTAAGGAATCTAGTAAAATTTGAAGGTCAACATGATAAGTGATTATGTTTCCTTATGAATAAATTCCTCAATAAAAAGTAACTTAAAACAAAAATGTTGTCTATTAACTTTTCCTACTAGGGAATCGAATACCGTTTAACCCATCACAAGTTTGTGATTTTCTCGTGGTTAACTTTCTCCTAAACATGTTTTCTAACACTCTCCATCAGAACATGACCCTTTGTTTTTTCCTCCATGTCCATATTTTCATACTTGGAGTCCTAGTATGGGTTAACTCGGGTGACCTTTGTACTTATCTTTCTTTATTTTAAAGTGATTGTTTTACCGACTCTTGTTCCGATGTGGGACTTTCAAGGATGTTTCCAAGTCCAATTTTAAAATTGCGCGGACGCAATTCCCAAAAGGGGGGAAGGATGTAACACCCCAGGTAAATAAAGAATATGACATTTTTGTATTTATCCTTTTTTGTGAATAAAATATTAATATGGCTTTAAAGGGTACGCTATGCTCGATGGCGTACCCAATACGCAACAACGAGTTTCTTGGGAATCTTACGTTGCACTCTAATAATAAAATAATATTATTTTAAATGGTTGTTAACATGTAACCGTTGTATTGGCGGGAATGGATAGAAATA
This sequence comes from Viscum album, assembly GCA_963277665.1. Classification (NCBI taxonomy): domain Eukaryota; kingdom Viridiplantae; phylum Streptophyta; class Magnoliopsida; order Santalales; family Viscaceae; genus Viscum; species Viscum album. The sequence continues at coordinate 1,041,530,776 of OY728140.1, read as the reverse complement.
ACTAAAATATGATTTCATATGTTTTTAATTGTTTTTACATTTATCCAATAAATAATAGATGCTTAAAATACGGAAAGAATTCAATTTTAGGCGTATATGCCCTAGTTTTCACTAAAGGTTCACTTATCACCTTTTGATGTTGAACCATCATTAAATATAGTTTTGACCACTCTTATACATTCTTTTGGACCAAATAAAACTCTTATTAAGAATCGAGACATCAAATTTTACTTTGTGTAATTTTTTGGTATCTTTCTGATAAAGTTCATTTTTTTAATGAGTAGTGTAGAATGTTGTGTTTTAATTCAAAACCTCTTTTTAATCTAATTTATTTATATGATTAGATAATATTTTGAATTGGTTTTAAAGTTAAATTAGAAAATATTTTTACCATTTTATCCAATGGTGGTCATTGGAATCAATTTCACTTTGAAATTAGACTTAAACTGGTGTCAATCTTTTGATACTTATTGTTTTGTAAAAACACGCTATTTGCTCTGGCAGCGGGAATTAATTATTAAATTAATTAATGTGACTTATATAATTTGAATTTTGTAAAAAAGACTTCATTTTTGAATTTGGAGTATCAAATATAGCTTAGGGTGAATTTTTGGTAATTTTCTGAAAAACTTCAATTTTTGATGAATAGTGAAACCACTAAGTGATAATCAAGCAAACTGATTTTTCAGTTAAATGAAAGTTTACCACTAATGTGTATTGAATTTTGAAAATCCGACATACATGGTTGTCATTAAGAAGTAAAATGTGATTCAATGAGATTATAATAATTTTTTGGTGAATAGTAACTTATTAAGTTTTTAATCGCGATTAGTGATAATTAGTGTAGTTTAAGGTATAAATAATACTTTAAAAATATGAAATGACCTAGACACATGTCCCAACCCTATTGGTTGTGTCATGGCCGACCAAGACAAGCCATGGCCTAACTTGGGGACCCCATGGATCCACTTTTGTTGGGAAATAACATAAAATACTTTTTATTTAATGTTAAAGTGAAAATGACACTAACATGGTATGTTTTACTAAAACAATTTTTAAGTGGGGTTATACAAGTCCAAATTTTGATTATAAATAGTCATTGGAAAGCTAAAAAGATTTCCTATATCATAGTATTTTTTTTATAATTTTTAGACATTAAAGAAATTAAATTATTTATGACATAATAATGATGCAGCGATGACATCATTATTTGACAATTTAATTAAAATGGAAAGATAATGAAAAATCTACAATATACACATGGACAAAACCAATTGGATGAGTGGATTTCGATGTCTTATCACCTTATCCACGAATTCTACCAATGTGGGACCCTTTAAAACCGAAAAGCATTTTCAAATAATGTAATATTTCATTGCTTTCCAAAAGTGCCCCTCCTCTCCTCTTATAAAAGGCCCCCACCTCTACCTCTTTTCCCACACCCCTCAAGCCTTTGGCTCGGCCAACCCCTGCCCATTTACTCTCTCAACATCCCTCTCCTAATCCTAGAGGATCCCCTTTGGGCAGAATCCTTTCAAAGGAAGCCTTTAGGCTCAAATCAAAAGGAGATTACACTTTTAAAGGTAATTCATTCTCTCTTGTTCATTTGTTTTATTTTGCTTCTCCAAACCTCTAATATCTTTTTATTTACTTCTTTTGTAACAACACCAGTATCTTCAATATACTAGGATGTTGTTACAAGATTTATTTGAGCTACACTCTCACACAACTACATCAAATGGTTAAAGAACATACGGTTTCCGTGGATGGTGAAATTCTGCCTCCCGAAACGATGATTGTTCAATACTCATTTAACACCTTCAAAGGTGGCCATTATGATGTCACTATTTTTATATATGATATATAGTATGTTTATGTTTTCCTTAAGATTCTGTTTTTTACATTTTGGTCAAACCTTTATGGTTCTCATTATGGGTAAACACGATATCTTCATTTAAGGAAGTGCGGACTACCGCCCCCTCAAAGTGATTTGATTCGTTAAATACCATATGTGGGACATATAAAGGATGGAACTATGATATTAAATATGATATTATACTGGAATTATAATATACCTTTATATCATTATTATTCCATTCTATAAAATACGAATAGAAATGAAAGTAGCGTTCATGCGTACGTACGGCTTACCGTCTCCATGAACGGTGCATTTCATTTCTTACCTCTAAATGATTATGTAATGTTATAAATGCATGAATGTACTGGATATATATGACATATATTATATCTACAACATGAATACAATTCTAGATATAATAAACATTTGGCCACATGAACAACATGTAATTGTAAGAAGTCCACTTTCGACTTAAGAACCAAATACCGACAATATGAACATTATTAATTTAAATGATTACATAATGTTCACGACATGTCAATAATTGATATAAAAGGAATAATGAACTTGGAAAAGGTTCTTAAGCAAATAGAAATTAACTCAAGTTTATTATTCAGGACGTTAAAGAACGATCGAGTCAAGTCGGACCCGAGGTAAGGGATCCTACAACTCTCTTTCTTTTTAAGTACACTCTTTTCTGTCATTTCTTTTAAGCTCATCTTTCTTATGATTGGGATGTTATTTTATATTAATCCTACTGTAATTTTTATGTTCATGTGATGAGAGACCATATTCTCTCTCATCAATCCATTTTGGAAGTTTTATGTGGCGCCGTTAGGCTGCCGAGTTTTCGTAAGGGATTTTTCATCTCACTTTTATTCCCGTGAGATCTATGCTACATTTGCCACAAATTCCATTGAGTGGTGTATGTACTGCCCATTATTCTACTCTTTGTGTAATATACTTTCGTTTATGAGTATTTACATCAATGATCTATTGTCCTTCTTTCTTGGGGTGTATGTTTTGAAAGATACCCAAGTCGGTAAGGGAACCTTTCACCCTCCTCTTTTTTAAAAGACTTCTTTTGTTGGGTCTGTTAATTTACATATTGCTATGTTAGGATATGTTCTCATATATCCTTATTGATGTAAATTTTATGTCCAAGTGATGAGATACACTTTTTATCTCTCATCAACTCATTTTGATGTGATGCCGTTAGGCTGTCAAGGGAACTTTTTAACCCAATTTCGATTTCTTTGGGTTGAACATGTAGTCATTGAATATGTCATCCATTGAATATGTGTGAACAACCTTTTATTGTTTTACACTTAATATCCACTCATATTGGGTGTATTTATATTTGTCACACATATTTTTGAGATTGATTTGTCCTTGATTTAAGGATACCTTCTTTATAAGGGATTTCATCACATTTTACATCCCTTTTGAGACTTCATTGTTGTTATGCACCAATTCACTCTTATATGGTGTATATACTGTCCTTTGGAATATTATATCATGGATTCCTTTATTCCCATGATATTACAAAGTTTTGACTAAATGTTATTCCTCAATTATTGTATTCAAGTGTCTCTAATTTTGGTAAAACCCCTTTAACCAAAATATCGTTTTAAATGTTTTAATTATTCGTTCTTATTAATATCCATGTTTTCAAAGTGGTTTTAAGGATTTATTTATATGGATATTAATGGTTTAAAATTTTAAAAGCTTCAAGGTGGTATGGGACACTTTGATTCAAAAATCTCTTTATTAAATGTTTTAAATGGTTTTGAAAATGGTTTTTAATGGATTCATTATTTCAATATCTTAAACTGTTATATTGTGATTGAAATGTGGAAATGTTATGTTTCATTTATTCATGTTTTATGTGATACGATTATGCTATGGTTCTTGGGCATTGTTATGAAGAACGGGTGGTTCTGTGATAAACTAAGGGCGGGTGAGCCCGATATAGCTCTCCAATGCATTGGGTAACGCGAAGGAGTGAAACGTTAAGGTTTCTCCGAAGAGATTTTAGGGAATATACTGTGATGGGTATTCCAAACGTAACCAAGAGGGTTACTCCCTACGTAAGAATGTTATGAATGCCTCAAGTTACCTTTATGTCTTGTGATTTCTATGATTTATTCATGATTTGATGAGGTAGGTTAAAGTGCCTATGTTTTATGGGTGAATTATGATTTCATTCTTGTGTATATATGAACTCATGTTTCCTTTCCATATTTTTATATCCCTTACTGAGCTTTTTATGCTCATCCCAAGTTTCTGAAATGTTTTTCAGGTCAAGGGGAAAGGTACATGATAAGACGGTAGAGTCAAGGATGTGTTAAGAGAGAATCCATGTTTTATTTTAAATATGTTCTCGTTGATGGGAAGAATGAATATTGTCATTTATGTAATCCACTTTGTTTAAATGTGGAATGTAATGCAAGTTTCATGATCTAATTCTCTAAAACTCTAAACCTGAAAAGATCCTCAATGTGTAATCTTGTAATAACTCAAGATTAAGTAAGTTTTAAGGCTGGGGCCTTATAGTTTATTTGTAGAGAATGACAAGTAATGCCATAAGTAAAAACTACGATAGATAATGGATAAATTTAACGTCCAAACTAGCATGAATTTCAAGTGTAGTATAGGAGCTTGCACACATTACTACTATAATTGAAATTCAAGGTGTTTGTGTCCCAACCTGTTAATCCACCTTAAGAAGTGTGGGTATAAATTCATACAGGAGACTCATGAATCAAGCATGTGATGGTTCTATTATAATGTTATCATCAATGTATGATGTTAGTTACGGTCTCTACATCACAACATGGATGATATTGCATGAAGTATCATCTCCAAGAACCTTGCGAGGAGAAATTGAAGTAAGATTTGAATGTGATGATTGCACTCGCTTTGTGTAAAGTAAAAGAAAGTTCATAATCTTCCATGGAATCCCACTCTTATGACTTTTATACCCAATTACTCTAGTTTCGTTTAAGGATACAAATGAATGGTATAAAGTAAGCACTTCATTACCTTTAAGGTAACATTTTCCAAGTAATAAGAATATTAAAGAAAATATTATCTTTTGTTCTTATGGCGAATAAATTGAATGAAAAGGTGAAAAGGCCTATGGAAAGTTATGTCAAAGGCACCTTTGTGATGTCCTTCAAAGAAAAGAGGTTGGTTATTTAACAGGAGGTTATTTGCATCACATATAATGAAATAAATTTGTGGGATTTTAAAATGCAATGAATTGAAATACAAGAAGCAAGTACCCACTTCTCGTTCAGGTATATTCATCAATATAAATTAATGTTTCTAACATACTTCTTGTGTATTGAATACAATATGCCAATAACATATGTGTATTTAAATACAGTAACCAAGTAAGTATAGAAACGTTATAAGAAGTAAAGTGTTTTCTCCAAGTAGATGGGAAAGGGTGATTCCTAAGTCAGTGAAGAGAAACACATAACATCTAATTGTCAGGTGAATGATTTTAGTTGAAAAAGTTGTTGAGTATAACCAAAACATTTATCTCACATGCCCTTTTGGTCATAATGAGACATTATTCCAAGTTTAGGAATGAATGTTGTTTGTGGTGTAACGTACTCAAAAATAGTTCAGACATATTTGAATCAAAGGCAATACATGATGAATATAAAAATGTAAGACTTGCCCAATTGTGGCAATATAATTCTTTATCAAGTAAAACTAAAAGTGGATGTCAAGAATATACCTAGTATGGTATTTAGGCTCAGCATAGCTAAACACCTTTGGTAATATAATTCTTTATCAAGTAAAAATAAAAGTGGATGTCAAGAATATACCCAGTATGGTATTTAGGCTCAGCACAGCTAAACACCTTTGGTATTATTGACATATTTAGTTTAGACAAAGAAACCTTTAGAAATAAAGGTATACCACAAAGCTTTCAGGGTTAGTTCAACAAGAGAGTGTGAACTATTCCAAGGGAAAGTTAGTGGTAAAGATACTTCATAAGATTCCTTTATGAAATTAAGAAATGTAATAGTGAAGTATATACATGGTCTGAAGATATGAGTTGCTTCAAGACAACGTGCCAAAGAATATCTTGATTATGCAATCTTCAATCATGATAATGTAGTGTGGAGTAATTCTTAAACGCACATTATCTTATCTACATCATAGTATTGATGTTCATAAGGAGGATTGATGATAAAGTCTTACATGTCATCATAGATCAACAAAATGTAGCATGGAGTAATTCCTAAACGCACATTTTATACATCAGATCCATGATGTAAGTTGCATCAATGTTACAACCTGCAGTAATTTTCATCATATTTCAAGACATGATTGCAAATAACGGTGAAAATCCATAACCAATATGCCAACTAAAAATGAAAAATGGATATCGTACAAGTAATAGTATGATGGAAATCCATTATGTCATAGGACATGTGTTGCAGATGCAAAACATTTGTTAGGATTTAAACAAACATGCATCAAGCTAAACACATGGTGCATCAAAGAAAATATCCTAAAATTTGAATAGTATATTACGTAAATTCCTAAGAAAAGATGTGGTCAAGTATTAGACTACATTTCTATATAAGGGTACACATCTCTATTAGAGATAGTGAGAGTTGAATTGTCTTGGACTTGGTCAATGCTTGATGTAGAGACTCATAGCTTGACGTACATGGATATTACATTACTTTTGCAGAATACTTAATACATAACAAAAATAGACACCCAAGGACCGTAATAGTTTAGTGTCTTTGGAAACTCAGAACATAATCTTCTAATCATGGTGAAAGATCTTCAATATCTCCCATAAAGATTTTCCCCTTTTGTTTTCTTACCTAAAACCTTTCTTTATATCCTGTGGAAAGGAAAACATAAAAAGGGTGAGCTCAAATGCTCAATAAGGGTAAGCATGGAGAAAATAAAACAAATCATATTCATTTGAACTTAAAAACATGAACATAAAGTTTAAACATCAAAATCTTGAGTCGTGAAATAAATCTTGGCAGTACGTAAGACAGATCATAAAGAAACATTAATCATGATAAAACAGCATGGGAATAAAATATGTAATTGTGGAAAACCATTAAGAACATGATATTATTTTCATAGTAGCAAAGACATGGCTTACAAAACCATTATAGTGGACAAAGTCTATTACTGAACCGAGTTTACTTGTCGTTCCAGCCTTGTATTACTGAACCAGATTTACTTATCGTTTCACCCATGTCTATCTCATGAGATATAAATCATTACCCAATGCATTGGAGGGAGATATAGGTCTCACCAATCTCATAATGAAATCATTTTTTCAGGTGACACAAAATAAACATAAATCATTCATCATAACCCAACGAATAAAATGAGTTTAACAAACATCATCTCATCATAACATAATCCATATAAAACAATGGATATAATTTCATCATAAACAAAATCAAACCTTGTAAATAATAGAGACATTTTTCTTGAAACATAACCATATTAAAGAATGTCATTATAGATGGAAAATAGTTTTGATAGAACACTTGAAATGAATTCTTGAGGAAAATATCCTTTCTTCTTTCAAATCATTTTTTTTCTCAAAATGACATTCAATTTTAAAAGAAAAGAATTTTGTTGAAAATAATCATGAAATCTTATAGAGGAAGCTTCATGGAAATAAGGCGTTATGAAACTATTAAAATCTGTTCATTCCGTATAAGTTAAAAAAACATCATCCTCATACTTTTGCCGGAAAAGTCAAAAATTACCTCATATGGTAAACAAAAGAAAAATATCTTCCATACCACATAGTAAAAGTCAAAAATAGGTAAACACGACTTTAAACATACATGGAAGAATAGTAAAAAAAACTTTATGGAAATATTTTTATAAAACATGGACATGGATGATAAATATAACCCCAGTAAATACTTATAAATAAACAATCTCGGATAAGAACGAGATTGATATAACTATCCCTTACCTTAGGTCCAATTTCTTTCATACGTGTCTGAACCTCCTGTATAATGATTTAAATAATGTCATTGACTTATTCAAGAATCATAGTCATTTTTATGATATCATATATAATTTACTTATGACTTTATATTACTCGTTCATTTATCAATTCAATGTTGAAGCAACGTTTGGGGTAATAATCGTTTCATTTATCGTTAGTGTTTGGACTTGGTGTTTTTGATATTATTACTTATATCATGATTTACATACTTACATAATTTAAAATAAGATTTATATATCATATATATATTCAGTGTATATATATATATATAATAGATAGATAAATGAAATGAAATACATTGTTCATGGAGACGGTAGGTCGTACGTACGCATGAACGCTGTTTTCTTTTCCTTATTGACTTGAATGGAAGTAGATGACACACACATATATATATATATACATAAATCAAGTAGCATTATTATGTCATATATCTCATTATTATTCATTATATATACTTTATAATCATTCTTGAATGGTTAACATGGAGAATGAATCTCACTGCATCGTGGAAACGGTAATCCGTACGTACGCACGAGCGATGATATCATTCCCATAATTATTGAATGGAATTGAAGTGGACGATATAATATCTCATAATTAGTATCATGTTATAATAATCATATATAGTTATTATTTCCACCATTATACTCATCCAAGTAAGGTGGTGGTGGAAAAACATATTACACCACAGCGTGGTGACGGTATTACGTACGTACACACGCGCGGTGATTTCATTTTTCGTAGGATGGATAGAAGGTGAAATAAGGTTGTTTAATATTTATAATAACATATCAGTATATGAGTGATACTGATATTATTACTTTATAATTAAACAACTAAAGAAGAGGAAGTAGAAGAAGAAATAAATTTGAAAGAATCGGTAGAAGATATTACATCTTCCTCAAAGTGTCTCCTTTAAACTTCCTCTTAGGGAACTAGAGTTGGTCTTTTGAGAAGACCATCACCTCTATAATGTAACTAGAAATGTTGAGAAGAGGAATTGGCAGAGGTTGGATGAGCTTGAAGGCTCAAAATTGATTGAAGAGGAGAGGGAAGGAGGTGCCCTTATATAGAAGAGGAGATGGGCACTTTTGGAAACCTCAAAAATATTAATTTATAATAAAACTCAACCCCACTTAAAAACCTCCAAAATGACTTAACTTCGAAGATGATATGAGATAGGGTGGTAATCTCATCAACCAATAAAATTTTGATATGTTTGGAATTTATTTTAAACCTTATCATTTTGATTTATCCTTATTTAATCTATTTGATTTTATTTGTGGTAATAATATTCTAAATTTTAAAGGGTTATGAATGCTTACTTATGTGTTGTGAATTATCCATAATTAGATACTTTATGAAATTATCGACCATATAAATTTCAATTTGTAATTTTTAAATATTTTTGTGATTTTTAAATAATTTAATAATACGTTATTTTTATAAAATATCAATAGTGTCAATTTTAACACTATTCATTTATTTGAATTTAAATAAAATCCAAACAGATGATAGAGTCGAACCAAAATATTTAATAGATTCCTAACATATCATATTTATCTAGAAAATTTGTGTAGAACATTAATTATATCATATAATATTTATTTTAATATTTTTAAAACCATTTATTTGATATTTCTCTTAATAAAATTATTACTACAACATTTTGTATAATTATTTAATATACTTATTGGTTTCATAGAAATTAAAAATAAAATACTATAATGAAGATAAATCTAATAGCTTTCATAAGAATACTTTTAGTCGAATTTATCTTCTAAAACACCCATTTTTAAAATATTATGTTTATTAAATTATGAAGGTAACAACTTTGACATCATTTAAAATAAAATAATATAAATGTCCTAATCTGTTTTATAAGTCTTCAAATGGTCCACAAGTCGACACTTGGATGCTTATGGTGTATATATACCCGACCAATAAGTTTTGGTTAAGTGTTTGGGTCTTTTGAAGGGTATCATTATTTTAATAAAAAATATATTATTGATTTTTTACTAAATAAATAATTTTTGCATCATTAATGTATAAATTATTAAGGTAATTATATATTTCTTAAAAATTACAAATAAATTGTCATGATAAATAAAAACATTTTAGCTTTCAAATGAGTATTTATAATCGAATTTATATTCTGTATAACCATATATTAAAAATAATTTAATTATTAGAGTTTGAGTGAGACATATTTCACTTTTCTTTAAATAAAATAAATTAAAGGTCTTAATCTTATCCAAGTGGGTTCCAAAAGATAAAATTTCAACCCAAGTATATTTTAGGACGAAATATAATCATCCAATTATATTAAGACAATTGTTAGGGTAATTTTATAATATTATTTGTACCCTTAATTACCTAATTTACCTTTAACTATAGTAAATAAAATTTACCGTAGTTACTATTCATAATGCCCAAAAAAATAAAAGTAGCCTATAAACATAATTTGAACCTACTGATTCCAAATATGGAATCTATTTTTCTAAATTCAAGACACATAAGTTGCAGAAATTTAATTTAAAATTAATCTCGTTGTCGAAAAAAAAACGGGCTTTTGTTTAAAACATTGCAAAAGATTAAAATGATTTTACCTATGAATTCATTGTAAAATTAATGATAATGACATACATTATATTAAATGATAAAAATATATTCTATTTATACTTTAAAACTATTCAATATTATAATTTAACCATATAAATTATCTCGATGAAAAAAGTTTCTTTTAAGTAAAATTTAGCGTATTTTTACTATTCATCAAAATATGAAAGTTATCATAAAATTATGAAAAATTTATCCAAAAGTAAATTTTTATATCCTGATTCAAAATAATTAGTTTATTTTGTCAAATTGAACTTATAAACTTGTCAAAAATTAGATTTAAAAAGAGTGTGCCATCAAAAGGCAGCAAAACTTCGTTTTTTTGAAAAATACTTCCTTTATATGAAAAATTGATTTTGTTCTCATGTCATGTTCTAGAAAATGTGTAAGATGAATTATAATGTTATAAAATTCAAAATGTAGTAAATATTATTCATAACAGCTAGTTCATAATAATATTATAATATATCATTGTTTAGTGAAACTCAGTATTGCGTACCATGCAAGCTATCGAGGAAGGCCGCCCTTGCGTGTAACACAAGTCAAGTATATTTTTGTATATACTGCAAGCTAATCTTGGTGTAGCATACAACAGAAAATATCAAAGAAATTAAAAAGAATATATCTCATAAAATCTCGGGGTGTTACACTTGAGATGCGCAAATGGTCAGCATAGGAACAAGTTCCACAAGTACATGTGGAATAGGAACGTTCCAGAGACACATACTGCGTAGGAAGGATGAAACCATAGTGATGGTTTTATATTCACCGCAGCCGATGATAAATTATTCATTAAGAATAATAAATCCTACAAGTAAGCACTATATAGAAATTAGCTAAGATTGACAAGATCAATTAAAATTCAATAATGGATTTCATCTATCAAATTGAAAAGGGGCTTATAAATTGAATATTACGATGGGTATTCATATGAGATGATACATGGATGGTTCAAGCCTGGTACCAATAAGGCTCGATTGATTATACAAGTCGGTATGCCTAAATCCATTAGAATTTTACTTTTCATAGCTAAACTTCTAAGATCATTAAATTGGTCATTGGATGTCATGATCATCTTTCGTGAAATGTGACTATACGACACCACCAGAAAGGGATGATGACACCATCAAATGTCAATGACGGTTGCAAGTTACTGAAATCCAATTCTGGATTAAAGTAAGCAACAAGATCTTAGAACATTCATTTAGAATGAATCTTTTTCATATGTCTACCAAATGTTAGTGGGAGCACTAATGTTTTCCAAGAGAAATATGTTTGGCAACATATAGAAAACAGATCTTGGTTTTACAGTTATATAAGATCAGGTTAAAAGTAATTCTCTAATGATTGACTTAAAGTAGCAACCTAAGTTCTAGGGAATTGGATCTATCGAATTAGATCTAACGGTTTCTTGGACCTATTCAATCGTACATAAAGTGACATTGTATTGAAAAAAAACAAGTTGAAACCATTCAAGTTTAAAATTGTTGTCAATGTCACATGGCTTAATCTCTCCAGGTTGACATGTTCGGAACATGGGAAGAGATTAAAGTTGTGAGTTGAGTTCCATACACTCCAACAATGGATCAATCATGTATGTATGTCATGATATGTACAAGAATTGATATTGCTAGGATATAATTTATAGTAGGTAGATATCAATTATATCTAGGAGCACTACAAGTGAAGCAGTCAGAACTATCATCTTGTACTTCAGCAAGTACAAATTATATGTACCTGGTATGTGGAGAAGGATACTAGTCATTATGGGACACAAACTAGTAATCCTTAGATCAATTTGATCTAGTATCGCAGTTAGGCAATGGTGATGAGCGAGTTAAGCTCGTAAAATCTAGTGGTAATCAAACCTACAAATACCGAGTACGTTGCAACTTCTAAGGCAACTAAGAAGCAGTTATCAATCGCAGCGATTTGTTCCAGTTCTTGGAATCGCACCTAGTGAGAAAAGTATTATAATATAAATTATAATATTCTCACTAGCCAAGATGTCAAGTTATGGCAATGGACAAAAGGGATATACTCGGGGATACCATCTCTTGAGAAGTTTTACTCAATGAGATGAGGTCGCATACAACAGATATGTCACATGGTGAAAACGTGGCAGACCTAGTAGTTAAAGCCATTACTCAGCAGAAGCATGATCTTTATCATGTGAGTAGCTAACAAGTTTGGTTAGCAAGTTGGCTCTAGTGCAAGTGGGGGTGTTGAAATAGTGGGTTCCCTAGACCCAACTATGTCTTACTTTTGATTATCATATCACGTATACAGTTAGTTATACATGATGTCATCTTACCATTATAGTGTAGACTTTTCTGCATCCACTATTAAAATGGTAATGTCCAAAGATTAATTGTTGTGTCGAAAGGTTATAGAAGATCTCAAGCTATAATGAGAAACTTGAGATACAATGACATTAATCTTAAATAGATGTTCTATAGTCTAGATACATCTTATTGATCGGACACAATAGATGTTTGACTATCAGGTGCTGGGGGCTCATAAGCATTGAGACTTCTTCTCATGACGTTCGCATTTGGTGATCTCCAGTAGCGAGATCATGAGGATTGACCCACCAATAGGAACACCATATGTTTTGGGTGTCATTGGTTGTTCCTATCTATGGACATATGTATTGGTCTCCTGACTTGAGATCATTACCAGTGTGTGTCATTTGATTGCGTACTTTGATGCAAGGCAAAAACCATGGTATTGAAATCGCGGCGAGGTAGCTTGTGTTGGATGCATCGTTGGTGGTATGACGTTGGTTGAATGGTCAAGAAAAGATTTGTCGCTTTCAAGTTTAGAAAGTTGTAAATCTCATGTCTGGTTGATCAGGATGGTGCTACCTTTATAAGTCTTTGGCCAAAGTAGTCAAAAGGTAAATCCATCCGGAAAGATCAACAAATAATAAAGTAATAAAAGGGCGATGACACAAGTGTGCGTCTTGCTTTATGAGATATTTAAAGACAAAAAGATTATAGTACGCAGTCAGTGTTCGTAGGTTGATTGTCGTTGCTATGACAATCTTTATCTCTATAGGAACCATGATGGATTGCTAGACTCCACTCTTGATCTGTGGATTTTATTCAATGCTATCGAGATAAGGACCTAGAGAGTCACGCACAATAGCGTATTCAAGAATCTGTCATATTCAGTTGAATAGGTATATAGACATGGTAGACCCCACCACCGGGTCCGAGTGTTGTACAAAGTATCGATCACCGATAATTAAATAAATTCATTATTATTCAAGTTATGAATAATTGAGATTGAATTTGTTTAATGTATTTACAATTTAAGTAAATATGGGAAAATATTAATCGAATTAATATTATTTTAATATTCAAGATTTGTTTAATATTAAGCGGGATAGCGAGTCAAGTTAAATGGCTCGGTTTTTATCACGTAATATATTTTATATATATTACAGGTATGTGATAAAATAATAAATAATATTGACATAGTTTAGTTCTTCAGAATTATTTATTAAGTGGATGTTGAAATAAACGGGGGTTGGGGAATCCAACCAGGTATTTAGCAACACCACTATAAATAAAGGAGGAGGCACTCTCTCCATTGGACGATTCATTCATTTTCATGGAATGAAAATGAGAGTCTCTCTCTCCTCCCGCTTCCTAAAGAGAGAAGCAGTTGATCTTAGAGCATGGATCAGGATCTTCCTCATCCATCGAAGGGATCTCGATGTGGTGGTCTTCAGGACGTTGAAGACATCATCGGATCGCCGCGCTAGCACATAGAATTCGACGATCGATGTTCCAGAGGATTTTAGAAGCGCGTGTGGACGATCTAGAGGGATTCTGCAATGGATCCCTCAAGCGACGATCACCATCGACTAGTTGCAGTCGACCGCGACTTCATATTTGAAATGAGTATGTTTTCAGTTTATTTTTGTGCTCTTTATAATTTACGCAAGATCCTCGAACCTTATCAGGACTCGGATCGTCAGCGTCGACAAGTTCTGTCGACCCGTCGATGAAAATTTTAAATCCCCAGCCCACCGGCTTCCGTTGTGAGCCCCGAAACCTTTCAGTCGACACCACCGAACAAGATGTATCATGAGATGACTAGATTTGTTGAGAAGCCCGTATTTTCTTGTGAGGATCCTGTTTCGTGGATTGTTAGAGTTGAGATGTATTTTTTCATCTATTATATCTGCGAGGAGATGAAGGTCCAACTAGTGCAATTGTGTACGGAGGGCCTAGCTCTATATTGGATCATTTCTTTAAGGTTTGTCAAGTCGAAAATAACCTAGGCACAACTGGGCGAGCTCCTTGAAAGATATGGTAATGTAACGGAGGGAGATCCAGTGATTTTTTTGAATATTTTGCAATAGTTTGGGGTTGTAGATGAATATATTGATGAGTTCGAGCGCATAGCCCTGCGGATACCAAACTTTTCAGAGAAATGGTATATTAGCATGTACATTGGTGAATTGAAGCCGAAAATTGAGAGCACTGTTATGACTCATGTGTCGCAGGACAAAGTGCATCTGTTGACCTTGTCTATGAGAATTGAGTAAGAACTCTGGGCGAAGGGAATTCTCCGACCACTGGAAACACCTATCAAGCCTAACGTGACACATGGACATGGAGGGAATTGGAGTTTGAGACTAGCCAATCTTATTTCCCCCATGGTTGGGAAAGAAAGGTAGAGGAGCAATGAAAACGCATCACTAAAAAGGAGTCTGGAATCTATCCAGAGAATATTTTGAGAGAAAGGCCAAAGGCTTGTGTTAGACATGCGACCAGAAATTTACTCCTGAACATAAATGTCCAGAAAAGGGGTTCAAATTGATGGGGGGCACGGTTGTTAAGGAGAGCTCTTATTAGAAGGGAAAGGTTGGCACGAGAGGGGAGTGGAGAGAATATTGTGGGAAACCAACCATTCGGCTTGGTCGCAGCTTCAGCTTGGGCGAGGGAGCACCAATGCCTCTCAATTCTTCTTTTCCTGTTTCATTCCTTTGTTTCCTCCCATACGTAATTCTAGTTCGACTCGCTCTATATAAAAAAGTCATGTTCAGGTGTTATTGTTGGTATGGGAACCTATTAGACACTATCTTGTACAATGATGGATATTCTCAAATCATAACCATTTATAAATGTTTTATATGATGAAGCTACCATGTTTATGAAAAATATAGAATTTGTTAGCATTTCTTCACATCCTGATGAGAGAAATTTCAGAATAAATTATTTAAAATCTGATAAATATCAATCCAAAATAAATTCCTTTTTCACAAGAAAATATGTACATATATCATGTTCAAACTATAATACGATATATATAATAGCCTAAATGTGCCATATAAACAATGTTATACATATAAGAAAAATATTTTATTCCATTTCAAGTAATGCATTGACCACCACGCCCTAATGGTGGGTTCCACATATTAATAGGCTGAACTCAAATTCCTCCATAATAATCCTTACATTCCCAAAACAAAACCCCACTTATGAATACAATAAATTGCATCCCCAATAGACCCATTATGATAACACACTAACCATACCAAACCATACTACAACCCTTCATGGGTTAGAGATAAGGCCAATTATGCCTCCCCATGATCTCCTATAATAGGACAGAGGGTGGAGACTAGAAAAAAGAGCATATACACACAAAATGGGTGGAATGTTTCCTTTGAACAAATAAAATAATCTCCAACTTGCTCTCCATATGCATCAAATATGCACAACACAATGAATTGAGAATGAATGAAAGATGTGAAATGATAAGAGAGGTGGTGAACCCAATACCCAATATACCTCTCTAAGGGGAGATTTGAGGTTATTTTATAATGAATAATAAAGACCACATAAGACCACAAGTTCGATGTGAGACGGGAACTCCAACACTCCCCCTCAAGCTAGGTCTACCTAGCTTGAAAACATAATTAAAGAAAACAAAACAAAGAAAACAAAGCAAACATAAAATACTGCAAAAACTCCTCAAGCTAGACATACCCAGCTTGATTACAAAACAATACATAGAAAATCAAAATATCCAAATATATGGCTCATATAATCTCATTTAAGAATCATAGTGCATCTCATGTATAACCTAGCCTGACTCGAGGCTTATCCAAACGCATGACTCGCATTCCAATTTTTCTCTTTCCTCACCCAATCCCAAGGCTCCCTGTAAGTAACCAACTACTTTGAACACTTCACATTTAATTTGTTAGAGCAAAACATCTCAAAACATAACCATATTCCTAGAAAACATGTCATTATTTTTGTTCATATTTATCTATTAAAATAGACTCTTTCATTTTGCAAAAAAAAACATAGGCACTTACCTTTTATATTGTTTAGACTTTTATGAATTAATATATTAATTCTAATAAGCATAATTTAAACTAAAATCCCCATTTTAGACCTGATTGTCCAATCTATCAATGAATATAAAATTGAATAATTATTTCCCCTTTTATTTACACTTTCAATCATCAAAAATATAATTTCTAGAAAAATAACATCACTTTTCATCATAACAATTCCATACTAAACATGATCCCACCTCTTAACTAGTTACTCTAGTTCATTATTTGAATTTAGTCCCTTTAAACTTTCATTTTCACATGTATATATACACATTCCAACAAAAAAAATATCAAGTTAAAACACTCATAACACTAAGGAAATTATCTAACCAAAAAAGAAAAATTCATATATTCAACACATAAATATAGAAAGCAGGAAACAACACATAAACACATCAATGTAACATAAAAATATCAATTTTTTCATTTATTATATCATCATTAATTCCATAATTAATGAATACGTAAAATTCATAATTGTTTAATTATATTATTCAGTGAATCGTTACATTACAGATGAAATTCTGTATTTTTAGCATTTAACCATTATCATAAAATTTTATAACACACAATAAATAAGGAAAAATCATTCTACATCATTAAAACTAATTTATCATATAATTTAATTATATTGAACAATTTAATCACCAAATAAGTACACTATTTTTTAAAATTATATCAACTAAACAACAATGAGTGTATGGGGTCTCCTAAATCACACAAGGTGTATAATCTGCATTAGGAGGGAAGACTTGATTCATTCTAGAATACATGAAATCAATAAAATCACTAAACTAGTAGAAAAAGAAAATAATTATTACCTTGCAAAAATAATACATTGTTTCCTTCTCATAAAATGATTGGTCACCTGTATCTCTTAGTTTGGCGAAGCCAACGACACTTATAGATCAGGATTCTCACTTGAAACAATGGTGAAATTGTCAGCATATCTTATGAGAAGAAAGGGAGAGTTTACGGTGGGAGAAATTCATAGGAATGACCCCTAAAAATATTAGAAGTGTAGAATTAATCTAATTTGCATTATACCGAAATTACTGAAATGCGGGAAAAACACCAAGAAACCTATATTTTACCCCATAAAAAGCCACTGCATAATCAATGACTTGCGTAGGTAACCCCCTCCCCCTTTTATCACCATCAGGTGCCAAGTAGCATATAATAGGTACCTGAGAGAACAAGCTATAAAGATGGAACATGTTATGTTTCACCATTTCCTTCACAAAAAACACCTAAAAACTATTTAAAATGACTCAAAATTAATTTTAGGACATCAATATATATAATCAAAACATACATAAAAAACCTAGGATATTAAAAACGTGCAACTATAAGGCTTCTTGACTATAGCTCTGCATCATCACTTTGAATCACCTGAGATAGATCCATTTCATGGATCCTAAACTGGGACTGATGAATGAAATCAACATATAACTGTACTTACTGGGTAATTTCTCATGTATTTCCAGTTTTCCCCGGATGGCCACCAGAGACCTGCCGCTGAAAGTCTTCAACAGAAAGGTTAAGGTTTCGGTTGTCATTGGCGCCATTACCTGGAAAATTTGTAGATAGCATTCTTAGTGCCCGAGGCTGCCACTGAAATGGACGAACAAATCCGTTGCAAACGGAATGTGCCGCGATTTGTATGGGCTTCATTTTCACTAAATGCAATTGCATGATTCTCGAATGAGTGAAATGTGGAGACGGTGACTGCAAATGTCGTACGATGGACTGTATAGTTCTCTGCTCGCCTCAAATCCCTCGATCTATCGGTTAAAGGGTCGAAAATTGCTGTCAGCGTCGGCTCAACTCAACAAAGCCTCTGCTGTTGCCGTCTTCCCGCTCAACGACGCCACACTCTCAATTGAGTGGAGAATAGGGCTTCATAGATGTGAGTCGAGTGCTGGGAGAGACTTTTATTTAGCGGGGCGGTTGGGGTGAAACGAAGGAACCCGGCTGGGGAATCCATATGAAGGTGCAGATATAGCCTCGGTCCCATATAAAAAAATAAATTATAAAATCTACCTCAACACAATATGATATTTATCAACCATAATAGTAAGAATGTAACTGTAATCACCCACAACCAATCCAAAAAACTAATTTCACACATGAGATTTAATCCTTCTTGTCTACCACAAATCATAACTAGATATGTTGGCATGGTAGTCTCATTCTCCCATAAATACATGTGATTCATCACACGATAGAATTAATGTCACACATCTCCAGTAGCAATCAATAAATATCCAAAAACATAAAAATCAATTCATTCCAATAATCATATACAAGCGTTTATCCTACATAACCAAGAAATCTCAATGATGCACATGTCCATAAATATAAAGGGAACAAGTCGGATATCTTTGGATTGTCTCCACCCCTTCATCCAAATAGTGGATACATAAAAAATTCTTGAGATGAATATAACTAATAATCCCAAGTTATCCACCAAATAAAGAAGATATAAAATAATGAGAATCACCAAAATGAAATAATACACTGACTAATGTAGAGGTGACTAGAAATGAACCCCTAATCAAGGAAGAACCCTCACAAGAATCCACTAACATCTGCTTAATGGTGAATAACATCACAGACCCAACACCTCTACCCTACCCCAAGGTTTCTCGAGTCCTCTACACAACACCGCCTCTATGAACGTGTAATATTCTAACATTTCAAAAGAAAGATTGTGTTTGATAGCGTACAAGATACGCAACACCGAGTTTAAAACGAATTCCATGAAATATTATTATTTTAATATGTATGTTATAACCTAGTCATTAATTTGGCGGGTATGAATAGAGTTAACTACATTATGAAGAATATATATGTAAGAACTTAAACCTTCTTTTCAGGTAAGAGTTTTTCTTTTCTAATGTTTTTGAGAAAAACAGGAGAATCTGGAAATTTAAGGAGTACACACCATGTACTTTGGAGTACACATCGTGTACCTGGTTGTCGCGGGTGACCGTGTACTGGCTGTGTAACAGCCGAGTACATGACCGTGTGGGGGTGACCTGGAGACCGCCTAAAGTGGGGCCTGATAAAGGCATATACATGCCGTGTACTTTTAAAAGACATGTCGTGTACTTTTCTTTTTAATTGTTAAATCGGACCGGGGTCGCCTCTCGTTCACAAAACCCCTTTTTCTAACGACATCTTGTATAGGAGCGACCAAGGAGCGCGATTCTTCCGGAAGCCCCCGATCAATCATCTGTTTTCTGATTCAACCGCCATCGATTGCGTTGGAATCGGCACGGTGAGCTCTTCCTTCTTCTAGATCCTCGTTTCCTGATTTCTCTCCTTTTGTGAGACATCCTTGGTTGAACATTTTAGACGTTTTTGTAGATCTACCGCATTCTAGGATGATTCAAGGGTCGACGCCGGAATATATCAATCGTATAATGTCGAGGTAGGTGGTTTGTGTCTTTCTGTAGTTAGTCTTTGAATATTATGTGCAAAAGTACCCAATACCCTAGTACGGGGTATTGCGTGTTTAGGGTTTTTAGCCCTGTTAATGCTTTTTATGCCTTGTGTGCCTGAGTAGAGGTTGTTTGATTGTGAATAGGGTCATTTGTCATGCTATGGATGTGTTTCCCATGTTTGTTTTGATATTGACTGTTTGGTCTAGCTTTGCTGGTTAGGCTGCTTGTTTTCCATGCCTAGTGTTGTTACGATGAAGTGATATTATCTGATGTTGTTATATGCTTGTAATTGTTTAGCCAAGTAGTTCATGAAAGTTGTTAGCCAAGTAGTTCTTAAGGTTTACTTTGGTTGTTGAACATCGTTGTGCATGATTGACTTACACAAGGTTGTGAAAACATGGTGTAGTAGACCATAGGGGGAATGGATGTTGAAGGCTTCTCTAGAGTGTTTGTTTACTTTTACGTTGTGAGACCATAGGGGGGTGGACTTTGTGCTCCCTCTGAGTATCTGTAGTTCCACGTAGCGAGACCATAAGGAAAATTGGACGTTGAGTGCTTTCTCAGAGTGTCTATAGTTACTGATACGAGACCACATGGGGAATTGACGATTAGTTCTTCCTCAGAGAGTCTTTGCTAAAGCTGAACCAAAGGGGTTGGACTGTGAGTACTTCCTAGAGGGCTGTTTGTGTTTGGTTGGTTGAACTAGATGGGTTAGGCCGTGAGTTCTTCCCTGAGGGTTACTTGTTTTTAATTAGTTGTTTACTTGATATATGAAAATGAATGCAATTGAAACTGTAGGATTGTTTACTTTTGAGTACTTCCTTGTTTACTGCTTCATTTTGCTTATTGTCTGCCATATATATTTACTGATTGTTAGGCCCAGATCTTTGGGTGGTTGCCTATTGGGATTCGTCTCACGCCCTATTTGGGTCATGCTTTTGGGCCCAAACAGATTATATTGTTACAGGTATAGATAAGGGCAAGCACCCTTCTACGTCAGGTACTTGACTGCTGTGGAGCTAGAGAGTATGGTACCAAGCTGAGGCTTGCGATGCTGCTAGAGTTTATTTGTTTTATTTATAATTTGGTTTAGTACTGTATTCTAGCATTGTGACTTGTTTGACTATTTTCCTAGACATATGTATCATGCATCATTTATATATGTGCTCTAGTTTATTACTTTCAGTCTTCCGTTGTTTACTTATTTCATATTATTACTACATCCGCTATTGTTATCTATTTATTTCTGCTGCATTACTCTACCAATGAGGGCATAGTTTTCCCACTATCACACCCAAGACCCTCGCTGCTAGTTAGAAACCTCTGATTTTTGGGGAAATGCGCTTGAGGCCATGTGACCAACTGGGTATGGGGCACCTCTGGGTGGCACCCGAAATCGAGACATTACAAAGTGGTATCAAAGGACATTCTTTTATTCTTGACTTACTGTTTGGAGCCTATAGACAAGGATAGGAAGGAATAGGTGGTTGGTAATAAGTTGTGCCCGGGAGTAGCTAACTCGTGTACATGGAAAAGCCAATTTACCTCGTATATTGCAATTTTTCTGGTTTTGAAATTTTTACAGTTGATTTGATTTCACCATTGGGTGATTCACATGTTTTGTACTGTTAACGTTGATAATATCGAGGTTCTATTTTTGTTTCAACCTGATGAGATGAAGGTATGTCATCTCATGTATCATATAGGCACTTTTTAGAGATCACATGTCATGCATTCTTGTCATGCCATTTAGAATGCATTACTGATTGCATGTTGTTGTGATAGATGTTGTGCTAGATATGCATGTTGTTATGATATATGCCTTGATAGAATATCTGCTATTTGATAGGGTATTTCTAATACGTAAGGTTTCATTTGAATGAGCGCCAAACTTTGGTTATTGAGGTGTTATAATCCCTCACGGATCGAAATTTGGTGGACCATTGCTTTGTTATTCCTTGTATATGACATGAATATGATGCTAAGATTTGATTCACAGCGAGTATGGGCCCCCACATATCAGAATTTGGAACTTTGATGTTTATTATAGTCTTTTTTGGGATTTCGGAGTAGTTTCTGAGGAATAGTGTCTAAAAAACCCATAATACACAGTGTGTATTGCAGAATACACGCCATGTGTCCTTCTGTTCGGGAAGGAACTGTTTTTCTTAAGTACACGTCGTGTAGTTTCTAATCGTGTAAATGACTATGTGGGCAGAGACACAGGGATGGGAAATTTTTTGTGGGACACGCTGTGTACCCTATGTGCACGTTGTGTCTTAGGAGCCATGTATCAGGCCGTGTGACTAATGACACAGGTGGATTATGGGTAGTTAGTACACACTGTGTCTAACACAAACACGTTGTGTAGAGTCATTCATGTAACTGACCATGTGACTAACAACACGGGTCAGTGAAGTTCTTTCTAGTACACACTGTGTCTGGAATGAACACACCATGTAGTCTTATTATAAGAGAACCGTGCGAGTTGGTCGTGTAAAAGAACTCGGGTAGGGGAAAATGATTCAAGTACACGCCATGTATTGGGAGAGCACACCATATGTATGGGGTGTTACATGACCAGGGTTCGAAAGAGTGCACGCACATGTGAAAGCTTAAGGGAACATGCTATGTAGTAGTTGTACACACCATGTATCCACCTTTTAATAATCTTGAATGCTTTCTTTATCCTGTTCCCTTCTTGCACTTCTTTGTTTCAGTCCTTGTTAATCTTGATCAAAGGTGTGTGTTTGACCTTGCAGAGTCATGCCACCGAGACGTCCTCTGATTGTATGTCAGTTACAGGGTAGTGACCAGACACTGGACATGGCAGATCAGGAATTTCTAGAAAATCCTCCAGTCATGCCCATCTTGGCACCATCCGTTGTCCTGAATACAGGTGTCGATGCATAGTTCTGAGAGGGTTTTATGAGGTTCATGCAGAACTTCCGAGGAGCACTGCATCCTACCCCGTCTATGGATGAGTTGACACAGGTCCTTCAGTAACAACATCCTCTCACCTTCTCAGGGGATAGAGAACCTCAAGCTGCAGAGTCATGGTTAGAAGCCATACTATCGATCTTCAAGCAACTGGAGATGCTTCCAGAGAGGAGGGTGAAGATCGCTACGTATATGCCTCAGGATTCTGCCAAGAGATGGTGGGATGTGATCTCATAGGTGGGACGTCAGTTGGTTATGTCTTGGAATGAGTTCCAGCATTCCTTCTGTGATTATTTATAACCCGAGACTTTAAGGGATGATTGAGCCCGAGAGTTCATGAGTCTGAAGTAGGGTACTCATTCGGTTATAGAGTATTCTTCTCGCATCACAGAGCTGTAGCGCTTCACACCCATCCAAGAAGGTGATGAGTTATTCCTGGCGAGGAAGTTTGAGGATGGTCTCAGCCACTACATCCAATCTCAGGTGAACATCTTCAAATTGACTTCCATCACCTCTATAGTAAACTAGGCACTGATCACAGAGCACAATATGAGGGATTCTGGGGATGTGAGCTAGGTTGGCTCGACATCCAGAGTTGGTACCCCTCCAACTGATAGCAGGAAGCACTATAGGGAGTCTATGCGCGGAGATCCGAGGAAGCGGGACACTTTTTTTGGTAGTCAGGTGGTGTGATACTTGTGCGGGAAGAGCAAAAATATGAGGCCACATTGTCTGAGAGACCCAGTGGAGTGTCGATCTTTCAGCAAGATGGGTCATCTTCAGCGGTTTTGTCAGATTTTCTCACCAGTAACTGGTGACAGAGGTTCTGTTTTGACTCCTCGTTCAAGAGAAGGACCACCAATTTCTCATCAGTCTGAGAACTAGAGTTCGTCTGGCCGCTCTGGCTGAGGTGAAGGTCATGGTTGTGGTAGCCAGTCACCAGGATTTCAGTGATAATAGGGTATATCAGCTCAGGGTGGTCAGGTAGGGTCATAGGGCCACGGTATAGGCTGGACTTTTTGCAGTGGAGCAGACCCAGCATGATCAGGATCTCAGACCCTCTACAGTTTGAGGTACGATCCTAGTTGCCTCAATTTTAGCTTCTAAACTTTTCGATACAGGGTCTTCCCATAGTTTCATATTCATTTTTGTTGTAGAGATCCTTGGGCTCTGTATATTTACTTCTGTTGATGTCTTGACACTGGACAGACTGTTGGGGACAAGAAAAACTAGTGTATGTCAGTGCAAGGAGTGCCCTCTTGAGGTTGGAAGATATCACTTCTTATGGGACCTTTATGTCTTAGAGATGATAGGCTATGATGTCATTCTCGGAATGGATTGGTTGGTTCCATTCCAGGCTGTTGTTGAATGATATCGTCGTACAGTGAGTTTCACATCACCAGAGGGCAGTTCGTTTCTTCATAAGGGTGAATGGGATGTCCAGGCAAGCAGAGCAGGACCCGAGCATCATGGGTTGGGAGGAGTTACATCCTAGATTGCTATTCTATATCTGTATGACCAGGGGACTTCACAGTTATAATTTCCTCTAGTGGTCGATCGTTTCAGGGATGTCTTTCTATAGGAATTTTCAGGTTTTCCTTCAGAGCGATATGCAGACTTTTCAATTGATCCTATTCCATGAGCAGTACCAGTGTCCATTCCTCCCTATAGGATGACTACACCAGAGTTACAAGAGCTCAAAAAGTAATTATAGGAGTTGCAGGCTAAGGGTTTCATCTAACCCAATACTTCTCCTTGGGGTTTGTCTGTCTTGTTTGCGAAGAAGGCAGGCGGTACCCTCAGAATTTGTGTGGATTATCGGAAGCTAAACTAGTTGACGGTCAAGAACCTATATCACTTGCTGAGGATTAATTATATCTTTGATCAGCTTCGAGGATCCCACGTGTTCTCGAAGATTGACTTGAGATCAGGTTATCCACCAAATAAAGAAGATATAAAATAATGAGAATCACCAAAATGAAATAATACACTGACTAATGTAGAGGTGACTATAAATGAACCCCTAATCAAGGAAAAACTCTCACAAGAATCCAATAACATCTATTTAATGGTGAATAACATCACATACCAAACACCTCTACCCTACCCCAAGGTTTCTTGAGTCCTCTACACAAAACCGCATCTATGACACCCCCATTCTGGTATTTTTATTTTCAAAAGAGCCTCTTTGAGGATAAGAGGTAACCACACAAGTCACACGGGATACTGAATTACAAGCTTAGAACAAATTTGAAATTCAAAAAGGGAAACCTGGCACGAGGAGGCCTCGATCCATGGGCCACACGTGAGGGTGGAGTCTTGTCGCCTACATCTGCCGTCATCGCCTGATATCTGCCATCACTGAACCATCTTCGTCCTCAGCACCCTCCATCACAACTGAAGCCAGTGATCGATGCAAATGAAACCATAGAACCATTCAAACTAATTGAAAACTACAAAAATCACCACTGAAAACATCGCCACCCATAAAAATCGTCGTCGTTGCCGTCCAAACACCACTCGACAGAGGCTGTCAAAGAAAATCAAACGCACAAACATGAACAGATCTCAACCAGAAATAGAACCATCACCAAAAAAGCATCATTAACTTTAAATGATAATAGAAATCCGAAAACGAAACCAGATCCAAAGTCGACACTGGAGTCACTGATGAAAAATCCTTCAGACCTCTGCACAAGAACCATCCACATCAAAGATTAAGAAGACCAACACAGATCGGATCGAGGCCTGTTCTCACCTCCTGGAACACCATGTCCGACTGAGAGCACAAACCAGAGCCTCCTTGAAACCATCACAACAGTCCGACCCAGAGAGTGTTGAAGGCACATGAAGCTAGAGCAGTGATGAATCAGAGACGTCCTCGACAAAGAAGCATCCTCACCAAGACCTCCAACCTGAACCCTTGAAGCCACGAGAAAGAAGAGGTTGGGTGCAAGCCATGGATCTGGGAAACCCACAAGCCTCGACCCGCACATCCCAAACCTTCCAAAGAAGGACCGGCGCACCAGGCCAATGTGGGGTCGGAAACGCGGCCAACCAGGAGGGCAGAGGAGGGGAAGAGCCGACACGGGATACACTGGGGACCAAGGTCTCCAAAGGGATGAAACTAGAGAGAAGGAGAGGGGAAACAAGAATAAGTAATAAGTAAGGTAAGAGAGAATTAGGAGGTAATAAAGAAGAAGGGGGAAGCGGGGGGGAGATGATGCCAGAGACGACGCATGCCTCCCCCCCGAAAATCAACCGAATAAACCCTAGTGGGAGAGCGGAGGGAGACCGAAAACCGCCTCTATGAACATGTAATATTCTAACATTTCAAAATAAATATTGTGTTTGATAGTGTACAAGATACACAACACCGAGTTTAAACGAATTACATGAAATATTATTATTTTAATATCTATGTTATAACCTAGTCATTAATTTGGCGGGTATGAATAGAGTTAACTACATTATGAAGAATATATATGTAAGAACCCGAACCTTCTTTTCAGGTATGGGTTTTTCTTTTCTAATGTTTTTGGAAAAAAGGAGAATTTGGAAATTTAAGGAGTACACGCTGTGTACTTTGGAGTACACGTCGTGTACCTGGTTTCCGTGGGTGACCGTGTACTGGTTGTGTAACAGCTGAGTACATGAACTTGTGGGGTGACCTGGAGACCGCTTGAAGCGGGCCCGATAAAGGCATATAGATGTCATGTAATTTTAAAATATATGTTGTGTGCTTTTCTTTTTAATTATTATATCAGATTGGGGTCACCTCTCGTTCACAGAAACCCATTCTTCTAATGACGTCTCGTATAGGAGCGACCAACGAGCGTGATTCTTCCCGGATCCCCTAATCAATCATCCGTTATCTGATTCAACCGTCGTCGATTATGTTAGAATCAGCACGTTGATCTCTTCATTCTTCTAGATCCTTATTTCACGATTTCTCTCATTTTGTGAGATATCCTTGGTTGGACATTTTAGACGTTTTTTGTAGATCTACCTCATTCTAGGCCGATTCAAGGGTCGACGCTGGAATATATTGATCGTACAATGTTGAGGTAAGTGGTTTGTGTCTTTCTGTAGTTAATATTTGAATATTATGTGCAAAATTACCCAATACCCTAGAATGGGGTGTTGCATGTTTAGGGATTTTAGCCATGTTAATGCCTATTATGACTTGTGTGCCTGAGTAGAGGTTGTTTTATTATAAATAGGGTCATTTTTCATGATATGGACGTGTTTTCCATGTTTGTTTTGATATTGACCATTTGGTCTAGATTTATCGATTAGGATGCTTGTTTTTCATGCCCAGTGTTGTTAGGATGAAGTGATATTATCTGATGTTGTTATATGCTTGTAGCTGTTTAGCCAAGTAGTTCATGAAAGCTATTAGACAAGTAGTTCTCAAGGTTTACTTTGGCTGTTGAACATCGTTGTACATGATTGATTTACACAGGTCTATGGGAACCTAGTGTAGTAGACCATAGGGGGAATGTATGTTGATGGCTTCTCTAGAGTGTCTGCTTTTACGTTGCGAGACCATAGAGGAGATGTACTTTATGCTCCCTCAGAGTGTCTGTAGTTCCACGTAGCAAGACCACAAGAGAAATTGGATGTTGAGTGCTTTATCAGAGTGTCTATAGTTACCGATACGAGACCATATGGGGAATTGACGATTAGTGCTTCCTCAAAGAGTCTTTACTAAACCTGAACTAGAGGGGTTAGACTGTGAGTACTTCCTAGAGGACTGTTTATGTTTGGTTGGTTGAACCAGATGGGTTAGTTTGTGAGTTCTTTCCTGAGGGTTAATTGTTTTTGATTAGCTGTTTACTTGATATATTAAAATTAATGCAATTGAAACTGTAGGATTGTTTACTTTTGAGTACTTCCTTGTTTATTGATTCATTTTGCTTATTGTATGCCATATATATTTACTGACTATTAGGACCAAATCTTTGGGTGGTTGCCTATTAGGATTCGTCGAACACCCTGTTTGGGTCGTGTTTTTGGGACCCAACATATTATATTGTTACAGTTACAGATAAGGTTAATCTCCCTTCTACGTCAGGTACTTGACTGCTGTGGAGTTGGAGAGAATGAGACCAAGCTGAGGCTTGCGATGCTGCTAGAGTTTATTTTTTTTCTTTATAATTTGGTTTAGTATTGTATTCTAGCATTGTGACTTGTTTGGATTCTTTCCTATACATATGTATCATGCATCATTTATATATGTGTTCTAGTTGTTTATTACTTTCAGTCTTCTATTGTTTACTTATTACATGTTATTACTGCTTCCTCTATTGTTATCTATTTATTTCTGTTGCATTACTCTACCAATGAGGTCATAGTTTCCCCACTATCACACCCAATACCCTCGCTACTATTTGGTAGCCTCTAGCGTTTAGAGAAATTCTCTTGAGGCCATGTGACCAACTGGGTATGGGGCACCTCTGAGCGACACCTCAAATCGGGACGTTACAAAGTGGTATTAAAGGACATTATTTTCTTCTTGACTTATTGTTTAGAGCCTATAGAAAGTGATATGAAGGAATAGGTGGTTGGTAATAAGTTGTGCCCGGGATTAGCTAACCCGTGTACATGGAAAAGCCAATTTACCACGTATATTGCAATTTTTTTCGTTTTGAAATTTTTACAGTTGATTTGATTTTACCGTTGGGTGATTCACATGTTTTGTGTTGTTAATGTTGATAATATTGAGGATCTATTTCTATTTCAACCTGATTAGATGAAGGTATGTCATCTCATGCATCATATAGGCACTTTCTAGAGATAACATGTCATGAATTCTTGTCATGCCATTTAGGATGCATTACCGATTGCATGTTGTTGTGATAGATGTTGTGCTAGATATGCATGCTGTTATGATAGATGCATTGA
The DNA here is from genome assembly GCA_963277665.1 of Viscum album. Lineage (NCBI taxonomy): Eukaryota > Viridiplantae > Streptophyta > Magnoliopsida > Santalales > Viscaceae > Viscum > Viscum album. Next base: position 1,041,501,611 of record OY728140.1, on the reverse strand, counting down.
TATAATACCTACTATTTGATAGGGTATTTATAATATGTAAGGTTTCATTTGAATGAGTGTCAAACTTTGGTTATTGAGGTGTTATAGGCCCTCACGAATCGAAATTTGGTGGATCATTGCTTTGTTATTCCTTGTACATGACATGAATATGATGCTAATATTTTATTCGCAGCGAGTATTCCCCCCACGGATCAGAATTTTGCATTATGATGTTTGTTTTAGTGTTTTGTGGGATTCCAGAGTAGTTTCTGAGGCTTACTGTAAAAAAAAAACCCAGAATACACAGTGTGTATTGCAGAATACACGCCATGTGTCTTGTTAAGTAATGAACTATTTTTCTTAAGTATAAGCCGTATAGTTTCTAACTGTGTCAATGGCTGTGTAGGAAGAGACACGAGGATGGGAAATTTTTGGTGGGACACGTTGTGTACCATACGTGCACATTGTGTCTTAGGATCCATGTGTCCGACCATGTGACTAATGACACAGGTGGATTATGGCTAGTTAGTACACACTGTGTCTAACACAAAAACGCTATGTAGAGTCATTCGTGTAACTGACCATGTGACTAACAACATGGGTCAGTGAAGTTATTTCTAGTATACACCGTGTCTGGCACTAACACACCTTGTGGTCTTGTTCTAGGAGAACCGTGTGGGTTAGTCGTGTAAAAGAACTTGGGTAGGGGAAAATGATTCAAGTACACACCATGTCTTAGGAGATCACACCGTGTGTATGGGGTGTTACATGACCAGGGTTGACAGGAGTGCATGCACATGTGAAAGCTTAAGGTAACATGCTGTGTAAGAGTTGTACACACTATGTATCCACCATTTAGAAATCTTGAATGATTTCTTTATCTTGTTCCCTTCTTGCACTTCTAAGTTTCAGTCCTTGTTAATATTGATATAAGGTGTGTGTTTGACCTTGAAGAGTCATGCCACGGAGACGTCCTCCAATTTTACACCAGTTACATGGAAGTGACCAGACACTAGACATGGCAGATCAGGAACTGCCATTAGATCCTCGAGTCATGCCCGTCTTGGCACCAGCCGTTATCCCAGATATAGGTTTCGATGCATAGTTCTAAGAGGGTTTTTTGAGGTTCATGTAGACCTTCTGAGGAGCACCGCATCCTACCCCGTCTATGACTGAGTTGACATGGGTCCTTCAGTAGCAACATCCTCTCACCTTCTCAGGGGATAGAGAACCTCAGGATGCAAAGTCATGGTTATAATCCATATTTTCGATCTTCAAGCATATAGAGATGACTCCAAAGAGGAGGGTGAAGCTTGCTACGTATATGCTTCGGGATTCCACCAAGAGATGGTGGGATGTGATCTCATATGCAGGAAGCTAGTAGGTTATGGCTTGGGATGAGTTCCAGCATACCTTCTATGATTATTTATACCCAGAGACTTTGAGGGATGATCTAGCCCGAGATTTCATGAGTCTGGAGCAGGGTACTCGTTCGGTTATGGAGTATTTTTCTCACTTAATAGATCTGTAGCACTTCAAACCCATCCTAGGAGGTGATGAGTTATTCCTGGCGAGGAAGTTTGAGGATGGTTGCATGTACGACATCCGATCTCAGGTGAACATCTTCAGGTTGACTTCCATCACCTGTATAATCAACTAGGCGTTGATCACAGAGCACAATATGGGGGATTATAGGGCTGTGATCTAGGGTGGCTCGACATCAAGAGTTGGTACCCCTCTGAATTATAGCAGGAAGCGCTGCAGGGAGTCTATGCATGGAGATCCGAGGAAGCAAGATACTTCTTCTGGTATCCAGGTGGTGTGTTACTAGTGCAGGAAGAGAAGAAATATGATGCCACATTGCCCGAGATACCCAGTGGAGTGCCGATCTTGCAGCAAGATGGGCCATCTTCAGTGGTTCTATCAGAATTTCTCACCAGCAACAGGTGACAGAGGTTCTGTTTTAACTCCTCGTTCAAGATAAGGACCACCAATTTCTCATCAGTTTGAGAATTGGAGTTCGTCTGGCCGCTCTGGCCGAGGTGGAGGTCATGGACATGGTAGACATTCACCAAGATTTCAGTGCTAATAGGGTGGATAAGCTCAGGGTGGTTAGGAAGGATCACAGGGCCACAGTACAGGTTGGACTTTTGCAGTGGAGCAGACCCAGCATGAGAAGGATCCCAGACTCTCTACAGTTCAAGGTATGATCCTAGTTGCCTCAGTTTTAGCTTCTAAACTTTTCGATATAGGGTCTTCCCATAGTTTTATATCTATTCCTATTGTGGAGAGCCTTGGGATCTGTATCTCTACTTCTGGTGATGTCTTGACGCTGGACACATCGTTGGGGACAAGAACGACTAGTGTACATCAGTGCAAGGAGTACCCTCTTGAGGTTGGAAAATGTCACTTATTATGGGAACTGTATGTCTTAGAGATGACAGGCTATGATGTCATTCTCAGAATGGATTGGTTGGTTCTCTTCCAAGCTATTATTGACTTCTATCGTCGTAGGGTGAGTTTCACATCACCAGAGGGCAGTTCATTTCTTCATAAGGGTGAACGGGATGTCCGGGAAAGCAGAGTAGGACCCGAGCATCATGGGTTGGGAGGAGTTACATCCCAGGTTGCTAGTCTATATCTGGATGACCAGGGTACTTCATAGTTGAACTTTCCTTCAGTGGTCGATCGTTTCAGGGATGTCTTTCTAGAGGAATTTTTAGGTTTTCCTCCAGAGCGATAGGTAGACTTTTCAATTGAGCTTGTGCCATGAGTAGCATCAGTGTCCATTCCTCCTTATAGGATGGCTACACCAGAGTTAAAATATCTCAAGAATTAGTTAGAGGAGTTAAAATATAAGGGTTTCATCTGACCTAATACTTCTCCTTGGGGTTTTCCTGTCCTGTTTGCAAAGAAGGCAGGCGGTACCCTCAGAATTTGTGTGGATTATCAGAAGCTAAACCAGTTGACAGTAAAGAACCGATATCCCTTGCTGAGGATTCATGATATATTTGATCAGCTTTGAGGAGCCTACATGTTCTTGAATATTTACTTGAGATCCATTTATCATCAGTTGTGTGTTATACCATCTGATATACCTCTTATATCCTTTCGGAGCAGGTATTCTCCATACGAGTATGTGGTTATTCCGTTCGGTCTCATGAACACGCCATCAATTTTTATGGAACTGATGAACCAAGTGTTCCATCCATACTTGGAATATTTCATGTTAGTCTTCATGGATGATATCTTGGTGTAATCTCACACTCGACATGACCATGCTACCCATCTTGATATCATTTTGAGTACACTGAGAGAGCATCAGCTATGTGATAAGCTCTCAAAATTCCACTTTTGGATAGACCAAATACACTTCTTGGGTCATGTTATCTTAGAGACAGGAGTATTAGTAGACCACGAGAAAGTGAGAGTAGTAGTTTCTGTGATCAGCTGAAGAAAGTCTTTGAGGTATGGAGTTTTCTAGGTCTGGTTGGTTACTACAAATGTTTTATACGGGACTTTTCATGCTTAGCAGTGCCACTGACGATCCTGACTAAGAAGGGTGTGAAGGACTTATGGTCAGATTCTTGTGAGTCAGCCTTTTAGGAGCTGAAAGGAAGGTTGACTTTAGCACCGATACTAGTATTTCCAGAGCTGGGAAAGATCTATACTGTTTACTAGGATGCATCAGGTATCAGGCTGGGAGCAGTGATAATGCAGGGGGAAGGAGTCATTGCGTACAATTCTTGGTAGTTGAGGCCTCATGAGAGGAATTACCCAACACACAATCTCTATTTGGATACATTTTTTCATGATTTAAATCGTTGGAGACATTATCTATTGGGAGAAAATTTTGTGGTTTTCATCTACCACAAAAGTCTCAAGTATATATTTACTCAGTGCGGTCTGAATTTGAGACAATGAAGGTGGGTTGAGTACCTTTAGTCCTTTGACTTAGAGATTTCATATACGCTTGAGAAAGGCAACGTGGTAGCTGAGGTGTTGAGCAGGAGGACTCAAATAAAGGCAGTTTAGGAGTCCAGTAGTGAGTGGAAGCTTATATCTTTGTTCTTTGATATGCATTTGGAGGTGCACGACAGACAGGGGAAAACATTTCTTTCTTCTATAGTTGTTACCTCTACTATTCTTGAGTGAGTGAAAATGAGACAACTATCAGATGCTAAAAGGATAGTTATATGGGAGTGTGTGTTAAGAGAGGACCCTATTCCTAGATGAACTGTAGGTGAGGATGAGATCTTGCATTTTTATGGGCGCATATAGGTGTCAGCAGACATACGTGAGGAGCTAATGCGAGACTTTCATTCCTCATTTTGGGCAGTTCATCCTAGTGTCACCAAGATGTATCTTGATCTACACCTTCAGTATTGGTGTCCAGGTATGAAGAGAGATGTTGCTGGGTTTTTCATGAGGTGTTCCACCTGTTGGCAGGTAAAGGCAGAGCATCAGCAACCATCAGGGCTTTTGTAGCAGTTACCCATCCCCGAGTGTAAGTGAAATGATGTTGTGATGGATTTTGGGACAAGTTTGTCAAGGTCTTTTTAAGATAATGATGTAGTATGGGTTGTGATTGACAGACTCACGAAGGTTTATCACTTCTTTCTAATCAATTAGACCTTCAATTTTGATGAGATGGGAATGTTGTACATCTGAGAGATTATACATTTACATGGATTTTTTCACTCCATTGTTTCAGACAGGGATGCTCGTTTTACTTATTGGGTCTATCAGGGGCTACATAGGGCTTTGGGTACATAGGTCCTGCTGAGTAAAGATTACCATCCCCAAACAGATGGCCAATATGAGCATACGATACAGGTTATGGAGGACAAGCTTCAAGCATGCATCCTAGATTTTGGAGGTTTTTGGGAGAAAAACATACTTCTTGTTGAGTTTTCCTATAATAATAGTTTTCAAGCAACTATTCATATGGCACATTTTGAGGCTTTGTACGGTAGGCCATGACGATCACCCCTATGTTGGCTGGAGGCAGGAGATGCAGCTATGCTGGGACCTCGTCTTGTCCAGGAGACTACAGAGCAGATAGAGTTGATTCGGAAGAGGATGGATACTGCACAGTCATGACAGAAGTCTTATGCCGATCGATGGATATGACCTCTGGATTTCAAGGTCGGAGATTAGGTTTTCCTGCATATCACACCTAGGTTGGGACACAGGAGAATTAGAAGACGGGGTAAGCTTTCATCGAGGTATTCCAAGCCATTTGAGGTTTTGGAAAGGGTTGGGATGGTTTCCTATCGGTTGTAGTTACCTCAGAGGTACCGAGATATGCACTACATCTTCCACGTTTCTTAGTTACGACGTTACTTCTCAGACCCGTCTCATGTTTTTCAACCTGAGGAGGTTGAGCTGGAGGTGGACGCATCATTCTAGGAGTATCCCATCCGGATTTTTGATTGCAGTACGAAGGTTCTCCGTGGTCGGTCTGTTCCTCTGGTATGAGTGCTATGACAACACGGGCGAGTACAAGATGAGACTTAAGAGTGGGAGACTAATATACGATTGCAGTGTCCAGAGCTATTTGAGGATTCTTCTTCTACATTGCCTTGCTAGGGAAATTCAGGAATGAATTTATTTAAGGTGGAAAGTTTGTAAGAACCCAAACCTTCCTTTCAGGTATGGGTTTTTCTTTTTCTGGTGTTTTTGAGAAAAATATAAGAATCTTGAAATTTAAGGAGTACACACTGTATACTTTGGAGTACATGCTGTGTACCCAGTTTCCATGGGTGATTGTGTACTATTCGTGTAACGTCCGAGTACATGGCCATGTGGGGTGACCTGAAGACTGCCTAAAGTGGGGCCTGGTAAAGGCATATACACACCATTTACTTTTAAAAGACACGCTGTGCACTTTCCTTTTTAATTGTTATATAGAATCAGGGTCACATCTCATTTACAAAAAATCCTTCTTCTAACGATGTCTCATCCAGGAGTGATCGAGGAGCGCGATTATTCTTGGAGCCCCTGATCGATCATATTTTCTCTGATTCAACCACCATCAATTGCATTGGAACCATAACGGTGAGATATTTCTTCTTCTAGAGCCTCATTTCCTGATTTCTATCCTTTCATAAGATATCCTTGGTTGAACGTTTTAGACATTTTTGTAGATCTACCAAGTTCTAGGTCAATTCAAGTGACGAATATGGAGTATATAGATCATACAACACTGAGGTAGGTGGTTTATGAATTTCTATAGTTAGTCTTTTAATATTATGTGCAAAATTTCCCAATACCCTAGAATAGGGTATTGCGTGTTTAGATATTTTAGCCCTGTTAATGCCTATTATGCCTTGTGTTCCTGAGTAGAGGTTTTTTGATTGTTAATATGGTTATTTTTCATGATATGGATGTGTTTCCCATGTTTTTTTTGATACTAACCATTTATTCTAACTTTTCCAATTAGGCTACTTGTTTTCCATGCCTAGTGTTGTTAGGATGGAGTGATATTATCTGATGTTATTATATGCTTGCAGCTGTTTAGCCAAGTAGTTCTTGAAAACTACTATCCAAGTAGTTCTTAAGGTTTAGTTTGATTGTTGAACATCATTGTGCATTATTGACTTACACAGGGTTGTGGGAACCTGGTGTAGTAGACCATAAGGGGAATGGACGCTGAGGGATTCTCCAGAGTGTCTGTTTACTTTTACATTGAGAGACCATAGGGGGGATGGACTTTGTGCTCCCTTAGAGTGTCTTTAGTTCCATGTTGTGAGACTATAGGGGGGATTAGACGTTGAGTGCTTCCTCAAAGTGTCTATAGTTACTGATATGAGACCACAAGGGGAATTGATGGAGAGTTCTTCCTTAGAGAGTCTTTGCTAAAGCTGAACCAGAGGGGTTAGACTGTGAGTACTTCCTAGAGGGTTTCTTGTGTTTGGTTGGCTGAACCAGAGGGTTTAGGTCGTGAGTTCTTCCCTAAGGGTTACTTGTTTTTGATTATCTTCTTACTTGATATATGAAAATGAATACAATTGAAACTGTAGTATTGTTTACTTTTGAGTACTTCCTTGTTTTCTGCTTCATTTTGATTATTACCTACCATATATATTCACTGAATGTTAGGCACAAATATTTGGATGGTTGCCTATTGGGATTCATCTCACACCCTATTTGGGTCATGATTTTAGGTCCAAAGAAATTATATTGTTGAAGGTATAGATAAGGGCAAACTCCCTTCTACATCTAGTACTTGACTGTTATGGAGCTGGAGAGCATGAGACCAAGCTAAGGCTTGATATGCTGCTGGAGTTTATTTTTTTTCTTTGTGATTTGGTTTAATACTATATTCCATCATTGTGACTTGTTTGACTACTTTCCTAGACATATGTATCATGCATCATTTATATATGTGCTCCAATTGTTTATTACTTCCAGTCTTCCGTTGTTTACTTATTGCATGTTATTACTACTTCCGCTATTATTATCTGTTTATTTCCACTAAATTACTCTGCCAATGAGGGAATAGTTTCCCCACTATCACACCCAAGGCCCTCACTGCTAGTCGGCAGCCTCTGACATTTGGGAAAATGCACTTGAGGCCATGTGACCAACCTGGTACGGGGCACCTCCGGGCAGCACCTGCAACCGGGATGTTACAATATATAGGTTATATGAAATACATATGTATTAATAAATTTTTTAGTAAGTAATCACTCAATTTTTAGTAACGTCGTTTTATTCCTAAAAAAATGTTTTCATCAAAAATGTTTTTTATTGATTTTTTTATGAGAGAATAATTTAGTTAATTTAATTAACTTTTAGAAATATAATTTGTTAAAATAATGTATCATTTTTGAATTCTTCATGTCAAAATCATCTTATTGTAATTTTTTGATAATTTTATGAAATGGTCAATTTTCAATAAATAGTGAAAAATAAATATTTTTATTAAAAATTTTATTTTCTTTTAATGTATTTATTATATAAAATCCTATTTTGGATTAGATTTAAAATATAAATATTTTTTTATTTATAATAATCCAATTATGGGTTTTTAAATTAATTTTACACTTGAATTTAGTATAAAAACACTTTATACTTAAAAAATGTATTTTTCTGAAAAACTGTTTTTCGTCACATTTCACCAGATTAATTTAAAATTAAATCCATCCACTTCTATGTTTTGAATCTTGAAAAATGGATGACATATTTAGAATAATTGGGTCTAAATTTGATAGAAACTACCCTTTTATTTTTAGATATTATGAATAGTAAGGTTAATAATTTTTATTACCACGGTAAAGAGTAAATCGGGTTATTAAGGTTCAAAATAAAACAATAAGGGCTAAAAAATGACCTTAACACTTAATTTAATTTCATTAGATGAGTATATCATACTAATAAGCATCCAAAAGTAGAATATATGGTATTTTCATTCCATTTGGATATTATTTTTACCATTATAATATTTAAGTGAATATAAAGCTAAAAGTGTCACTCTCTTGTTTTTAATAACTATAATATTTTAAATATATTGATAAACATAGGATATGTTCATTTATAAATATTCAATTGAAATATGTTTTTTTATCATGGTAATTCATTCTTAATTTTTAGTGAATAAATAATTACTTCAAAAGGTTATGCAACACTGAGGCAATTATTATTCAATTAATAGAAAAATCAAAAAACGATATTACAAATATTAGAATTAATAAAATTTGAGAGAATTTTTGTGATCTAAGAAATTTTTTGATACATATAACATGTTATGAATGTGATAATTTTTAATATTTTCATTCTTTTGTTTTAATTATTTTATTAAAGTCAATGTAAATGAATAGTTATAAAATTTACAATAATGTTATTTTATAATAAATAATAGTTTATTAAATGATTTAAAACTCCAAAAAATCTTGTGTTTGGCTAATTGATTTGGATACAATTTACAATATAAATCGTGGTCAATTTAAGGGACAATTTCCATTTTATAGAAACTATATTGACCTCTATATAGTAAAAACTTCATTATCATTTTAATTTTCATAAAGGGGTTAAAGTGTGTTGAAAAAATATAAGGGTAAAAATATTATCTAAATATGTACAAATTTTATTGGATAAGGGTATTGTGACTCATCCTCGTATTAAATTTTAATCTTATCAGTTTGGATCCATTTTAAAATGAAAATTAATTTATATTAATTTAATACTTTAAAAAGTTCCAAGAGTGCCCCTCCTCCCTTAAAAAAGGGAACACTACTACGAAAGTGGTCTTTAATAGTGATAGAATAGGTCTTTATTATCACTAAAAAAACATTGACAACTAAAAGTCCGAAGCTTTTATCAATACTAAAAAAGAGCTATTAAAGGGGGCATTTGATAAAGACAACACCGTTAAAATGGGTAAAATTATATATTTTTTAGGCGTCCATGAGTTCGACCCCTTTATCATCACTTCCACAACACCTTTAATAGATCTCTCTCTACCTTTATCAGTGATTTTCACCCACCACCCCTTTTATCAGTGCTTTGTGAATTTCTAGCCTCATGTGTTGTCACGAACCAGCCCGAGTCGACCATAAACTGGTCACTCGAGCCGATCTGTGGCATGGCCCGAAGGGCGTTCCCGATACCCACGAGCTAACAACTAGTGTCGGGCATCAAAATTTAACTATTGGGAACGATTTGGCCCATGAAAAAAAGGTAAATAGGTAAATAAAGACTGTTAATAAATAATAATAATAATAACAACAAGAACAACTAGCAGCGGGAAGTAAAAAAAACTGCCCATACCTCCATGGGACCTCTTGGTCACCTCCAACCACTAACAACCTGCCTCACATAGGCATACAAAATAGGAACCCAAACTAAGAAACCGAACCTGCATCTGAAAATATAGGGTAGGCATGAGAATTAAAATTCTTAGTAGGGATGCCAAAAGTGAACCACAAAATCCATGCATTTTCCAATTACAAAACATCTCAATAATACTATTTTGAACCACAGTTATAAAAATAAGGTTTTCACATATGAAATGCATTTCAAAAAATAACAATCACAATTCCATTTCCCTTATAATTTACAAATAAGAAAAAAAGGAAAAAGGGGTGCACACAAACTTTTCCAAATAACTATTTTGATTTTTTTTAAACCAACCATACATTCACAGTTTTTCCATGAAATCACAAAAACCAAAATCAAGGGTATGATTCTACACACAACAAGGGAAATGGTACAAAAAATGTGCATATCAAAGGATCACATAAAACCTAGGAACTCAGAGGAAGTCTAGAACATACTAATACCCGTGACTCCATCCCTGGTAGCATCGACAGAATCAAACACCCTAACGCCCAGTCACCCTTTCTTGGGTCAAATCGAGGGGCCCAATCTCATAGAAATAATCCTGAATATCAACCTACTATAGGCCATTAGATAGTACATGAACTTCAAGCGCAACAATAATTTTCAGTAAACCTCCTTGTTATCCTAGGTTTCTGTGCTATGTTCACAAAGGGGTGTTTCACACATTCAAACAACAAGCCTCATATATAACCAAGCACACTACACAATCTAACACCACCCTGGCCACCTCAAGGTTAGTCTTTTACCTTAAAATAATTATCATATAAAGGAGGTCCCATACCGAGGACCCTCCCATCTCACAATAAATCAGCGAGGCAGAAGACCTAACCTAAGAGGGGTTTTCCAAATAGCCATTTCAAAATGTAAAACAGACCTTTAGCTTCAAAACAATCAACCATTTACCAAAAACACTTGGATAGATTTCCAACACAACAATAAACATCATTTTAAACAAGCATGGACAACGAGCCCTTACACCAAGCATTTATCAAAACATGCCCAAGATCATTTTAAATCAAGTTAAAATAAACAACACCCAAGAAAGTTCCAAATGGGCTTTCACAACACTTACAAGACAACACTCTTTCACCAAATTCCAAACAGGCTATGACTTCTACTTTCACCCAAACACACCATAAATTCCAAACATGACTTTCATTTTCCAACAACTCACTCTAGCATGTTTCCAAGGCCAATTGGGCCAAACCATGAGAATCACCTTTGGAATCACTATTAAAACACAAGAAACACCACCCTACCCACTTTGGAAAAAGAAGGATCCATTTTAAAGAAAGTAGGATAAAGAGGAAAAGAGGTGTTCTTAATGGGGACTAGCTATAGAGTGCCATCTGCACTTGATTGCACAACCATTTGTGTGCCTAGCGCACCCATGGTTGTGCCTTCATCCAATGGAACACTCTTAAAACCAATCAAAACATCTAAAACCCAATTTCATAAATCTGCCATTTGATTTCAACCAAAAAAACCCATTTCAATCATTTATAATATTCCACACAAGTTCATAAACCAAAATCCCACTTTTTTAGACAAACTCCAAACCATAACAAGGGAAATCGCCACATTTCAAAAATAAAATCCAAAACATGTTTCATACCAATTTAACAAAACGTTTAAATGGAAAAAAAACCCCACATAACCATCCAATTTCACCCAAAAAGCACAAATGACATTTTAACAAACACCTAAGGTGCCATACATAAGGGAACAAACCAAGATTCATGTAAAAACCTATTTTTAACAATAACAAACAAATTTAAAACATGAAAACAAGATTTAAAGAGGTACCATGGAGGTGCGTAGTAATATAATAAATTAATTAATAACATCAAGAATCAAAGGAAAAGAAATGGAAAGGAAAATCATGGATTCTTCTACCTTAAACCAAGTACAGACGTGATGAAACTCCGAAGGAAAGTAGAACAATACCTCACAGACTAACCACAAACCTGATGAGAAGGAATCTACATGCCAGGGAGGAGTCGGAGGCACTACGAAGGGGTTCAGGTTCATGTTGGATGTACGTTGGACAAGGGAGAGGGAGTGGCGAGGGTCAGTCGCACGCGCACAGGAGGGGGTGCGGCTGCTGGCCAGAGCAGCGAGAGGTGAGGCCAGAGAGCGGAGGGGTGAGGGTCAACCAGAGCGGCTAGGGATGGTTGGAAGGTGGAGGGGCGAGGGTCGGGCTAGGAGGGCGGTGCGGTGAGGATGGGCGAGGCCGGAGCGGTGAAGAGGAGGGTGGCTGGAGCGGGGGTCGGCTAGTGTAGTGAGGCTGACACAAGGAGGAGGTAGGGTCCTAAGCGGACCAGTGCACTAGGTGGAGGGGGTGGCCACCTGGTTTGGGCCTCACACAGGAGCAGGGAAAGGGGGGCTCCCCAAGGGTTCTCTTTTTTTTCATTTTTTTATTTTATAATAACAACAGCAACAACAACAAAAATAATAATAATATTATTATTATTAAAAATCATATTATTATTATTATTATGATTAAACATTTTTTTTCTAAAACTCTATTTCATTTAGTTTTATCTTACTTTATTATATTTCACTTACCATTTAATTAATAAATTAATTAATTTATTCCGAAATTCAGGCAGCTGCACGGCTCGCGTGCCGTCAATCACATGGTTGATCAAACTACATTCGAACTGTGTCACTCGACATTGCCTACTTATAGGGTTAAGTTTCATACTTGTCACATAGTTATCTAAGTCACATGCCAACTAGGTCGGGGTGTGACATGTGTACCCACCTGGATTCGAACCCTGCACCTCTCCTTCAAAGATAGAACACCTTTACTCTTACACATTGTCATTTTGTTGTTTTTTAATGATATTTATGTTTATATATATATATATTTACATATATATTTTGTATTCATATATTCATATAATTTTTTTAAAATACATTTATACAATACATATATGTGTTGTGATATATATATACTTATATTTATTTAGATATATTATATATTATATTCATTTACAAATACTGGAATATAATATAAATATATATCTGCTTATTAATACACATATATGTATATATAAATATTATAAATATATTTTTATAATATAAAAAATGGTTAGATATTGTTTAGAATACATTTTTAGAATATGTATTTATTTATATATATTAGAATATATATTTTTATGTAAATATGTTGATATATGTATTTATATGAGTGATTTATTATAAGTAAATATAATAAACCATGCATATATTTAATTATAAATAAAATTACATTGTGAAAAGTGATAAAATTTCAAAACCATAATATCAATATGAATGTAAACCCTAATAATAAATTCAATATCCACAAAAAAGGCAATAATACCCCCTTAAATGAGGCTGAAAATCAATCGAATATTAAAAAATCGGGGTACCATGACTAAAAACTCAGTTTTAGAGGCCTTTTAGGCCTTTTTTGGTCTTAAAAAAATGTGAAATAGGTTTATATTTATTATTAAGGGTGTAGATATTATTGTAGAATTTGATTTGATATGTGGTAGATCCCAAACAGACACCCAGATCAAAAGTTATGACCATTTGAAGTTCGTGTTACATTTTCAACTTATTTTAGATATTTTGTTGATTTTTTGATTTTTTAATCTTCAAATTGATATTAAATGAATATTAATTAGTAATAATAAGAAAATTATTAATTAAAAATATTTTTTAAATTATTCTATAAGCCATTTTCACTAAATATATTATATATTATGTGTAAATACCTATTTACCTCATCTAAAACATATTTTAATTTATATATATTATATTTATATCAATATAAATATATTTATATATTAATATATTATTTTTAATTAAATATATATTTTTAAGTATATTTTTATCAGAGCTACTAAAAAGTGCTCATAAGGGGGGGGGGGTTATTAGCACTACTAAAAAAGCGTTGATAAACCCCCCTTTATCAGCGCTTTTTTACAATCATTGATAAAAGACCCTATTTATGGGCACTTTTTTAAAATTTCTGATAAATACCCACTTTAACATTTCTTTTTTAGTGTTGATAAAGGTGGTCTTTAGCAGTGATTTTAGATAGCGTTGTTAAATCCCTAGTGTTGGATAAACCCAATTTTGTAGTACTGGAACCTCTTCTTCTCATTTTGTCACACTTCAAGAACCATTTGGTTCACATAATTCCTATCAAAATCCCTTAATAACATACCTACAAACTTTTTATAGGCCTTAGTGTTGTTATAATACCAACTATAGTGGTCTTATGGTGTATAAAAAATGAGGTTGTCTGAAGAGGGGGTATAGTTCTTAACTGAGCATTTTTGTTTTATTTCTTCTTTCACCTCCTTAAAATCTTCCATAACCAAGATTATATAACAATATAATTATCTCCCACATACTAAGATGTTATTATGTTAATGATATAACCTATATTCATCTCTGAACTCCATCAAATGGGAAAGGAATCCATCATTCATGTGTATGGTGGACTACCGTCTCACGGATCAATGTAATTTATTTTCCATCAGCGCCTCTCACAAATGGTTATTATGATGGATTTAAGGTATATATATAAGATATTAATTAAAAATTTATCATTATTTAAATATAATATAACACATATTTTCTTACCATTTCATTCACTAAATAATGATAATGTCGTTCATACATGCATGTGGACTACCACCTCCACAAAACAATGTGATTCGTTTTTCATCACCACATCTAATGCATTATATAAAAAATTAAATTTAAATAAATAATAAGATATTAATTATATTATTATAATTCTATAAATAAAAAATAATACTTACCTTCTTTCCATAATTGTCATTGAAAAATGGAAACATTACTCATGCGTGCGTACGACCTACCATCTTCATTACTGTAACTTAGTTAATTTTTCATAAACATCATTTATGGTTGGGTTTTAAAGTATAATTGATATATAAAAATGATGATTATTTCATGATTATTATTCTAGATATGATTTAATATATGATCCAAATATCATTAAAACATTTTACGTGAACACAAATGATTAAGTAATTGTATATAACATGGTAATAAGTGAAATAAAAGGAATATTAAAATGAAAAAGGTTATTAAACAAGTAAATAATTAACATAATTTTATTATTCTGGAAGATAATTAACACACGTGACATGTTGAGCACAAGGTAAGGGACACATTAACTTTAAACCTCATTTTAAATGTTTTAATGATTTATTTTCAAAATATTTCTCTACCATATCCATGTTCTTCAAAAAAATTCAAAAAAATTATTATTTATTATTAAATGGATGATAAAGGTCATTTTTCCCATATTTTACTTTCTTTACAATGTTTTTTAAAAATGAATCTTTATAAGGTTTTATGTAAGGGACATTCTTTAACAAATCAAATTTTAATATTTCCCCTTCTACTCATTTTCATCTATGTGCATATTTTTTAAAATTATTTTATAGATGTATTTATATGGTCATAAAATAATTTAAAAAAATTATGTTTATTTTGACTTTCTTTCAAAGGATTTAAGAAGGAATATTTTTATATTGTTTATATAGAAGGTTTTGACAAAAACACAAATGAAATGTTATATTTTAAATTATATGTCATGAATGACTTTTAACATCACCACAACCATTATTTTACATTTGGACTCCATTACTAGATTTCATGATTTATTCAACGAAAAACAAATTTTCACGTTTTCTATGTATTTTGGTACTGAAAATAGTGTTTTAAAAGAAAATGATATTTTGATACCAGAAAGCGTTTTTCATACAAGTTTTAAAGAACTTTCCAAAGGTTTTATAACAAAAATTTAGAATAATAAAATTATTTAATCATGATATGGGTCTTAATAATTATATATTTTAAACGGTTGATCCTGATATGGCTTATACAAAGGGTTAAGCCTCACTATTTCTCTTGAGATATGGGTGTTCTTGATAAAGTTTATATAAAAGGTTTAATCATATTATAACTCATGAGAAACAGGTGAACCCAATATATCTTATTCAAAGGATGATCCACTTTAGCTCTCTAATTATTTTTTCAATGTTCCTTTTCTTTAGTGGAAAGATGGAGGGATTTACTAAAGTGTTTCTCCTTTGGATTTAACTGGGATCTAGTAATTTCTGATATGAGTTTAAAATGGGTCATGGATATGATTATCTAAGTTTTCAAAAAGGTGTTATTATTCGCTTTCTATAGGGTATAAAGGTTTTTCATTGAGCATAATTTTTCTTTGTGTTTTTCATGTGGAAATAATTTATTTCATTATATCAAATAACATTGAGATAAAGGTAAAAATTTCAAGAGGTTTTATTTTTTCATTGGACTAACATATTTCTTCTCTTTTTATATCCCTTACTAATCTTTTTTTGATCATCCAATGTTTTAAAATGTTTTTCAAATGGTTTAAGGCTGGGTAATGACAAATAACATGTCAAGTTGAAATTTTAAAGATTTTTTATGAAAAGAAAACATTATTATTTTAAAAGTTTTATATTGTGGAAAAATTTTATACTGAAAATAAGTGTCCACTTTGTAATATATAGGTTTTTTTGTGTAAGAGTTATGATCTAATTCTCTAAAAATCTAAGTCTGAGATGATCTTCAAAATGAATTAAATTTATTTATTAACTAAAAACTTGTGATTATGTAATGTTTATGGTTGGGTCCTTATAGAATTTTTTTAAAAGTTATACCATATTATTACTAGATCACCTAGAAAATATATGACTAGAACTATCTCACAATCCCCTACCTTGTGCATGAGATTTCAATATGGAATTTGAGTCACAATTTAAAATGCTATGAAATCACTTATAATATATTTTTTGAATATTTTCCATTTCATCATAAGAATTAAACTCCATTGGTTCAATGGTACATTACGTCTTATAATAGTCTCTTCAACCACAATGATAACAAACCAATGACACCTTTCCTTTAGATGAAGGGGAAGAAAATGTTTTCCCCTACCCTATTGACTTCTCAATATCCCCATGATATTTATTTACCTTGTAGATTTTTTGTTTCTTAATGTTCCAGATCCCATTGAGTCTCTCACATATTCCATATGATTCTTATCTTCCAAATAATCATTGTTTACCACATCTATTAAAGAAGGCATGTAAACGAGATGAAATTTTAATTACATCTCCGTATTTATCCAATAATTGAATCGGTGAACCTTATAAGTCTCAACAACTCCAATGGATATAGAAAATAATATATAATTTATAAATTTAGAGGAATAATCAATACCATACATATTTCTTTACTACATCTCAATTAAATCATAACCTCCATCCATGCTCAACATCTATGGTAGAAATTCTCAGAAAAGAGCCCCAAGTATTATTCCCATTACAACCTCTATATCCTCTATTTTGGGAGAATTATATCACACCAATGTCTAGATGGAAATTCAAGCATTGTGATGAAATCCTTAACTTCATTCCCCTCAAGAGCATCAATTATCTCACTGATTCTATCTATCCTCTATAGAAACTCAGTATATTTATGATTTCCAAAATCCCTTCCAATGATAGGTGGATGTTTCAATCTAAAATATCAAACCACATCATACATTACTGAAAAGGTGGTATCCCTATTATATTCAAAATCACTTTAATAAGACTATCCATAATCTTCTATTATGATTAAGTATGAGTCTCACCCACCAAAGGAACATGTTCAGCTTCCCATTCTATTTTCCCTCATCAAAACACTCCTCTTTAATCTCCTCATAATGAGGCTCTTCAACTCACTTCTTAAGTTTCATAGCTCTAAAAAAATTAACACAACTTATAGAAATCAAAATCAAAATTTTCAATAAATAAAATCAAACTTCTTGCATAACATACTACACATAATCAAGAAGTATTAATTCAAATCAAACTAATCGTAGTGATTTGATTAGTTTATTTAATCGTATTTAACAAACCAAACCATTATTAATAACTTATTTAGGAAAAAACTTATTTTTTTATTATTAGTATTATTATTTAATTAAAACTAAAGGAAATAATCAATCACAAACAAATTCACACACAATCGAGTGTGCATCACATCAAAAAATTTCATTATCTACCAAATTGATTTGTGAATACACCCCCACTCACTCTCAAAGAAGTGTGCATCACATCCCAAAATCACATCTATATGATACATGAATATAGTCCCATATAACTTAAGTAATATAGAATTCTAATAGTTTTTATAACCAGGAACACTCACATAGATACTTTAAAATGTTTTGACTCCAAATACCCAATATAAAAACTCCCAAAATCATGATTTTTTAAAGTAAACCACCCTGACATAATTTTATAACATCCCACCTTATAAAAACCATGTTATTATAGAAAAATTTAATATGGAATAACGTGTTCTCTCAAATCACCAAAGGATTCTAAGTAGTTATGATGGTTTTGACATATCATTTAGGGAGTGTTTGAACCTCCAATGGTTCACTATATCAAAACAATAAAATAAATTTTATAATAACATAATGTTGGTTAAACCAAAAATGACATGCTCAATATATCATGATAATACTTCATAAATGCCTAAATGATTCATACCATCAAAAAAAACTTTAATATATAACCCATATATACATTATGAAAAATAATACAATGTGTGGATATCCATTCAATGTGAATTGAGTTGAAAATGAAAAAATAACTAAAAAGTATCCTAATATCATCTCCCATCTATTGTAGCCTTACTCCATTACATACAACATCATGAATGTAATCTTTATGAACAAAAGGTTTGTATATAAATTATATGTGAATAAATCCTAATTACAAACCTCTACAAACCAAGGAATACCTGTAAGTTCGGCACAATTTTATTTAAGTAGTTTGAATCATTTAAATGATCCAGAAATAATTTTTTCATCATAAAAATAATGTATTATTTGTTAAAAAACACTTATATAACCTCTGACCTTCATTGTTCAATGTACATATAACCATTGATATCAAATGAAAATTTAAATATCCAAATAGATGGTTTCTGTTTCCCCATATGCCAATCACATGGCACATCATGAAATACCTAGAATAACTTAAGGATTATCAAGACTCATGACTCACATTTCATTTTTTCTCATTTTTATCTGATTATAAGGCTCCATGTATATAAAAATATTCCTAGAAATTTTCACATCAATTATGTTATAGTAAAAAAACTCAAAACACATCATTATTTTCAAAAAAAAAAACATTTCATAATTTTATCCCCCATGCATCCAAAATTAATAACTCTATCATTTCTAAAAAATTATTGAAAATACCTATAATTTCATTTACATTTTTAAACATTAACATTTTTTTCCCATAACAATAATTTATACTAAAATCCACATTTATACCATGTAGAAAAATCTCACATTGAATCAAAAATTGAATAATGATTTCCTTTATTATTTATAATTTTCATCATCATAAATAAACATCTAGAAAATATACCTATATTTAAATTGAAACAATTCAATAGTAAACATCAATAATATTTTTAACTACTTCCTCTATATTAATTGGTGTGTTTAACCCCATTATTCTTTTATTTTATCATGTAAATATAGTCATTACATTTGAAACAATAATTCTAAGACACTTATAATATTAGTAAAATTATCTCAATAAGGAAAAATAATTCATATATTGAGTGCATGAATTTATAAAGTAGTTAAACACACTTAAATGCAATAATTTTATGTAAAAACACATATTTTATCTATTATTCTACAATATTTTTTTAAAAAAAAATAAAAATATATTAAATCCATATTTTATCTAAGCATATACCTAATTGATTCGTCACATTACATATGGAATTCTATTATTAAACCATTTAACCAATTAGAAAAATATAATACACAAAATATAATTGAAAATCAATATTCATCATTAGAATTAATTTATCACTTAATTTTATTCCCTTGAACAATTAAATCAAATTAAAATTACCAAATTTATATAAATTCATTCAATAAAGAAAAATTAGAGAATGATGTCACCAAACTCAAAATACCTATACAATACACACAAGGAGAGAATTTTTTATTCATACCAGAAGATAAGAAATAAGTAAAATCCATATTCTAGAATCATAAAAGAATAAATAGAATATTATTGTGTTCAAAGCTTATAACCATCTAATAAAAGGATAGTATCATTTTACCTATTTTTGGGTTGAATTGAAATATATTTAAAGATCTTTATTGTAACTTGGAATTGGGTTAAAATCATCATATGGTTTTAGAATATGTAAGTAAGAGTTTAAAGTTAGAGAAATATGTATGAGTAACCCCTAGAATAAAATAACGCAGTGATTTAATCTAATTAGAATGATGTCACAAATATAAAAATTCCATTGAAAAAAAGAACTTAACAACTAAATAAGTTTACCATGTATATCCATAATGTAATCTATTCTATCCTAGGCCCCACCACCCCTACACCTCCTATAGTCACCCGATACTATTATTCAGGTACTTTTGTGGAACTTTTTAAAGAGGTAAAAAAAAATTATATTCAAAATATATCCAAATACAAGATAATTTAAAATCAAAACATACATTTGGAGAATATATGTTTAGTAAAAATTAATTGAAAAACTCTTTGTAAAATATAAGAGTTCAAATAAAAATCATTGTGTGGTTTGAAATGAATTTTTAGATAATAGTCTAAGTTGGAGTCCTGGATATTTTATTTTGAGTTTTTATTAAAGGTTTTAGAATAAAATCATTTCCTATTTACCATCTATGATTTGAATAGATTATTATCAAAGAGAAATAGAAAGATAAACTTCTATGTAGTTCATGTTGGAATTTAATTATCTATTTTGTTGGGTCTCTATATTAAATAATGTATATATAAAAAATAACAATTATTGGATATGGTTTTTTTGAAAAAAAATTAATGGAATATTTTTTTAGATGGGTATTGGTAATTTTATTAGGGGATGTTATAAACAAAAAACTGCTTGTAGTGGTATTGAATTGTTGTCATGAAATATGATGGTTTTAAATTATAGAATAATAAGATGAGAAAGTTTCATGGAAGTGGAGTAATTGAGGTCATGGTTCTTGGTGTCAAACAAATGACTATAAAATGGTGATATAGTTAGCATAACCACACAATGGTTTTCATGATATCAATAAAAATTATAGATTTAGATCTTTTTTAAATATGGACATGTGGGAGCTTTCATGACAATTTTTTAATTTCCATGTTAAGTGTTTTTTAAGAACAATAATGATGTGACAAATGGTATAAATATGTTTGTGATTTTTGAGGAATCTATTTGATTAAAATAATGATTTTATAGGAATAATGATGATATAAAGAGAGTCATAAATGGAAAATAATGGGATCTATTTCGTATATGTAAATTTTGGGAGAACTTTTATAAAGAATAAGAACATATATAAATATTAAAATTTATTCACGAAGTAGAATTTAGAGAGAGAAAATCAATAGTTGGGTTTATTTATTATCCTTCAGCATACTTATATTTAGTTACCATCAATTTATATTTTTAATAATGTATCTTATAATAGTGACTGAGAAAATAATGGTGTTGGTGACCCTTGGATCCAGTAACAAGCTGGTCAAAAATATTATAATCCTAAAAATAATTTAGTGATTTCTTATTACATTAAAAGAAAACAAGTAAATTATTCATGGATGTAGCCATTAATTTTAAACTAAGAAAAATTATATTTGTGATTTAACACCTTAATATTTTTAAATAAACTATATGTTTGATAACACATATGACATGAAACTCTGAGCTTAAATGAGACAAGATATATTAATATTTAAATGTTTCGATTATAAGAAAGTCCTTAAATTGGAGGTATGAATAGTATTAATTACATTTTTAAATATATATAATGGTTCTACTTAATATCCATGTATTTGTAACATACTGTTACCTGTTTTCAGGTATTTTTCTTCTCTTTGCTGGTTTTCCTCTTTAATTGGGTGCATCTTGGGACTCCCAAGTATGAAGAACATTTTCTGAGAAAAATGACCTAAATTTAGGGGATGTATGTTTTTTTGAATTAATGGAGTTTGAGTATAAATGTGTTAATAGATTTATGGGGTTCTCCACGATCTTAGAGGACACTCGAGGTTTTTTGGGTTTTTGTGTACGAATATGTTGTTTTCACTGTCTATAGAAAATTTACATGTCGTTTAATGGGAGTACACAACGTGTAATTATTACTAGGCTCATATAATGAGATGAGTAAATAGTGTGAATGAATACACACCATGTAATGTTAAAAGATCAGTTTTTAATAAAAATGTGATTATTTTATTATTGTAAGTGATCTCTATGGATTACACACTGTGTAAATGGATTACAGATCATGTTAGTGTCACAAATAGGACTTTTAGTGTTCTTCTAGACTGATATTTTGATTCATTATTCTGAATCTCTCTCCCCTATCAACCTAGGGATATTCTCCAATTATTTTGGGAGCCTTATTTTGATCCAGATTGATTCCTTCAGTGATTGATCACTGTTGCGGTAAGGTTTTATCTCTCCAGGTGAGTAATCTTTTCTACTTCTTCACTGCCTTTGATTATGGTAGTGTCATTGAATTTCTCTATTGGTTTTGTGGATATGTGGTGATATTTTTTTGTATCTCTTCTAGATCCATTGTGTGATCTTATTTCAGGGCTCATTCCTTTATTGATTGTGGTGCAACATGTGTGAGTTCTTCAAGGTATGTGTAATCTATCCTCATCTCTGACCCCTTTTGATGAATTGGATCAATTATAAGATGTTTATATTGATTATATGTCATACATTTTAATTTTTGAATTATTCTTATTGGTGGATCCCTGTGGGGGTGTGTGAAACCTTGAGTTTTGTGGCAGGTGGTTCCTTCTCTAGCTTGTGTTGGTGAACTGTATTGCTTATATTTTTGATAAATTATTTTATTAAATGAAATGGAATGATATGATTGATTTGTTTTGTGTGTGTAGAATTGATTTTTTTATAAAATATGGTTTCCCCTAGTTATGGTAAATGAATAGGGTTTTTTTTAAATCATTATGAAATGATTTTGTGAAATGTTTTTCAAAGATTTAAATGATTAAATGGTTTGATGAATTGGTTTAAAAAATAGAGCACATGGGAAGCCTTGGATACTCAGGTGGAAGGTATAGTACCAGGACTCATCCACCATTAAGGGGTTTTCTCATGGGGATTTCCTCTGATCTCTAGGCCAGTTGTTCTAGGTACTTGTTAGAACTATTGGGAGTTCACTTTTTTGGGTGTTATATGATCTCTAGACTCAATTCATATGTATAGTGGCTTGATGCATACACTATTTTCTATGTTAGGTATGAGTTTCATAGCTATCCTGACCCATTATGATTCCTGGAATGATGTTACATGTGCTTCTTCTTTTGGATTGTAATGTTTTATTGTACTTCCATGGGTTTGACATGATATGTGATTCATGATTTGTTTTAAAATGGTATATCTACTGTGATATATGGTTATGAAATGATTTGAAACTAATTCTTCTGTTTTATTTGGAATTGTGGTAAAAGGGGAAATTAAATTGTTTTTCCATGCTTTTAATATTTTTTTTTTAATTTTAACATGCCTTGTTTTCATTAAAGTTGATAATTCTTGGATTATTATTCATAGTCATGATATGGAACACATGGGTGGGACCCTACTAAGCTTCTTATCTCACACCCTGCATACCCCTTCAGTAGTGTGTAGACCTGGTTATGTATTTCAATGTAGTGAAAGGAAAGGCACCATAGTGAGATGACAAGTTTTTCTGTCAGCTGGGTTTTGGGTAGCTGGTGGTGAGATGGTGGGAGGTTTCCCACATTACCACATGGATCTGTTGGAGTAGATGTTTGGTTTTTTAGTCCTTTGTAGTTGGACTTGTCACTTGTAGATTGTTTTCTACCTTTTTTAGTTGTATCACTTCTGTTGTTCCTTATCTATTATGGCATATATTTTTATCTTCCACTGTTTATTTATGTTGTGTGTATATATACCATGTTATTGTTTCTAGTTGGGAGAAATCATTCCCTATAGTTATTGTTTGACGCTCGAATGATAGTCTTCATCCCGTGGGGATCAGGAACGCCCCTTAGGAATGTGAAAATTTGGGCTAGGTACTGGTTTGAGAGAGTATCCGGGTTGGTTTCATTACAAATTGGTATCCAAGTTGGGTTCATTATAAATTGGTGTCAAAGGTGATTTTTCCTTAATAGTCCTTGTATTGTGACATTTGGTTGACAATAGATAGGATTTTCAGAACTTTAAAGGTATATTTCAGTGAGTGCTTGGACAACTCTTATCGTGATGTAAGTTAAGTTACCATGGGATGTTGGGATGTGTGTCTCCTATTTTGAGTTATTGATGTTAATCTTAGTTTTTTACTTTTGGGTTTTCTAGTTTTAACAGAGATTGTTTTATTGTCTGGTCATTTATTTTGTTTCAGTGTGTAGAAATATGCCTATGAGATGTGTTCTACGAGTTCCTCAAGAGGGTGCGATTGATGCTCCTCAAGGGAATACTCCAATGGATCAGAAATTTATCAAGGTGATTGTGTTAGAATTTTGTGTTGTCGATCAAAATCTACCACAAATTTAGAACACAGTTTTTGAGATAGATCCAGGAGCTATAGGAGAAATAGATCAATCATAAGAGTTTATGCATGAGAAGCCACCACCCTTTAAAGGTACGAATGAACCTCAAGTGGTAGAGGACTAGATTCAAAAGATTGATCATATTATAAAATTCTTGGATACACCTGAGAGCATCAAGTTAAAGAGTGAAAGGTTCAGACTTCAGGGTTCCAACAAGTGTTGGTGGGATTCCATAGTGTAGGTGGATATGCATATGAGATTAGTCTGGATGGGTTTCAAGGATCTCTTCTTCTAGAAGTTTTTTCCAGAGTCACTAATGATGGTGATGTATCTAGAGTTTCTATATTTATAGTTGGTAGAGCATTTGGTATCAGTATACACCAATTGGTTTACTGAGTTGGTTCATTTTTCACCAGTGGTAGTGAATAAGGACCAACTAAAATCTCAGAAGTACCTGTATGGTTTGTGACCGGATATCAAATCACATGTATTTATAATGAAGATTTCAACCTATGCAGAGATAGTAGATAGGGAAATGATGGAATAGATGAATAAGGTATGCATGGTTGGATATTAGTCCCTTTATCTTCTACCTATTGGAAACTTCAGTGACACTATTGGGAAGAAGAGGATGTAGTAAAATCACCATAGAAGTGGTGGAGGTGGTTCTTGGAAGCATGCCTCTTTAGCACCTCCAGTTGTAGCTTGTATTATACCCTTGACTTACTATCAATGTATCATGGTTGGACACACATGAAATTATTGTCCTTCACCTAAAAATATGTGTAACAGTTGTAGATGTTATGGTCATCTACAACATTTTCGTTAGGCTATGTTTACACCTAGATATGGTTAGGGATCATCAGCTCCAAAGGCAACTGTAGTACAATCAAATGCTTCAAATAATACAAGGCTCTAGCCATAGGCCTTAGGAGTGAAATACCTTCATGCGGTAGATGAGTTTTCGGTAGAGGTAGACCCATTAATAGCAATAGTGAGAGGTACCATCTTTATTGCATCCTTAATAACGATTACTTTATTTGATACTGGTTCTTCCCACCTATTTATATATGGTTTTTTTGTTGATATTCTTAACCATCCAATGGGTATTGTGTCCTTTTTATGGAGTTAGTGACACCTATTGGGAGGAGGAAAGAGTAGGGGTTTCGATTTCATTATTATGCTCTATTGATAGTTGATGTGGAGTTAGTATAAGATTTTCTTGTTCTCAATATATATCTATTTGATGTCATTATTGGTATGGATTGACTTATTTCACATCATTCTAAGGTCAATTTTTATCATCAGTATGTATCGTTCCATACTACCAATTGAATATCATGGGTGTTTTAGGGAGAGTGGGATCTGAGGTCTAGTCTTACAGGACCATCATGCCTAGAGCTTAGAAGTTTGTTGTCTATTTTAGCGGTTGTGCCCGATGACATCTCTTCTATTTTTGATCTTCCTACTATTTCTTGGGAATTTCTTGATGTTTCCTCAAACAATTTCTCTGGTCTTCCTCTAGATAGGGAGGTATATTTTACTATTGAATTAGTTCCAGGTATGAAGATGATTTTTATACTTTCTTATCTTATGGAACCAATATAGATGAAAGAGATCAAGATTCATTTGGATGATTGGGTGGTGAAGGATTTTGTTCACCCAAGTGTTTCACATTATGAAGCCTCAGTGATCTTTTCCAATAAGGTAGATGGTTCACTCTGATTTTGGGTGGATTATTAGAAGTTAAACTATGTAACGGTTAAGAAAAATCACCCATTTCCTCGTATGGATGATTTTTTTGATCAAGTAAATGGGGAAAAGTGGTTTTAAAGATTGATATTTAGTCAGGTTATTATCATCTTAGAGTCTAAGAGTCTGATATACCAAAGACAACTTTCAAGAGAAAGTATGGCCATTATTAATGTTTTGTTATTCTATTTTTTTTAACTAAATCTCTAGTAATTTTTATGGATCTAATGAACTGGATATTCCATCAGTATCTCAAAACTTTTATGGTAGTGTTCATGGATAATATTTTGGTTTACTTGAGATATAAGGACGAGTACAAACACTATATGAGTTTGGTTTTATAAAATAATGAGGAGTCACCATTCACATAGAAATATTTTTAAATTCTCTTTATGGATTCAACAAGTGAAGTTCTTGGGTCATGATATTTTTGAGAACGGATTATCAGTTTATCCTAAGAAATATATGACTATATTTTCATGGTAAGATATATGAAATTTCTTTTAGATTCAGTGCTTCCTTGGTCTTACTGGATACAATTGATGATTCGTCAAGGATTTCTCTAAGTTGGTATCAAATTTGACTATCGGTAAATGGGTAAAATTAGCATGGGATGAAAAATGTCAATTTTATTTCAATGAGATGAAATGAATTCTTACATAGGCTCATATTCTGATCTTATCTAAGCCCCGTAAAGGGTATATGGTTTTATGTGATGCTTATGGAACTAGTTTGGGTTATGTGATCATAAAGGATGATCATGTGGTCACTTATGGTTCTCGTTAGCTTAGACCACATGATAAGAATTACCCCAATCATGATTTAGAGGTTTATTTAGTTATGAATGTTCTTAAGTATTGGTAGCACTATCTTTTGGGGAAAGGTTCACAATATTTTTTTTACTATAATAGTTTAAGCTATATCTTTTCTCCAAAGGAATTGAATCTTAGATGAAGGTGGTGGGTGGAATAGCTTTATATGTTTTACTTAAATATCTCCTACACCCTGGGGAAGGGGAATTTTTTTGTAGAAGTTCTTAGTAGGAAATTTCCATCGTAAGCTATTTGAAAATCAAAGGAAGAGTTTAACCTTATGGGCCTTTTTTCTTAGTTCCATCTGGATGATCAAGGGGATGTTTTAGGAATGGTTTTCACCAGTGTTTAGTTATCATCATATCTCCTTGATCCTATTATGAAGATTCAATATTAGGATGTAATGTTCAAAGGAATTCAAGAAACCATATATGGTGGAAAGACCATTTCTAGTTGGTCTCTCTTTTCAAATGGTATTCTTAGTTTTGGGGATCGATTTTTCATCCCAACATATACGAGGATCTCTATTTTGTTTGATTGTCATAGTTCTTCATGGTCCATTCATATGGGAACTAAGAATATATATTATGACATTAAACAATGATTTTAGTGGTTAGGTATGAAGTGTAACAATGATGACTATGTGTCCTGGTATTACACCTACCAACAGATTAATGTAGAGCATCTAAAACCTTCTGGTTTACTCCACCCCCTTTCAGTGCTGATTTAGAAATGGGATGAGGTATTCATGAACTTTTTGTTAGATTATCATGGATACCCCAAGGGAGGAATTCTATCTGGGTGGTGATTGATCAATTTAAAAAGTCATCTCATTTCATTCTGATAAAAGACACCACTAAATTTGAGGATTTGGGTAAGTTGTATGTATAATAAATTTTGAGGTTACATGGGGTTCTTATGCTATTATTTCATACAGGGATCCTAGGTTTACATCAAGGTTCTGAAGGATTCTCTAGGAGGTTATGGGGATTCAGGTCATATTGATTAAATCTTATCATCCACAGATATACAATCCAATGAATCATGCTATTTAGATTTTGGAGGATATGTTTCGTGCCTGTGTCTTGGATTTTGTTGGATTTTAGGGTATCCATTTGGGATTGGTAGAGTTTTATTATAATAATAGTTGTTAGTTTTTTATAAAAATAGTTCCTTTTGAGGATTTTTATGGACTATCATGTATATCACCTATTTGTTGGGAATAGATGGGAAAATCTTATTTGGTGGGACCGAGTTTGGTTTAGTTGACGTCTATGAAGATTAAGGATACACGTCGACATATGGTTTCCATGCAAAGTTGGAATAAGTCTTATGTGGATCAAATAAGTCTTACTTTTTAGTTTTACATAGGTGGATAGGTTTTCTTGAATGTTTCTCCTCAGTTGGGTCACTATCATCTTAGAAAATAGGGAATTCTAGCTCTCAGAAATGTTGGACTGTTTGAAGTCATTAAGTGTCTTGGGAAGGTTGCTTATCGGTTGGAATTTCTGAATTAGTTGATATGGATTCATGATTTTTTCCACATATCACAGCTTAGGAAGTATCATCCTGACCCCTCTCATGTTTTGAGTTGGGAGGAGATTGAGTTAGAGTCAAGTGTTTTTGTTGTTGAACATCCAATTGAGATCGTTGACTCTCAAGTGAAAGTCTTGAATGGGAAGTATATTCTATTGGTAAAAGTGTTATGGCATCATATATTGAATTCTCATGAGACTTGGGAGTTTGGGTAATTAATAAGGGAGCAATGGACTCACCTCTTTACCAGGCTTCAATCTTCTACATGAATTTTTTGGGATGAAAATTCTTATGGTGGGGAGTTTGTAACATCTTGTTACCCACTTTCAAGTATTTTCATTCTCTTTTCTTGTTTTTCTCTTTAATTGGCTATATCTTGGGACTCCCAAGGATGGAGAAAATTTTATAAGAAAACCATGCTAAAGTTTTAGGATGTACATTTGTTTTAATTAATTTATTCAGTGGATAAATGTTTTAATGGATATGCAGGGTTCCCTAAGTTCAGAGGATGCCTGATTTGTTTTGAGTTTTTTTGTAAGAATCTATAATTTTCACTATATTCAGTAAATTTACACACCATGTAATGTGAGTACACATGTTGTAATGGTTTCTAGGTTCATGTTGTTATCTAAGTACACAACATGTAAGAATACACACCGTGTAAGAGTTACTTGCCATGTAATGTTAAAATATTTATTTTTAATAAAAATATGATGGGTTTATCAATGTATGTGATCCCCATGGATTACATGACATGTAAATGGATTACATGCCATAAATTTTCAAGGGTATGAACTATAGGGTTCTTCTTATTTGATATATTGATTCATTCTTCTGCATCTCTCTCCCCTCTCAATATAGGGCTCTTCTTCAATGATTTTGGGAACCTTCGTTCAATCTAGATTAATTTTTTTAGTGATTTATCACCATTTCAGTTGGGTTTCATCTCTACGGGTGAGTAAACATTTTAGATTCTTTGTTTCATTTGATCATGGTAGTGTCATTTCATTGAACTATTGGTTTTTTGGATATGTGGTGATGTTTACTTTGTATCTCTTCAAGATTTGTTGTGTGATCTTGTTTCAGGGGTCATTACTTTATTGGTTATGGTGTGATAGGTGTGTTTTCTTTGAGGTATGCTCAATATATCCTCTTTGCCAAACCTTTTTTATAAAATTTATCAATTCTAACATGAGAAGATTCATTCTAGGGCTTGTATTGTCATTTTTTCATTCTTTTTGTTGGTGTATCCCTTTTTGGGCATGTGCGAGCCTGAGTTTTGAGGTAGGTGGTTCCATATCTATACCATTTTAGTGAACTCCACTGCTCCTAGTTTTGATAAATTGTTTTATTAAATTAAATGGTATGACATGATTGATTTGTTTTGTGTGTGTGGAGCTGGGTTTTTATAAAATATGGGATTCCCCTAGTTTTGGTAAATGAAAAGGGGTTTTCAAAGCATTGCAAAATGATTTTGTGAAATGGGCTTCAAAGCATGAAATTATGACATGGTTTCATGATATGGTTTGGAAAATAAAATACATGGGAAGCCTTGGGAACTTAGGTGGAAGGTATAGTAATAGTTTCTATCCACTGTTAGGGAATTTTCTCATAGGGCTATCCTATTCTCCCTAGGCCTGTTATTTTAGGGAATTTTTAGACCTATTGGGGGGTTCACTTTATGGGGTGTTCATTTGATCTATAGACTCAATAAATATGTATTGTATTGATGCATACATTATTTTTTTTGTTAGGTATGAGTGTCCTCGCTATCTTGACCTAGTGCGATCCCTGGCATGATGTTACCTGTGCTTCTGCTTTTGGTTTGTACTATTTTGTTGTACTACTATGGATTTGATATGATATGCGATGAATGATTTTTTGATATGATATATATACTATGATATATGTTTATGAAATTTGTTGGAATCCTTAGGTGTTAATCATGTTTTAATGATCACAAATCCTATACATCTTGTAAAGCTTGTTAATTCTTTTTAATCTATCTAAAATCATATGTACATATGATTAGTTTCTTTATGCCTTAAATAATTATTGTAAACTATTTTGTTTATACTGAAATTATCTTATGAATTATTAAGTTTAATTCATTCTATGAATATCACTGGTTAAATCTGTGTACAGATATTTGGCTAAGTCTGAGACACCATGACCATCCAGACATCGTGACCATCCAGACACTGTGATCATCCAGACACCATGACCGGACATCGCGATCCTAACACCACATCTGTGACACCGGTTCCTGATCTCTATAAAAATATGCCATCATAGTTGTCTCACCGCTCAAAGACAAAGAAGGAGACACCATTTTAAGGAGACACTGTTTCATAGAGACACCATTTACAGACAGACTATGACACCGTTTCTTAATTTTTTTTGACATTTTTCAATTTACTTTCTAATTGTCATATTTGACATTTTTAAATACACTGACATAATTAATGTTTCATTGTAGACATGTCACCTAACAGTATGAGGTACAAGGTTCAGAATACATACATCATGTTGGCTCCAACACATACATTCTAAGAATAAAAAGAATAATATGGCCAGAAGAAAAAAGAGGTGACAGTGGTGACAATTGTGATAACAGAAAAACAAGTGTGTGTATGATAACGAAGAAGAATGATCATTCATGAAACCCAAAACTACTGAAGAAAACATGAAGCATACTCAAATCCTAGATTCGATAACATTTCTGCACTATCAACTACACGAAGAGCACGATCCAGATCTAGCCGACTTACGATACTCTATTTTCCGCGAGAGGACTTGATTTCTACATCTGCTTCATCCCAAAAGTCCAGAGTTTCATAGACTAACAATCATAAAACTTCTAACCTTATCTCATCATTTCTTCTCTTTTGTGTATTATTTTTATCTTTTAACCAATGTGTGTGTCTATATAAAAACACACACTGTCTCTTGCATCAAACTGAAGGATACAAGATATCCTTTCCCTTAAATCTTTTTACACTTGTGTATTACCATAGATAAGTGTATAAGAGGTCCCTGTGTGAGCTGATAGTTCATACCCATGAAGAACTATGGAAGAGGTCTTGTGTCCTGGATAGTCATGTGTTTTGTTGTTAACCCTGATCCAGGGTGTGGATCAAGTTTATTTATATAAACTGCTTGGTGGTATATGATCACCAAGTGGAGTGGATTAGGTCTCATCTTGAGACTGAACCACTTATTTTATATCCGCTGTGCTGTTTATTTTAGTTTTCTCTATTTTACTATTTAATTCAGAAATCACTAAATTTACTTTGATAGTTAATCTTGGAAATAAGTTATAACTATTTTTTCTTATTAGAATAGCTTCAAAAGTAATGTTAATAATTTATATTACGATTACTTATAATTAATCAATCTTCTAAGAAGTTATTTAAATAGTCAAACTTTCATAACCGTATAACTTTGATTAACTGGGTTATATTTAAATTTATTGGGGAACCCTTTTAAGAATACCTTTTAAACATAAATTTTTATAGATACTCAATTTACCCCCCCTCTTGAGTACTCTACTCCAATCAACATTTAATATCAAAGGATATTTATTAAGACTATGTTTTTGAGCCTATTCAACTGTGATTGTAGTTATACTTTAAAGATCTGTAAATTTATGTTCATTATAAATTTATAGATCTTTTAAAGTATTTCTTTATTATAGATAATTGATTGGAAGGTGCTGCAACAAACAGACCACCATTCTTTAATGGAACTAATTATGCTCAATGGAAAAACAAAATGAAAATGCATTTCAAAGTATGATCTTTGAAATCTGGTCTTCTATTATAGATGAATATAAGATTCCTTCTACTAATAGAATCACTTGGGATGAACCTACCAAAACTGCCTACAATAACAATTAAAAATCTATGAATGCTTTATAATGCTCTTTAGGAGATGAGGAATTTAATAGGATCTCTACATGTAAAACTTCCCATGAAATTTGGGATACCTTGTCTGTTTCACATGAAGGAACTTCTAGTTTGAAAGAAATGGTACTTAATAATTATACTATTAAATATGATAACTTTAAAATTAAACCTGATGAGCCTATTTCTGACATGTATCTCAAGTTTAATGAAATTTTTGACACAATGATTTCTCTTGGAAGAGAAGTCACTACCAAAGAACAAATCATGAGGATTCTTAGATGCCTACTTGATAGATGGAGAGGAACTTCTGTCTCTATTAGAGAGTCATACGACATCAGAAAGCTACCTGTAAAAGAACTCATTGGAAAACTGAGGATGTATGAAGATAAGTTGAAATTCAACAAGGAAGAAGAGGATGGACCCAAAATAAAATATGTTTCGTTCAAGGCCACCACCTCTAAACACAAAGAGAAAGGAAAATTGTAAGTTTCTATAGAAAGTTCCAGTAGTGAAAAATCATCACCTGACCATGATGAGGAGATAGATAAATTATCCAGAAGGTTTAAGAGATTTTACAAGAAGAGGAAATTTTTCAGAAAGCCTAATTTCAAATAAAGATAGGACCAAAAAGGAAGTTGGAAGAAGGAATGGATAATAAGTGAAAAGTTCGATGAGATTGTCTTCTATGAATGTAAGCAAAAAGGACATATCAAGGTTGAATGTCCCAAGCTCAAGTACAAAAAGAAATTTGAGGAAAAAGATAAAAATTATAAGAAGGAAATGAAAGAAATATGGAGTGCTTCTGAGGATAGTTCAAGTGACTCAGAATCTTCACATGATGAACAAGATAACAAAGCCAATATGTGTTTTATGAAAAACACATCTGAGGTAACACTGAAATCTCTTATACACAAATCCTATTATTCTAGAGATGAGAGTGACTATAAAAATATGTCTAATGAATAAATGTTTTAGTACTGTAATATACTTGAAAATGCATGCAATGAACTAAAAGATAAATACAAGTCTTTAAAGAAACAACATGATATTACCTCAACTATTAAAACTAAAATCATTGCAGAAAGGGAGAAAAATACTCAATTAATCAAAGCAAACAATAAACTAAAACTATCTAATGAGAAATTGAAAAATTATCTTAAAAGGTTTACTAATGGTAAAGATACCTTGGTACAAATCATAGGTAAATAGATTGATCCGAAATATACTATTGTCATTGGCTATCAACCTGGTAAAAGAAATTTTGGAAGAACTAATTTTGTTTCTAAATCTAGGACATACATATTTACTCCTAGTTCTGGAAAACATTCATCTAGTTCAGGTTATGATACACTCTCTACTATTTCAAGATTTTCTAGACCAAATAGAGTTTATTTTTCAAATACTTTACATAATTCTTATAGGAAACCTGTGAGGCAGATATGGGTTCCTAAGGCACTAGTCACTAATATTACTTGACCCAAATAGGTATGGGTACCAAAATCTATTTTTATTTGACTATTTTGTAGGAAAGTTGCTTAAAGATTTCCTGTAAAAGCTTATGGTACTTGGACAGTGGGTGTTCAAGACACATGATAGGAGACTATTCTTGCTTCAAGAAATTAATAAAAATTGATGGAGGACATGTCAACTTTGGTGACAATGCCAAAGTAAATTTTATTGGCATTGGCCAAATTGGTAACTCTAACTAAGTGTTGATTTCCAAAGTACTTTTTTTTCTGGATTGAAATATAATATTCTTAGTATTTCACAACTATGTTATTATGGATTTCATGTAAAATTTGAAAATGATTCTTGCAATGTTTTTAATTCTAAAAATGAATTAGTGTTTTCTGTATTAAGAAATGAAAATGTATATTTAGTTAACTTACATTCTTTAGCTTCTCAAAATGATTCATGTTTAAGTGTGTTTCACAAAGAGTCTTGGATTTGTCATAGGAGACTAGGATACTGTAACAATCACTCCCTTAGAAAGTTAACTAGAAAAATCTTAGTCAAATACCTACCCAAACCTGAGTTTCCAAATGATAAAGTGTGTAATACTTGTCAAAAAGGAAAGCAACACAAAATTTCTTTCAAACCAAAGAAATAAGTATCAACTTCTCAACCTCTCAAACTGGTTCACATGGATTTGTTTTGACCATCTAGAGTTTCTAGATTAAATGTGAAGCACTATGTTTATGTTCTTGTAGATGACTTTTCTATATATACCTGGACTTTCTTTTTGGCTCACAAAAGTGAAGCCTGCTCTCATTTTATCAAATATTCCAAAACTGTAGAAAATCTTAGTGGACTTAGAATTAAATCCTTAAGAAGTGATCATGGCTGTGAGTTTGAAAATCAAGAGTTTGAATCCTTTTTATCACAAAATGGATATAGTCATAATTTCTCTACCCCCAGAACACCTCAACAGAATGGAGTTATAAAAAGAAGAAATAGAACCCTGCAAGAGATTTCTAGAACCATGCTTAGTGAATATGACCTACCTATTTATTTTTGGGATGAAGTTGTAAATACAACATGCTATATTATCAATAGAGTATTGATTAGACCTATTATTAAAAGAACTCTATATGAGTTGTGAAACAATAGAAAACCCAAAGTTATCTACTTCAAAGTTTTTGGTTGAAAAGTCTATGTCCTTAATACTAAGGACAATCTTGACAAATTTGCATCCTAGAGTGACGAAGGAATATTTTTAGGATATTCGATCTCTAGTAAAGCCTATAGAGTGTTTAATAAAAGAACTAAATGTGTGGAAGAATCTGTACATGTAAAATTTGATGAAATAGATCCACATGATCCTAAGATCACTCTAGTGAACCTAGAGGATGATGTACTAATCTAGACATTAATTTAAAATATTCTAACCATCCTATAATGGAATCTGTGAAAACTTCCACTTCTATAAATTCTTTAGATTCAGTTCACAATGAACCTGACCCTGTTGAGGAACCTAAAATCACCAATCCTTCTTTTTATAGACCTGTTAGAACTCTTAAGAACCATCACTTAGATGATGTTGTTGGAGACTTAGACAAAGGAACTCAAACTAGAGATTCTCTTAGAAATCCGGTTGAACACCAAGTCTTCTTGTCACAGATTGAACATAAAAACATTAACGATTCCATCAATGATTAAATTTGGGTGATGGCTATGCAAGAAGAACTTAATTAGTATGAAAGGAACAAAGTTTGGAAACTTGTTGACATACCCAAAGACACATTCACCATAGGCACTAAATGGGTGTTTAGAAATAAGGTAGATGAAGCAGGTAATATAGTTAAAAATAAGGCTAGATTGGTTGCACAGGGCTATAATAAAGAAGAAATAATTGACTATTAAGAGACATTTTCACTAGTAGCTAGACTTGAAGCCATCAAAATTATTCTTGCTTATGTTGCACATCTGAATTTCAAATTATATCAAATGGATGTCAAAAGTGCATTTCTAAATGGGTATATAGCTGATGATGTCTTTGTTTAGAAAAGACCTGAGTTTACAAATCCTCATTTTCCAAACCATATTTTTAAATTATCAAAAGATTTATACAATTTAAAACAAGCTCCAAGAGCTTGGTATGATAGATTAAGTATTTTTCTTATTTCCAAAGGTTTTATAAAAGGAATAGCTGATCCTACCCTTTTTATAAAATGAATTTTCAATAATGTTTTAGTAGTTCAAATCTATGTAGATGAAATTATATTTGGATCTTCAAAAAATTATTCATGTATTGAATTTTCTAAAATGATTAAAAAATAATTTGAAATGAGTTTAATGGGTGAACTCAAATTATTTCTTGGATTTCAAATCTTTCAAAATAATGATGGTATTATTTTAAATCAAAGAAAATATACTAGAGATCTTGTAAAATGTTTTGGATTGGATAACACTAAAAGTAGTGACAATCCAATGAGTACTACTTGTAAGTTGGATCTTGGTGAAGATGGAAAATCTGTTGATCAAACCACTTATAGAGGAATGATTGGAAGCTTACTCTACTTAACTAATATATGACCTAACATTATGCTTAGTGTGTGTATGTGTACTCATTTTCAAGAAAATTATATGGAATCTCATTTAAATACTGTTAAGAGAATTTTCAAATACCTCAAGCATACACCAAATCTAGGACTATTCTATACCAGAGGACAATCATTTGAGTTAGTGAGTTATTATGATGCTGACTTTGATGGTTGTAAGTTAGATAGAAAAAGCACCCCTGGAACATGTCACTTTTTAGGAAAGTCGCTATTATCATGGTGTAGTAAGAAACAAAACTCTGCTGCATTATCTACTGCAGAAGCTGAATACATAGTTACTGGTAGTTGTTGTGCAAAATTTTTTTGGATGAAACACACATTACTAGATTATGGATATCAATTCAGGCATGTACCTATAAATTGTGACAATAAAAGTTCTATTAACATCTCAAAAAATCCTGTTTCACACTCTAGGAAAAAACACATTGATGTAAGACATCACTTTTTGAGAGATCATTATCAAAAAGGTGACATCACTTTGGAATTCATTGAAACTAAATACCATCTTGATGATATATTCACTAAACCATTAAATTATAAAAGAATATATTACATCATACATGAATTGGGAATGATAAATCTTAAGTAGTAAGTATACTGTTTCAGAGTTTACAGTTTTACAAGTCACTGTCTTAAGATTACTATTTAACTCTAACAGTTCTATAGTTTTACTTTCTTAAGAGTTGATGTTTCATGTTTATGGTCTCACAGTTACTATTTCTTGGTTAATATCTGACACTTACTATCTCAAACAATACGGTCACATAGTTTAGAAATCACACTGTTATGGTATCACCATGGATGCTTGTTACGGTCTCATCGTGAACACTTATTACGGGATCACTGTGAACGTTGATTATGATCTCACCATGACAGTGCTTTATTGTTTTATTTATACATTATAACCTGTATCACAGTAATTAATTGTTTTATTCTTTTTAACTTTCCTATGCTTTTGATCTCGCGCCGCTTGATATCACTAAATGATAAAATAAAAGAAGTTTCACTCATTCTTGACTCGATCTCTCTTCTCTCAAACCATAACCCCTCTTTCAACCCTTCTCTATCTCGAACATTTGATGAATGCCCAGGATAAAACAACCATCGTCATCAACTCCTGAGAAGCGAAGTTCAAAGAATAAGTTGAAAATCACATCAAAGTTAGCACCCAAAGGACCTTTGAATTCGAATCTGGTGAACATAGTAGTGGTACCTGAAAAGGAGATATGCCCTAAGTGTCTTCTGTCAAGTAAGTTTTTGGTATTGAAAGTGATAACAAAATAAGGATGGCTGGATTAGTTCACAAAATAGTATAATCCTATTTACCTGAAGCTAGTTGCACAGTTTTATCAGTATGTTCAATTATATTTTGATTTAGAAGATGGATATGTTGTGCGAAGTTGAACCAATGTCCATATTTGTACCTTTTCTTCAAGGTTATGGGCTGCATGCCTTAGGATACCTCATGAGGGTATTCTTGAGGACTACCAAAGAGTTATTCCACCTCTAAGTGAGTTATTTGTTTTGGAATAAGCATCAATAAGTTTAACTGGAAATGAAACTAAGAGGAGAGCCACAACTATCGAGCTAGATGGTGAAACCAGACTCTTGTTTACGTTTTTTCAGAATTTGATTATCCCCAGAAAGGGTGATTTTTCTATACTCGAGTATCAGTATGTATTTTTGATACATCTCATGAAAAATGGACATAAAATCACCCAATGAAAGTATGTTATACACCATATGTGTGAGTTGATCAAAACAACCTCCAAGTAAACCTTCTTATTCTATTCAAGTCTTATCTTAACTATGATTCATTCAAAAGGATTGGTTGGACCAGATGAAGAATCCATTAAGGACTATGAGTTTTGTCTTTCAAAAGTTATTGTAAAGAGAATGAAAATTAGTTGGAATCCATGGAGAAAAGCATGGGTGAAAGATAATGACAGGGTTTATGAAAAGTTTAATCCGGTGGAACACCCTTCAAGACCTAAGGATATTTCTGATATTGGTTTGGAACCAGATGAACTTGTTGAATATTTTGATGATGAAGAAGAAGAAGAGGTTATTGTACCTCTGAGAGAAACTATTCTAGTTGAGGAAGATAGTGAATCTTCTCCTCACATCTTATTTAAGAAAAAATGCATGTTCCTGAAGAAGTTGTTGATTTGGAAGAACAACTTGATTCCAAAGAATAATCTATTTCTAAGGTAAGTGAAAAGGATTTTGTAGAAGATTATATAGAAGAAGATCTTTCTGCTATGAAAGAAACTATTCTTGAGGAATGCCCAGAGGAACACATTGTTCCTAAAGTTATTCCATCTACTGAAGAAAGAATGGAGCAAGCCTTTCAGTTGGCTAGAAAGGAAATGAGTGAGGAAATTATGGATGAAATCATAGAAATAGATCAAATATATACATCTCTCAATCCTGAGAAAGATGCACCTGTTGAGGGGGAGCATCCCCACAATCTAGAATCTATTGAAGTCCCTAATCCGATTAATCCAAGATCAATGGATACATGGTATAAATTCCCCAGTTATTTTGATGTGACTAATTTCCAGGAAGTCTTAGTTAAAGGAATTGATATGTATACTATGTTTCATTTGAAACTGGCATCTGCTCTTGAAGATATCTATGCCAAAGAACCTGAGCATGTCTCAGCTTCTATTCCTGAACCCTCTCAAGAACCTCCAAACCTGGTGAATAAGGATTATCTAAAAGATTTTAGAGCTACACTTTTGGCTAGAGTTGAGAAACTCATGAATACCCAATCAGCTCCTATAATTAATTTAAGTGATAGAGATGCTTCCCTATTGTTGGAAAAGGTCATATGGTAGATTCATCCCAAGATGCTTCATGAGATTCAAGAAGTCAGAGTTGAGAACAAACAACTGAGTGATTAAGTAAAAACTCTCAGAGGTATAGTTGAGGATATGCAAAGAGTGATAACCTCAAGACCAAAACCTATTTCTTATCCTGTTGAGGATGTTGTTAGTCAGATTCCATAGGAATTCGCTTCCCAAATTCAACCTAATCTCACTTCCTTAGTTGAGAAGCTATTTGAAAGAAACAAACAGATTGTTAAAGAGATGCATGAGATTTTCATTGGTATTAACAAGTTAACTGATGAGTATAAGGGTTGTATCTAGAAAGTTATAAATAAAATAAAATCCCTTAACTCGGCTGTCACTACTTCTTGTACTTCTGGACAATCATCTCAACCTTCTTTAGAAAGTGATCTTCTCCGAACAGTTATCAAAGAAGAACTTCAATCTGTTCTTAGTGGATTTTACAAGGAATCTCTATATGAACTTATCAATAACAGTGACAAAGTACTTGATTTGGTGAGAATTAATTCCAAGATTTCCAATGATGCTTAGTAATAAATTACTAAGAAGGTGTACTTATACTTCAATCAGATCTTCTCTAAGAATGACATGACCAACCACTTCAAGTACCTTGCATAGAATATAAGGATTCCTTTTATCAATCATGCTTTCAAAACTCAAGTCCAAAAGCTCAAATATTTCACTCCTTTGTTGGATAAGTTTATGGAGAACAAGGACGACTTTGAGAAAGCTATGCAGTATAGTGGTGAGATCATTATTGACTTCATCAAGCTTTTGAGGCCTTATGATCGTGTCCAGAGTACTGCAATTGTCGATCTTGCATCTGAACCCTTGAGATCTGGTTTGCCTACTTTCTCATCCTCTTCCCTTGCCCCTACCTCTATGTCTGTCTCTCAGGCTCTGAGTTAAATCAGACCTGTTATCCTTGATCAATAGTTTCCTCGGTCTTCCACTTCACCTACCTTGGCCCCTTCTGTTTTTGAAGGACTCCCTTTACCTTCTTTGTCCACTGGTTCATTTCCTTCCTCCACTTCTACCTATGCTCCTATGGCTTCTTTTGATGTTGCTGCCAAGGGAAAATCAAAGACAAGCTGGTGTTGAAGAAAAGTGACTACTATCTTTTGATAGGGATGTTTTCTGTATTATTGTTACTGTTTGTAATGACACTTTTTATCTATTTAATGCATTGTGCACTTTTATTTCTTATTTACTCTTTTTGATAATCCCAAAATGGGGAGAAATATGTATTACATATGCACTAAATGCACATTAAAGAAGAGAAACATTACCTAATAATAGATATCTCACTAACATGATTTATGATCATCAAAAAGGGGGTGATTGTTGGACTCCTCATGTTTTAATCATGTTTTAATGATCATAAATCCAATAGATTCTGTAAAGCTTGCTAATTTTTTTTAATATATCTAAAATCATGTGTACAGATGATTAGTTTCTTTATGCCTTAAATAATTATTATAAAATATTTTGTTTATAATGAAATTATATTATGAATGATTAAGTTTAATTCATTCTATGAATATCATTGTTTAAGTATGTGTACAGATATTTGGATAAGTCTAAGACACCATGACCATCCAGACACTATGACCATTCAGAAACTGTGACCATCCAGAAACTGTGACCATCCACAAACTGTGACCATCCAGACACCGTGACCATCTAGACACTGTGACTATCCAGACACCGTGACCATCCAGACACCGTGACTAGACACTGTGATCATAAAACTACATCTGTGCTACCAGTTTTTGATCTTTATAAAACTATGCCATCATAGTTTTCTCACCACTCAAAGACAAAGAAGGATACACCATTTCAAGAAGACACTATTTCATGGAGACACCGTTTATAAATATACTGTGACACTGTTTCTTAATCTGTTTTTTCATTTTTCAATTTAATTTCTAATAGTCATATTTGAAGTTTTTAAATGCACTAACATAATTAATGTTTCTTTGTAGACATGTCACCTGACATTATAA
The DNA here is from genome assembly GCA_963277665.1 of Viscum album. Taxonomy (NCBI): domain Eukaryota; kingdom Viridiplantae; phylum Streptophyta; class Magnoliopsida; order Santalales; family Viscaceae; genus Viscum; species Viscum album. Next base: position 1,041,460,205 of record OY728140.1, on the reverse strand, counting down.
GGTATGATATGTAGGATACATGAATCCTGTTGGCTCCAACACATGCATTCTAAGAATAAAAAGAACAATGTGGGCAGAAGAAAAAAAGGTGATCGTGGTGACTGTGGAAATGATTGTGATAACAGAAAAACAAGTGTGTGCATGATAACAAAGTAGCACGAGCATTCATGGAATCCGAAACTGCTAAAGAACACACGAAGCATACTCAAATCTAGAGTCGAGAACATTTCTGCACTATCAACTCAACGACGAACATGAGCTAGATCTTACAGACTTACGATACTCTGTTTTCCACCAGAGGACTCGATTTTTGTATCTTCTTCATCCCAAAAGTCCAGGGTTGCATAGACTAACACTCAGAGCCCTTATAACCTTATCTCATCATTTCTACACTGTTGTGTATTATTTTTATCTTTTGAGCAGTGTGTGTGTCTGTATAAAAACACACACTATAGCCTACATCAAACTGAAGGATAAAATATATCCTTTCTCTTACATATTTTTATACTTGTTTATTCCCACAGATAAGTGTGTAAGTGGTACCTGTGTGACCCGATAGTTCATACCCATGAAGAACTGTAGAAGAGGTAATGTGACCTGGATAGTCTTGTGTACTATTATGAACCCCGATCCAGGGTGTGGATCAAGTTTATTTATATAAACTGCTTGGTGGTAGGTGATAAACAAGTGTAGTGGATTAGGTCTCAGCTTGATACTGAACCACTTATTTTATAACCACTATGTTGTTTATTTTAGTTTTATCTGTTTTACTATTTAATTCAGAAATCACTAAATTTATTTTGATATTTAATCTTGTAAAGAAGTTATAAATGTTTTGTCTTATTATAATAGCTTCAAAAGTAATTTTAATAAATGATATTATGATTATTGAGAATTAATCAATCTTCTAAGAAGTTATTTAAATATTTAAACTTTCATAACTATATAACTTTGATTAACTGGGCTGTATTTAAATTTACTGGGGAACCCTTTTAAGAATACCTTTTAAACACAAATTTATATATATACTCAATTCACCCCCTATTGAGTAATCAGCTATGACCAAAAAAATGATTTGAAATCAATTTACCTATTTTATTTTTTAACGTGAAATAAGGGGAAATTAAATTGTTTTTCCATGATTTTGATATAAAAACTGTTAAACTGTTATCATGTCTTATTTTATTTAAAGTAGAGAATGCTTGGATTATTGTTCAAAGAATTTATATAAAACAATTGGGTGGGACCCTACTGATCCTATTATCTCACGCACTATGTACCCCTTTGATGGTTTATAGACCTAGTTATGTCTTTTGATGTAGGGAAAAACAAGGCACCATAGTAAGTCAGTGAGGTTTTTTGTCAGTTTGGTTTTGGGTAGCTAGTGGTGAGATGGTGGGAGGTTTACCAAATTATCACATAAAGCTATTAGAGTAACTATTTGTTTTTATAGTCCTTTGTATTTGGACTTTTCACTTGGATATCATTTTCTACCTTTTTTAGTTGTATCACTTCCGTTGTTCCTTATTAGTTATGAAATATATTTTTATCTTCCTCTGTTTCTTTCTATTATGTATATATATTACATGTTGTTGCTTCATGTTGGGATAAATCATTTCCTCTTGTTGTTTTTTGATGACCGAGTGCTAGTATTTAGATTGTGGGGATTAGAAACGCCCCTCGGGTATGTGAAAATTCGGGTTGGTTACCTGTTTGAGAGGGTATTTGAGTCAGGATCATTATAAATAACACCCTAGGAAAAGTGAGACTTAAAAGGATAAATTTTACTACTCATTTAAATAATGTGAACCTTCATTTTTAGGATACTACCTGATTAGAACTCCAAAATTAAGCATTCCTATCCTAGAGTAGTGATCAGGATGGGTGACCATCTGCGAAGTTTCCCACTGTGTGTGTGAACTAAGACCAAACACACTAAAAGAATATGCATTGTCCTACAAGGAAAATCATTAGTATGATAAGTGAACCCAGTGATCAATAGCCTATGGTGTTTTAGGGAGCCAAAAAAGGTATTACAAGAGACCCATGGGGCCAGATGACTAGGTTCATGGCCTGGGGAAGTCTGGGCTATGAAAAATGTTACCAGAGACAATACCTAGCCTGAAGTGTAGAGGCACTTCCTGGGTTTGAGTCTTGGGGTCCACAATGGAGTTGTTGTGATTTAAACGTGTGGAGAGTGTAACACCCTTGGAAAAGAGTGACTTAAAATGCTAAATGTTACTACCCATGTCAATAAGGTGCACATTTCTTTTCTGGAGCCTACCTAATTATAAATCTACAGTTAAGTGTCCTTGTCCAAGAGTAGTGATCAAGATGGGTGAACTTCTAGAAAGTTTCCTAGGGTGTGTGTAAGCAAGGAAAAAACACACTGAAAGAATATGTATTGGCCTATGGGGACAATCATTAGTCTAATAAGTGACCCCAGTGAGTAATAGCATGTGGTGTGATGGGAAGACAATAAAGGAATTATAAGTGACCCATGGGGTCAGATGACTAGGTTCATGGCCCAATGAAGGATGGGTCATAAAAGTATTGATAAATTTTTAGTAAATAATCACTTATTTTTTAGTGAAGTCATTTTATTCTTAAAAAATGTTTTCTTCAAAAAATATTTTTATAGATTTTTTTGAGAAAATATTATAATAAATTTCTAGAGCTTTAGGAAATTTTATTTGATAATTTTTTTTATCATTTTTGAAATCATCATATCAAAATTATCTTGTAGTAAAATTTTGATATTTTTATGAAAAGATGGATATTTCAATGAATAGTAAAAAATACTAATTTTTATTTAAAATTTTATTTTCTTTTAAAGTATTTACAAAGTAAAATTCAATTTTGGATTAGTTTTAAGTTTCATTAGTTCCTTTTTATTAAAAATAATCCAAATTTAGAATTTTTAATGAATTTTATACTTGAATTTATTGTTAATTTATTTTTATAATTAAAAGGTATTTTTTTGAAAAGTAATTTTTAATTGCATTTTGAGTTTTAATATCAAATTAATTTCTACCACTTTATGAAATTGAATCTTGAAAAATGGATTTCATATTTGGAATCATGATGTCTAAATATAGTAAATAGTTCCCTTTTATTTTTTTTATTATGAATAGTAATCATAATAAATAATTATCGCCACTATAAGGATAAATCATGTAATTAAGGTTAAAAATAATATGATAAGAACTAAAAAATAACCCTAAAACTTTATTTTTTCCTATTGGATGAGTGTTATTAGTCAATTTCCATCCATGTTTTCAAAATATAGAAATTTCATGCCATATTTCCTTGATTTTGACCTTTATAATATTTAAGTAAAAGATAATGTCAAAAATATTAATTTCATTATTTTAATAACTTTAATATATTGGGAAAAGGATAAAAACAATATATTTTTAGGCCTAATTGGTTATTTGAAATATAAATATATTTTTTATCATGGTAATTATTTATATTTTTATTGATGATATTTTTACCTTAAATGCTTACAGAATAATGTTACGGTATTTATTCAATTAATAGAAAAATAAAATAAATGATTCTAAAAATATTAAAACTAATATAATTTGAATTAAATTGTATCTTCCTTCCCCAGATTCAACTTAATGATGCCCTATGATGGTAGGTCATAAGACCTCAGTCGTACCTCCCCAAATGTCAGAGGCTACCGACTAGTAGTGAGGACCATGGGTAAGTCTGTGGGGAGACTACACCCTCATAGATTAGAGTGGAGAACATAAATATAAATATAAGAAAAAAAAATTAACAACCCACAATAGATAACAAAGAAAAAATAATGACGATACATTCAAGATAAAGGAATAGTAAGAGGAAGCTGAGAAATAAACCGATACCAGTAATAATGATGTTTTTGACACATAACTATACAAAAGTGAACATGCAAGGGTAGGGGATACAAAAATAAATGACATTCTAACAAAATATAAAAAATGTACAAAAACTACTATAACTATGATCTTGAGCATAGGCTCAGTTATCTTCCCCAACTCCATCCTAAATCTAGAAATCAAACATTGGAAGCTAGCTACTTCCCTTCATCTATATCTGCAACCATAAAGTCTACTAGGGTACCAAAGGTGCTCGATTAGGGTGTGAGAGACAATCTCAGTAGGACGACACCCATATTGTCTAGGCCATTCCATTTTGTGTGATGTAAAATAAGTAGTGTGCCATAGTAATTAAATGCAAAGATGAAATAAATTAATAAATCCATTAGACTGGGTTCCACTTGGACACCCATCCAATCTACCTACTTCGGCCTAAGCTGGTGAGTTTGAACCGAGAGAACCTACAGTAGTAAAGTAAGTGGGGTAATGTGTAAGAATATGGATTGTCCCCAAGATTATAACTGGGATCATAGGACACATCCTTATGTTTTTAATCCCAAGGAGTCGATTCTCATTTGAAAATGTTCATTTACTTTTTCATTAATTCAATTTGAAAACCACATTATAAAATATAACAAGACACCCTGAGCTCATCTGTGGAAATCCAGAATGACTTGTCAAGTATCTATTGAGGGTCTCATCATAAGACCATTGTTGAGTAGCCCATCCATGGTGACCTAAGAATGAAGTCTCATGTGTCTCTACAAGCATGGTGTGAGAAGGTCAAGTACTAACAAACCTCCAAGTACGTACCTAGTATTGCACATAGGGAAACGAGTCTCTCTCAAGACATGGTAAAACCAATCATGCCATTGATCCCATCCAGGGGGTCTCTCCTAGGGAACTGACATCACCCTTCTAGAGGTAAAAATGAATAACATATGGTGAGCCCATCTCAGGAATAGTTGATGTCTCCCCCGACATGCTTATAAAACATTTACAATTCTATCAAGATGGCATGAGGGTATGTCCAAGGGATCATTAAGTCATAATCCCTTATTTCACCCTCAACATAATGGTGAATCAATGAATAATCATTATACATTTAACAAGTTCAAATAGATACCGTTACATTTAATTTGAGCAATTATATGGTAATAGGTATAAGTAGTCAACGTAAACCAGTGGGCGAATCATGTATGCCATAAGGATTAAGTATCATGGCCTATTATCATGGATAACCTCAAATAAATTCAAAAATTACATTTAATGTCATGGGTAGAGGGTCCAAAACCTATTTTAACCTTTGAATTCAAATAAAAGAAGATCCTATGGTATTAATTATTAGGCAACACCCCTCAAGGGGTGTTTAAGATACCTAAGGTAAGGGAAAGTGAGTCTCAAAGGTGAGTACACCTAATTGTGTGGAATAAATCAAGGAGATCAACCAAAGGGGTTTATTCGTCACTAAATATGGTTGCTATGGGATAGGTATAAAATTTAATTAAATTTAATTGACAAAATAGGGGTGAAACTAGAAGGTTTCTGCTCATGGCACAACAATGCAATTTATAAAACATAATGAAATGATGGGAAAGGATGTATACCACCTACCTTAGACTCATAGATATTTCCTCATATAGTATCAACCTTTGATTCAATCTAGGTTGAAATAAAATAATTAAACCTTTAAATTCCTTAAAAATATGGAAAATGATCTTACACTCAAATAGAAAAAAAGATGGGACAAAGAGCTAGAAAAAGATTAGATAGGATTAAAGATCATACCCATAACTTCCCATTAGATCTAATGGTGAAGGAATTAGAGTTCAAATAGAAGAGGGAGCTCAAAACCTATGAATAAGGGAGGATAGGCTTCATTTGAATGGGAGGAGAGAGCCTACTAGAGAATAAAGTGGGACAAATAAAGATTTAAGAGGGTCAAAATGGTAATTTCACCCAAATTTTCCCCTATGCATGGTTTGGCTACATGGTTGCCCAACTATGTGCCAACCACACACCATTCACTACTACTTAGGGGAAAATCACATGGTTAGTCACACGATTTAACTAACCATGCATAAAATGTGAAAATATGATCTATTTTGAAGGTCTTCAGCATCGCACGATCACACACCTTGGGTCGCACGATTTTAGAAAAACTGTGCAACCTCCCAGGTGCCCACTGTTTGCAACTACACAGTTTAGGGAAACCGTGAAACCCATTAATTCCTTCCCATTTTGGGGATCCAAGATTTTATTGAGCCTCAGACACACCTGAAATATCCCTAAAATGATTTGGCATTGCTATTAGGGCCATTTAAAGGAATTATAACAAAAAATTAACAGTCCATACCTTTATAAAAATTCAGGATGTTACAACCTCCCTCCTTAAGAAAACTTGCCTCAAGTTGACCTTATGGGGTTAGTAGAGTGTTATTTGAGAAGAGTTCTAGCCAAAAAACATGTATATTGGATTCCCACTCCAAGGTCACATCCTACATGCGTCCATACTACCAAAGCACCTGGACCAGAGGAACTGACCTGCCTCAGTGAGCCTTCGTGCTATGATCAATGATATATATCAGATGATCCTCGAAGTATGCATCTTCCACTAGATCAATATCCTTAGGGTAAAATGAATGAGATGGATCAACATGATACTATCGAAGTTGAGATATGTGGAAGACATCATGAATGGCATGGTACCTTTGAGGTAACAACAACTGATATGCTACCAGACCAACTCTCTCCACTATCTCGAAAGGCCCAACATATTGAGGTGATAACTTACCCTCTCTCTTGATTCATCTATGATCCAACCTAGGTTATACATTTAGAAAGAATCAATGTCCCACCTCGAACTCTAGAGGTTTATGATGGCGATTAGTATATGAATTCTTCCTATACTGAGTTGTATCCATACGCTTCGGAATCATCTAGACTTACTCTGAAGTTTCCAAAATAAGATGAGGACCTAGTGGAGCTACCTAACCTACCTCTAATCAATACAGAGGTGAAAAAATGGTCTACCATAGTTGGACTCATACGAAGCCATATGAATCATTTCCTAAAAGATTTTTTTGTAGGAAATATCAACCAAAGTAATATTCTTTTCCCAGGAACCTCTAAAATTAAGGATGTAGGGTATAAGAATATCCTATAACACTCATATTTTCTTCTTGGAATACCCTTCAGTCTGAGTTTTATATGTGGTACTCAAGAGAACTTGTGAACCAAGTTCCTTCCACAACCCTTACCAGAACCATGAAGTAAAATATGCATCTTGGTATAAAATGATATAACAAGGGATACCATGAAGTCACACTATTTTTTGGATGTAGAGACTTTCTAGATCATCAATAGAGAAAGATTTCTGAATAGGTAGGAAGTGAATGAATTTGTTCAACCTATTGACGATAACCTATACTACATCATTTCCTTGAGGTGATATTAGTAAGAACATCAAAAAAATACATAGTGATGTCCTTCCATTTCCACTTGGGAATGGAGAGAGGTTGTAGAAGTCTAGAAGGTTGCTGGTGCTCTACCGTCACTTGCTGTTAGGTGGAGCACCAAGTGATGAAACCTGCTATCATTCTATTCATGAATGGACACCAATAATAAATATTCAAATCTCTATACATCTTGGTAACCCCAATATGAACTTCCTATATAGAAGCATGTGATTCCCTAATAAGCTCTTCCCATATATTAAAAGGCACACAAAATTGGCTACAGAAGAGTAAGGTCTCACTACCATCTATAACCCAACCAGGAGGTGGGTTCTCTCCTGTAACACTCTCCCTCAAAACAAGGCCCTCTAAATATAATAACTGACTCATCTGGACCCACTCCATAAGGTAGGATATCACTGTTATAGATGCTAGAATAGGTTTCCTATGTTTTTCTTGAACCTCTAAGCGCATCTCAGAAAATAGAGCCATCAACTACCACTCATTGTTGGCCTCCTTAACAGATTGAATTTGAGTCTTCCAGCTCAAGGCGTCAGCTATGAAATCCTCCTTTTTAGGTTTTAAGTAAGCTCAAAGTTGAATGATTGTAGGTATTCCACCCACCTACGCTACCCCAGATTCAAGTCTCATTAAGTGGAGATGTATTTGAGACTTTTATGGTCTGTGTAAATGATGAACCACTCACCTAAAAAGTAGTGCCTCTAAAAGCATAGAGAAATAACCATTACTACTAGCTTGAGGTAATGTGTAGGATAGTTCTTCTCGTGGTTCATCATCTGGATAGAACTATATGCTACAACCCAATAAACTTGCATCAAAACTATGCCCAACCCAATTCCTGAAGCATCATAATAAATAGTATAGATTTTTCCCAGTTCAGGAAGAACTAGAATTGGGGCTGAAGTGAGTCTTCCCTTTAAATCCTAAAAATATGCCTCACAAGTTTCTTTTGAGTAAAACTTCACACCCTTATTGGTCAAGTTCATAAGTGAAACTAGAAGACATGATAATTCCTAGATGAATTTCCTGTAATAACCAGCCATCCCTAAGAAGCTGTGTATTTTGAAAACATTCTTGGGCTACTCTTAAGAAACCACTATTCTCACCTTCTCTAGTTCAACTAATATTCCTTCCTCAGACATGATATTACCCAAGAAGTGAACCTTACTGATCCAAAAGTGAAATTTACTGATCTTTGCATATAGACGATGCTCTATCAATGTACCCATCACAATCTCAAGATGGTTGGCATGGTTGTATATTGTGCATGAGTACACTAAGATGGAATCTATGTAGACTACCATTAAGGAATCAAAATATGAATGAAAAACCCAATTCATCAGAGTCATGAAGACTGTCAGTATGTTTGTTAGACCGAACGACATAACTAGACACTCGTACACACTGTACCTACTCCAAAACGTTGTATGTGATATGTCTGATGGCCTCACATGAACCTGATGGTAGATCGACCTCAAATTTATATTAGATAAAATAATTTCTCCTCTAAGATGGTCAAAGAGGTCATCTATATGAGGTAATAGACAACTTTTCTTCACTATAAGCTGGTTCAGTCAGTAGTAATCGATGCACAATCAAAGTGTACCATCTGCCTTCTTGGCGAAAAGGACCAGTGAACCCCAGGGTGATGTACTGGGTTAGATAAAACTCTTTGCCTCTAAGTATTCAAGCTACTTATTGAATTTTGGGATCTCCATAGGTGTCATCCTATATAGAGGAATGAACACTGGTTCCACACCTGGAACAATCCCAATGGTGAACTCAATCTCTCTCTCAGAGGTAATATAGATAAATCATCAGGGAAGATTTCCATAAAATGATATACCACTAGAGGAAATTACACAAGTTTCATCCACTAATTTCTCATAAAGAGACTAGCCATCTGGTATGTTACACCTCTCAGCCCAATATGCTTGAGTCCAACATGACTGTCTAGGTGATCCTGACTGAAACTTAATTTTTTTTATTTCAAAACACTTTTAGGGAAAGTGAGAAACCATGTAACACAACCGCACAAGAACACAACAACCACAACCAACAACAAAAATAACCAAAACAAACAACAAGAACAACCAACACAATAGCTAATAATCATAATATCCATACTCATCACCACACTTAACACATGATTCCTCCTCCACAGTGGCCGATTCCCATTCAGAAGCTGGTTTATATTGCCTCCAGAGATTTTCGCCTTGGACCCGACTCATAATTTGATCTGGAGATCACTGCTCCTGGATCGGTTGTATGGATATTCTATCTTTTTTGAAATCCAGGATCACCCCATGATCACGCTTGGCAGAAGATCTGGTAATCACTGGGCGCAACAGATAAGAATAATACTTTCTTGTTTTCCTTCTTGGTAAGGCTGAAAGTGATCCAACATCTTCATTCATCTCCATTTTCCCCCCTTGAACTAGATCACTAAAGTATCGTGTACCAAATTCATTCAGGTTTTCTTTATCACCCCCGGATGAATACCCCCTCTTTCCAAAATGAGTTTCTGACACAGGTTCCTTGAATCCCTTGTTCTTTCCCTTCCTCGCACCAGGTGTGTTGCATTAAATCACTGAGAGACACCTAACCTCATCTCCATTGTCTTTAGGAGAGTTCTTCCCCTCACCCTCTGCCCCTATCTTAGATACCTCTTCTTTATCTTCCAAGTTCCCAACGTCTCGACTAGGTATCTCTTCCACCGGAAAAGCTGTCTCCTCACGACCCCCCCTCATACACTGGATTCTCCTTGTTGCCCTCATCCACACCTCCGGAGAGGACTTCCACATGATCTGTTACCAAGTCAACTTCTGATAGACTATCAAACCTGTTACACAACTGCAAAATAGGTCTCACCGGTAGAGCAGGATCTCCCTCCTCTCAGATCCTGACTGGACTGGTCACCTCCATAGCAGACACAACCCCTTCTCCTTTAGCAAGTTGAACATTCACCTCCGCAGTTCCATTCCTTTGAGGTTCCTCTTTCCCCTCCTCATGAGAACCATTTGCCTCCTCCTATGATCCCTGCCGGGAAGGCCCCTCCAAATCCTGCCTCAGCCTTCTAAAAACGTTAGACACTGTTGGGTTGATAACCAATGCTTCCTTCACCACAGAACCAAGAGCACGGGATTCAGACTCCTTGCGAACTCCTTCCAAAGCCTCCTGCTCCACCAGACCCAGCAGCTGATTCCTGCCACAACTATCCAGATCGTTCACCCTCTGAACTGTGATAGCCCCCCAAAAACTGCAGGTTCAGTATCGTTTATAGCTTCCTTCCTCCTTGCCACAACCTGCGTTGGTGGTCTCCATTCGGAAAACCCCCAGCGAGTGGCCCAGACGATTATAGGAAGAACAAAAATCAACCTAGTTTTCATAAATAACCCTTTTCTTACATCTATACTCCTCTCCTATGGTAATCCAAACATAATAGAATGTAATCCGTGAGGCATCAACTTCAACACAGACTCGGGGATTAACCGGATGACAAACAGCCTCCGTTCTGCTATCCACGCATAGAAACCTCCCAACAAGGTTACCCAACGATCTGATAATAGATAGATTTTGAAAGGTCAATGGGAGGTTAGGAAAGCTTACCCAAACCGCCGCCGAGGGAGGATCCCGATCCATATGAAAATTGAAAGACCAGCGCAGGAGGGAGAAACGACTCCCATTGCAGCTGCGAGGGGCCGACGACCAGGCTATGATAAGGTCTTCCTCTGATTCAAATCAAATCATGATGTGGTGGATATCCATTAAACCAACAACTACCCTCTCTTGGATATCCCAAGAGGAGAACACGAATCTGTCGAAGGTGTCAACTGAATGTCTCCGCTGTTTGAAGCGGGAAATCAGTGTAAGGTTGAGGAGCACCGAGGACTCCGTGAACTCAGAAGGTGAAATCTGGAGATCAGGGATTCCATCTAGAAGAGCCGGAACCTTGGGACAAACAGACACTTTAGGGAATGAGGGAAGGAAATTAGGGTTAGAGAACAGCCGAAAAGGCAACCCTACTCTCCCGAGTGAAGGCGAAGCCGCCTCCCCCGCAGAGGGGGGAGGATCCAGAGCTTCGAGCGCTGCCATCACCTCCAGGGGAGAAGCATTTCTAGGGTTCGTCCATATCGTGGGGATTGGTAAAACAAACTCTAGGTGATCCCATTCTCCCTTATCGATATACATGTTTCCCATGAGTGATTTGAAAGATACCCATAAAAGATAGAAATCCACCTGGGTTTGATAAGGCATAAGACAATATATACTGAGAATGATTTCAAAGTTGGTCATCCCAAGGATGAAGAAAATCTATAAGAAATGGTACCCACCTATTTCAAGGGGGAACTTCATGCACTAGAATATACCCTCTATTCAAAACCCTAATGGTGTGTTAAGGGTCATAAATTCACTAGAGTACTCTATCACTAGGCCCAAACTTCTCATAGTTGTAGAAGATAGAAAGCAGTGTGATGCACTTGTATCAAATAAGGCATATACTAAAGTAAAGGATACCAGAACAATACATCTAACAGTAGATAAACCTGGACTCTATTCCTCTATAGTAGGTTGTACTACATAGATGTGTCCTAAAATATGACCCTGAGATGCTTCCTGACTAGACTGAGTAGGTCCACTCTGCCGATGAAGAAACTCTGAAGCCTAAATGCCTCGACCATGAATACCTTATCGGCCTAAACAACCTGTAGAAGACCAAATTCATGCCTGAAAAGGTGTCACTAATCCTACATCTAAAAGTGGTGCTGACACAAAACCCAATTCACTTGGCGCTGCAGGAAAATATTAGCAGAAACACTGGAGGTGACCCATTCTGCCATAATCCCGACACTCGATCAGGTTCCTCGTACATTAGGGTTTTTTGTGGAAAGGTCTACCACACTAGTAACACACAATAAAGCTATCAGTGCATGCCACCTAGCTGGTACTACCCCCATATTTACCCTTAAATCATTGCTTCTTTCCATTAGATAAACCACTACTATTCCTAGAATCTTAACTTCCATGTTTATGTCACATGATTCCATTAGGTTCTGCTCAATAATGAGGGCTTGGTTCAAAATCTATGAAACTATGGTTATCATAAATACATTCAACTTCAAGTGGATGGCATATGCAATCCCATCCTTAAAGCGCCTCATAATAGTCAGCTCATCATCGGTCAAGGTCGGTGAAAAATGTAGTAATTTAGTAAAACAACCTGAATATTCTATCACTAACATGTCACCTTGCTCAAGGTTCATTAATTCCCAAAAATGATCTGTTTTCAAAATTTGAGGGAAGAAGTAGTCAAAGAAGGATGCCTAGAAGTCCACCCATACCATCCCCTGATGTTGACTAGCCTGAGTCAAAATGTCCCACCATTGATTGGTGGAATCACGTAGTATATAAGTCTCGAGTTTGACCCTCCACTCTAGAGGTGTATCGAAGTGATCAAATATTGTCACCTTATCCTCAAACCATTATTCAGTATTTAGAGGTCCTTTATCCCCTAAGAAGGTGGGAGGATGCTTTTACTAGAATTCCTTGGTCAGCTCTTCCACAGAAGGGGCAGGTTGTTATGACCTACCTTCATCGAGATGAGGGAAGAGCCAACAAAGTTCCACACCAGTACTTCTTCAAGATGAAGGAGAGAAAATAACCCCCAAGTCCCTCCTTCAATAGGCCCTAGAATAGTGACTATAACCAAGGGTATATAATATCCCACAAAATGGAAGGAATTACCCTTTTTAATGAAAAAATTATCGGGATATAAGATGGTAAAAATCCCAAACAATACCAAAAATTTATATAAAGGGAACCAAAATCTAACCCATGCATGATTTAAACGTAAACTATGACAAAAGTACAACCAAAGTACCAAAGCAAGTACCAAAAGAAAAGACTAAGCAGCAACACAACAATTATCCTGACACCTGATCTAGTAAAGTTTAGTGCAATCCTTAAATTCCTCATGGAAACCTGAAAAGATTTTTAAAAACATAGGGTGAGTATACAAGTATACTTAGTAGGAAAACTAAATCCATCCATGCAAAAGTGGGGGAACATACTAATGCCCCTATGAGAGAACAATAGAACCTCAAATCACCTAATAAGGACTACTAACCATTCCAACCTCACCAAGGTACACTCACCAAATTAAGCAAGTCAAGTAAAGTAATAGTATAAGAACATCAATATTTTGGTACCCACATCACTTTCTCACTGTTTAGCTGCTCATTCCTAATAGCTAACTTCTTGAAACTACCACTCTTCCATAATGCAGTCCTACCTGCACAACCTGCCTGCACACACTTGGGCCTCAAACCACACACAAATCCTGCCCGCGGACACCTGGTCCACAACCAAACCCCAAATCCCTCCCACAGACACCTTGGACACAAAAACCACACCTCTCACCTGAAAACACCTAGGCCTCATCCTGAAGACACTTGGGAAAATAATACTAGACCACAAACACCTGGTCTCCTCGTCCACAAAAAACCTTCCCAAAGGATCTTGGACCATGGTAAGCCTCAATACATTATAGCCTCCCTTGATACACTCAAGCAGTAAGAACCCAGAAGAGGGTGTGAGGAAGAAATTTAGTGACCAGCCATCCATCCTCCCACCGAGATGTTGGGAAAGACCCTCCCCCATGAAATGTGGGTGTTCAGAACATGCTTCTCAACTATGGTGGGGTGCATATAGAAATCATAAGGAACTAAAATTTATACATATAGGTAATCAAACACTCATCTCGATCTATAGGTTTCAAATAAACAACCATCTCTCACAAAACTACATTTTCTGCTACGCCTATATGAAAAAATACACAAACAACCACAACTATAGTATAAAACCAACCCCTTTTTCATTTAACCACTTTCTATTCATTAATTAAGGGGTTCACTTTAATTTATTCCATCACTGCCCAGGGTAAATACCAAGCACAACATCTGCAACCATTTTCAGAAGGCGAAGATCCTAATTAACTAAACACACAAAAACCAACCCACTTCATACTTCGGTACTGCCAACATTGAAAAAGGGAAGAGGGACCAAGGTAAATAATTTTCATTTTAACAACCATTCATAAAAACAACATGAAACAACCAAATTTCAGTGCAAATGCACACCCCCTTTTTCCTAGACACCCGTACAACCACTGCCAACTGCCATTCTTTAAAGTTATCCCGCTCAATCATACTCTTATTGAAGGTTCTGGGTGCAGTGGAAGCATGGTTAGAGCGGCACCCAACCTTGATTTTTACCATGATCAATGAGTATTATGGGATCAATATGAAGATGAATTCTAGTCTCTATAGAATAGAATCAAAGATTTAGATAAATAAGAAAGAGGACCTAAACCTTTAGAGAGGATATTTAATATCATGTTTATAATTAATTCAATTAATTTCATAAAGAAAAGAATACTTGGATATTTGGTACATTATTTTTTAATTATGTTGATCATCCAGAATGACCCTTCCAGTTTTTCTCACTGCACTTGTGAGGATCCAAACCAGAATCCCTCTAGCATTGATCCACACATGCTCCAATGGACTCTAATCGACACCACGAATTATCCGGGTGCTAGCACGGTGAAGCGAGTGTCTTGTGTCAGTTGTGATTGATCACTTGTTCTTCAGTCTTGAAGAACGTGTCTCGTTCTTGAGAGGGGAGAGAAGAGTATTCGAGGGAGAAATTTTTTAGCTTGATAATTCTCAATTCACTAGGCGTGCAGTTCGATATATGGCACAATATACGTACGTCTCTATTTATCGACATGGGGTTTTGGTTAAAATATTTAATTGCATAACAACAATTAAATACATTCATAACCTTATAGAAAACCCATTATTTTAATAATAATACCACATCATTATTTATGGTGCGCCAACTTGCGCAAAAAGGATTTATAAATAAAATTCCATGTTACAAAATAATAGCCGCGTTATTATTATTTTAACTTGTGCCGACTAGTTAAATAATTATTTACTGTCTTGAAAATATTTATTTTACTACCGGATCGGCCTTGTTCCGCTAGAACTCCACTTCCATTTATTGAACACCTAAATAAATAAATAAATAATTTATTCTCTTAAATAAATATTTTATTTACAAACTAATAAATAAATATTTATCAAATGTTCAATAAAATAAATAAATATATTTTACCCACAATATAGTGAATAAATATTTATTTAATTTAGGAAATGATTTTAACTTGATTAAAATCATTCCACTATCTTGAGAATAATATTTATTCCATTAATTAAATTCAAATTGAATTTAATCGAGACCACTAGAAACACTTAGTGTGTAAACCTCTAGGATTATTTCTCATTGGAATTAGGTGGGCTTTCCTAAAGTCTAAGAGTACGGTCTAGCAATGGGTCAAGGCACCCAAGAGAAATAACTTAAAGTTACAATAATGACATCCACATATGAACACTCACTATGTAATATAATCCCTTTATCTCAATATCTCATCAAGTGGGTTTCATGATAGTTTCATCAAACTTTATGCTTGATATGTCGTTCTTTGACTACCTGAAATAAAATCATCATTAAACCATGGACATGGAATTTCATGCGATATTTCTATTTCAATCAAAGGGAAGAGATATCAACTTTCATAAATGTAAGGGACAAATCCTTGCTCAACTTATCCATTAATAACATGTCATTAACGATGCACCCAATGTACCCTACTTCCCGCCAACTGTATGTATGACAGTTTTCATCATAAAATCAAAGTGCATGAGCCATGACATGTATTAATGATAATATTAAAGCCTAAGGATCATTACACACACTCACATATAAGAATATCTGATGACATCAAAACATGCACAATTCCTACAGGTGGGTTTGTTCTCATAATCTCTCGTCTTGGAGATTACCAAGTGTGAACTTCATGATAAGAAGTCTCATATTCTTATGAGTAATCGCACTTGAAGGTCTGTATACTATGTGTCCTATTATATTATGCCATCTAACAACATAACTATATTTAATAATATTTTCATAGCACTTCAAGTTTCTCATCACAGCGAGAACTACTATGACCTTGTCTATGCGACGAATAATCCAAGACATTATTACACTATAGTCATGCATAACAATGAAAAATATGTAATAAGATGTTTAATATTTAAATATATTAAACATTCATGCAATCAAAGTAAAACCATATGGTTCTAGGACACCAACTCTTACAAAATACCACTTAGACTATAGCCAACTACCTACGACTTTCAGTCTACTAGAACTCACATGATGATCATGTTTCTTCTAAGTTAAGGATTTAGTCAAGGGGTATTCCATGTTTTCTTCCATGGAAATACTGATCACTGTAAATTTACCTCTCTGATAAAAAATCCCTCAAGATGTAATACTTCTAAAGTATGTGCTTCGTCCAATGATGTGACCTTGGCTCTTTTGCAAGAGCCACCGCTATAGTATTATCGCAGTGCAGTGTGATGGGATCTTTACTACTAGGTATCACATACAACTCCTGGATGAATCTCCGCATGAAAACTACTTCTTTATCTACCTCATAAGCTGTGATATACGTGGACTCTGCTGTAGAATTTTCAACCACACTTTTCTTTGAGCTCTTCCAACTCACTGCACCTCCATTCAAACTGAAGATGTATCCCGTTTGCGACTTCATGACATATTGATTAGTTTGGAAACTATAATCTTCATATCCTCTTATGAATAGTTCATAATATCCTCTATAAACTAGGAAAATATCCTTAGTACGCCTCAAATACTTTAGGATAGTCTTGAATTCCATCCAATGGCGGTCACCTAGGCCGGCTTGATATCTACCTACCACACTCAATGCATAGGTGAAATCCAACATAATACATATCATGCCATACATGACTGACCCAATAACTAATGCGTATAGAGTACTTTCCATTATCTTTATTTACTCATGTGTTTGAGGACATATTTTCTTGGAAATATGAATGTCATGTGATGCTGGAAACAATCCCCTATTGGATTTTTCCATACTGAATCTCTTCAGTATATTAGCAATGTATGTACTTTGACTTAGGACCAACAATCTCTTGAATCTATCATGATGGATTTGATCCCAAGAATATATGATTCCTCACCCAATTCCTTCATGGAGAAGCATTGATTCAACCATTCCTTAACATACTGTAAGATTGGTATCTCATTTCTAATAAGTAATATGTCATCAAACTATACTATTATGAAAATGACTGTACTCCCACTAAACCATTTTTAGATAAAATTATCACATTCATTATTGATAAAACAAAATTTTGTTATGGATTAATCAAAATGAATGTTCCATGACCTGGATGCTTTCTTTAATCCATAAATGTATTTCTACAACTTTCATACCTTATTCGCATCCTTTGGAGTCATAACCCCTTCAGATCGTGTCATGTAGACATCTTCATGAAGGTTACCATTAAAGAAGGATGTTTTGAAATCCATTTTCCAAATATCATAGTCATGGTAAGCGACAATGGCCAATAGAATTCTGATGGATTTCAGTATTGCAACTGGTGAAAAGGTTTCATCATAGTCAATGCCTTGACACTTCTTGAACCCATTTACAACTAGTCTTGCCTTATAGGTACTGACTTATCCTTCCATGTACAGCTCTTGAATAACCATTTGAAACCAACAGTATTTACATCAACTAGAGGATCTACCAAAATCTAGACTTGGTTTTGGTACATGAAATCCATTTTAGAATTCATGGCTTCTTGCCACTTGGAAACATCTATGCCACTTACTGCTTCCTTGTAGGTTAGAGGATCATTATTGTCAACTAATAATGAGTCACCTTCTTTAGTAACTATAAAATCATACCATTCCATTTCTCAAACCTCTCTTATAATTTTACATAGTTCTTGTGTCTCTGTAATAGTTCTTTTTTCCATGGGTCTTTGTGAAATCTGTTCCTGTACCAACTCTTGTGTACCTTGAGCCTCGACTTCATTGAAGTCTATCTCGGTCCCACTATCTCTTCTGGATATGTGCTCCCTCTCAAGAAATATGTCATGTCTTTCCACTATAACCTTTTTTTCTTAGGGGTTTTATAGGTAATATCACCTTATTTCCTTTGGGTATCCTACAAAGGTACACTTTGTTCATCGGGGTGCAAGTTTGTTACCTGAAGATGCCTTAAAAAATGAATCACTTCCTCACACATGTAAATTCAATAACATGGATTTCTTTCCACTCCATAAATTGTGTGAAATTCCATTTATAGATTTAGTTGGTACTTGTTTTGGTATGTGCACCGCTATTTGTAACGCATATCCCCAAAAGGATAATGGAATACTTGCATGACTCATCATTGATCTCACCATGTCCAATAAGGTGTAGTTACTCCTTTTTCTCACACCATTCCACTGGGGCATGTAAGGAGGAGTGAGTTGGGATAGTATCCCAAACTTCTATAGGTAATCAATGAAGTCTTGATTAAGATATTCTCCACCTTAGTCTAAGTGAAGTTTCTTAATCTTCTTACCAAGTTGGTTCTCAACTTCATTCTTGTATTCTTTGAACTTATCAAAATAATTAAACTTATACCTCATTAAGTAGATATATTCATATATACTAAAATCATCAGTAAAAGTTATAAAGTATGAGTATCTTCCCCTTGCTTCAATTGTAAATGGTCCACACACATTGGTATGAAACAATTCAATAAGCTCTTTAGCCCTTTCACCTTTCCCACTAAATGGGGATTTGGTCATTTTTCCTTGTAAACATGCATGAAATAAACCAAGTGGTTTTAGTTTGAAAGAATATAAATATCCATATTGATGTAAATTTTTCAAGCATTTCTCATTTACATGACCTAGCCAGTGATGCCAAAGTTGGGTGTGGTATGAGTCATTTGAAGTATCTTTGTTATCGATTACCATTACTTGGTTTCTGTAATCCAACATGTAAAGACCATTGTATAAATGTTCCCTACCAAAACAAATTCTATCTTTATAAAAGAAGAAACATTAATTTCCAAACTTGAAAACAAACCCATCTGTATCTAATCTAGATAAAGAAATAATGTTTTTAGTAACAGATGACACATAATAAAACACTTTTAATACCAAGATCATCCTAGTTGGAAATTTGAGGTGGTAGTACCTGATAGCTACAACAACAAGTCGGGCTCCATTGGCTACTCATAGTTATACCTCCCCTCAGTGAATATTCATGAATCTACTTGGTTCCTATATTTGGATACATATGTGATCACAAAAATTTGTATCTAATACCCAATTTGTAGATACAGATAGATTAAATTTGATAACAAGTAAACCTTACGCTTCCCCTTGCTTCTTAGGCTGGGTGCAGTTGTTCTTACAGTGGCCCTTCTTTTCATATCCAAAATAGATAGTTTCATGTTCCCTTGCCTCCCATTTGATCTTCCTTTTCTTAGAAGGGTGTGAAAAAGATTTGGGCTTAAATATCTATGCCTTCCCTTTCCCCTTATTCACCATAAATACAAAATGTTTTTTTCACTTCATATATTTGTCCACTTGGTGAATAAGGATAAGAAGATCATATAGAGACTTTTCATTGGTTTTTATATTGAAATTAACAACAAATATAGAGAAGCTATGAGGGATAGATGCAAGAATGAGATCGGTACCCAGTTCTTTGGGGAGTTTAATCCCTAGAACCTACAAGCATTCAATGTATCCAATGAGATTGACTAAATGAGGCCCAACTAGAACACCCTCTCCAAGAATAATCTGAAAGAGTCCATGGAGATCTCAAACCATTCTTTTCTTTCTCTCTACTAGTAAAGACCACTAAGGTTCTTGTGCATGCTATAGACATCCATGTTTTCATGAGACTTCATGAGCTCACTAGACATTGATGATAACATCAAAAATTGAATGTTGACAATTTCATTCATATGTTTCTTATAGACCAAGAACTCTTCATCACTTACCTCTTGGGAAGGTGGATCAGGTAATGCTGACTCCAGCACGTAAGACTTTTGTTCATGGCATAGAATAACCCGAAGGTGTATAAAACATTCTTGGAAGTTACTGCCGGTGAGGATGTTGTATTTATCCAAAATTGATCACAGGGATAGTGTGGTTGAAGATTTTTTCATTTTATTCTACAATTAAAAGAGAATATCATTAGTAATTTCTTGATTATATTTTATGATAAATAATAAATTAATTTTATTAAGTCTCCCCTTATTTTATCAAGTCCCAATGGCCCTCACCATTGAACTCGGAATGTCTAGTTTTCATGAAATTCTAGTGGAAAGGATCCATATTACCCTTCACATATCCCCAACAAGGGTTATTCAAGCTATTTGAAGGTATTTAGGTAGGAAAGTCTTTGCAAACTATGAGCTTGCATCTCCTTAATCTATTGAGTGGACTCCCCAATACTGAAATCCTGACTTTGGATTTCCTCAACTCTTATCTCCAATATTACACCAAGTCTAACAAGGTCTACTCCTATTGATGTAATATTATTAAGTCAACCTGAAAACTTTCATAAGGGATTCCTGTATAAAAGTAAGTGTTCTAACAAGGGTTGGTCAAACACATAATTTTTTTGAGGTTTTCCCTTAATTAAGTAACGAAAGGCTTGGTCCGACTTAATATTTTATTTCGGGATTTTTATCTCTTATGCGTGAATTGATTATTATCATTATCACATGATTGTTAATATTAAGTGGAACTTACTTAAGTGATTAACCATGTCTTGATAATATTTACGCATAATCCTAGTTTATTTTAGATCTATATTTCATGCTTGTTTAATTAATTAATTATATGATTGTGACAAAACATCCATAATGATAAACCATGAAAAAGATAGAAATAAAATAAAGCATAAGGCATGATTATGATCTTTTATAATGGTTATTTTATCTAGTTGTTTATAAACTAACCATGAACTAGGGGAGAAACACATTGAACCTTTTGGGTTCTTGTTTACAGCTTTCCACATGTCTACCTCTGTATCTCTTGGGATTGGTTTCATCTCAGCTTCATCTTGAACCGCCTCTACTAGATTGGGAGTTCCATCCATTACATATGCCTTTTTTAACTCATATTTAGGTGAGGGGTAAAAATGTGGGTTTACATAAAATAAACCATGGGAACAGAGGCCCTACATATTAATGAGGATAGATGGATCACAAGCCAACAATTAATTTAATAAATAAATTAAAAGGAAACTAATCACATACAAAGGTCTTGGTCTAGATCATGATCACCCACATACACGCAACGAGTTATGTATTTAATAAAAATAGTATTCAATTTTTTAATTTTTCTTATTAATATAAATTGTGCTTGAATCGATTAATTATTATCTATAATTAATCAATCCTTTTATCTTAATACTTTTATGAATTTCCTTGAGATTATCATCATTGTACATAAATGCACCTTGAAGGTAAGCTGGTGAATACCCTTTCAAATCTACCCAACATGTATTATATTTATATGCTGTTTTACTCTTCTAACATATGGCATACATGATGCTTCAATGCATAGAGTAACAACATGTAACATGATTTATACATGATAAGTAGTTCTGAGCATTACATAAACATTAAAGTTTAACTTTTTGTAATCTGGTAAAGTACATGGATGTAGTTCCGACTACATGGAGTGTATAAACTTCACCTTCTATCCTAAAGTACATGCCTAGGGACTCAGCGTGTGAAGCCTACTTCAGAAATTTTGGAGTGCACGACATATACAGTGGGATACACACTGTGTTTTCTCCATGTTACATGTTTACTAGTCAGCTTATCTGTGTATGGGATACATTATTTTCCCCCTGACTCGAAGGGACTACATGTCGTGTGCAGTGGGCCACACGGTGTGTAATCTAGTAATCATGTGCCTATCTTTCCTAGTAAACATGCGGTTTAAAATTAACTACACCACATTAAATAAATTCACACGGCTTGAGTAATTGCTGAATTACTCCCTATGTGCTAAACACGACTACACAGTGTGTAGTTCGGATTACACGGCGTGTATGGTATAGAACATGATGTGTAAGTCCGAACACACAATGTTTAATTTCGTTTCACCTGGGAAGAATCATCGACACCTCCTGATGCGTTCTCCATTTTTATTTTAATTAAAAATCATTTGTTTCTGTGAAATATGCGAGAAACGAAAAGAGGGAGAACAAATCTCGAAATCCAGATTATAAGAATGATTAAACCTAAATTGACAAACTAAATTATTAAACCATAAATCATCAAAAAATTATTTAAATAATTATAAACTATGATGTAACCCCTCTGATACCGCTTGAAGGTTCCGAGCACAGCAGAAGTGTGGTTGGAGTGACACCCAACCTTGATTTTTACCATGATCAATGATTATTCTAGGATCAATACTATGATGAACGTCAATCTCCATAGAATAACATCAAATATTTAGATAAATAACGAAGAGTACCAAAACCTTTAGATAGGATCTTGCACATCTTGTTTATAATTAATTTAATTAATTTTATAAAGAAAAGAATACCTGGATCTTTGGTACTTTCTTCATTGATGATATTGATTGTCCGGAATGACCCTTATGGATTGTCTCATTGTGCTTGAGAGGATCTAAACTAGAATACCTCTAGCGGTGATCCACACATTCTCTGATGGCCTCTGATAGACACCACTCATTCTCAGGGTGCTAGCACGGTGAAGCGAGTTTCTTATGTCGATCGTTCTTGTTCGTTTGTTCTTTGGTCTTGAAGAAAGTATCTTGTTCTTGAGAGGGACGAGAAGAGGATTTGAGAGAGAAATAATTTAGCTCAACAATTATCAATTCAGCGAGCATGTAGTTTGGTACATGGAAGAATAGACCTACGTCTTTATTTATCTACATGGGGCTTCAGTTACAATATTTAATTGCGTAACATCAATTAAATACATTCATAAACTTAGAGAAAACCCATGATTTTAATAATAATACCGCATCATTATTTATGGTGGGATTAATTATAAAAAATAGAATTATAAATAAAATTCCATGTCACAAAATAATAGTAGTGTTATTATTATTTTAACTTATGCCAACTAGTTAAATAATTATTTACCATCTTTCAAATAATTATTTTACTACCAAACCAGACTTGGTCTGCTCAAACTCTACTTACATTTATTAAACACATGAATAAATAAATAAAAAATTTATTCTATTAAATAAATATTTTATTTAAAAACTAGTAAATAAATATTTATTAAATGTTCAATAAAATAAATAAATAAAATTTACCCACAATCCAGTGAATAAATATTTATTTAATTTATGTAATCATTTTATCTTAAATAAAATTATTCCACTATCTTGAGATTAATATTTATTACATTAATTAAATTCAAATAGAATTTAACCAAGACCAATAGAAACACTTAGTGTGTGACCCTCTAGGATTATTTCTCGTTGGCATTAAGCAGGCTTGCCTAAAGTCCAAGAGTACTGTCTAGCAACGGGTCAAGGCACCCAAGAGAAAGAACTTAAATTCACAACAACAAAATCCACATATGAATAATCAATATATAATATAACCCCTTTATTTCAATATCTCATCAAGCTGGTTTCATGATAGTGTCATCAAACTTTATGCTTGATATGTTGTTCTTTGACTACCCGAAATAAACTCATCATTATACCATGTCCATGGAATTTCATGCGATGGTTCTATTTCAATAAAAGGGTCGATATATAAACTTCCATAAATAAAAGGGACAAATCCTTCCTTAACTTATCTATTAATAACACGTCATTCATGACACACCCAATATACCCTACTTCCCGCCAACTGTCTGTGTGACATTTTTCGTTAGAAAATAAAAGTGCGCTAGTCATGACACATATTAATGATAATCTTAAAGTCTAAGGATCATCATACATGCTCGTAGATAGGAATATCTGATGACACCAAAACATGAGGAATTCATACTGGCGGGTCTGTTCTCATAATATCCCGTTTTGGAGATTACCAAGTGTGAACTTCATGAGAAGAAGTATCATTTGATTATGAGTACTCACACCTGACGATATGTATACTATGTGTCCCATTATAGTATGTCATCTAACTGTAGAAATATATTTAAGAATATTTTCATAGCACTTCAAGGTTCTCATCATATCGGGGAACTGATATGACCTTGTCAATGCGACAAATAATCTAGAACATTATTACACTATAGTCATGCAGAATAATGAAAAATATGTAATAAGATGATATATATTTAAATATATTAAATATTCATGTAATAAAATTACAACCAGTTGGTTCTAGGACACCAACTCTTACTCTTACAACTAAACCCAGAAACCCTGCTACACAACACCACCACACCCAACACACCTATTAACACGAAGTCACAACACAACCCAAACCTAAAACCCCACTACCCAAACATTCCCCAAATGTAGTCCCACTGCATAACTAGCCCATAACCACATTGTAGTCCCACTGCCCAACATCACTCGATGGCCACAACACAAATAAAGGTATCCCCACTGCCTACAAGTCAATCCATTCCACAATCAATCAATCTCTCAACCTGATATTCTAACGCACCACTCGTTATTCCCCACACACAAAGCCCACATAAACTGCCATTAAACCACAACCCCATTGTACACACATACCACACCCTTCTCACGAAACCAACTTCCCTACCCACCCCTGTACCCATAACAGTTCTCCCAATATTAGCACCAAACAACCCACAAAAGGTCACAAAACCCAACAGAACACAACACATAACCACACCTATCAAACAGGGTATATTCAGGTTTGGTTCACGCTGTTCTTTGAGTCTATTTTGATAAATAGGGGTGATCACACAAGGGTTTTTATCATGGGGCATCCATTTCATTTAACCAAGTATAAGTGATTAAACAAATTTTATGTTACAACAATTTAATGAAGCATCACAACAAAAATAGTACATAACCAGTGCTCAAGCAAAGACCACCAACAACCATGATTTTCAGAAGGCATAGAACCACAAAAAACCATAAAAGAAAAAAGATAGCAGGTAAAAAAAATGATCAAAATCAAACTATGTTCAATTCCCTAGCCTTTATTTATTCACCTTTAAAGGAAATTATTCACCGTTATTCACAAGGAATCATTAGTACACCCACCCCGCATGATACATAATTAAAGATAAGCATAAGAACCCCTACTTGAAACAACAAGCGACCAAAAATCCTGTTTGTGCCAAAACAGGGGATCACACGAGCAGCAGGAAACTCCAGGAAAACTAAGAAGGAGGGGGCTCTAGCACAGGTGCACGTCTTCCAAAGGTGAATTCTCTAGGTGCACCAAGAGGGAACTAAAAACAAATTGGGAAGGGAAGATCTCAACTTTGAAGAGCTAGATCCTATATTAAAGGAAGAACAGTTTCAAAAGTCATTAACGTGGGATCGTGGTCAAGATCACATGGTTTGAATATCTAAAATACCCTAGATTATTAGTATATTAAAGATATACTTAATATCTTCTGAAAATCCCTTAAAAATTCCCAAATATGGCTTTAAACTCGGTTTACACGAAATAAGTCATAAGAGGGGTGAAACTGGAAAAACTCAGGAAATTGGAAAATTTGGCAAAGGGTGAGACACCGTTTCGGCGTGCCACCGTCATAGTATTACCATCACGATGATACCATCACAATGCCACCATTTTTTTGTTCCATCATTTCAGTGTGCCTCTGTTACGGCGCAACCATCTCGGTGTGCCTCCCTCATGATGCCACCATCACGGTGCCACTGTTTCGGTGTGCCAAAATCACGATGCCACTGTTTTGGTGTGACACCATCACGGTGCCATTTTTTTGGTGTGCCACCATCATGGTGCCACCATTTAGGTGAATTCATTAGGTGAAACCGTATTTTTTTGAAAAACTCCTGAAACAAACCACTACGACCCCCAAGAACACCACAAGCACTAGATTTTCACAAAGGAATGGCCTGGGGAAATTTGAGTCATTACACAGTTTGAGGTGTGCCTTGGAATGATTGTATAAATCATATAAAACTATCACAGAACTGGGACCAACACTCAGTGGAAGATCTGAATGAGGTTTCTCAGGTGACACTACAGGAGGTATCATGGGTGGCTCAAGGTCTTCCACCTTAGAAGTATTCTCATCACCACTTTCCAAGCATAAAACATGAGGTCATCATGGTAGAATATCTCTATAAATTCCTTGTTCAAGACTTAGTAAAGATTTATAATAGTTAGGTGAATAGATAATAAAGGATAAGCACAAATTTATCCCACAAAATAAGCACACCCCTATGCCTACTCCAGGATCCAAGTCTAGGTGAGAAGAACAAGAAACTAAAGGATCAAAAGAGACACAGACCACAACCTATTGCTAGGGTCGGGTCTATGGAAAGGTCTCATATAAGGTAACCATTTAATTTTAGAAAACCATTTTCATTTTAATCCATTTATGTAATTATATTTCCTTTAAGTGGTTGAATTAGATGAATCACCATCTCCAATTTTATAAGGGCCCATACACCTTATAAATTTAATGGTGGTGTACATTTAATACAAACTACAACATGTTTCATTCCATGTGCTTCATAGTCCATGGATCAAAATGCCACAATTGGATACTTAAGGAACCTACTTTAACCTATATAAGATAAAAATATATCGTCAAGGTAGATGATTTAAGTTCCAATTGTGTTTCTCAATCCTATAATGGGAATTAACATATTTCAAGATAAAGAAACCAAGGCACAATTTCAATCATAAGCAATATAGGCAATGCACATATGAAGTAAATGTATTGTGCCTACTATGATGCATAAGTATAATATTCCCTCATATAATAAGGTTGAAATCATAAATATTTTATCAATATATTAATAATGCAAAGCATGTGGGTCACCCAACGATGGAATTCATGAAATTGTAACATAAAAAATAACAACAATTACCCATCCCAGGAAATTTGGGTTTTCTCTGTATGTGGGGTAGCTACTCCTAGACATAGTATCATAACCAAATTCTAACCTCCTAGTCTCCTATCTAACCCAAATAGTAAGAAAAAAAGGAAAAAATAGGCTCAGATACCACTTTGTAGAATCTCGTCTTGGATTCCACTCAATGGTTCCCCAAGATGGTAGGCCACAAGACCTCAAACACACCTCCCTGAATGCCAGAGGCTACCAAATAGTAACAAGGTATTTGGGTAAGTCTATGGGGAGACTATACCCTCATAGATCAGAGTAGAGCACAACAATATAAATACAAGAAATAGTAGAAGCAACGACCCATAATAGATAGCATTAGAAATAAAAATAATGATACATTCAAGCTAAAGGAATAATAAGTGGAATATAATAAATAAACAGATACCGGTAATAATAATGTTATGACATGTATCTATACAAAATTGAACATTCATGGGTAGGGGATACAGACATATAAAAAATTCTACCAAAATATAAAAAAGGCAAAAAACTACTACATATAGCATCTCAAGAATAGGCTCAGTCCTCTACCCCAAATTCATCATAAAGCTGTAAATCAAACATTGGAAGTTGACTACTTCCCTTTATCTATACCTGAAAAAATAATGTTTACCTAGGTACCAAAGGTTCCCAAGTAGGTTGTGAGACACAATCTCAGTAGGTCGTCAACCACGGTGTCTAGGACATTCCATTTCATGAAATTTAAAATAAGCAGTGTGCAATAGTAATTAAATGAAAATATGAAATAAATAAATAAATGTATTAAAGTGGGTTCCACTTGTAAACCCATCCAATATACCTTCTTTAGACTAATCCAATGAGTCTAAACCGATAGAACCAGGAATGGTAAAGTAAGTGAGGTAAAGTTTAAGAAGATATACTCTCCCCAAGCTTGTGATTGGTCTTGGAGGACACATCCCTACGTCTTTAATCCCAAGGATTCAATTCTCATTTGAAAATTTTCAATTAAATTTTCATTAATTAAATTTGAAAACCACATTATAAAATGTAGCAAGACACCCTGAGCCCGTCTGTGGAAATTTAGAAGGACTTGTAAAGTATAACTTGAGGGTCTCATCATAAGATCATTGCCGAGTATCTCATCCATGGTGACAAAATAATGAAGTCCCATGTGACTCTACAAGCATGGTGTGAGAAGGTCAAGTACTATCAAACCTCTGAGTTCATACATAGTATCGCACACAGGGTCCTGAGTCTCTCTCAAGGAATGGTACAACCAATCATTCCATTGAGCCCATCCAAGGGGTCTCCCCTAGGGAATTGGTATCGCTTGTTTGGAGGTAAAAATGGATAACTCATAGTGATCCCATCTTAATAATAGTTGATGTCTCCCCTAGAGTGCTTACAAAACATTGACAATTCTATCAAGAAGGAACAAGAGTCCATACAATAGGTCCTTAAGTCGAAACCCTTTGTTTCACCCTCAACACAATAGTGAAGCAATGAACAAGAATTATACATTTAGAAAGTTTAACTGGAGGACATTACATTTAATTCGAGAAATTATATGGTAATAGTTATAAGTGGTCAACATAAACTAGTGGGTGAAACATGTATTCGATAAGGTTTAAGGATCATGGAATATTATCATGTCCAACCTCAACTAAATTCAATAATTCCATTTAATGGCATGGTTATATAGGCCAACACATGTTTCAACCATTGAATTCAATTAAAAGAAGATCCTAAGGAAATAATTATTAGGCAACACCCCTCAAGGGGTGTTTAAGATGCTTAAGGCAAGGTAAAGTGAGTCTAAAAGGTGGGTAAACCCAATTGGGTGGCATAAATAAATGCGATCAACCCAAGGGGTTGATTTACTGCTCACTTGGGTCTCCGAGGGATAAGTATGGAATTAAATTTAATTTAATTGGAAAAACAGGGGTGAAACTGGAAGGGTTCGTCTTGAGTCACAATGATGTAATTTATATAATGCAATGAAATGAAGGGAAATGATGTAGACCACCTACCTTAGCCTTGTAGAGATTCCATCATCCATTATAGACCTTTGATTCAAGCTAGGTTGGAAGAAAATAAATAAACCTTCAAATTCCCTTAAAATATGGAAAATGAGATTACCCCAAAACAACACAAAATATGGGATGAACACTACAAAAAAATATGGTGATTATAGGGTTTTTTAGAGGGGGTTATGCACAACCCCCACTAAATTCATTTTTTGTATAATTAGAGGGGTTATGCACAAACCCCTCTAATAATGGGTTATGAACTCCCTCTAAATTCATTTTATATATAAATTAGAGGGGGATATGTGTGACCCTATCTAATCATCAAATTTAGAGGGGGTTATGCACAACCCCCTCTAAATTCATTTTTTGCATAATTAGTGGAGGTTATGCACAAAACCCTCTAATCATCTAATTTATAGGGTTTATGAACCCCCTCTAAATTCATTTTATATATAAATTAGAGGGGGATATATGTGACCCTCTCTAATCATAAAATTTAGAGGGGGTTATGAAACCCCTCTAATTTCTTAAATCAAAGTGGGTTTTGAGCCCCCTCTATTTTTTTTACATTTTTTTAAATATCTGGTGGGATTTTATAGGGGGTTTTCAACATCCTCTAATTTAAGACAATATAGGGGATTTATAACTGCCGCTAATCAATGAGATTAGTGGTGGTTTACAACCCCCTATAATATCTCAAATTAGTGGGGGTTCGAAACCCCTCTAATGTATTAAATTAGAGGGGGTTGAAACCCCCCTCTGGTGTATTTAAATTTGAGGGGGCTTCAAAACCCCCTCTAATGTCTTTAATTAGAGGGGGTTGAAAACCCCCTCAAATATCTTAAACTAGAGGGGATTTAACCACCCTAATTTCATTAATTAGAGAGGGTTGAAAACCCCCTCTAATGTCTTCAAATTAGAGGGGGTTCAAAACCCCATCTA
This sequence comes from Viscum album, assembly GCA_963277665.1. Classification (NCBI taxonomy): domain Eukaryota; kingdom Viridiplantae; phylum Streptophyta; class Magnoliopsida; order Santalales; family Viscaceae; genus Viscum; species Viscum album. The sequence continues at coordinate 1,041,429,906 of OY728140.1, read as the reverse complement.
ATTTAAGAGGTTAAAGGGGCTTGTGAACCCCCACTATTTACAAAAAAAAATTCCATAATGTATGTATATGTATATAATTAAAACACTATATATAAATGTATTTAAAAACTTTATATGAACATATTATATAAAATATTTATTTAATTTTATTTAATTTTATTTATATGTATACATAAATATAATTGTATAATTTTATGTACATTAATATATATTTATTTATATAAATTGTATTTCATACAAAATTAATTATATATAATATAAAATCATAAATATATTATATAAATATATATATAAATATAATTTATTTACAAAATATATCATTTAAAAACACAAGCTTGTAGATTTTATAAGTTATATAATAATAATAAATATATTTTTAAATAATATGTTTATAATTTTATATAATATATAATTAATATTATATGAGATATAAAATTTATACAAATAAATATATATTAATTTACACAATATTATATAATTATATTTATTGAAATACATATATATTCATGTATATAATATTATACAATTTTATTTATTGAAATTCATATATATTAATTTGCATAACATTAAATATATGTATTGAAATTTGTTATATAAATATTTGGAATAAATTATATTACATATAACATTATATAAATATTTGTATAAATTTTATTTCATATATAATATTTGTATAAATTTTATTTCATATATATTTATTTTATATATTATTAATTATATAAAATATTATACAATTTATACAAATAAATATATATTAATGTACATAATAATAAATATATATATTGAAATACATTATATAAATATATTTTTAAAGAAATTATATAGATATATTAAATAAATACTATGTATATATAGATTATATATAAATATGTATATATTATATATAAATATGTATTTAAGTATATAAATAATTTACATAAATATATTTATAAATATATAAATATATGTGTATATATATAACATAAGTAGAATTATAAAATATATTTAGTCAAATGTACATGTAAATACATATATAAAATATGCAATTTATATAAATGTGTAAATTGAATATAATATAAATGTGATATTATATAAATACATATATACATAAATACATAAATAAATACTATAAAGATATTTATATTGATTTATATAAATATATATATGTTATATATTTATATCTATTTAAATATTTACTCATATAATATTTATATAAATTTGCTTCCTAATAAATATAAATATAATAATGCGTATATTAAATAAAAAACCGAAGTAGCTTGGTGGTAGAGGCGCTCGGTCCATATACAGCAAGCGAGGGTTTGAATCCTGTTGGATTCATTTTACAAAAATGTGAACTGGAGGGAGGGCGGATGTAGCACAGAAAATTGAGGGAAGGAAGGGGGAGGTGGGGGGTTCACGCGAACTGGAGGGAGGGGCCTTGGGTAGCAGGGGGGAAGAGTCCCATGGGATGGGGTGGCGGGGTGGGGTTGTAATTTCTCGAAATTTATGTATAATATTTTTATTATATGGAATTATTTCGAGACCAAAAAATTTGACGGCACATGATTCTAAGGCCCGGAGTGCCCAGAATGATCCACCGAAAAGTGTTAAGCTTTAAATAGTGCATGTGAGAGATTTTCCTGAAAAAGTGGAATATCTCTTAAATGGGTGTCCAAATTAGAAATCTGAGGTCACTGTTGCGTTCAGGATGGCAGGTTTACCCTAGGCATGACTTATGTTTAGTCGGCGCATGCCTCCAGAGACAAAACCCGAAAATGGAATAACCGTAAATAAAATTATTTTATTTTTCAAATGCTTATAACTCACAAATAGAGACTCAAATTAGAAATCTGAGACCACCGCTGAACTCATGAGGGTATACTTTCCTTAGGAATATCTTAACATTGGTCGGTGGGCCAATAGTGGAAGTTATTTTTTGGCCGTAAATAAAATAATTAAGTAACAATTATTTTATTGTCAAATCCTTATAACTTCTAAACAGTAACTCAGATTGGAAATCCAAGAGTACCGTTGAGCTCGTGAGGGCTTGTTTCCCTTAGGTGGAGCCTAGCCTTGACCTACTCGGGTTGAGGGTGACTATTAATAATTTTTGAACTTTTTTTTAAGGTACGTTCAGTAAACGTGTGAGCCGGGATTTCTATCTTTTTAAACGATGTTCGGATTGAAAATATGAGGGCACTATTGAATTCACAGTACTGAGATTCACTTAGAAAAAGCTTAACTTTGACCAAAAAGGGTCATATAGAACAATTAATTTTTGGACTTTTCGGAAAAAAATAATAAAATAAATCATTGAGTTATTTTTTTCTCTACACACCGTTGAGTGACGAATGACAGGACCGTAGTGTAACGTCATGCATTAAATAAGAGGCTTTTCATGACTTGATCCTCGCATTGTGTAACCGAAACACTCATGGTTTAATTGGTTCATTAATTAGGATTTATTAATGAATCATAAAAATGAACCAACGTGTGGGTTAATTTCTTTTATTTAATCAAACCGTTGGCATGAGATTTGGGAACCCACGAGAGGAACCTCTAACGAAATGCCAACAACTTTCCTCTCCAATGAATAATAGTGGATGAATGACAACCATTGGGGGAAATCGATCCGAAGATCAAAGAGAAACGTTGAATGACAATGAATGTGAATCTTCTCCTTCGTCTGCAACACCATTTCCAGGTAGGGGGTTTAAATAATTTATGTGTTTAATATACCTCTTTCCCCGTTCTTGTATAATATGAAGAACGCGGATCAACTGACCAATAGGTTGATCCGCGTTTCTTTCTTTATTACGGGAGGTTGATGTGGGGTTTCATTATGGGGTTTTTAATGATTATTATTCTTCCCCATTTTTAAGCGCTAACGCAGAGGGCATGGGCTAATCTGAACAAGGCATGGACCCTCCGTCGTTCTTGGTTATGTGATTTCTTGTTGCACGACTAGGAAATGTGGCGGCAAGATGATACTAAGGGCCTCGCAGCAAAGGCGGCGACTCGAGAGGCCTGTAGGCACAGAAGGGAAAGAAAATGGACCACCGGAGCATCTCCAGTGACCCGCGGAAGCACCCATTGCATGGAGGCATCGACCAATGGTGGCGTAGCGGCACCGGCGATCGGCAGTGGCAGTCGGACAAGCCAGCCACGTGGTGACGGCGACACCTGTAGTCACCGCGACGACGTGAGTCGTGACCAACCGGGCTGCGGCGGGTGGAATGGTGCAACATCAACACGCCGCACAGGGTGATGATTTGCCAGCTTGGGCCGCTCGGTTGGAGTGTAATGGATGGCTCCAATCATCCGTTTCAGAAGACTGAGCGGCGCCCCGCTGGCGTCGCCATCCAGGAGAACTGGCCCACATGCAGGCTAGGTTTCCAGGCGGGTCGGACCCATGAGTCAGGCCGGGCCAAACTCGCCAGCTAGGCCAGACCCACAAACCGGTTCAGACACACGATTCGGGCTAGACCCACGGGTCCAATGGGCCGGCCAGGCTGGACCCCTACCAAACCCAATTAGTCCCATTACACTAAATCAAGCGTATCTCACAAACCGGGCATCCGATTGATGTGTGGTGTTGGGAACCTTAGGATAAGGAGGTCCTTTTGAGATACTCCACTTGGGTTTTGGAGAGATTTGGAGTACAACCAGGTTAGATCAAACCCAAATCAAACTGGGCCCTTGGTACTAAAATGCCTATAACTTACAGATCGGACGTCTGATTGATGCATCGTCTGTTGCATTAGAACCCTCATGACATGGTGGTTCATCAGGTTACTTCTTCGTGGGACTTCATGGTAGTTGAGGTATGACCGATTTCTTGAGGAGAAGAATCTATGAAACTCAAGTGCATCAAGTGCAGGAATTTTGTGGCAGGATTTCAAGTGAAGAGAGACCCCTTTGTGGATCGACATCAGAGTGACCCTGTGTTGATCAATGAATTACGACCATGTGTGGATCAGCAGTAGCACGACCTGATGAGGACCAACCTTAGAGTAGCCCATTGTGGATCAGTGACTTACGACCCTGTGTGGATCAACAATATAACGACTTCTTCATAGTTAAGTAATGGAACTTCTCAATAGAATAAGATGATTTAGCTTTAAGAATAATCATCATTATTTCTATGCTTTATGTTATATAACTGATGTGATCTATATTTTACCTTATGCTTACGGGCCTTTCAATCTCTAAGCTTACGAGCCTTGTAAGGGTTCCCCCTCATCCCTTGAAAGGGGGGTTATCAAAAATCAATAAAAAAGAAGGCATTCGGGCCATTCAGGTAGTAGCACAGCCTGATGAGGACCAGCCTTAGAGTGACCCGTCGTGGATTAGTGAATTGCGACCTTGTGTGGATCGATGACTTACAACCCTATGTGGATCATTAGTAGCACGACCTGACGAGGACCAGCCTTAGAGCAGCCCGTCGTGGATCAATGACCTACGACCCTGTGTGGATCGACAATAGAATGACTTCTTCATGGTTAAGAAATGGAACTCCTCAACAGAATAATATGATTTAGCTTTAGGACTAATCTTCATTATTCATGTTCTTTATGTTATATACCTGGTGTGATCTATATTTTACCTTATGCTTTGTGATTGAGATTGTGCTTTGTGGTTTTTCCTTTGAGGAATTCTGAGATACCTTCAGGGGTCTAGGGGTCCCTAATGAGTATTGTTATACTCACCCCTACATAGGCTTCGCCCACACGTGTTGTGTCTGGTTCATACATTTGACATTTAGATAGAGGTTCTCATGGGGATGGGACAGATGGATTCTATGATGATGGACTTGGTGGCCTAGGACTAAGTGGGGGATAGTAGTACTGGGCTAGCATGACATACTACTTCGGCTTCTAGTAGCTTCACTACTCTCACGATCAGGTGGGGTTTTCCATGGATGGCCATCAGAGTTTCCTTCTGTACTTTATTGTTTTTCAGTTCCTTGTTGGGTTTGTATTCTGGCCCAATTACTTTCACTTGTACTTGCACTCATCCTTGTTTTAGTGGTATACTTGTTTCCCCTTTCAGTGTGCTGGGATGTGGTTGTACGTGTGTGTATACAGGTTTAAAGGCAATGCCTTCATTTTTTTTGGATATGCCTTTTCGGTGCTAGTAACCAACCCCTGACCTATGGAAGGCGGGCTTGGGGTAGTCACAACATGAGCCTCGGGGGGGGGGGGGGGGGGTCATGACAGGGGTGGAACAGGAGGGGTAGCAGTAGCGTGGGTTGGGTGACATGGGATGGAGGTCGAGGCAGGATGGGTGGCAGGGTGACACGAGAGGGGGTATAGCATGGGGTGACACAGGGTAGGGTAGGGGCATGTGGTTGGATTCAAAAAAACAAAAAAACAACAACATAGGCTTTAGGGGTGGTTTTAAAGGTAGTTCTGATTACAACTACCTATAATGAAAATGTTTTGAGAAATTTTATGTCCACATTATAGGGGGTTTAAACCTCCTCTAATGTAACCGCCGCTAAAGTCACATTGAATTTAGTAGCAGTTACTCAAAACTTCCCCTACTAATAGTAGACGAGCATATTAGCGGCGATTCATTACAACCACCACTAATATCTTTAAAAGGGATTATAACCCCTTCTAAAGTGCCTTTTTTTTGTAGTGGAAGAACGAGAAATATATTATAGAGGATTAAATATCATACCTATAGCTTCCCATGGGATCTGATGGTGAACGAATCAAAGATTGTTTGGAGGAGGGAGCTCAAAACTTATGAAGAAGGGAGGATAGGCTTTGTGTGAATGGGAGGAGAGATACTACTAGATAATAAGGTGGGAGAAATAAAGATTTAGGTTAAATCATTTAAGAGGGTCAAAATGATAATTTCACCCACATTTTCCCCTCTGCATGGTTTGTCCGCACAGTTGGCCAACTGTGCACCAAACATGTGAAATTCACTACTACTAAGGGGAACATTGCATGGTTAGGTTCATGATTTAACTAACCATGTGTAAACCATGAAAATACGATCTATCCCAAAGTCCTGAAGCACTATATGTTCATGCACCCTAGGTCGTATGGTTGTAGACAAACCATGTGGCCCCCTAGGTTTCCACTCTTCGCAACCACACTATTTAGGAAAACTGTGCAGGCTGGGCGGCACAGTTTAAAAAAACCATGAGGCTCGGTCCTTCCTTCCCATTTCAGGTCTCTGGGCTCTAAACAAGCCTCATACACACCCTATCTCTCCCTAACTTGATTAGTCATCACTATTAGTTCCGTTTAAAGGAATTAGAACAAAAAATTAACGGTTTGTACCTTTATGAAAAGTCAGGATGTTGTGGAAATATTGTGTTACACTAATTATTTAGAAAATATAACATTTTAAGGATGTTTTTAGGAATATATTTAAATTAAATGACTTTTATGTTGTTTTCCAATTCAATTTAAATGAATAAGGTCAAAAGTTTCATTTATGATAATTTATGTTAAATAATGTTTTATTAAATTACTTAAAAGACATAAAAATCATGAAAAAGGACAATTAAGATGATAAATGGTTAAAAAATTTATCCATTTTACATTTATGATACAATTTTCACCTTATAAGTAAAATTATAACCCTTTAATATTGAAAAACTCATTACCACAGTTAATGTTAAAATTGGATAACCCAGTGGTTAATCCAAGAGATAAGGTTTAAAATGATATCAAAACCCATAAAAATTTGATTAGATTATTATATAATTACCACATCTTCCTTATAATGTAATCCAAATCATTTTAGAACCATTTTACATGATTTACACACATATTATATTATATTATTTCATGTATTTTAAAAAATGAAAAAAATGATATTTTATAATAAAAAATATTTTATTGAATGATTTAAAATTTATAAAAATACAATATTTTTACAAGTTATTGGAATATGGTTGAAAATATCAACCATGGTCTATTTATGAGAATATTTCCCAATAATATTAACTCTTTAGACCCCTAATGAGTAAAAAATTGTTATCAAGGTAATGTTTTTTTAAAAAGGTGATGCATTGACCCAAACGGCCAAAGCACAAAATTTATTAAAAGAAAGTTTACAAAAGTCTAAAGTACAGGATCATATTACAATCTTTTTCATGAAAGGAAATAAGTGCAGCGGGGAGATCTTCACACTAGGTTATGTCTTGATTAACTCCCAAGTTGGCCAAGCCATCTGCAACCATGTTTACTTCCCGATAAATATGTGTGATGATTTAGTTCAGATCAGTGAGCGAACAGTTGCAATCCATCCAATGGGTAGTAATCAACCAAGCTAGACGAGTTACGACATTCCAAATTTCTTGTACGATGGTCGTCGAGTCACTTCCAATCCATAGGTTGTTCCAACCAAAAACCATGGAAAATTTAATCACATGAATCAAACCCTTAATCTCAACTTCAAGGGAGGTTGAAATGACACAATGACCCATGAAGCAACCTAGGATCTGACTGAGGTGATTTCTGAATACAACACCACACCCTATAGGTCCCAGATTTCCCTTGGAGGCATCATCAATGTTGATTTTGATCTATTTAGAGAGGGGAACTCTCTAGAACACCTCCAGAGTGCATTTTAGATGATATAATTTTCCATTTATACGTAGACGTTTTAGGATTCCAAAGTCATGCATGGTGTTGTGGAAATATCCTTTTTGTATCAAAGTAGTTTCCTATATAGAAATGAGGATCCAGATATGACCTTCATTAAGATTGAGTGAGTAGTTGTTATGAATAATTTCATTTCGATCATACCAGATCACATGGTGGATTTCATAAACTACAGTAAGGAAAATGTTCCTAATTTTCTAAGAACCTTCCATCTCTGTATATTTCATAAGTTGAGTTTTGACAGAGTCAAGTATCAACCATCTGCAATCAAAAATATAAGAAATATAGTTCCAAATAGTAGAAGTAGTATCACAAGAAAGGAATAGGTGTTTAACATATTCTTTGTGTTTATTACATATATTACATTTATAGAAAAGCTAAATTCCAAACAATTAAAGACAAATATCATTGGGAACTCTGTTGTGAACAAGGTGCAAGATGAGACTGAATCTCTAGGGATTTATCCAAGGTTTTTTGAAGTGTTTAATATAACTGTAATCATTCTTGGTGTCACATCAAATTTTATTATATTAAGTTTTTGAGGTAAGCATTCCATTGTGAGCAGGATACCAAATTAAGAAATCATTGTTGCAAGCGAAAGTATAGTTTTCAATGAGATTCAAAATAGTATCTGGGAGATGATATTGTTGAGAATTTAAAGTATCTTTGATAGAGCTATTAGTGTTTTCAAGAGTTTGATCAAGAGAAAAGATAGAGATTAAAGGCGTTCCAGTCTAGTTATCTAGCTAGAATTTCATGGAGGAAACTCTGGAGACCATCCATATGAAATTATTCATAATGTTAGTGAAGGAGTGGTTGATGGCAGGCCATATGGAAGAATTAATAAAGATTGAATTTATAGTATTAAGTTTATCAAGAAATCTATTTTTGAGAAAGGAGATAGATTCAGAATAATTGTGAAAAATATTCCAAGTAATCTAAGCTTGAAGAGATTCATTAAAGTACTTTAAATTTTTATGCCAATTCCACCATTCTCAATAGGATTGGAACAAATTGCCCAAGGGACCATCACAAGATTTCTTTCTAGAATACTACTGATCCAGATGAAATTTTTAATATTTGTGTTCATTTTTTTGATAAGACTAATAGGCCATTTGTAGACCATCATGGAGTAGACCATCTTGGATACAATAGTGGATTTAACAAGGAAAGTCCTACCTTCCATAGAGAGATATTTACCCTTCTAAGAGGAAAGTTGGTTTAGAACTTGATTAAAAATAGTCACAAAGTGTAAATACTTTGGTATAACTCAAAATATGATGAAACCAAGGTAAGTGAAGGGGAGAGATCCTTCTTTCAGACCTAATTCACTGATAATGTTGCATTTTCTATTGAGGGGAAATTTATTCCCAAAGAAGATGCAAGATTTATTTCAACTTATGGTTTGTCCAGAAACCTCCTCATAGTGATAGAGAGAAGTATTGAGGTTAAGAATGTTTATTTTGTCACCTTGGAGAAAAAGGATGATGTCATCATCATAAAAGAGGTGAGTTGGAGCATTTATATTCCTGGAGACATGAACAGGTTTCAGCTTATTTTGATCCACCAGACAGTTGATCAGATGATTGAGGTAGTCTTCCACTATTGAGAGGATAATGTAAGAGAGGGGTTCACCTTGTCTAAAACCTTTGGTACATTTAAAGTATCCTTTGGAAGATCCATTGATCAAAATGGATATAGTGGCCGAGTTGAACAGATTTTAGATAGAATTTATAAAAGGGGCACTAAAACCAAATATTTGTAGGACTTTGAAGATAAAACTTCAATCCATGGTGTCAAATGATTTTATGATATCCAGTTTAATAGCTATGTTTCCTCATATATTAGTTTTATTCAAGTTGTTGATACACTCAGATGCAAGACATATACAATCTTGAATAAATGTGCCCTTTATAAAGCCAAATTGGTTCTAAGAGACAATTTTGTCAGTAATAGTTGAGTGACTATTAGCAATGATTTTTGCGATGATTTTTTAAAGAGTGTTGATACGAGAAATGGGTCTAAAAAGGTGAATATTAGAGGCATTATCCACTTTAAGGATCAAGGTTAGGAACTGAGAATTAATAGAATGAGTAAGAACCTCATTGTTGAAAAAGGATTTAACAAGATTACAAACATTGATATAAACCACATCCCAATAATATTGGAAGAAACCATTGTTAAAGCCATCAGGACCCGGAGCACTATCAAGATTTAGACTAAAGATGATGTATTTGATTTCATGATCCAGTGGAGGGTTAAGAAGGAAGGTATTTTTCGCATTGGTGATCACTAAAGGAATGACCTTATGAAGGAGGTATTTATTGTTATCAGGGCCATTGAAGATGGTTTCATAGTAGGAGACTATATGTTGAGATATGTCATATTACTTGTCAAGAATCTTATCCCCATCCTTTAGAAAGGTTAGAGGCCTGTAGGCCTTCTTGATTATTTAGAGAGAGTTATATAATTTGGTATTTCTATAACTATTAGTTAACTATTTAACTTTATAAGCTTGATTTCTCATATTGTCCTTAAAAGTGAGCAAGAAATTGAGTTTGAATGCAATGTTTATTTCTTGTGTAGGATCAGTGTGAAGGTCATATTTGGTGTTTTTTTGTAGATCATTGAAATATTTCTCAATAAGAGTAATGCCATTGTTAACTTGTTTGGCTTTGGAGTTGCACTAAGATTTGAGAGTTTGTTTGAGGTGTTTTAGTTTGAGGTTGCAAGTAAAGGCATCATTTCTATGAGATATTGAGGACCAAAAGTTTTAGATGACATGATTGCACTCATCATCAGAGAGCCACACATTTTTGAAACAGAAAGGTAACTGAGGTTTCATGTATTTGGAGGAAATGTTTACCAGGATAGGGTAATGATCAGAGTTCAGTTTGTGAAGAGTGATGCTGGAGATAGTGTCATATTGATCTAAAGCAGAGACATTCGTAAAGGCTATGTCCAATTTAGAAGCAACTAGTTTATTATAATGTCTTCTATACCAGGTGTATTTCACACAAGTGAGATTAATTTCAATAATATTATTGTCGTAGATCGAGGCTTTATATTCTTTTTTGGAGATAGAAGCGTGATATGGGAAAAAAATTTCACTAGAGTTAAGAATAGTATTAAAGTATCCCATAAGAAACCGGGGGCATTGGTGTTAGTGCCTAAATAAGAGAGGTCATTCCAAAGAATTTTTCTTTATTGGTATCTATTCTTAGAATAAACAAAGGAGTAGAAAATATGAGTACCATCAATAGTAAAGGTGAAAGTGAGAATCTGATCAGAGATACTAAAAAAACCAAAATCCTATAAATAAGGATGTGCAAAAATCCATAAATAATCATCATTGAAATTTTTTATTGATTGCACTAGAAAACATATAATTGTGTTGACACAAGTGAGAATATTTAGAGGAGAAAGTTATTTTTGGTCTCGCAATAGCAAAAAGAATAGGGTGATGCATGTTAACCATTATTTCCAAAACATTGAGGGTGTTAGAGTTGGCGATACCTAACAATTCCAAAAAAGGATCTTCATTTAAATCTGAATTTTGAGTTAGAACTACCTTTTTATTTTTTTAGATCCTTTATTTCTAGTAGACCTTCTAACCTCTTGAGTATTAATGGTCTTTTCCTATTCATTTTGAGAAATGAAATTGTACTTATTTATAGGTTCTTTTAATTGTGCAGTCATAGTTGATTCAGTGGAATCCTTTGAACCAAGAAATAAGTCATTGGTACTTTGAGATGCTAGGTATTTATACATTATAGAGCAGTCTGCACTTAATAAAGTAAGGGGATTAGAATTACCTGGAGCCTTTATATCAACTACAGACAGCGGCTTGACAAAGTTAGATGAGTGACTTTACTTATTTTCCAGGGAGTCCTTATTCTCCTGCATATGATTCAGTTCTATAATAGTAGGTATACTATCATGTAAAACAGGTTCTGGGATAGGTGGCTCCAATGTAGACTGTTGTTTGACAGAGTTTAGAAATTGACTTTGCTTTTACTTCGGGGGATCTTTATAAACCTAAATATGCTTGGGTACTAGAACTGATGACGAATTATCATGTAAGAAAGGTTCTGAGTTCTTTTTCATGTCCACCCTAGCTTCTACCATGGGTAGAAACTGCTTGGTGGAGACACTAAGATACCGTTATTAGATAGGGGCTGTGTCGAGGGTGTAATTCCTTCCAAAGTTAAAACATTATCTAGATCCATGGGGTAAAGTGTATTCACCTTGTAAATATAAGACTAAGGAGTTTCCTGAACACCCTTCGGGTTGATCATAATTTTTTTAGTTTATAATGTTTGGACCATGGACAGTAGAGTTTTAGTAATATCAACTGATACAATGTGATTTTGTGGTATATAATCAAGATGAATTGTTTTGGATTCATTATGAGTACCTAATTTATAAGTGGTAGTAACTGGTGAGGGGGGATGGGTCTACCCAGTGCCTAAGGCTGGGGTGTCAACCACTGCTTGAACAAAAGTTTCTTTGGGATAGGCATCATAATTGTGGGTGGTAGTACATGTATTGCAGGCAAGTCTCATTAATTTATCAGGTGGAAAGTTCCCTCTATCCACGATTTGATGCTGGAGATTATGAATTGATACTTGGTCAAGTTGATTGCTATTAAAAACTTCCTACTCAGTGGATAACATAATAGTGTCTAGGACCAGGTTTGAAATTTCAATTAATAGGCCTTGATCATTAATAAAACTTTCTTCTTCTTTAACATTATCAGCCCAGTTAGTACCCGAACTATCCCCGATGTGTGTCAAATTGTGTGTTTTTTTACCCAAACTTCATATTTATTTTTTTGGTGGTTTAGGTATGTCCATAATGGGGGGTTTTATCTTTTTTAGTTCTCCTTATTTCCTTCCAATCATTCTTAGTTAGTTAGATTACTTGATTCCTAATCACCCTACAATTTTAGATAGTGTGACCAATGATTTTACAATGATCACAAAAGGGGGGTTTCTACTAATATTACACTCTAATTTCAGTTTTTTAATCATTAGAATCGAAGTTAATTGAGTTGAGTATCTTTGATTAAAGGTTTATTTCTACCATAACTCTAGAAAAGAGACCCAAATCAGAATTTAATGAAGGACCCCAGGACACCCTGAGAGGGGAGGGGTGAATCAGGGTGACAAATTTTTCTTTTGATGTGATGTATCTTGTTCCCACGTTGGTAGGAACTTTTTGAACCTGTGTGATGAAAAATATCAGAAAGAAAACATTCACATGCATAGAGAAGACACATCACTTTTTACTTGGTTCACCACTAAGGGCTACGTCTAAGGAGCATACGCCGATAAGTTGTCAGTCGTACCAAATTCCACTAATCTTCACTAGCTGTAGATTACAAAGGTTCAGGCACAGTCACTCTGTCCCAGGCTCACTGCCTTTACAAAAGTTCAGGGATAGCTCACAACATCCCTCGGGTCACTCTCGTTGACTCCCCTTATCTTACTGCCCTTGGTGAAGTCACACTCAGTTTATAGATGTGAAGGTCTCTTCATCATTGAAAAACAATGCATCCTCTATTGAATGTAGATGCTCTGTTGATGTCCAACTTTCACTCATATACTAATCTCACTTTGCACCGAAGGAATCAGGCAGTCTTTCAGTTTTTGGGCAGCTTCAAAAGAACCGGCGTACAAAAACCTCACTTGGCGCACTTCTCCAAGACCGGCGCACAAGTTTCAATAACGGCGTTCAAGTCACTTGTGCGGTACAAAATTGGCACGCAGGTGACACCAACCCACTTGTGCGACACTGCCTCTTTCAACTCCAAACTTGCGCGACACTGTGCCTTTGATTCCCAAACTGCCTTGGTCGCGCAGCTAACAACCGGCGCACAACCTCTACCTGCGCGACTCAACCACTTACGCGAAAAAGCTCAAAAAATCTCTAAGTCTTGAATTTCTTTACAAATGAGGAGGGGGTCCTCTATTTATAAGCAAACTGGACCCCCTGCGCGGTGGCGTGCAAGTGTCCTCATGGTGCGCAAGTCCCAGCGCGCTGCTCCATCCGCCCTCGCCTCTGTCGCGCTACTCACTTGCATGAACACACCAATACTTGTGTGACCTACTTTCCTTTTCCATATTTTGAAGTTCTGATCATGAATAAAAACCAGCACGCAAGTTTCCAAACATCCTAGGTGACGGCGCACAAGTCCTTTTCTCGGCGCACAAGTCACTTGCGCGACCAGCCCAAAACCTGCACGACCCTTATCCCTTTTCCATTTTTCCATGTTCTGATCTTGAAAAACATATGGTGCGTAAGTTTCCTCTCCTTCAAGTACATGGAACGCAAGTCTCTTTTCCAAAAACACTTTTCTCCATTTCTCGATTTTGAGGCCCAAAAATTTGGCAAACACCGGGAAACGGCTCCACCTTCAATACTGTTGTCTTCTTGAACTGTATGATCATTTTGCTGGTACACATTCTGATCTTCCACTGAGGATTGAAAACAAACACAAAACATACTCAATTCATGCATAGAAGACCATGGTTCCAACATTTAAGGTCATGTGATCAACTTTGAGAGGAGTTCCTATGCAAGATAAAATATCATTCAGGATTTTTGGGTGCCAAAAGAACCAGTTAAGTCCATGAAATTCAATCTAGACTTGTGCCAATGTGTTTATGTGTGTGTGCGAGTTAAAAGTGGAGTCCCAATATGAAATTATAAGTAAACATGGCTTGAGATTAAGATTACTAGTCTTCAAAACTCTTTATAAATCATCTTGTTATTTTAACAAGATGTGAAAATATCCATTTACTATGGGGATTAATTTCTAGTTTGTGGAATTCCAGTAATGTGAAATACGTGAGTGAAGTTCAATTAAGGTCAATGGTCAGTTACCTTTGTGGTAGGATATGTGACCCATCAAAGAGAATTTTCACAGCTGCGCATGTTGTTGAAGGGAATCCGGGTCCACTTCCACCAAGTATCCACCATCATCCAGTTGCTTGACAAGGTGAGGCTTCATCTTGAATTAATTGCTTAGGTCAGAGATTTTTAGCACATCCAAGAATGATATCCCTTGGGATCTATCGAAAAAAGAACTATTGTGGGATACTTTACCAGGTGAATCCTCATTTCATGTATCCACTATATGATTGTGCACAGGGGAACCTCTATCATCTGGGGCATCACAAAATGGTGTGAATCAAAACGTCTAGGCGCGAGGAAGTTCTCCATGGAATTGAAGAATGCATAAATAAGGTGAGGATCCCTAAACTGGAAAGGTTTTTAGAGAGAGATGGTCTCCCATCTCTCTAAAATCCCATTGGTCTCTACCAGGTCATTCATTTTCCCTTACCCATGCATTTTTTTATCAAGGTAGTCATCAAAATGGTTAATTGAGGGTTAAAACAAAAACATAAGGGTGAAAACATCACCTAAAAATGTAAACTTTTTATTATATGAGATATTTTAGACCCATAATCATCTTAATTTTTAATTATATAATTTTGGATCTATTTTTCCATGAAAATTAATTTATATTATTTTAATACTTTAAGTAATTCCAAAAGTGCCCCTTCCCTCACTTATAAAAGGAAACTTCATATCCTCTTTTCTTAACACTTAAAAAATTTGTTGATTCATCTATTACCTGACCAAATCCCGTCTTCAAATCCATCCCCAAAACCTATAAGCATTAGTTTTATAAAAAATCAAACCTAGTAAGGCTTTAGGTATGAACCTAAATAGGTTTTCTAAAGAAGAAGTATGGTTTTTATCCAAGAGTTTTCATTTTATATCTTCTTGTACCTCCATAAAATCATCTCCAACAATTATGAGATAATAAACTAATTTTCTTATATACATGAGGATGTTATTAGGTTAATTTCACAATATATATCCATCTCCTCTTCCATAAAAATGGTAAAATAAACCATTATTTTTGTGTACGGAGGACTACTAACTCACAAAACGATGTAATTCGTTTTCTTTCACCACCTCTCATGTATGGTAATAATTATGGATTTAATGTATATATATGATATTAATTACATAATTATCATTCTATAAATTTAATATATCATCTATATTCTTACCTTTACATTCATTGAAAAATGATAACGTCATTTGTACATACATGTGGACTACCACTTCCTCAAAGCAATGTGATTCATTTTTAATTACCACAACATATGGATAATATATATAAGTGTATTTAATGAATTAATATTTTATATATGATATTATTATTATTTTAGGAATTAAAAAATAACACTTACCTTTATTCCATAATGATCATTGAAAAATGAAAATGTTACTCAAACATACATATGACCCACCTTATCTATGATTGTAGCATAATTCATTTTTCATAACCATGTTTCATGGTTTGTTTTAAAAGTAAAATTGATGTAATAAAATTATAATCATGTAATTATTATTATTCTGGATTTTATAGAATAATGACCATGTTACCCATAGTCAATCTACCGATGTCATTTTGTACATATGCGCCCAATATCATCAAATCATATGACATGAACTTAATTGTTTAAGTAATTGAATGTAACATTGTAATAAATAAAATATAGGGAATAATAAGCATGAAAAATTTTCTTAAGAAATTAAATAATTAACAAACTTTTATTATTATGAATGAAAAGGAATGTATCTGATGAGTCAGACTCAAGGTAAGAGACATATTACCTTAAAACCCACATTTTAAATGTTTTAAATATTTATTTTATAAAAATATTCCATACATGTGTATATTTTTAAAATTATTTTAAAAATGTATTTATATAAAAATTGAATGGTTATATAGGATATCTTATGTATCTTGTGATTTTATTTCAATGGTTTTTAAAAAGAATATTTTTACCTATTTTTAAGGAACATTTTCAATTTCTTTACAAAAGGCAAAAGGAATGTTCTATTTTAATGTACACAACATCAAAAATCTTTCTATACAACATTAATATTATTTTATGTTTGGATTAATTTACTATTTTTCATGTTTTCATCTTAGAAATACCATCTTTCCACTTGTTCTTGGTATTTTGGTTTTCAAAAGGGGTTTCTAAAAGGGTATGGTAGTTTGATATCTGAAAGTGTTTTGTATATGGGTTAAAAAGTGTTTTAAGAATTTTATAATGAAAAGTAAATGAATATTTTTTTATATGTTACATGATAATTATAGATGAATATTAGTTGATCTTGATACAACTTATACAAATGGGTGAGCCTGATAAAACTTATACTGACAGGTGATCAAGATACATCTAATATAAATGGGTGATCCAGATACAACTTATATGATGGGTGATACCCATTATAGCTCTCCAGTGAATTGGTTAATTTTACTTTTTATATGGAGATAAGAATTATGGATTTAGCTTGTGTGGTTTCTCCAATAGATTTAACTGGGATCTAGTTATTTCTAACTTGATTTATGAATACAATTCTCTAGGTAACCTAAAATAGGTTTATATTCACTTTCTATGATTTATAATGGTTTTATTTGAGAAATAATTTGTGGTTTTTCATGTGGATATTATTTATTTCATACTCTTAGAAAATATTTTATAATGGTAAAAAATTTATCAATTTTAATGATTTTTTTGGACTAATAGATTTATTTTTTATGTCCCTTACTGATACTTTATGCTAATTACACCTTTTAAAATGTTATTCTTAGGTTTCTAAGTATTATTGGGGAAAAATATGAGGTTAAGATGAAAATTTTGTGGATATGTTGTGAAAATAGTACATTTTATATGATAAAAGTTTTATTTTGTGGCTAAAATGGACACTAAGTGGAAGTTTACACACTGTGATGTAATATTTATTTATGTAAGGGTGATGACCTAATTCACTAAAACTGTAAACTGTAATGATCCAAAAATATAATAGAGTAAATTATTGTATTAAAACTAAATATTATATAATGTGTAAGGCCGAGTCATTATAGTAAGAGTCATAGGAAAGGTTTAGGTAATGTTAGAGATTAGGATGTTTTAAGAGTTATGGATACCATAATGGGTTTACGATTTTATGGTTGATCATAATTTCAAAGTCTTAGACATAAATTTTTTAGGTTTTATGTGATGTTATTTTAAGTTAATTAATTATATTTTAGGATATTTTTTATTATGTCAAGTTATATGTATACCTTAAGTTTAAATTGAATAGGTATTTCAAAATATTGTTGTTAAATTTTTTGGGATATAATCTGAAAGGTATGAGGTAAAATTTGAGGTTTAAAAATTCCTCAATGATAAAGTTATTAAATATATTTATGAAGGTTTTAATCATATTTTGGTTAATTTATAGGAATTATATTAATTTAGTTTTATTAAAAGGATAAATCTCAGGCCTATCAACAACCCATCCCATCCAGAAAGGTTGCAGGGCTTGAACTCACAACCAAAGGGAATCAAGGCTGCATTTCTT
Source organism: Viscum album (assembly GCA_963277665.1). Lineage (NCBI taxonomy): Eukaryota > Viridiplantae > Streptophyta > Magnoliopsida > Santalales > Viscaceae > Viscum > Viscum album. The sequence continues at coordinate 1,041,411,853 of OY728140.1, read as the reverse complement.
ACCACTGGGCTACGTGATGTCTATTAAGTATGAAATTGTTTTTTATTTAAAAAATTTGATAGATAATGATTAATTTTATTTTTGGAGTATATTTTTTATCTTATATATAACCCTGTGATTGAAAAGTGATTTGGTGATTAAGTGATTATTTTTATTTTGGAAAAAGTTCACTATTTTGGGAATCTTATATGATTAAGGTAAATTGATTTTTTTTGGATAAGATGGGGTTGTATTTGAGGAATAAATGTTAGATTATCTTTTGGAATCGTATATTATTATAATGTGAATTTATGGATATTAAATGGAAATAATTATCATATCTCATATATTATATGATTAGGGATATAAGACTTTATTAGTTAGTAATTGGTGGTAAATGTTCATTTAAAATCATAAAAAATTATTACCAAATACTTTTTATTTTTGATTTTGAAACATAATTGACACTATTTTGAATAATTTTAAGGTTATTTATTTTTCAAATGATCTAATATGAACATTGGGTGTTATTTTCGAGGCATTGAAGATTAATGTTATATTTTATCATATGAAAATTTATTAATTTTGGGAATTATCTTACCTTGTGATAACCATTTTGGTTTTGGTTAATGCCTAAATAAAGGATGAATATATTTTCATCCATTTGTGCAATTATGTGATATATTGTTAGTTGATTTTAGTTCTTCAAGAAAAAAAATCATCTTGAATACTCAGTGTTTGGAGAAAATGATGAGATTATGGTGAAAATTGATTAAAGTATTATATTCTACTTATAAAGTATGTATGTTTTACTAATATTATTATTCTAGGTGTAAAGAAATTCATTAACCCTAGGAAAAGGATTAGGGAAAAAATGTTATCCTATTAGCTTCATTTCTTATGATTCGATGGTATTTTTATCATATCTTTGGTTTATGGTTTTGTGGTCATCGACATTCTCATGATCATTCACTTTCTTGTGTCCAATGTACTCTATCACTATCCATCATTATTTGTACATTAATTTTTCCTCCATGACTATATTTTCACTTCTCACTAATGTTATACTATTTTTTAAACCTAGTTACGTGTTATTATAGATGTCCTTCTTATTTCCCTCTCCCTATTTAAAAGAGGATGTTTTATTAACACTTTTTATGATGTGGGATTTCAAAAAATGTATTTTCAAATGACATAATTTTTATTACTAGGCCCAAGTTCTAATTTTAAGGATGAAATTTATTAAATGGGGTAAATTTAACACCCTAATATTTTTAAATGGACTCTATGTTCGATAGTTCCTACAACATGCATCTTTAAGCTTAAACAAAACATGATATATTAATATTTAAATGTTATAGATATAACTTAACCGTTAAATTGGTGGGTATGAATAGGGTTAAATATATTTAGATATATATATAAAGGACCAATTAAATATCAATTTATTGATAAATTCTTAGTAAATAATCAATCAATTTTTAGTAAACTAATTTAATTCTTTAAAAACACATTTTCTTCGAAAATGGATTTTATTGATTTTTTTGAGAAAATATTATAAATTAAATTTGGATATTTTGGAAATTATATTTGATAAAAAGTATTTAATTTTTTAAATTATCATATAAAAATTAAGATATTTTGAAATTTTGAGATTTTTTTAAAAATTTTATTTTTTCAATGAATCGTAACAAATACTGCTTTTTATTGAAAAATGTTTTTACTTTTAAAGTATTTAAAAAGTAAAATAATAATTAAGTATTAGTTTTAAAATATAAATAGTTCCTTTTTATTAAACATAACATAATCTAATTATAGCCATTTGAATGAATTTTATAATTGAATTTTGTATAAAAATATCTTTATTCTTAAAAAGTCATTTTTCTGAAACACTATTTTTCATTTCATTTTGTGTTTTAATATTAAATCAATTTCCATAAGTTACAAAAATTTAATATTGAAAAATTGATTCTATATTTGGAACTATGAGGTAAAAATTTGGTAAATAGTTCCCTTTTATTTTTGGTCATTATGAATACTAACCATAGTGAATAATTATCACCACAGTAAGGGAAATCATGTAATTAATGTTAAATATAATATGATAAGGACTAAAAAATGACCCTAACACTTTATCCTATTTTATGATTTCAATTTTTCAATGTCCACCCAAGTTGTGAAAATATGAAAAGTTTGTGACATATTTATTTGATTTTGGCCTTTATAATATCCATGTAAAAGATAAAGTAAAAATATCACTTTATTTCTTTTAATATCTATAATATTTTTGGGACAAGGATATAAATAATTTTTTTGATATAAATTTTTATTTTATATATAAATTTTTATTTTTTATCATGGTAATTTATTTTTAATTTTATGTGATGAAATATTTTCCTTAAATGCTTACACAACACTAACATAATATTTATTCAATTAGTAGAAAAATGATATAAATTATTATAAAAATATTAAAAGTAAAGTAATTTGAATGAATTATTGTGTTCCAAGATATTTTTAGATAAATATAAAATTTTATGTATCTATTAAAGGACTATATTCTAATTACATTTTTATCATGTTGTTTTCAAAGTCAAATTAAATGAATAGTGTCAAAAATGTCATTATTGATATTTTATGATAATAATATTTTATTAAATTATTGATAAGTCATAAAAATATAGAAAAATGACAATTGGGATTATAAATAATCTAAAACGTCATCCATTATCCATTTATGAGTCAATTTTCATGTTTTAAGTAAAATTATAACACTTTAAAATTGAAAAATTCATTAACGCATGTCACGAACCCGCCCGTGTACCTTGGTAACCCGATAATTGAGCCAATACTGAAATAGACTAAAGGGAATTTCCAATCCCCATGGGTCGGTGACTATCACCTGGAATCATACAAAATTAAAGTGGGAACGATTTTTCCACTAACAATATGGAAGTAAAAGAAACAAGACAATATGCATATCAAAAGAAACTCCACTTGGAATAATGTACCAGAAGTCAAGCAGACAGAAAATCCCAAAGTACTATAATGATGATACAAAAACAGAAAAACTTCCCAAGCCCTAATGGATGCAAATCAAAAATTCCATGACTCAACAGCTAGAACCACATCCAAGTGGTGATTTACCCCTACTCAAACCTAGAAGGAGATGATCTAAAAAAACCCAAAGGCACAAGTAGGGTGTGAGCCAAAGCCCAGTAGGATTTCACTAAAAGATTCTATAACAGATTCCAATATTAAATTAACCAATAAAGTGATTTCAATTTTCAAATAAATAGGTTTGGCATACCAAAATCATATTTACACAAACCATGCTTTACAATTCAAAAGATAGAAATACTTTATCAATTCATGCATCACATTTAAAATTATGGAAATACTTTAAGAAAAGGATTTACTTTTCAATTGATAGAATATTTCTAAAGCAATGGTACTTTTCAAAATTCAATTAAATAAACACTTTTATATAAAATAATTTATATAAATCATAAGGTATGTAAAACAGTTTACAAAAATGGCATATATTTATACATTTTAAATACAAACATGCGAGCAATATGGTCATATGACAAATAGGTATGACAATTTTAAGCTATAAGGACCCTATATTGTGAAATAAAAAATATGTACATACACCCCTTTGGGCCTAAGGCAAAGGGGACTCGTCACCATCACCTAATGATTGTGATGTGATGATATGATGTTTTAGAAAATTGTAAGTCATAAAGTACCTCTCAAAATACCTCAATAACTACCTAAAGATTGCATGTGAAAAATTAAAAAATAACGATAGAAAATTTATTTTAATACTACTTAAAATAAAATTAAATCCCATTATCTATTTCATATATTCCAATTTTCCCTTTAAAACCCATTATGGGTTCTTAATAAAAAACATACTTTATTCTGTGATAAAACCATTGGGTTTCTATCAAAACCATTTTTAATCCATTTTAGAAAATAGGAATTTGAAATCAATTCAAAATCCAATTTATCAAATCAATTCCAAAAATTAAATTCAAAAATTAAATTTTCAATCAAATTCCATCAATTTCATAACACACCCCCAATTCACTAGAACTGGGGTTTTCACCATTTCCATAAAATACATTTCATAATTAAATTCAACAATTTAATTGAAACAATTTCAATAAAATACAAAATCTAAATTAAAAAAATTTAAATTTCCATAAATTTCCATAAACACACCCCAATTCAATGGAATTGAGGGTTTTCAAATTTTATTCTAAAAACCTATTTTAACAAAAAAAACCCAATTCAATGGAATTGGATTTTTAATCGAGAAAATTGAAAGAAATTTAATAAAAACTAATCAATTGAATTTAAATAATCAATTGAATTTAAAACAATAATTTAGGGTTAATATAAATTGAGCATCGTAACAGATTCGCCATCCAAAAAAAATGGATCTCACAATGCCAAACCCTAATCAAGATTTTTCCACAAAGAATGATGATCATGAAAATGGTAATCAAACCTAGGTTTACGATCCCAAAACATAGGGTATTATATCCATAAATCAATAAGGGGATCCACATAACCCTAGAGAAAAGAATAAAGACCATAGTAGAATGATATTGAGACGAGGAAACTAACCACAAGATAATTGAAGGTCATTCCTCAAGCTTTAGATCACTTCCGATAGGGACCCGAGGGACCAAAAATGCTTCTCAGGAGCTCCAAGGAGGGGATAAATCTATTTGGGTCAAAGAATGTCCATCGGGGACCTAAATGGAGGGTTTGTGAATTTTTAATCAAAATTCAGATTAATGAAAAACCCATCCGCACAGTTTCTTGGGTAGAGGGGAACAATTTAGTTATACCATGAAATATTCATGCATAATTATAAATGGGTCTCATGGTTTCTACAGAGAGCGTGAACAGTTTGTTAAACCGTGTGAAATTTGTGCGAAGCCCACTGTCTAATTTTTTCTATTTTTTTGTAGTAGGGTGCATAGTTTGGAAAACCATGCTCTAGCCATGTGCCAACCATGCACTAGCCTAGAAACTTTAAAAAAAATCATAACTTCACTTGATTTAACCCCAAACAAAACAAAAAAAAAAACAATCTCAAAAGGAGGGTTTTAGGAATACCTGAAAATAGTAATGGGATGTTAGAACCTCCCCACCATAAAAACTTTTTGTCCCCAAAAAACCTACAATGAAGCTTCCAAGTCAAAACAATGAGGCCAATACTCTCTCATCAGTACCTCCCTCTACCACATATCATGATTATCAGAACCATGCTACCATATCACATGAACCAAAGGTATTTTCCTCCCACAAAGTACCTTGGTTTAAGAATAAACTATCCTGACTAGCCATTCAGTCACAGATAAATCAGGTTCAACTTCAATATCACTCCAACTCATAAAATGAGATAGATTAGATATATACTTACAAAGATGAGATACATGGAATACATTATGTATCGATGTCATCTGTAGTGAAAGTGTTAAATGATATGCAACTTTACCCACCCGCTCAACCACCTTGAAAGGTCCCACAAAATGAGGTTTAAGTTTCCCTTACCTCCCAAGTTGTTGATGACCCAACCGAGGTGAAACTTTCAAGAATACAGGGTCACTAACTAAGAATTCAAAATGTCTATATCAATGATCAAAATAAGACTTATACCAGTTCTGTTTCATCATCATCCTCTGAAAAATCAATTGAATCTTTATTTCCGTCTCTTGTACCAAACTTTCTCCAACCAAGGTAATTTCACCAATCTCTACAAAACACAATAGATATTTGAAAGGATGATCATAAAATTCCTCAAAAGGATCCATTATGATCATGTACTAGTAAATATTGTTATAATAAAACTCAACCATACCCATGTGATCATCTCAAGCTCCACCAAAGTCGAGTACACAAGCACAAAGCATATCCTCAAGAATCTATATATCTATTTCTTTCTGGAAATCTGACTGTGGATGGTATTCCATAATCAAATGAATGTGAGATTCCATTGCCTCCTAAAGGCCTCTCCAAAAGTGAGAAGTGAGCTGGGGATCCCTTTCAAAAACTATAGCAGAAGGAACTCAGTGAAAACGACCAATCTCTTTTACATAGATATTTCCTAACTCCTCAACTTTGGTTATATCACAAATGGATAAAAATTGTGCCAATTTTTTTATCCTATTGATCACAACACATATCATGTTCTTCATTATTTGGGTACATGAAAACCCAACCATAAAGTCTATAGAGATTTATTCCCACTTCCAAGTCAAGACTGGAAGTGGATGAAGTAAACCTGAAGGTTTTTGGTGGTTGGCCTTAACCTGTTGGAATGTATAACAATGATAAATAAACATAGTAATGCCCCGTCTCATACTTGGACACCAAAACATCCATCGCATGTCATATAAAATCTTCATGTTTCATGGGTGTATAACCCACTAGGAACTATGACAATCTCCCATTACAGATTTCCTTAGCGAAGATGGTACCGCAAAATGGTTCTGAAAGAATAGAATTCCCTTTTAAAGAATGACCAATCAAGAATAGTCTCTCCACTATTAAGAGAGTCTCTAACATTATGGAACTCATCATCAAGTTTTTGTTCCTTAATAATCAATTTGAGAAGGCACTAGTGGAAAAAACGTTTAACACGTCGGTATTTTTCATGTCAGTTCTATATAACCGACATGCAAAGCTGTAAAAATCAATTTATCACATCAGTTATTTTATAACTGATGTGACAAATCGATGAGAATCATTTTATTACATCAGTTATTTTATAACTGACATAATAAAAACTGAGATTAGCTTTATCACGTTGGTTATTTTATAACCGATGTGATATATCGAATCTCAGTGCTTTATCACATTGGTTATAAAATATCTGACATGATAAAGCTAATCTTGGAAATTTATCACATTGGTTATCAAAATAATTGATGTGATAAAGCTCCATTTAGCACGTCAGTTATTTTATAACCAACTTGGTAAATTTTTTTCTACGTCGGTTATTAAATAATCGATGTTATAAACATAAAAAAAGTTTACCACATCAATTATTAAATAGCCGATGTGAAAAGGCTTTTAAATGATTTATCGCATCCCGTATTCAGTCATTCTGTTTTCTTCGATCAGGCGACCTGTGACTCGTCTCTCTCAGGTAGAAAACCTATAAAGGATTCTTCGAAGTCGTTCCCTACATCCTTGTTTTTCCAATATCATTATTCATATTTATTATCATCAGATCTATTAGGTCGACTTGCAACACTCAAGTAAGCCTCACACATCTCGGTTTCAGTTTTTATTTTTCTTGATGCCCTAAACTAATTTTTTGAGATGTTATTTTTCTTTGTTCTTGATATCATGGTAAGTTTCATAATGTTCATTTATACTATGCTAAATTATTTTTTGGTAAAATAAACCTATGGAAGTGATATCATGCAAGTTTATAATTTTTTTGTGTTCTATCATGTGTGTGTGTACGTACAGGGGGTTTCCAAGGGGGTGGGGGCTGTGCAAGTGGGTGGGGGTATCTAGGAGAGTGGGGGTGTCCAAGGGGTGTCAAAGGGGGTGGGGGTGGTGTCCAGGGGGTGCGGGGGCTGTCCAAGGGGGTTGGGTGTGTCCAAGGGGTGGGGGTGTCCAGGGGGGTGAGGGGGCTGTCCAAGGGGGTAGGGGTGTCCAGGGGTGTGGAGAGTGGTGTCTAGGGGGGTGAGTGTGTTTTCCAAGGGGGTAGGGGTGTCCAGGGGATGGGGGGTGTCCATGGGGGGGGCTGTCCAGAGGGGTGGGGGCTGTCCAAGGGGGTGGTGGTGTCTAGGGGGTGTCCAAGGGGGTGGGGGTGGTGTCCTGGTGGGTGAGGGTGCTTTCCATGGGGGTGGGGGTGTCTAGTGGTGGTGGGGGGTGTCTAGGGGGTGATGGGACTGTCCAGGGGGTGGGGGGTGTCTAGGGGGGTGTGGGGGTGTCCAGGGGGTGTCCAGGGGGTGAGGGGGTGTCTAGGGGGGGTGGGGGTGTCCAGGGGGTGTCCAAGTGGGTAGGCGGTGGGGGGTGGTGTCTAAGGGGGGTGAGCGTGTCTAGGGGGTGGGGGTGGTGTACAGAGGGGTGAGTGGTATGTACAAGGGGGTAGGGGGTATCTAGGGTGTGGGGAGTGTCCAGGGGGTGCAGCCTAACCGTGCACGGTGTTCGAGTTATTTAAAAATGTATTTTTTACCATTTCCCTTATCAAATTTTAACACCAAAACGTCTCTTTCTCCCCCATTTGGAACATGAAACCCTAGGAGTATCCTCCTCCTTTTATATATGCCTCTCACCTTCTTCAAATGGTGATTGCAAGTGGTTTCTACAAGTTGGGGGGTGGGGTGATTTTTCCATATAATATCCTCCTTCTCCCTCTTCTTCCTTCCTCCTTTTTCTTCTTAGTTGTTCTTCTTCATTATTGGTTCCTTTGGTCTAGGGTTCTTGTTTCTTTGTTTATAAATTTAGGGTTTTGTCTTGTTATGGTTCTTCTTGGTATTCCTCCCTCATTTTTATTCCCATGGAATTAAATTTTGTAGAATTATTTTACATAGACCTGCACAACAAGTGTTTGATTAAAAGCCTGGTTGGCCCTTATAAGCGGTTTATGATTTCCAAATGTTGTTGTGCCTTTTAAAATGTGTTTTAAATTTTTTATGGATTCCTAACTGGTGTGTTTGGATACTTTTGAAAACGTTTTTCTTTTAAAAGAATGGGTGTGGCCCAGTTGGCACTTTCAGAAAGTGGGTTTTCTTTGGAAAACTCTCCTTGGAATGTGTCTCTTGCCTTATCATTATTAAAAGGAATGAGAATGTCCTTGGTATGGGACTTCCATTGTGTGTTGATAGCCCTAAGGCAAGGGGACTTCCTCGGAGTGGTGTTCTGGGGTGATTCTTGTGGGTGTGTGGCTTATGTGTATCTTGTGCTTATTATTTATATATGGTTTATTGTTTGATACTCCTCAGATCACCCCCATTTTAGACATAACATGGTAACCTAGAATTGGTAGTGTATTATTTGAGAATTCTTGTTGCACTAGTTTAAAATTATGCTCTAGCTAATTGACCCTTAGTATAAACACGCTCTACTTTGGGGATGGTTCCCCTCGTGCATTTGGGCTGTTTGATTGCATTAGGAACGCCAAAAGGATGGATTATGTTACAATATGTTCTAGATTTCTCCCTAAGATCCTAGGTATTACCATGTTCTCTAACACTTGTTTATTTTTGGAGGATAATCTAGGTGCCTCATCCGGTATGGTTACTTGAATACTGCTTACCCATTGCCCTCATTATGTCATCATTGATTATGCTCCCTAATTGTGGTGTGTCTATTTGGTAAAATTGAATGCTTGGTTTTAAATGTCTTCATGAGGATTATTTTTAGAAAAACTATGTTTATTTTCCTGTATTTCAAACTAGTAGCAAATGAAATATTTTATTTAAATGAAATGCATAGGGACACCCCCTACCCCCTTGACACCCCTACCACCTTGGACACCCTGGACAACCCCCTACCCCCGTGGACAGTCCTTACCCCCTTGGATATCCCCCACCACCCCCCCTGGATAGCCCCTACCCCCTTGGACACCCCCTTGGTATATATACATCCCAACAGTTTCATTGAAACTGTTGGAATATTTTAACTTCAGGTAGTCTATACCAACGGTTCCTATAGAATCATTGGTATATGGCTATTGCAACGACCATCATGCCAACGGTGTGTGAAACCATTGGGGTATTCTATACCAATGGTTTCAGGGGCTATCCCAATGGTTTCAAATTGTTGGGATATATGTAATTTTCAGTAGTGAATGTATACATATTTTAATATTTACACTTCATATTTCTTTTTTATGGAAGGGTAAATTTGGTATCCAGTTGCATCAGGATGTATTATTTGTGTACCTTAAGAAGAAAGGATCCAAGATGAATTTAAAACAGTTATATCTAACTATATTTTCTTTTTAAAATCATTTTCATGCATATTTTTTTTCAAATATTCATAGATTTTTTTATATTTCAAAATTGTTTTACATTAAAATTATGATATTTTTATATAAATATATATTTGTATTATCTTAACAAGATGTATAATTTTTCTATTTTTTATAGGTAATAATGAGTCGAAGTTGGATTATGGCACATCGAATGAGTAATGAATATGAGGAAGGTGTTGATGCATTTTTGGAATTTGCTAAACGAAATGTTCCAAGAAGTGAATTTTTTTTTTTCTGTCCATGCCTGAAATGTTTGAATATGAAGTTGAAAAATAGATAGATAAAAGATCATCTGATTTGTCATGGTTTTAATCTGAGTTACATCCCTTGGATTTGGCATGGTGAAATTGGAAAGAATATCAGATCTACTGATGATGATGATTTGCAAGATGGTAACTTCGATGGAATTGATGAAATGATCTGTGATATTGCAGCAAAACAAATTGAGATAGAACCGACAGTTGTGTATCTATATGGTGATACTAAAAACCCATTATATCCTGGTTGTACAAATTTTACAGTTTTATCTGTGGTGTTAATATTGATTAACCTGAAGGTGAAACATGGATGGAGTGACAAAAGTTTTACAGAGCTACTACAATTTTTGAAATACATTCTTCTAAAAGACAACGATCTTCCAGATTAACATTATAAGGCCAAGAAAAAATTATGCCCGATGGGATTGGGAAACAAGAAAATACATGCTTGTCCGAATGACTGTATGATATATAGGAAGGAATATGAATTTCTTTCAGAGTGTCCTAAATGTGGGACATCATGGTATAAGTTGAAAGAAAAATCATAGGCTGATGTAGATATTACAAAGATCCCTTCCAAGGTATTTGGTGTATTCCTATAATTCATCGTTTGAAACATTTATTTGCTAATTCACATGATACAAAAAAGGTTAAGATGGCATGCTGATGAGAGGATATGTGATGGAAAAATATATCATCCAACTGATCACCCACAATGGAATAAAATTTATGAGCAATATCCTACATTTGGAAATGAAATTAGAAATCTCATACTAGGGTTGTGCATAGATGGAATGAATCCATACCGAACTCGCAGTAGCACACATAGTTCATGGCCTATTTTATTGGTAATTTACAACCCATCTCCTGAAGTTTGTATGAAGCATAAATATGTCATGTTGAGTATAATTATCTCTGATTCGAAGAAACCCAAAAATGATACTGATGTTTTCTTATCACCATTTATTGATGTTTTGAAACTTTTATGGGAGGATGGTATTAGGGTGTATGATTATTATAAAAAGGAATATTTTCAACTGCATGAAGTGCTTATGTTCACTATAAATGACTTCCTAGCATATGTAAATTTATCTGGATACAGTGTTAAGGGGCATAAAGCATGTCTAATTTGTGAACAACAGACTTCATATTGTCAATTGCATTATAGGAGGAAAATAGTGTACATGGGTCATCAGAAGTTTTTGCCTATGGATCACTCTTATAGAAGACTAAAAAAGGAATTAAATAACTCACAAGAATTTGATATTGCTCTAAAACCTTTATCCCCTAATAAGTATTTTGATAGGGTGTAAAACCTTGATGTGACATTGGGAAATACACATAAATCTGGTAATGACAGACATATTTGGAAGAAAATGTCAGTATTTTTTGTGCTACCATATTAGAGATATAATGAAGTGAAACATAATATTGATGTCATGTACGTGGAGAAGAATATCTGGGACAGTTTGATTAGAACATTGCTATATATTAAAGGAAAGAAAAAAGATGGGTTAAATGAAAGATTAGACTTACTATCAATGGGAATATGTTTGGAGTTATCTCCCACTCCTAATGGAAGACAAACATTTCTTCCCCTGGCTTTTCATACATTATCCAGAAGGGAGAAAATTAGCTTTTTTTAGTGTCTTCATGATATCAAAGTTTCTCAAGGTTATTTGGAAAATGTAAAAAAAAAATTCTCTTTGAAGGATTTGAATTTGATAGGTATGAAATCTCATGATTGTCACGTCATGATGCAACAACTTATACCAGTTGAATTGCATGGAATATTTACTATCCATGTCAGAAAGACTATAATGAATTTGTGTTATTTTTTAAATTCAATTTGTAATAAGGAGATTGATGTGAATGCTTTGAACATTTTGGAAAATGATGAAATTTCTATACTTCATCAATTGGAAATGTATTTTCCTCCATCTTTTTTTGATATAATGGTGCATTTAATGATTCATCTGGTTTGAGAAATAAAGATTTTTGGACCTGTATATCTTAGTTGGATGTATCCTTTTGAAATGTATATGAAAATATTGAAGGGGTATGTTAAGAATCCATGTTGACCTGAAGACACCATTATTGAAAAGTATATTTATGAGGAGGATGTGGAGTTTTTTACAAGCTACTTGTTTGTGGAGGAGCACATAGGTTTGCCTCCATCTCGCCATGAATGAGTTAATAATGAGGGAAAGGGGATTCACGGCTTGAAAGTCAAATCGTTGTCAGGTGAACAGATGAAGAATTTAGAATTATACATCTTGAATAACATAGCTGATGCTCAACCGTATATCACATTACATATTAATGATTTGAAACAAAGTCATCCAAAGAAGAAAGAAATGTGGATTTTGAATGAGCATAACAAAACATTTTTTTCTTGGTTTAAAAAGACCTTTCTTGGTAGATCAGATGTATCAGAGACATTAATATGGTTAGTGGGTGGTCCATGTTTAAATGTAATAACATGGTCCGATTATGACATCAATGGCTATACATTTCATACAAAATCTCAGGACAACAGAAGTGCAGTTCAGAATAGTGGTGTATTGGTGTTTGAAAAAGCAATGTATTTTTCGAGTTCTAAAGAAAAAAACCCAATTTCTACATCAATTACATATTATGGAGTCATTGAAGAAATATGGGAGGTTTATTACTTTAAAATTAAAGTTCCTGTTTTTAACTGAAAATGGTTTATCGGTAACAACAATGTCAGAAATGATGAATTTGAAATGATAGTTGTTAACCTGAATAGATTGGAAGACACAACAGATTCTTTAATAATGGAAACACATGAAAAATAGATTTTCTATGTAGTTGATCAATCAGATATGCAGTGGTCGGTTGTTTTACAAGAAAAAAAACAATATTTTGGTGAAGATCAACTTGATGAAGATGCTGATTTATGTGAGATCCCTACTTCCATGGAAAGATTAGCAGAACATAATGATGAGCATGTTGAAGACATGTTTTGTGCCATAAAGAATGATCATGACGAAGGAATTTGGGAAAAAAAAATCCATTTGTACATTCCTAATATTACTGGTAACATATGTTTATTTCTTGTTTACATTTATTATTTTCATAAAATGTTAGATATTGTAATTTTTTTCTTTATTAAAACGCATATTAAAAGAAATAAGTAGAAGTTTTTGTTCATTTTAATTTTGTTTAGTTTATTTTATCATGTTTTCAATTATGTAAATTATATATCTATTTTTTTTGTTGAATGAAAATTACTTTACCATGTTTACCATATTTACCATGTCTACCATATTTACCATGTTTACCATGTTTACCATAGTTTACCATAGTTTACCTTTACATAACTTATATATTTATTGATTTTGTTGAATGAAAATTACACTACCATGTTTACCATGTTTACCATTGTTTAACATGCTTAACATATTAACCATGTTTACTATTATGTAACTTAGTTCAATTTTCCATTTTTTGTTTACATTAGTATTGTAGTATTTGAATTTGTATATTTGTGAACTAATTTTTTTTTTATTTGAAGGATAATGACAGATCAATCAGTTGATCAACCACATGATTCTGGAGATGATCATAATGATCATACCTCTGAGGAAGAACATTCACATGCTCCTCTTGATGTTCCCCAATCTTCTTCATGTGCTCCCATAATGACAAGGAAGAGTTCAAGAGTTGGTAAACGTGGGTGCACACATTTACCAAAATTATCACTTTCTTGTACACAGGATCAGAGGATATTCGTTGAGTTTGATGAGAATGATATTCTTAGAGGTCCAAATGCAAAATATTTTAATAGTTTTTTATCAAATCAGGGTAAGATAAAAGTAATCATTTTGTATGATGATTGGAGAAGTGTGGAAAAAGCGATAATATCTCAGTTGTGGGAGGCGATTTTGGTAAGATATTTTGCTATTTTTTTTCCTATTCATTAAATGTTTCTAGTATAATATTCTTTACCACTTCTTTATCATATGAAATTTGATATTCCTGACACTGGAAGAGTCAGGAAGAAATTATTATCGATGTATGCTAGGAGATGGAGGGATTTCAAATCAACCCTCACATTTGATTTCATTTTTGGTCATAGGATTCATGAAAATCCATGTTATATATATCCTTTCATAGATGAAGATACATGGATACAATTTTTTGAAAGTAGAAGAAAAGATTCATTTTTAGTAAGGGAAATGTTAAATTTTATAATCTTTCTTATATAAATGATCTTATTAATGTTTTTTTAATGATTTATTATTCTAAATTTATAGAAAACAACGACATCTCATCATGAGATCCGATCCAAAAATGTATACCCTTGTAGTTTATCTCGGGGAGGGTATACATTATTGGAAGAACAAATGATGGTAGAAAAATTACAAAAACTGAGAGCTAAGTCTTCAAGCTCTAGAGAGGTTACCCCTCCATCCCATCTATCTAGACATGAAAAATGGAAGAGAGCTCAGATGGAAAAAATGGCAATATCTTTCGGAAGATTCGAGAATCGTAGCTGAGAGTATTATAAGATGTTTATTTTTTTTATTTAAGTTAACTATATTCTTTATATAATTTTAATAATTATAGAAATGTTCAATTAATTAATACAGGATTCTCTTGAGTAGAAGAGCTCACATGGGGAATTTACTACTATTGGGAGGTAAGATATTTTATCTGCATCATTGGGAAAGCCCAAACATCCTGGTCGTGTACAAGGATATCTGATGGGTGTATCGGTAAGAAAAGTTTTTCCACATTCTTTAACTTCTTCCATTGAGGGTGTTTATAAAAAAATAGAATCCTTGGAGGCTGAAGTTCATAATATTAATGCAACGATGGAGGAAAAGATTAGAGTGTCGGTATAGTCTATGTTTGTAGACTTGCAAAGACAATTTCAGATAGCAACTCCCACTCCTCCACCTCCCCCTAAATACCTCATTATTTATCCTCCACCTCCGCCAGTAGCTCCCACTCCCCCACCTCAGCCTAAAGACCCCATTTTTTATCCTACTCCTCCATCGCAGCTTCCTACTTATTGCGAGTTGTATGTTGATGATCCTCAACATCATATAGTTGCATATGGGCTAGTATATTGTATAGAAGATACAGTTCATCATCAAAAGTTAGAGGTAGAGCATCATAGGGTCACTGTACAGGATATTATAGATAGATCAGCTTGAGTACCATTACCTATAGATGAGGTGACGATAGTTGGACATAGTATTGTCCATTTTTTAATTTGTCCATCCAGACTTCTGTGACTCATTACCATAGAGGTATATATTTTATATCTTCTATTTTTTTTATTAAAGTTGTTTTAACATTTGAAAACTAATATATTTTTCTATTTATTTTTATAGGAATACTTAAAAGGTAAATAAATATTGTATAGGAAACAACAAAGACAAATAGCTATGAAATCAAAGACAAATTCTGGTAGTCTTGACAGATTGTCAATATATTCAAATTTTTTGGTAGATCATTATGAGTTTACAATAGAAGCTCATGTTTGTGGACGTGAAATAAATGTGGGGATTATAAAAAATGATATCATGGAGCCTGTTACTGGAGAAAAGTTGGGCATCAATGTGGTGCAAATTTTTTCCATGTAAGTCTTAACACCTTTTCCTTATGTTATATTTATTAAAAATGTATACTTATGTCTATTTTGTATTAGGTATCTTTATAACATGTGTGAGAAGAATGAGTGGATAGATGTATATGGATTCATGGAACCACATTTGATTTCCCCTGAAGCACATTCATTGGATGAGGAACAAAGAATGCTTTATATTACTGAAAGAATTGAATAGAATATAATCACATAGTGTTGGATGATGCCTCTATGTGAGAGGTATGAAACATATCTTTGGCAAAGAGTTCATTATCTTTTATCATAAAAAACCATTAACCTTAAATTTTATTTTATTAGTGATCATTGGATGTTAAGTGTTTTTTGACCAAGGGAGAAAACACTTTATTGGATATTCTCTGTCCATGGCGATGTGCCGGGAAAGTTTTAAGCATATGTTGGAAAAGTAAGTTTCAATTTCTTAATAGTTTTATATATTATAATGAATTTTAAATTTATCTCATTCATATTATTTTCTAACAGGGGATGGGTTTACTTTAAAAAAAACACAAAGATAAGGAGTTCCAAGATCAAATATGTAAAAGTAAAGTTAAATATCCATTTATAATTTGTACATTTTGATGATTTACATAAAAATAATATTTTTAGTTTACACTCATTTAAACAGAATTGTCATGAACAACAAGGCTTCGTCAAATGCAGATATTATATGTTAAGATTTATGTATGAAATAATTACAACTGGAACACTTGTGCACTTTGACTTGGTAAGATTTCCTTTTAAACTTTTCCATAATATTTCATTTGATTTAGTCATTATACATGTTAACTACTATCCTTTTACTTTGTAGCTACTTGATGACCCTCAATCCTATATTGCTCAATATTTCAAACACTTACAAGTGGAATGGTCAAATTATTTTACAAGTTTGATTTAATTTTAGTTTGTTTGTAGTGTAAAATGTAATTTTGAATATTGTCATTATAACTGTGTATTTGGTAGTAGTTTAGCTTGGATTTAGGTTTTTTTAGTTGACATTTTAAGTTTTGAATTTTATATATGTGAATGTTTAATTTTGGTCTACGTTTTGTTTTGTTCCCGTTCTGATGGTTTTTTTAGTATGGATTCTGGTCTTGGGGGGGGGGTGTCCAGGGTGTCCATGGGGGTGGGAGGGTGTCCAGGAGGGTGGGAGGGCTGTCCAGGGGAGTGGGGGGTTGTCCAGGGGGTGTCCAGGGGTGTGGGGGTGTCTAGTGGGGTGGGAGGGTTTCTAGGGGTGTGGGAGGGCTGTCCAGTGGGGTGGGGGTGTCCAGGGTGTCCATGGGGGTGGGAGGGTGTCCAGGAGGGTGGGAGGGCTGTCCAGGGGAGTGGGGGGTGTCCAGGAGGGGTGGGGTGGGGGGGGGGGGGTTGTCCAGGGGGTATCCAAGGGTGTGAGGGTGTCCCATGGGGTGGTGGTGGTGTGGGGGGGGGGGGGGGGGGTTCTAGGGGTGTGGGAGGGTTGTCCAATGGGGTGGGGGGGGGGGGTGTCCGGGGTGTCCATGGGGGTGAGAGGGTGTCCAGGAGGGCGGGGGATGTCTAGGAGGGTGGGGGCTATCCAGGGGGTGTCTAGGGGTGTGGGGGTGTCCAGTGGGGTGGGGGGGTTTCAGGGGTGTGGGAGGGATGTTCAGTGGGGTGGGAGTGTCCAGGGTGTCCATGGGGGTGGGAGGGTGTCCAAGAGGGTGGGAGGGATGTCCAGGGGAATGGGGGCTGTCCAGAAGGGGGTGGGGGCTATCTAGTGGGGTGGGGGATTTCCAAGGGTGTGGTCAGGATGTCTAGTGGGGTGGGGGGTGTCCAGGGTGTCCATAGGGGTGGGAGGGTGTCCACGATGGTGGAGGGCTGTCCAGGGGAGTGGGGGTTGTCCAGGGGGGATCCATGGGTGTGGGGGTGTCTAGTGGGGGGGGGGGAGGGGTCCAGTGGTGTGGGGGTGTCCAGTGGGGTGGGAGGGTTTCCATGGGTGTGGGAGGGTTTCCAGTGGGGTGGGGGTGTTCAGGGTGTCCATAGAGGTGGGAGGGTGTTCAGGAGGGTGGGGGTTGTCCAGGAGGGTGGGGGTTGTCCAGGGGGTGTCCAGGGGTGTGTGGGGGTGTGTCTAGTGGGGTGGGGGGTTTCAGGGGTGGGGGAGGGTTGTCTAGTGGGGTGGGGGTGTCTTGGGTGTCCATGGAGGTGGGAGGGTGTCCAGGAGGGTGGGGGGTTGTCCAGGGGAGTGGGGGGTTGTCCAGAAGGGGTGGGGGTGGGGGGTGGGGGTGGGGGGGTTGTCTAGTGAGGTGGGGGGTTTCCAGGGGTGTGGGAGGGTTGTCCAGTGGGGTGGGGGTGTCCAGGGTGTCCATGGGGGTGGGATGGTGTCTAGGAGGGTGGAGGGCTATCTAGGGGAGTTGGGGGCTATCCAGGAAGGGGTGGGGGCTGTCTAGGGGGTATCTAGGGGTGTGGGGGTGTCCAGTGGGGTGGGGGTTCCAAGGGTGCGGGAGGGTTGTCCAGTGGGGGGGGGGGGGTCTGGGGTGTCCATGGGGGTGGGAGGGTGTCCCGGAGGGTGGGGGGGCTATCCAGGAGGGTGGGGGGCTATCCGGGGGGGTGTACAGGGGTGTGGGGGGCTAGTGGGGTGGGGGGTTTCCAAGGGAGTGGAGGTTGTCCAGGGGTGTGGGGGGTGTCCAGGGTGTCCCTGGGGGTTAGAGAGTGTCCATGAGGGTGGGAGGGCTGTCCAGGGGGTTGGGGGATGTCCATGAGGGGTGGGGGTGTCCAGGGTGTCAATGGGGGTGAGAGGGTGTCCAGGAGGGTGGAGAGTTGTCCATGGGAGTGGGGGACTATCCATAAGGGGTGGGGGTCTGTCCAAGGGGTATCTAGGGGTGTGGGGGTGTCCAGTGGGGTGGGGGGGTGTCCAGGGGTGTGGGAGGGCGGTTCAGTGGGGTGGAGTGTCCATGGGGGTGGGAGGGTGTCTAGGAGGGTGGAGGGATGTCCAGGGGAGTTGGGGCTGTCCAGGGGGATTTCCAAGGGGTATCTAGGGGTGTGGGGTGTGTCCAGTGGGGTGGGGTGGGGGGGGGGGGGGTTCCAGGGGTGTGGGAGGGTTGTCCAGTGGGGTGGGGGGGGGGTGTTCGGGGTGTCCATGGGGGTGGGAGGGTGTCTAGGAGGGTGGGGGTTGTCCAGAAGGGTGGGGGGTGTTCAGGGGGTGTCCAGGGGTGTGAGGGTGTCTATTGGGGTGGAGGGGTTTAGGGGAGTGGGGGTTGTCCAGGGGGGTGTCCAGGGTGTCCATGGGGGTGGAAGGGTGTCCAAGAGGGTGATAGGCTGTCTAGGGGAGTGGGGGGGGGGGGTATCCGGGGTGTCCATGGGGGTGGGAGGGTGTCCAGGAGGGTGGGGGATTCCCAGGAGGGTGGGGTATTTCCAGGAGTGTGGGGGGTTTCCGGTGGGGTGGGGGGGTTCCAGGGGTGTGGGAGGGTTGTCCAGTGGGGTGGGGTGGTTTTGGTCTGGTTTAGGTCTGGTTTTGTTCTGTTTTTGGTCTGTTTCATGTTTTCTTTTGGAGGTAATAGTTGTGGTTGAATGGTTCTATTAAAATAAAATTGGTTTTTACGTCAGTTATTTTATGACCAAAATAAAAATTCATGTTTATGGGTTTTAACGTTGGTTATTTGAAAACCGACGTAAAAAATGCATGAGAATGGGTTTTTTATGTTAGTTATTTTATAACTGACATAATAAATGGAATGAAAATAGGTTTTTACATTGGTTATTTGATAACCAACATAATAAATTGAATTAAATAGGTTTTTGCATCAGTTATTTAATAATCAACGTATTATATATGTTTTCAGGTCAGTTATTATTTAACCGGCGTGAAAAACTCTTGGAATACTGGTTTATAACGTCATTTATGAACATAACCGATGTGATAAACTCTTCAGAGGCACAGTTTATTATGTCGGTTATTCTAAAACAGACGTGAAAAAGTAGATACCATGATAGTTATTTAAAAACTGCTATAATAAATCATGACTCCAAAGCGTTTTCCACGTCAGTTTTTGATGAACTGACATGAAAAACACTTCGGATTATTGGTTTTTACATCTGTTTTAAAATAACCACCACAAAAAAATATTTATAACATCTCCTATAATAACATTGGCCAAAATACGATGTAAAAAATAAAAAAATAATTGTCGTAAAAAATGTTTTCTGCACTAGTGAGAGTGGATATCATCTGAACACTAGACAAATAAACCTCAGCCCAGAATTTCTGGACTCTAATATGAAATCGTGCAAAAAGATCCATCAAATTCCACTCTTCCAATGATTCTTTCACTACATGGGTCGAAAGTTTCTTGCTCAAATAATCTACAATGATATTCCCTTTCCCTAGGGTATTGGTGATGTCTAAATTGAAAGACTGTAGGTATCCTACTCAATGCCTCTAGTAGAGATTCAAATCTTTTTTATAGAATATATAAATCATGCTCTTATGGTTTGAAAACACTGTAAAACTTTCTCTGTAAAGGTAGTGCTACTGAATCCTAAGTGTGTGAATCATGGATGCAAGTTTAAGGTCATGGTTTGGGTAATTATTCTCGTGCGGCCTAATCTAATGATATCCATAAGCAGTGACATGATTATCCTTCATAATAATGCAACCCAAGCCAAACCTCAATGCATCACATAAGACCACATAGCCTTGGAAAACCTTTAGTAGAGTCAACACTAGCATAATAGTCAAAAAATGTTTCATGTCAACAAAATAATTCTGACATTTCTCATGCTATGAAAACTTTACTCCCTTCTGAGACAGTGGATTCATTGGAGAAGCCAACTTCAAGAAGTACTTGATGAACTAACGATAATATCCAGCTAGACATAAGAAGCTCCAAATCTCAAAAACATTTTGTAGTTGTTCCCATGTCATAAAAACCTTTACCTTTTTAGGATCAACTGAAATACCATGTTCTGACACCACATTTCCCAAAATCACTACTTCCTGAATCCATAAATCACATTTCTAAATCTTGAAATAAAGTCGGTGATTTCTCAGTAATCTCAAAACTGTTCTCAAACGATGCACATGATCCTCCTCAGACTTAGAGTAAATAAGGATGTCATCCACAATTACTAACAAAAAGTTATCAAGATGCTCATGGAAAATATTATTTATTAAAGGCATGAAAACTGTAGGAAAATTGGTTAGACCAAAGGGCATGACAAGGTACTCATAATAACTATACCTAATCTAAAAGGCCATTTTCTGAATGTCAAATTATTTTATACTCAACTAATGGTAGCCAGATTGAAGGTTGATCTTTGAGAATCACTTCACCTCCTTCAACTGATCAAATAAATCATCAATCTATGGAAACATATACTTTTTATTTATTATAACTCGATTGAGATTTTAGTAATCAATACATAGGAAAAGTGAACAATCAACTTTCTTAGCAAAGAGAACTGATAACTCCCAAGGTGACACACTCGGGCATATGAATCCTTTCTCAAGAAGATCATCCAACTGGGACTTCAACTCTTTCATTTCAGCTAGTTTCATGTGGTAAGAGGGAATAGAAATTGGGTGAGTATCAGACATTAATTCAATAGAAAACTCAACCTCCCTTACTAGTGGAAACCCATAAAATTCATAAAGAAACACGTTGAAACACTAGACGATGACTGGAGGGAGATCACCTCTCAAATATTATTGCTCTAGATCAAAGGAAAACACTAACATTACTTTCCTTAACTCCATATAAGAAGGTCCAAATCTTCTCGACCTTGGGTCTCATTCTCCTTGAAAGACACGACACACACCACTGGACATAGTGAAGGATACCCATCAAAGATAACAATCAATATGGGATTTATTGGTAATAAGACAATCCATCCCAAAAATGATGTCAAGATATTTCATGTTGAGAACTAGAAAACTCCAAGTAAGCTCAACATCTGATAGAGATAAAATATAAGTGGGACTACAGAGACCCAACTCTCTCTTCATACCAAGGGGTGTATAAATATCCATTGCACAAGATAAAATATCCAGAGGAATATTAATCATATCAACAATGTAGATTGAAATAAATTAATGAGATGCACCAGTATTAAATAGATAATTCATTAATGATGAAGCTATAGTTATGGTACCTCTCATGGTCACTGGACCTGTATCCGCTTCCTCTGAATACTCTTCCACTATATGAAAAAGATTCATTCCAAATGATTGTGGATGGAACCCTTTTACACATAAAGCATATAATTTACCCATAGTTTTAGGAGGAGTTGATGATCCCAATCCACTATGAGAAGTAGAATAAACATGGAAGAATCTCTGTAAGTGACCTGAGAATCTGCAGGAGCCACAGTTATTGGGTACCTCAGTGCAAGAAATCTTTAATGCCCCAACTTTCCACACTAGTAACAATCTAAAGGACCTCTTCCAGATACCGTAGAAGGTATAAAATGACCCTTATGTCTAGAACTACCACGATAATCATCACACTTCTGCTTTCCATTGAAGGAACTCATGCTGCCACTAGGAGAGAAAGAAACTCCAGATAACCCTAACTTTCCCACCAATTCCATTTAAACCATAAGCGCTCTATCCAGCACACTAACATAAGAAGGAAACTTTATCATGAAAACCTAATAATAAATATCCCGATGAATTCCCAACTCGAACCTTTGAGCCTTTATCTTTTAATTTGATATTATCTCAAGTGAAAAATGCATGAGCTCAGCAAAATGGTTTGCATACTCTATCATGGAACTGTCATCTTACTTGTGTTGAAGAACTCAATGGGCTTGGCTAACATCATAGATTCTAGATAGAACTATTTGGTGAAAATAACCTTGAAGTATTTCCACTCTGATCCCTAATGCTTATTCACTGTTACCATCATGTCCCACTATCTTCTTCTCGGTCCTTCCAACATGAAGGTGGAACAATTCAATTTGATCTCATCAGGTGGGTCCAAGAACCCAAAAAAAATGATTCGTTCTTCTTAACCACTGATCAGCCTCTTGAGGATCATTTGATCCTTTGAACGGTGATGTATTATGACAAAGGAACTCTTTTGAAAAAATCTTAAGAATGTCCCTATGAGGTTCCATGGCTAGAGCTTGAATAGAGACTGGAGGTGGTTCCTACCCCAAAGCATGGATAGCTTGCACAATCACCTCAACTAGGTTCAGGTCCACAAGAGGATTCACTTTATGAGGTTTAGTAGAGCTTCCTCCTAGATCTGATTCACATGTCTTCTCGGAGTCATGATGCTACACAACATTAGTAGACAACAAAGAAGACATCAGATTAATAATAAAATAGAGCAACATGGGAAATTAATCCCAATAGATAGATAAACAAGATTTGAATTTTAATCTATCTAAATTAAAACAGGGAAAAGACTATAACTAATCCACAAGATGTATTTCCCTAACCACCCCGGATGACTTAAGATTCATTTCGGTGAGAGATATATAGACACTCAATCACAACTACCTCCTAAGTCACGATAAGATATCACAATGCATCCTGACTTTAAGACAAAAGCTCAACCTCGAGCTCTAATACCACTTTTTCATGAACCATCCTATGTACCCTGATAACCTAATTACTGAGACATTCCTAACATATCCCAAAGGGTGTTCCTAATCCCCATGGGTCAGTTACTAGCACTGAACATTATACAAAATGAAATTGGGAATCATTTTCCACTAACAATATCAAAGTAAAAGAAACAAGACAATATGAGTATCAAAAGAAACTCCATTGGGAGTAATTTACCAAAAGTAAAACATACATAAAAACCCAAAGTACTAAAACGAAGGTAATCTAATAGGAAAACTACCCAATCCATAAAGGACACAACTCACCAATTCCACATCTCAATAGTTAGAACCACCTCCAAGTGGTGCTTTACCCCTACTCGAACCTGAAAGGAAATAATCTATAAACACTTGAAGGCACAAGTAGTGTGTGAGACAAATCCCAATAGGATTTCACCAAAATATTCCATAACCGATGAAAATATTAAATTAACCAATAAAGTGCTTTCAATTTTTAAACAAATAGGTTTGGAATACCAAAAGCATATATACAAAAATCATGATTTACAATTAAAAATATGGAAATACTTTAACAATTCATGATTCATATTTCAAATGATGGAAATACTTTAAGAAAATTCTTTACTTTTCAATTGATGGAATATTTCTAAAGAAATGTCAATTTTTACAAATGGATTAAGTAAACACTTTTATATAAAATAGTTTATATAAATCATAAGGCATGTAAAAATGTTTACAACAATGGAATATATTTATACATTTTAAATACAAACAGGTGAGAAACATTTTCATATGCCAAATAGGTATGATAGTTCTAGGCTATAGGGACCCGACACTGTGAAATGGAAAATATGTACATACACCCCTTTGGGCCTAAGGAAAAGGAGACTCATCACCATCACTTAAGGGATGTGATGTGTTGATATGAAGTTTTAGAAAGTTGTAAGTCTGTTGATGCTCATAATCATGCAACACACACTTTGTCGTGGAAGGGAACATGCGACGAGTGATTAGCTGATCATAGTGCATACACATGTGATCATGATGCTTGGGGTGTTCGCATTGTTTACCCAATTGAAGGATTATTATTATTATTATTATTATTATTATATGTTAAAAATAATAATAATGATAATGTATAAAATAAAATAAATAAAATGGAAATATTTATTTCCTTCAAAAGGGGAATGTCGCGTGAAGGATAAAATAATGCCACCCAAGGGCCTTCTTTAACCTTGTGGTTATAGAGTTCCATCCCACCTGTTGTGCTTGGGATTAATGTCACACACCAACAGAACATCATGCACATGAGGTGACCTACATCGAAACTACTAATTTATTTGAAGAGTGGTTGGTGTACTAGGATACATCGCAAAAGCATGCCTGGAGTTCATGATGCAGATAGTGCAAGCATGATGACATGTATCTTGGGGAATCATGCAAAGCCTCCATGTAGACACGCGATGCTGAAAATATAGTCTTCATATGGGATATGAGAGTGACGCATGCGAGCAATGGTCATCATCTTGGATGGTTTGACTATTTACAAGCCTCCTACAAGTAGAGAAAAGAAGCATCATGCACACAGAAACACCATACATACTTGGATGAGTGGATAGACGAACATTCGGGCTAACATCCTCATGTCAAAGAGCTCTCAATTTACATTAGATGAAAAAATATAGACTTCACCAAAAATAGAGGTAATGAAAATATGGTCTCAATACCATGATATTTTCATTGTATGAAACAGAGGAATTCCATACCTTCCTTACCTGTTCGCGGATGGCCTACAATTTTTGAATCAAAGGATGCACCATTCCCACAGTGTGGAAAGTGATGTTCAGGAATATCTTTTGAATGAATAAACTCTATAGTGCTTACATGATATTCCAAGAGTGGATCATGCAATGACATGAAGTCCCCATGCAGTTATACAATCACGTGTGAAGAAAACTAAATGTATCGGTTTGATGAATGGAGGTGTGTGTTTTTAGGATGTGCCACTTTTCTCAGACATGAAAATTTAGTGAAATCTATCATCTACAAATATAGGGATATCGCATATCAGAAGAGTTCTTTGTCGCTCCCTTATCCAATCCCTTGTGCTTATTCACCGTTACCATCATGTCCCATTATCTCATTCTCAGTCCTTTAAATATGAAGGTGGAACACTTCACTTTGATCTCATCGGGTGTGTCCAAGAACCCAAAAAAGTGATCCATTATTCTCAACCACTCCTCAGCCTCTTGAGGATCATTTGATCCTTTTAACGGTGATGGATTATGAAAAAGGAACTATTTCAAAAAAATCTGAAGAACGTCCTTATGAGTTCCACGGCTGGAGCTTGAATGGGGACTGGAGGTGGTTCCTGCCCCAAAGATTGGATAACTTACACAATCACCTCAACTTGGTTCGGGTACTCGAGAGGATTCAATTTTATGAGGTTTAGTAGATATTCCTCCTAGATCTAATTCACTGTCTTCTCGGAGGAATGATGCTACACAACATCAGTAGACAACAAAGAAGACATCAGATTAACACTAAAATAGAGCAACAAGGAAAATTAATCACAATAAATAGATAAACAAGATTTGTATTTTAATTTATCCAAATAAAAACAGGGAAAATAATATAACTAATCCACAAGATGTATTTCCCTAACCACCCCTGGCGACTTAAGGTTCATTGTGGCGAGAGATCACTAGACACTCAATCACAACTACATCCTAAGTGCATTTGAGCCTCAAACCAGTTAGTGAGGACTCCTTAAGTGCATCTGAGAGACCCGGGATCAAATCCAGGTGGAGGATAATTTCCGGGTACTGTAGTAGTACTATAGCAGTACTGTGTAGAACTGTAGTAGGGAGTGTGTAGAACTGTAGCAGGTACTATAGCGGGAACTGTAGCAGACATTGTTTGGCATTGTAGCAGCCGGGAATATTCCCCCGTTTGGGCCTTTGGGCCACCGATTTGGTCCCTGAGTCCTTTAAGGCCTTTGGGCCATCCAGATCTTCAAGTCAGTAAGGCCTTTGGGCCACCTCAAGGCCTTCGGGTCACCTTAAGTGCAGATGCAAACCAGACAACCTACAAGGAACAAGATTCAGAAGGAGGAGGAGCAAGGAGCTTTCACCATAACAGAAGCTAAACAGATTGCAAGAATGAGAGGGTATGGCACCTACCATCGGGAAAAGCCTTTGCATGCATGGGAAATCCTAGCCGAACAACCATGCGAAGGTGGAGAGCTGATTTCACGATGAAGATACTGGGGAGGAGCAGTTCCAAGTAGTTAGTCTCGGTTGTATGTAATGTTTGAAGCCTAGGAGCAATGAATTCCTCTAAGGCCTACGGGACATGTAATACTTATGCCTACGGGCCTTTTTAGGGTTCCACCTCACCCCTTGAAAGGTGGATTATCAAAAAAATCAATAAAAAATGAAGGCCTTTAGGACATTGGAGGAACTACCTCCTAAGTCCCAACAAGATATCACAATGCATCCTGACTTTAAGACAAAAGCTCAACCTCGAGCTCTAATACCACTTTGTCATGAACCATCCTAGGTAACCTGGTAACATAATTACCAAGACAGTCCTAACATATCCCAAAGGGTGTTCCCAATTCCAATGGGTCAGCTATTAGCACCCAACATCATACAAAATGAAATTGGGAATGATTTTTCCACTAACAATATGAAATTAAAAGAAATAAGACAATATGAATATCAAAAGAAACTCCACTAGGAGTAATGTATCAAAAGTAAAATATACATAAAAGCACAAATTACTAAAACAAAGGTAATATAATTGGAAAACTGCCCAAGCCCTGAAGGACACAAGTCACCAATTCTACAACTCAATAGTTAGAACCACCTCCAAGTGGTGCTTTACCCCTGGTCAAACCTGGAAGGAGATAATATAAAAACACTCAAAGGCACAAGTAGTGTGTGAGAAAAATACTAATAGGATTTCACCAAAATATTCCATAACCGTTGAAAGTATTAAATTAACCAAAAAAGTGTTTTCAATTTTTAAAAAAATTGGGTTGGAATGCCAAAAACATATATACACAAAACATGATTTACAATTAAAAATATGTAAATGCTTTAACAATTCATGATTCATATTTCAAATGATGGAAATACTTTAAGAAAATTCTTTACTTTTCAATTGATGGAATATTTATAAAGCAATTCCAATTTTTACAAATGGATTAAATAAATTTTTTTATATAAAATAGTTTATATAAATCACAAGGCATGTAAAAAAGTTTACAACAATGGAATATATTTATACATTTTAAATAAAAATAGGTGATAAACATTGTCATATGCCAAATAGGTATAATAGTTCTAGGATATAGGGACCCGACACTGTGAAATGGAAAATATGTACATACGCCCCTTTGGGCCTAAGGAAAAGGAGACTCATCACTATCAATTAAGGGATGTGATGTGGTGATATGAAGTTTTAGAATTCTGTAAGTCTGTTGATGCTCATAATCACGCAGCACACACTTTACCGTGGAAGGAAACATGCAACGAGTGATTAGTTGATCATAGTGAATACACATGATCGTGATGCTTGGGGTGTTCTCATTGTTTACCCAATTGAAGGAGTATTATTATTATTATTATTATTATTATATGTTAAAAATAATAATAATTATAATGTATAAAATAAAATAAATAAAATGGAAATATTTATTTCCTTCAAAAGGGGCATGTCGCGTGAAGGATAAGATAATGCCATCCAAGGGCCTTCTTCAACCTTGCGGCGCTAGTGTTCTATCCCACATGTTGTTCTTGGGATAAATGTAACACACCAATAGAACCTCATGCGCATGAGGTGACCTACACCAAAACTCCTAATTTATACGAAGAGTGGTTGGTGTACTAGGATACATCACAAAAGCATGCATAGAGTTTGTGATGCACATAGTGCGAGCATGATGACATGTATCTTGGGGAATTATGCAAAGCCTCCATGTGGACACGAGATGCCAAGTATATAGTCTTCATATGGGATCTGAGAGTGACGCATGAAAGCGATGGTCATCAGCTTGTATGGTTAGACTATTTACAAGCCTCCTACAGGTGGAGAAAAGAAGCATCATGCTTATAGAAACACCATACATACTTGGATGAGTGAATAGACAAACATACATGCTAACATCCTCATGTGAAAGAGTTCTTAGTTTAAAAGAGATGAAAAAATATAGTCTTCTCAAAAAATATAGGCAATGCAAATACAGTCTCAATACCATGATATTTTCATTGTATAAAACAGAGGAATACCATACTTGCCTTACCTGTTTGCGGATGGTCTACAGTTTGTGAATCAAAGGATGCACCATTACCACAGTGTGGAAAGTGATGTTTAGTAATATCTTTTGAATGACAAAACTCTATAGTGATCACATGATTTTCCAAGAGTGGATCATACAGTGACATAAAGTCCCCATGAAGTTACATAATCACGCGTGAAGAACAATGAATTTATTGGTTTGATGAACGGAGGTGTGTGTTTTCAGGATGTGCCACTTTTCTCAGACATGAAAATGTTGTGTAATCCCTCGTCTATAAATACCGGGATATCACATATCAGAAGAGGCCGTTGCCACTCCTGCAGGATATCTCTTGTTCTCCTTGTAAAACAGGGTGTCACAAACCCCATAAGGGTTATCCAAAAGTAGTCACACAAATCCCATTCTTTTACTCATGTGAAGAAGCCGCCGATGGCATTGCATAAACTATCCTAAAAACCTGCTGCCATTTTGAAAATAAGAGCTCCTGATTTCTATGTAAAGCATGTCGGTAGAATTTTCCACAGACAGTGCATCCCCTTATTTTGTCAAAGGAGTTGGGTTGGTGGTAGATAGTGGGTGGAAAACTCCACCCAATATTCCAGCAGGAGAAGGAAAGGGGAAGGGGTGAGGAGGACTATAAAAGGAGGAACTCTCCTCTTCCAAATATCATCACCTTCAACATCTCATCTCATCACCTGTATCCGGTTCTTATTATCATTTATGAGCGGTATTAGTGAGGCGGTTTCCCCACCATATTCAAGAGAGCATATTATGAGGGTTTTCTTCTTGTAATAAGTGAGGGAGTGTATACCCACTTTACCCATAGTGATCCTTCTATTTTCTTGTGGTTTTTTACCCCTTCCATTTGGGGGTTTTTCCACATTACATCTGGTGTCCCTTTTATTTTCATATTTTACACTTTATTTTATCTCGTGATTATTGCTGCACCAGTGGGACAATCATTTATGGTCCCAACAAGTGGTATCAAAGGTAAGGTTATGGATTATTGATGTTCACGTTTTAGGGTATTAATAATTCTCTTAAATTTGAGTAAGCTCTGTGATTGCAACTCCGGTTGATCTGTCACATTAGAAAAAATTTATTAAGATTATAAAATACACTATTGTGAAACTAAGGAGGTTTTGGACTGACAATGTGTCCAGATGGCGGTGAAATTTGAAATTGAAAAAATTCAACGGGAATAATTTTTCATTGTGGAAAATGAAGATGCAGACAATGCTGTAGAAGGAAAATTGTCGACTGGCAATTGACGAAAGACCGACATATGTGACGATGGAGCGTGGTTCCAATGGGATCCAAAATCATGACCTTGAAAAAAATGTGGCAAGTACTTCTGGAAGTGGAGATATACTAGTCAGTGAAGCGGTGACGACTGCTGGAAGTAGGTAGTATCTCGACAATGCATGGATTATCGACTCAGGAGCAACATGGCACATGACGTCTCGACGGGAATGGTTTGACCAATATGAAATCATCCCGTAAGGACTTGTGTACATGGGGAACGATCACATTCTGAAAATAGTTGAAGTCGGTACCATCAAACTGAAGATTCATGATGGAATAGTACGGACCATCCAAGGAGTACGTCATGTGAAGGGCCTGAAGAAGAACATATTGTCTTTGGGACAATTTGATGACATCGGATGCAAGACTCGCACCGAGAATGGGGTGATGAGAATCGTGAAGGGCGTGCTTGTTGTAATGAAGGTAGAGAAGATCTCAAAGAACCTGTACGTGCTTATGGGTGAAACGTACAAGGAGGAAGAGATAGTTGTTGCATCAACTACCTCGACAAAAGCATTGATGATGTTATGGAATCAGAAGCTTGGCCATATGTCAGAACAAGGCCTGAAGATTCTTGTGGATCAGAAGTTGCTACCTGGGATGAAAAAGGTATCCTTACCATTTGTGTGAGCATTTTGTTTTGAGCAAGAAACATAGGTTAAAGTTAGGGACGTCAACAGAAAGAAGTCAGGAGATCTTGGAGTTGATCCATTCCGATGTTTGGGAAGCACCAGTTATATCCCTGGGAGGAGAAAGGTACTTTTTATCATTCATTGATGATTATTCTTGAAGATGTTGGGTGTAAG
Organism: Viscum album; assembly: GCA_963277665.1. Classification (NCBI taxonomy): domain Eukaryota; kingdom Viridiplantae; phylum Streptophyta; class Magnoliopsida; order Santalales; family Viscaceae; genus Viscum; species Viscum album. Next base: position 1,041,381,021 of record OY728140.1, on the reverse strand, counting down.
CAATCAAGAGGAAGGCAGATGTTTTTGAAGTCTTCAAAACATTCAAAGCGCAGAAGGATCTTGACTCTGGAAAGAAGATCAAGTGTTTGAGGACTGACAATGGTGGAGAATATACTAGCAAGAAGTTTGATACTTTTTGTCAACAAGAAGGGATCAAGAGATAGTTCAGGGTGGCGTACACTCCTTAGCAGAATGGAGTGGCAGAGCGGATGAACAGAAACCTATTAGATAGAACTAGGGCGATTTTGAAGACTGTAGATATTGCTAATTTTTTTTGGGAAAAATCAGTGAATACCGCCTGTTATGTGATCAAATGATCTCCTTTAATGGAGATTGAGCTGAAGACACTGATGGAGATGTGGACTGGTAAACCCACTAACTATTCTTGGTTACATACTTTTGGAAGTCCTGTATATGCAATGTTTAATGACCAGGAAAGATCGAAGTTGGATTCGAGATCCAGAAAATGTATCTTCTTGGGGTACACTGATGGTGCGAAGGGGTATCGTTTGTGGGATCCCACTGCCCACAAATTTATCATCAGTAGAGATTTCATTTTTTCAAAAGAAAAGGTTCAAATGAAAACTGATAAAGACATGGAGAAGGAGAATATAGAAACTACAATAGTCTAAGTAGAGGACAAATCTAAGGAAGAACCAATTTCCTCTAAGGAATTACCAGAGCACGATGATCAAGTACCGGTTGAGTCTGGACCACGACAATCAACTCAAGATAAAAGACCACTAGTATGGTACTCAGACTATGTCACTGAGAGTAATATTGCATACTGCTTATTGACAGAGGATGGAGATCCATCTTCTTTTGTGGAGGCGACCCAGAGTCCAGATGTATCCTCATGGATGGCGGAGATGCAGGAGGAACTTGAATCCCTACACAATAACAAGACTTGGGATCTTTTTCCATTACCTTATGGAAGGAAGGATATCAGAAAAAATGGGTCTTTAAGATTAAGCGGGATGAAAAGGACCAGGTGGAAAGATATCGTGCAATATTGGTGCTCAAAGGAATTGTTCAGAAGGAAGGTATTTATTTCAATGAAATATGTTCTCCTGTTGTTAGACCGACGACTGTTCAGATAGTTCTGGCGATGTGTGCAACATATAGTTTACATCTAGAGCAGCTGGATGTGAAGATTGCTTTTCTCCATGGTGATCTTGATGAAGAGATCTATATGCTCCAACCGGAAGGTTTTTCATAAGAAGGCAAAGAGAACTTGGTTTGCAGGTTGAACAAATCTCTGTACGGACTCAAACAGGCCCGAGATGTTGGTACAAGAGATTTGAATCCTATATCATGAGTCTTGGATATGACAGACTTCATTTAGATCCTTATGCATATTTCAAGGGTTAGGATGGTAATGATTTCATCATTATTCTATTGTATGTGGATGACATGTTGGTTGCAGGCCCCAACAATGATCAGATCCAGGAGACGAAGGAACAGTTGTCTAGGGAGTTTGATATGAAGGACTTGGGACCAGCAAACAAGATTCTTGGGATGCAGATTTACCGAGACAGAAATAATGGGAAGATCTGGCTATCACAGAATAGTTACTTACATAGAGTCTTGAAACGCTTCAACATGCAAGACTGTAAGCCAATCTCTACCCATCTTCCCGTTAATTTCAAGGTATCCTCCACGATGAGTCCTAGCAGTGAAGCATAGAGGATGGAAATGTCTTGAGAACCATATGAATTAGCGGTGGGTAGTATGATGTTCTCTATGGTTTGTACTAGACCAAAAATTGTACATGCAATGGGAGCGGTTAGTCGGTACATGGCGAATCCAGGATGGGATCATTGGAGCATAGTAAAGAGGATCCTGTGATACATCAAGGATACCTCAGATGCTGCATTATGTTATGGAGGATCAGATTTTACTGTTAGAGGATATGTTGATTCAGATTTTGCAGGTGATTCTGACCGGAGTAAATCCACTACTGGTTATGTGTTTACTCTTGAAGGAGGAGCTATGAGATAGATTTCAAAGTTACAGTCAGTTGTGGCTTTATCCAAAAGGGATAAAGAGTACATGGAAGCTACACAGGCTTGCAAAGAGGCAATTTGGATGAGAAGGTTGTTGGAGGAGCTCAGGCACAATCATGAGAAAATTCCATTGTTTTGTGACAGTCAGAGCGCCTTGCACATTGTAATGAATCCATCTTTTCATTCAAGGACGAAGCACATTGGGGTACAATATCACTTTGTCTGATATGTGGTAGAGGAAGGAAGTGAGGATATGCAGAAGATTCACACTAAAGAAAATCTGGCATATTTCCTGACGAAGACAATTAACTCTGATAAGTTCAGATGGTGCAGATCCTCAAGCGGCCTCGTAGAGACTTGAGCAGTATGTTTGGAAGATAGAAAGGATGTGGAGATGTGATTGGTTTACAATCAAATCTCTAAGTAAGAGATGTGTTGGCAGAATTTTCCACGGACAGTGAAACCCCTTCTTTTGTCAAAGGAGGTGGTCTAGTGGTAGATGGTGGGTGGCCAAACCCACCCAATCTTCCAGCGGGAGAAGGCAAGGGTAAGGGGTGAGGAGGCCTATAAAAGGAGGATCTACCCTCTTCCAAAGATCACCACCTTCATCATCTCATCTCATCACCTGTATCCAGTTCTTATTATCATTTTTGAGCGGTATTAGTGAGGCGGTTTCCCCACCATATTCAAGAGAGCATATTATGAGAGTTTTCTCCTTGTAATAAGTGATAGAGTGTGTACCCACTTTACCTATAGTGATCCTTCTATTTTCCTGTGGTTTTTTACCCCTTCCATTTGGGGGTTTTCCACATTACATCTGGTGTCATTTTTATTTTCACATTTTTCACTTTATTTTATCTTGTGATTATCACTACACCGGTGGGCCAATCATTTACGGTCCCAACAAAGCAGAGCGTCGTGAACCCGCATAGAGGATACACAAAGAAGCTCATGTGAGACTATATTATTGCGATCATGTGAATAAGCCCCATAAACACCTAATATTTTATACGGAGGGATGGGCATCATGTGATCTGTCATACGATGGTCATTGCTACTTTGGAATGGAGATATCTCACTTCCTTGCAAAGTGAGCATCGCAAACCACATATGGGTTATGCGAAGCAGGTCATGCGAGACTACTTATCACATTCACGTGAAGAATAAATCCACCACGTACCCTATCCTACAAATCGATTGCTCCATCTCATGACCCCACTACTAGAAAACTGAATTTCAACAATCGCAAAAAACGGTCGTTAAAGGTCTTTAGCAACCACCCACTGACCGCTTTTTGTAACACCTTGAGATTTCATGAGATAGATTATTTGTAATTTCATGGGTTTTAAATTTTTTTTAGAAAAGGGATAGGGTTTTCAAAATTTTTAAAAAGGGGTCTGAGATGCGTGAACCTCGTTCCCGCATCCCTGATCCCGGGAAGATACGTGAATGGGGTTCACACATCTTCAATCCGAGCGAGATGCGTGAACCCCGTTCACGCATCCTTCACGAATCGGATGAAGGATGGATGAACATGGTTCACACATCATGCAGAATGTTTTTTAATAGTTTTAAATTTTTTTATTTTGTTTTGTTTTGTTTATATATATATATATATATAATAAAACAAATTAGCAGAATTTATCCGCTATTTAAAATCCAGCAGCACTGCCATTAAAACAGTATGGATTCTGACAAAAACTCTCACCCAGGACTCCCTTTTATAAGAGGGCTTGCCCTGAAAATTATTCTGCATTTTCGATGTGGGATACATGTTCTTTCCAACCTGCACAGTACATTCTGCATTTCTGACGTGGGATTCTGTTTCAAGTACATGACTTTGAAAGACTATAAAATATAGACTATAAGACTAATATAAATGAAATTTTAAACATTGATTAAACATAAAAGAAATAGTTGAAAACAAAAAAAATTTCATAAAAAATGTTGATCAAAAATAATTTATAACCATTCAAAACCATCAAATTAAAACTTAAAAATGTTTCATGTATTTCAAGTACGTGACTTTGAAAGACTATAAAATATAAACTATTACACTAATATAAATGAAATTTTAAATATTGACAAAAAATATAAGAAATAGTCAAAAACAAAATGAATTTCATAACAAATATTGATAAAAAAATTTTATAACCATTCAAAACCATCAAATTGAAACTTAAAAATGTTTCATGTATGTGGATTTAAAAACCTATAAAATATAAAGTGTAAGACCAGTATAAATGAAAATTAAAACATGAATTTAAAATATAATAAATAGTTAAAAATAAAAATATTTTAATAAAAAATGTAGATGAAAAATAATTTATTAGATTTCAAACACACATACTTTAAACATAAAAATGTTTCAAATATATGGCTTTGAAAGACTATAAAATATAAATTACAGGATGAATATAAATGAAACTTAAAACAAGAATTAAACATATATGAAATAATTAATAATTAATTAGTTAATTAGTAGTATAATTATTAATTATATAATTATTAATTACTTATTAATCAATATAATTATAAATTAGTTAATTATTAATATAAATATTAATTATTAACTACTAATATAATTATATAATAATTAATTAGTTAAGTATTAATATGATTATTAATTATAATTAGGAATTATTAGTTATATAATAATTAATTAGTTAATTAGTAAAATAATTATTAATTATTATTATTATTAATTACTAATATACAATAATTAATTAGTTAAGTAGTAGTATAATTATTAATTATACAATAATTAAATAATTAATTAATTAGTAATATAATTATTAATTATAATTGTTCAATATAATTATTATTTATTATTTATTATTTATATAGTAATTAATTACTTAATTAGTAATATAATTATTAATTATAATTAGTTATTACTAATTATTAATTATATATATAATAACTAATTATTTATTAGTATTATAATTATTAATTATATAATAATTAATTACTTAATTAGTGTAGAGACCCGAAGCTTGACATACATAGATATTACATTACTTTTGCGGAATACATAATACATAACAAAAACAGACACACAAGGACCGTAATAGTTTAGTGTCTTTGGAAACTTGGAACGTAATCTTCTAATCGTGGTGAAAGATCTTCAACATCTCCCATAAAGATCTTCCACTTTTTGTTTCCTTACCTAAAACCTTTCTTTTAATCCTGGGGGAAAATAAAACATAAAAAGGGTGAGCTTAAATGCCCAGTAAGGGTAAGCATGGATAAAATAAAACATACCATATACATTTGAACTTAAAAACATGAACATAATGTTTAAACATCAAAATCTTTAGCAATGACATAAAACATGGAAGTACATAAGGCATAGATCATAATGGTACACAAATCATGATAAAATAGCATGGGAATAAAACATGTAATTTTAGCATCCATTAAGCACATGTAATGATTTCTATAGTAGCCAAGGCATTGCTACCAAGACCATCTTAGTGGGCAAAGTCCCTTTCTGAATCGAGTTCACTCCTCATTCCAGTCCTGTAATACTGAACCAGATTAACTTACCGTTCCAGCCATGTCTATCTCATGAGATATAAATCTTTACCAAATGCATTGGAGGGAGATATAGGTCCCACCCTCTCATAATGAAATCATTCTTACTTGTGCCACAAAATAAACATACATCATTCATAAAAACCCAATAAATAAAATGGGTTTCATAAACATCATCCCATAATCACATAATCCATATAAAAGAAATGGATATCATTTCATAATAAGAGAAGTGAAACCATGTAAATCATAGAGACATTATACTTGAAACATACACATATGAAATAATGTCATCTTAGATGAAAAATGGTTTTGATAAAACACTTGAAATGAATTCTTGAGGAAAATATCCTTTGTTCTTAAAAATCATTTTCTTTTCACAAAATGTCATACAATTTTAAAAGAAAAGGATTTTGTTGAAAATAGTCATGAAATCTTTTGGAGGAAGCTTCATGAAAACAAGGCTTTATAAAACCGTAAAAATCCTTTCATGCCGTATACGTTAAAAAAACATTCTTCTCGTACTTTTGTCGAAAAAGTCAAAAAGTACCTTGTAGGGTAAATAAAAGAAAGATTCCTTCCATACCATTGGGTAAAAGTCAAAATGGGTAAAATGTACTTTAAACATACATGCAACCATTTTTAGGAAACATGGACATGGATGATAACAATAACCCCAGTAAATACTTACGAATAAGCAATCTCAGATAAAAATGAGATTTGCAAAATTATCCCTTAACTTAGGTTTGATATGCTTCATACATATCTGAACCTCCTGTATATTCATTGTTATGATATCATATATGGTTCACTTATTACTTTATATTACCCGTTCTTTTGTAAATTCCATGTTAAAGAGTGTTTTGGGTAAAATCGTTTCATTTGTCGTCCGTGTTTTGACTTGTAATTATTAATATGATTACTTAGATCATGATTACTTAATTCCAGAATATAAAACATGATTTATATATAATATATATTCAGAATATACATATATATAATAGATCGATAAATGGAAAGAAATACACCGTTCATGGAGACGGTAGGTCGTATGTACGCATGAACGTTGTTTTCGTTTCCTCATTGAATTGAATGGAATTAATTGGATGAAATACATATATATATATATATACATAAATCCAGTATCATTATTATGTCATATATTTCATGATTACTTATTATATATACTTTATAATCATTTATGAATGGTTAATCATTGAGAATGAATCTCATCGCGTCGTGGAGACGGTATTCCGTACGTACGCACGAGTGATGATATCGTTCCCATGATCATGGAATTTTATTGGAGTGTATGTATACTATAACAGAATCAATATCACTTTACAATAATCATATATAGTTATTATTTACACCATTATACCCATCCAAGTAAGGTGGTGGTGGAAAATAGATTACACCACGGCGTGGAGACGGTATTCCGTACGTACGCACGCGCGGTGATTTCATTTTCCATAGGATGGATAGATGGTGAAATAGGGTTGTTTCATAATTATAATAACATATTAGTATATGAGTGATACTGATGTTATTACTTCATAATGAAACAACCTAAGAAGAAGAAGTGGAAGAAGAAATAAAGTCGAAAGAATCGGTAACGGACATCACCTCTTCTTTGAAGCGCCTCTTTGAGACCTCCTATTAGGGCACCAAAATTGGTCTTTGAAGAATACCGGGACCTCTAGGATGTTTCTAGGGAAGTGGATAAGAGAATTTTGCAGGGGTTGTCCGAGCTTCAAGGCTCAAAATGGTGTGAGGAAGAGAGGGAGGAGGTGCCCTTTTATAAGGGAGGAGAGGGGCACCTTAGGAAAAACTAAAAATATTATTTTATTATAAAGTCATATTCAGTTTTTAATAGCTCCAAATTGAGTTATTTCTAAGATAAGGTGGGTATGGATAGAAATCATATCATCCAATAGAATTTATACAAGTTTAGGTTTCTATTTTAACCTTATCATTTAGATTTAACTTTAAGTTAAATAATTTTTCTTTTACCGTGTCTTCTTGTTTTCTTACACTATAAGGTTAATAAACTTACTATAACAAGACAAACGAACTCCAAGTTGTTTATTATTAATATATATAACCTTATCTAAGTCATTTGGCCGAACCTTATATTTTTAGGAATAAAATAACAATTAATAATATAATATTTGTCTTAAAAACTATTTGATGTCAATTTTGACACTATTTGGTAATTGATTTTTTTTAAAATCATAAAAGAATGATTAGTTCGAAAAAAGTTAACTAAATCAATACTAACATGTCATATTAACCTATAAAATTATTGTAATTCATAAAAAGTCTCAAATTACATTTATTTGGGTATTTATAACATCAGTTATGTCAATATTTCATTAATAAGATAATTACTGCATCATCATTGTGTCATAAATAAATTAAATTATTTTAAGTTTAAAAATTACAAATAAAATACCATTATGTAGGAAATAGTTTTAGGTTTCTAATGAATATTTATAGTCTAATTTATCTTATGTATAACCCTATATTAAAAATTATTTAGTTATTAAACTTTGATTTTAACTATTTTAACTATTCTTTAAATAAATTAATGATAAATGTTCTAATCTAATCCAAGTGGGCCTAAATGGTCATATTTTATTCCTAAGGTTGTTTTTGGCCGAATTAAACTTATCTAATAGAATTAGGATATGTGTTAGGGTAATAATAATATTATTTTTACCCTTAATTACCCTATTTACTTTTAACCGTGGTAAAAAAAAGTAAAAAGTTACTATTCACCAAAAATTATTTTCATCTCATTGAACCACATTTTAGTCCTTGATATTAACCATGTCTCTCGGATTTTCGAAATTCCACTCATAGAAGCGGTAAAATTAAGTTTTATGAAAAATTCAGTTTTTTAACTACCACTCAGTGGTTTCACTATTCATCAAAAAATGAAAGTTTCCAGAAAAATACCAAAAATTAGGCCTAAGATATATTTGATATTATGAATTCAAAAATGATGTCTATTTTACCAAATTCAAAACATATCAGTTACATTAATTAATTTAAAAATTAATTCCCGTCGTCAAAACAAATAGCGTGTTCTTAAAAGATAATAACTATCAAAAGATTGACACTTGTTTATGTCTGGTTTAAATGTGAAATTACATCCAATGACCAATATTGTATTAAATTGTAAAAATATATTCTAAATATACTTTAAAACCACTCAAATTAATAATTTATCACTATTAATTATTTTGATTAAAAAAGTTGTTTTTAATTAAAATTTAGTAATTTTCACTATTCATCAGAATATGAAAGTTATCCGAAAAGTACCAAAATTTCACCCTAAGATAATTTTGATATTCCGAATCCAAAATTGAAATCCATTTTGAAAGATAAAATTTATAAAATTTCAAAAAGTGGGTATTACTATTCATAACGGCTAGTTCATAATAATATTATAATAATATCTCGTTTAGTGAAACTCGGTATTGCGTACTACACACGCTATCGAGGAAGGTCGCGATTGCGTGTAATGCAAGGCAAGTCAGGGATGTGTGTTGTGCAAGCTCCTTTTGGTGTAACGTACAACACAAGACATTAATTAAAAAGAATATTTTTCATAAAATCTCGGGGTGTAACATTCTACCCCCCTTAAAATGAATTTCGCCCTCGAAATTCATCGGTGTTATAAATGGTTTACTACTCAAAAGTTTCTTTAATAGAAACCCACATCGTAAAAAGGAATACCAAAACATGGATTTAAAAATTAATGTATGAAACGTAACGGTTACCCAAATTAACTAATCACTGGGTTTTCACATAGGAGAACATAGGTGAAAATATGGATATGAAAGAAAAATTTAACCATCAAGTTCTGATGGAGAGTGGTAGAGAACATGACTTTGAAAAATCCAACAATCACAAAGCCATAAATTTTTGATGATCTAGGGTACCATCTGATTCATCGGATATAAGGGCACTAGGACAACATTTTTGGTTTTCAAGATCATTTCCCTAAAGTTGAAGAATTTGAATTAGAATAAATAATTAATTTATTTTGGTACAATCTCACTGTTGTTCGTGCCTTGAACAATTTACACTTCATCTCTAAAAGAAATGAAGTTGAATTTGTTATTCGTGAAGTGTTAGCAGATCATGTGATAGAATGACGGGTCATTCCATCTGTCTCAAACAAAAGGTTAGCAAAAGTTATTAAATATACATAAGTCGATCTATAGTGAGATTAATCATATATGGTTCCTAAAATGGACTTATACTTCATATATCATACTGCTTAATATAATAAAACTAGATTCTACTAAACATGGACTTCCTGTAGGCCACTGGTAGGTGATAAAGGCCAGTCGCACTTCAGTTGTGGGTTCGATTCCCACAGCCTTGTCCGACGGGATGGGCTGTCGCTCGTCCTGCAGGTTGTCCTTTTTCTAAAACTACATTATTATAACATCCCATCAATAATATCGAAAAAAGTTCTATCCTTAAACAATACTAACTTATGTCCAACATAATCCTTTCCAATATTTTGGCTTATCCAAAATACTGCTGTCCAATCTCATATTATAGTGAAAACGATTACCAAAGAGTTCATATAACAAGAATGTTAATACCATTGTTAATCCCCATATATCATGAGATATGTCTTGTTGGTCACATTCCAAACATTCGAAGGGATTAATCATGTATTCTCTTGAAAAATGAATACCCATTGAATCTTAGTGAAAACATGAGTGCTGTCAAAATTTAACTCTTTTCACATACCAAAACCTCAAACCATGATATAACTATTTCCTTATATCAGTCATGAGCTCATGAATACTGTCAAACATTTCATTTTCTCCTTATCCCTTCATTATGCACATATCATCTTTTTTACAAAAATATCTCAATCACTTTCCATGGTTACCGGTACCATAAAATTATTGAAAACCATAATAGACCAATACATAAATATTCCAATATTCCATGATACTATATACAACATTATTTTGTAATCCCATTACATAAACACTTAATCATTCCACCACATCGTTGTCATATTCAACATCACCAATAGTGATCGCATGTGACTTCCCTTTTTCCTTTGCCTTAAGTAGTTTCTCATGTCGATCATCACTAACCCTTGGATTAGGGCATTTATTAGCATAATGCCCCATTTCCTTGCACTTGAAGCATTGAAGTGTTGGTGGTGCGTTCTCTTCAGTCTTTTCTTTATTCACATCATTAGAAACCCTTTTTCCATTACTTTGACACTCAGATGCTCGATGACCTTCTTTTCCACACTTAAAACATTTTCTAGTCCCTTTAAGACAATATCCACCATGCTTATTTCTACACTTTGAGCATAAGGAAACATTCATATTCTTTTCACCATTATTCTGAGATTTCTCCTTGAACTCCATCTTTCATTTCTTGTCAAAACTATGAGATGGATAAGTAACACCAACTTCCATTTCTACCTTGATAGCACAACGCATAATTTCTTCATAGATACTGAAGTCTCTTATAGCTAATTCCCTTCGAAGATTTGGTTTTAAGCCACTAAAGAATCGATCAACTTTACTTTCAGGTTGGATGATAAAGCCATATGCATACCTTGCAAGCCTTGTAAAATTCGCTTCGTATACACCAACAGATTCATCATCATTTTGCTTTAGTTCAAGAAACTCCTTCTCCATATTTGTTTTAAGAATACGAGGGAAGTAATTATTAAAAAATAAGTTCTTGAACTCATCCCATTCCATGGACTCAATTTCATCTCTTGGCCTCATATTCTTGATAAGATTCCACCATTGATCAGCTTCACCTTCCAAACGATATACTGCTAAGATGACTTTATCATGTTTAGAACATTGAAGAACTGAAAATATCTTTTCAGTGGTACTGATCCATTGTTTAGAAACAAGTGGATAAAAAGACCCACTGAAAGAAGGTGGATGTTGCCTCATGAAGGACTCAATAGAATATTGTTCCCTTCTTTGCTCATTTGGAAGTCCAGAATGATTCATAGCTTGTGTTGGTATAACAATAAGATTTTGCACTCCATCTCGCATAACATTTGTTTGTTTATGAGGACAATCATTGCATTTTCCATTGCATTGATCAAAACAGTTCTTTTGGGTTCCATCCATCGTCTAAAACCCAAAAAGAATAGTGTGAGAGGCAAAAATCATGCTAGGGAAAACAAAATAATAAATGGGGAGTACCTTCAATATCTAACATCTTAGGTTTAATTCTAATATAGTTACTGTAATTCTAGGACTATAACCTATACTTATACTTAACCTTAGGGACATCCCTAGACATACCTTAGAAATATCTCTAGGGATCTCACTAAAGTTCTCGCATCCTAGTTTCCAAAGGTTGACTAAACCTTTCCTCAGATACCAACTGTAGAGACCTGAAGCTTGACATACATAGATATTACATTACTTTTGCGGAATACATAATACATAACAAAAACAGACACACAAGGACCGTAATAGTTTAGTGTCTTTGGAAACTTGGAACGTAATCTTCTAATCGTGGTGAAAGATCTTCAACATCTCCCATAAATATCTTCCACTTTTGGTTTCCTTACCTAAAACCTTTCTTTTAATCCTGGGGGAAAACAAAACATAAAAAGGGTGAGCTCAAATGCTAAGTAAGGGTAATCATGGATAAAATAAAATATACCTTATACATTTGAACTTAAAAACATGAACATAATGTTTAAACATCAAAATCTTTAGCAATGACATAAAACATGGAAGTACATAAGGCATAGATCATAATGGTACATAAATCATGATAAAATAGCATGGGAATAAAACATGTAATTGTGGCATCCATTAAGCACATGTAATGATTTCCATAGTAGCCAAGGCATTGATGCCAAGACAATCTTATTGGGCAAAGTCCCTTTCTGAATCGAGTTCACTCCTCGTTCCAGTCCTGTAATACTGAACCGGATTAACTTACCGTTCCAGCCATGTCTATCTCATGAGATATAAATCTTTACCCAATGCATTGGAGGGAGATATAGGTCACACCCATCTCATAATGAAATCATTCTTACTTGTGCCACAAAATAAACATACATCATTCATAAAAACCCAATAAATAAAATGGGTTTCATAAACATCATCCCATAATCACATAATCCATATAAAATAAATGGATATCATTTCATAATAAGAGAAGTGAAACCATGTAAATCATAGAGACATTATACTTGAAACATACACATATGAAATAATGTCATCTTAGATGAAAAATGGTTTTGATAAAACACTTGAAATGAATTCTTGAGGAAAATATCCTTTGTTCTTCAAAATCATTTTCTTTTCACAAAATGTCATGCAATTTTAAAAGAAAAGGATTTTTTTGAAAATATTCATGAAATATTTTGGAGGAAGCTTCATGAAAACAAGGCTTTATAAAACCGTAAAAATCCTTTCATGCCGTATATGTTAAAAAAACATTCTTCTCGTACTTTTGTCGAAAAAGTCAAAAAGTACCTTGTAGGGTAAATAAAAGAAAGATTCCTTCCATACCATTGAGTAAAAGTCAAAATGGGTAAAAATTACTTTAAACATACATGAAACCATTTTTAGGAAACATGGACATGGATGATAACAATAACCCCAGTAAATACTTATGAATAAGAAATCTCAGATAAAAATGAGATTTGCAAAATTATCCCTTACCTTAGGTCCGATATGCTTCGTATGTATCTGAACCTCCTGTATAATGATTTAAATAATGTCATTGACTTATTACATAATCATATTCATTGTTATGATATCATATATGGTTCACTTATGACTTTATATTACCCGTTCTTTTGTAAATTCCATGTTAAAGAGTGTTTTGGGTAAAATCGTTTCATTTGTCGTCTGTGTTTTGACATGTAATTATTCATATGATTACTTAGATCATGATTACTTAATTCCAGAATATAAAACATGATTTAAATATAATATATATTCAGAATATACATATATATAATAGATCGATAAATGGAAAGAAATACACCGTTCATGGAGACGGTAGGTCGTACGTACGCATGAACGTTGTTTTCGTTTACTCATAGAATTGAATGGAATTAATTGGATGAAATACATATATATATATATATATATAAATAAATCCAGTATCATTATTATGTAATATATTTAATTATTACTTATTATATATACTTTATAATCATTTATGAATGGTTAATCCTTGAGAATGAATCTCATCACATCGTGGAGACGGTATTCCGTACGTATGCACGAGTGATGATATCGTTCCCATGATCGTGGAATTTTATTGGAGTGTATGTATACTATAAAAGAATCAATATCACTTTACAATAATCATATATAGTTATTATTTACACCATTATACCCATCCAAGTAAGGTGGTGGTGGAAAATAGATTTCACCACGGCGTGGAGACGGTATTCCGTACGTACGCACGCGCGGTGATTTAATTTTCCGTAGGATGGATAGATAGTGAAATAGGGTTGTTTCAAACTTATAATAACATATCAGTATGTGAGTGATACTTATTTTATTACTTCACAATGAAATAACCTAAGAAGAAGATGTGGAAGAAGAAGTAAAGTTGAAATAATCGGTAACGGACATTACCTCTTCTTTGAAGCGCCTCTTTGAGACCTCCTTTTAGGGCACCAAAATTGGTCTTTAAAGAAGACCAGGACCTCTAGGATGTTTCTAGGGAAGTGGAGAATAGAATTTGGCAGGGTTTGGCCGAGCTTCAAGGCTCAAAATGGTGTGAGGAAGAGAGGGAGGAGGTGCCCTTTTATAAGGGACGAGAGGGGCACCTTAGGAAAAACTAAAAATATTATTTTATTATAAAGTCATATTCGGTTTTTAATAGCTCCAAATTGAGTTATTTCGAATATAATGTGGGGATGGATCGAAATACTATCATACAATAGAATTTAGACAAGTTTAGGTTTCTATTTTAACCTTATCATTTAGATTTAACTTTAAGTTAAATAATTTTTCTTTTACCGTGTCTTCTTGTTTTCTTACACTATAAGGTTAATAAACTTACTATAACAAGTCAAACAAACCCCAAGTTGTTTATTATTAATATATATAACCTTATTTAAGTCATTTGGCCGAACCTTAGATTTTTAGGAATAAAATAACAATTAATAATATAATATTTGTTTTAAAAACTATTTGATGTCAATTTTGACACTATTTGGTAATTGATTTTTTTTGAAAATCATAACAGAATGATTAGTTCTAAAAAAGTTAACTAAATCAATAATAACATGTCATATTAACCTATAAAATTATTTTAATTCATAAAAAGTCTCAAATTACATTTATTTGGGTATTTATAACATCAATTATGTCAATATTTCATTAATAAGATAATTACTGCATCATCATTATGTCATAAATAAATTAAAATATTTTAAGTCTAAAAATTAAAAATAAAATAACATTATGTAGGAAATATTTTTAGATTTCTAATTAATATTTATAGTAGAATTTATCTTATGTATAACCCTATATTAAAAATGATTTAGTTATTAAACTTTTATTTTAACTATTTTAACCATTCTTTAAATAAATTAATAATAAATGTCCTAATCTAATCCAAGTGGGCCTAAATGGTCATATTTTATTCCTAAGGTTGTTTTTGGCCGAATTACACTTATACAATAGAATTAGGACATGTGTTACGGTAATAATAATATCATTTTTACCCTTAATTACCCTATTTACTTTTAACCGTGGTAAAAAAAAGTAAAAGGTTACTATTCACCAAAAATTATTTTCATCTCATTGAACCACATTTTAGTCCTTGATATTAACTGTGTCTCTTGGATTTTCAAAATTTCACTCATAGAAGTGGTAAAATTATGTTTTATGAAAAATTCAGTTTTTTAACTACCACTTAGTGGTTTCACTATTCATCAAAAAATGAAAGTTTCTAGAAAAATACCAAAAATTAGGCCTAAGCTATATTTGATATTATGAATTCAAAAATGATGTCTATTTTACCAAATTAAAAACATATCAGTTACATTAATTAATTTAAAAATTAATTCTCGTCGTCAAAACAAATAGCGTGTTCTTAAGAGATAATAACTATCAAAAGACTGACACTTGTTTATGTCTGGTTTAAATGTGAAATTACATCCAATGACCAACATTGTATTAAATTGTAAAAATATATTCTAAATATACTTTAAAACCACTCAAATTAATAATTTATCACTATTAATTATTTCGATTAAAAAAGTTGTTTTTAATTAAAATTTAATAATTTTCACTATTCATCAGAATATGAAAGTTATCCGAAAAGTACCCAAATTTCACCCTAAGATAATTTTGATATTCCGAATCCAAAAATGAACTCCATTTTGAAAGATAAAATTTATTAAATTTCAAAAAGTGGGTATTACTATTCATAACGGCTAGTTCATAATAATATTATAATAATATCTCGTTTAGTGAAACTCGGTATTGCGTACTACACATGCTATTGAGGAAGGTCGCGATTGCGTGTAATGCAAGGAAAGTCAGGGATGTGTGTTGTGCAGGCTCCTTTTGGTGTAGTGTACAACACAATACATTAATTAAAAAGAATATTTTTCATAAAATCTCGGGGTGTTACAATTAGTAATATAATTATGAGATATAATTTGTAATATAATTATTAATTATAAGTACTAATTATTAATTATATAATAATTAATAAGTTAATTAGCTGCATAATTATTAATTATTAGTTAATTAATTATTATATAATTAATAATTATATTACTAATGAACTATTTAATTATTATATAATCAATAATTATATTACTAATTAACTATTAAATTATTATATAGTTAATTATTAATAATTGATAATTAATATTTATAATGAATAATTATAATTATTAATTATCTTGTTAATTTACTAGTTAAATAATAAATTATTATATAATTAATAATTATTTTACTAATTAAATAATTAATTATTATATAACTAATAATTATATTACTATTTAACTAATTAATTTTTATATATTTCATAATTATATTACGAATTAACTAATTAATTATTATATAATTAATAATTATATTACTAATTAATTATTATATAATTGATAATTATATTACTACTTAATTATTATATAATTAAAAATGATATTACTAATTAACTAATTAATTATTATATAATAAATAATTATGTTACTAATTAACTAATTAATTATTATATAATTATATTAGTAATTAACTAATTATTTTTTGTATATTAGTAATTAATAATTAATATTTATATTAATAATTAACTAATTTATAATTATATTGATTAACAAGTAATTAATAATTATATAATTAATAATTATACTAATAATTAGCTAATTGATTGTTAATTATTTCTTATATGTTTAATCAATGTTTTAAGTTTCATCTATATTCTTCTTGTAATTTATATTTGAGTCTTTCAAAACCACATATTTGAAACATTTTTATGTTTCAAGTATGTGTATTTGAAATCCTATAAATTATTTTTCATCAACATTTTTTATTAAAATATTTTTATTTTCAAATATTTCTTATATTTTAAATTCATGTTTTAATTTGAATTTATATTGGTCTTATACTTTATATTTTATAGGCTTTCAAAGTCACATACATGAAACATTTTTAAGTCTCAATTTGATGGTTTTGAATGCTTACAAATTATTTTTGATCAACATTTTTTATGAAATTATTTTTGTTTTCAACTATTTCTTATATGTTTAATCAATTTTTAAAATTTAATTTATATTAGTCTTATAGTTTATATTTTATAGTCTTTCAAAGTCACGCACTTGAAATACATGAAACAATTTTAAGTTTCAATTTGATGGTTTTGAAT
The DNA here is from genome assembly GCA_963277665.1 of Viscum album. Lineage (NCBI taxonomy): Eukaryota > Viridiplantae > Streptophyta > Magnoliopsida > Santalales > Viscaceae > Viscum > Viscum album. The sequence goes on along the minus strand of OY728140.1, from coordinate 1,041,363,598 downwards.
GGTTATAAATTATTTTTGATCAATATTTTTTATAAAATTATTTCAGTTTTCAAATATTTTTTATATGTTTAATTAATGTTTAAAATTTCATTTATATTAGTCCTATAGTTTATATTTTATAGTCTTTCAAAGTCACGTACTTGAAATAAATGAAACATTTTTATGTCTCAATTTTATGGTTTTCAATGCTTATAAATTATTTTTGATCAACATTTATTATGAAATTATTTTTATTTTCAACTATTTATTATATTTTTAATCAATGTTTAAAATTTCATTTATATTAGTCTTATAGTTTATATTTTATAAGTTTTCAAAGTCACATTCTTGAAATATATGAATCATTTTTAAGTTTCAATTTGATGGTTTTGAATGATTATAAATTATTTTTTATCAATATTTTTTATGAAATTCATTTTATTTTCAACTATTTCGTATATGTTTTATCAATATTTATCATTTAATTTATATTAGTGTTATAGTTTATATTTTATAGTCTTTCAAAGTCACGTACTTGAAATACATGAAACATTTTTAAGTTTCAATTTGATGGTTTTGAACGGTTATAATTTATTTTTGATCAACATTTTTTATGAAATTATTTTTGTTTTCAACTGTTTCTTATATGTTTAATCAATGTTTAAAATTTCATTTATATTAGTCTTATATTATATATTTTATAATCTTTCAAAGTTATGTACTTGAAACAGAATCCCACATCAGAAATGCAGAATGTACTGTGCAGGTTAGGAAGAACTTGTATCCCACATCGAAAATGCAAAATAATTTTTAGGGCAAGCCCTATTATAAAAGGGAGTCCTGGGTGAGAGTTTCTGTCAGAATCCAGACTGCTGTAATGGAAGTGCTGCTGGATTTTAAATAGAGGATAAATTCTGCTAATTTTTTTCGTTATATATATATATATATATAAACAAAACAAAACAAAACAAAACAAAATAAAAATAAAAATAATTTTTTTTAAACTATTAAAAAACATTATGTATGATGCGTGAACCCTGTTCACGCATCCTTCATCTGATTCGCGAAGGATGCGTGAACAGGGTTCACACATCTCGCTCGGATTGAAGATGTGTGAACCCCGTTCACGCATCTTCCTGGGATCGGGGATGCGTGAACAGGGTTCACGCATCTCAGACCCCTTTTAAAAAAAATTGAAAACCCTATCCCTTTTGTAAAAAAAAAATTAAAACCCATTTAAAATGAAAACCCTGTTTTATGATACACCAATATTATCTTTCATTATATACAACACCGTATTAGCTTGCAGTATATGCAACACTATTCTTGTATTGTGTTGCACACAATTTCAAGTTCTTTTGATAGAATTCATTTCACGAAACACTAAGTATAGATTGTGTTCAATGAACTAAGTTTTGATTATGATATATGCAACACCAAAGAAATATTTCACTACACGTAACACTAACTTGGCTTGTGTTACACGCAAGAGCGGTCTTCCTCGATAGCTTGCGTTGTACGCGATACCGAGTTTCACTAAACAACAATATATTATTATAATATTATTTTGATCTAGCTGTTATGAATAGTATTAACCACATTTTAAATTTTATAACATTATAATTCATCTTACACATTTTCTAGAACAAGGTATGAGAAAAAAATCAATTTTTTGGATAAAAGAAGTATTTTTCAAAAAATGCAGTTTTATCGCCTTTTGACGGTGCACCCATTTTAAATATAATTTTTGACACATTTATAAGTTCAATTTGACAAAATAAAATTCCTATTTTGAATCAGGATATAAAAATTTTTGTTGGATAAATTTTTGATATTTTTCTGATATCTTTCATATTTTGATGAATAGTAACAATACGCTAAATTTCACTTTAAAACAACTTTTTTCATCAAGAGAATTTATATGGTTAAATTATAATATTTAATGGTTTTAAAGTATAAAAAGAATATGTTTTTACCATTTAATATAATTTGTTTCATTAGCATTAATTTTACATTGAATTCATAGGTAAAAATATTTCAATCCTTTGTAATGTTTTAACTTTTAAAACCCATTTTCTCAACAATGAGATTAATTTTAAATTAATTAGTACAAATTTTGTGTTTTGAATTTGGAAAAATGGATTCCATATTTGGAATCATGAGGTTCAAATTGTGTAAATAGGTAACTTATTTTTAGACATTATGAATAGTAACTTCATTAAATATTTTATTTACCATGGTTAAAGGGTAAATATGTTAAATAAGGGTAAAAAATAATATTATAATTACCCTAACACATGTCCTAACCCTATTGGATGATACATGTCTAACCATGGGCATCCCTGGGTTGATTTTGGGATCCCATGGAGCCACTTGTAAGTGAAAATGACAATTAATTACTTTTAATTTAATGTTAAAGAAAATATAACCTAAACATATATCTTTTACTAAAAAAAAATTTATATGGGGTTATATAAGTGATTTCTTCGACTATAAATAGTCATTAAAAAGATAAAAATATTTTATACATAATGAAAGTTTATCTTTAATTTTGGACATTAAATAAATACATTTAATTATGACACAAGGATGATGTAGTGATTGCTTTATTAATAAATTATTCAAATAAATAAATTTATAAATATTAAAATAAATGTAATTTGGTTATTTTTATGCCATCCAAAAAATTTTGGATGAAATTGACATACTAGGGATGAGTTTAAGCCATTGGTTTGAAGGAATCAATTTATTATTAACTAGTACTTACTCGTGCGTACGCACGATGATATGTAATATTTTTTTTAATAAGATACTATTTGTAATAGTTGCGAAGAAACAATAATGTTTAAGGTATTTTAATCAAAAAGTGGTGAATAATTTTGAAATAGAAGTTTAATGTATTTTAATCATAGTGGTGAATAATTTTAAAATAAAAGTGACTCTAATATGAAGACAACAATATATTAGTTTAAATAAGATGCATTAATTTTAAAGTGAAACAATTTTTTCGTGTTACTCAAAATTCAATATTGTAGTAAAAAGCAGAAAGTATCAATGAAAAGAAAGGGTAATATATTGTCAACATAGAAAAATAAAATAAAATAAGTATCATTCAGATCAGATATGAAAAAGTAATAAAAACAATGCAACATTCAAATTGAAACAGTAGTTGTATCAGAGTTGATTTTGAGTTGAACACATGGAAATAAAAATGGATAGTTTGGATAGATGGTTTATTTAGCAAAAAACTGGGTGCAAAATATTACAGCAACAGAATACATTAGCAGCAGAGAGTGTCCCCTTTGAAGTCAAACTAAATTCAGAAAATTGAGCTAGTAAAAACCTTCAAGAAGTGGGTTCCTACAGCGCTGTAGTGGACAAGTACTGGTGGTTGCTGGTTGATAGTAATATGGTACCTACACAGGTTACTAAAGTTGAAAAAATAGTGGTAAATATGTAAACTTTTCATTATTTACTCATCAAAGAGGATCTATTTGCACCTTATATTTTTTTCATACACCTTTTTTGTATATTTAATACACTAAAGTTAATATTGTAAGTAAAAAATATAAATAGTAATTAGAAAATTAAAAAATCAGCTCTGTTTTTCAAATACCTTACAATTACATCACCAAATTTCAGTCAAGTTTTTCAGTTTTCTTGTTGAAGTTTTCCTTTAAACAGGTATGTAGTTCATGGATTGTTGTTTCCTTGGAGTCTCAAGGAGTAAGATTTCATTGGACCACATCTTCAACATCAAACTCAGTCATTAGATTTTTCTACGTGAATAACTAACTTCAATGAATAAGTTGAAACAATTACTGAGATCTTCAAGTAGTGTAGAAAAAATATGATGTTTATGAATTGGAAAATTATATGATCAAATGAATCTAGTATTAATCATGAAAGGTAAATAGAAATGAAAAAAATATGTAATGTCAACTCAAATGATGTAATGAAAATAAAAGTGAATGAAGAAAAAAGAAAACATATACCTGATTTGTTTAAGCGGACAGCTAGGCTTGGGTAAGAGCTCCCTAGGGAACTCTTGAATTTTCATCTCCAATTTCTTATCTTCTCCTTGATTGTATCTCTTCTCTATTTTTATCTCTGGTTAAATATATGAAGCTTATTATCTGTGTGATATTCATCATATTTACACCTACTTTTCTCTCCAAGAAACAGTACCATGGGTGAAAAGGAAAATGACTTGAGCTTTAAGCATCATTACAATGGGTTCACTCGTTTAATTTAAGCCAAATACAGTTTTTATTTTCATCATAACCTATAATAAACTTAAATAATAAAAAATTAATGAGATTAATTTGAAAATATTTCTAGGCATGAAATACATCCTTTGATGATCAAAGAATGCATGTCAAGAAGCTGCATTAAACTGATTAAACAGGAACCATGCATGTCACAACTGTAATCAAATTGCATGATAATAAAACATCACAATTTATACCTAATGTAAGGTAAATGGGAATGTATTATTCTTCATAAAAGAACCTAGAAAGAAGCTTCTAACCTTCATCTCTGTCTGTTCAAAGGAAAAAAATCATCTTCTGGTGTTTAAAACAGTAATTATTTATGTGGATATTCTGGGAATAGGAGATATGCGTAATGAAAATTATTATAAATAGAATCCACAAGCGGATGCAATGATATACAAACTAAATCAAGGGAGGAGAAGAATTATAACTATTTTTCCAGAAATAAGCTTTAAATAAATTCGAATCCAAGTCAAGAAAACAGTTAGGAAACACAAATAACTATTTTTTGCAGGCAAAACAAATAGACTATGATAAAATTATTTAAAATAAAATAGAAAATACAAGAAGAAACTCATCACATATGAACATGAAATCAAATACGACATTTCTACCAGAATTTCCCTACAACCAGAGGAAGCTTCATGCACGATAAAACAACTGCAATTCGCTTACCATGGATGAAATATAAATACGATTTTTCTACCAGAAGTTCCCCACAACCAGAGGAAGCTTCAATATCATGTTTCCCTGTAAGATATACAAATACATCACCCATGGGATTGTAAATGATCGTATGATAAATAAATATGTAAATATTTCATTTTTTAAGACAAATTATTTATATTTAATCTAAAACTTTGAGAATGTTTTATCTGAAACTATGAGATCCACGATGAAAAAAATATGTGTAACTGAGAAGTACCAAATAAAATTCAATAAATGAAAATTAAAACCATTTCTATGATAAATAATTCATAATAAAATGGATTAGGCACTGTACAGGGGGTTAAGATACATATGTAAGAGTGGTTGGCTGTCAATGATTGCCTGAAGACAAATAGGGTTTAAGACCTGATGAGACCCAATGAAACCTGATGCAAAATAAGATAGTATATAGTAAGAGTTTAATTGTTATAATATGTCTAAAATTCTATAAAATAAATGAAAAACCTAGCTGAAGACTTCCACTGTATTTAGTTTATCATTTAGCAACTGGACTGCAAAACCAATATCATTTTTCCTTGTAAGAAATACAAAAACATCACCCATGGGATTGTAACTAATCATATGGGAAATAAATATGAAATATTACATTTTATTCAAGACAAATTATCTATATTTGATCTAAAACTATGTGAATGTTTGATATGAAACTATGATATCCACCACGAAAAAACTTTGTGAAACTGAAAAGCAGAAAAATCAAATCAATAAATGAAAATGAAAACCATTTCTATGATAAATAATTCATAAGAAAATGAAATAAAAACTATACAGGGGGGTGAGATACTTGTGGAATATTGGTTGGCCATTAATGATTACCTGAAGAAAAATAGGTGGTTGAGACCCGATGAGACCCGATGAAGCCTGATGCAAAATAAGATAGTATATAGCCAGAGTTGAATTGTCACAATATTTTTAGAATTCTGTAAAATAAATGAAAAACACACCTGAAGACTTACTTCCATTGTTTTGAGTTTTTTCACTTAGCAATTGGAATGCAACACCGATATCCTGTTGCCATATAAGAAATAAAAAAACATCACCCATGGGATTATAAATAATCATATGCGAAATAAATATACAAGGTTTCATTTTTTTCAAGACAAATTATTTATATTTGATCTAGAACTATGAGAATATTTGATTTGAAACTATGATATCCACCATGAAGAAACTAAGTTTAATTGAAGAGAAAAAAAAACAATTCAATAAATGAAAATGAAAACCATTCATATGATAAATCATTGATATGAAAATGAAATTGTCACTGTATAGGGGGGTTGAGATACTTGTGGAAGAGTGGCTAGCCATCGATGATTGCATGAAGACAAATAGGGGGTTGAGTCCCGATGAAACCTGATGAAAAATAAGATAGTATATCAAAGTATTTGAACTATCAAAATATTTCTAGAATTCTGTAAAATAAATGACAAATGCACCTGAAGACTTACTTCCATTATTTTGAGTTTTTTACTAAGCAACTGCACTATATCACCAATATCATGTTGCCCTATAAGAAATACAAAAACATCACCCATGAGATTATAAATAATCATATGGGAAATAAATATGAAAGATTTCATTTTTTAAGATGAATTATTTATATTTCATCTAGAACTATGAGATCCACCATGAAGAAACTATGTGTAATTGAAATTCACAAAAAAAACAATTCAATAAATGAAATTAAAAACCATTCGTATGATAAATCTTTGATAAGAAAATGAAATAGGAACTGTACATGGGGGTTAAGATACCTGTGGAAGAGTGTTTGGTCGTCGAAGATTGCCTAAAGAAGAAATAGGGGGTTGAGAATTGATGAAACCCAATGAAAAATAAGATAGTATATAGAAGGAGTTGAACTATCACAATATTTCTAGAATTCTGTAAAATAAATAACAAATGCACCTGAAGACTTACTTCCATTGTTTTGGGTTTTTCACTTATCAAATGGACTGCAACATCAATAGCATGTTTCCCAGTAAGAAATACAAAAACATTACCCATGGGCTTCTGAATAATCTTATGGGAAATAAATATGCAAGATTGCATTTTTTTAAGAAAAATTATACATATTTAATCTAAAACTATGAGAATGATTGATCTGAAACTTTGAGATCCACCATGAAGAAACTAATTGTAACTGAAAAAGCACAAAAAACAATTCAATAATTGAAAATGAAACCATTAGTATGATAAAACATTGATAAGAAAATGAAATATGAAATGTACACAGAGGTAATTGAATTTGTCATGAAAATTAAGAGTTTTTCTAGCTCTACACAAAATTTTCTTCTTCAATCAATCTCTGCATATCACTAACAGTTTTCATGTGACTCATAGATCAATGCTTTTAAACATTATATCCCTTTCTATGAACAAGAATTTACCATAATGATTCCCAATAATAAGCTTCACAAAGTGGCTGGAATGAACAAAATTGATCATAAAAAACTGCAAAAAAACATATGACAATCATCTTAAATCCATTGTAGTGAAAAGAAAGCATAAAAAACCCAGTTAAGATCCTAAAAATTATAAAAAAATGAAATACATTAATGGATCAAGAACAACTGAATTAAAATCACTATAGACGAAGATTCAGATAGGCTAGTGGTTTAGTTGAGAGGAGATGGGGGAAGGTAAGGAGGGAGGGAGAACTTAAGGCATTCGATATAACCTAGGAGCTAAAACATACACTATTTTATGATATACTTCAATAGATAAAATAAAAATATAAATTAGAGAATAATAATTCCTAGGGTTTGTTTTCGGAAGCAAGGAGGATGAAGAGGTGGTGCAAGGCATAGCAAGCCGGAGTGGATTAGGTGGACGTGAAACAGTCGGAGGTGGTGGAGGCCAAGCAGGCAACGGCAGAGTAGTGGGGGCTAGAGGCATGGGAGATGGATGTGTAAGAGCTAGAGGTATCATAGCTGGACGCGTTGGATCCAGATGCGTAGGAGCCGAGGCTGTAGGAGGCAGAGCGGTCATAGGCGGAGCTGTGATAGGCTGAGCAGCTAGAGGGAGGTGGAGGTTGGGAACGGATGTGGGCCGGTTCAGAGAGAACTTGTAGGAACCAGAGGTCGTAGAGGATGGAGGAGAGACTGTTGGGATCTAGGGAGGAGATGAGGTGTGTGAGGGGGAAGAGGTGTATAGCAGTCGAAATGAAACCCTAGGTCGATGGAATGAAATTTCGGGGGAGGGAGGCACGAATAATGGCGCTGTATGGAGGAAAAATTCAAAGAGTGGTGTCATTTGGAGACGTGGAAACTTTTGGAGATGACACATTAGCTGAAGGGAACCCATCTTTATTAAATATAGTAGATTTTTTAAAAAGTCAAGTATGAATAGTATTCAAAATTGACATAATTCATAACTTAAAACATAAAACAGTTTATTAAATGATATTAAATTCCTAAAAATCTAAGATTTGGAAAAATGGTTAATATAAGCCCAAATATTTCATAAATACTTTTTTTGGTTCGTTTGACATGATATGGTAATTACATTAACCCACAATTTTTAAATAACATGATATCACAGTAAGATTAAAAAGGGTAAAATAAGGATAGAACCAAAAAGATAAGGATAAAAAATATTATAAACTTGTAAAAAATTATTTTATGTTGGGTATTCGAACCAAAATAACATTATATTAGAATTAAATAAGTTTTGGAACCTTTTAAATCAAAATTAAATTTATAATAAATTAATATTTTGGAACTTTCCTAAAGTACCCCTCTCCTCTCTTATAAAAGGGAACCTCCTCCCTTTCCTCTTCACTCCATTTTAAGCCTTTAAGATCATCCAAAATCTTCCCATTTATCTTATCAACTTCCCTAATTAAATTTTAGAGGTTCTGATCTTCTCAAAAGACCAACTCTAGTGCTCTAAGAGGAAGTTTAAAGGAGGCACATCGAGGAAGAGGTAATCTCTTCTACCGATTCTTTCAAATTTATTTCTTCTTATAATTCCTCTTCTTTAGTTGTTTAATTATAAAGTAATAACATCATTATCACTCATATATGGATATGTTATTATAAATATGAAACAACCCTATTTCAACTTCTATCTATCCTATGAAAAATGAAATCACTACGCATGTGTACGTACCGAGTACCGTCTCCACACCATGGTGTATTCTGTTTTTCACCACCACCTTACTTGGATGAGTATAATGGTGAAAATAATAACTACATATGATTATTATAACATGATACTAATTCTAAGATATTATACACCATCCACTTCAATACCATTCAACAACTATAAGAACAATATCATCGCTCGTGCGTACGTACGACTTACCGTCTCCACAACACGATGAGATTCATTCTCCATGTTAACCATTTAAGAATGATTATAAAGTATATATAATAAATAATCATGAAATATATGACATAATAATTCTACTGGATTTATGTATATATATGTTTCATTTACTTACTTCCATTCAATTTAATAAGGAAATGAAAATAGTGTTCATGCCTACGTACATCCTACCATCTCCACGAACGGTGTATTCCATTCCATTTATTGATCTATTATATATATATATATATGGAATATATATGTAATATAAGTTATTTTTTACATTCTTTAAGTAATTAAATCATGATTTAAGTAATCATATGAAGAATAAAAAGTCCAAACATGTAAGATAAATGAAACGATTATTACCCAAAACGTTGCTTTAACATGGAATTGACAAATGAACAGGTAATATAAAGTCATAAGTGAATCATATATGATATAATAAATATTATTATAGTTCTATTACAAGTTAATAATATGTTTAAACCCGCTATAAAGGAGTTTTAGACACATACAGAATAAATCGAACCTAAGGAAAGAGATAATTTTGCAATCTCATTTTTATCTAAGATTGCTTATACGTAAGTATTTATTGGGGTTATATTAATCAACCATGTCCATGTTTTCTAAAAATGTTTTCATAAAATGATTACTATTCTTACATGAATTTTTAAAGACATGCTTACCCCTTTTTGACTTTTACTATGTGGAATGGAAGGAATATTTCTTTTGTTTACCATACGAGGTACTTTTGACCTTTTTGGTAAAAGTATGAGGAGAATGTTTTTTCTAACTTATACAAAATGAATGGATTTTTTTTACAGTTTCATGATGCCATATTTCCAAGAAGCTTCCTCTAAACTATTTCAAGTTTATTTTCAACCAAATTATTTTCTTTTAAAATTTCACGACATTTTGAGAAAAGAAAACATTTTTGAAGAAGAAAGGATATTTTCCTCAAGAATTAATTTCAAGTGTTTTATCAAAATTACATTACATATAAGATGACATTGGGTTATGTTTCTATCCCAATTATTACTTTGATTTTATTATGTTTATGATGGAATTATTTTTATGAAGTATATTTATCTTATATGGATCATGTTATGATGTCATGATTTTTAAGAATCCCATTTTATTACATGGGTTATTCTATGATGAATGATTTATGTTCTTGTGGAACACATAAGAATGGTTTCATTATGAGAATGGTGGGACCTATATATCCCTCAAATTCATTTTGTAAAGATTTATATCTCATGATATATACATGGATGGAACGAAAAGTAAATCTGGTTCAGTAATACAGGGCTGGAATGACAAGTAAACCCGGTTCAGTAATGGACTTCATCCACTATGATAGTCTTGGAAGTAATACCTTGGCTATTATGGAAATCATATTTTGTGCTTAATTTTCTTCCATAATTACATGTTTTAATCCAATTCTATTCTATCATGGTTAATGTTCCTTTTATGATATATTCCTTACGTACTTCCAAGATTTATGTCATTTCTAAATATTTTGATGTTTAAACTTTATGTTTATGTTTTTATGTTCAAATGTTTATGGATTGTTTTATGTTATCCATGTTTACCCTTACTGATAATTTGAGCTCACCCATTTTATGTTCTCTTTTCCCTAAGAAATAAAAAAAAGTTTTTGTTAGGAAAACATAAAGGGGAAGATCTTTATGGGAGATGTTTAAGATCTTTCACCATGATTAAAAGATTATGTTCTGAGTTTCCAAAGACACTAAACTAATACAGTCTTTGGGATTTTGTTTTTGTCATGTATTAATTATTCCACAAAAATAATGTAATGTCCCTATACGTCAATCTTGGGTATCTACAGTTTGTATCAGAATGAAGGTTTAGTCAACCTTTGGAAACTAGGATATGAAAACTTTAGTGCGATCCCTAGAGATATTTCTAAGGTATATCTAGGGATGTAACGAAGGTTAAGTATAAAGATAGGTTACAATTTGAGAATTATGGTAACGATCATAAATAAGATAGGATTAAACCTAATATGTCAGATTTTGAAAGTACTCCCCCTTGATTATGTTGTTTTCTTAGAATGATTTTTTCCTCTCATACTATTCATTTTGTGTTTTAGTCAATGATGGGAACCATAAGGAATTGGGTAAACATTAAATTAGATGATCAAATTGGTGACTATGAGAAACGAAATTGTCTAATGACTTTGAGTGAATGATATTGTGATTATGCCAAATCATTCATCATGGTATATGATTAACAAGGTGAAATTTAGTGGTATTCCTAAGTCATCAAATAAGAGGAAGGTGGACTTTCATGTATGTTCCCATGGTGAGGAACATATAGAAAAGAATATTAAGATTCTTACATATCAATAAGAAGGGAATAAGAACCTTTAGGAATACCTAAAATGGAGGGGAAGATGTTATCTTTATGGGAAAAAGGGTTATAGAGTGACAAATTGTTATGGAGTTCAATGTATCATCTATGGAAAACATGGGCATTACCCAACTCAATGCCCATACATAAGGATCTTCTTCTAAGATAAGGAAGGAATTATTACATGACAACCATTAAAGTAGAAGGATTGAATTATTTATGTATTTGAATCCATGAATGATGAATGGGGAATTATAAAAGAGTTATCGATTTATGTTTTTTTCTAAGGATTTTCAAGAATATGTTGAATAGTTATAATGGATAAGAAAAGTGATTTAATGAAAATGTGATATTTATAAGAAACACATGATTAAGGGAAGGATAACCCTTAATATGATCATGATGTTGAGATAATGATATTTATATAAATATATTTTAGATGATATTAGTTACCTTGTAACTGATTAAAGTTTTGTTGAAATGTGGGTTATGTTGTCACGGATGAAGTATACAACTTTTTAGAACTTAAGGAATATATCCAATATGTTTTGGAATAAAGAAACATGCATGTTTTCAATAAGTATATATGGTAATTTAGGTTATTACCATGACTCAAGAGAATGCATGATTAAGTCATTCAAATGTTTGGAATGTTACCAACAAGATATATATTATGATATATGAGGGATAAATGATGGTATTCACATGCTTGTTATATAATCTTTCTGGTAATTGTTTTCATTGTGTTATGAGATTAGAAAAAAGTATTTTGGATAAACCTAAAGGTTGGAATGGATTAAGTTAGACATCAGATAGTACTGATTAAGGCTAGAACTTTTATTTTTATATTATTTCTAGAATGTTATAATAGTATAGTTTTATAAAAAGGCCAACCCACAGGATGAACGAATACCCATCATATTGGACAAGGATGCGGGAATCAAACCCAAAACTGAAGTGCGATAGGCCTTTATCGCCTACCACTGGCCTACAGGAAGTCCCTGGTTAGTAGAAATTAGTTTTATTTTATTAAGTGATATGATAGATGAAGTATAAGTCCATTTTTGTAACTATATATGATTAATCTCACCATAGTTGGACTTATGTATATTTAATAAGTTGTTTTAACTTTTTTGTGATAGAGATAGATGGAATGACCTATCATTTTATTACTTGATTTGATAACACTTCAAGAATGAAAAATTTGACATCATTTCTTTAAATAAGAGATGAAGTGGAAATTGTTCAAGGCACGAACAATGGTGAAGTTGTACCAAAATCAAGTATGTATTTATTCTCATGAAAAATTATTTAACTTTAGGGAAATGATATTGAAAACCAAAAAATTTTATCCTAGTACCCCATTATTTGATGAATTAGATGGTCACTTAAATAATCACAGATTTATGGGTTTCTGGTAGTTAACTTTCTCCAAACCTTATTCTCTATCACAATCCATTAGATCTTGATGGTTAAATTTCTCTTCCATATCCATGTTTTCACTTCCCACATATGTTCTTCTATGTGGAAACCCAGTGATAAGTTAAATTGGGTAATCATTATTTTTCTAACTATCCTTTTTAAAATAAAGTTTTAGTATTCCATTTTATGATGTGAGTTTCTATGAAAGAAACTTTCAAGCAGTAAAAGATTTATAACCCCAACGAATTTCGAGGGTGAAATTCATTTTAAGGGGGGTAGAATGTAACACCTTGAGATTTTATGAGATAAATTATTTTTAATTTCTTTGATGTCTTGTTTTTACTCTATATCAATATTATCTTTCACTATACGCAACACCGTATTAGCTTGCAGTATACGCAACACTATTCTTATCTTGTGTTGCACACAATTTCAAGTTCTTTTTATATAATTCATTTCATGCAACACTGAGTATAGATTGTGTTAAATAAACTAATTTTTTATTATGATATATGCAACTCCAAAGGAATATTTCACTATATTCAACACTGACTTGGCTTGGGTTACATGCAAGAGCGGTCGTTCTCGATAGCTTGTGTTGTACGCAATACCGAGTTTCACTAAACAATGATATATTATTATAATATTATTATGAACTAGCTATTCTAAATAGTATTAACCACATTTTTAATTTTATAACATTATCATTCATATTACACATTTTCTAGAACATGGTATGAGAACAAAATCAATTTTTTCAGATAAAAGAAGTATTTTTCAAAAAATGTAGTTTTACCGCCTTTTGATGGCCCACCCATTTTAAATCTAATTTTTGACACATTTATAAGTTCAATTTGACAAAATAAAATTCTTATTTTGAATTAGGATATAAAAAATTATGTTGGAGAAATTTTTGATATTTTTCTGATAACTTTCATATTTTGATGAATAGTAAAAATACGCTAAATTTTACTTAAAAAAACTTTTTTTATTGAGAGAATTTATGTGGTTAAATTATAATATTGAATAGTTTTAAAGTATAAATAGAATATATTTTTACCATTTAATATAATTTATTTCATTATCATTAATTTTACATTGAATTCATAGGTAAAAAATTTCAATCTTTTGTAATGTTTTAACTTTTAAAACCCATTTTCTCAACAATGGGATTAATTTTAAATTAATTACTGCAAATTCTGTGTTTTGAATTTGGAAAAATTTATTCCATATTTGGAATCATGAGGTCCAAATTTTTTAAATAGGTAACTTATTTTTAGAAATTATGAATAATAAACTTCAATAAATATTTTATTTACCATGGTTGAAGGGTAAATCTGGTAAATAAGGGTAAAGAATAATATTATAATTACCCTAACACATTTCTTAACCCTATTTTATGATACATTTGCAACCATGGTAATACTTGGGTCAATTTTTGTACCCCATGGAGCCACTTTTAAGTGAAAATTACATTTAATTACTTTTAATTTAATGTTAAGGAAAATATAACCTAAACATATATCTTTTACTAAAAAACATTTTATATAGGGTTATATAAGTGATATCTTCGACTATAAATAGTAATTAGAAAGATAAAAGTATTTTCTACATCATGATATTTTATCTGTAATTTTTTTACATTAAATAAATAAATTTAATTATGACACAAGGATGATGCAATGATTGCTTTATTACTAAAGGATTCAAATAAATGAATTTATAAATATGAAAATAAATGTAATTTAGTTATTTTGATGCCATCCAAGAATTTTCTGGGTGAAATTAAAATACTAGGGATTATTTTAATCCTTTGTTTTGAATGAATCAGTTTGTTATGAGTTTTTGAAAAATTCAAGTATGAATAGTATCCAAAATTGACATAATTCATAACTTAAAACATAAAATAGTTTATTAAATGATATTAAATTCCTAAAAATCTAAAATTTATCCAAATGGTTAATATAAGTAAAAATATTTCATAGATAACATTTTTTGGTTCTTTTTACATGATATGGTAATTAAATTAACCCACGATGTGTAAATAACATGATATCACAGTAAGATTAAAAAAGGTAAAATAAGGGTAAAACAAAATAGATAAGGATAAAAAAATATTCTAAAATTGTAAAAAAATATTTGATGATGGGTATTCAAACCAAAATAATCTTATAATAAAATTAAATAATTTTTGGACCCTTTTAAATTGAAATTGAATTTATAATAAATTAATATTTTGAAGCTTTCTTAAAGTGCCCCTCTCCTCTCTTAAAAAGGGCACTTCCTCCCTTTGCTCTTCACTTCATTTTAATCCTTCAAGATCGTCCAAACTCTGACCATTTCCCTTATAAACTTCCTCAATTACATTATAGAGGGTCTGGTCTTCTCAAATGACCAACTCTAGTGCCCTAAGAGGAAGTTTAAAGGAGGCACGTCGAGGAAGAGGTAATCTCTTCTACCGATTCTTTCAAATTTATTTCTTCTTATACTTCCTATTATTTAGTTTTTTAATTATAAAGTAATAAAATAAGTATCACTCATATATGGATATGTTATTATAAATATGAAACAACCCTATTTCACCTTCTATCTATCCTATAAAAAATGAAATCACTGCACGTGCGTACGTACTGAGTACTGTCTCCACGCCGTAGTGTAATCTATTCTTCAGCACCACCTTACTTGGATGATTATAATGGTGAAAATAATAACTATATATGATTATTATAACATGATACTAATTTTGAGATATTATACACCATCCACTTCAATACCGTTAAACAATTATGGGAACGATATCATCGCCCGTGCGTACGTACGGCTTACCATCTCCACGAAGCGATGAGATTCATTCTCCATGTTAACCATTCAAGAATGATTATAAAGTATATATAATAAATAATCTTGAAATATATGATATAATTATGCTACTATATTTATATATATATATGTCATTTACTTACTTCCATTCAATTTAATAAGGAAACGAAAACAACGTTAATGCGTACGTACGACCTATCGTCTCCATGAACGGTGTATTCCATTCCATTTATCGATCTATTATATATATATATACAGAATATATATGATATATAAATCATATTTTACATTCTTTAAGTAATTAAATCATGATATAAGTAATCATATTAATAATAACAAGTCCAAACACGTACAATAAATGAAATGATTATTACCCAAAACGTTGATTTAAAATAGAATTGACATATGAACAGGTAATATAAAGTCATAAGTGAATCATATATGATATAATAAATATTATTATGATTCTTTTACATGTTAATAATATGTCTAAACCCACCATACAGGATTTTGGAACACATACATAAGAAATCAGACCTAAGGTAAGGGATAATTTTGCAATCTTATTTTTATCTAAGATTGTTTATACATAAGTATTTACTGGGGTTATATTAATAAACCATGTACATGTTTTCTAAAAATATTTTCATAAAATTTTTACTATTCTTCCATGAATTTTTAAATTCATGTTTACCTGTTTTTTACTTTTACTATGTGGAATTGAAGGAATATTTCTTTTGTTTACCATATAAGGTACTTTTGACTTTTCCTGTAAAAGTATGAGGAGAATGTTTTTTTTACTTATATGGAATGAATGGATTTTTTTATAGTTTCATGATTCCTTATTTACACGACTCTTCCTCTACACTATTTCAAGTTTATTTTTAATCGAATTATTTTCTTTTAAAATTGAACAACATTTTGAGAAAAGAAAACGTTTTCGAAGAAGAAATGATATTTTCCTCAAGAATTAATTTCAAGCGTTTTATCAAATTTACATTCCATCTAAGAATACAATGGGTTATGTTTCTATCCCAATTATTAATTTTATTTGATTACATTTATGATGGAATTATTTCTATGAAGTTCATTTATCATATATGGATTATGTTATGATGGCATGATGTTTAGGAATCCCATTTTATTACATGAGTTATGCTATGATGAATGATTTATGTTCTTGTGAAACACATAATAATGGTTTAATTATGAGATTTGTGGGGCCTATATCTCCCTCCAATGCATTGGATAATGATTTATATCTCATGGGATAGACATGTCTAGAACGACAAGTAAATCTGGTTCAGTAATACAGGACTGGAATGACACGTAAACCCGATTCAGTAATGGACTTCGTCCACTGTGATGGTCTTGGAAGCAATGCCTTGGCTATGATGGAAATCATATTTTGTACTTAATTTTCTACCACAATTACATGTTTTAAGCCTGTGTTGTTATATCATGGTTAATGTTTTTTTATAATCTATTCTTTATGTACTGCTAAGATTTATGTCATTGATCAATATTTTGATGTTTAAACTTTATATTCATGTTTTTACATTCAAATGTTTATGGATTGTTTTATGTTCTCCATGTTTACCCTTACTGAGCATTTGATCTCACACTTTTTATGTTTTCTTTTCTCCATGATATAAAGAAAAGTTTTAGGTATGAAATCATAAAGGGAAATATCTTTATAGTAGATTTTGAAGATCTTTCACCATGATTTGAAGATTATGTTCTGAGTTTCCAAAGACACTAAACTAATACGGTATTTGGGATTTTATTTGTGTCATATATTAAGTATTCTAAAAAATTAATGTAATGTCCTTGTGCATTAAGCTTTGGTATCTACACTTTTGGTAGTCACAGTTGCTCCGTCAATAAAGGGAAATAGTGACCGCCAAAAGCAGTCGCTATAGGCATCCAAATATCAATTGTGTTGGTGGTCGCTGAGAAAGGTATTAGTGGCCACCATATGTGGTCGTTAATTCTTCTTGAAAAAAAACATAGTAGCAACCGCCTATGATGGTCTCTAGACTGCATAATTCTAATAAAAAAAACATCCTAACTTCACATTCTACTAGATCATGCCTATTGTTCCCCAAAAATTTCTTGATATAAGAGTATGTGAGAAAACCAGCAAGCCCATCCAAAAACTAGTATACAATAAGCACAACCAACGACGAAAACCAATCAATCTTGTTTTAGCCTTTATAAAATGAAAAATGATCACCAAAAACTCTAATCACATATATAAGCAACAAAAATGAACATCAACCATGCCATCAAGTGGTTTCTAGGGATAAATATATACCCCAAACCACTGTCTATCCAGTGCATGGGTAAGTTTGATCACCATATCTTTAGTTTGAAACATCACATTTTTACCAATAAGAATATTCTATAGTGAAGAAATAGTCACAAGTAGATTTATTGTGCGATATTTCCATATTGTAATAAGAACTGAATAGAAACATGTGTTTCCTTTGAATATAAGAGTTAACCTAGAATGTGAGGACCACCATGGGTTAATCTATACGGATAAAGAACCCATATCTTTAAAAAGAAAATTAAAAATCCCTTTTAAAAAATAAAATGGGTAGAACTAGAAGATTTAACCATGAATTTGGGGATTTTAAAAATAACTTAGCACGATATTATAGAGCACTCAAAATAAGAAACTGACCAATAATTTCTCGATTACCCAGTAACTAGGGGTTTTTCAAATCTTTCTTATACCTCCATCGAGGTAGAATTAAGAGTAGAATTTTCAAAAAAGAAAGGGCTTCCTTTAAAAAATGTAAAAGAACAAATATTTATCAATTTCATTAGAGATTATCTAAGGCTACTAGCAGATGAATAGCTAAGGATTTAAGAAAGTGGGACTCTCTTAACCTCTTAAAAAGATGAAAGCTCCAAATTATTTATCTCACAGGTCACATTGACTAGCATAATAAACATTCATTGGTAAAAAAATTAGAAGCAACAATTGAAAAAAATTTAATTTCAATATTCCTTTTTTGGTAAATTTCCATCACTGCTACCATGCATCCACCATCTAGCATGTGAATGAAGTTAAAACATGGAAATTAAGGTGAATTATTCAAATAAAAGAGAAAAAATGAACAAAACATGAAATAATAAGCAACTTCTATCAAAATTGCAATGAATGTTCTTCCAGGAAATTGAACCTCACCAAAGTGAAAAAAATGTGAAAATAAAAGTTATACCCAATAAAAACATGCTGGTTAAAATTAAATTTCTACAATTTATCACCAGTTCAAGTTTCTAGTTATTCAAAATAAATGTTCTTGTGCTATCATTATAGGAAAAAAGATAGATAATTAAACCTCAAAAGGCTCTATCTTCTCATCCAAACAACACATCACCCCAGATCATCCCAACTGCAACAAACCTCTATAAATAACCTGACTTAATTTTTCTATTTGTCATTAACATTGAAAAGTATGGTCGAATACTAGAAAATATTATTCTTTATTTGGCACATTTTGGGAATTTTTACGAATCAAAAACTTACCAAAGCTCCTTTTAATACCAAGATAAAATGAAATTTTCTTATTCTCATAAAAAAATTTGAAGACTCATTTCCTATTTATATAATAAATAATTACTAAAAATGTAATTTAAAAATGGATGACTAAAATGTAAATGAAAATTAATAAGACATTTTAGAACTAGTACAAATATTATTTACCACATCGGCATTTTTTAAGTTTGTTATAAATAACTGACGTGCAAAGCTGTAAAATTGATTTATCACATTGCTTATATTATAACTGGCGTAAAAACTACATTATAATGACTTATCACGTTGGTTATATAATAACTGATGTAAAAAATTGGCTATATCACATTGGTTATAAAATAACCGATGTTATAAATGTAATAAAAAACAATTTATCATGTTGGTTACTAAATAACCGACATGATAAATCATTTAAAAAATTTATGAAGCCTCGTATTGAGTTATTGTGGTATTTTTCGATCGGGCGACAATGACTCTTCTCTCTCACGTGGAAACCCTAGAAATTATTCTTCAAACCCATGGCCTCCAACATCATTTTTACAGCATCATTAATCATATTTTTTTATCATCGCATATATTTGATCGACTCTCAAGTATTAAGTAAGTCTCATACACCTCTATTTCGATCATTCTTTTTCATGGATGTCCTATATTTAAGTTTTGTGATTTAATTTTTTAAAATATCGCAATATCTTATTTAATTTTCTAATGTTATCGTTATTGGACATGGTTACTCTCATTATCTCTTGGGATAATAGTTTCATCCATATTAACAAAAAAATATTCAATTTAGATGAAATGGAAAGGGAAAATGAAATTCTTCACAAGATTATATATATTTAGATTATGATATTGAGTTTATCTATGTTTATTGTATCACTGAATTCAATGGGTTTTGGTATCTCTATTTTTTTGGTTTTTTAATATGTTGTGATCTCCAATGTTGTGTGAATTATTAATAAACCACCATAAATAGATGGTTAATCACGTATATTCGGTTAGTGAAATGGATTTCCTAGGTACTTATGGATTTTAACATGATTCCCTCAAATAATGATGTAGAATTTAATAAAATCCCCTATGCCTAATATGGAAAATGCTATGGTATGTGTTGTGATATGTTTTTTTCTTCTATTTTTGTGTGTTGTGGTTTGGTTGTAATGATGTTGTTCATGGGGAGTGGCTTTATTGTGATGGGTATGGGGTAATGGATGTGTGATGGTTGTAGTGGTGTAGTTGTACAGTGGGACTGCGATGGTGGTTAGTTATGCTAGTTTCTCAAGTAGTAATGAAATTAAATGCATTATAATTATATGAAATGGGATGCTAACGACTACTGAATAAAAAAAATTATGGGGTTCTATTAAAGAGTAATTTATTTATAATATGAAATCTCAAAATTGGAAAATGTGATTTTAAAAGTTGAAAGTGATGTGTGGATTTTGTTTTAATTTTTTGGGGTTATATATTTCAAATTTGTAGCAGAAGTGGGGTATCTTGTGAGATGTTAATACCATGGTTGTGAACCCTTATGATGGGGCTAGTGTGATGTTTCTATATATGTATATACATTATATATTATTTGTGATTTATATATGTGCCTCACCCATGTCTAGAACCACATTATGAAAACAATTATTTTGGGGTTATTTTTCCAACGTCTTATAGGGGGATGGATGGATAGATTCTACCTCTTCCCCACTCCCACTTCTAGGTGATGGTGATACACACAGGCTATGATGTCCAATAGTCAAAATATCATTGTCTACATTTGATTTAATGAGTATTTGATGTACCGGGTGTCATCAGTGGTATGTGATGAGATGGATTATGGTTGGGGTCGTTTATGGTAGGAGGAGTGAATAAGGTTGGTATTCTTCATGTTCACAATACCCTACTACATTAGCTGTGATATGTGATGTGATGAGATGTCCTTGGGTGTCTACGGGTGTGATGTAACGTGATGTGATGTTATTTAGAAGTGGTGGGTGTTCTATGACGTACGATGTTGGGGTGTGAGAGTTATAAATCAATTGGAAAGATATATGGGGTAACCTATCACTAATATTATTCATATTATATTATTATACTTGGATTCATTATTTGGTGGGTGAGACATGGTGAGTTTGGGGTTTTGGTTATTAAAACCCATAAATGTGACAATCAAAATAACATGAAATAAAGAAAATATTTCAATTCAATACAATCCTAAGACCTGTTAGGTTAATATTATATATAATTCAGATAAAAAATTATGTAAAAAAACTCATGTCGTGATGGGTTAATAATACATCACACCAGTGGATGGTGCTTTATTTTTATATAGTGGTTTTCTATCTTATTTCTAAAAAACAATATCATTATAATTTTTTAATATGAATATATTTGTTTTATTATATTTTAAAATTGTGTTAATTTTAAATTATGAAATATTTCATATAAATATAAAACTATCTTATCTAACTATATTTTATTTTTAAAATTATTTCCATGCAAACATTTTTCAAATATGCATATATAATTTTTATATTTCAAAATTGTGTTACTTTAAAATTATGGCATATTTTGTATAAATATAAAATTGGTTTATCTTAACAAGATTTATAATTTTGATATTTTTTATAGGTAATAATGAGCCGAAGTTGGATTACGACACATCAAATGAGTGATGAATATGATGAAGGTGTTGATGATTTTTTGGAATTTTCTAAACAAAATGTTCCAAACAACTACACATTTTTTCTGTCCATGCCTGAAATGTTTAAATATGAAGAAATTAAAAATTTTAGCGATAAAATATCATTTAATTTGTCATGGTTTTAATCCAAGCTATAGCCCTTGGATTTGGAATGGTTAAACTGGGAAAAATTTCAGATCTACTAATGATGATGCTTTGTAGGATGGTAACTTTGATGAAATTGAAGAAACGATTCATGGTATTAAATTAAAAAAATTAAGAAAGAACCGACAATTGAGAGTCTATATGGTGATGCTGAAAAACCATTGTATCCTAGTTGTATGGATTTTACAGTTTTATCATCAGTGTTAATATTTATTAACCTAAATATGAAACATGGATGGAGTGAAAAAAGTTTCATAAGGCTGCTACAATTATTGAAAAACATTCTTCTTGAAGACAACAATCTTCTAGATTTACATTATAAGGATAATAAATTATTATGCCTGATGGGATTGGGATACAAGAAAATACATGTCGTCCGAATGACTATGTGATATTTAGTAAGGAATATGAATTTTTGTTAGAGTGTCCTAAAAGTGGGACATCATGGTATAAGTTGAAATAAAAATCCCAAGATGATATAGATATTACATAGATCCATGCCAAGATATTTTGGTATCTTCCTCTAATTTCTCATTTGAAATTTTTATTTTCTAATTCACATGATGCAAAAAGGTTAAGATGGCATGCTAATGAGTGGATATAAGATGAAAAAATACATCAACCAGCAGACTATCCAAAGTGGAATAAATTTTATGAGAAGTATCCTACATTTGTAAATGAAGTTAGAAATCTAAAAATTGGGTTGTGCATAGATGAAATGAATCCATATCAAAGCATCAGTAGAACACATAGTTCATGGCTTGTTTTATTGGTAATTTACAACTTATATCCATAATTTTGTATGAAGCATAAATATGTCAAGTTGAGTTTAATGATATCTAGACCAAAGCAACCCATAAATGATATTGACATTTTCTTGTCACCATT
Organism: Viscum album; assembly: GCA_963277665.1. Classification (NCBI taxonomy): domain Eukaryota; kingdom Viridiplantae; phylum Streptophyta; class Magnoliopsida; order Santalales; family Viscaceae; genus Viscum; species Viscum album. The sequence continues at coordinate 1,041,340,407 of OY728140.1, read as the reverse complement.
AATTGATGATTTGAAACTCTTATGGGAGGATGGTATTAAGGTGTATGATTCTTATAAAATGGAATATTTTCAACTGCATGCACTGATTATGTTCACTATAAATGACTTCCCAACATATGAAATTTTTTTTGGATACAATGTTAATGGGCATAAATCATGTCCAATTTGTGAACAACAGACTTCATATTGTCAATTTCATCATGGGAGAAAAATAGTATACATGGGTCATCAAAAGTTTTTTCCTTTGGATCACTATTATAGAAGATTAAAAAAGGAATTCAATGGATCACAAGAAATTTATATTGCTCTAAAACATTTATCCACTGATGATTATTTTGATAGGGTTCAAAACATTGATGTGACATTGGGAAAGGAACATAAATCTAGTAATGATAGACATATTTGGAAGAAACAGTAAATATTTTTTGAGATACCATATTGGATATATCATAAAGTGAAACATAACATTGATGTCATGCACGTGGAGAAAAATATCTGTGATAGTTTTATTGGAACATTTTTAGATATTAAAGGAAAGACTAAAGATGGGTTGAATACATGATTAGACTTACTATCAATGAGAATACATTTAGAGTTAGCTCCCACACCTGATGGAATACAAACATTTCTTCCCCCGACTTGTCATAAATTATCCAAGAGGGAGAAAATTAGATTTTTTCAGTGTCTTTATGATATCAAAGTGCCTTAAGGTTATTCTTAAAATGTAAAAAAATTTGTCTCTTTGAAGGATTTGATGTTGATATGTATGAAATATCATGATTGTCATGTTATGATGCAACAACTTCTACCAGTTACATTGCATGGAATATTGTCTATCTATGTTAGAAACACTATCATTAAGGTGTGTTATTTTTTAAATTCAATTTTTAATAAGTTGATTGATCTAGATGCTCTGAAAATTTTGGAAAATGAATAAATTTCTATACTTTTTCAATTGAAAATGTTTTTTACTCCATATTTTTTTAATATAATGGTGCATTTAATGGTTCATCTGGTTTAAGAAATAAATATTTTTTGACCTATATATCTACGTTGGATGTGTCATTTTGAAATGTATATGAAGATATTGAAGGAGTATGCTAAGAATATATATAAACTTGGAGCCATTATTTTTTAAAAGTATACTTCTGAGGAGGTTGCAGATTTTTTTACGAGCTACTTGTTTATGGAAGAGCACATTGGTTTGCCTGCATCTTTCCATGAACAATTTAATAATGAGTGAAAGGGGATTCATGGCTTCAAGTTCAAACAATTGTCAGGTGAAAAAATGAAGAAGGTACATTTATACATCTTTAATAACATGGATGATGCTCAACGATATATAACATTGCATATTAATGAGTTGAAACAATGTTATCCAAAAAAGAAAGAAATGTAGATTTTGAATGAGCATAACAAAACTTTTTTCTATGGTTTTAAAAGACCATGCTTGGTAGATCAGATGAATCAGAGACATTAATATGGTTAGTTAGTGGTCTAAGTTTAATTGTGATAAAATGGTCTAGGTAGGACATTAATCGCTATACATTTTATAAAAAAGACCAGGACAACATAAGTACAGTTCAGAATAGTGGCATATTGGTGTTCGTAGAAGCAATTCATTTTTCGAGTTCTAAATAAAAAAAACCAATTTCTATATCAAGTTCATATTATGGAGTCATTGAATAAATATGGGAGGTTGATTACATTAAAATTAAAGTTCATGTATTTAACTACAAATGGTTTATTGGTAACAATAGTTTCATACATAATGAATTTGGAATGACGCTTGTTAATATGAATAGATTGGAAGACACAACTGATTATTTTATAATAGAAACACATAAAAAACAAAATTTTTTTGTTCCTGATCAATCTGATATGCAGTGGTCTATTGTTTTAAACAGAAAAAAACATTATGTTGGTGATAATCAACTTGATGAAGATGCTGATTTATGTGAGATCCCTACTTCCATAGAGATATTAACAGATAATAATGATGAGCATGTTGTAGACATGGATTGTTCCATAAGGAATGATCATGATGAAGGAATATGGGAAAACAATCCATTAGTACATTCATAATATTACAGGTAACATATGTTTATTTCTTGTTTACTTTTATTAATTTCATAAAATGTTATATTGTATTTTTTTCTTTATTGAAACACATATTAAAATGAATCAGTAGAAATATTTGTTTATTTTAGTTTAGTTTTGTTTAGTTTACCATGTTTACCATTTCATAACTTATATATTTATTTATTTTGTTGAATGAAAACTATTTTAAATCTATATGTTAAAAAATATTTTTTTTGTGTGTAAAAAATTGATTTATTAGGTTGGACCATTTTTAATATTCCTATACAAATTTTGGATTTGTTTTCATTCATTTACATGAAATTTCATATATCATTACTATTGTTAGCATTTTTGTCAACTATAACAAATATGAATAATAATGTGTTAAGTTTTAGTTTACTTTTGTGTTTCATAATTTTTTTGTTTACATTAGTATTATAATATGTGAATTTGTATATTTTTTGTACTTAATGTTTGTTTCTTTGATATGAAGAAAAATTATAGATCAATTAGATAATCAACCACAAACTTCTGAAGATGAGAGTCATAATCATACCTTTGGGGAGGAACATCCACATGCTTCTCTTGATATTCCTCAATCATTTTCATGTGCTCCCATAATGAAAAAGAAGAGTTCAAGGGTTGTTAAATGTAGAGGCATGAATTTACCAAAATTATCAGTTGCTTATAGCTAGGACCAGAGGATAGTTGTAGACTTTGATGACAATGATGTTTCAAGAGGTCCAAATACAAAATAGTTCAAGAGTTTTGTATCAACTCAGGGTAAAAGAAAAGTCATCATTTTTTTAATAATTGGGTAAGTGTTGACAAAACAACACTAGATCAGTTGTGGGAGACCATTTATTAATATATTTTTCTATTTTTTGACTAATATTGAATTTTTTATCATATAATATGTTTTCCCTCTTTTTTATCAAATGAAATTTAATATACCTGACACTTTAGGAGTTAAAATGAAATGTTTATTGATGATTGTTATGAGATAGAGGGATTTAAAATCAACCCTCACATCTGATTTTATTTTTTGGAATAGGAAACATGATAGTCAACATCATATATATCCCTTTATAGATGAAGGCACATGGAAACAATTTTTAAAAAGTAGAAGATACGAATAATTTTTGGTAAGTGCAATGTAGACTTTTAGAAGTTTTCTTATATTAATGATCTTATTAATGACTTATTAATGATTTCTTATTCTTAATTTATAGGAATCAAGGAGAGCTCATCATGAGATATAATCTAGAAATGTATACCCTCATAGTTTATCTTGGAGAGGGTATACTTTATTGGAAGAAAAAATGATGGTCGAAAAATTACAAAAATGTAAAGTCAAGTCTTTCGACTCTAGGGAGGTTTCCCCTCCACCCCCTCTATCTAGACATGAAAAATGGAATAGGGATTCAATAAGAAAAAATGGGAAATATCTTACATAAGAATCAAGGGTCATAGCTGAGAGGATTGTATGTTGTTTATTTTATTTATTTAAGTCAATTAAATTATTTATATATTTTGAATCATTAAATAATTTTTTAAATAATTCATATAGGATTATCTTGAGGACCAGAGCATACAGGGGGTATTTATATCCGATGGGAGGCATGATATTTTATTTGCTGCATTGGAAAATCCCAAACACGCGAGTCATGTATGAGGATACCCGATGGATGTATCGATAAGAAAAGTGTTACCAAATTCTTATGATTCTTCCATAGAGGGTATATATAAAAAAAATATCATCTTTGGAGGTTGAAGTTCACAATATTAATTCGACGATTAAGGAATATATCAGAGCATTGGTACAGTCTATGTTTGCAAACATGCAACTACAATTTTAGACTCAAGATCTTACTCCACCCCCCGCCAGCAGCTCCTACTCCCCCACCTCCACCTGAAGACCCCATTATTTATCCTCCTCCTCCGCCCACATACCCCATTATTTATCCTCCACATCCTTCTGTGGACCCTGTTTCTTTATCCTATTCTCACACCCCCTCCTCCACAACTTTTTTAGTTATTGTGAGTTGTATATTGATGATCCTCACTTTCATATAGTTGATTATGGGATAATATATTATATAGAAGATACAATTAATCATCAAAAGTTAGAGGTAGAGCATAATAGGGTCACTGTATAGGATATTATAGATATATCAGTTGGAGTACCATTACCTACAGATGAGGTGACAATAGTTGGAAAAAGTATCGACTACTTCTTAGTTTGGCCATCTAGACTTCTGCGACCCATTACCAAAGAGGTATGTGTATGTTATATATTTTATTTTATTTTTCTATTAAATTTGTTTTATAATTTGAAAGTTAATATATTTTTCTATTTATTTATAGGAATAATTTAAAGGTAAAGAAATATTGTATAGTCAACAATAAAGGAAAAGGGCTATGACGTCATATTCAGATTCTAGTATTCTTGATAGATTGTCAAGATATTCAAATTTTTTGGTGGGTCATTATATGTTTCAAATGGAAGCTCATGTTTTTGGGAGTGAAATAGATGCGTGGATTCTGAAAAATGATATCATGGAGCTTTTTACTGGAGATAAGTTGGGCATAAACGTGGTGCATGTTTTTTCCATGTACGTATTAAAACGAATCTTCCCCTGCATTAAATTTATTGAAAATTTATACTTACCTTTTTTATTAGGTATCTTTATAAAATGTGTTAGATGAATGAGTAGACATATGTATATGGTTTTATGGACCTACAGTTGATTTAACCTGAAGGGCATGAATTAGACAAGGAACACAAATCAGTTTATATTAAGATTTCAACAGAATATAATTATGTAGTGTTGGATATTTCCTTTTGTTGAGAGGTATGAAACATATGTCTTGGAAATTTTTATTTATCTTTTAACATAATAACCACTAACATTAAATTTTCTTTCATTTCAGTGACCATTGGATGTTAGGTATTTTTTGTCCAAGGTAGAAAACACTTTATTAGATGTGCTCTGTACATGGCGATGTGCGAGGAAATTTTAAGAACATGATGAAAAATTAAGTTTTAATTTATTAATAGATATTTATATTATGACGAATATTAAATTTATTTCATTCATATTATTTTATTACAGGGGATGGGATTTATTTTGATGATCCACAAAGAAAGAGTTCCAAGATCAAATATATAAAAGTAAAGGCGAATATCCATTCATGATTAGTACATTTTGGATTACATAAAAATAATATTTTTAATTGAAAAACTCATTTAAACAGAATTTCCATAAACAAAAAGGTGTCATCGAATGTTGGTATTATATGTTAATATTTATGTATGAAATAATTACAACTTCAACATTTATGAAGTTTGACTAGGTTATATTTCCTTATAAAGTATTCATTAATATTTGATTTGTTTTATTAATTATACATGTTAACTACTTTATTTTTTAATTTGTATCCATTTGATGACCCTCATCCTTATGGTGAACAAGAGGTCAAACACTTACAAGTGAAATAGTCAAATTATTTTAATGGTTTGATTGGATTTTAGTATGTTTTTAGTTAATATTTTAATTTTGAATGTTGTAATTATAAATGTGTATTTGGTAGTTTTTTGGTTGGATATAGGTTTGTTTTTAGTTAATATTATAATTTTTGAATGTTTTAAATGTGAATGTGTAATTTTTTTGTTCATTTTAATTTTTTTGGTTTGTTTTTGCTTGTTTTTGGTCTAGTTTGTGGTCTAGTTTTCATTGTTTTAGGTCTGGTTCTGTAGTGGAGAAGAAGGGTTTCACAATTTTTTTTAAAAAAAATTAGTTTTTACGTCAGTTATTTATTAACTGACGTTAAAACATAAAAAACCCATTTTCCCACATCATTTTTTTATAACAGATGTGGTATATTGTTTTTTACACTAGTTATTTAATAACCAGCATGAAAAAGGCATTGGGATCTTGGTTTTCCACATTAGTTTTTATATAACTGACATGGTAGGATATTTTTTATATCGGTTATTTAAAAAAACAACGTGAAAAACCTTTGAATAATCTTTCACATCGGTTATTAAATAACCAACATGAAAAACCTTTACCAGAGCATCTTTCACATCAGTTATTAAATAACCGACATGAAAAACCTCAAATATTATAATTTTTTGCATCAATTTTTATATAAATGACATAAAAATATTATTATTTTTTGTCGCCTGCAAAAACATCGCCCTAAAATGATGTGAAAAAAACCTAAAAACAGACATAAAAAACGATTTTTGCACTAGTGTAAGTGTTGTTTATAGGATCAATGAAAAATAAAATGTATTTAGAAAGAAGATGTACCCGAAGTCAAAGGATATGATATTAGGTAATGCTGATTTATTGCATTCCTGGATCCACCTGGCTCTCCAAGTGATACCTTGTGCTGTGTGATGACTCCCTCATGGAAGTCAGTTTATTTTTTGTTAAAAATAAAAGCATTTCTTGTTGTCCACACAAATAAAAAAACAAAGTCAATAGTAGTTAACAGTTGGTTGTGTATCTATCCATTCAGACTGGTCATGTTGATGTCATCCATGATATCTTCTAGGGTCATTCTTATACCAATATTAATATCAAACAAGCTTCCAACATATTTTCATAGCTTCTGAGAAAATCTGCATCCCATGAATAGGTGTTTCTTTCTCTCTTCAGCCCTCAACCATAAGTGGCATGCTGAAATAAGTTGTTGTCTAGCCTTCTTCAACTGGTCATGGGTAGGCAACCTATTTTTCTAGATTTTCAAAATAAGGTATCTTTAGGGTTCTATGAAGGGTACCTTAAATTTAATTATCCATGGTGGTGGCATGTTAGAGAAATCACACTCCCTCATGTAGTACTCTCTTTCACTAAACTGACCATTTCTATTGGGATTCCATATGAGTGTCTAAATCAAGGAAGGAACACCTCTTGAACCTACATCTATTACATTTTTGTTCTTAATTAGTTGTCTATCCAATCACTAATTTATGAATTTCATGACATTTGAAAGCAAGGATATGGTGGAATCAATAAAGATATATAATTATTAGTTTTTATATAAATGTTAACTATGTAACATAAAATATTTATCAAAATGATAATATGTAACCTTCAAAGTATATTACCATTACATAATCTAGCTATAAATAAGTAATGACTGCTTCTACCTGCATTCATCAAAAAAAATCTCTCCTATACTGCTGATTTTTTTTTTTAAAAATTCTTGCATTATACTAACCCTTTAATGACAGCTTCAACCTGTATTCATCAAAATTAGAGAGAATAATGTTTCCTATATGCTAAAAGGAGGCCAAGAATTTATCAAGAGATGCATAGATTTCCAATAGCAATGAAGTTTTACTGTTAAAGTAAATTAAATTCCATTTAATACTTGAATCTACATTAAATCATCGCATACATCACATGTAGTTACTATAGGACACCCACAAAGTGTCTAACCATTCATTCTATCAATAGAATCAAAAACACCACTACCATCACTCTTCAAGTGAAATTCAACTACATAAGGTTAAAGATCCATACAAAAAATCTTGAACTTTCACTTTAATGAAAAGATGAATTCTGTATACATAGAAGCATAAATGAAAAAATTAATTAATCTAATAAAAATGGTTAAAAAAATACTTTCAATATATTTGTGAAATTAAATGAACCAAACACCTTAAAGATTCAATAAGAAGATCTCATATTTTTGGATTCATAACCATCAAGATGTCGAAGACTTTTGAAAATAATCTTTACCCAAATAAAAAAAACTTTTAGAATTAAAGGACCACCCAAATAGAATTCTAAATAATAAAATATGCCTTATTAAACAAAAAAACAATCATAAATATAAATCAGATATGTTTCAGTTGTAGAATACATGTTTCACAATTTAAAAATACATAATAAAATTTGGTAAATCAATTTCTAACCTTAAAAAATGTTAAAATAATGTTGATTTAATAAATTTGGTATTCAAAATTTATATATAATGGTGGAATATTTACCAGAAATTTTAAAAAATGTTATAATATGGGTTCTTGAATCAAGAACCCATGAAAATCTAAGAAGACATACTGGAAGGAAGAATAACTCTTCAAACCATTTTTTTTATTATTTTAAAAAGACACTTTTTGGAAAGTGGGAACCTTACAAAACCACCGCCACGAAAACATCCACAAAAACCATTTCAAATTTCAAATTTCAAACTGCAACAAACATCATCACCTCGGGCCACCACCCACCTCGTGACGCGTACCCTGACACAAATTGACCCTTCGTCTCGCCAGATCTCCGGCAAGAAAGACCACTGGAGTATATCACCATCTTTGTAAAAGAACCATTGTCTCCATTGAAAAATACCCAACTGAACACCACAAAATATCAAAGTCCTCATCTATGAAAAAATGCCTCGACTGATGAGGCCAATTTTCATCCCAAACTTCATTGTTGCTGCAACTTGTCGGAAACAAATCCGAAGAGAATATTGTTCAACCTCATAGTCATTATTCACGAAATGGGGGTTACCGCTGTTTCCATCACCATCAGAAGAATAAAAGCCTCCAAAGCTTGTTGATGCCTCTGCAACATAAAAACCAAAGAGGAAAATGAACCAGGAAAGGCTCATGGAAGCTGAAGATCCAAAAAATATCACCAAACCACAGATACAGCAAAACATTGCCACGAACTGAGCCAACTCCTCCCAAACCATAAACAACTGCAAAAAACAAAAAATATAAGAACAAAACCAGGGTTCCAGAAGGAGACCCGCCGCCCAGATCCCATCGCCGCCAACCCAAACGCACACGACGACCATGGAGATTCACCCACCGCCCACACCTAAGACAAGGTGGATCCCTATGACGCTGGATCTGGGAACTTGGTCACAGACTGGCACCGCGCTGCCAAGGGGAATCCTATCCTGCGAGAAAAGAATTAGGCGAGGAGGGCTAGAAACGGTGGAAATGGGACGACCGAGTCCACGAAGCCACCGCAACAGAGGAGTGCCGCCAGATCTCACCAAGTGCAGGGAGGACTGCCGCGTCAACCCAAGCTTAAGAAAGTGGAGACGAGCGGGAAACCTTAAAGCGTTGTTCCCCTTATGGGATCATCCTTTATTTTCCAACCAGAAGGAAGAATAACTCTTCAATCATGGTAAAAAAAAATTGAATCCATTTTTTTATTTGATACCTATTTTAAAGAAATCATTTGTAGCTTCACACATCAATCATAAGTTTTACCTCTCCTATGTAAATACTAAAGGAAAAAAGGTCAATAATGATTAAGAGTTGAATAAAATTGAAAATGTTAATCATAAAATTTATCATGGTTTATGAGTAAATATAAACATGTTAATGAAAATGTGAAATAAATGTGTACCTGATGAATTAACAGAATTGAATTTATAAAGAAGATCCCCTACTAAAAAGTTCATGTTTTTTAATAATGGTTCAATAATTATTAAGGGTTATGATAAGTAAATAATTATATGCATGTAATATATCTAACATAATATGTAGAATATTATTGATGTGTTAAAAATAAATTACTCTAATAAGTATCATTGGTATTAGGTGTTCCCGTGATGGTAGGTGATATCTATGCATGAAATCTTTGGAATTATAGTACGATAAGGGGTATAACACAATCATGATATTCAAAATTGTTAACAAAAAATGTAATCATAAAAATGAAATCAATATAAGTAATTGAAAATATAAATAAATAAAAAATATGCAATCATGATATTCAAATTTTTTAACATAAAATTTAATCATTAAAATGAAAGTAATATAAGTAATTAAAAATAGAAATAAATAAAAAATATCTTAGAAGTTTAAAAATGCATGGATGATATCATGAAAAGATAAAAATGAATGGACCTATATCTAAAAGATAATGATTTGAAAAAAATATTGGAAAAGAGATGGAATGTGGCTTAAAGTTTTATATAAGGTTGGGCCAATGCCATGGAAATGAAAAATGAATGCAGGAATGAAATAGGAACTACTTGTAGTATTATAAGGGATACAATGAAATATAAAAATAGAATAAAATGATGTAATAAATATTAAATAAAGAAAATTTAATAGATAAAATTGAGTTTGAATTATATGTAAATTAGATAAGACTTTCATAGAAGTGAATGGAGTGGGATTTTTTGAAATACATATTGAGAAGGTTGCATAGATGGTTTCCTGACTTACAACAACTATTTCCATTATAGCAAAAATACATACAAGCTAGTATATGCTATCTGAAAATAAAAAGAACATAAAAGATAAGGATGTGTTGGGTTCATGAAAACATTTTATGTCTTAATTTTTTGAAAACAAATCTATGGGTTCTCTCTCCGTGTTTTCAATTTTCCAAAAAATATTTTTCATTTACATAATCCAATATAAAAGTTTGAAACTTTGATGAATGAGATGGAGATTAGACCCATGCATAAATACACCCAGTATAAAAGTTTGAATCTTTGATCCAGACACAAATATAAACAGAATAATAGAAAGTATGTATCAAAACAAACCTAGAATTTAATGATATAATCCATCAAACAAATGATCCTGGTGTTTCATAAGGTATGTAACTTGTTCATAATATGCTAAAAGTAGGCAAGGGAACACAATTATGGTGAAGGAAATATGTATGGATGAAACTAGAAAATGAGAAAGGTTGGAAAATAGTGCTTCTGTTCCTGCAAATGTTTATATAACTTTTTAAGGTCCCAAACAAACCACAATTTCACTATCTCATTATCAGCAATAAAGATCTATGAAAGTATATATATCTATAATTTGACTTAATTTAGAAAGGTAATGCAATTTGAATCATTAACCATGACGAACAACTTACCTGTGATTCTCAACATGATCCCGCCGAGTGACATATAGAATTATTTTCCACATATCTTGAAATATTGGTATATATACACATGTGAGAATTATTTCAAAACACTATAATCATATTTTAAATTTTTGAATATGTTGACCCCTCAAATTACAAGGAACCAAAGTAAAACCACTGAAGCAAACAACCAAATGACTATGTCTGTGACCAAGTGTTACACTCTAAATAGACCAATTAATATTATGTCACCCAAAAAGACAACATCTATGGAACATAAAACATAGTTCAAAATTGAGGAGTAAAACCAAAGGCCATGCTTCAAAAAACATAAGTGACATTAACTAGTTCCATACCATTTATTAGACCTCAACGGTCTACCTTTATCCCACCAAAAGCTAAAAAAACTGTAAAAAACATGTAAATTAAGTTCCATGAGTGAAACAGTAGATCTATAATGATAATAAAGATAGTCATGAAGATGCACGCCTTCATGAGGAAAAAATGGTTAGTGATTTTAGATGAAATGTAGGAGTCAATCCTAGAATACATGCACATTGAAAAGGTATTGGACCTATATAAAAAATGAAAATAGAGTTTCAAATCGGGTGTTTCAATATCATAGGAAAAAAATGAATACTTAAAAGACACTAAAATTAAGGTTTAGCTAATAATAATCTGGATCTAATTGATAGATCGGGTGGTGGAGTCTCTGACATCGAGTGTGACGAGGGTGAGGGGGGAAATGGGGAAAGGAGAATGGATGCATGAGGGGCGGCGGCTGTGAAGCGAGTGCAATGATGGTGAGGTGGTGAGGGTGAGGGAGATGATGAGGAACAGATAATATGTGCTCGAGGGGGGGGGACTCTAAATCGGGTACATCGAGGGTGAGTCAGGGGGCAGACGCATTGATGGGGAGGACGGGGGGATCCGTGGGTCTGGGTGGGGGAGGTGGGGGGGTGATTGGGGGTATGTTTTTAGATGAAGCAACCTCCATATGATGGCAGTAATAGTGGTCAATAGTGACCTTCTTAGGAAGTCACCCACTTCTCCAACTTCAAAAGATCAATTTTGTAGTAGTCATGTGAAAGCTAAGGCAACGCATAACCAGTCATGAGAAATGATGTGGCATTGTGTACCCCAACATACTAAGAGTGAATGCACCTTGTCTACATATTCCATCATACGAACACAATCCAGGCACATATCATTGTCCTTCCTCTACCTAGACGAATAATAAATTACCGCATACTTGGTTATATGAATTATTGTAGAAAGTGACTCGGTATATGGATATGATCGGGTCCTAAATAATTTATTTAATATATCACAAAATCCAAACAAGAATTAAATTCAAGGATCGATGAACCATTCCATCTCAATGGAGTTTCACACCGCACACATGAAATATTCATGTATGCATTAGGAGGTTCATGACACAATTGATATCATCATGTGAAGAGGATAAAAATTCCATGTACATGTGCTGTGAGAATGGGTTATACGACATTTATGTGATATCCTATGAAAATATCCATTCACCCTTTTGCATGTGTCCATAACATGCAAGGACCCTTGGTCATGATATAGAATCATAAATCCATGAACAAGCGACATATTGAAGGTGAGAAAAAAACTAACCCTAAAAATTTTTGCATGTCGTCATAAGATTCATCATTGAATATGTGGAACATCAAAGGAAAACAAAGTGACTATCCTTGGAAATGTCCACACGCCTTCATGAGATCCATTAATGAACATGAAGAGTATCAAAGTTAGAAAAATAATATATCCCTGACAAATTCTGGATGTCATCGTGAGATCCAGTACTGATCATATGATGCACCATAGGCAGACAGGACAAATGACCAAGACAAGGCATGCACGCCATCATAAGGTCCCATATTGATCATTTGAGAAACCCCCAGACAACCATGGTCCTCGGTGACAACCGAATGAGCACCCCCCGAGTCCACGTGGTTTGTCATTGGCATGTTCCTGACAAACCACCCAAAATCCATCAAAAATAAAGGGTAGAATTACATTTCAAAGGGAAAGACCACTAGTGGTCATAGACATCACACACTAATTCATCATTAGGAAGAATAAAATCCCTAGATTATGTCCAAACCATCTCAAAAGATCTTTGAGACTTCATTACAAAGAAAAAAGGAGATAAATAGGGGAAGGTGAGAGGGGTCCGCGGTTGCTGGAAGACATGTGGCACACCCCTGAAGACACGCAATGCACCATAAACTATACGGTGCATCTCAGGAAACCCCTTTAGCTCATCAGTCGTGCCACATGGAAGCCTTCGGGCATGTACCGACAACTCTGCGATGCTCTAAGGAAAGATGAATGGTTTTTTCCACAATATACTTATTCACTATCATGTAATCCATATTAATCACGAGATACACCACTAGAAAATCAAGTAAAAATCATAGATATTACTCAAGAAAATTCATATACCTCCCAACTCTTATTGCATAAAACTAAGGGAATCAAAATAGAGGAGGTGAGTGATGTCCGCGGTCGCTAAAAGACAAGAAATGCACCCCCAAGTGATACCCGACACACTATGAGTCCCTGAAGACCTATATTCTGCATCTCATGAGGTCCCTCTAGATTTTCAAACTCACTACACGGAAGGCCTTGTGCATGTCTAGGAAACTTCACGACTCTCTAAGGATAAATAGATAGATTTTTCCATGGAATGTTCACGCACCACTATGAGACCCATATTGGTCATGTGAAGCATCTCCAAAAAATAGAATAAATACCCTTAGTAACATAGGTACAATCTCGTGTGACTCCCAAACTTCATCACATAAAATGAAGGAAATAGTAAAGGAGAAGGTGAGAAGGTTTCATGGTCACTGAAGGGCATGAGATGCGCCCAATGCACCCTCTGTGTGGTCCTGCAAGACCCTAAGACAATCCATACAAGGACTCGTGAATGCCTTACGATAGTCATTTGGATCTTGTGAAGACCCTTGAACATGTTGACATGATGACATATAAGTCTTTTGAAGCGAAATTCCTCAATAGTTGTTAATAATGTGATAAAGGACAGATGGACTTGTGGTCACTGAAAATTAGGCGACGCCCTTGACACGGTCCACTGTAGAGACTCGCGAAACCATGTAACGCTAGACCCCACATCAACTCCAGCCTGGAATCACGCCAGATTCCTCATTCAAATTGATGAGTATGTAGATGGATACACCTATAAATTATCTACTCCAACTCAGAAAAAGGGTTTGATGGGTTGGTTCTTTGTTTGGTTGATCGAATACTGGAAGTTTGGATGCAGACCGCCGCTATGTATGTAAGTGCTCAAAATCTAGGATTCTTCACACATCTGATCACATGGCCAGTTGAATTTATTCTAGGTAACACGTTGGTGGACTTCCAGAGTAGTCATTATCTAGGAATAAAGCCCTCCTCATGATCAATAAAATATCTTGTGAAGGACTTCTAGAAAGACATGAGAAGACCATATCGCATGCCCTCTAGATCACCTAAGACCTAAACAAATTGAAACTGAACTGAACCAAGGCACTAGAAACACAGGGGAAAAAACTAAGATTCAAAGTGGAAAACCCAATTAGAAGATATGATCGTGAACCTATGCATTCTTCGCATGTGTCAATCAAGAATACACGACGGTACCAAGTCGTGCCACCCGGTCCTCACGATATCCCTTCGACATGCCATCTGAGGTATGAAGAACGCTTCGAACATGTCAGGAAAAGTCTTGAAAACCCTTCATGGGCACCACTTGGATCATATGAACCCTCTGAGATCATCACCCCGGACTAGAGACATCCTCAGTATGCACTTCCTGACTCATATAACAGTTCCCACTTATGTCATTCGAGTCTCATCAACACATCTGAACGACGTACCCTCTGGACATGTCATATTGGTCTTGTGATGTATTTATAATGTGTTAGACTAGACACACAACACCCTCTAGACATGTCATCCTAGTACCACGATATCTCCCCAAGGTGTCAGCCAAGGTACATGACACCCCTCGGATCACGCTACCATGACTTTCATGACAACCTCTACATGTGTCAAGCCAGGTCACATGATGACATCCAGGGTATGCCAATAGGATCATGTGACACCTTACAGATAACAAGGAATATTCACCAGGGCATCCTTAGTGTGCAATCCCCAACATATCCAAGAGAACTACAAGGAATATGATTCCCTCCATAACTAGGATACGTAAGACATCGCCTTAAAGGCCTGAGCTCAATATCAAACACTCAAAGGACTTCCCAATATGAAAGTCACAAATCCATACATCATGAGTCTTATCTATTGGTTCTGGGTGCAACAGAAGCACGGTTGGGCCGGTGCCCAACTTTAATTTTTACCATGATCAATGATTATTCTAGGATCAATATGACAATGAACACCAGTCTCCACAGAATAGAATCAAATATTTAGATAAAGAAGGAAGAGGCACGAAATCTTTAGAGAGGATCTTTTGCATCATGTTTATAATTAATTTAAATTTTATTTCTAAATAAATAAAATACCTAGTTCTTAGGTACTTTCTTCGTTAATGATGTTGATTGTCCAGGATGACCCTTTAGGATTGTCTCATTGTGCTTACGAGGATCCAAACCAGAATTCCTTTAGCAGTGATCCACATGTTCTCTAATGGTATCCAATTGAATCCACTCACTTTTTGGGTTCTATTATGGTGAAACAAGTGTCTTGCGTCAGTCAATCTTGATCTCTTATTCTTTAATCTTGAATAAAATCTCTCGTTCTTGAGAGGGAGAGAGGAGAAGAGTCGAGAGAAAATTCCTGACTTGGAATTGCTCTTGCATCACTGGTTTCCCATACATGGAACAATAGATGTACCTGTCTATTTATCAAATTAGGTATTCAGTTATAATATTTAATTGTGTAACAACAATTAAATACATTCATAACCTTAGAGAAAACCCATGCTACATAATAAAAATAATTGTGTCATTATTTGTGGCATGCCAACTTGCGCATAACAGAATCATAAATAAAATCTCATGCTGCATAATTATTTTGTTCTATGCCAACTAGTTAAATAATTATTTACCATATTGCAAATAATTATTTTACTACTAGACTATCCTTGGTTCACTCGAACTCCACTTCCATTTTTTGAACACCCAAATAAATAAATAAATAAATTATTATCTTAAATAAATATTTTATTTAAAAAATAGTAAATAAATATTTATAAAATGTTTAATAAAATAAATAAATATATTTTATTCAAAATCCGGCGAATAAATATTTATTTAATTTATGTGATCATTATAACTTGAATAAAATTATTCCACGGTCTTGAGAATAATATTTATTTCATTAATTAAATTCAAATAGAATTTAATTGAGACCACCAGAAACACTTAGTGTATGACCCTCTAGGATTCTTTCTCATTGGCATTAGATGGGCTTTCCTAAAGTCCAAGAGTACTATCTTGCAATGGGTCAAGGAACCCAAGATAAATAACTTGAAGTTGCAATAATGATATCCACATATGAACACTCATTGTGTAATATATTCCCTTTATCTCAATATCTCATCAAGTTGGTTTCATGATAGTGTTATCAACCTGTTTTCTTGATATATCATTCTTTGACTACCTAAAATAAACTTGTCGTTACACCATGGCTATGGAATTTCATGTGATGGTTCTATTTCAATAAAAGGGCCAAGATATCAACTTCCATAAATGGAAGGGATAAATCCTTCCTCGACTTATCCATTAAAAGCATGTCATTCGTGATGCACCCAATGTACCCTACTTCCCGCCAACTATCCACATGACAGTTTTAGTTAGTAAATAAAATTGTGCAAGTCATGACACATATTAATGATAATATTAAAGTCTATAGACCATTACACATGCTCGCAAATAGGAATATTCGATGACACCAAAACACATGGAATTCATACTGGCAGGTTTGTTCTCATAATCTCTCATCTTAGAGATTTCCAAGTGTGAACTTGATGGAAAGAAGTCTGCTCTGCTTATGAGTACTCACACTTGAAATTCTATATACTATGTGTCCCATAATAGTATGTCATCAACCGCAAAACTTTATTTAAGAATATTTTCATAACACTTTAAGGTTCACATCATAGCGGGGAACTACTATGACCTTTTCAATGTGACAAATAATCTAGAATATTTTTACACTATAGTCATGTAGAAAAATGAAAAATATGTAATAAGATGTTTAATATTTAAATATATTAAATATTAATGTAATAAAAGTACAAATAGTTGGTTCTAGGACACCAACTCTTACAAACTCCCACTTGGACTAGAGCCAACTGCCTACGACTTTTAGTCTACTAGAGCTCACATGATGATCATGTTTCTGCTAAGTCAAGGATTTAGTCAAGGGGTCCACTACATTGTCTTCCATGAAAATATTGCTCACTATAACTTCACCACTCTAAGGAAAATCCCACAAAATATGATACTTCCTAAGTATGTGCTCCGTCCGCTGATGAGACCTTTGATCTTTTGTAAGAGCCACAACTACAGTATTATCACAATACAATGTGATGGGATCTTTACTGCTAGATATAACATCTGGATCTTGGATGAAGCTTCGGATCTAACCTGCTTCTTTAGATACCTTAGAAGTTGTGATATACTCAGAATATACTGTAGAATCTACGATCATACTCTTCTTTGAGCTCTTCCAGCTCATTATACCTCCATTCAAAGTGAAGATGTATCTCATTTGCGAATTCATGTCATCTTGATCAGTTTGGAAACTAACATATTCATATCCTATGATGACTAGTTCCTCATATCTTCTATAAACCAGGAACATATCCTTAGTACACCCCATAAAATTTAGGATAGTCTTGACTACCATCCAATAGTTATCACTTGGGTCAGCTTGATATTTGCCTACCGCACTCAATGTATAGGTGAAATCCAACCTAGTACATAGCATGAAATACATGATTGACCAAATAATTGATGCGTATAGAGTAATTTCTATTCTATTTCTTTCCTCATGTTTCTGAGGACACATTTTCTTAGAAAGATGAATTCCATGTGATGTTGGCAACAATCCCCTCTTGGATTGTTTAATATTGAATCTCTTCAGTATCTTGTCAATGTATGTACTTTAACTTAGGCCCAAAAATATCTTGGATCTATCATGATGGATATTGATCCCATGAATATATGATGCCACACCCAATTCCTTCATGGAGAAGCATTTATTCAACCATGCCTTAATAGACTGTAAGACTAGAATCTCATTTCTAATAAGTAATATGTAATCAATGTATACTATTAGAAAAATGACTACACTCCCAATAAAATATTTTTAGACACAAGGATCACATTGATTCTTGATAAAACCAAAATTCCGTTATGGCTTCATAAAAAATGTTCCATGACCTGGATGCTTTCTTTAATCCATAAATGGATTTCTGAAACATTCATAACTTTTTGGCATCCTTTGGAGTCATAAAACCTCCAGGTTTTGTCATGTAGACATCTTCTTTAAGGTTCCCATTAAAAAAATTTGTTTTGAAATCCATTTTCTAAATATCATAGTCATGGTAAACGAAAATGACCAATAGAATTCTGATGGATTTTAACATTAAAACTGGTGAAAAGGTTTCTTCATAGTCAATTTCTTGACACCACTTAAACCCTTCTGCAAACAATAATGCCTTATAGGTACCGACTTGTCCTTACATTTCCATTTTCTTCTTGAATACTCATTTTCAACCAACAGGCTTTACATCAACTGGAGTATCTACCAAAATCCAGACTTGGTTTTGGTACATGGAATCCATTTCAGAATTCATGGATTCTTTCCACTTAGAAACATTTGTGCCACTTAATACTTCCTTGTAGGTTAGAGGATCATTATTATCAACTAATAATGATTCAACATCCTTGGTAACTAGAAAACCATACTGTTCTGATTATCTAACCTCTCTTATACTTCTACGTAGTTCTTGTATCTTTGGAATAGTTCTTTCTTCCATGGGGCTTTGTGAAATCTATTCATATACCAACTATTGTGTACCTTGAGCCTCGAATTCATCGAATTATATCTATCTCCCACTATCTCTTTTAAATATTTTATCCCTGTCAAGGAATATGGTGTGTATTTCCACTATAACCATTTTTTCTGAGGGGCTATATTGGTAATATCCTCTTATTTCCATGGGGTATCCTATAAATGTACACTTTGTTCCTCGGGGTGAAATTTTGTTACCTGAAGAGTCCTTAACAAATGATTTACTTCCCCACACATGTAAATTTTATAACATGGCTCTCTTTCTACTCTATAACTTGTATGGAATACTATTTATCAATTTTTTTGGTACTTGGTTCAGTATGTGCACTACTGTTTATTACGCATATCCCTAAAAGGATAATGGAAGAATTGCATGAATCATAATTGATCTCACCATGTCCAATAAGGTTCGGTTCCTCCTTTCACTCACACCATTCTATTGGGGTGTGTAAGGAGGAGTGATTTTGGATAGGATCCCAAACTTCTATAAGTAATCAATGAATTCTTGATTAAGATATTCTCCACCTCGGCCTGAGAGGAGTTTCTTAATCTTCTTACCAAGATAGTTCTCAACTTCATTCTTGTATTCTTTGAACTTATCAAAAGAATCCAACTTATACCTCATTAAGTAGATATATCCATATCTAATAAAATAATTAGTAAAAGTTATGAAGTATGAGTACCCACCCCTTGATTCAATTGAAAATGGTCCAACACATCGGTATGAACTAATTCCAGAAGATCTTTAGCCCTTTTACCTTTCCCACTAAATGGTTTTTTGGTCATTTTTCCTTGTAAACTTGTGTGACATACATCAAGTGGTTTTAGTTCAAAAGAATATAAATATCCATATTGATGTAACTTTATCAAGTGTTTATTGTTTACATAACCTAGCTGATGATTCCAAAGTTGGGTGTGGTATGAGTCATTAAAATTATCTTTGTTATCAATTTCCATTACTTGGTTTGTGTAATACAACATTTAAGGACCGTTGTATAAATGTGCCCCACCAAAAAAAATTCTATATTTGTAAAAGAAGAATTTAAAAATTTGAAAAAAAATCCATATGTATCTAATCTGGATACAGAAATAATGTTTTTAGAAATAGCTGACACATAATAACAACCCTTCAACACCAAGATCATCCTAGTTGGCAATGTGAGGTGGTAGTCTTCGACAGCTACAACAATAAGTATGGCTCTATTGGCTACTCGTAGATCTACCTCCCCTTGGTTAATATTCATAAATATACTTGGTTCTTGTATTTAGATACATATGTGAGCACCACAAGCTGTATATATTACCCAATTTTTAGAAAAAGTTGGATTTCATTCAATAAAAAATGCACCTAAAGATTCCCCTTACTTCTTAGGCTGGGTGCAGTTCTTCTTCCAGTGGCCCTTCTTGACACATGCAAAACAAACAAATTCTTGTTCCCTTGCCTCCCCTTTGATCTTCCTTTTCTTGGAAGGGCATGAAGAATATTTGGGACTAAATATCTTTACCTTCCCTTTCATCTTATTCACGATAAGGACAGAAGGATTCTCGTACTTCATATCTTTTTCCACTTGGTGAATGAGGATAATAAGATCAGATAGAGACTTCTCAATGTTGTTAATATTGGAATTAACAAAAAATATGGAGAATCTATGAGGGAGTGATTAAAGAATGAGATTGTTACCCAGTTCTTCATGGAGTTTAAACCCTAGAACCTCCACGCACTCAATGTAGCCAATGATCTTGACTACGTGAGGCCCAGCTGGGGAACCCTCTCCAAGATTACTCTAAAAGAGTTCCTTGGAGATATAAAATTGTTCTTTTCTTTCTCTCTCATGGTAAATACCATGAAGGTGCTCAAGAATGCTATAAGAATCCATGTTTTCATGAGACTTTATTATCTCACTAGACATTGATGATAGAATCAAACATTGAACGGCAACTGCATCATTCATATGTTTCTCATAGACCAAGAACTCATTGTCACTTGTCTCTTGGGCATGCAGATTAGGTAATGCTAACTCCAGCACGTAAGACTTATTTTTATGGTGTAGAATAACCCAAAGGCATCTAAACCATTCTTGGAAGTTATTACCGGTGAGGATGTTGTCTTTATCCAAAATTGATTGTATGGATAGTGTGGTTGACGAGATTGTAATTTTATTCTATAATTAAAAGATAAGATGATTAGAACTTTCTTGATTTCATTTTATGAGAAATAGTAATTTAATTTCATTAAGCCTCTTATTATTTTATCAAGTCCCTAATGGCCCTCAGCATTGAAATCATAATGTCCAGTTGTCATGAAATTCTAGTGGAAAGGATCCATATTCCCCTTTTCATAACCCCAACAAGGGTTGGTCAATCTATTTGAAGGTATTTAGGTAGGAAGGTCTTTTCCAACTATGGGCTTGCATCTTCTTGATCCATTGAGTGGACTCCCCAATCCTGAAATCCTGACTTGGATTTCCTCAACACTTGCATCCAATATTACACAAAGTCTAGAAAGGGTCGATCCTCTTGATGTAATATGGTTAATTCAACCCAAAACCTTTCATAAGGAATTATTGTATAAAATTAAGTGTCCCAACAAGGGCTGGTAAAACACATTGTTTTATTGAGTCTTTCCCTTAATCAAGTAACAAAAGGCTTAGGCTGACTTAATATTTTGTTGAGGGATTTTTATCTCTAATGCATAAATTGCCTTATTATATTTATCACATGCTTGTTAATATTAAGTGGAACTTTATTAAGTAATTAACCATGTCTTGATAATATTTACGCACAAGCTTGGTTTATTTTAGTTCTATATTTTATGCTTGTTAGTTCATTAATTATGTGATCGCGAAAACACATCCATAATGAAAAACCATGCAACTAAAAAAAATAAAATAAAGTAAAGGGAATGATCATGATATTTTTTCTAATGGTTAGTTTATCTAGTAGTTGATAAACTAACCCTAACCTAGGAGATAAACACCTTCATGTTTACAGCTTTCCACCTATCCACCTTTGTATCTCCTTGGATTGGTTTCACCTCGGCTCCTAACTTAGACCGCCTCCACCAGCTTGGGAGATCCATCCATTACATATTCTTTTTAAACTCACATGTAGGTGAGGGTTAAAATGGGTTTACATAAAATAATCCATGGGCATGTGGGCCCTATATATTAACGAGGAGAGATGGGTCGCATGCCAACAATTAATTTAATAAATAAATTAAAATGAAACCAATCACATACAAAGGTCTTGGTCTAGCTCATGATCACCCACATACATGAAATGAGTTACACATTTAATAAAAATATAATTCAATTCTTTAATCATTCTTATTAAGATAAATTGAACTCAAATTGATTAATTATTATCTTTAATTAATCAATCCTTTTATCTTAATCCTTTTCTGACTTTCCTTGATATTCTCATCCTAGTATATAAATATACCTTGGAAGTATCCTGGTGAATACCTATTCAAATATACCCAACTTGTATTATATTTGTATACTATTTTACTCTTATGAAATATGGTATACAAAATGTTTCAATGCATGGAGTAACAACTTGTAGTACAATTTATACATGATATATAGTTCTGAACATTATAAAAACATTAATGTTTTAACTTTGTGTAATTTGTTAAAGTACATGGCGTGTAGTGCCGACTACACGACGTGTAATACCTTCACCATCTGTCCTGAAGTACATGCCTAGGGACTCAGCATGTGAAGCGTACTTTGGAAATTTTAAAGTACACGGCATATGCAGTGGGCTACATGGTGTATTGTGTCCGCATTACATGGTTACTAGTTGGCTTAGCCGTGTATGGTATACATGGTTTGGCCCCTAATCCGAAGGGAATATAAGTCGTGTGCAGTGGGGAACATGATGTGTAATCTGGTAAGCATGTTCTTATCTGTCCCGGTCAACACACAGTGTATAATTAACTACATCGCATGAAATAAATGCACACAGCTTGAGTAATTTCCGAATTACTCCTGATGTGTTGAACTTGACTACACAACGTGTAGTTCAAATTACATGGCATGTATGGAAGATAACACAATGTGTAAGTCTGAAAACACAACATGTAATTTCTTGTCACTTGGGTAGAATCTTCAATGCCTCTTGATGAGATCTCCATTTTAATTTTAATCAAAAAATCATTTGTTTTTGTTGAAATATGTGAGAAATGAAAAGAGGGAGAATAGATCTCAAAATCCAGATTACAAGAATGGTTAACCTTGAATTGACAAAATAAATTATTAAAACTTAAATCATCAATGAGTTATTTAAATAATTATAAACTATTATGACCTCACACTGATACCACTTGTTGGTTTCAGGCACAACAGAAGTGCAGTTGGGCCGATGCCTAACTTTAATTTTTACCACGATCAATGATTATTCTCGGATCAATATGATGATTAACGCTAGTATCTAAGAAATAGAATCAAATATTTAGATAAAGAAGGAAGAGTCCCTAAACATTTAGAAAGGATCTTGTACATCATGTTTATAATTAATTTAAATTTAATTTCTAAAGAAATAAAATACTTGGTTCTTTGGTACTTTCTTCGTTGATGATGTTGATCATCCAGAATAACCCTTTCAGATTATATCATTGCGCCTACGAGGATCCAAACTAGAATCCCTTTACCGGTGATCCACATATGCTCCAATGTTCTCTAATTGATGCCACTCACTTTTCGAGTGCTAGCATAGTGAAGTGAATGTGTTTCATCGATCAATCATGATTACCTATTCTTCAATCCTAAAGAATGTATCTTGTTCTTAAGAGGGAGAGAGGATAGGAGTTGAGATAAAATTCCTGACTTGGAATTTCTCTTGCGTCACTGGTTTCTCGTACATGGAACAATAGAGGTACCTATCTGTTTATCGACATGGGGATTAAGTTATAATATTTAATTACATAAAAACAATTAAATACAGTCATAACCTTAGAGAAAACCCATGATACATAATAACAATAACAGTGTCATTATTTGTGGTGTGCCAACTTGCGCAAAATAGAAACATAAATGAAATCTCATGCCACAAAATTATTTTGTTTTGTGATAGCTATTTAAATAATTATTTATTGTCTTGAGAATAATTATTTTACTATTGGACCTTCCTTGGTCCACTTGAACTCCACTTCCATTTGTTGAACACCCGAATAAATAAATAAATAAATTATTCTCTTAAATAAATATTTTATTTACAAACTTTTAAATAAATATTTATTAAATGTTCAATAAAATAAATAAATATATTACTATTCACAATCCAGCACATAAATATTTATTTAATTTATGATATCATTATAAATTGAATAAAATTATTCCACAGCCTTGAGGATAATATTTATTCTATTAATTAAATTAAAATAGAATTTAATCGAGTCCAACAGAAACACTTAGTGTGTGACCCTCTTGGATTGTTTCTCGTTGCCATTAGACGGGCTTGCCTAAAGTTCAAGAGTATTGTCTAGCAACGGGTCAAGGCACCAAAGAGAAATAACTTGAAGTCACAACAATGACATCCACGTACAAATGCTCACTGTGTAATATAGTCCCTTTATCTCAATATCTTATCAAGCTGGTTTCATGACAGTGTCATCAACCTTTATGCTTGATATGTCATTATTTGACTACCTGAAATAAACTCATCGTTACACCATGTCCAAGGAATTTCATGCAACGATTCTATTTCAATCAAAGGGTCAAGATATCAACTTCCATAAATAGAAGTGACAAATCCTTCCTCAACTTATCCATTAATAACATGTCATTCGTGAAGCACCCAATATACTCTACTTCCCGCTAACTGTATGCATGACGGTTTTCATCAATAGATCAAAGTGCACGATTTATGACATGTATTAATGATAATATTAAAGTATAAGTACCATTACACATGCTTGTAGATAAAAATATTAGATGACACCAAAACATGTGGAATTCCTCCTGGTGGGACTATTCTCATAATCTCCTATCTTGTAGATTACTAAGTGCGAACTTCATGAGAAGAAGTATTATCTGCTTATGAGTACTCACACCTAATAGTCTATATACTATGTGTCCCATTATAGTATTTCATACAACCGTAGAACTATATTTAAGAATATTTTCATAGCACTTCAAGATTCACATCAGATTGGGGAACTGCTATGACCTTGTCAATGCGACAAATACTCTATGACATTATTACACTATAGTCATGCAAAACAATGAAAAATATGTAATAATATGTTTAATATTTAAATACATTAAATATTCATGTAATCAAAGTACAAACATTTGGTTCTAGGACACCAAATCTTACATTATCATACACTCCCCTTGTTTCTCACAATGAGCATGGATCACATGGGCTTTGTGGGATGAAACAAACACCTCGTTAGGCATCAAATACCCATTAACCAGGGCAACCTCAGTGTGTAAGCCCCAACATAGACTAAAATACAATGACTCTGATTCCTACCATAACCAAGATCCATAAGATGTATCTTCCAGACCCAAGCTCAAATATTTGGTGTTTCAACACCCCCATATTATTCCTTACCATGTGAAGTTAAACTACACAAATCAACCAAACTATATAGGTTTTAATTCCTGTAATAACCAGGATACGTAGGATGCCTCACAGTAGCTCAGTCCCATCCTCGGAATATCATCCACCTCTATAAAAGGGATCATGGCCCAAAATACTTGGTCATATGGTTTCATCATATAAGAAACCACTCATTAATAGAAAATGATTAAGAACCTTATATACATACAAATGGATTCACAAAAAAGATCCCAATCTGTTGCACATAAAAGAGAGTTAATCCATATCCATTTTATTAGGGTAACTGGTCCCGCATTGGGATTAGGAAGAGATTCAAGAACATGTATTAAATCTATAAGAGAGTCTCAGAGTAGGAAAAAATCCCCTCCAAAATGGTATGATGAGACTGAACTCCCATCCTCTCAACCAATGGGAGTCCCCAAGAGTCACTGGGCCTCAAAACCCAGATGACCCCAGCCTTTGGAAAGAAGGTTCGTACCCAGCTACGGATGGGGGAACCATTGGGAGTTTTAGGGAAAAGTGACAATGGTAACACAATGAGTGGAACCCATTCCATGCCACAAAATCCCAAAAAAAATGGTGAACTCAATGTGAATATCTAAAATAAAAAAATTATTGGGTTATAATCCATAGAACCATTCCATTTTTCCCCATACACAAACCAAAATGATGAATCCGACATGAATCCATCTAATAACAAACTATTGGTTAATAATATATCAATCTATGTTGCTTTACCCTTATACACAAAAAACACTAATAATATTGATTTGAACCTCTTACTTCACTTTTATTTGTAAACCATATACAAACAAAGAAATAAGACCATCATAAACTGGGATTCCTATAAGTCCATCCTCATGCTAACAAGTCCACATGAGCAGAATGGATGGAAAGAAAATACAAGAAAATTATGTTTACCATGCATATATGATTGAGCATTATTATGCCTATGATATAGCATAGATTGGTGTCCTTGTTAGTTGTTGTCTAAATGATTTTAAACTCCCAATCTAGGAGAGAATGTTTTTATCTTTTAGTACTCATTCTGGTACTTCATCCGCCGCTGCGACCCCCGCTGGTCATAAAACGATATCGCCTGCCAAACAGCTCTAGTAGTAGGTAGAAAACATAATGATTTAGGAGTACCAACAATGTGGTACAATATCAAATATAAAATCTACTTTCAAGATTCTGTAAGTGTGTCAGTCGGTGAGTCCACGTCATTCGAAAAAGGTTTCCACTAAACTGGTGCCCCCCATCTCTATGACGAATCACTTCAGGAGCTTATCCCTAGAGCATGACAACCACCATCTTCTGTACCTAATAAACGTGGATCAGGGGGCCACATCATGATTCCCCATGATTTAGTAACCACCAAGGAGGGCGGATTCTAATCTTCTTTTCTAGTATCATCTTACGGGTACCTATTATCCACCTGCTAAGGGTACCTCTCGACAAACAACCACCTTGGAGACCCTTGCACAGGCTCTACCAAGGAAAACTCATCAGAGAAAAAAGACACTGGATACCCAAGAAAGGGTTAATACCCCCACTCCTAATAATAGCACCCACCAACATACTCTAGAAGTGAATAGCTAGTAGCCTCATATCCCTAATTACTCAGAATAAATTTGTGGGAATATTCCCACAACAAACATGGAGGAGGCTCATACTCCAACCCCCGTGCGTGAATCCCATTGGCATATCCGGATGGAACATAGAGGATAGAAGTGGGAGCACATCCCTACTTCAATAGAATATATATTTAAACTGGTCATGGAGATGAAAAACGTGTGGGATTATATCCCTACACACAATTTTTTAAAATTCCAATACATTTTAGCAACAACTGCTCTGTCGACATATTCTACCATTGTCGCAGATCAAGGGATAGGTGCATACTCCTATATCTATAGCTAGGATGAATCAACACTCTGATCATCATGATCAATTGGTTGTACTAGAGTGATAACACATTCTTTCTCCCATCTGAGAGGATTATCGACATATCCCGATGAGGGCGAGGCATCAGAACGGGCTCATAATCCCATTCCAACCGGGGCCAACTAGATGAGAGTAGCACATGACTTAGGAAAAAGGCACATTTCTATCAAAGAAGTCATGTGTCATAATCTGGAGGCCTAGGATAAGGATTGTATCTCCATTAAGTATGAGGTTAACCAAGTGAGAGTGGCACAAGACTCGGGACTGACTCATATTCCTGTCAATGAATCTGCTCAGTATACTCCAACATATCATAGAAGAAAAGCGTATATTCTTACTTTTTCCAATGAATGACTATGCTGACATCATTCCAAGGCAATATAGAAGGAGGATCATATTCCTTCTCTTATTCTGAAGGTCTGTCGACATATTCTGGTAGAGAATTCATATTTGAACTAGGTATATATTCCTGATCCAACTGAAGCCAACTAGGTGAGAGCGGCACATACCTCGGGGTAGTCTCATACTCCTGCCAACAAAGACCGAAAAAATATCCCAAATGCTTAAGGTTGGGCCCATACCCCCATATTAAATGAGGATCAATAAGTGAGAGTGGAAAAAACCTCAGAACAGGCTCATATCCCTGTCAACAATGAGTCATCTTGTCAAAATATTTTGATAGCTCCTCAACAGTGGGCTCATATCCACACAGCACCATGTGGTTATATACAAGTTCTAAAAACCACCATAAAAAAGCCCATATCCCTTCACAACCATGAAATGCAGGTCAACATACTCCGACCATGATGTAGAACATGACTAATATTTCTAATCTTCTCAATTCTATTGTCCTTGAGGTTGTTCAAGACACGCTCTCAACACTAAAAGGCTCTATTGACTCTTGTATAAAAGAAAAAGCAGGAGACATTCATTACTAAAATATTCCTCCTCATGGTAATGTGGAGATGTATTTTAGGGACTCTACTCCTGACATCCACCATGGTTAACCTCCCCACGATAATATCTCCCTTGGGTAAGGCAGTACTCCCTTTTTCCAGAAACCTCCATATAGAGAGGTGAACCAAAAACCAACACCTTCATATAGAGAGGTTCTCAAAAAACCAAGGTAAACTATATATATTTCCCCATCAGTATCTAGCAGCACTCCAATCCCATCAGCAAGCGACCATCAGAGCCATCTTCTATGGTCTGACCGGATGGAGGCATGTAAGTCTGATGAAGAAGATGTCGATATTTACATATGGATAGAGTTATCCAAAAACAACCTTTGCATCATGTTATGTCTCCTGAATACTTTCATATATGAGATCCCTAATGAGCTAGAAAAGGAGTTCATTCTTTATCTATGACATAATATGTGGGATACTCATCAGCAATTGAAGGATCAACATCTCCCTTATCCAG
The DNA here is from genome assembly GCA_963277665.1 of Viscum album. NCBI lineage: Eukaryota > Viridiplantae > Streptophyta > Magnoliopsida > Santalales > Viscaceae > Viscum > Viscum album. Next base: position 1,041,311,452 of record OY728140.1, on the reverse strand, counting down.
GATATCCTCCAATGGCCCGAAGGCCTTCATATTTTTATTGATTTTGATAATCCACCTTTTAAGGGGTGAGGTGGAACCCTTAAAAGGCCCATTGGAATAAGTATTACATAGAACATAGGCATTAGAAATATTCATTACCCATAGGATTAAAACATTAAATACAACCCAGACTAACTACTTGGAACTGCTCCTCCCCGACATCTTCATCATGAAATAATCTCTCCACCTTCACATGGGTATTCAGTTAGGCTTTCCCATGCATGCACAGGCTTGTCCCGATGGTAGGTTCCATACCCTTTCATTCTTTCAATTCTTTTTGTTGCTAATGAATCATGAAACTTTGGCATTTGATCTTCAAAGCCACATCAGGCATCCAAATTTGAGGATAGGGACAGTATAGAGCATTAAACTTCATTTCTACCCTAGAATATAAAATCCCCTCATACATAGCATCCTACGATGTTATATCCTCCGATAAGGTTAGGGGACCAATAAATGCTCGAGCCAGTTGGTCGCTCTAACAGAATTACCCCACTCCAACAATGCCTAGAATTACATATGGGGAGAGAGGATATCCAACATGACTTAAAACTGAGAACCTCAAGATAATATAAGGACATTCTGAACATGGAGATCGAAGTTTCGATCACCTGGAAAACTACCCAAAAAGAACAATCCTCATCATGGGCTGCCATTGTGCTGAGCTCTCACATAGGTACAACTGCACCACATCATGGAGACCATAATAGAAGCTTATATAGTGGTCTTCTAGGAATGGACTCATCCCCCTGGGCCAGGAGAACATTTTCCACTACCTCAACCCCTTGGGTCATCAGTTCCTAAGAAAATTTAGGACAAGCTTGCAGTAGTCCCAGATAATCCTCAACCCATAGGGCTAGGGGCATTTATATCATAATCTTTATCTCCAAATTCATTATCCCATGAAAAGGGATGGGGGACATTAACGATGATTCTAGATCACCTCAATCCCAATGGTCTAGGGATAGATACATATTTATTTCTAATTAAAACCCTAGATAAACCCCAACCCATATGGTTGGGGGAATTTTTATCATCATCGGCACCACAGAGGGAATCAATTTTCTCTAGGTTGGGAGGAAGAGATCAATGATCGACACCCCACTAGATCCTCCCACCGTAAGAAAAACCTCTATTGGTTGGTGATCATTCAGAAACCAAAACCGGAAATTCCCTCAAGGTAAACATTTATAAACTAATAGGATAGGATCATATGGTGAAATCACTCAGGTCCAACTAGGGTCTCAAGACAAAATGGTCCAATAAGGCCAAGGGTTCGAATAACGACCCTAATAGAAGCCTTACAGAACCGTATTTACACATGGAAAGCAATGGAACAACCACCATTGCTCGATATGCCTCTGTGAACATCATCACTATTAACATGGTGGAAATGGATCAAGATCCGGATGCAAAGGGTTGCAACGGGGAAGACATACCCAAGAAGGAGGGTGATTTGGACCCACCAAATGAGGTTGCACACACCCAAAATCAAAGAAGGCTCCATAATTTGGAACCAAAAAATAATGATATGCCACCTCCTGGGTGGAATATCTCTAAAGATAAAGGTAAATAATCAACCACACCTAGGTTTCCATATTCATAAGAGAAATTTTCACAATATGAGAGTGAAATATGAGCTCTTTGGAAGCTCAATGAAGAGATACTTGGGGGAAATATTCTTATTGGGTATCATATCTAGATAGAGGTAAATATTATCTATCCTATGGTTGATCCACTAACCATAGTAGCATCTAAATATCAGATTGGATATAGGTCTATAAAACCCATCCATATAAACTAGGAATCCGAGAACGATCGGGACTTACCCCCACTACATTGATAGCCTATCCCTCACTAGGGTAACTCCTCAGTCATAGGAAAAATAGAGGATCAATAGGAGATGAAAGTGGGACCACCTTATCAGCCCTCACACACTCCCTACATATGGGAGGTGTCTCAAACAATAGTGTCTCTAGAATTTCTCACTATCATTGAATACCTGACTACTGGTATGGAAGCCATGGAAGGGTGACACGCGCCAGTGCATCCTGAGAAGAATCCATATCCCGAATGGGTAGATGATACCCTACCTCCACCCAATTTTGACAATCCTACCTTTTCCATCTTCAATGGTGTAGGCGGTTCGAAGTATCATCTTACACACTTTGTGTCTCAATGCGGGCCAATGATGGGCCCTTAGGATTAGCAGGAGGTGACCAAGATGAGGTGTTTCATACAAAATTTGGAAGGGACATCCTTCGTCTGATATATAATTCCACCCGTAGGATCTATCATGGGATAACAAGACCTTCATTGTTAGTTCCTTTACCAATTCAGTTCAATAATGAGGAAGATAACGATCGTCGACCTAATGAACTGCAAGAAATGCGATAGTGAAAGGGTTTCCAACTTCATAGAAATGTGGAAGGGTTTGACTTATTCACTCAACATCCCTCTCTCACAGGAATAACTATTGGAACTCTATTCCAAAAATATCAGGGATGAGCTGTAGACACCCCGAATCCCCATGAAATATCCAGGTGGATTTAGAGTGTTCACTGAAATAGCACAACATCTTGAAGAGTCTATTCAAAAAACCCGATCCAAGTCTCATCCCATGCCCACAATACAAGGAAAGAGATTAAAAAGAGTGAAATCTATAGTTTTCACCCTCAAGCCCACAATAGTCTAAGAACCCAGGTAAGCTATGAACCTCCCAACACCTCCTATTGACCAACGACAACCATGGAATCACCCACAATCTGAAGTATAGAGAATACCTGATCACCCAAGATTTTAGGAATGAATGAACAAGGTGTACTCCTTCTGAAATGAGCAAGTCCTGGGCTACTTCTTGCAATCCATGGAAAACAACCTTCTCACACTTCCGCATCCCAGAAAGCCCAATGAATTCAACCTCACTAATCATCCTGATTACTACCCTTTCCATATAAGGTTGGGTTATAATATCAAGAACTATTTCATATTTAAGGATGTACTTCAAGGCAGGGTAAAATCTAGAAAGGTGATATTAGATGGTCCTCCAGAACAAGTGGCTTGCATAACCATTTCCTGGTTAGAGGAAGAGAAAGGATGCTAGAAAACTCTTACCAAGTAAGAATAGAAGTTTGACAGTTGGATAACTTCTAAAATAGTTGATCAATATCATATCTCTATGAGGGAATAGTTTTGAAAACTCACAATAGTTCCACCACCCAAAAAGGAGAAGTCTGATGTACCTCCTAAGAGTGAGTGTGACTGCCAGAAGTAAGAACAAATATAAGAGGAAGAGTAATATTCTACTCTAAAGTAATATCTATCTCTTTCATATTTATTCCCTAAAATATCTACAGCATGGGAACCACCTCACCAAATATAATCCTCGTCAAGAAAAGAGCTCATATTCGGTTTTGTCAACATAGTACACTTGACAAACCCCTTCATCAATGATGAGTATGCCCTCGAATATGATTTTACCGCATATAATAGCATAACAGGAGGTCTCATGCACTGAAGCCGGGGATATATGGGACAACACGGATATGGTAAGAGTCAGTGTCATATCCCCACAAAAGACACATATGCAGCCGAGACCCATGGTCAAGCACTCCAGCAGGTTCAAAGGGAGCAGGGAGGTGCCTCAGATCCCTCCAGTTGTTTCCCAAACCTGATTGTATTGCATGACTACTTAAAGGGGGTTCAACTTGATCAACATAGGAAACAATGAAGGCCAACACAACCTATAACACTAAAAACAGATAGTCCCTCAACCTCTATGCAAGCCTCAGGTCCATCGACCTCAGCTACTCCAGCTTATGAGTCGCACGCCCTAGAGCATCCCCATGTCGGGAAGCGGAAAACTTTGGCACAAAAGTATGATGTTCTGAAATAGCTAGTTGTGATCCCATCCAATCTATCAATACTTTTTGTGCTTTTAATTTAGAGAGAAATCGTGGAGGCACTTGTTGAATCCCTTTGAAGCCTACATAAATTTGAAATAGAAGTTGTTGCAGTCGAGGTCTATCAAGTGGAGACCATGTCCTTAAGATGTCATGCCGCCATCTAATTTAATGATTAAGATCAGGAGGAGGCCATCCAGGGGCGCATCATACCCTTGTACATTTCAAGAAAACTCAATAATGTTAACATCCAAAGGGTGTTGATCGATAATGGATTTGGGATCAATCTCATCCCAACTCTAACCCTCTGATGTTTGGGGTATGGTGAAGGGTACTTTTCCTCTACAAAACTGACCATCCAAGGGTATGATAAGAATGGGAAAAGGCCCCTTGGAAAGATTAATCTAGAGACCCAATTTGGGGAGCTCACATCTATTGTTGTGTTCATGGTCATCCATCAAGACACCACATATAATTTCTTTCTTGGGAGGCTCTGGATCCATAACCACTTGGTGACACCATCAATATTCCATCAATGTTTGATGTACCCTATAAATAGAAAGGTTGGAATACTTCAAGTAAAAAATACCCCCTTTGAGACTTATGGATCCATACATACTAAAGTAGACTTCTACAAGAAGGGAGGCAAACAAATGATGGAGAATGATGTTATATAGGTTGTTGCCCCCAATGGTTTAGGGACCGCCCCTATAAATCCATTGAGAATGCTCGATGAGGATTATGTGCTCCACATAATCATGGTTGAAATAGCATACCCAGTCCTAGAGGTTTAGGATTATACTATCCTCAATGATAATCATATTCAGTATCTATCTACCATAACTCAGATGAAAAGAGATCACTAAGAAATAGAAAAAGATGAGGATGATCTTAGAAATTCCCCTCCAATGTTCAAGGAAGTTGTTTCCATCACCATAGATGATCTTCGGCAGATAAAACCGGGGACAAAGGAAGACCCATGACCTAATTTTATTAGTACCAACATTCCCCTTGAAGAGCAGGAGATGTATATCACATTCCTGAAGAAATAATGATATGTGTTTTTCTGGAACTATATAGAAATGCTCATATTGAATCCAGATGTGTCTACGCACCATCTCGAACTACCCAAAGAGCATCGGGGATTAAAGTAGGTGGATAGGAGAATGTACCCCTCTCATGATATAAACGTAGATGTAGAATTACACAAGTTTATCAAATAAAATTTTTTCCGAGAAGTGAAATACCCGAAATGGATTTCCAACATCATCCCTATCAAGAAAAAGAATGGATAGATTAGGGTCTGCATTGATTTCGGAGACCTTCATCAGCATTTCAAAAGGAATAATTCTCATTTCCAATCACATAAATCTTGATCGATGCAACTGCTGGCTTCCAAGAAATTTACTTCATGGATGGGTACTCAAAGTACAATCAGATCAAAATGGTCCCTGAGGATGAAGAATCCACTGCCTTCAGGTTTCCCCAGGGGATCTTCTGCTACCAATTCATCCTCTTCATATTAAATAATTTCTATGCTACATATCAACATTCCATACATCACATCTTTAATCCATCCTTGGGAAGGATAGTTGAGTGTTATGTTGACGACCTGGTCATCAAATCCCAACAGGAATGTGATCACTTCACAGATCTATGATAAATATTTGACAAGTTGCGACAGTATAGTCTAAAGATGAATTTCTAAAGTGTTCTTTTGGGGTAACATCAGGTAAATTTCTCAGTTTTGTGGTACTCTACCATGGTATTGAGGTAGAATCAGAGAAGACCAGTGCTATCTTAGCAATGTCTCCCCCTAGGAATTTGAAAGAACTACGGGGGATCCAAGGGAACCTTGCCTATATTTGGTGATTCATAGCCAGCCTGGATGGAAAAGTAATCCCCTTCATGATTCTAATAAAAAAGGGGGTTTCCTACCAATGGGAAGATGAGTGTCAAAAATCCTTTGAAAATCTCATGCAGTATCTGCTACACCCACCAGTTTTGATGCTTTCAGTGAAAGGAAGGCCACTCATCTTATATGTGGCTACCATAGAACACTCATTGGGAATCCTCCTTGCATAAAATAATGACGTGGGGAGAATTAATAGTCTTTACTACCTCAGATTAACTATGTTGGGTCCTGAGACCAGATATTCTGATGTCTAAAAGAACTACCTTGCACTAATCTTCACAGTGCAAAAGCTGAGGCATTACATGCAGCACCACGAGGTCCACCTAGTCTCTCATATTGATCCGCTCAAGTATATCCTTGTCCTATTTATGTTGAATGGGAACTTAGATTTATGGGTGGTAATTTTTCAGTAGTAGGAAATCCAATTCATATCACATAAATTATTAAAAGGTCAATCTCTAGCTGACTTCATAGCGGCACATCCTACTCTAGAAAATACAATGGAGGACACCTAACTCCTAGATGAAGAGGTATTTTATGCCCATGACACTCCCTGCACATGGGAGATGTATTTTTATGGAACCTACCAAAGTCCTATCGGTACAAGAATGGAAAACCTGAAGCTCAATTGGGTTAGACTAGGGGTTATATTTGCCTCTCCAGACAAATTAGTTATGCCCTACTCTTTCTCACTGCCCAAAGGTTGCACGAACAATGATGTTGAATACTAAACCCTCATCGTTGGGTTGGAACTAGATTTAAAGCTACACATATCCTACCTAAACATCAAATGGGATCATAAACGGTGATAAAGTATATCAACAGTGAATATTCCATCAAGAAGAAATAACTAGCCCCCCTAAAAGGCTGTATTAGGATACTAATGGAAGAATTACCATTTGAGCCCACATTGTATTATATCCCTTGATCACAGAATGCCCGTTCCAACAAACTAGCTAACGTAGACACCATCTTGGATGACCCTGATCAGGAGGAGGATACCTTCTGTATAGAACATCGAAGAATAGTCTCATAGATCATCATATGTGATATGAAGGAGATCAATCAGGTGAGCGCCACCCCAGAGCATGATGAACCAACGACCTCCTCTAGGTGGATGGATCCCATAATCATTTATCTTCAAGATGGAACTCTTCTGATGGATCACACTATAAAGGAATAGATCTGGCGTCGGGTAACAAATTTCACCTTGCAGGATGGTCCAAATGACCAGAAAATCCTATAAAATCATGGTTTCGATGGGATTATCCTTATGTTCATATTATAAGGATAAATCCTCACCATCATGGAAGAGGTCAATGTAGGCTATTTTGATTCCCACCAATATGAAACTAGGATCTCCCACTAGATCAGAAGGTTGGGGTATTGTTGGAAGACCATGATAAAAGACTACGTGGAATTCACTAGAAAATGTCATGTGTGCCAGATTCATGCAAACTTCAACCATCAACCCCGAAATTACTGCATACAGCCAAATATTTCAGGCCATTCTCTGTTTTGGGGATGTATGTTGTGGGACCATATCCCCCATCCATTATAAAGTAGTTCGAGTACATCCTTAATGCCACCAACTTATTCTATAAATGGTTTGAGGTGATACCCCTCAAGGAAGTTAGAATGAAGAATATCATCAACTTCATAAATTCCCATATCATCACTAGGTTTAGAGTCCCTCACATGATATTGGAAGACAATGACACTAACTTATGTTCTGCGGAGTTGAAGAAGCTATAATAGAAGTATAACATTGAATCTAATCACTCATCTCGCTATCATGAAATAGTAAATGGACAGATAGAGGCCTTCAATAATATCCTATCAAACATACTAAAAAAGATGGTGAACAAGGATAAGAAGTCTTGTCCAGAAAAACTCCTCCATGCTTTATGGGCCTACCGTACCACCACATGCACTACTATAGAAGAAACACTATACTCGCTGGTGTATAGGACAGAGGCAGTGCTACCCATAGAGGTCCAACTACCCTATCTCCGAATAGACATTTTTGGGAAAATATAAGATGATGAATAGGAATAGAAATGGTTGGATGAGTTGGAGCAACTAGATGAGAAGAGGTTGTGCACACTACACAACCTTGAGATCCACCAGAACTGAATAGCACAAACCTTCAATAAAAAGGTTTGCCTACATTCATTCCTCTAGTGATAACTGGTGCTGGCTCTCAGAACCTCAATGATATTAGGAAAGAAGCCCCTAAATTTGGAACCCAAGTCGGAGACATCATACATAAATTCTTTCATAATGAATCCTATTAACTGGACACCATGGATGGGGAGCATGTCACACCACCCACCAATGCAAAATTTATCTATAAACACTTTACAGAATTTCTAAAAATAGGGAATCCATGATGGTGTGTGTTTCAGAATCATCATTTCCACATGATGTTAAACTACATGAAATGTCTCACACATGAAAATAGAAAATACAGGCATGTCCTCATCGTATAATGTTAAACTGCACGGTCTCTCTAGAACTATGTACAACTTGATTCCCATTTTCAATGAGATACGTAGGGACGCCATGATCCCATATCTTGTCCCAATCACCATATAATTTAAAATACTCCTATCATATCCTCCATGCCTCTAAATAGTGTAAGGGATCCTTGTCAGTCCTTGTTTCTCACACCAAGCATAGCTCATGTGAGCTTAGGAATTCTGGTAAGGGTTTCCCTACACAAAATAGGGCATGAAGGATCGGTATGAGCTCATTATCATCCTAAGTATAAGGAGTAAAGGGTATATAATGAGTTCTCACCACATGACATTAAATTGGATGGTCTATTTCCCCTATATGACATGAAACTGTACGATAGGAATACCATTGTTGGTATCGGTCTCCCACTGCACCAACATCCTAAGAACTAAGTATTGATTGATTCCTATCATTACAAGATATGTAGTGACACTCGGACCCCTATTTCTGGGCCCATCCATAGGATTGTATTCCTTTCACGTTAGGTGATCCAGTTTCCTTACCACAAGACATTAAACTACATGGCTAATATCCTTATAGCATGACATAAAACTACACAGACTTGTGACATCCATCTAAACTCACGTCGGGTGACCCATGTCTTTACCGCATGACATTAAAATACACAAAAAATCATCCTTACCGAATGATGTTAAACTGAATAGTGCTTCTAGAACTACGTGTGGCTTGATTCCCACCCTTATGGAATACGTAAGAATGCCCGGGCATTTAATACTCGGGTCTAACCCCATGTACCAAAAAACCAGCCCTCTTTTCAGCCTCTTGGCCGGAGCCCCTTTTAGGGATGTATGGCATGGTGTATATATTTTTGGTCTTCATTCATGTCAATTTTATTTATCATGCCATGCACATCCCCTTCAAGACCTCATCCCCCCACCTTCATCCTTACCGCATGACATTAAATTGCACATAATTCTAAGAACTACATGTACCTTGATTCTCACTCCCATGAGATATATAGTGACACCTAGATCTATAATCCTAGTACCAAATGCAACTATCAATGGGATATATTTCCCATCTCTATGTATGGGCCAGACCCACGTAGAGTACCTCATTTTCTATGAACTGCGTGGACTTTGATTCCCACCCTTACGAGATATGTAGGAAACCACCATGGAGTTCAATCATGATGTTTCATGGGCCTTATCTATTCCATAATATTCAAATCAGTTCATCTTAATCCTCACTTCATGATGTTAAACTACATGGAATATCTTCGTCTTTACCGCATGACGTTAAATTGCATGGAATTCTAAGAACTATGTATGGATTGATTCTTATCATCATAGGGTATGTAGTGATTCCTGAACCCCTGCTTTTGGGTCCTTCCATAGGATTATATTCCTTTAATGGAAGGTGATCCTTCATCCTTACCGCACATCTTAAACTGCATGAGAATATGTCCTGACCGTATGACGTTAAATTGTATGGATCTCTCAAAACTACGTATGGATTGATTCTCATCCTCATGAGATATGTAGTGAATCCCAGAAATTTTGTCTTCATCCCAGCCATGGTTATAACCTCTTTTGAACCCATTGGATTGATCCCTCTCGGAATGATGTGTGGTGTGTCTGAGACCTCTTTGGTCTTCATTCATGTTGGGTCGCTTCATGGAACCACATTGTACATCTACATTAGGGACTCAATATTATGGTCTGAATCACATGACCCTAAACTATCTATATATGTCCCTACAACAAAACATTAAATTGTGTCACATCGTCCTTACTTCATGATGTTAAAATGCATGGAAGTAAATCCTTTCTGCATGACATTAAACTAAACAGTCCTTCAAGAACTACATGTGGCTTGATTCTCACTCCCATGAGATGTGTAGTGATTACCAAGTCATAATCTTGGATCCCAACTACAATATTACTACATTTCACATTATTTCTCACGTCTTTACCACATGACGTTAATCTATACAAAGATGAATGTCCCCATCAATTCATGATGGGTCACCTTCATCCTTAACACATGATGTTAAACTTCATGGAATCTTCCAAGCACTACATGTGTCTTGATTCTAATTCATATGGGATACATAGTGATTCCCAAGTCCACATCCTAGGGCCCAACCACAATATTACCACCTTTCACATCGGTTCTCATATCCTTATCACATGACGTTAAACTGTATGGAAGATTCCTCACCACAAGATGTTAAATTTCATGAAAGTTCATCTTTACCACATGACATTAAACTACATGGAAGTAAATCCCCACTATACGATGATAAATTATGTAGGTCATCATCTATCACCCCTTCATATCAAAGGACCACAATAGCTTTACCCTGGCCAACCAGAGAACAAAGTGCTTCCATCATCTTTTTAAGCACCTCAATCCATGTTCCACACTTCATTTATCATGTTTCTCGAGTCATTGCAAACCTTTCACTACCCTTGAAGAAGAAAAGAGGTCTCTCTTATTGGACATTCTATTGATTTGAGAGCTCAAACTCACCAACCGGAGACATCTTGGATCGGTGTAAATGGATTTCTGATTCTTGTGAGCCTGACATCACCAAGGTGGAACCCAACACCCCATTGTGTTATAGTTTATCCCCAGAATTATTGTCCCATATCATCACTCATGACCTAAGAACCTTGATCCATGATTCATGACACCTCCACCACCCTCTCATAGGGATGTTGGATTACTCTTGACCCTGGGTATCCTAAGGAGCCTCTTATGTAACATCCCCATACTAGGTCCATGTGGCATGACCTTAAACTGCTCACACCTTGGTCAAAGTTGCACAACCTTAAAATCTATCACATAATGGTCCAAATCACAAGACCTTAAAATACCAATGAAAGAGACACAAAACTTGTCAGGTCAAAAACCCTCAAAGGGAGGCCTGAGGAAAAGTCAAGTATCCACCTGCTAAACTCTTCACCTTCAGAGTTTAGGAAAAAATTAGGTCATAAGTAAATAAGGAATAAATCTCATGGGGTTTATTCTATAGCCCTAGTAAAAGCCAAGATATGCTCACTGGACTCCCTAGTCTAGGAAAAAAATGAGATAAATGATTATTCACACCTCTTCATTATGAGAATATATTCATCAGGTGGTGGCACAACTTTTAGGGTGCTCGAACACCTCTTAGATATTACATTTTCCATATATCCCACTTCATGATTTGAAGCATCTTGGGTCATCACAAATATTTCATTTCCCATGAATAGGTAAATAGATTTCTCCGCTTGGCCATGTTATTAATGTGAGGGCTCATACCCACCAACCAGAGACATCTTGGCCTGGTGTAAAGGGATTTATGATTCTTATGAGCCTGACATAATCACGGAGGAACCCAATACCCCATTGTGTTATAGGTTCCCTCTAGGGTGACTATCACATACCTTCCTCATGACCTGAACACTTTGGACTATAATTTACAGTCTCTATATCAGACAATCGAAGCAGATATAATATCCTTGATGTTTCATCACCATGTTTTGTACCCATTCTCAAAGCCAAAATGTGACCCTTCATTCTTGAACCTTTTGATGGCTCACACCTCATGATTTAAAACCACAAGGTGTAGGTCTAGAGCTGTTCAATTACAAGCGATGTTTTCCTAGGGTGATGGAACCCTTTCTGGATAGCCTTCCTTCCATACCCAACTTCATCATCTTGATTTCTGAGCCTTCAAAAATATTTCATAGTCCCTCGAAAGAAAAAGAGATCTCTCTGCTTGGCCATGCTATTGATGCAAGGGATCATACCTATTGACCAGAAACTTATTGGCCTGGTATAAAGGGCCTCCTAATCCTTGTGAGCCTCAATGACACTGTGACAGAACATGACACCCCCATATTGTCAAGGGACATACCCAACATGCTTACCCCATTCTGTATCATTTGGCTTAAGCTTATGGGTTGTGATTTACATTACCCACATCCCAACTATCCAAGTAGGCCTAGATTCCCTATTATTTCACCCTTAACCATATTTACCCCATGAATCTTCCATAGCCCTTGGAGAAGAGTAGATGTTATCTTTTCCTAGCCATGATATCGATGCACAAGGGATTTAACATTCCAACTAAAAGTATCTTCCCCTTTACATAAAAGGAACTCTTATCCTCGTGATCCCTGCTAGTACCATGGTAGAACTTAGCACCCTATAATGTTTTGAGTCATCTCTGGTATTCCAGCCCCACATTCCATAAAGGTCTGAGCTAAAGAACCTAAACTAAAGCAACAGAAGGTCTGATCTAAAGACCCTAAACTAAAGCAATAGAAGGTATGAGATAAAGACTCTAAACTAAAGCAACAAATGTTTCGAGCTAAAAGACCTTAAACTAAATAAACATAAGGTATGAGATAAAATACCCTAAACTAAAGAAATATTAGGTCTGAGCTAAAAGATCCTAAACTAAATCAGGACAACAGATCCAAGCTAAAAGACCCTAAACTAAAGAAATAAAGTAGTCCAATATGCATAATCTTGTAAGGATTTTCATACGGCCTTAGAAACATCAGTCTATGCTCACTAAGCCTATCGGATTTAGAAAGAGATAGAGAACTCCCCCCCCCCTAGGAAACATCTTCTACCTGAATGATCCTTCTGAATATTGAGTGATTGAAAGATATCTAGAGCATATCACCAACACAAGATCTCATACAGGTTGTAATTCACGAGCATGTCTAAAAGGGGATATGTTATAATTTCAACATTCAATTCCAAGTAGTAAAGTTAATTAAATATAAAGAAAGGGATGAGTATCATTGAATATTCTCATAATATTGGACCAATAAGGAATCATGAACATCATGAATGAAAGAAAACTGGATGAAATCATATAATGTTCGGTAGATCTGTTCACTGATAGAATATTAAAGGAAGAATCTATCACCATTCAGATATACAGAAAAGTGCTCTACATTTACCTTAGAACTAGATTATTTTCATTCCAAACGAATCTAATTATAAGGGGTTATTTTTTTATGCTCATAATCATGCAACACACACTTTTTTGTGGAAGGGAACATGCGATGAGTGATTAGGTGATCATAGTGCATACACATGTGATCATGATGCTTGGGATGTTTGAATTGTTTACCCAATTGAAGGAGTTTGATTATTATTATTATTATCATTATTATTATTATTATTATTATATGTTACAAATAATAATAATGATAATGTATAAAATAAAATATATAAAATGGAAATATTTATTTCCTTCAAAAGGGGCATGTCACGTGAAGGATAAGATAGCGCCACCCAAGGGCCTTCTTCAACCTTGCAGTGCCAGAGTTCCATCCCTCCTGTTGTGCTTGGGATAGATGTCACACACCAACAGAACCTCAAGCACATGAGGTGACCTACATCGTAACTCCTGGTTTATAAAAAGAGTGGATGGTGTAATAGGAAACATTGTAAAATCATATAGGGAGTTCGTGATGCAGATAGTGTGAGCGTGAGGATATGCATCTTGGGAAATTATGAAAATCCTCCATGTGGGCATGCGATGTCTAGAATATAGTCTGTGGATGGGATCCAGGAGTGACGCATGCGGGTGATAGTCATCATCTTGGATGGTTTGACCATTTACAGGCCTCGTACAGGTGGAGCAAAGAAGCATCATGCTTTCATCAGCACCATACATACTTGTTGGGGTGCAGTGGAGGTGTGTGGCACAAAAAATCACATAAAATAGGAGAAAAATTGAGAACTTATAGAATTTAACATGGTTCAACTTTGAGGCATACATCTATGGGAGAAACAGGGGGAATCACTTTGATTTCTCTCTTCTCTGGATATCGTCGAAGGATTGCAACATAAAAAAACCTACAAAAAAAGGGATTCAGTCCTATTTTATAGAGACGAAAAACCAACAGCATCAATGGTTGGTTTTGGGTAGCTCATCTACCCATGGAGTCCTCCCTGACGGTTAGTGTTGTGTGTTCTTCACGTCGGTTTCTGTCCACGACTGCTGGTGCGTCCACTATGGTTAGTTGCTACCTGAAGAAAATGTCATTTCCAAAAGAATCCTATGAAACACATATTCTATCAACCAAATTTGGAGCTCCCCCCACAAATATCCCCCTCACGACCAATTTGGGGTAGAAACCATACTTAAAGTCTCCTTACATGTGTTGAAAACTCCATCAGAAAATCAAACATGCTTATTCACACCAGATGACATGGAACTTCCACTATCTTCAATCTATCTCAGGCTGACTACGGTCCCCATCAAATGATACAACCCTTGGGACTCCTTCCCAGTAAGCATCGTTGCATCCCCATGTGAGACTTTCAGCACTCCACCTACTATGGAAATATTGAACCCTTTCACATTGAGCCTACTTAACGGTACCAGGTTCTGTCTCATACTCAGAACGAATTTCACATCAGTCAATTTTCAAACTCCTCCATTGGGTGTATTCAATTTCACCATCCCGACTCCTCTAACATCACAAGTTTACCCATCACAAAGTCTCACTGAATATTTTACCTGTTGAAAGGTATGAAACAAACCTTTCTTTGTCCAAATGAGTGTCGAGCTTCCCTAATCCAAAACCCATCCATCTTCCTTTGGATTTTGATCCCGCTCATTCTTCCTCTTTATAAATCAACATTTCCGCTTCATGTGCCCATATCTTTTGTAGTAATGACACTACACTTTTCCATCTTCAACTCTACGATATGAGTGCAAGCTTCCCATTGTCACGTAGACTTCATCATCTACCAATAATTCGGTGATGGCTGCATCCCTCTCTTTAACTTTCTCTTTCCCAGCAACGTACTATTTTCGCTCTCCACATTCACTTCTATAGTGACCCTTTTTCTCACACCAGAAACACGTGATTTTACTAGGATCGCATCCCCTCGATTTTGGCCGCCATTATTTACCTCCTGACTTTCGATGTCGGATCCTCCCGCATTGATCATCTCACATCGCCATGATTTGCTCACATGAATGCATCATAGGTCTTCATAATGTCTTTGAATCTTGAAGCGACGTCATTACATCATCCAACTTCAATGTTTCCTTCCCCATGAGCAATGCAGTCACAAGTCCATCAAATGAGCTTACTAGAGATGAAAAAAATCAAAAGTGATTTGTTTTCCTCTCCAACCTTCACACCAAGCCCCAATAACTCTGTCAGGATATTATTGAATTCATTAGTGTGATCCAATAAATTACCCCCTCATTAATATGCAAATGGTACAATTTCTTCTTTAAAAACAATTTTTTGGTGAGCGACTTCTCCATATACCACTAATCCAACTTATTCCAGATCTCTTTAACTGAGGACTCATCCAACACTGAGTATTTTAACTCATTCTCCAGACACAATTGAATTGTGTTGATGACTTGTATCTCGAGCTCTTCCCAATCATCTTTACTGGTTGCCTTGGGCTTTTCTCTGATCAACAGTTTGATCAAGACCTACTGCACCAAAAGATCGTTCACTATGCTTTTCCACAAGCCGAAATTTTTTTGACCATCGAACTTTTCGATCTCTAATTTTGGTAGTGCTCCACTACCGGCCATTGTCGACATCGCAAAACAAGATCACCACTGTCGATATCGAACCTCTTTATAACTACCTTATTAAGTGATAATTTTGTAAAACTAACTATGCGGATGTGTCTGAAATGGTTGAAATAGTCAAAATTGACTCCTGGATTGTCGAAATCGGACACCGATTGTCTGAGATCTATCCAAAACAAGTTCAATGGTCTAGATTGCTTACTGATGTGTCAATGACATGGCACACTGGAGTAGCTGCCGGAATCTCACCAGAATTTTCAATGACATCGTGAACAGTACCTTCTTCTCCGGACACATATCACTATCCTGCCTCCGCCCGGATGAAGAATGAATTACCAGATACTGTGTTATATAAATTATTTTGTACAATGACTCGACATCTCGATATGATCATTTCCTAAAGAATTTATTTAATGTGTCACAAAATCCAAACAATAATTAAATTCAAGGCTCGATGCACCATGTCAATCCAATGGATCTCCACACTGCACACATGCAAAATTCATGTGCGCATCAAGAGTTTAAAGCCACGATTGATTTCATCATGTAAATAGGATAAATATTCCATATACGTGAGTCATGGGAACTGGTTATATGACATTTATTTGACAGCTTACGACAATAGCCATTCACCCTTTTGTGTGTGTCCATGAGATGAAAGGAACCTTGGTCACGCTATGAAATCATACATCCATGAACATGTTACATATTGAAGTTGAGAAAAGATACTACCCCTGAAAATGTTTTTACTTCATCACAAGATTCATCGTTGAATACATGAAACATCAAAGGTAAGAAAATCGAATGTACTTGGAATTGTCTCCACGTCGTCGTGAGATCCACCAATGAACATGTGGAGCATCAAAGTCAGGAAAAGAATCTATCCCTGACAACTTATGCATGTCATCGTGAGATTCAGAATTGATAATGTGATGTGCCATAGGTATACATGACAACTAACCAAGATAAGGTGTGTGTTCCATCACAAGGTCTCATATTGATCATGTGACACACCCCTAGAAAACCATGGTCCCCGGTGATAGCCGAATGAGAAGCCCTGAGGCCATGTGGTTTTTCATTGGCATGTTCCTGACAAACCACCCAAAATCCTTCATAAATAAAGGGGATAATAAAATTTTAAAGGGAAAGACCCTCAGTGGTCATAGTGATCATGTGACAGGTCATCATTGGGAAGAATAAAATCCCTAGATGATGTCCAAACCATATCACAAGATCTCCGAGCCTTCATCACAAAGAATGAAGAAGATAACCAGGGGAAGGTGAGAGGGGTCTGCAGTCGCTGGAAGACATGTGGAGTTCCCCTAAAGACACAAGATGCACCATGAACTATCTGGTGCATCTCGAAAAACCCCTTTGGATCATCAATCGCACCACATGGAAGCCTTTGGTCATGTTCGGTCAACTCTGCAGTTCTCTAAGGATAGACGCATGGTTTTTTCCACAATATACTTGTGCACTCTCATGTGATCAATATTAATCATGTGATACACCACTAGAAAATCGAGTAAAAATAATAGATATTACTCGAGCAAACTCACATACATCCCAACTCTTATCGCATAAAACAAAGGGAATCAAAATAGAGGAGTCAAGTGGGGTCTGCAGTCACTGAAATACATGCGACGCACACCCCAAGTGACACACAGTGCACCGCAAGTCCCAAAAGACCTGTCTAGTTCATCGTGCAAGGTCCCTCAATCTTGTTAGCCTCACTTCATATAAGTCCTTGCACATGTAGAGAAAACTTTACAATTCTCTAAGGAAAAACAAATAGATTTGTCCATGGAATGTTCACGCACCACCATGAGACCCATATTGGTCATGCGATGCATCTCAAAAAAATAGAATAAATATCCTTAGTACCATGCGTACAATCTCACATGACTCCTGAAATTTATCACATAAAATTAAGGATATGGTAAAGTAGAAGGTGATCAGGGTTTGCGGTTGCTGAAGGGAATGCGATGCACACAGCGCACCCTTAGTGTGGTCCCACGAGGCCCCGATTTAAGCCATCTAAGGACTCAAGAATTCCTTTTGATAGTCATTTATATCTCACGAAGACCCTTGGAAATGTTGACATGATGACATGTAAGTCCTTTTAAGTGAAAGTCCTTAATAGTTGGCAATAATCCGATAAAGGACTAATAGACTTGCGGCCGCTAAAAATTAGGCGGTGCCCTTGACGTGGTCCACTGCAAAGACTCACAAAACCGTGTAACGTTAGATCCCATGTCGACTCCAGCCTGGACTCATGCCAAATTTCCCACACAAACTGGAAATTATGTGGATGGCTACATCTATAAATTCTCAACTTCAACTCGGAAAAAGGTTTTGGTGGGTTGTTTTGTTGGTTGGTTGATCGAACGCTAGAAGTTTAGATCCAGACCACCGCTATGTACATTGGTGCTCAGACTTCGGGCTTCTGTACACATCTGATCATGCGACCGGTCAAATTTATTTTAGATAATACATCAATGGACCACCGAAGAAGTCATTCTATAATCATAAATCCCTCCAAATGATTAATAAAATATCACACAAAGGAATTATGGTGAGATATGAAAATACCATATCACATGTCCTCCAGATCACATGAGACCCAAAAAAACTAACACTGAACCGAACCAAGGAACTCGCAACACAAGGGGAAAAATAGGATTCAAAGTGGAAAACCCAAGTGGAATACATGATCACAGACCTCCGCATGTTTCTTATGTGTCAATCAAGAATACATGACGGTACTAAGTCGTGCCACCCGGACCTCGTGACATCCCTTCGACATGTCATTTGGGATATGCAGAACACTTCAGACATGTCGAGACAAGTCTTGAGGAACCTTCGAAGGAACCACTTAGATCTTATGAACCCTATGGGTTTGTCACCCCAGACTAGAGATGTCCTCTGGATGCATTTCCTAACTCATATAATGACACCCACTCATTTTAGTTTAGTCTCATCGACACATCTGGTCATGGACATCCAGCTCTCACGGCGTACCCTCAGGACATGTCATCCTGGTCCCACGATGTCTCCTAGAGGTGTAAACCAAGACATGAGACACCCTCTGGACATGTCAGCCTAGTCCCATGATGTATCCCTGAGGTGTCAGCCAAGATACGCGACACCCCTTGGATCACGCTACCATGACTTTCACGAAACCCTCCACATGTGTTGAGACATGTCACGTGATGACCTCTAGGGTATGCCAATGGGATCATACGACACCTTCCAAATAAGTAGGACTATTCACCAGGGTAGACTCATTGTGTAAGCCTCAACATCTCCAAGAGAACTACAAGGACTCTAATTCCCACCATAACTAGGATACGTAGGGCTCCTCCATAAAGGCTTGATCTTCATATCAAACACTCCAAGGACAGCCCCAATACGTAAGTCCCATATCCATATGCTATGAGGATGATCATGCAACCCCCCTTGTTTTTCACAATGAGAAATTATCATGCGGGCTTAGGGGGATGCAACGAACACCTCATTGGGCATCAAATACCCATTCACTAGGGTAGCCTCAGTGTGTAAGCCCCAACATCAGCCAAAATATGATGAATCTGATTCCTTCCATAACCAGGATATGTTGGACGTATCTTCCAGACTGGAGATCAAATATTTGGTGTTTCGACACCACCTATATTAGTCCTTACCGCATGACATTAAACTACACAGATCAACCAGAATACGTGGGTTTTGATTCCTGAAATAACCAGGATACATAGGACACCTCATAATGGATCAATCCCATCCTTGAAATATTAGCTAACTTCATAAAAGGGAGCATGTATCGAAACACTTGGTCATATGGTTTCAGCATATAAGTGACTGCTCATTACTGCAAAATGATGAAGAACCTTGGATACATGCAGATGGATTCACAAAAGAGATCCCAATCCATCGCACATAAAATAGAGTTAACCTATAACAATTTTTTAGGGTAACCAAAACCGTATCAATATTAGGAATAAATTCAAAAACATATCTTAAATATATAATATAATCCTGGAGTAGGCAATAATTCTACCCAAAAGGGTATGATGAGCCTGACCTCCCATCCTCCCAACCAATGTGAGTCCCCAAGAGTCACTAGGCCTGAAAACCCAGATGACCACTAGCCTTTGGAAAGCGGTTATGTACCCAACTATGTATGGGGGAACCATTGGGAGTTTCAGGAAAAAATGAAATTGGTAATTCAATGAGGGGAACCCATTCCACATTATAAAATCCTAGTGAAAAAAAGTTATAAAGTGCCTCCCAAAATAATTCACTAACTACCTAAGGCTTTCATGTTCTCAAGTACGAAAATAATGAGAAATTTATTTTAAGTCTGCTTAAAATACAATTAAATCACATTATCCATTTCAAATATTCTAATTTTCCCTTTAAAACCATAATGGGTTCTTAATAAAAAGACATTCCTTTTCCATGATAAAACCAATGGGTTTCTATCAAAACCATTTTTAATCCATTCTCACAAATAAGGATTTGAAATCTATTCACAATCCAATTTATCAAATCAATTCCATAAATTAAATTCAACAATTTAATTTTCTAAAAAAAATACATCAATTTTATAACAAACCCCCAATTCACTAGAATTGGGGTTTTTCACCATTTTCCATCAAATAAATTTCACAATTAAATTCAAAATTTTAATTTAAACAATTTCTATAAAATCCACAATTTAAATTAAACAATTTAAATTTATATAAATTTTCATAAACACGCCCTAATTCAACAAAAATTGGGGGTTTTCCAATTTCACGCAAAAAAAGTTATTTTTTCCGAAAACACCTATTCAATGGAATTGGGTTTTTAATTGAAAAAATTAAATAAAATTTAATACAAATCAATAAATTGAATTTAAATCATCAGTTGAATTTAAAACAACAATTTAGGTTTAAGATAAATTGTGAATCGTAACGGAACCACTACCAAAACCAACAAATCTCACAAGCCTAACCCTAATCAGGATTTGTCCATGATGAATGATGATCATGAAAACAGGAATCAAACCTAGGTTTAAGATCCCAAAACATATGGTATTAAATCCATAAATCAAGAAGGGGATCCATCGAACCCTAGAGAAAGGGAGAGAGACTGCGGTATAAGGATATCAAGATGAGGAAACTAACCATGAGAAGATATAAGGCCATTCCTCAAGATTTAGATTGCTTTTAAGTTGGACCTGAGGGAAAAAAACACTTCTCAGGAGCTCAAAGGATGGGATAAATCAATTTGGGTTGAAGGAGGTATGTTAGGGACCTAAATAGAGGGTTTAATAATGTTTAATCAAAATTTGGATTAATGAAAACCCATCTACACAGTTTCCTAGGTAGAGGCACACGATTTAGTTAAAACATGCACAAGC
This sequence comes from Viscum album, assembly GCA_963277665.1. Taxonomy (NCBI): domain Eukaryota; kingdom Viridiplantae; phylum Streptophyta; class Magnoliopsida; order Santalales; family Viscaceae; genus Viscum; species Viscum album. Next base: position 1,041,290,129 of record OY728140.1, on the reverse strand, counting down.
CATGGACCAGTTATAAATGGGTCCCATAGTTTCTCTAGAGATGGTTCATGGTTTTTCAAACCATTCATAAGCCGTGCGAAGCCCGTTGTCTAATTTTTTCCATTTTTTGTAACAGGGCACACAGTTTGGAAAACTGTGTGCTAGCCATGTACCAACCATGCATTATCCCAAAAACATCCAAAAATTTTATAATTTCACTCTATTTAACCCCAAATGAAACCAAACCAAATCAATCTTGAAAGGAGGGGTTTAGGAATACCTGAAAATAGTAATGCGATGTTACACCATGGTTATTATTAAAATTGAATGACAAATGGGTTAATCCAAATGATAAGGTTTATAATGATATTAACAAAATTATTTTAGGATTATATTAATAACATATATTTATTATATTTTAATCAATTTAATTTTGGAACCATTTTACATGTTTTAAACACATATTATATTATAATATTTTATATATTTCAAAAAATGACATAAATGCTATTTTATAATAAACAATATTTTATAAAATGATTTAAAATCAATAAAAATAATATATTATGAAAATTGTTTTACATATGGTTTTAAATCTCATGCATATTTAATTTAAGGGGTAATTTTCCTTGTAGAGTAACTATCATGGCCTCTAATGAATAAAACAATTTGTTATCGTAGTAATCATCAAAAGGGTTAATGAAGGGTTAAAAAATATAAGGGACAAAACATCACTTAAAATTGAAATTTTTTATTATATGAGAGTATATAGACCAATCATAATCCTATTTTCAAATTATATAATTTTGGAGCTATTTCACCTTGAAAATTAAATTATATTTATTTAATACTTTAGGTAATTCCAAAAGTGCCCCTTCCCTCACTTTTAAAAGGGAACCCCCTCTCCTCTTTTATACATACTTCAAAAAACCTTTTTTCATAAAATACCTACCCAAATAATTTATACACATACCTAACCACATCCTATAGGCCTTGGTTTGATTATAAATCAAACCGAGGAAATATTTAAGTATAAACTTAGAGAGGTTGTCTACAAAAGATATATGGTTTTTATCTAATCATTTTCATTTTATTTCTTCTTCTACCTCAATAAAATATTCTATAACCATGATGAGATAATAAAATAAGTATCATACATATATGTGGATGTTATTATGTTAATTTAATAACCTATATCCATCTTATATTCCATTATATGGGAAACAAAACCATCATTCTTGTGTATGGAAGACCACCGCCTTGTGAACCGATGTAATTCATTTTCTATCATAACCTCTCATGGATGGTTATAATGTTGGATTTCATGTATATATATATATTATATTAATTACATAATTATAATTATTTAAAGGTATGATATCATCTATTTTATTACCTTTCCATTCATTGAAAATTAATAATGACATTTGTGCATATGTGTCGACTAACACCTCTATAAAGCGATGTGATTCATTTTTCATCATCACATCAGATGGATGATATATATAATTTTATTTGAAAAAAATAAATTAAAATTATTATATGATTATAATTCTAGAAAGATAAAATAATACTTACCTTTTTCTATTATGATTGTTGAAAAATGAAAATGTTACTCATGCGTATGTACGACCTTCCATCTCGATGATTGTAACATAGTTCATTTTTCATAACAATAATTCATGGTTGGTATTAAATGTATAATTGATGTATAAAAATTGTAATTATGTAATGAATAATTTTATGTGGATTATTTAATATTTATATCATTGTAGATAGTTAACCAACCGATGTCATTGCGAACATATGTGTCGAATTTCATCATATTGTATCACATTATATAAATTATTTTGTACAATGACTCGACATCTCGATATGATCATTTCCTAAAGAATTTATTTAATGTGTCACAAAATCCAAACAATAATTAAATTCAAGGCTCGATGCACCATGTCAATCCAATGGATCTCCACACTGCACACATGCAAAATTCATGTGCGCATCAAGAGTTTAAAGCCACGATTGATTTCATCATGTAAATAGGATAAATATTCCATATACGTGAGTCATGGGAACTGGTTATATGACATTTATTTGACAGCTTACGACAATATCCATTCACCCTTTTGTGTGTGTCCATGAGATGAAAGGAACCTTGGTCACGCTATGAAATCATACATCCATGAACATGTTACATATTGAAGTTGAGAAAAGATACTACCCCTGAAAATGTTTTTACTTCATCACAAGATTCATCGTTGAATACATGAAACATCAAAGGTAAGAAAATCGAATGTACTTGGAATTGTCTCCACGTCGTCGTGAGATCCACCAATGAACATGTGGAGCATCAAAGTCAGGAAAAGAATCTATCCCTGACAACTTATGCATGTCATCGTGAGATTCAGAATTGATAATGTGATGTGCCATAGGTATACATGACAACTAACCAAGATAAGGTGTGTGTTCCATCACAAGGTCTCATATTGATCATGTGACACACCCCTAGAAAACCATGGTCCCCGGTGATAGCCGAATGAGAAGCCCTGAGGCCATGTGGTTTTTCATTGGCATGTTCCTGACAAACCACCCAAAATCCTTCATAAATAAAGGGGATAATAAAATTTTAAAGGGAAAGACCCTCAGTGGTCATAGTGATCATGTGACAGGTCATCATTGGGAAGAATAAAATCCCTAGATGATGTCCAAACCATATCACAAGATCTCCGAGCCTTCATCACAAAGAATGAAGAAGATAACCAGGGGAAGGTGAGAGGGGTCTGCAGTCGCTGGAAGACATGTGGAGTTCCCCTAAAGACACAAGATGCACCATGAACTATCTGGTGCATCTCGAAAAACCCCTTTGGATCATCAATCGCACCACATGGAAGCCTTTGGTCATGTTCGGTCAACTCTGCAGTTCTCTAAGGATAGACGCATGGTTTTTTCCACAATATACTTGTGCACTCTCATGTGATCAATATTAATCATGTGATACACCACTAGAAAATCGAGTAAAAATAATAGATATTACTCGAGCAAACTCACATACATCCCAACTCTTATCGCATAAAACAAAGGGAATCAAAATAGAGGAGTCAAGTGGGGTCTGCAGTCACTGAAATACATGCGACGCACACCCCAAGTGACACACAGTGCACCGCAAGTCCCAAAAGACCTGTCTAGTTCATCGTGCAAGGTCCCTCAATCTTGTTAGCCTCACTTCATATAAGTCCTTGCACATGTAGAGAAAACTTTACAATTCTCTAAGGAAAAACAAATAGATTTGTCCATGGAATGTTCACGCACCACCATGAGACCCATATTGGTCATGCGATGCATCTCAAAAAAATAGAATAAATATCCTTAGTACCATGCGTACAATCTCACATGACTCCTGAAATTTATCACATAAAATTAAGGATATGGTAAAGTAGAAGGTGATCAGGGTTTGCGGTTGCTGAAGGGAATGCGATGCACACAGCGCACCCTTAGTGTGGTCCCACGAGGCCCCGATTTAAGCCATCTAAGGACTCAAGAATTCCTTTTGATAGTCATTTATATCTCACGAAGACCCTTGGAAATGTTGACATGATGACATGTAAGTCCTTTTAAGTGAAAGTCCTTAATAGTTGGCAATAATCCGATAAAGGACTAATAGACTTGCGGCCGCTAAAAATTAGGCGGTGCCCTTGACGTGGTCCACTGCAAAGACTCACAAAACCGTGTAACGTTAGATCCCATGTCGACTCCAGCCTGGACTCATGCCAAATTTCCCACACAAACTGGAAATTATGTGGATGGCTACATCTATAAATTCTCAACTTCAACTCGGAAAAAGGTTTTGGTGGGTTGTTTTGTTGGTTGGTTGATCGAACGCTAGAAGTTTAGATCCAGACCACCGCTATGTACATTGGTGCTCAGACTTCGGGCTTCTGTACACATCTGATCATGCGACCGGTCAAATTTATTTTAGATAATACATCAATGGACCACCGAAGAAGTCATTCTATAATCATAAATCCCTCCAAATGATTAATAAAATATCACACAAAGGAATTATGGTGAGATATGAAAATACCATATCACATGTCCTCCAGATCACATGAGACCCAAAAAAACTAACACTGAACCGAACCAAGGAACTCGCAACACAAGGGGAAAAATAGGATTCAAAGTGGAAAACCCAAGTGGAATACATGATCACAGACCTCCGCATGTTTCTTATGTGTCAATCAAGAATACATGACGGTACTAAGTCGTGCCACCCGGACCTCGTGACATCCCTTCGACATGTCATTTGGGATATGCAGAACACTTCAGACATGTCGAGACAAGTCTTGAGGAACCTTCGAAGGAACCACTTAGATCTTATGAACCCTATGGGTTTGTCACCCCAGACTAGAGATGTCCTCTGGATGCATTTCCTAACTCATATAATGACACCCACTCATTTTAGTTTAGTCTCATCGACACATCTGGTCATGGACATCCAGCTCTCACGGCGTACCCTCAGGACATGTCATCCTGGTCCCACGATGTCTCCTAGAGGTGTAAACCAAGACATGAGACACCCTCTGGACATGTCAGCCTAGTCCCATGATGTATCCCTGAGGTGTCAGCCAAGATACGCGACACCCCTTGGATCACGCTACCATGACTTTCACGAAACCCTCCACATGTGTTGAGACATGTCACGTGATGACCTCTAGGGTATGCCAATGGGATCATACGACACCTTCCAAATAAGTAGGACTATTCACCAGGGTAGACTCATTGTGTAAGCCTCAACATCTCCAAGAGAACTACAAGGACTCTAATTCCCACCATAACTAGGATACGTAGGGCTCCTCCATAAAGGCTTGATCTTCATATCAAACACTCCAAGGACAGCCCCAATACGTAAGTCCCATATCCATATGCTATGAGGATGATCATGCAACCCCCCTTGTTTTTCACAATGAGAAATTATCATGCGGGCTTAGGGGGATGCAACGAACACCTCATTGGGCATCAAATACCCATTCACTAGGGTAGCCTCAGTGTGTAAGCCCCAACATCAGCCAAAATATGATGAATCTGATTCCTTCCATAACCAGGATATGTTGGACGTATCTTCCAGACTGGAGATCAAATATTTGGTGTTTCGACACCACCTATATTAGTCCTTACCGCATGACATTAAACTACACAGATCAACCAGAATACGTGGGTTTTGATTCCTGAAATAACCAGGATACATAGGACACCTCATAATGGATCAATCCCATCCTTGAAATATTAGCTAACTTCATAAAAGGGAGCATGTATCGAAACACTTGGTCATATGGTTTCAGCATATAAGTGACTGCTCATTACTGCAAAATGATGAAGAACCTTGGATACATGCAGATGGATTCACAAAAGAGATCCCAATCCATCGCACATAAAATAGAGTTAACCTATAACAATTTTTTAGGGTAACCAAAACCGTATCAATATTAGGAATAAATTCAAAAACATATCTTAAATATATAATATAATCCTGGAGTAGGCAATAATTCTACCCAAAAGGGTATGATGAGCCTGACCTCCCATCCTCCCAACCAATGTGAGTCCCCAAGAGTCACTAGGCCTGAAAACCCAGATGACCACTAGCCTTTGGAAAGCGGTTATGTACCCAACTATGTATGGGGGAACCATTGGGAGTTTCAGGAAAAAATGAAATTGGTAATTCAATGAGGGGAACCCATTCCACATTATAAAATCCTAGTGAAAAAAAGTTATAAAGTGCCTCCCAAAATAATTCACTAACTACCTAAGGCTTTCATGTTCTCAAGTACGAAAATAATGAGAAATTTATTTTAAGTCTGCTTAAAATACAATTAAATCACATTATCCATTTCAAATATTCTAATTTTCCCTTTAAAACCATAATGGGTTCTTAATAAAAAGACATTCCTTTTCCATGATAAAACCAATGGGTTTCTATCAAAACCATTTTTAATCCATTCTCACAAATAAGGATTTGAAATCTATTCACAATCCAATTTATCAAATCAATTCCATAAATTAAATTCAACAATTTAATTTTCTAAAAAAAATACATCAATTTTATAACAAACCCCCAATTCACTAGAATTGGGGTTTTTCACCATTTTCCATCAAATAAATTTCACAATTAAATTCAAAATTTTAATTTAAACAATTTCTATAAAATCCACAATTTAAATTAAACAATTTAAATTTATATAAATTTTCATAAACACGCCCTAATTCAACAAAAATTGGGGGTTTTCCAATTTCACGCAAAAAAAGTTATTTTTTCCGAAAACACCTATTCAATGGAATTGGGTTTTTAATTGAAAAAATTAAATAAAATTTAATACAAATCAATAAATTGAATTTAAATCATCAGTTGAATTTAAAACAACAATTTAGGTTTAAGATAAATTGTGAATCGTAACGGAACCACTACCAAAACCAACAAATCTCACAAGCCTAACCCTAATCAGGATTTGTCCATGATGAATGATGATCATGAAAACAGGAATCAAACCTAGGTTTAAGATCCCAAAACATATGGTATTAAATCCATAAATCAAGAAGGGGATCCATCGAACCCTAGAGAAAGGGAGAGAGACTGCGGTATAAGGATATCAAGATGAGGAAACTAACCATGAGAAGATATAAGGCCATTCCTCAAGATTTAGATTGCTTTTAAGTTGGACCTGAGGGAAAAAAACACTTCTCAGGAGCTCAAAGGATGGGATAAATCAATTTGGGTTGAAGGAGGTATGTTAGGGACCTAAATAGAGGGTTTAATAATGTTTAATCAAAATTTGGATTAATGAAAACCCATCTACACAGTTTCCTAGGTAGAGGCACACGATTTAGTTAAAACATGCACAAGCCATGGACCAGTTATAAATGGGTCCCATAGTTTCTCTAGAGATGGTTCATGGTTTTTCAAACCATTCATAAGCCGTGCGAAGCCCGTTGTCTAATTTTTTCCATTTTTTGTAACAGGGCACACAGTTTGGAAAACTGTGTTCTAGCCATGTACCAACCATGCATTATCCCAAAAACATCCAAAAATTTTATAATTTCACTCTATTTAACCCCAAATGAAACCAAACCAAATCAATCTTGAAAGGAGGGGTTTAGGAATACCTGAAAATAGTAATGCGATGTTACACCATGGTTATTATTAAAATTGAATGACAAATGGGTTAATCCAAATGATAAGGTTTATAATGATATTAACAAAATTATTTTAGGATTATATTAATAACATATATTTATTATATTTTAATCAATTTAATTTTGGAACCATTTTACATGTTTTAAACACATATTATATTATAATATTTTATATATTTCAAAAAATGACATAAATGCTATTTTATAATAAACAATATTTTATAAAATGATTTAAAATCAATAAAAATAATATATTATGAAAATTGTTTTACATATGGTTTTAAATCTCATGCATATTTAATTTAAGGGGTAATTTTCCTTGTAGAGTAACTATCATGGCCTCTAATGAATAAAACAATTTGTTATCGTAGTAATCATCAAAAGGGTTAATGAAGGGTTAAAAAATATAAGGGACAAAACATCACCTAAAATTGAAATTTTTTATTATATGAGAGTATATAGACCAATCATAATCCTATTTTCAAATTATATAATTTTGGAGCTATTTCACCTTGAAAATTAAATTATATTTATTTAATACTTTAGGTAATTCCAAAAGTGCCCCTTCCCTCACTTTTAAAAGGGAACCCCCTCTCCTCTTTTATACATACTTCAAAAAACCTTTTTTCATAAAATACCTACCCAAATAATTTATACACATACCTAACCACATCCTATAGGCCTTGGTTTGATTATAAATCAAACCGAGGAAATATTTAAGTATAAACTTAGAGAGGTTGTCTACAAAAGATATATGGTTTTTATCTAATCATTTTCATTTTATTTCTTCTTCTACCTCAATAAAATATTCTATAACCATGATGAGATAATAAAATAAGTATCATACATATATGTGGATGTTATTATGTTAATTTAATAACCTATATCCATCTTATATTCCATTATATGGGAAACAAAACCATCATTCTTGTGTATGGAAGACCACCGCCTTGTGAACCGATGTAATTCATTTTCTATCATAACCTCTCATGGATGGTTATAATGTTGGATTTCATGTATATATATATATTATATTAATTACATAATTATAATTATTTAAAGGTATGATATCATCTATTTTATTACCTTTCCATTCATTGAAAATTAATAATGACATTTGTGCATATGTGTCGACTAACACCTCTATAAAGCGATGTGATTCATTTTTCATCATCACATCAGATGGATGATATATATAATTTTATTTGAAAAAAATAAATTAAAATTATTATATGATTATAATTCTAGAAAGATAAAATAATACTTACCTTTTTCTATTATGATTGTTGAAAAATGAAAATGTTACTCATGCGTATGTACGACCTTCCATCTCGATGATTGTAACATAGTTCATTTTTCATAACAATAATTCATGGTTGGTATTAAATGTATAATTGATGTATAAAAATTGTAATTATGTAATGAATAATTTTATGTGGATTATTTAATATTTATATCATTGTAGATAGTTAACCAACCGATGTCATTGCGAACATATGTGTCGAATTTCATCATATTGTATCACATGAACTTAAATGATTAAGTAATTGAAAATAACATGATATTAAATAAAATAAAAAAATAATATACTTGAAAATTTTTATTTTGAAATTAAATAATTAAATTATTTTTATTATTCAAGATAAAAAGGAATTTATGTGATGAGTCAGACTCAAGGTAATGAACTCTTTACCTTAGAAACTTTGTTTTAAATGTTTTAAAATTTTATTTAATAAATATTATTATTCCATGTCCATATTCTTAAAATTATTTAATGGATATATTAATATGAAAATAAAATAATTATAGAATATATTTTATGAAAATTGTGACTTTTATTCAATTGTTTTCGAAAGGAATATTTTTACATATTTTATAGGGAATGTTTTGACTTTCTCTATAAAAGGAAAAAGTATAGTTATATATATAAAGGTATGTGGTGTAAAAATTCATTCCTTGCACTAAATATTATTTGATGTTTGGATTCCTTTACAATAATTTATGTTTTATTCAAATAAAACCCCTATTTCCCTTTGTTTTGGGTATTTTGGTTTTAAAGATGGTTTTTGAAAAGGAAAGGGTATTTTGATATCTGGAAGTGTTTTTCATACAGGTTAAAAAGAGTTTTTCAATGGATTTATGATGAAAAGTGCAGTCATAATTTTTTTTATGTTTTATAAGTCACTTGATCATTATATATGAGATGTGGGTGATCTAGATATATCTTATACGAATGGGTGATTCTGATACAACTTATAAAAATGGGTGAGCCTAATATAGTTTATATGAACAAGTGAGCCCAATATATCACAAATGAAGTGTGAGACCCATTATATCTCACCAATTCATTGGGTAATGTTACTTGTTTATAGTGGTAAGATGAAGGGTGTTAACCAGTATGGGGTCTCCAATGGGTTTAACTAGGTTCCAGTTTTTTCTAAAATGGGTTATTAATTTAATGCTCTAAGTCACATAAAATGGGTTTTTATTCACATGATATGAGTTTTAATGGTTTTATTTAATAAAAAAGGTTTTTTTATTTCATGTGGATATGATTTATTTCTTACACTCATAAATTATATGATAAAGGTAAAAAAAATTATGGGTTTTGATGTCTTTCTTTGGGAAAATGTATTTCTTTTATGTCCCTTAATAATCTTTTTATACTCATTATACATTATAAAATGTTTTTCACTAGTTTTTAATGATTTTTAATCACAAGTATTAGGTCAAGATGAAAATTGTGAAGATATCTCATGAAAAGAAAACATGTTATATTATAAAAGTTTTAATTTGTAGGGAAAATGGATACTAAGTGAAAGTGTCAACTTTGTGATATAATATTTATTTATGTAAGGGTGATGACCTAATTATATAAAACACTAAACCATAAATACACTCAAATGTAATAGAGTATATTATAGAATTAAAACTCAATATTATTTAATGTTTAAGTTCAAGTCCTTATATGTGATTTCACTTTTTTCAAATTTAGATTATATAATTGTTTTGTATGAATTAATCAGCTCATTTATTCTTTATAACAATATGAAATGATCCATATAATCTAGAATGTTTATTACCCTATCTCATCCCCTCTCTTAGGGTTTGTGATGTATGTAATTATAAAATTTTTAAGAATTAAATGATATCGTATATACAACTTAATTAGATAAATAATCAATTTTTTAGTTCTTAAAAAGTTTTTTTTAAATGAATAAAACATTAAAATGTATAATATATATGTAATGGAATAAAATTACTCATACATTGTACTTTAAAATAAGATTATCATAATAATGATGAGATATATATATATATATATATATATGAAAATGGAATTTGGGATAAGATTCACAATATCTATGAAGGATGTAACATTTTGATGTAGGTAATGCTAATAACTTTTCAAAATATATTAAAGGTTTCCTATCTTTCTCCATATGTGAGAATTTTTGGTGTTTTAACTACATCAATGAGTTTATAGGATCCTTATGGGTCCTTGGACATGATATCAAGGATATAGAGACTGTGAAGAAAATATTGAGAAGAATATATCCATTCCAAAATCTAAAAATCTCAACACATGATGAATATAATTTACTATTAATTTCCCATGATGATTTTCCAAGTATCTCGGTTTTATATGAAATGAATGAGACTATAGAGGATGAAAATTTATTCATAAAATGAGATATATCTTAAATAAATGGGTAATATTAATATCAATCATAATGAGGGAGGTACGAAATATGTGAGTGATGAATAACACTCACAGGTTCCTAGAAATATCATATAAGGAGAAATATTCTTAGAAGGAAACATCCAATGTAATACCTTAAATATGGATAGGATAGACACCAAGTAGTATAGTGTCTAAAGAGACTTTTAATATATGATATTGACAATAAATTCTTCAAAAATCGGGAAAGGAAGTTTCCCCTTGAACAAAATGGAATGTATGTAAATCGGCCGGGAAAGATGATTCAATTGATGATCCTAGTGTTTAAAGTTAAATATGATTAATATTTATTCCTAAATAATGAGAAAATGGTTTTTAGAATGATTCAAAATTTACTTTTATATTTTTTGATTATAAATTAAAAAAAGATCATATAAATGGTTAGGTTGATCGTAATGAGGAGGCTGAAGGTATATTTGAGAAGATAGAAATTAATATGATAAAGAATATATAAGGCCCCAGCCTTAAACCTTACTTAATCTTGAGTTATTACAAGATTACACGTTGAGGATCTTTTCGGGTTTAGAGTTTTAGAGAATTAGATCATAAAACTTGGGTTACATTCCACATATAAACAAAGTGGTTACATAAAGATAGTATTCTTCATTCCCATCAATGGAAACACATTTGAAATAAAACATGGATTCTTTTTGACACATCCTTGACCCTATCATCTTATCATGTACCTTTCCCTTGACCTGTGAAAAACATTTCAAAAACTTGGGATGAGCATAAAAACTCAGTATGGGTTATAAAAACATGGAAAGGAATCATGAGTTCATATATACATAAGAATGAAATCATACTTTACCCATAAAACATAGGCACTTTAACATACCTCATAAAAACATGAATAAATCATATAAATCATAATACGTAAAGGTAACTTGAGGCATTCATAACATTCTTACATAGGGGGTAACCCTCTTGGTTACGTTTGGAATACCCATCACAGTATATTCCCTAAAATCTCTTCGGTGAAACCTTAACGTTTCACTCCTTCACGTTACCCAATGCATTGGAGAGCTATAACGGGCTCACCCGCCCTTAGTTTATCACGGAACCACCCGTCTTCATAATAATGCCCAAGTACCATAACATAATCATATCACATAAAACATGCATAAAGGAAACATAGAATTTCCACATTTCAATCACGAGATATCAATACAACACATTGATATAAAAACATTATGAAAACCATTTTCAATACCAAAATAAAAGAAAAGTAAAACATGGTATTTAATTTTCTTTTAAAAAAAAGGTATGGCTTGTAGAGGAAGCCGAAACTCAAATAACGGTTACGACGGCGGAGAAGTCGTTGTCGCCGCATACGTATGACAAAAACATTCCCTTTTGTCGTTTAGTAAACGCTTCGTATAAAAAAGATTCCTTTTGAATAAACGTAAAAGTCAAAGGGGTTTATACACCGTATAAAAGAAAGTTGTGTATAAAATAAAATATGCCTCAACGAAAGGAGATTGAGACGAAGTCCCATACAAAGATAATTTTTAAAATAAAATAGATACATTATGTGTATTCACTATAAGTAAACATAAATAAAGTACAAATACAAGATACGACATAATAATATAATGACATAATTTGAAAGTAGGAGATTAACCCAAAGAATGGAAATTGGGTTAAGAAGTTCCCATACCTCGTATCTGACTTGACCCGACCGTTCTTTAAACTCCTGAATAATAAACTTTAGTTAATCTCTACTTGATTATGAATCTTTTCCAAGTTCATTATTTCTTTTATACCATGTTATGAACATCATGAAATCATTTAAGTTAATAATGTTCATTTTGTCGGTATTTGGTTCTTAAGTCAAAAATAGACTTCTTACACTTACATGTTGTTAATTTGGTCAATGTTTCATTATATCCAGAATGGTATTCATGATGTAGATATCATATATGTCATATATATCCAGTACATACATGTATTTAAAATATTACATAATCATTTAGAGGTAAGAAATGAAATGCACCGTTCATGGAGACGGTAAGCCGTACGTACGCATGAACGCTACTTTCATTTCTTTGTCATATTAATGGAATTAAAACTAAATGAGAGGTATGTATATTTTAATTCCAGAATTATATTCATCATTTAGATATATCATTAATTATATATATCCATTATATACATGTACTTTTAATAATAAATTACATTTGGGGAAAAGAAATGAAATGCACCGTTCATGGAGACGGTAGTCCGTACGTACGCATGAACGCTACTCTCATTTCTATCTCATACTTTAATGGAAATAAATGATAATGATATATAGGTATATTATAATTCCAGTATAACATCATATATAATAACTTTAAATCCATCCTTTACACGTCCCACATATGGCATTAACGAATCACATCACTTTGAGGGGGCGGTAGTCCGCACTTCCTTAAGTGAAGATATCGCGTATACCCATAATGGAAGCCATAAAGGTAAGACACAAATGAAAAATACAGAAGCATAAGTAAAACATAAACATATTACATATCATATATAAAAATAGTGACATCATAATGGCCACCTTTGAAGGTGTTAAATGAGTATTGAACAATCATCGTTTCGGGAGGCAGAATTTCGCCATCCACGGAAACCGTATGTTCTTTAACCATTTGATGTAGTTGTGTGAGAGTGTAGCTCAAATAAATCTTATAACAACATCCTAGTATATTGAAGATACTGGTGTTGTTACAAAAGAAGTAAATAAAAAGAGTTTAGGGGGTTGGAGAAGAAAAATAAAACAAATGAACATGAGAGAATGAAATACCTTAAAAAGTGTAACTTCTTTTGGTTTGAGCCTAAAGGCTTCCTTTGAAAGGATTCTGCCCAAAGGGAATCCTCTAGGATGAGGAGAGGGATGTGGAGAGAGCAAATGGGCAGGGGTTGGCCGAGCCAAAGGCTTGAAGAGTGTGTGAAATAAGGTGGAGGTGGGGGCCTTTTATAAGAGGAGAGGAGGGGCACTTTTGGAAAGTAAAGAAATATAACTTTGTTTGAAAATGTGTTTCGGTTTTAAAAGGTCCCACATTGATAGAATTCGTGGATAAGGTGATAAGGATTCGAAATCCACTCATCCAATTGGTTTTGGCCATGTGTATGTTTTAGATTTTACATTATCTTTCCATTTTATTTTAATCGTTAAATAATGATGTCATCACTGCATCATTATTATGTCGTAAATAATTTAATTTATTTAATGTCTAAAAATTATAAAAAAAATACTATGATATAGGAAATCTTTTTATCTTTCCAATGACTATTTATAATCAAAATTTGGGCTTGTATAACCCCACTTAAAAATTGTTTTCGCAAAACATATTATGTTTGTGTCATTTTCACTTTAACATTTAATAAAAAGTAATTTATGTTATTTCCCAACAAAAGTGGATACATGGGGTCCCCAAGTTAGGCCATGGCTTGTCTTGGTCGGCCATGACACAACCAATGAGGTTGGGACATGTGTCTAAGTCATTTTATATTATTAAATCATTATTTATACATTAAACTACCCTAATTACCACTAATCGCGATTAAGAACTTAATAAGTTACTATTCACCAAAAAATTATTATAATCTCATTGAACCACATTTTACTTCTTAATGACAACCATGTATGTCGGATTTTCAAAATTCAATACACATTAGTGGTAAACTTTAATTTAACTGAAAAAAACAGTTTGCTTGATTACCACTTAGTGGTTTCACTATTCATCAAAATTGAAGTTTTTCAGAAAATTACCAAAAATTCACTCTAAGCTATATTTGATATTACGAATTCAAAAATGAAGTCTATTTTACAAAATTCAAATCATATAAGTCACATTAATTAATTTAATAATTAATTCCCGCTGCCAGAGCAAATAGCGTGTTTTTACAAAACAATAAGTATCAAAAGATTGACACCAGTTTAAGTCTAATTTCAAATCGAAATTGATTCCAATGACCACCATTGGATAAAATGGTAAAAATAGATTCTAATTTTACTTAAAAACCAATTCAAAACATAATCTAATCATATAAATAAATTAGATCAAAAAGAGGTTTTGAATTAAAATGCAACATTTTACACTATTCATAAAAAAAATGAACTTTATCAGAAAGGTACCAAAAATTACACAAAGTAAAATTTGATGTCCCGATTCTTAATAAGAGTTTTATTTGGTCCAAAAGAATGTATAAGAGTGATCAAAACTATATTCAATGACGGTTCACCATTAAAAGGTGATAAGTGAACCTTTAGTGAAAATTAGAGTATAAAAGCCTAAAATTGAACTCTTTCCGTATTTTAAGCCTTTATCTTTTATTGGGTAAATGTAAAAACATATAAAAACATATCTATTCATATTTTAGTAATTTCTATTCATTCCCGCCAGTACAACGACTACTTGTTAACTAACATTTTAAAAAAAAATATTATTTTATTACTAGTGTGCTACGTAAGTTTCAAAGAAACTCATCGTTGCGTATCGGGTACGCTATCGAACATAGCAACCCCTTTTAATTAAAATTCATATTTAATTCTCTAATATTAATAAATATGAAAATTATTTATTCTTTAATTACCTGGGATGTTACATCCTTCCCCCCTTTTGGGAATTGCGTCCTCGCAATTTTATTCACTTATCAAAATAAGTGGGGGTATTTATCCCTCATAGCATTTTCAGATTCCCATGTTGCCTCTTCAATCATGTGGTTTTTCCACAAAACCTTTACCTGGTGAATCACCTTATTCCGTAACACTTGATCCCTGTGGTCAAGAATCTGGACTGGTTGTTCCTCATAAGATAGGTTCTCTTCCAGCTGAACTACCTCTGGGCTCAAAACATGAGATGGATCTGGCATATTCTTTCTCAACATCGAAACGTGAAAAACATTGTGTACCTCGAAAGATAGATCCTTCCTCTGGTTATCTGCATAACTCTTCTGCCTACTCTGAGCTATTCTCATGTGTTTCTGAATCAACTGAACTTTTTCTGCCATCTCTTCTACCAATTCTGGTCCCATCAACTTTCTTTCACCCACTTCATCCCAGAAAGCTGGAGTTCGACACCGCTTCCCATATAATGCCTGAAATGGTGCCATCTGTATACTCGAATGGAAACTATTATTATATGAAAACTCAACCAAAGAAAGATGTTGGTCCCAACTTCCCTGATAATCCATAGAACAAGCTCGTAGCATATCCTCCAATGTCTGAATTGTTCGTTCTGACTGCCCATCTGATTGAGGATGAAAAGCTGTACTAAAATTTAATTCAGTACCCAACGACTTCTGAAGGCCTTTCCAAAAGTTAGAGGTAAACCTGGGATCACGATCTGATACAATGGAGAGAGGAACTCCATGTAACCTGACTATCTCCTTAAGATACAAACGGGAAATTTGATCTAGATAGAAAGTATCTCGTATAGAAAGAAAATGAGCAGATTTAGTCAAGCGATCAACAATAACCCAGATTGCATTATTACCTCGAGATGTCTTCGGTAATCCAACAACAAAGTCCATGGATATATTCTCCCATTTCCACTCTGGCACTGGTAAAGGCTGAAGCATCCCTTTTGGTAACTGCCGATCTGCTTTAACCTGTTGACAAGTCAAACACTTCACAGTAAAATCAGCAATATCACTTTTCATTCCATCCCACCAGTAATACTCCCGCAGATCTCCATACATCTTAGTACTGCCAGGATGAAAAAACAACTCATTCTTCAACTGTGAATCACAAGGCACACATAACGTCTTCACAAACCTTAAAACACAAACACAAACTTATCCAAGAACTCATGGAAATTTTTTTCATAAGGTCCATGAATACAGTAGGTGCATTGGTTAACCCAAAAGGCATAACTACAAATTCATAATGGCCATATCTAGTACGGAACGCAGTCTTCGGAACGTCTGCTTCTTTTACATTCAACTGATGGTACCCCGACCTCAAGTCAATCTTCGAAAAATACTGAGCTCCCTGGAGCTGACACCACTTCATTCGATGGCCCAACATCTGCTGAAGTAGTTGCAAAGGATTTCAGCACCCCTTTATGCTTGTAGTCTAACTGCTTCCCATCACTCAAGCTCCTTGTCGGACACTCGTTTGCATAGTGACCCATCTCATTGCACTTATAACATTTCACTAACTGTAAATCAAATTTATTCTTACCTTCACCTTGATCCTTTTCAGTGCAATCACGCGCCTTATGTCCCATCTTACCACATCGGTAGCACTTCCCAGAATTCAGAAGACATTCCCCAGCATGCCTTTTGCCACATTTATCACAAACTGGAAACTTAGTTTTCTTACCATCAGACTTTTTTGAAGAATTCTTACCTTTCTCTTGCCACCTCGGTCTCTTCTTCTGCTGGTTGTTATAGAACACTTGGTCATCGATAAACTCCATTTCCACCTTCTCAGCACATCGAAAAAGCTTTTCATAACTTTTAAACTCTCGAGAAGCTAATGCCCTTCGATACTTTGGCTTTAATCCTGAGTAAAAACGATTGATTTTACTATCAAGGTCCCGAATAAAATTTGGAGCATACCTTGCCAATCGAGTGAACCTTTCTTCATAGGCAGCCACTGATTCTTCCTCTTGCCTCAATTCCAAGAATTGCTTTTCCATCCTAAGTCGAACAGCCTTAGGAAAATACTTCTCAAGAAACATACCTTTGAATTCATCCCAGTCAAGAGCATCAATCTCATCGGCATCCCTGATATTTTTAACCATAGACCACCACTGATCTGCTTCACCCTCCAAACGGTAAATAGCAAGACTAACCTTTTGATTGTCTGAACACCCCATGACATCAAAAATCTTCTCCAGTGCTTTAATCCACCCTTCAGCTTGCACAGGGTCAGATGATCCTCTGAATGATGGGGGATGTTGCCTCATGAAATGTTCCACCACTGACATGTTCTTCTGCGGTTGATCTGGCTGATCTCGTGCATGGATACCACCACCATTTATAGCCTGAGTCAACTGTGCCATCACTGCAACAAACTGTTCAGTTCCGATTCCAACCATCTCAGGTTGCTGATTTGGAAGGTTGTCTTCCTCCTGATGTCGTCCCAATATAGCTGCTTTGTTTCCCCTACGGAAAACCATTCTGAACATGGAAATATCTTAGGCGAAGCAACATGGTAATCCGTAAATGCTATATCATTTCAATCATATTATAATTTAACACTTTTCTAACTCCTAAAGTTGTCTAAACCGACCTCTGATACCAACTATAAGGCCCCAGCCTTAAACCTTACTTAATCTTGAGTTATTACAAGATTACACGTTGAGGATCTTTTCGGGTTTAGAGTTTTAGAGAATTAGATCATAAAACTTGGGTTACATTCCACATATAAACAAAGTGGTTACATAAAGATAGTATTCTTCATTCCCATCAATGGAAACACATTTGAAATAAAACATGGATTCTTTTTGACACATCCTTGACCCTATCATCTTATCATGTACCTTTCCCTTGACCTGTGAAAAACATTTCAAAAACTTGGGATGAGCATAAAAACTCAGTATGGGTTATAAAAACATGGAAAGGAATCATGAGTTCATATATACATAAGAATGAAATCATACTTTACCCATAAAACATAGGCACTTTAACATACCTCATAAAAACATGAATAAATCATATAAATCATAATACGTAAAGGTAACTTGAGGCATTCATAACATTCTTACATAGGGGGTAACCCTCTTGGTTACGTTTGGAATACCCATCACAGTATATTCCCTAAAATCTCTTCGGAGAAACCTTAACGTTTCACTCCTTCACGTTACCCAATGCATTGGAGAGCTATAACGGGCTCACCCGCCCTTAGTTTATCACGGAACCACCCGTCTTCATAATAATGCCCAAGTACCATAACATAATCATATCACATAAAACATGCATAAAGGAAACATAGAATTTCCACATTTCAATCACGAGATATCAATACAACACATTGATATAAAAACATTATGAAAACCATTTTCAATACCAAAATAAAAGAAAAGTAAAACATGGTATTTAATTTTCTTTTAAAAAAAAGGTATGGCTTGTAGAGGAAGCCGAAACTCAAATAACGGTTACGACGGCGGAGAAGTCGTTGTCGCCGCATACGTATGACAAAAACATTCCCTTTTGTCGTTTAGTAAACGCTTCGTATAAAAAAGATTCCTTTTGAATAAACGTAAAAGTCAAAGGGGTTTATACACCGTATAAAAGAAAGTTGTGTATAAAATAAAATATGCCTCAACGAAAGGAGATTGAGACGAAGTCCCATACAAAGATAATTTTTAAAATAAAATAGATACATTATGTGTATTAACTATAAGTAAACATAAATAAAGTACAAATACAAGATACGACATAATAATATAATGACATAATTTGAAAGTAGGAGATTAACCCAAAGAATGGAAATTGGGTTAAGAAGTTCCCATACCTCGTATCTGACTTGACCCGACCGTTCTTTAAACTCCTGAATAATAAACTTTAGTTAATCTCTACTTGATTATGAATCTTTTCCAAGTTCATTATTTCTTTTATACCATGTTATGAACATCATGAAATCATTTAAGTTAATAATGTTCATTTTGTCGGTATTTGGTTCTTAAGTCAAAAATAGACTTCTTACACTTACATGTTGTTAATTTGGTCAATGTTTCATTATATCCAGAATGGTATTCATGATGTAGATATCATATATGTCATATATATCCAGTACATACATGTATTTAAAATATTACATAATCATTTAGAGGTAAGAAATGAAATGCACCGTTCATGGAGACGGTAAGCCGTACGTACGCATGAACGCTACTTTCATTTCTTTGTCATATTAATGGAATTAAAACTAAATGAGAGGTATGTATATTTTAATTCCAGAATTATATTCATCATTTAGATATATCATTAATTATATATATCCATTATATACATGTACTTTTAATAATAAATTACATTTGGGGAAAAGAAATGAAATGCACCGTTCATGGAGACGGTAGTCCGTACGTACGCATGAACGCTACTTTCATTTCTATCTCATACTTTAATGGAAATAAATGATAATGATATATAGGTATATTATAATTCCAGTATAACATCATATATAATAACTTTAAATCCATCCTTTACACGTCCCACATATGGCATTAACGAATCACATCACTTTGAGGGGGCGGTAGTCCGCACTTCCTTAAGTGAAGATATCGCGTATACCCATAATGGAAGCCATAAAGGTAAGACACAAATGAAAAATACAGAAGCATAAGTAAAACATAAACATATTACATATCATATATAAAAATAGTGACATCATAATGGCCACCTTTGAAGGTGTTAAATGAGTATTGAACAATCATCGTTTCGGGAGGCAGAATTTCGCCATCCACGGAAACCGTATGTTCTTTAACCATTTGATGTAGTTGTGTGAGAGTGTAGCTCAAATAAATCTTATAACAACATCCTAGTATATTGAAGATACTGGTGTTGTTACAAAAGAAGTAAATAAAAAGAGTTTAGGGGGTTGGAGAAGAAAAATAAAACAAATGAACATGAGAGAATGAAATACCTTAAAAAGTGTAACTTCTTTTGGTTTGAGCCTAAAGGCTTCCTTTGAAAGGATTCTGCCCAAAGGGAATCCTCTAGGATGAGGAGAGGGATGTGGAGAGAGCAAATGGGCATGGGTTGGCCGAGCCGAAGGCTTGAAGAGTGTGTGAAATAAGGTGGAGGTGGGGGCCTTTTATAAGAGGAGAGGAGGGGCACTTTTGGAAAGTAAAGAAATATAACTTTGTTTGAAAATGTGTTTCGGTTTTAAAAGGTCCCACATTGATAGAATTCGTGGATAAGGTGATAAGGATTCGAAATCCACTCATCCAATTGGTTTTGGCCATGTGTAGGTTTTAGATTTTACATTATCTTTCCATTTTATTTTAATCGTTAAATAATGATGTCATCACTGCATCATTATTATGTCGTAAATAATTTAATTTATTTAATGTCTAAAAATTATAAAAAAAATACTATGATATAGGAAATCTTTTTAGCTTTCCAATGACTATTTATAATCAAAATTTGGGCTTGTATAACCCCACTTAAAAATTGTTTTCGCAAAACATATTATGTTTGTGTCATTTTCACTTTAACATTTAATAAAAAGTAATTTATGTTATTTCCCAACAAAAGTGGATACATGGGGTCCCCAAGTTAGGCCATGGCTTGTCTTGGTCGGCCATGACACAACCAATGAGGTTGGGACATGTGTCTAAGTCATTTTATATTATTAAAGCATTATTTATACATTAAACTACCCTAATTACCACTAATCGCGATTAAGAACTTAATAAGTTACTATTCACCAAAAAATTATTATAATCTCATTGAACCACATTTTACTTCTTAATGACAACCATGTATGTCGGATTTTCAAAATTCAATACACATTAGTGGTAAACTTTAATTTAACTGAAAAAAACAGTTTGCTTGATTACCACTTAGTGGTTTCACTATTCATCAAAATTGAAGTTTTTCAGAAAATTACCAAAAATTCACTCTAAGCTATATTTGATATTACGAATTCAAAAATGAAGTCTATTTTACAAAATTCAAATCATATAAGTCACATTAATTAATTTAATAATTAATTCCCGCTGCCAGAGCAAATAGCGTGTTTTTACAAAACAATAAGTATCAAAAGATTGACACCAGTTTAAGTCTAATTTCAAATCGAAATTGATTCCAATGACCACCATTGGATAAAATGGTAAAAATAGATTCTAATTTTACTTAAAAACCAATTCAAAACATAATCTAATCATATAAATAAATTAGATCAAAAAGAGGTTTTGAATTAAAATGCAACATTTTACACTATTCATAAAAAAAATGAACTTTATCAGAAAGGTACCAAAAATTACACAAAGTAAAATTTGATGTCCCGATTCTTAATAAGAGTTTTATTTGGTCCAAAAGAATGTATAAGAGTGATCAAAACTATATTCAATGACGGTTCACCATTAAAAGGTGATAAGTGAACCTTTAGTGAAAATTAGAGTATAAAAGCCTAAAATTGAACTCTTTCCGTATTTTAAGCCTTTATCTTTTATTGGGTAAATGTAAAAACATATAAAAACATATCTATTCATATTTTAGTAATTTCTATTCATTCCCGCCAGTACAACGACTACTTGTTAACTAACATTTTAAAAAAAAAATATTATTTTATTACTAGTGTGCTACGTAAGTTTCAAAGAAACTCATCGTTGCGTATCGGGTACGCTATCGAACATAGCAACCCCTTTTAATTAAAATTCATATTTAATTCTCTAATATTAATAAATATGAAAATTATTTATTCTTTAATTACCTGGGATGTTACAGAATAAGTATATTATGAGGCTATTGAATGAATATACATATTAAATTGATTGAATATATAAAAATATTACTTGTTCATAATATATTTTATATTCTCAAGTAGTTATATAAGGAAAATATAGAGAAGTGGTAGACATCAATTTGAATATCAAAGAAAAAATATAATTAATGAACTTAATGATTGAATTGACGTGTAGGGAGATAAAATCAATACCCTTAAGGAATAAGTAGTTATGTTAAAAAAAATTGGAATCCAAAATTAAAATATAGAAACTATGAAAAATGATAATTTTGTAATGTTGAAGGATGAACATTTTTTAATGAGTTGAAAGTGGATAAAGGAATTTTTTAAGTATAATTTATGATAAAAAATAAAAAATTATTAGTAATAAATGAATCAAATTTGAACGAAAATAATATATCACTGAAATACTGAGTAAAGTGGAAAAAGGAAAAAAATTTGTTTACTTTATGTTCTAAAACACTATATTCAATAGTAATCTATTATCCAATTACATAAAAAGATGTAATAAATGTGTAATATGAAAATAAAAAGATATTCCCCATAATCACATCCCAATTATATGGTATTTTTGTCACACCATGACCTATTATAATGATGCATTATTTATATATGAGGTGTGGAACTCAAAGGTAAATATTATATGAATTGACTATTTCCTATAAATAAAATAAAAAATTCATATTATGGATATTTATTTACTAATATAATTTTGGGCATACATCTAATGATCATAGGATTATATGAATTTGAAACTTATTTAATTGTTTCTCATGAAGGATTAAAATAAAAATTATAAAAACAATGCTAATTAATAATAAATCCTAACCATTTAATATGGAAGATGATTTCGTTACAACTTATGTTGAAAAAAATTAAGAGTGGCTCAAATATATCACAAATAAACTTGAAATATCTTGAAAATAAAATTAGTATAAAGAGAAGTAAATAATGGATAAAATTTTAGTTTTGGGTATTAATTACAACATCATGTCTTACTTGGTAGTCAATGCTCATCACACATGATAGAATATTTGGGTTTTTTGGAGAATATTAATAGTCATGTTGATGATATTTTCATATTCCTAAATGATTTAGCATTGAAAATCAAAGGTAGTGGTAAGGAAAATCAAGAACAATATAAATTTAAGAATACCATTATACTCTATAAAGATGAAATTTTATACAGCCTCATGATCATGAGTTTTCTTTGTGACTATATACAAATGTATTATTCACTCTCAAGGTATACTTAATAAAAGGAATTGATATTAATTCCCTAATATGAGAACATATTACTAATTACAAGCATTATTATATGTACAATAAGGAAAACACATATGTTGTTATTCCCTTCAATTCACAAGTATGATAAATTTTGAGCTTAGTTTGTCTATTTTGTGGTTCAAATAGATTTATATATTTAGGGGTTAAAAATTTTAATTTTCATGGAAAAAATTCTTGGATAATGGTTTTAACTCATGATATAGATTAACTATGCTTTACTATGTAAAATGACTCATTTAGTTCAAATTGTTATTTTCATAGTTTGTCACAGTTTTTCTAACTATGTGATTCACTTGAAAAACCATGTGGGTGAATGAGATTAGTCTAGAGTATGTCATATAGATTGAACATTGTTTTTCAAACCATGAAAATATTCCCATAAAACCAAGAAATATTTGTTAAAATGGATAGTGAAAACCATCTGGTTGATGCATGATTTTTCTAACTATACAGGCTAACCACGTAACCAAATTTGAACTTCTATAAATGGAAAATTACTCATATTTACTTAGTAATTTTAAGTATAATTTCCTAATAATCCATTATTATCTTAAACTATAAACTTTATAAAACTTTATGGGACTCTCCCCTCATTTTTTAGTGATTATCGATTGATTTGGGTGGATCTCTTCACAGTACATTCCAATTTCCTCTCAATTTCTCCTATTTTCTCTAGATATATCCTTGATCTATTTTCTCCTTGGTATATTGGAACCCATTTGGGATGTGAGAACTGGATCTAAAGCATTTTTTGCGTAATTTATTAAATTATTTATAGATTTAGGATTTTGAGTATTAGATCTCTTCATTTCCATTCATTGAATTTAGTGGCGTCGATTTTTCCTCTATTTTTGAGGTAGGTGTCTCTTTTAAATGGATTAATTATCATGGAAAAATTAATATTCATGTGAAATAATTTCATTTTGTAAAAATAAATTGATTGTTTTGATGTTGTTATAGGAAAAATTGAAATCCATAATTTTACTTGGTCTTTGATGGAAACAAGAAATGTTTTAGGGGGGTTTCTTTGAAAATAGTTTTTGAAGAACTTTCAGTGTTTCATAAAATTATACAAAGAATAATTTAAAATATTGGGAATGGATTGTATTGAATTTAATGGTAAATTTTGGAACATTGGGAACACATTGGGATATATGTATTTGTTGGGTCTTGGGATTCTCTATGTCAGCTAGAGACCATGGATTTCCTAGTTTGATAGACCTTATCTTATGGACCACTTGTACATTATTAGTATAAATTATATAGATGATTGTGTTTTACATACCCAATAATTTTATAGTGCATATATTTCTTTGTAATTTACATTTATTTAAACAAACATGATTTACTACAATGTTCTTAAGTCTTGGCATATATATTTTATCTAAAACGAAAAATAAAAGGGATGTCTTATTTTTTTTTTCATAAAAATTGCTTTATAAAAATATAGTTCTATTTTAATGCTTGAACTAATGGTTTAATAGTGAATTACTTTATATAAATTCATGGATTTATCCTATTAGTCATTTAATCACACCCTACATATGACTTTGGGATCATTTAGACTTGTTTTTGGACTCAGGTACATGGAAGGGTGTCATTTAGCTTGGAGACCCCTCCTAATCAACATTGTCATCTAGTGGTTTTTAATGGTGGTTAACATTGGTCAAATAGAGATAGAAACTTGGTGCATGGTTTTTGATTTTTTCTAGACCATTGGTATTTTGACATGTAAAGTCACATTTTTTTAGAATTCCTCTTTGTACTCTATTTTGGATTTATAATCTTATATAAATTTTCATTAGTTCAAGATTCATATATTGGTGATGTTTAGGGTTAAATCAATCACTTTATTTCCTCTATTTATACCCGAGTTCTTGTTATTATCCCATGTAGATCAGGAAGATGCTTTGGGCCTTATCATGGTCCATCCTGGGTGATGTGTCGGGTCAACCCAGGTTTATTTGTTACCTAATTTTTTAAATTAGATGAAGAAAATAGTTTGTAAAATTGATGAATTCACCAAATTCATCAACAATTTATATAAAATATATACAATATCATGTTTTTAATATATATTTCAAATTTTAAAAATATAGTGAATGGATATGTGATTCTTTTATAAGAGGAATGTTCTTAAAAATAATTACATGTTAAAGAAGAAAAGTACCATTTATTTTATATATTTTATTCATACTAATTTTTATGGCCACATGACACATATAGGAAAATGAGGAGATAGGTAAATCATATTTTTTTATATAATTATAAAATTATATATGGAATAATATTCAATAAAATAAAAAATAAGTGATGAGGTAAATTATAAAATATCAAAATCATGTTGAAAATGAAACAGAGAGGACTCTCATGATTTGAAAATCAATCAATTGAATGAAGTACAACTTCATTGATGTTGATAACTAATTATGAAAACATATAATTAATTGGGATATTTCATTATTTTTAAAACCATATAAAATGATTATTAAATTATAGAAGATCATTTTTGACAACATTCCAAAGAAGCTACTAATTGAGAATGATATATCAAGGAACTATAAAAAAGTGGGAATGAAAGTTGAAAAGTATACACCAAAAAGGTATTTTTTTAGTCATAAAAAACATGACATAATATGAGTTGTTTTATAGAAGGAAACCAACCCATAATTACATTATTATGTTCATATGTAAGTTCTATATTCAAAAAATTGAAGTTACAGAGGGGAAGTATTAGAATATTTCTAAAGAAAATATATTTCTTATATATTCAACTAAGAGTAAAGTCTAAAAATAATTTAGTAAGAGGATAAAAATATAATTTAAGTTAGTGGAATGAAATTAAATTTAGAGAAGTCTAGGAATATATTTATAAATTTATATTTATATGAAAATTGTAATGAAGATGATGGTTATGATACAAATTCTATGGAATATAATAACTCAATGCATTAAGAAGATTCAAAGTTTTAATTAAAATTTAATAATATATTTGAAGTGATTCATTCACTAATGAGATGGAGGAAATAGAGAGTAAAAATTTATATCTATAAAATAATTTCTGATAATATTGTTGTAAAGAAAATATAGTGAATCTTAAGTGACAAACACATAATTTTTTATCACAAGTATTGCTTCAATTTTTCAAATAAAAAAATCAAGGGTGATACACGGGTTAAGGATATGAATAGAAAATATGAATAGATATAGAATAATAAAACTTAATATTTTTTTATTAATCCAAGTGAACATAATGTCATTGGAATAAAGTGTTTGGTCATGAAAAAACATGAGAAACATGAAATTTGATCCAGAATATTGAAATTTTTGTTTACGAAGGCTATTTTGAAATAGAAGGCATAGATTTTGGAATAAATTTTCACTGGTGGTGATATGTGAATCAATTTAATTATTTATAATAATATTAATTTATATAGTATTAAATATATATCAAAGGGATGTGATGGAATTTTTTTAATTGATTTATTAAAGAGGAATATTATATGGATCTACCATTTTTATTTAAACTTGGTGAAAATAAATGAAATTTATTTCTTATAGAAATTTATCTATATGTATTAATGAAGTAGTCACCAGTTTTTATTACTCTTAAGGAATAAAAATATAATGAATTTTTTTTTAAGAGTGGTCGTTTTGATCACAATTGGTGTATAAAAATACTGAATAATGAATAGTTTATAGTACTTACCAATGTTATGACATAATATTCTATGGAAGAGAGTGTGATTTGATAAATTTTAATTATTGATGATTTTAGAGTCTAAAATGTAATTTATTTTTAAAATCACATCTTTACTTAAGTTTCAAGTAAATCCTAAAGTGAGTATACTTGTATCTGTTAAGAAAAATATGCTAAAGAACTATTGAAGGACTTTCATTTACAATATTTTAAAAATGTTTCAAATATAGTTATTTTAGTATATAATCCTTGAAATCATGAATATATAATAGTTATTAATCTAATATTATTCTGTGTAATGATTGGAATGTGAATATATTTTATGGTGATAGGAAATATATCTTTATGCATCATGTTTAAAAGCTTATTTTTGAATAAGCTAAAAGGAAGAGATTATTATTAATATAAAATGAATATAGAGTTACGCTTATCATAACATTGATTATGGGTTAGTATAGGATATAGGATAAAATAATTAGTTGATAGAATATTTATATATAGATAAGATTGGAGAAATTTTTTATAGAAAATCCATAAGTAGAGGACCATTTTTAAAAGTATTATGTGTGTTAGTATGTTTAGAATGACATTAGAAATGAAATAATGTTGTAAAATATTGAAGGAATATATCATCATGATAAAGGGGTATAACCAAATTATTTAAATTAATAAATGGTTTTAAACCCCTAGCTGTTAAGGGAAGATTCCTATAGTGATATTATATGATAATAAATTTTGTTTGAATGTACAAAAAATATAGTATAGCATTCATATATGAATAAAACTAAAATTAGATATAATTTTATCAAATAAAAGGTTCATATTAGAGATATTAATTTAGATTATATGGGAATGAGTTAACAAGTGTAATTTATTATTGAATAACCATTGGACCCACCAATTTCTATGAATAATTAGTCAAATATTATTGTTTAGACATATTTTAAAACATATGTATGTTTTCTGTATCCCCTATATCCCTTTGTATTTATTTAAGAACATGAATACATGTACTTTTATGGGATGAAATCCTTTTTTTATTATCAATGGGGGGAATTATAGAAATTATACATGTGATAATAGTACAAAATTGGATTAGTGGAGAAATATTAACATGTTTTCTCATAGAGTATTATGGAACAAGTCCCATTTCCTGGTAATAAAATATCAATAATTATTGGGGTATAAAATATATGGAGTTAATTATATATAATTTATAAAGTAAGGGGTAGAAAAGTAATCATTTCAGTTCATGGAGACATTTTATAGAGTTGAAGGTTTATGGAATGCATAGAAATGATTCCAAATCTCTTTTTTCTACACTAAGTATTGATTATGTAGACTTTTATTGATATATGATCTATTATATTAGTATTTATATTTTTTTATAGAGTTATGAATATTGGAATTAACTTATGATTTGAAAAAAATTATATGGGGATAATGTTGAAACCTATGTTGTTTAGGAATAGAATGTTGGAAATTAGGTTTTTCAAGAAGATTTTGTTAAAACCAAGGTTGATCAGAAGAGATGAATATCGAGGTATGATAAAAATATGTTTTGTTTCATTTTAATTAGTTTTAAATTATGGTATATGATAGTTTTAATGGATTAAATTAGTTTAGATTTTGTTTTTTAATATTGTTGATTTTTTCTATAATTTAATATAAACTATACCATCATAGTTTTCATGGAATTTATCATGGTTTATGAAAATAAAGAAAATAATTTTGAAAAATAAAGAATATAATTTTCACCAAGGGATCCAATGTTATATAAATACAATAATATGTAAATGTAAAGACCCTCTAATCAATTTCCACCCTAGGACCAAATAATTTATACAAATAAATAAAATAATTTCAATAAATTCATTAAAACTTTCTAAAATATTAACATAAATATACAATTCTCAGGATCTTTACTAAGGAAATAGTATAAATTAATATTATAATAGAATAAAATTTTAATATAGAATACTTTAGAGAAGCATGATAATGTTTTTTATTAAGGTATCCGTTGTTATCATTCAGATAATGATCCCAATGAAGTTAAAATGTCAATGGATATTTAAAAAAATATATTAGTTTTAATATAATAAGATATGCACCTAATTTATTTATTTAATAGTAATTATTAGTCTTATTCGTGATATAGTGTTCAAGAAACTAGAGGTTGGATTATGAAGGGAAACAACTATAGTGGTAAAACAATTTTATAGACCAGTTACATATATAAAAGGAGATATTTAAGATATTTTTGTTATGATATTAATGATAATAAAACCCATATATTTCATAGTTTTTGAAATTGAGATATATAGATACGTTCATATTATTTTTGGATATTCATTTTTTCTCTCATGAGGAGCTTTAATTGATGTTCCAAAAGAGAGATTCAGATTCAGGGTGGGGTAGAATGAATTGGATTTTAATGTGTTCCTAGATATAAAATAACTAATATTTATTGAGGATTTTTTATAATGGATACCCTAGATAAATACTTTGATAAATATAAGAATGGTTTTGTAAATAAAAATTATCTTTAAGAATTTTTGAGTCTAGATGATGTGATTTCGGATTATGAAAAAATCTAAAATGATTAAGATAACATGATAGTTGAATATTCCAAGAGAATTTTTGATGAATAAAAGTCAACAATAAAACCGTTGATTCCATTATTTGGGTAAATACCTAGTTTTCTTGTTAAAAAACTTCACCTTTATTTGATATATGAATTTTTTGGAAAGAATAAGACACTTCCCATGATAATTTCATCACATATTGATTGATAATAAGAGATTAATAAACTATAAGTTCTTTTGATACATAATACAACATTGAAAAGGTATGTTCTAGACATAATGGGAATCAATCCATCTATATCAGTGTATAAGATCTTAATCAAGACTGATGTTAATCCATGAGTTGGGTTCCATGGAATATTGAATTCAAACATAAATTAAGTCATAAAGGATATGGTAATTAAACTTTTAGATGAAGGAATAGGGTATCCAATTTATGATTATTATGAGGTCATCTCAATCCATGTAGTTTCCAAGAAGGGAGGAATAACAGTGGTGACTATTTTAAAGAGTTAACTCATTCTAAGAAGAACCATTACTAGATATAGTGTGTGTGTGAGTGAGTGTATTATAGAATGTGGATTATAGTGTCCAAGAATGATCACATTCCACTATCCATTACCACTATATGTCTAGAAATAATGGATGGACATAAATTCTATTTTTTCTTGGAAAGTTACATAGAATACTAGAAATTTACTATATATTTTAAAAATAAAGATAAAAAGGTATTTAGTAATCTATAGGGAATATTATTTTATAAAATAACACCATTTTGTATGTATGGATTCCCTGCAATATTTAAGATGTGTATGGTTGAAATTTTCTCTAATTTGGTGAAAATTATATTGATTTTTTTGGATGTCCTTTTATATCTTTTATATAAACTTTTAAAAGTGTTTAAAAAATCCTTACTTAGTATCCTGGAGATTAATGGAAGGAGAAAAAAATTAAATTGGGATAAATGATATTTTTTGGTATAATAAGGGATTGTTCTTGGAAAAAGATCACTTAGGGACGCATATTGATAAGCATGAGGTGAAAACTATTATAAACCAATACTAAACCCCATTATTGGATGATATAAGAAATTTATTTAGGAATGTTTGGTTATATAGAATGTTTAACATGGATTAGTCTAAAACGTTCATGACCTATGGTCTCTTTTTTTGACAAAAATCTATGATTTAGTTTTTTTAACAATGCATTAAATCATTTTAATTGATTATGGACTAGTTTATTTCATCACCCATCATAATAAAACAATATTATAATTTTCATTTTGATGTAATGTGTGATTACAATTAGTTTTCCCTTATTATAGAACTAGGGAAAATAAATGACAATTATTAGTATGTTATATATTATCCATGTATGTTATTAAATATAGATCAGAAAATTTACTTGATTCCTAAGATGTGGATTCTTGTTATTGTAAATTATATGTAAAATTATTGTCGATACATTATTGGATCAAAAGAAATGATATTCACTGACTAATCTACATGGAATATTTTTATGATAATAAAAGATGGAAAATAAATGTTCATCCCACAAGTTCTTCCTCTTTAGGAGTTTTATTTTGAAATTAATAATAAGAAGGGAGCTGAGAAACCTATATAAGATCAATAATCAAAAATTTAAGGGATAGGATTTGTACATTCGAAAGGTATTTAGACATCATTCTAAGAGGAAAAAATATTTTCTATGAAGACATATAATCTATAATAGAATTTAGATTTCATGAACTACTTAACAATAAGAATCTTTCAAGAACATGACCCTCAGCCCGGTTAGTGAGGACTCTTCAAGTTAATCCAAGAGACCCAATATAAAATTTGGGAAGAGGAATATTTTTAGGTTCTATAGTAGGTATTGTTCAGTACTGTAATAGCTGGAACTATTCATTTTTTTCACCAGTTTGGTCCTTGAGCCCTTCAAGGCCTCCAGGCCACCCAAGGCTTTTAGGCTAGTAAGGATTTCGGGCCACCTCAAGGCTTTTAGGCCACCTCAAGGCCTTCAAGACACATGAAATGTAGATGAAACAAGATATATTTCCAAGTAATAAGGCTCCAGATAAGGATTTAGATTAGGAAAATTTACCAGAGTATAACTAATCAGAATTGGAAGAATGAGAGGGTATGACATTGCCATCAGTATCAGGCTTGTGCATTTCTACAAAGGATAACTAGTCGACCATCCTTGTGAAGGTGGAGATATTACATTAAGATATTTATTGGGGAGGGTTAGTTAAATGTAGTCTATTTGGGATGAATTACTCTAAGGCCTTCGGGTCATGTAATGTTTCATTAAGCCTACGAGTCTTGTAAGGGTTCCCCTTCAACCCTTAAAAGGGGGATTATAATAAATAAATAAATAAATAAAGGCCTTCAGTCCATTCAGGAAGAATCTTTAAATATATATTTATATACAACAAAAATATGATACTCATGGTAAATTTAAAAACACTAATAATGGGAGGATATATTACTTTTTAATATGGATGATGATGAAATTTTTAGGAGTTTCATTCCATAAGTGTATGCAACATCCATTTTAAATTATTATCATACTATACTTATTAGAGGACATAATGGCGGTGAAATGATAATTTTATTGGTTATTTAATGTGTATTTTCTCCACTATATTAAATGATTCAAAAGTATTTGTGTTAAAATTTGAAAAAATTTAAATGACTAGAATAATTAATGAATGTCATAGATTCTAGAGATAGGTATATTGTATGTGGAGGTGTTAAATTTATATGGTTTTGAATTCATGGGACCACTAACTCAATATAAATGTAAATGAATATAAATTAGTGGTATTTAACCATATATAAATATGTAATGAATAAATTAACCTATTTAATAACAATGAAACAATTATGATGATGATTATAAGGAAAAATATCTTCAGTTAATTTAGGATATAAATTTACACAATCAATGATGATAATTTAAAAATTAAAAATCATATATTTAAATAATTAATAAATATATATAGTAATAGGGAATGAACCATATGTCATCCAAATACTAGTTCAAAATCTTAGGTCTCGATTAAATCTAAAATTATTTTTTTTGGAAAAAATTAATAAAATGTGATTTTTTCATTAAAGTAACATAAACATTATATCCATATAAGAAAAAATAAAATATCCCTATAGGTATGTCACCATATTAAATTATTTCTAGTAATTCATGACTCTTATCAATAAAATTTGAGTAGAATTATTTTTTGGATATTTAATAATTCAATTGGAAGTTTAATGAAGCTATAAAGAAGACATATATAAAATTTAAAGAGAATTAAGACATGAGAGTGAAATCCTATGAGAATTATATGATATTTTAAAATAGAAATAAATCTATCCATGAAATTCATACTAAACATATAGAATTAATAGAAATCTATAATGTTAAATTATTTTGATAAATTGAAAAATTATATTCTAGGAAGATGGGATTCAGATGGTCATAAGGCTTTCAAATTTTATGAATACACTCTCATATATCAATTAAGATTGTCGAATTAGATATATGACCATTTATTATTAACATATAGAGGTTGAGAATATAAATTTATTTCAACTAGATCAAGGATCCAATCACATTGACTATAAAAGAATGAGCTAAATGGAATTCTAATTTATGACTTTAAAGAGAAACTTTTGGGTGGAAACCCAATTATAAGAGTTTTCTTTTGATTTTTTGTTTTATTAATTAATTTCCCCATCCTTTGATTCATTATTAATTGAGACAATTTTTATGTTTATGAGATTAAATATGTTAATAAATACTTTTATTATAGTTTAATAAAGTGGATCATAAGAGATAAATATAAGTAACTTAATAATCAATTTTTTAAAACTATAATAAAATTATTTTGTTTTTTTAATCTCAAACAAAATAATTTAATTTATAGGTGGATAGTTCTAATCAGGTGTGTGTGGGAGGGGGAGGAAATAATCTTCCTATGTAAAAGATATTAATATTATTTTCAATTATTTTTGAAATATATGATCATTATAGAGGTAATGATTTTTTTTGAGTAACTAGGGTCAGTTGAATGCTGACATTACAGTTCTGCCTAGTAAATTTTTTTATAAATATGATGATATATAGAGGTTTTAAAAATTTATTCCATGAAATAATATCCCATACCATTATTATTAAAATTATAGAACTTTAAATCTATTTAAATATTCTAACAGTAACCTTTTTCTTAAGAAAAATAAAAATAGATATATTGTCTATAAAATATTGCACCTTTTTTTAATTCTTTTTAGATTTAAACTTCTATCAACATGGTCAAGGAAATATTTATTTAAACTAATTCAATTTAACACTATTAGGATCACCTTTACATATTTATGTACATTTATCCCAAAAATTATGCATAAACCCTTTATAGGAAACTATGTTATAAGGTTATATCCTTAGCTACCTTTATCTTAGGTAAATTACATAAAAAATATTGAGAATAAGTTTTTGATATTATTGTTCATGATCATAAATGAATAAATCACATGATATGGGGATTTTGGGAATTTTATTTATAGAACAAAATGATACAACACCCCATCATTTAAAATTATAATAATTCTCTATTTCTAATAGATATTTATAAATAGATGTGAGGTGAAAAATTCATTAAAACAATTAATTAAGAGGAGACAAAGATTTGTTTTTATTCATAAATGATTATTGTTTCATTCTTAAAAACACTAAGGGAATAAATGTGTCGAGGAATGAATTTTAAGTTAAATGGTGGAGATACCTTTAGTGATTATTCTACTATTTAAAATAGTATAATCCAAACAAGAAATAACCCTTATTATTCCAAATTTTATTTTTAAAATATTTCCACCCATCATTATACCGTGATAAAACATGATGGTTTTTAATATTAACATAGGTTTTATAATATTATTGATAATATTTTTTGGGGTACTAATCCTTTATTAATTATTCTCTAAATTAGGTTATAGAAATTGATTCATTAAACTATATCGAATTAGGTTTGAAAAAAATTATGAATGGTATGTCTAAGTTAATTTGGATGGATAAACAGATTAGAAGAAACACAATGAAAATAAAATCTAGGAATAATGTTATACATAAGGAATGATGAATTCTATTTATAATAGATTGAAATGGAATCTCTCTTATATTATTGTATAGAACATGATGTAAATTTAATTTTAATTTGTTTCTATAAGTGAAAGGAATTATATTTAAGAGTATCAATACTAAAATATTGAGATGAAGAATTAATTTATTTCAATTGATTTTATTCATCATACATAGAAAATTTTAGACTATTTAAAATAATACTTGAGTAAATGACATATTTTTGTTAATATGGATATTCACAAAAAATATTTCTAAAATATGGGATAATTCAATACATGTTCATTTTAAAATCAATGTTATTTTTAATCATTTTGTTTGAATTATTAAATTAAATTAAAGTATTATGTATGTATAACTGAGCTTTTAATAATCATAAATAAATTATAATTCAATTGAATAGAGATGTCATACATAGTGACATAAAGATATCATCTTTATCTAATAATGAAAATGTATAAAAACTATATATCATAGATAACAATAATTTCATAATGTTTTATATTACAAATCAA
Organism: Viscum album; assembly: GCA_963277665.1. Classification (NCBI taxonomy): domain Eukaryota; kingdom Viridiplantae; phylum Streptophyta; class Magnoliopsida; order Santalales; family Viscaceae; genus Viscum; species Viscum album. Next base: position 1,041,254,596 of record OY728140.1, on the reverse strand, counting down.
TGGGAATAAGGAAACACAATCATTGATTATGAGAGAGGATACTTGATATGAAATATGTATATTATATTTAAATAATGTCTAGGTATTTATAGACTTTTTATTACATGTGAGGTTATAATAGGGAATTCTATTTTTGAAATTACCCAATACATTTAAGAGTTAAAATACATATCAATGGTATAGATTTGTCACCACCAATGTTAAAATCATCTAAAACAATATGATATTATCACAACTAGTGATAAAGTATCTACTTATGGGATAGCCATTTTTGAGTAAGTAGAATCAAAATTTCCAAGGATGGATGACAAATAGTTAAACTAAATTGAAGGAAATCATAGTTTAATTTTAATGAAACCTTATGATATGAAGATATCATGGAAAGATAATGATAATTTTTTTGAATAATTATTAAAAATTTCTACCATATTCTTTAACATAAATATATGAGTATAAATGATAAATAATTTCATAAGATCATATGGTAGAATAGAGTGACATTTCTTGACGTTATATAGGGGAATATAATATAAAAAAACTTATAATTTCTAATCACAGGTAAAAAAATATATTTCTGGAGTTGGCATATGATTAGTGGCATGTTCTATAAGGTTATTTGTTGTTATCATAGGTTAGAGGTGATGTACAAATTATTACAATGAGAATCACCATCAATGAGAATATAGAAAGTGACATTGTCTTCTTTGATATTTAATATTATAATATTGTGCACGGTAAAATGAATTAATTATAGTTGAAAATTTTCACTCTCATAATTATTATAAAGATTATAAATATATCAAAATAATAAGGAACGGTCTAGAAGGATGTCTCATAAGTGGATGCTTGAAAAACCATTGATGAATGAAAGAGGGTGTGAGGAGTATATATAGCTACAGGGAATCCTCTAGTATTAAGAATTATACTAAATATAGAAATTATTCAATGAACTAAATAAATAGAAACATTCCAATAATAAAGGAATATTTCTAATGATCATGGGAATTTTAGCAGGGAGAGAGTAGAGTGAAGATGTAATAATTTTGATGTTGAAAATTACACATATAATGGACCTGAATTTATAAGGTACATGTATATACATCATAACAAGAGATAATATCTCATGTATATATAAAATAAATATGAATTAATTGTATGAAAATTGGTTAAAGTATTAAACTTATAGATTTAGAGAATTACCTTTTAGAGATATGTCTTATAGGAGGTAGAGAGATGGTGATCATGTTAAACATATAATGAAGATTAATTAAAAATTTTTATTAATTGAGGAGGAATGTATATGTTCATATAGTTTATTCAAAGTGGATTCTACTATAAATTTTTTTGAATTTAATTTAAAAATGGATTTTTACTATTTAAATTTTTTTAGTTAATTCTATATTTGATCAATCACTAGTAATATGATATTAAGGGGGTGGATATTTTGACATAGATTAATATTAATCTATGAACTAGGTTTTTTGAAATTGAATTCTAAATTATGAGGTAATAATTAATTCATTGTCAATATAGTCAATGATTATTTATTTAACTACTATTTATATTGGACAAGAGAAACCTCATAGGGGTTATTATGCTTAAATGTAAGTCTTATGTTAGATTGAGAGGATTGAAATTATAAAAAATGATATTATTAATAATTTCTTATTATTAATTCATCTAATAATCCATAAAACATATATTTTCTACCATGATCTATACACACACCTCTTATTAAATTCTATCATCAAAATATATTATAGTTATTGTAATGGATGGGTTTTCTTATACAATTAAATTGTGATTTATCAGTATTTGGAGGTATTGATAAGATGTTTGAAGGTGGAATAAGGAAAAATGACGAGTTTTGGATATTAAATGTGTGAAATTTCTATTTTGGATGTTGTGGTGTCGACTATTTCATAGCTATAGTCATAGTGATTTGGTATTTTTGTGGGAGTTTAGCCCATTTTGTTTTAAGCATACATGGGTTCAAATTTAATCCTCTATAAGTTCCGGGTGATTATATTTCATATTATGTGTGGATCTCACTATATATTTGTGTATTTACTAATGTTTTTTTAGTTTTATTCTAATAATTACTGTTATATTATATATAGTGATGGTTATCTTAATGATCATAGAGCCCAAAGTTTTATGATGGAATTATTTTATTTAATGAGAAAGGGTGAAATTCCCATTTTTTTGGGGTAGTAGTGGTGTTATGATCTGGTATTATAGTTATACTTTAATTAGTGAAGATTGTCCCTCTATGTTGTGGGGTATCTTCAAAGGGAGTCCAAGTTAATGTGGATATGACCATTTTGGGTACTACCATTCCATGGTAGTATTAAAATCCATTTTTTAAACTGTCAAAACTATAACTATGTTCATGTGGATATATCCATTTTAGAAGGCTATGTTTTTAGATTACGATTTTAATAAGTCTATAATAACAAATTTAAAATTTACTATGATATGTTTTGGGTTAGTAAATATTCCTCTATAAATAGGGGTCTAAAATTATCTTTGGTTAAACTTTATTTCTCTCTATCTCTCTCTCATACCGTACATAACTCTTGGGACATTTTTTTAGAATTTTGGTCATCCATTTGTGTATCCTAATATCATAATTCATGCTATCAATTATCCTTTCATTAAAGGTTATTTTCATTCCCACTTCATCCTTTAACTTCCAATTTTATAGTTCTCTATATTCTCTTCATATTATAGAAATAGGTTTTTCCTCCTTTAGTGTTTTTTGGTAGAATTATTAATGGTAGTTTCTTAAATATGGATTCTATGGAAAATATGTTTATATTTTACTATGGTTTATCCTTGGTTCCTTTATCATTCTATTTTTTTATCATTGAGTATTTGAATGATGTAAAGGATTTCTAAACTCTTTTCTATCTCTTGGAATAATATTATTGATTAGTTTTTTATAATTCCTTCTAATAAAAATCCCATATTATTTGTGAAATGTTATTTGGTCAGGTATTATTATGTTTTCATTGGTTTTGAGGAAGGTTAAACCTGTATGGAATTCACATAAATAATAAACAATCAATTGAATATAATAAACCAAATATGGGTAATTTAGAAGGTAAAGGATGGTAACTTGTGCTTTATGGGATTATGTTCTATTTTCTATGTGCATATCCTCATTGATTGACATTCAATGTTATAATTTTTTTTCTAATTGTTTTTAACTAACTGTATCACCTTTATAATCTGATAATTACTAAAAGATGGTAATAAAAAGGGGAGGTAATGTATTTCTTTTTATTGTTTCTCTACATTAGTGTAGATAAACATATTATTGATTTAATAAAGATATTGGGTATTGTAATTAAATGTGTAAATCTAGTTTGGGTATTGTTTAACATGATATGTTAAATATATTTAATGTATTGGGTGATAGAGGTAATTGGGGTGTCATTATTCTTGGGTGGTGGTGTTGAATTTATATTGTTTCAGTTGATGGAATGGTTAGAGTGGATTTATGATATTATACTGTCTAAATTCTAATTATTCCATGGACTTCACTGAGAAGAATTAGTTGGAGGATGTTATAATTATGGTGAGGTCATAGGATCATATGTATTTTTGTTATGGTAAGAATGGTTTAATGAAATTTTTTTCATTAAATTTGAATAAATAGATCACTTAATAAATGTATTTTAGTTTGTAAACAATTATTTTAGAATAATTTAATGAAAATATTACTAAATGTGAAGTTATTTTTGTGTTGATTCATTTTTTATATATTTTTTTAAGCTATTAATGAAGATTTTTTATGTAAATTGTTGTTTTGATTCATGGTTTCTATGGTTTTTTTTGAAAGTGGTCATGGGGATATTTTATGGTCAAATATAATGAGATATGAGAATTTTTTATCCATGAAATATGATGGTAGGTAAATATATATCAATGGTAATGAATTATGGTTTTTTGTAAATATCACTACTATAAAATAGGTCCATCCCCATGCATTTATACCCATTGTTTAGAAGAACCATGGGTATAGGTGATATATTCTGATCTATATCCATGGTTTTGTTAAAACCATGGGTATAAATTACCCTGATTTCACAATTTCATAAGTATCCCCCATGTGAACCCTCCCCTCCCCCTCCCAATTTCTCATTTCCATCAGGCTCCCCCACGTGAACCCTCTCCTCCCCTCACTGACCTCCACCTCTTGGACCTCTCCTCCCCTCCCCGACCTCGACCTCCTGGCCTCCGCTTCCGCCTCAACATCCCAACCTCTACCTCCCTACCCCCATCCCCTCTCTGCTCCCTCTCCTCTAGTGACATCCCCACTCTCCCCTATCATCTCCCTCTCCTCTGGTGATTCCACCTCCCATCTTGGCTCCCTCTCCTCTGGTGATGCCCCCCTTCCCCCTTATCCTCTCTAGTCACGCGCAAGACCCCCCACAGCTGGACACCCTACATGACATCCCCCTCTCTGGGATCCCTCTCCTCCCACCATTTCTATAAATTTTTTTTGAGGGTTCTTGGTTGGTACTTCTAGGTAAGCATTCATCTTATTTAATTCTTTAATTTCTTAGAGTTTTCGTCTCTCCTATTTCCTGATTTCATTCGAACAAACCCTATGGGTTTTGTGGTTCTAAGATTCTAACTTTGATCCTTTTTTAGGGAATATCATGGATATCTTAGTTCTACAACATGTTTTAGAATCCATTTTTGATAGCAAACCATTTGAAGGACCATTTGGTCTAAGAAATATTGAATACTGGTAAGATATCAATGTATTTCACAACCAAAATTGATGTATTAACATTCTATTTTCAACCTATTTATTTGTAAGGCTCATATAATATTCTCCAGTTCTCTTTATTTGTGTTTATCTGATTGAAATAAAACACTTTATATTTTATTTTATTTGAATTCTTCTTTATGATTATAGAATAAAGGTTATATTTCTACCCATGGAACAATATTATTGAAATTTTAGGCTAAATTTGAATATATACATAAAGAAGACTTAGAACCAAAGATTTGGATAATGCAGAGAGAGGCACTATCAATCATTTTTCATTTTTCCTTTATTATTTTACTACATTTTTCATCCAACCTATTAAGAAATTAAAGGTTTTATTATGATATGTGTTTTCATATAATAGGTCACCCCTTCTAAGTCGTCAGAAAATAGTACGGTGGAGTTTGATTTGGAATTTGATCTCAATGTGAGATTCCCCCTGTGATTTCATAGGAGGTTACTATTTACCTTGAATATTTAATTCAAGGTCAGATTCGTGAAGTAATATAGGTGATATTTTTAATTCTTTGTGATTTACATATGTGAATTATCAAAATCTGATTTTGGGTATGAAAATACTACCTTTCATATGAAAGGTGTTGTGCAAGAGGAATCTTGGTGACATATATTGGTGTTAAAGGTTCAATGTTAATGAACTATTATTCTGGGTTTTAATTTTTATTTAGGGAATACACTTTGAATAGTGTTTTGATTGATTTTAATAAGAAAAGTAGATAGTGTGTCTAAAATAGTTTACAACCAGTTTAATTACATTAAATTGGTATAGTTCATGGGAAAAACATGTTTTTCTATTATTTGGTATGATGGAAATTTAATTTTTGTTAATGATAATTTAAAAAAACAATGAAATGAGTTGTTACACCTCATGGGATGTCATTATGGTTATGGAACTAAAATGACTATGACCTTCAAATGTTTTCATTTTACATCTTGTGTGTTTTTATTTTACATCTTGGGTCCCATTGAGGACATTTCTAGCCACCTTCATCAAGGGAAGTGGGTTCTACATGGGTTTCTGGTATGTTTTGTTCCATTTCAATTCTTTTCTTTTATTTTTAATTTAGGGGTTTTAGTGTTTTGAGTTTTTAACGTTTTTATATTGTATTATGGACCTGTTGCGGTGGTTTCAGGTAATTGTTGTCAAAGGAAACTTGTACATGTATACATAAGTAGGAATATACATATATAAGTTACCCCATATATATATATATATATATATATATCCACTCATGGTCATGTGAATATATATATTGGGGCTAGGCGTGCTTATGTATATATATGAAAAATGAATATGTGTGTAAGGTAAAGGGGTATATGCATGTATAAACATATATGTAAGGATCCCCTTGTACATATTTTTCCATGAAAATATGTACATAGGGGATAAGTGTCCTTATATATGAAAAATTGAATATGTGTGTAAGCAGTAAAGGGAAGATTTGAGTTTCCATCGTCATAAGCAGAGCGCCTTGAGTTTGAGGTAGGTTCCCTTATGAATTTCCGTTTAAATTTAAAGAATCATTTATTGCTTTTATTTTGGACCATGTTTTCGTACTAAATAGTTATATATATTTCTTATAATAATTATCCTGAACAGACTCGAAGAAAAAAAAACTAATTGGCACCAGCAAAATCCAACTGGAAAATTAGAAAATGATTCATATCCCCCCTCACATACAACCCTCTAATTTAATACCCTCACAAAACAGCCAACAACCCCAAACTATATTTAAGTATTAAAGTACAATGATGCCCTTTCCACCAGAAACTACTACCCAACCAGTACCAAATTCCCCTCTCACTACACAGATAACCCCAATAACCCCATATGCCTAACAAAGGGTAAAACTGAATATTCCTAAATGATTATAGAATAAATTAAATTACCCTATACTAAATAGATTAATTAAAACTAACTAGATATAAAATAAATCATATCATGTTGTACCAAATTTAATCATACATAATCAATATAATCCAGTTAGACCTCTCATGACCTGCCTCAATTAGGATTGCATCAAACATAACGAACCAAGCTAAACGATAGTAAACTAAACAAAATAAGATTAAGAAGTGTAAACTCAAAATGAGTTAAACTAAATAAAGTGGAACCATAGAAACCCATAATGGATAGAATGAAACTAAATAAAAAATAGAATCAAATTTTTTTAAAAGAACATTAACAAACTAACCGAACCTTACTGGTAATGTAAATCAGATCAACCAAAATAGATCTCGAATGATCAAAATCAAGAAAATAGAATTCAAATAGAAAAAAAACATATGAAACTAAATTGGAACAAGTCAGAATAATCTAACTTAAACTAATCTGATATTACAAATTATGGATAAAATTTGACCAAATATAATGAATTCAAACCAATATGACTGCAAAAGACTTAAACTAAAATGAACTGAACTAAACCAAACTGATATGTACCAAATACAATCAAATTGAATTGATAAGAACCCAGATGAATGAAATTATACAATCTAATATTAAAAAAACAAGGAAAACTAAATCTAATGAAAATTTCCAAAAAAATTATATAGAACAAAACCAACCCAACATTTCTTGGTTTATGAGAATTCAATCCAAACTAAAATGAATGGAAAAAACCTAAAATGAACCATACATTGAAAATACATAACTAAAACAAAACATAATTGAAATGAAAATAATCAATTGGATTTGGAATGAAATAAATAAAGAAAAATTAAAGTGTATGGAACTAATGTAATGTGATCTGGGACAAATAGAAATAACCAGTATCAACCAAATTAAACTATACACAACATAACCAAGAAAAATAAAGCCTAGCTAAACAAAACCAAAAAAAATAGATGGAACCAAATCCTCTAGAACTAATATAATATGTTTCCTCCTTACTTGCATTAACATGTTTTGACCCATGGGGCATTGTGGTTCTTATATTGGGGCAGTGACTTGTATAGTAACAAGAGTTTGGTATGCTCTATTTTAGTTTTTATTTTATTTTCTTTATCACATTGTCCAATTAGGCCTTTTACTAATTTCTACAGATGAAGGGTAGTTATATTCTGTGAAGGGGGCCAGAAGGGCACTGGAGGTGGCTACATGGTTTTCTTTGTAGGGGAGGCAGATTGAGGTAGTGGAGGGATTAATTAGTGTGTTTCATTTTTTTCTACCTTTGTACTGTGTTGTTTCTTTATTTTCTTTTCCTTCAGTGTGGATGTCTGATGTATAGATGAGTCAAGATAAAATTTTATTTATTTTTTCTATTGTTTAAATTAATTGTTTATGGGTGAAATCATTCTCGAGTGGTGATTCCTTGATGCCCGGACACTTATGCCAGCCTGTGCGTGTAACCCATCCACCTTAGTCCATTCTAGTATTCATATATTAGAGTCTATGTTTGAGCCATGGGTGGGCCTAGGAAACATGGATAATTATGGAGGAATTGGGAATGTCTAGGAATGAATCATGAATTACCATGAATAAGGATTGAGGACATTGGAATTTATAATGAGCATATATGGGATACTATGCAATATATATTGATTCTAGAAATGATATGGGTATAAAAGGTGGTGAAATGGTAATGTGTTGGGACTAATAAATGGAAATTAACATTCATAACCAAATTGATAATGTAATATTAGATCACGATCTACTGTACATTGTTAGAGTTGATGATTAGACTCCATCTCAATGCAACTATAGAAATACATTGGTGCCTAAAATACTCTATCATACACTAGATAGTTTGGTTTGAAATTCCCTATAAAACCTTCATTGACCTCCCATAGGTTTTAGTCAAATTTAATTTCAATTATTTCACTTCAAATCACCATTCATCAATTTCAAGAACTATTATAACCATGAATCAAGTAGGAATATTACTCTACTATTCAAGGTGGATAGACTGGTTCAGTAGGCTAGTGATGGAGAGAAACTCAACCACTATGATGGGTCGAGTACTAGAATTGATTACTCATTATCTAGGTGTGTTTAATATGAGTGTATTGAGTGATAAGTTTCTTCTTATGTCGATAATTATTACCTTTCACTTTAAATTACAATGTAAAAAAAGAGCGACATGTAACAGAAAGGAAACATATAAACACATCAGCTACTGTACATATATTTCTAAATTCTCCCAAGTACTTGAAATTAGATGTCCCAAGACAAGTTTTCATAAATTTAAAAGTCTAGATACTCCTGAATACAGTTTCTGAGTTAACCAACAAATTCATCATCAAAGAATTTGTTCATCATTTTCATGTTTAATACAACGTCCATTGCTTCACGGAATTTTTTTTCTTTATAGTATCCATCCACAACAATCATGTAAGATAGTTCATTGGGATCACAGTTGTTCCAAACCATATATCTGATCACATCATTATCTTTAACAAACATTCCAAACTCCAAGTATCCTTCTATGAAGGTATTATATGTAATTATAAATGTTCGTATTCCTCTACTTGTCATCATGGATAGAATTCTCAAGGCCTCTTGCATGATCCCTTGTATGCAGAACCCTTTTATAATAGTATTATAAGAGACAATGTTTAGTTTTACATTACCTTCTATTATCCCCTTAATAATTCCTTCTTCTTTCCAACTTTAACCTCTCTTGGCATACAAGTTTATCAAGCTATTGCAACTGATAAGATCTGGTTGCAATCCATGATCATAGATAGTGTGGAGGATCTCATGGGATTTAAAAAACATATAGTTCCTAGAAAATATCGAGATCATTGAATTAAATATAACCAAATCAATTCTATACCTTTTTCTTTTCAATTCGTTGAATTCCTTTTCCATGCCCGTCAGAGATCTAAGCTTAAATTTCACAAGAACCAACATTCTAAAAATCTTCAAGTTAAGGAAGATGTGACCATGGTAAATTTTATTTTCAATTATTTATATCCCATTTATTATTCTTACCTTTGTATAAAAATGAAGAATAAATGATTATGATGCTTCTATGGGCTTGAATCCTTTATTCCTCATGTCTAGAATGAAGGATCATGCTGCTTTCTAATCTCCCAGCCGAACCAGTGCATTTAGAAGGGCATTATAAATCTTGATACATGGAGTAAACCTAGTCATGACCATTTCATCATAAATTTTGGGAGCATTATCTGCATACCCACTATGTCTATAGAAAAAAATCAAAATGTTAAATGTTTCTCTATCAGGTTCAAACCCACAACTTATCATCTCCTAAAAAATCAGATTCACATATCTGTGTGTATCCCCTATACAGCACATTGAAAGCATGGTGTTCCAGGTGAAAAGATCATACACATGCCCATTTAATTTCATGTCATGAAGTAAATTCATCATGTCTTCTTATCTTAATTTCTTCCCCAACATTGTTTGTGCAAATATTAGGCATGCAACCAAATTTATTCATCCTGTTGAAAAAAACCAAATCTTTCTACTCCTTCCCCGCTTTACCATGGGAAACTATGACTATTGTGTATGTAATAACATTTTTCCTGATTACCTTAGAAGCCATGGTTTTCATAAGATCATCTCCATCATCATGAAAGCCAACCCTCACATACATTGCCACAAGTTCGTTGTACGTGCAGGAGTCAGCTTTACATTTTTTACCTCCATTTCTTTCAAAATATTAAAGGCCTCCAACCATAGAAATACCTAGTTCTTCTAGAGAAAAAAATTTGGTAGGAAATTTGGTAGGAAATTTCATTCACCCCTTCATTACATGAATGTTTTTAATCTTCATAGGTTGAAATGTAGTCCATCTTTTCATTAAGAGAATCTGATCTTCTTCCTCAAACTGCAACAATCACGAGTTTTGCCTCTTCTTCATATCAATCACAGGGTAGTCTCAAATACAAAAAAAATCAAGGGTTTACTCTCTTCTTAAGACCTTAAAATATAGAGATATTATAGGTTGGGTTCCTCAGATCATCTACCTTGGCCTGTAGGATCTTCAAAAGTAGCAAGGTCAGTCTTCTTTAGTTTCTTCTTATTCTTCAATGCACTAAATGTTCTTCTACAGCAGCATTGGATCAGATTTTATTCTTCAATTCAAAGGATATTCCAGGTACAAGAAGTATCTGATCTCCTTCAATACTAAAATAATACTTCAAAATAGATATCATATTCTCCTTCTTCAATATGAAGAAATTTTTTCTTGTTTAGTGTTGTATCAGGGTCGCTATTTTCTAAACTCACTCTCTTTTTCTTCTTTTTCTATTTTATATATTCCTAGAGGATCACACAAATATGATTTTTATATTTGAATATATAAATACCTTTAATTTTGGTTCCAGGATCTCTTAATAATTCCTTAAATTCATTATGTGGGTGTGTTCCCCATGATCTCAGAATATTCTCATTCTTAATAAATCATTGTCTCCACTAAATTTCTAGGAATAAACTTTCTCATTTTCATTATCATTTTATATCAGACAAAGATATCTTTGATTTATCCTCTCATTGGGTATGATGGTGTTATTCTCAAAACATTTCCCCAAAATACACACCTACCCAATCTTACACAGCTATATGAAAATCATACAGTAAAAATATGTTGCAACATATAACTTTCCTTCACAGCGTGACTGCATTTGATATTCCAGGATATAGACTTTTTCTTGCCTTTAATTCATTGGCTTCATCTAAGTTTAATCTTATTCTTCTCATTATCAGTTTGAATCATGGATTAACAAAGCATCATGATTATATTATCTTGAAAGATAATCAATGCATGGTCACTTTTAATTTCTAGAATAATTTATTTTGTAGTTTTTTCATTTCCATTCATTTAATTTCTCAAAATCTTCTCCATCTTTGATCTTCTTCTCTATAGCTTTGAAAATTTTATTTCTCACTCATTTTTCATGAGTAAAAATACATTTTTTTTATGTTTATATCATTGAGGAACAGTTCAGGCATCATCTGATATGATTCATTCTTTAGAATATATAATTCTCGAAATCTTATATTTTTCATACAATAAAAATCTTGAATTTTCACGATGTTCCTGACTATTATGTAGCTATTAGTATAGACCATAACGTAAGAGTTAAATGATTTTTATGTGGTTTAGTGTACTTCTATGCCTTTTCCAAACTTCACCTCAGTGGATAACACTTGCATTGATCCATCGACTCTTGCGTGGGTCCTTGGGTAGGTGATTACTCTTACATCGATGCCAGGACTCCTGCATGAATTCCAGTACTCTTATGTCGATCCTTGGAATATGTAATCACTCATATGCCTCTATTTGGATGCATGACTCTTACATCGGCTCCACAAGAATCACAGATGATTATTCACAACAACGTCATAGAGATAAAATAATCAACATCATCCACACTCCATGGGTTAAAACTCCTCTATTAAATCATATTGGTTACCAAAAATTGTGCACATGAACTCAAAGAAATTTCTTCATCCAACTTTTTCATATGATTGATATCATATATTCCAATGGAGTAACTTCATTTCATTTCCATAAAATTGATCACAACTATTCCAATGGAAAAACTTAATTTTATTTCTCTGCCACATAAACAATGATGGAACCTACCAACTTCCACTCCTTAAGATGCATCACCAATCCTCATTCATTTTTTGAGCTCAACACATTTTTATATCAAGACTTAGAACTATATTTCATCTCATCAACCATATTAGGGACACTAACTTCCTTCCAAGAATATCGTATTCATCACATATTGACATCATGCATATTTATTCCTTCATTGAAAATGAATAAAAAATAAACACAAAGTGGCTTCAATAGATGCAGGTGTTTGGATTCAACTGGAAGTTTTTTTATCTCATGACATGTTTTCTTTGATGAATCATGGTTTCCTTTTCAACAGTGGAACTCAAATTTATCATCATCGATTTTTTCTGCAACAAGTTCCAAATCTTGATGCTTTCTTCTTTTAGTGGATTATTCGTGTCCCATAACTAAATTTGTTAATATCCAAGGTTCTTAAATTTCAATTTATGGTTCTTTTCCTACTATTTTATCCTATTCTTCTCAGCCTAGTTCATCTCTTACTGATTAAATTTCCATTAATGAGTCTCTTGGGGCTCATCCCACCTCAGCGCAGTTTTCTGGATAGCCTCTTGGTGAGAATTCTTTGAGAAAATCTCTTGTTGATGATCCTGCCTCAGAGTAGTCTTCTATCCATTCAAATCATTCCATTCCTCATAATTCTCATCCTATGACCACATGTTCCAAGGCTGGTATTTTTGAACCTAAATTTTATAATGCTTCTGTGGAACCTAGATCTTTTAAGGATACCTTGTTTAAACCTTTGTGGCATTAAGTGATTCATGAAGATTTTTCATCTTTACTCAAAAATCATACTTGGTATTTTAGTTCTTTTTGTTGGATAGGTGCAGCCTGATCTTGTTTGGATGATGTTTAGGGTCGAATGCTTGTAGCCCATATTAGGCACCAGACCGCAAATTTTGTGGGTTAAGCTATGTGGTGAGCTCGTTGTGGGTTTCAAGGGGCAATACACCCACACCCTAAGGGGTATGAGGGTCGAAGGCCCCCGACCAATATTTTGGGTTAGTGTAGCATCCCAGTTCAGGGGTTACTATAGCAACCCAGTGCAAAAAAGGCTATATTTTTTTACAGGTCGAGGATCTATACCCATAGTTCAATAATCATGGGTATATTATGTATGGTGTGATAATATATACCCATGATTTTGTAAACCGAGGGTATAGATATATTCCCACAAAACTGTGGGTATAGCTCTATACCGATCCCTCAATAGCTCATGGTTTTAGGGGCTATACGCATGGTTCCAAACTGTGGGTATAGGTGATTTTTTCAGTTGTGTATATTCTAAATGACTGAAAATTAATTTTTTATTATGCAAAAACTTTTGAGGAAAAAGTGAGAAACCAAACATGACTTCATTGCCACACAACTACATCAGACCTCCACATCACTGATTCACCATTTCATCACTTCATCACATAAAAACAACAAAATCAAGGCCAAGAAACCATGAACCAAGGCACAAACATCAGACAAGCAGACCAATCCTCAGAGCCAGCCTCCTCAAATGTCCACCGGTGTGACCATCGACACCAGCCCAAATCCTCCCATCAGCAAACTCCAGACGGAGTTCGCCCAACCAACCAGCGACGTGAGATGAACCTGAATCCATTCACAAAAGGACGTTGAAGAAACCAGAACGAAGATCAGGCAGCCCTGATGCCGCACCCTAATCCGCATACAATTCGGCCTTTCCTCCTTCACCTGATGCCACTTTGAAGAAAACTTTGTTGCAAATACTCCGGCCACACACTGCCAAGCCAGAGCACAGAACCCATTGCCGCCCTCCAGAAGGAATGCAGAAACCACAACAAACCTCCCAGAAAACGCTTCCATGACACAGAACACCGGGGTAGAAAACCAAAACCGCACCAGATCTGGACAAAGCACAGATCTGGAACCACCGCTCAGGGATGTCATCGGCAGATCCGATCCAAAGATCCTCCCCAACTGACGCCAGAAAAACCGTCACCGTCATAGAGCGTCGAAGCCAACCTGACCCGGGAAAAAACCAGAGTGAAGCCGCCTGAGAGCTCCGAAGTATGAAGCCAACCGCGAGGCCACCACTGAGAGACACCGATGTCCGAAGCCGACCACTGGAAGCCAAATACGCCACTGAGAAAGCCGAGGCTGATGCGAAGAACCCGACACATAAATTCAACCACATAAATATGAAGCAGTCGTAAAGAGAAAACAATGTTTGAAGTCGACCAAGACCAAGACCGAGAGGGGGATAAGGCCACCACACGCCGGATCTCACCAAGAAGCACACCGAGGAGATGAATCCCAGCTAACCCTGCACTGAAATGAAGGAGGTCGTGACAGGAAACCCTACCTAAAGCAGCGCCCCTTATGATCCCATCTTCCATCCCGCTTCATATTCTAGATTACTTGGTTATGTGGTTGTGGTGTTGAATAATCGTGGGGGTCATGCATTATAGAATGAGGTTGTGAGGATTATTTCTTTCATGTTTACTATGACCTACTATGATGAGGGAAACATGGATATATTCATAGGGGTGGTGAACATACTTGTAAGGAGGTGTGAATGAGGTAGATTTCTACCATGTTTGTGTAGCTCTGATGATGTTTCATTAAGAAAGGTGGATATGTTGTGGTGTAGTGTGGATATAGGGTAATATGGTATGTTATGATGTATTTGTGGATGTGAATAGGATTATGAGGTATATAAATTTTTGGTATGGTGGGAAAATAGAGGCATAGAGTTTTTAATTATTATTTTAGTATTCATGTCTTGATCAATTGCCAATGGGTTATTCTACTATAGTTTTATAGGGACCCAAGCTAAATAGAATTTAAAAAATACATTAATATCATGATTTAAATAATATATTCCACAATTCTCACACATACCAAGGACCTAAATGTTTTGGGTCTTGATTATTATCTACATGATTATCTTATTTCACAACACTTTCAAACATTTATCCATAATCAAGGTCCTCTCAACCCTTTTTAAACATCTCTCATGATATAATCATTTTATGACCTGGGGAATTAAAACATAAGAAATGGGATCACAAATGATAAGTAAGGGGAAAATATATCATGATTTTTCAAATCTTAAACAAGAAGGAGAACATGATGAAGAAAAAAATATCTTAATAAAAGATCATAAGAACATAGATTATAATC
Organism: Viscum album; assembly: GCA_963277665.1. Lineage (NCBI taxonomy): Eukaryota > Viridiplantae > Streptophyta > Magnoliopsida > Santalales > Viscaceae > Viscum > Viscum album. The sequence goes on along the minus strand of OY728140.1, from coordinate 1,041,239,077 downwards.
ATGATAAATGATAGAGAAAAAAAATATCATAACTAGATTTTTTAGGAAGTGTAATATCTATGACTTGACATAAAATATATATCAGTAATCATAAAACATGTGAGCATGATATTAAAGTATGAAATACATTTAAAAAATACATAATCATGAAAACATGACATTTCATGGAAATGAAATACATCATGAAAATATGGCATAACTTGATAAAAACATGAAAATGTGGCATAACCACAAGCATTTGAAAACCTTTTCTACCAAAAACATAAAACTTAAATATATGTAAACAAAAACATTTTGTACATTTTTTAAAATGTGAGAAAACCCATAATTCCCACACCTATGTGAACAAAATTATTTTATCCATGAATAACTATCTAACAAGATATAAGCATAAAAAAATGAATTATATAGTGATCTATTACCCCATATATCATCTTACATACATAATTGTTCCACTTTGAATGAATCATAAACATATATTAATGACCCCATGGAAAATTATGGGTTGAATAAAATTTCCAAAAGCATCACATAAAATAAAAATAAAATATCATAGGATTGAAAAAAATACCATTTTTCAAAAATGAATCAAATAAAAATAAAATATAGTGGTTTATAAAAACATCACTTCCTGAGAGATAAATCTTGGAGGAAAAATATAAGCGAAAATATAAACATTTTCACAAAACATTTTTAGTATTCCTATTATAGCTAAATCAAAAATTACATTCAAAAAGATTGAGAAGGGAAAGAAATTTTTTTTGAAAAATTATTATAAAAAGTTCTAAAATTTATCCTTGAAAAGATAAAAAGTTTATCAAAAAAATTTAGAGTGTAAGATAAAACACTTAATTTTAAAAGGATAGAAAATACTTTTTTAATATTTTTGAATACCTTTGTTTGAAAACTGAAATCATAAAAAGGGTATTAAATTTTCATTTTGAAAATGAGAAAATGGAGTTATGAGAATAATAAAAAATAATCAATATTAGATTTCCCAAAAGAGCATATAATATTAGAGGGAAGGAAAAAATGTATCTAGAATAAATGATTCATTAGTAAGAATGTGAGTCATTCTTACAAAAAATAAACTTTTATTTCAGAAACAATTCTATAAAAGTAGTAGTTATTGATGAAAAGAAACAATATCCCAATAGAATAAATGGGAAAAAAATATAAAATAAGGGAATTATATGATCAAATAAACTTGAAATTTATATTCATATAAGAAATAATATGACCTAATGAATCGGAAATTGAGTCGATGAAACTCTTATGAAATTTGAAAGAAATGAAAAAATGGAGATTGAGAGTAAGATCCTAAAATGGATGTTAAAATATCATGAAATGGAAAATATTTTTATATATGAAATAAATATGATAGTGAATATGTTATATAGAATAATTTATGCACATATCAAACATGTCCCATATAATTGAAAATGAGACAAGGAAACCCTTACCTTTACTAAGGATTTGCACGAAAGTGACTTAACCTCATATATAACAAACATATCTATCATAATAACTAATTTAATATTAATATTCACAACTAAAACTATATATAATTTCTATTTATAATCATTATATAGATGTATATTAGTAATGTTTTACCTATGTTACCACATCTGGTGTTTATAGTTATGATAATTCGTACTAGTTTCATAGGTTCAGTGTCAGTATTTGTTTTCCACTCAAATTTCATCATTAGAAGTTAATTAATGTTACTATATTGGATGAATTATAATGATTTATGATGTTTTAATTTCCTTTTATGAGTGTTTCATTATATATCCATGAAGTTAAAATCAACAATAAACACACTTATGTGATTTTCTTATCCTATAAAATGTGTTTTCTAAATTATTTTGTTAAATATTTATGTATCATTTCTAGAACAAAAACCATATTATTTTTAAAATATTTATATCACATTATATCATTAATTACTTTTCTATAGCCATCCATGAAATAATTTTATGGTGTTGTTCAAGCAGCTAGTCAAACTAACCCAAACATGAACTTTCCATGATTAATGGATGATTATGAAGTTATTTCATTATAATGTCATTATAATAAAAGAATAAAGATCATATTTAGTGTATATTAGTGCAATAAATCATAATTTGAAGGAATTATAAGATTAATTAATGGATATAAAAACATTACATAATATGAATAAATTATTTTATACTTCATAGTTTTCTTTTTTAAGACAATTAATTTTGTAATAATTGTTTATCACTCATATTAGTAAAAGATTATTAAATTTATATTATCATAAAATTATTAATATATTAAAAATAATATGTATCCTTTAAACCCATTATCATGAACATCTATTTAATGTAGTTATGAAATGGAAAATGGAAGTTAATCATTCCATAGAGGCAGTAGTCGACACGTACGCATGGATGGTGATTTTTCTTTCCATAGAATGGGGTAAAGGAATAATTTGGTTTATAATTTCAGAATCTGAAATATATAATAAATATGATATTTATATATTAAATTCCCAAAAATAATTATCCTTGTATGGTTTTTAAGGAAAATGAAACATGTTTTGTCACAAAGGTGATAGTCCACAAAACACACGATTTACATTTCCCTTTTTATTAATAGAAAATGAGGGGTGGTTAATTATTTTTAAATAATTGTAATAACATAATAGTATAATAATGATAATTTTTTATAATTATAATATTATGAAATGAAATTTCAGGAAGAATAAAATCATATACATAAATAGAAAAGAGGAAGGAGTAGTTCGCAATTTATACCTTACTACTTGGATTATGTCCATTTCAAAGGGGGTTAAACCTTTTAGGGATTGTATTTGGAGAATAAAAAAACTCTATATGGTGTATAATAGTGTTTAGGAAAGTTTTGGTGAGGGTTTTGTCTGAACATAATGGGTTTTTGTGTTTGGGGAGATGTGAAAAGGAGTTCCCCCTTTTATAAAAGAAAAGGGAAGTCATTTTTTTAAATACCCAAAACTTTTCAATAATGGGAAGTCACTCTCAAGGAAAGTGTATCAAAAATTGAGAAATAATTTATATTATAATATATAGTTATGGATCTAAACCATGATCACTCAAATAAAACTTTTTTTTAAAACACTAGTCCCTTTACCTCTATAGTTACTCATTTTACCCCTTTGATTTTCACAATGGTAACTCGTTTTTACCTAGGTAATTTATCCTTTATTCCCAAAAATAAAATGGACCATATTGTTTAATTTGGATTAATGATTCTCAATTTGAAATCAATTTCATTGTTTTAATTTTTAATATTGATAAATATTAATTTTAAAATACTAAATGTATAATGTATTAATTTTTTTTTTGAAAAATATAACTTAAGTTATAAAATTTTAGTTATGGTTTTGTAAACTAGAAATGTAAAATAATAAATAAAAATATAAAATAAATATTACTTCTTATAAAATTCTTCCATGAATTTCTAATTTTTACTTATATACTTAGAATCTGATAAAAGCCATATTATTTGTAAAAAGAGTATTTTGCACTATTCAACTAAAAATCAGTCACTTTAGAAAAATAATAAAATTCATATTAAAATAATATTTACATGCTAAATCCAAAAATGAAGCTAAATTTTTTCAAAATCATGTCATAAAATTTGTAAATTTTATTTTAAAAAAACATTATGTATAGAAAAAATGTTTAAATAAGAAAATAACTATTCTTATTTATTATAAATTACGAATTAATATTATGTTAATATATCTTGTTATTATTCAATCAAAATAAACTGAGTTACATGAAATAAATTTCCAATTTATGAAAATAATAATAATCTAAATCTAAATTAAAAAAAAGGATTTTCAAAAAGTATAAAATTTCATGATATATCTATATATATACACATATATTTTATAACATTTTGATATAATCTTAATTTATAGTTATATAAATTTGGATACCAAAACTCCAGTAACCCAGAGTCGGTGTCTTATTTATAAAATTTATATAATATATAAAGGATCTCATCCTGAAGAACTGATCAATTTAATAGTCTTGAAGAATTAGATACATACAGGATTCCCAAATTACATTGCCAATATAAAATACATATCATAGAAAACATTCATGAATCCTTGATATTATTCATAATATCCTTATTCATATCCAAGGGAAATGAAAAGAAATAAAGGGTGATCTTAGATTCTCAATAAGAGTTATATAGCATAAGATATAATATGTAAATAAGGCATAACCAATATGGTAAGGTAAATAATTGAAACATGCGACATTTAATAAATTAACACGAGCATGAAATGCTTCCATAGATAATATAAATGTAGTAATCTCATAGATTATAATAAATAAATTCTAAATTAAGGAAATTATTAATATTAAACTTCATGATATGAGAAATCGTGATATATATACCATTAAGACCTCACAATAAGACAGTTTAATCAATGGGTAGGTAGACATGAAAACCCCATTTAATTTGGAAAATTGATTTGTCTCATGAGACATGTTGATGCATCGAGAGGCTATATAATTCTCGACCCCTCCCATCACTACATTTACAATGAATTATTAATATATTGAACGATCAATTCAATTCATAAACAATATTTCGTATCAATTAATATCCATATTGAGTAATGAATACATATTTATCATGTTTTTACCCTTTTAATAAAATTACATTCATAGAAAAACACTATAAATAGAAATGATATAAGTTTTAAGAAAAAAATAAAATACATGATGAATATATAAGATAAATTTAATGTACAATGATAAATTACGATGATAAATTGAATGTTTCAAGAGAATTTTAATGAAAAAAACTAATAAGAGATAAAAATGACTATAAATTTCTCAGAAATACAAGTTTTGTAATAAAATTGTGTCTATTGGATAATAATGGAAAATTGAATCAAAACATTAACATAAGATATCATTAAAGATTTTTCTTTATAAAATAGTTAAAATGTTTAAGAATAATAAAAAATTCATAAAATGGATATGGTAGAGGGAAAACTTTTTAACATAATATATGTTTAAAAAACATTCCTTTTTACTTTTTTGTAATGAAAGTTGAAGATGAACTTTTAAAAAACATTATAAAGATTTCATTAAAAAATTTTAAAATTCTAGGATAACATAAAATGTACTTTTGTTAAATAAAAAGTACTTTTGTATAATAATTTTTAAAAATATATCCATGGAATTAAAATATTCCTCATCAAAAAACAAATAAGACTAACTTTTTTTTAACATTTATTTGCATGATTCAAGTGTCAATAGAGGAAAAGTTGGAAGAAAATATATAAAATAATTAAAATTATAAACTTTAATTGAAACATTAATCATCATGGATAAATATATATTCATGTTAAATACCTAAAAGGCAAAGTATATACACCACATAAAATTATCAGGTTTATAATAGAAAATATGTTTTAATTGAGTGAAAATTGAGATGAAATACCTTACAGAGATCAAATAATTGAAGTGAGAATTAATAAAATAAGTTATTATTGGTGTAAAAATTAAATCCATACAAAAAAACTGTAAATAAAAAATAATACAATCAGAGGACATTTCAAAAATAACCATGGCATAATATAGTAAATGAAGTAGAAGTATAACCCAATGAATTGAAATTAGGTTTTATAGGTTCTCTAGAATCCTATATAATAAATATTTATTTACTATACATAAAAACTATAACCATATTGATATCTATAATATAATAAATGATACATTTATAACATGTTATCAACCATTTGTTAACAATATTTTATTATTATCATTATTTTGGGTATTAACTGCTTAGTTTTTCATGTATTTTTTGACTTGGTAGTCTCATTCCTTGAATATTTATACATAATCTCAAGAATATTACTAAATATTTAAATATAATATATATTACATGTATACATATTTATATTTTTTCCTAAAATATAGAGATAAAAAAAATGAATTACATCGTCCATGGATATGGTAGGTCATGCCTACGCATGAATGCAATATTCACTTTTTAACGGATAGAATGAAAGATAGGTAAATAATAATACACATTTAAATGGAAAGTTTTATATCATATATGTCTTATATATTTATTAAATATATCTTTATTACCATCCATGTAAAGTGGAAATGAAAAAAAAAATGAATCTCATCGCTTCATTGAGGTGGTTGTCCACACATGCGCGTGAGTGACATTATCGTTTTCTAAGGATCAGATGGTAAGAAGGTATATATGAAATTATAATTTATGAAACATATTTATGTACTAAATAATATATATATTCATAATTTATATATTTATAACCATCCAAGTCAAGTGGTTATCAAAAAATTACACCGCCACATGGAGACAGTAAGCCATACATATGCACGATCGATGTTTTCCTTTTTAAAAGGATTTAAATGAGATGGAAATATTTTTTAACATAATAATAAGAACATATAAATAAATCAATGATACTGAAGTTATTATTTTATAATGGGTACAAAACATTAAGAATATGTAGAAGAATAAAAAACATAAAAGAGTCAGCAAAGATGATTAGCCTTTCTTCGATAGACTTCCACAAGATCCCTTTTAATTACCCTTGAAATAGACTTTTAGGAATGATAGAATATCTAATTAGTGGATAGATAAGTTTAGAAGATAAATGATAAGTTTTTTGTCAGTAAATAATGCTCAAATTGGGGTCATGAAAATACATAAGGGGTGTCCTTTTATAAGTGAGAGGAGGGGCTTTCTTAGAATTTATTAAATCATTAAATTAAGATAAACAATTCATCAATTTTAAATGGCGCAAAAATTTTATAATTCAAAGATAATATGATTATGTGTTGAAATAATCTCATCCAATAAAATTTGGGTATGTTTTTGTTATGTTTTCACCCTTATATTTTTATTTTAACTCCTATTAACATTTTTGATAATGACCATAATATTAATGTTTTCCACCCTTTAAGGTTCAACAATGTTACCCAAAGTGGAAAAAAGACAAAAAAATGTACCATGGATAATTTTTTCAACCATATTCCATTCACTTGGATGAATATATTATTTTTATGAATTTTAAATAATTTAATAAAACTTTATTTATTATAAAATATCATTAATATTATTTTTACAGTATTCATTTAATTTGACTTAAAATACATCAAAGAAAATATAGAATTAGAATATAATCCTTTAAAACATCCCTAAAATATCATATGTATCTGTAAAATTTTTGGAACACTAATTTATACAATTTTATTACTTTCCCTATTTTTTAATTCATTTATTATAATTTTTATTAATTGAATAAATATAGTGTTTCGTAATCATTTAAAGTAATTATTTAATTACTAAAATTTTAATATAAATTACCATTATAAAAAAAATTAAAATTTAATCTAAACATTTATAAATTAAAATAAGTTATTTTTATCCCTCTTACAAAATATTGTATATATTAAAAGCAAGAGAATGGAAATTTTGGCATTATTTATTACTTAAATATTATAAAGGTCCAAATCAATATAAAATGGAAACAAAAAGTCAAATTTTAGAAGTTTGAATGATTATGGAATAAATAGATTCATATAATGAAATAAATGGGGAAACATTTCTGAAGATGAATAGGTGAATGGTATCACTCCTCTCAAGGATTTGGGCAATGGTGTCCATGTCACGTTTAAGGATTCTATCACAAATGGTAAGAAAAGGTGATCGACAGTGAGGGTTTCACTCCTACTCCTTCGAAGAGAAGGCCACGAAAGGAATATTACAACCTTCCAAGGATCATCCTACTATATATTCTTCTATGGTTCTAAAAAGGACCAATGAAGAGGCCCTTAGGATCTTCAATCAAGGTAATTCTCAGACTAAGTGGGAAACTACCGATGATTATGATGATGAAAATGGTATGTCGTATTATGATCTCTAACTTAGTTTTTTACAAGATGAGGGAAAGTCCCTTGATTTTAAAATTACCAATTCCTTGTTTACTTTTTATTTCATCTTTAATAAATAGTAATAATCTTATTCTCTTTGTTGGACTTGTTTGGTAGAAATTAATTTAAAAATAAACCCTCAGAATGCGATGAAAAAATGTATTCCAAAAAAATATATTATTAATCTAAAAAATAAACTTGAATCAAAATTATATAAAATGATTATACTAATTTAAATATAATTTATCTTATATTTAATTAATACCATATACAAAATAGAATGTAACTTTTTAAATTTCTTTATTTAAAGAAATTATAGTTTTATAAAAATCTATATTTTTCAATATTCATTGTAAAATCAACATTTTCATAAAAATACCAAAATTTCAACCAATTTTGATATTAAAAGGATAAATTAAAAAATGATATAATTGTCAGATAATGATATTTTAATGATTTTCCATGGTTTTTTTAAACTCAGTTTTCATGCAAAGAAATCTATGAAGGAAATTTATTTAAAGAGAAATATATCACAAGATCTTGGGATTTTACATTCTAGCCCCTTATATGAATTTATCTCTATAAATTACATTACTATGATACAAATAACTATGGATACATTTACCACATCACATCCTTAGGCTCCCACATAGCTTCCCCAATTTTATTATTTTTCCAAAAAAACATTGATCAAATGAGTGGTCTTGTTTTGTCACACTTTCTCTCTATAATTAATAATTTCCCCAAATTTTCCTCATAAGAAAGATATTGATCCAATGGAATGAAATATGAGTTCAGTATATGTGAAGGATCAGGTATATACTTCCTCATGAGAGATACATGAAACACATCATGAACTTGAATGATATTTAGTGTAAGATCAAAATGATAAGATTCCATCTCGATAAGATCAAGAATTTCAAAGGGACTGATATATATATATATATATATGGGGCTCAACTTTACCTTCTTTACAAATAACTTAACCATATTCCAATTATATATTCAAAGAAATACATTGTCACCAACTTTAAACTCTAGGTCTCATAGATGATTTTCATCATAACATTTTTATCGACTTTGATCTTCCCTTATCTGCAATTGAATGGATCATACCTTCTCTACCATTTTCTCACATAGATTAGGTCCCAATAGCTTTCTTTATCCAACTTCATCCCAAAACATTGGAGTTATGCACTTATTTTCATAGAACAGTTTATAAGGATCCATCTTAATGCTCAAGTGAAAGCTATTTTTATAAAAAAATTATACAAAAGAAATGTTATTTATCCCAAACACCTTTAAAATCCCTAGAAAAAGATCTCAACATGTATTATAGAGTTTTAATGGTCCTCTAAAATTAACCAACTATATGAGGATGATAATTAGTACTGAAACTCAACTCTTTATCTAGATCCTATTGAAGGATTATCCAAAACATCAAGTTAATCCTCGAATCCCAATCATATACAATTGAGAGTGGTACTCCATTCAATCTCATAACTTCCTTAATGTATAACTGAGTAAGTTGGTCAAGAGAGAAATCTTCTCTAACAGTGATAAAATGCATTGATTTCATAAGGGCGCTGACTAAAACCAAAATAGAATTGTTCCTTATAAATGTTTTGGGGAGTCTGATGATGAAATCCATGATAATTTTTCCCATTTCCATTCTGGTATGGGTAATGGTTATACAATCCCCGTATACATTTGTCTCTTATCCTTCACTTAGTGACACACCATGTATCGGGATACATACTTATAAATATCCCTTTTTATGTTATCCAACTATATATATTCTTTCAAATGCCTATACATCTTTGTACATCTAGGATGAATAGAGAATGATGATATATGAGCCTCTTAAAATAGATCCTTCTTCAACTCTGGTAATGATGGGACACATAGTTAGTTCCTTAAACTTATCATTCCTACATGTTCATTGTTATACTCATGAACATTCCTCGCCTTCTTATATAATTCCATATCTTCCTTCTACACCTTCTCAATCCTCTCATGATTGGATGGTTGAACATTCATCTGAGAAAGATAATATATTTACCCTTTCCTCAATATTTCAAGATACAACTTCTAAAAATCCATAAATATTGGATCTCTATCAATCCCCATCATTGATAAACTAGCATGATTTTTTTGAGTCAGATAATCAGTCATCTTGTTTGTTTTCCCAAGGTGGTAATATATTATGTAGTCATAATCATTGATCAAACTCAACCATCTTATCTAGAACATATTGAACTCTTTTTATGTAAACATATACTTGATGCTTTCATGATTAGTATATATATCACACATTTCTCTATAGAGATAATGCCTCCATATTTTCAATGAAAAAATTACCGCTTCAAGATCCAAATTGTCATTCGGGTAATTATGATCATGAATTTTCACTTGGTTATATGCATAAGATATCACCATATCATTCTTCATGAGGAAGCATCACATTCTCTTCTTTAATTCATAACTGTAGATCAAAAACCCTTATCCACTATAGGATAGTGTAATCATAAGCACATTGATAAGCCTTATCCTCTATTTTTTGAAACTCTACTCACATTAATCTATCCACATAAACTTTAATCACTTCCAAATGAACTTACTAAGTGGATTAGATAGTTATGAGAAATATCTCATAAATCATAGGTAATATCCATCCAGCCCAATAAATTTAGGAATCTTAGTCACCATGGTTGGTCTAGGTTGTTGTTTAATAACTTTTTTCTTTGAAGGATCCACTAATATAACATCACTTATAATTATATGACCTAATAATTAGACTTTATTATCCAAAACTCACACTTGGTAAATTTTTAATATAAATTATTCTTCCTTAGATTCTTCATCACAATTATCAAATATTCTTCATTCTCTTCCTTGATCTTTGAATATTTAAAAATATCTTCTATAAAGACTATCACAAATTGATCAAATTAATCTATAAAGACACAATTACTTAATTCAATTAATATAGAAGGAGCATTGGTATGATCAAATGGAATTCCTATAAATTCATGATGACCATACCTCGTGTGGATGGTTGTTTTGGGTATATCCTCCTTCTTGACCCTTAGTTGGTAATATCCGGATCAAAGAACAATTTTGGAAAAATATTGAGATCCTCGCAATTGATCAAACAAATAATCAATAAGGTGTATAGGATACACATTCATAATAGTGATTTTTTCAAGTTCTTGATAATCAATGAAAAGACGCATTAACACATCTTTCTTCCTAATAAAATGAATAGGTGAACCCTATGGTTATGTACTTGGAAAAATGAATCCCTTTTCTATATTATCCTATAGTTTACTCTTAAATTCCTATAAATCCATTAAGAAAATTATATATTGAGTGTTTAAAATATATGTAACACCATGTATGAGTTATATTGAAAACTCCATTTCATGATTTGTGGGAAGAATATGAATCTCTTCTAGAAATAAATCAAAAAAATATTGTTTAATAGGTACATATTCAATTTTGAGTTTCTCCCCAAATATTTGAGATAAATATTCCTCATGAATATGTAGTAAAATATATACGATGTAATTTATTTACATTGGGATTTCAAGTTCATCCTTTCACTAAATTACTATTGTAGGATGATTCAAAATATCAAATATAACATCCCTTCCTTGAAAACTGATATGGGATCGATACTGACATATCTAGTCCACGCCCAAAATAAAATAAATTTTAAATAGAGGTATAATAAAAATATTTGTATAAAGAACATTCCCACATACATCAATAAAATAGGATATATAGCCTTGGGATGAAATCATCCTACAATTGGGATTTTTCATTTCCAATTGAACATATAATAGTTTAGGTGGTGACTTGATACCCTTATAAAATTCTTTAGATATAAAAGAGTGGATAGAAATTTAATCAAATAAAATATTTTCACTTCTAGAGTAGATGATAAGTGTACCTATCACCACATCACCAGGAACTTCCAACTTGGCTATAGTAAGTTTATATGCTTGTCCTTTTCCACATGGATTCTTCTATGGTAAGTTACCTTGAAACTTGAGGTACTTGTTTGAATAATGTCCCATCTCTTTATAGATAAAGAACTAGATAGTATTGGTTTCTTTATTTTCCTTACAGTCATTTTCTAGATGACCCTTATCTCCACACTTGTAACAAGCTTATATGTCCTTCAAGAATTATCAAATATTTTTTTTCCAAAAAAATAATATGATTGGAATTGATTCATTCCCTTATTATTTAATGTGTTACTTTTTTTCTTATTTCCTATCCAACCACATAATCTCTTGATTTACCTTGAAGACATAGGATTTAGAAAATTCCTTGTTTATCTTAATAGAACTTGATACTATATTGTCATGTGATGAAAACATTTGAGAAACTAGTTCCCCTTAGAGAATCAACTTAATACCATCAAAGAAATGATCAATCACGATTTCTTAAATACATATATAGTTTTAATCATGCCTGGATAATCATTTAAAGTTAGCTTCATACTCCACCACACTTTCTTTTTCCTTTTGCATTAAAGTGAGGAACTTACTCTCCAGTTCATCTCATTGTTCTCTAGAGAGTATTTCTCAAACAAATCACATTAAAATTTCTCCATTCAATTATTTATATTTATTTAGCCTCTTTAGTACTATGGATCAATGACCAACATTGATCAAAATCTCTTTTCAAATAATACACTGCTAGAATAAACTTTTCTATTTCATTACATCAAAAAGTGAGGAATATATTTTCAAGAGACTTAATTCATTTTTCAGCTACCAATGAATTAGTAGTTTAATTAAAAGATGGAAGATTCTATCACATGAAGTAATCCAACCTAGGAAAATCATGTTATGGAATAATAGGCTACTACATTCAAGAAATTTTATGCATCATAACCATAATAATCTACCCAAATATGACCTTGATTTGCTCAGATCCAATACTATATCTATATTACCTACGAGTGTTGATCCCCTTCCTCTCATTATGTGATATTATTAAATAATGGATCATAATTAATCTCATAGTCATCATAAATATTGATCCATAAAGTAAAAAAGGACTATAATGATAAAAGTTCTTAATTTCAATAATATATTATCATAATTATCATGTTAGATATGTTAATTTATAATCTAATTCCCATGGTTTCTACTATACTTCCTCAGATACCAACTGTAGAGACACAAACTCATGTTACCTAGAGTCAGTTTATATTTTATTACATTAGTATAAGATATAAAGGATCTCATCCCATAGGTTCGATCAATTTAGTAGTCTTGAAGAACTAGATACATACTTGATTTCCATATTAATTTGGAAATATAAAATAAAAATCATAAAAAATCATGTATCCTTGATATTATTCATTATATCCAGCTTCATATTCTTAGGAAACGAAAACAATAAAGGGTGAGCTTACATACCTAGTAATTGTTATGTACATTAGAATCTATCATGATTAAATAAGGCCTAATCATATGAAAAGGTAAATAACAAAAACAATTTTCATTGAATCAATAAATTGAGCATGAAATTCATCCATGGATAATGTCAATGTAGTAGTGTCATAGATAATAATAACTAAATTATTAATGAAAAAATGCTTAATATTAGAATTCGTGATCTAAAACATCATGATACCTACACGGTCAAGACCTTAAACCTGGACATTTTAATCGATGGGTGGGTATACACTGAAAACCCATTTAATTTATCCAATTTATTTGTCTCATGAGACATGTCTATGCATTGTGGGAAAATATAATTTCATCCCCCACCCATCACTACATGTCCAATGCATTTCGCATATATTAAATGATCATATCATTTCATAAAAAATATGACTTATCAATAAATATCTTTATTGAGTAAAGAATACATATTTATCAAGGTTTTAACCTATCAAACAAATAACTTTTATTGTAAAACAATTTATGTAGAAATGATATATGGTTTAAACAATAATAATATCTATGATTGATATTTAAGAGAAATGTAATGTCTAGTGAAAAATAACTACAATAAAGTGAATGTTTCTAGAGAAAGTTAATAACCACAGAATTAATAAGAGATAAAATATGACCATCAATTCATTGGAAATATTGGTTTTATAATTAAATAACGTCCTTTGGAGAATAAGGGAAAATTGAAATGAAATATTAACATAATATTTAATTAAATATTTATATTTATAAAGCCATTAAAATATTATAAAAAAATCTAAATTGTGTAAAACGATTTTGAAGGCGGTAAAATCCATTAACATCATATACGTTTTAAAAAATATTCTTTTTTTACTTTTCCTTAAAAAATTCAAAAACATCCCTTTCTAAAAACATTATTAAGATTCCATTAAAACCTTTTAAAGTTTAAGGATAACATGACCTTTGAGTAAATTAAAAAGAATTTTTTTTAAATATTTTTTAAAAATATAGACATGAAAGAAAAATATATCTGATAAAAATAGATATAAGAGTGGTGTTTCTTTTAAACATTTCATTCCATGATTAAAGTACCAAAAAGTGTAAAATTTGGATGAAAATATGGAAAATCATTCAAATTGTAAACTTTAATTGAAACTTTAATCATAATTAATAAATAGATATTCATGTTAAATACCTAAAATGGAAATTATATAAACCTCATAAAAAATAAATGCATGAATAATACAAAATATGTATCAATGGAGTGGAAATTGTGAAAAAATCTGTTAAAATGATCTTATCATTGAAGTGATAATTACTCAATGAATTGAATATGTGTGAAAAATGTAAATCAAAAAAAAAAAGTGGAAATACAAAATAATAAAATCCAATTTCATTTCAAACATAACCATGGAATAACAAAGTCAATTAAGTAGAAGTATAAACCAATGAATGTGAATTGAGTCAAGAAATCCCTTACCCCAAGTTCGACTTGTCTCGTATGTGCTCTAAAATCCTATATAATAAATTTTAATTTATTATACATACATAGTAGAATTTTATTCTTATATATAATATCATATATGATCCATTTATAACATATTATCACCCTTTTGTTAACAATATTTTATTATTATCATTATTTTGGGTGTTAACTTCTTTTTTCTTCATGTATATTTTTATTCAGTAGTCTAGTTCTTTTTGTATTTCTCATGGTTCAATCATATCCTAAATTTTATTCAAGATATAAATAACATATAAATTGAATATATGGATATTTATAGTCTCTCATAAAATATAGAAATAGCAAAATTAATTACACCATTTGTGGAGATGATAGGTTGCACGAATGCATGAACACTATTTTCACTTTTCAAAGAATGGAACAAAATAAAGGTAAATAATAAATCAACTTTTTAATATCATATTTATATCATATATATCTTATATTTTCATTAAATATATTCTTATTACCATCCATGTAAATCATAAATGGAAAAAATGAATCACATCACATGTGGTGGTGGTAGTCCATATATATGCATGAGCGATGTTATAATTTTCTAACGTATTGGAAGGTAAGAAGTTACATATGATATTATAATTTTAGGAACATTATTATGTCATAAATATTAAATATATTAATCAATTAAATATTTTTAACCATCTATGTAAAGTGGGGATGAAGAACAAATTACATTGTTATGTGGAGACAGTAAGTTGTATATACACACCAACAATATTTTTTATTTTAATAGGATGAACAAGAAATGGAAAATAGTTGTACCATAATCATAATAACATATAAATATGTCAATGATGTTACATTTAGTATTTTATAAAGGGTATAACCCATTAATAGGAATTATAAGAAAAAATAAACTTGAAAGAGTCAGTAAAGACGATTACCTCTTCTTCAGTAGACTTCCTTTATATCCTTTTTAAAAACCCTTCGAATGGTCTTTTAGGAATAAAATTTCCTATAATTCATAGTTAGATATTTTTATAATAGAAATTGTTCAGTTTTAGTCAATCTAGGATGCTTAAAGTGGTGTAAAGAAAAGAGAGAAGGGGTGTCCTATAAGTGATGTGAGGGGAATTCCTAGAATTTCATAAATCATTAAAGTAATATAAATAAATTTTAATGTCAAAATGGCTCAAAATTGATATAGTTATAAGATAATATGAGGATGAGTGGAAATCCTCTCATTCAATAAAATTTGGAAAAAAATGTTATGTTTTCACTCTTATCTTTTAGTTTTAACCACTCATTAATCCTTTTGACAATTATTGCAATATTAATGTTTTTCACCATTTAAAGGTAAAGAATGCTCTATAAGAGGAAAAAACATTGCATTAATGGACCATGTTTGGTGTTTAAAACCATATCCCAGTCACTTGGATAAATATAGGATTTTAATGAATTAAAAATCATTTAATAAAATATTATTTATTATAAAATATCATTAATGTCATTCTGGACACTATTCATTTAATTTAATCCAAATTCAATTTTTATAAAGGGATGGGGAAACAGTTCACAATACAAGACGAGGAGGGAGAGGGAGAAGAGACTACAGTGGCCTAAATTAATGGAGACTGAGGGCGTCCCCCTTGATCAGATTGACTCCTTCGGGTTTGAGGGTGAGCATGGTGTGTAAGCAGATTGGGTTGGGGCCGAGGACCTCAAGGGAAGCAAGATGATCTGCAACTTGGTTTCCCTCGCTCCAGGAGTGCATAACTTTGGTGTTGTTGGTGAACATGCCTCTGTATTTTCTGGTGATGTAGATGATGGGCCATGGAGTTGGGAAAAGACCGAGCAGGGAATCATGGAGGATTTTTTAATCTGTTTCCACCTCCGAAATGGTAATATCCTTCTACAGGAAGAGGTTTAAACCCAGAAGAAGAGCCTTGGATTTGGACTTGAGTGAGAAGCCAAGGCCCAGGCATGAGGATAAGGCCAAGAGGGTCGAGTTGTGTGAGTTATGAAAAACCCCACCACCTCGTAGGATCCCCATGCAGCAAGATCCATCAGTATTGAGTTTAAGTCCCCTGGAGGGGGTATTCCATCGAACCCAGTGGCCTCTCGTGCTGCTGGTGTTGAGCTGAGTGCCATGAGATCATGCATGCATCCATCGAAGAGAGGGAGCTTCCTGCCAGTTGCTAAGGAGATAGGCCAGATCAATAAGGAGGCTTTTCATCCTGATGATGATGGAATGCCCAGTGGATTGGATTCCATCATGTTTCATCCTATTCCTAGCTTGGAAAATGCACCAGCACTCGGCCTGAAGAATCAAGGAGCGAGCCACCTTCTTGGGTCCGCTGGCTCCTGAACCATGAAACCACCTGTCCAATAAAGAGAGGTTTGCCAAATTGTGAATAAGGAGACTCGTGAAATCCCTGAAGAAACTCCATAGAACCCTAGCCCAATCGCCCTTGAATAAAAGATGATCAGAGCTTTCCTTGCTGCAATATTTGTAGTAAGAGCATCAAGAAACAGTCGGGATACCGCAACGTTTGATATTCTCATCAGTTGGAATAGAATTACACCTGACCCTCCACAGCAGGAAGTTGTATTTTACAGGGATGAATTTGTACCATAAAGTATCGCTCCAAAAGTCAGCAGGCTCTGAAGGATCACGTATGCGACGGTAATCCCAGGATGTGAAGGTTCCTGAGGAGGAGTGGTGAACACGCATCTATCGGGATCTGAGGTCAGCTCGATGAGGTTGGAGATGGCTTGTTGTTCCTCGTTCAACACTACCTTGAAGAGGGATGGATACAGGCTGGCTTCCCTAAATGTGAGGTTGGGGCGGGGCAGCTAGGAAACCCAATCACCTTCCCAATCCAATTGTGATGCCATAAGGATACTTCTCCTCTCCTGATGATCCATTGAGAGTGTGGTTGAATCTCAGAGATGAGATGAGAGATAATGGACCAGAACGGAGTGCCTCAATTGTCCACCGATGGATAAGAACTGAACTGGGAGTGCATGGCTTTTCCCCACAACGTGCACTGTTCCAAGACTTCCCAGGCCAACTTTGCGTGCATATAGTCGCATGTATCAACCAGGATGTGCACGTTGATACCACCAACCCTGGAGGGCCTTTCCATCCTCCTCCATGAAGCCCAGTGATGTTTCCCTTCCGTAAGAGGATCCCAAAGGAAGCCAGCTAGAATCTTATCGATATTGTTGATGATGCCTTTAGGGGCTTTGACAGCAAATAGATCATGAACAGGGGTAGCTAAAAGAACGTTGTTGATGAGGGTGATGTGGCCACCAAAGGACAAGTATCTGTTCTTCTAGTTGAGGATAGGATCTTCAATTTTTCTGATGAGAGAATCAAAATCACAGATCCGTAATCTGCCAGGGGAGATAGGGGCACCGACGTAATCCATGGGAAAGGATCCACTTTACATGGCGAGAGTGTGCTGGATTACAGAAGACCGTCTGGGCATGAATTTTCTGGAGATGTAGCAGAGGATATTATCTTTGTTAATGACCTGTCCGCTCCAGTGGAAATACAGCTCAAGCAGGGAATTGAAGCATCTAAGCGAAGACACACATGCATTGATGAAGATGAGGGTGTCATCCGCAAATATTAGGTGGGAAATGTGTTGTGCTATCATGCTTCTCTAGTAAGCCAATATTTCTCCATTGCTGGTGCTCATGTGGATGAGACGGCTAAGAACATTTTGGGATAGGATGAAGATGGAAGAGGAGATCGAGTTGCCTTGCCTCAGGCCGTGAGTGGATTTGAAGAAGCCAAATGACTTTCCCATGAAAGAGACGGCCACCCACGTGGATCTGAAACATCTGAAAATGAGATCAATATTCCAAGATGAGAATCCCATACCCTCAAGGACCTTGTTGATGAAGCCCCACTCCACAAGATCAAAGGCTTTGTTCATGTCTAAATTGATAGCAATGTTGGATCCACGGGTTTTGGAATTGATATCTTTGATAATTTCTTGAGTGAGAGTGATGGAACCTTGAATTGAGAGACCCTTCACAAACCCATGTTTCTCTAAAGAAATCCACCGAGGAAGGTGAGAAGAGAGCCTAGCATTCATGATGCTCGACAAGATCTTGTATGTGAAGTTGCATAATCTAATCGATCTATAGTGCATAAGGGAGGAGGGATTCCTGGTTTTGGGGAGGAGTATTGTGGTGGTGGCGCACGTGACCCGTGGCAAACTACCGCCCTTGAAAAAATCTCGAATGGCCTGAACAAGGTCATCCTTAACCACATCCCACGAGGCTCTATAAAAGGAGCCCGGGAAGCCATCCGGGCCTGGGGCACTATCAGGGTGAAGGCTCAGCATGGCATGATGGACCTCCTTTTCATTGGGGGTGGAACTCAGCTCCACATTGTCCTGATCAAAAACACATGAAGGGATAACCTCAAAGAGCTGGTTGTCTGTTCCAGTGTACCCGTTAGGCATCTGAGAGTTAAGACCGGCAAGAAGATCTTTGAAGTAGGAGAGGGCCAGGGCTCCCACAAATTCTATGTCATCTATGTAAGAAGCATCATCGAGAAGAAGATTGGGTTTGATCGGCCTCTTGAACTCTTTGATGCATGCATGAAAAAACGCAGTATTTTTGTCCCCCTCTTGGAGCCATTTAATGCGCGAAGATTCCCTTGCCAGTCATTCTTGGGACAACAGTATTTCTGCCAGGGAACCCTTTCTTCTAGAGAGATCTTCAAAGGTTCACTCATCTCATGCCTCTTCAAGCCTCATCTCGAGGCCTTCCACATCCTGCAAAATTCCATTAATGGCACTATCGAGGGGGGAATTCCTTTCGTCCATACCTGGAGGCAGGTCTTAAGGTGCCTCAGTTTAGAATGAATGGAAACTCATGTGTGAACTTGAAAAGGTGTATTCCAAATATCACGAACCATGTCCTGATACCCGGGGATGTTTTCCAACTGCTCGCAGAAATGAAACTGTTCAAGAAGATCCCGCCTAGAAGAAATCAAAACCAAAAGGGGGGAGTGATCGGAAATTCAGTGTGTAAGATGGCAGACCTTGGTATTTGAGAACAAGGTAGTGGCGTGCATGTTGGCCAGACACCTGTTCAGTCGACTCCATGAGCAGTGAGGTCCCTATGATTATTGCACCAGGTGAAGCTGTCACCTGAGAAGCCGAGATCAATGAGGCCCTTCACAGCCATAAACTGGGCAAACTCCCTGTCGGCCTTCCTCTGTAAAGGGATTCTACCTTTCCTTTCCTCTGAGTTAGCAACGACATTGAATTCGCCTCCACCAAACCATGGAATATTGCCCGGATCAAAGTTCTGCAGGTCAGACCAGAGAGACTCCCTTTGAAGAGGGTCACAACTTCCGTAAACAAAGGTCAGGAGGAAAGAGGTGACACCCTGGGACACCATGGTAGTGATGAATTGATTTCTAGCTTGGACCGGGTCGATGGTGTAGTTCTTGTGACAAACAATCCATATGTGTTTGTTGTAGGGGTCAGAGTTAAGGGAACCATGCAAATTTATTTTCCAGGCGATGTCTCTGATTTTTGCAAGGTTTTGTTTGGGTTCAATGATGGCAAAAAAAGCGGTCTTATGCTTGTGAATTTCTGTGGAGAAGAAGTCCGTTTTGACCAGGGCGCCAAGACCACGGGCATTCCATATGAGGATAGGATTCATGAAAAGGTCAGGGCTCGGGCATTGGATCCTGATCTAGCAGCCTTCTTAAAGTGGGAGGAGGATCTCTCCTTGAGGTTCCTTGATTTTGAACGAGTTCAAATTCCCTCTTGGGTGTTGAGCCCGTTTCTATTCCACCATACATAATAGCACCAACAGAGCTTCAGGAGCTTAAGACTCATCTGGAAGAGTTAATGGATAAGGGTTTTATTCATCCAGGTGTATCGTATTAGGGTTCTCTAGTGTTGTTTTCTAAGAAGTCTGACAAGACTCTACGCTTGTGTGTCGATTACCGAAAGTTGAACCAGATGACAGTGAAGAACTGATATCATCTTCCGTGTATTGACAAACTTTTTGACCAGTTGAGGGGAGCTTGAGTCAGAGTTGTTGGGACCGAGTCTCGTGCAGGAAACATTGGAATAGGTTCATCTTATTCGAAAGTGGATGACTACGGCTCAGAGTAGACAGAAGTCATATGCCGATAGACTTCGATGACCCCTAGAGTTTACAGAGGGAGATTGTACATTCCTTCAAGTTTCGCCTAGGTTGGGTCACCATAGGATACGGAGACAGGGTGTGTTGGCACCCAGGTTTGTTGGACCATTTGAGGCTGTGGATAGAATCAGGTCGGTGGCGTACCGATTGGCTCTCCTAAATGGATATAGTTTTATTCATGTAGTTATTCATGTGTCACAACTTCGGAAATATCACCCCAACCCTTCTCATGTGATTGATGTGGATAATGTTGAGTTTGAGAGCGATGCTTCCTTTAAGAAGCATCTGATATGTGTGTTGGATCATAGTGATAAAGTGTTGCGAGGAAAGACTGTGTTGATAGTTCATGTATTGTATCAACATGGACATGTGCAAGAGGAAACTTGTGAAAGAGAATCAGATATGTGGGCTTAGTGGCCCAATCTTTTTGAATTAGAATCTTAGAGATGCTTGGCAGTACAACTCGAGGACGAGTTGCCCCAACCTTTTCTAGAGATGCCTCGGGTTTGTTTTTAGGTACACTTTTTTTCTTTGCTATGAGTACTTTTTGTTTTGGTTTAATTAGGGTGTGTTTGGGTGAAAATTTGAAGTTTTTTGAAGGAAAATAAAAAGCGCGTGGTTTTTCAAAACCGTGCAACCCTGGATAGAGAGAGATTGTACGGTTGACGTACGGTTTGTCAAATCGTACACCCAATTAGGAGTAACTACGCACCCCCCCCCCAGAAGAGGCGCACAGTTAAGACGCACGATTTGAAAAACTGTGCACCTCTACCCAAGAAACCGTGCGTGGGTTTTTAATTAACCCGATTTTTTAAAAAAAAATCTTAACCACCCGTATTAGCCCCCAATCGGCCCTAGCTCAACCCTAAACTTTCTCTCTCATTTTTGGAGGCTCTCGAAAAAATTTATAGGTCTTATGACCTCTTTTCTTTGCAATTCGAGGCCTGGATTGAAGTTATACACCTCTCCCAGTAAGTGAATCTCACCCCGATTGGTTTCCAATCTCTCTCTCGTTCTCCCATTGTTTGAAGAGATGTTATCCCCTATTGGGATTAGATCTAGATCTAGGATTCATGAATATTATTTAGGTTGATCTTGGATCTAGGATTTGAATCAAGATCTTGTTCATTGTCATGAATAGGGTTATTCCACTCAAATTGGGGAGTTCTGTTGGCAAGTGTTCATCATCGATTTCAAGGTAGGTGGTCTATTATTCAAATATCGAAGTCTTGATTTCAATTACATTTATGTAATTGTAGAATTCCTATAGAATGTTTAGCAATTGGACTTCTTAAATTGAATTAATTAATTTGGTGAATTAATTAATTAAGGGGATGTTAATTGGATTAATTAATTATTGAATTAATTAATGGAATATTGAGATTGTGAAATTGGATTAATTAATTGTTGAATTAATTGATATATTATTGTGGTTGTGGAATTTGGATTAATTAATTATTGAATTAATTAATGGAATATTGGAATTATTCAATTAGATTAATTAATTGTTAAATTGATTAATATATTATTGTGATTGTGGAATTTGGAATAATTAATTATTGAATTTGAGATTGGGGATTTGGAATAATTATTTGTAGAATTAATTAATGAGAATTGTTTTGATTATGAAATTATTGAATTAGATTAATTAATTGTCGAATTAATTAATGAGAATTTTTGTGGTTATGGAATTGATTGATTTGAATTAATCAATTGATGAATTAATTAATGGACATTATTGTGATTATGGAATTGATGAAGTTTGATTAATCAACTTATGAATTAATTAATAGAAGATTGTTGTGGTGAAATGTGATAAAAGGATTAATGTTGATTAATCTTGAGTGAAGTGATATTGGGATACATGTGATATTTTGATACATGTGATATATGTGATTAATTGATATACGAGCCTGGGACATGTAATGATGCTCCAAATACCCATATGTGATTGATTAATATATGAGTGTAGGACACGGACTGACGCACTAAATACCCATAGAGTGTCAAGTGCATGCATGCGAATATTATTGTATGGATAATGAGAGCCATGTGTTATAATGAATTGTGAATTGAATACATGATATGGTTCAGACTCGGGCACGGGACGAAGCAGGTATGGAGGTACAAGTGTCCTCGAGAGTTATGGGGTTAAATAAAGAGTAATTGAATAAATGTAAATTGTTTATTGTATTTTTTGTATTTATTCATTATACAACTGCATACATTGTTATTGACTGAATATTGTTTTAAACGTCATTGATGATTGTCTACTAAGTTGTACTCACACCCTACTCTGACTATCTAATCGGTACTCAAATAGATTTTATGATTGTGGGACAAGTTAAAGGCAATGGTCCTGTGTTAGATGACTGATATGGGATAGAGCATGGTTTTGACACTTGATATGTGACATGACATATCTACTGTTTAGCTTGGATATTGTATTTCTGGTTTTGGTCATCATGTGATACTAGTTTGGTTATTGGTTATATCATTTGGTTATTGTTTATTTATTTCCACTATGATATTACTCTGATAAAGAGATTATAGTCTACCCATGATCGATATTAGACTCTCGGTGCTAGTCGGCAGCCTCTGACATACAAGGAGGCGCACCCGAGGTCACGTAGCGAACCAGCTCAGGGGCACCGGCGTATGGCACCCGGGTCGGGATGTTATACATGGATACATAATAATCAATGAATTTGAAGTAATAATATATAGTCGTGACCTCATAACTCTATACCACACTGAGGTTACCACGATCAACTATTATATAAGATATTATCTCATTATCAATGTTATTCCACATATCATGCTTAGAGATTACTTATCCTATAAGTATATTAATCATCAAACATAGATATAAATTTAAATATAAGTTAAAAATAAGCTCACTAGAGGGAATATCTCTTCAAAAAATTAATGTTAGGGATATACTAAATCACAAAAAGATGCCCAAATATAACCACACCCTTATCCATCAAAGCATGTCTATTGACAACGAGGGGCCACAATATTACAATTATTTATTCCTAACAAAGGAATTCCCTAACCACATTAAAGAGGATCAGTTTTGTTGAATATTGTTTGAGAAGTGGAATGGCCTTCATGGGTTTGTTGATGGAGGATCACATACAATAATGCCCTATTTCATATAGTTTACATTACATTGTAAATCCATTATAATAAAATCATCATGGCTACATAGTGGATGTGGAATCCTAGTGTTTTTGTCTAACCAAGATGAATTGAAGGAACTAGTCCAATGCAGTGTTATTGGAACCCATGGTTTTCAAGTAGAGAATATTGGATCCTAGGTTGTTCAAGAAAAGAATGTTGGAACTAAGGATGATCAAAAGTGGTGAATTTTTAGGAATGACATGTCATATTTCTAAATCTATTAAAGGATAAAAGGATTTTGGAGTTTTTTAAAGAAGATTGGTGATGTTTTTGGGGTGGAAATGACAACTAGTCCATAATAAGGTTTTTGGTTTATGTTATCATCTATAAAATTTGATGATGGATAAAATATTGGGGCTACTTGATTCTTCAAGGACAAACCATGTCATGGTTTTCTAAAACATGTCATGCATTCCAAAACAAATTCCCTTTTTAAAATCCCACTATAGTGTGATTGCTTCACTGAAGTGGAATTTCACGTTCCCATATTCATGAATCAATAGAGGTTGGAAACTACTACTAAGGTTATAAGGATATAACATGGAGAGAAATTTACCCTCTAATGGTCCAACATATTAGAATATCCAAATAAACATTGCAATAACAATATGTGGAAGAAACCAACAATCACACACTCAATATATCATAAAACAATATCTCAAAAATGCCCACCTGAATCATAAAACCGAATATGTCTTTACTAGGAAACTCATTTATCTATGTATGAACAATATAACTAAAAGAGAAATAAAATGATGTGTGGAAAGCCCTTTCATAAAAATCATCTCTAAGATGACTCATGAAATCTTCTTTAAGGTCATAATGCCTCTTGAATTTACCTGCAACATCATCCATATAGTCTGTATGCACATGAGATTTAAATGTATTGGGAGTGAAAATATATTCTTAGTAGAAACTATTTCAACCATATACATCCCTTGGAATTTAACATAATTTTATATAAACAATGTAAATCATTGAAATGAGTTAAAATATAATTTTTTCATACAAATAATGTACTATGAGTTAACTATGAAACCTATATAATCTTATACCAGCTTATGTGAAGGCTGATATAACCAGTGATATTAAATGAAAATTAAAATATCCAAATATATGGCTCATACAATCTCATTTAAGAATCATAGTGAATTTCATGTATAACCTAGCTTGACTCAAAGGCTTATCCAAACACATGACTCGCATTTCAATTTTTCTCTTTCCTCAGCCAATCCCAAGGCTCCCTACAAGTAATCAACTACTTAAAACACTTCACATCTAATTTGTTAGAGCAAAACATCTCAAAACATAACCATATTCCTAGAAAACATGGCATTATTTTAGTTCATATTTATCTAATAATATCAACTCTTTCATTTTGCAAAAAAAAAACAAAGACAAGTTATCTTTAATATTAAAGTTGAGGCCGAAGCTTCAGTTTATTTGAAAAAGGGACTACATTACAAAGAAAAGTAGGCGACAAACAATACAGGGATGTACTCAACGGGACTCGAACTCGAGACATCGTCGAAACCCACAGGAACAGCTACCAGCTACACCCTAAGGGAAATTATCTTTAATATTTTTTATACTTTTATGAATTAATATATTAATTCCAATAAGCATAATTTAAACTAAATTCCCCATTTTAGACCTGATTGCTCAATCTATCAATGAATATAAAATTGAATAATTATGTCCCCTTTTATCAATACTTTCAATCATCAAAAATATAATTTCTAAAAAAATATCACTTTTCATCAGAACAATTCCATACTAAACATGACCCCACCTCTTAACTAGTTACTCTAGTTTATTATTTGAATTTAGTCCCTTTCACATGCATATATACACATTCCAAAAAAAAATATTAAGTTAAAACGCTCGTAACACTAAGGAAATTATCTAACCAATATAGAAAAATTCACATATTCAACACATAAATATAGAAATCAAGAAACAACACATAAACACATCAATGTAACATAAAAACATCAAATTTTTCATTTATAATATCACCATTAATTCCATAATTAATGAATACGTAAAATTCACAATTTTTTAATTATATTATTCATTGAATCATTACATTATAGATGAAATTATGTATTTTTAGCATTTAACCATTATCATATAATTTTATCACACAATAAATAATGAAAAACCATTCTATATCATTAAAACTAATTTATCATATAATTTAATTATATTGAACAATTTAATCACCAAATAAGTACACTATTTTTTAAAATTAAATCAACTAAACAACAAGGAGTATGGGGTCTCCTACATCACACTAGGTGTATAATCTGCATTAGTAGGGAGGACTTGATTCATTCTAGAATACATGAAATCAATAAAATCACTAAACTAGTATAAAAGGAAAATAAATATTACTTTTCAAAAATAATACATTGTTTCCTTCTCATAAAATAATTGGTCACTTGTATATCTTAGTTTGGCGAAGCCAACGACACTTATAGATCATGATTCTCACTTGAAACAATGGTGAAATTGTCATCATATGTTATGAGAAGAAAGGGAGAGTTTACGGTGCGAGAAATTCATAGGAATGACCCCTAAAAATATTAGAAGTGTAGAATTAAACTAATTTGCACTACCAAAATTACTGAAATGCCCCTTCGGGAAAAACACCAAGAAACCTATACTTTACCCCATAACAAGCCACTGCGTAATCAATGGCCTGCCTAGGTAACCCCCTCCCCTGTTATCACCACCGGGTTGTAAGGGTTGGTGTCCTGAGAACCAATTGTTTTGTACTTTGATTACATGAATGTTCACTTATTATATATTGTTCATTGTTCTACATGACTATAATATAATACTATCCTAAAATATTTGTTGCATTGATAACGTCATGGCAGATCCCCGCTATGATGACAACCTTGAAATGCTATAATAATATTCTTAAATAAAGTTTTATGGTTGGATGACATACTATGATAGGACACATAGTATACATACCGTCATGTGCGAGTATTCGTAAGAAGACGAGACTCTCTCTCATGGAGTTCGCACTTGGTAATCTCCAAGATGGAAGATTATGAGAACAGACCCGCCATTATAAATTATGCATGTCTTGGTGTCATCGGACATTGCTATCTACGAGCGTGTGTAATGGTCCTTAGACTGGAAGATTATCATTTACTCATGTCATGACTCGCGCACTTAGATTTACTGACGAAAATCGTCACGCAGACAGTTGGCGGGAAGTAGGGTACGTTGGGTGTGTCACGAGTGACATGTTGTTAATGGATAAGTCGAGGAAGGATTTGTTTCTTCCATTTATGGAAGTTGATATCTCAGTCCTTTGATTGAAATAGAACTGTTGCATTAAATTCCATGGTCATGGTGTAAACGACGAGTTTATTTCAGGAAGTCAAAGAACGACGGATCAAGTATATAGGTTTATGACACTGCCATGAAACCTACTTGATGAGATATCGAGACAAAGGGATTAAATTACACAGTAAGCGTTCGTATGAGGTGATACGTCAATGTGGCATCAACTTCTTTCTCTTGGGTGCCTTGACCCATTGCTAGACATTAATCTTGTACTTTAGGCAAGCTCGCTTAATGCCAACGAGAAAGAGGCGTAGATGGTCACACACTAAGTGTATTCAAGTATCTCGAGTAGAAAAAAGATTATTCTCATATGTGGTTTAATAATTATTCAAGGAAGTCTAAATCGTTTTAATGATGGAGGAAGAAGGAAATGAAAAACAAGATATACACGCCGTGTATTAAAGATTACACGCCGTGTAGTTTTTCATGGAAAACAAGTACACGCCGTGTATTAATAATTACACGCTGTGTAGTTTTCTTTATGGAAAGGAAATGAATAAATGAAAACAAGATATACACGTCGTGTACATTGATTGTACACGCCGTGTAGTTTTCAATTAAAAACAAGTACACGACGTATATTTATTAATACACGTCGTGTAGTTTTTCCAGTCTGGATTTTGAGGATATAATATTGTTTTAAATGATATTTATTATAATCAGCGTGGGCGCATGTCAAGGAATTAATTATTCGACATGGGGTTTTAAATAAGAGTCAATGAAATAAATAAAACGTATAACGCATTTATTTATTGTCATAACTCTACAACCTCAAGCCTGATTATAAATATCCTCATAACCCCAACTCTTTTCCTACACACACACAACAACTCTGGAGAATTCTTTCAAGGCCGAAAGAACCTCTTCCTCCAAGAACGCTCTCAAGACCGAGAGAGATCCTCTTCCATCGGATCAAAACGATCTAAGGCAGACAACGCAAGCAAAGGTTTCTCCACGCTAGCACCCGGAGACTCCTTTGGCAACGTACTGAGATACGGGGTACACGTGTGGATCACCGCTAGAGGAAGTCTACACTTGGCTTCTGCGACGCAACGACTGATCACATTGGAACGTGATCAAGAACATCAACGAAGAAAGAACACCGCAAAAAGGTATTTCTTTTCAATTAATTAAATTAATTATAATCAACTTGTAACAATCCTACTTTGTGGTTTTGAGACTTTCTATTTCTTTTGTCTATTTCTGTGATTCGATCCGTTGAGACTGGCATTTGTTCTCGTATTGATCCCAGATTGATCATTACTAAGGACAAAAATCCAAGTGGGTACATCCACCCACGCGCTTCCGCTGTGCTCAGAACCTTCAAATGGTATCAGAGCAAGGTTACAACGTTGATTGTAGTTATTTAATTTTCGTTGATAATTTACGCATTTATATTTGATTCAATTAGAAATAAATCGTTCTATAAATCTGAATAAATGAGATATGTTCTTCCTCCTTCGTTTCTCGATTCACATCACTGAAACGACCTTTTAATTTTAATTTTGATTAAAATAAAAATGAGGAACTTATCCGGAGGAGCCGCTCTTTCTGTCTGTAAAACACGGGATTACACAACGTGTAATTAAAACTACACGTCGTGTACTTAGGTTCAACGAACCGGCACTGGTCCGCCAAACCACGCCGTGTGAATTGAATATGCCTAAGTATTAATCACGCTGTGTTGACCAGAACTAATCGACGTGTGGAAACCGGAATACATGACGTGTATGTTGGAGCAACACGCTATGTAGTCCGTTTCGGCCCAGGTGAAACCGTGTACAAGGATAAGCCGCGTACCGCGTACACGGGATCGCTAGGCCAGTTACCGCGTAACAAGGAAGTACACGTCGTGTATGATTTATCTACACGCCGTGTACTCCAAAATTTCCAATGTAAAGAAAACACGTCAAAGCCCCGGCGTGTACTTTGGATAAAAGGTGAAAAGAAATACATGCTATGTAAATATAAACTACACGCCGTGTACTTTC
Organism: Viscum album; assembly: GCA_963277665.1. Classification (NCBI taxonomy): domain Eukaryota; kingdom Viridiplantae; phylum Streptophyta; class Magnoliopsida; order Santalales; family Viscaceae; genus Viscum; species Viscum album. The sequence goes on along the minus strand of OY728140.1, from coordinate 1,041,209,502 downwards.
CAGAAATTTCACCAGGTTTCCTCCAAAAGTATTAAGACCTGTACAGGGGATATGGATGAGAAGAATCTCAAGGAAATTCAGAAATGAATTTAAGATAAATAATTGATTAATTATAAGATCATAATTAATTGAATTCGAGCGCGGCTTATCTTAAATGAAAGAATGATTAAAAGAATTTGAATTCTAAATTTGCGTAAATGTCGTTGCATGATATGGATGATCATGAGCTAGACTAAAAACCCTTTGTATGTGTATGGTTTCATTTAAATTTATTTAAATTTGTTGGCCTGCGAGCCTTCTTCCAATAAAATGTAGGGTCTGCGTGCTCATGGTTTCTTTAATGTAAACCCATGTAATGGAGGATCTCCCAAGCCAGAGGAGACGGTTCAAATCCCGAAGCCGAGGCGAAACTGATGCAAGAAGATACAAAGGTGGACAGGTGGGAGCTGCAAAACACGAACCATCAGGTTCAAGGTGTTTTCCCTAGGTCAGGGTTAGCTTATCAAACCGCTAGATAAGCTAACCAATAGAAGCTCATGAACATGCCATCTTATTTTATTTCTGTCTGATTGCATGGTTTATTTATTATGTATGTGTTGCCGCGATCACATAATTAATGAAATAAACAAGCGTGCAAAGATGGAATAAAATAAAACCGGACTATGCTTAAACATTATCGAAACATGGTTAATCACTTAAGCAAGAATCACTTAATATTAACAAGCATGTGATAATGCGAAACTACGCATAAAGATTAAAATCCCTCAATACCATATTAAGTCAGACCAAGCCTTTCGTTACTTGATTAAGGGCAAGACTCGATAAAACTATGTGTTTGACCAACCCTTGTTGGGACACTTACTTTTATAAAGGAAGCCCTTATGAAAGGTTTCGGGTTGACTTAACCATATTACATCAAGAGGAGTAGCCCTTGCTAGACGTGGTGTAATATTGGAGGCAAGAGTTGAGGAAATCCAAGTCAGGATTTCAGGATTGGGGAGTCCACTCAACAGATCAAGAAACTGTATGCTCACAGTTGGTAAAGACCTGCCTACCTAAATACCTTCAAATAGCTTGACCAACCCTTGTTGGGGTTATGCGAGGGGGAATATGGATCCTTGCCATTAGAATGTCAAAGCAACTGGATATTCCGAGTTCAATGGTGAGGGTCATTGGGACTTTATAAAATAGTGAGAGACTTAATAAAATTTATTAATTCTCATAAAATGTAATCAAGAAAGTACTGATAAATCTGCTCTTTTAATTTGTAGAATCAAAATGAAAAACACATCAACCACATTTTCTCTGCGATCAATTATGGATAAAGACAACATCCTCACCGGCAGTAACTTTCAGGAATGGTTTAGACGCCTTTGGGTTATCCTACGCCATGAACGGAAGTTTTACGTGCTGGAGTCCTCACTTCCTGATTCTCCTGCCCCAGGGGCGAGTGATGGCGATTTCTTGGTCTATGATCAACATTTGAATGACACTCTCGACGTTCAATGTTTGATGTTGTCATCTATGTCTAGTGAGCTCATGAAGTCTCGTGAAGACATGGATGCCTACAGCATGCTCGAGCACCTCTGTGGTCTATACCAGGAGAGAGTAAGATAGGAAAGGTTTGAGATCTCCAAGGCTCTATTTCAGAGAAATCTTGGAGAGGGTGCCCCAGCTGGGCCTCATGTAGTCAAGCTCATTGGCTACATTGAGCGCTTGGAGGTTCTAGGGTTTAAACTCCCCGAAAAACTGTGCACCGATCTCATTCTTGCATCACTCCCCCAGAGCTTCTCGAACTTTGTTGTTAATTTCAACATGAACAACATTGAGAAGTCTCTATCTGATCTCCTTATCCTTATTCGCCAAGTAGATAATGACATGAAGCGTGAAAAGCCTTTTGTCCTTATGGTGAATAAAAGGAAAGGGAAGGCGAAGAGCTTTAAGCCCAAAGATTCTTCAAGGTCTTCCAAGAAAAGGAAGATCAAAGGGGAGGCAAAGGAACAGGATGTTGTTTGTTTTGCATGTGGCAAGAAGGGCCACTGGAAGAAAAACTGCACCCAGCCAAGGTAGCAAGGGGAAGCTTCAGGTGCGTTTGTTATCGAATGCAATCTATCTGTTTCTACTAATTGAGTATTAGATACTGCTTGTGGTGATCACATATGTATCCAAATACAGGAACCAAGTAGATTCAGGAAGACTGATCGATGGGAGGTAGATCTACGAGCAGCCAATAGAGCCAGACTTGTTGTTGTAACTGTCAGGGACTACCACCTCACATTGTCAACTGGAATGATCTTGGTGTTAAAGGGTTGTTATTATGTGCCTTCTGTTACTAAAAACATTATTTCAGTATCCAGATTAGATATTGATGGATTCATGTTCAAGTTTGGAAATGAAAGTTGCTACTTTTATAAAGATAGCATTTGTTTTGGTAGGGCACATTTATATAACGGCCTTTATGTGTTAGACTACACAAACCAAGTAATGACAATCGATGACAAAGTAAATTCACATGACTCATACCACACCCAACTTTGGCATCACTGGCTAGGTCATGTCAATGAGAAACGTTTGACAAAATTACATCAAGATGGGTATTTAGATTCTTTCGAACTAAAACCACTTGGTGTATGTCATGCGTATCTACAAGGCAAAATGACCAAAGCCCCATTTAGTGGGAAAGGTGAAAGGGCTAAAAAGCTTCTAGAATTAGTTCACATAGATGTGTGTGGACCATTTCCAGTTGAAGCAAGGGGTAGGTTCTCGTACTTCATCACTTTTACTGATTACTTTAGTAGATATGGATATATTTACTTAATGAGGTATAAGTCAGATCCTTTTGATCGGTTCAAAGAATACAAGAATGAAGTTGAGAACCAGCTTGGTAAGAAGATTAAGAAACTCCGCTCAGACAGAGGGGGAGAATATCTTAATCAGGACTTCATTGATTTCTTACAGGAGTTTGAGATTCTATCTCAACTCACTCCTCCTTATACACCGCAGTGGAATGGTGTAAGTGAAAGGAGGAACTGCACCCTATTGGACATGGTGAGATCAATGATGAGTCATGCGAGTCTTCCATTATCCTTTTGGGGATATGCATTACAAACAGCAGCGCACATACTAAACCAAGTACCAACTAAATCGATAAATGGTATTCCATATGAGTTATGGAGTGGACGCAAAGCCATGTTATCAAATTTACATGTGTGGGGTAGCGAAACATTTGTTAAGGCCTCTTCAGGTAACAAACTTTCACCCCAAGGCACAAAGTGTATCTTTATAGGATATTCCAAGAAAACAAGGGGATATTACCTATACAACCCCTCAGACAAAAAGGTTACAGTGGCAAGACACGCCATATTCCTTGAGAGGAAGCACATCTCCAAAAGAGATAGTGGGAGAGAGATAGACTTCGATGAAGTTGAGGCTCAAGATACACAGGAGTTGGTACAAGAACAGATTCCACAAAGCCCCGTGGAAGAACAATCTATTCCAAAGACACAAGAACTGCATAGGAGCACGAGGGAGGTGAGAGAACCAGAACGATATGGTTTTCTTGTCACCGAGGATAGTGACTCATTATTGGTTGACAATGATGATCCTCTTACCTACAAGGAAGCAGTTGAAGGCACAGACGTTGCCAAGTGGCAAGAAGCCATGAATTCTGAAATGGATTCCATGTACCAAAACCAAGTCTGGATTTTGGTAGATCCTCCAGTTGATGTAAAGCCCATTGGTAAAAAATGGGTATTCAAGAAGAAACTGGACATGGAGGGGCAAGTCAGTACCTATAAGGAACGACTGGTTGCAAAAGGTTTTAGACAACGTCAAGAAATTGACTATGATGAAACCTTTTCACCGGTTGCGATGCTGAAATCCATCAGAATCCTATTGTCCATTTCCGCTTACCATGACTTTGAAATTTGGCAAATGGATGTCAAAACAGCATTCCTTAACAGGAACCTCCAGGAAGATGTCTAAATGACACAACCTGAAGGGTTTGTGACTCCAAAGGATGCCAACAAGGTATGCAAGTTGCAGAAATCCATTTATGGATTAAAGCAAGCATCAAGGTCATGGAACATTCGTTTTGATAAAGCTGTAATGGAATTTGGCTTTGTTAAGAACGAATGTGAGCCTTGTGTCTATAAGAGGTTTAGTGGAAGTGCAGTCGTTTTCCTAATAGTATATGTTGATGACATATTACTAATTGGAAACGAAGTACCTGTCTTACAGTCAGTTAAGGCATGGTTGCATAAATGTTTCTCCATGAAAGATTTGGGCGAGACATCATATATTCTTGGGATCAAGATCCATCGTGATAGATCCAAGAGAATGTTGGGCATAAGTCAAAGTACATACATTGACAAGATACTGAAGAGATTCAGTATGGAACAGTCCAAGAGGGGATTGTTGCCAGTGTCACATGGCATTCATCTTTCTAAGAAAATGTGTCCTCAGACACATGAGGAAAGAAAGAGAATGACAATGATCCCTTACGCATCCGCGATTGGGTCAGTCATGTATGTTATGCTATGTACGAGGCTAGATGTTGCTTACGCATTAAGTGCGGTAGGCAGATATCAAGCTGATCTAGGAGACCGTCATTGGATGGCAGTCAAGACTATCCTTAAGTATCTAAGGTGTACTAAGGATATGTTCCTAGTTTATGGAGGAGATGAAGAACTAGTCATCAGAGGACATATAGATGCTAGTTTCCAGACTGATCAAGATGAAATGAAGTCGCAGACTGGATACATCTTCAGTTTGAATGGAGGTGCAGTGAGCTGGAAGAACTCAAAGCTAAGTGTGGTGGCAGATTCTACAGCGGAGTCCGAGTATATCGCAGCTTCTGAGGCAGCTAAAGAAGCAGTATGGATGCGAAGCTTCATCCAAGAGCTGGATGTAGTACCAAATAGTAAAGATCATATCACACTCTATTATGATAATACTGCAGCGGTGACACTTGCAAAAGAGCCAAGGTCACATCAGCGGACAAAGCACATACTTCGGAAGTATCATCTCTTGAGAGATTTTTCTCAGAGAGGTGAAGTTGTGGTGAGCAGTATTTCCACGGAAGACAACGTGGCAAACCCCTTGACTAAAGCCTTGACTCAGCAGAAACATGATCATCATGTGAGGTCTAGCGGATTAAAAGTCGTAGGCAGTTGGCTCTAGTCCAAGTGAGAGTTTGTAAGGGTTGGTGTCCTGAGAACCAATTGTTTTGTACTTTGATTACATGAATGTTCACTTATTATATATTGTTCATTGTTCTGCATGACTATAATATAATAATGTCCTGAAATATTTGTTGCATTGATAAGGTCATGGCAGATCTCCTCTATGATGAGAACCTTGAAATGCTATAACAATATTCTTAAATAAATTTCTACGGTTGGATGACATACTATGATAGGACACATAGTATACAGACCGTCATGTGCGAGTACTCGTAAGAAGACGAGACTCTCTCTCATGGAGTTCGCACTTGGTAATCTCCAAGATGGGAGATTATGAGAATAGACCCGCCAGTAGCAATTCTGCATGTCTTGGTGTCATCGGACATTTCTATCTACGAGCGTGTGTAATGGTCCTTAGACTGAAAGATTATCATTGACTCATGTCATGACTCGCGCACTTAGATTTACTGACAAAAACCGTCACGTAGACAGTTGGCAGGAAGTAGGGTACGTTGGGTGCGTCACGAGTGACATGTTGTTAATGGATAAGTCGAGGAAGGATTTGTCCCTTCCATTTATGGAAGTTGATATCCCGACTCTTTGATTGAAATAGAACTGTCGCATTAAATTTCATGGTCATGGTGTAAACGACGAGTTTATTTCAGGAAGTCAAAGAACGACAGATCAAGCATATAGGTTTATGACACTGCCATGAAACCTTCTTGATGAGATATCGAGACAAATGAATTAAATTACATAGTGAGCGTTCGTATGAGGTGATACGTCAATGCGGCATCAACTTCTTTCTCTTGGGTGCCTTGACCCGTTGCTAGACAGTAATTTTGGACTTTAGGCAAGCTCGCCTAATGCCAACGAGAAAGAGGCCTAAAGGGTCACACACTAAGTGTATTTAAGTATCTCAAGTAGAATAAAGATTATTCTCGTACGTTGTTTAATAATTATTCAAGGAAGTCTAAATCGTTTTAATGATGGAGGAAGAAGGAAATGAAAAACAAGATATACACACCGTGTATTAAAGATTACACACCGTGTAGTTTTTCATGGAAAACAAGTACACGTCATGTATTAATAATTACACGCTGTGTAGTTTTCTTTATGGAAAGGAAATGAATAAATGAAAACAAGATAAACACGCTGTGTACATTGAATGTACACGCCGTGTAGTTTTTCCGGTTGGGATTTTGAGGATATAATATTGTTTTAAATGATATTTATTATAATCAGCGTGGACGCATGTCAAGGAATTAATTATTCGACATGAGGTTTTAAATAAGAGTCAATGAAATAAATAAAACGCGTAACGCGTTTATTTATTGTCATAACTCTACAACCTCAAGTCTGATTATAAATATCCTCACAACCCCAACTCTTTTCCTACACACACACAACAACTCTGGAGAATTCTTTCAAGGTCGAAAGAACCTCTTCCTCCAAGAACGCTCTCAAGACCGAGAGAGATCCTCTTCCATCGGATCAAAACGATCTAAGGCGGACAACGCAAGCAAAGGTTTATCCACGCTAGCCCCCGAAGACTCCTTTGGCGACGTCCCGAGATACGAGGTACACGTGTGGATCACCGCTAGAGGAAGTCTACACTTGGCTTCTGCGACGCAACAACTGATCACATTGGAACGTGATCAAGAACATCAACGAAGAAAGAACACCGCAAAAAGGTATTTCTTTTCAATTAATTAAATTAATTATAATCAACCTGTAACGATCCTACTTTGTGGTTCGGGGACTTTCTATTTCTTTTGTCTATTTCTGTGATTCGATCCGTGGAGACTGGCGTTTATCGTCGTATTGATCCCGGATTGATCATTGCTAATGACAAAAAGCCAAGTGAGCACATGCACCCACGCGCTTTCGCTGCGCCCGGAACCTTCACGGGTACCAAGTACTTTATAGCAGGTACCTGAGAGAACAAGTTATAAGGATGGAAAATATTATGTTTCACCATTTCCTTCACAAAAAACACATAAAAACTATTTAAAATGATTCAAAATAATTGTTAGGACATCAATATATAAAATCAAAACATACATAAAAAACCTTGGATATTAAAAACATGCAACTATAAGGCTTCTTGACCATTAGAAGTGTCATTGAGCATTGCCAATGGATATCTTTATCCCTTGGGAACTCATTTCAACTTTTTATTCCAATGTATCCTCTTGCACATGCTCATGCTTCCTTAAAAGATAGATAATTGACATGGATTTCCCAAAAAACTTTTCTCCAATATGGACTCATTTTTATTTTAATGTTGCAACTGACTATAGCTCTGCATCATCACTTTGAATCACCTGAGATAGATCCATGATCCATTTCATGGATCCTGAACGGTGACAGAAGAATGAAATCAACATATAACTATACTTACTGGGTAATTTCTCATGTTTAGAAACAACCAAGGGATCTCTAGAATCAAAAGCAACCCAACAGAGACCATGGTGCCAACATCCCTTGCATGCAAATTATCAAATTTCCTGGTCGAGATGAGGAAAAAAATAAAAACATAATCCCCAATATCAAAAACGAGTGGATGGTTTCGATGATTGACATACAACTTTTTATTATTATGATTGATACCTAACCTATCTTGATAATTTAAACATCATCAGAAGCATCTTTTTCCAAGCTAGTCCTGTATAAGGTTGTCTCGCCATCTTCTGTCCTACACTAGGATGATTAACATGACCTTCTGTAAAAAGCCTAAAATGGATCCATATGAATAGATTCATAATAAATGTTATAAAGAAAAATTGAAAAGGCCAAATGATCTACCCACACACCTACAAAAAATCATGAAACTTGCATGAATAATATCATTATGAATCTTAATAGTATTCTCAGATTGATCACCATCCATGGATGAAAAGATACACTCAATTTGACCAGAGAATCCAATGATTTTTTCATACATTTTAAAATTGAGATGTGAAACTAATATCTTGATAGGACACAGTGCTATTATATATCCCATGAAGTCTCAGAATCTCTTTGATGTAATGCTTGCTAAGATCCTCAATTGATCAAGTCCCCCTAATTAGAAGCAAAAGCACCACTTTCGACAACTGATAAAAAATGACAACATATCAAACATTCTAAAATCTTTGGAAACCCACAACAAAATCAATAAAAACATCTTCCCATTTCCGTTGTAGAGTAGGTAGTGGCTGAATCTGACCATTTTTTCATTGTTGTACATCTTTAACCAAATGTTAGGTAAAACAACTCTAAACAAAGCCATCCATATCAAATTTCATACATGCTGAACATCATGAAATCATAAGATTAAAACAATATGAATTTCCAATAAAGAAATATGAAAATATCTCAAAAACATCCTCAGAAAATATTTTAAGAAATACTGGGAACTCAAAATCCAAAATCAAGAATTATTTTATGTGAACCTTCAAGGATCAAGTGATGGTCAATGGTGCTTGATAAAATATGACTTCTTCCTATGATACATCAAGATGAAGTCTGTGCAAATAGACAAAACCTTACACTCCTTTGACTCGAAAACTATATCATCCTGGAAAAACCTACTATATACAGCAGCTAAAATATTTTCCTTCTAGGAGTATTTATCATCTCAAAATTGAATTACTAATGATACAAAACCCATATCCTATTTATATATATTAATCCATATGAAAATATATATATAAATGATTCTATGATTGGAAAATACCACAAACTATTCTTGGAATAGATAATGCCACCAACATTTTAGTGTATGCACAACTATCTCAAACTCAAGATCACGAGTAAGGTAATTTTTATAACGGGTCTTATGTTTTTATGAAATATATTTCATGATTATATCCTCCTACAACACCTCACATCTTACTCCTACACAGGAGGTTTCACAATAATCCTCATAATGATTACCAAGATAAAATAATATGATAATTAGTGCTGATGAGAACTAAACATCACATTTATCATCCCATTGAAACATCACTCCATTTGTATTAAATGTAAATATCGACATATTTAGGAATGAGGGGTCTTGATTGAATCAATGACAGTAACATTCATGGCCTAAAAAAATATGGATCTGAATGTTTATCTGAGGAATGTCCAAAGAAATCACAACAGCTACTTTATGAGGACCCATTGATATCCCAGATTCTAAGAGAACATGCAAATGCAATTTTACCTCTAATATCTAGAACTAATATTTTATCATCTTAGCATACATCTCATGTGCTGCCAATATTTCTAATACATAGGAAAAACCCCCACCGACCATGACTAAGTGAAATGTCATTGATAAACACAATCCCAAAGAAATCCTAATAAGATGGAAATCCTATTTCATCAAGGACATAAGCTTAACTTGTGCATTCAATACTCCGAAAAATATTAACCGCATTTCAAAATGGACATGCCATGTCTGAAAATCTTTCTTTGGAATTTCTTAATCACACACAGTCAAATGATGATAACTTGATCTAAGATTATTCTTTGAAAACTATCGGGATCCTCCCAATTTTTCGAATAAATTATTAATTCATGATAAAGGATACAATTTGATAATGGTATCCTAGTTCTAACTTTGATAATCAACACACGATCATCCCACCTTCTTATAAAATATCACAATAGTAAACTATGCACACTCTGCTTAATAAATAGTTAAGATTCAATATCTCCAAATTGGGTCTTTGACTCTCTGATATCAACTAGATCCATGCAATATGAAGGTACACACACACAACATATTGGCATGATTTTCATAATCTCATGCACCTTACACAGTGTTGATCATGTTGATAACAAATTCAACACAAATCCAAGTTTGAAACAGACAGTTGTATCAGAAAATATTTATCACATCTACTTGTATATAATTAGTTCCATTGTGCACCTGCATCAGTGCGGCCGGCAAAGCTGGTGTACTCGAAGTCTGCATCTAGGTTCTGCATCGTTTGCCCATAAACAAAGGCTTTGGTCCCCATAGTGGTGAATGGCATCAACCCAAAGGATCGAGCCGTCTTTATCTCCTTTGCAATTCTCTTCTGCGCCCGCGGACTGATCCTTGTCTGACGACTCTTGAGAATGAGCCCTGCCTCTGACATGAAGTCGGCAAGGAATCTCACATTCCTAAAATCAGCTTTTCTAAACACCTCCTCTGATGTTACTTTCAACTCTTCCCTTTTGGGAGGCTGGCGCACACTCGTTTTTTAAGATCAAGATCCTTTGCTTCGTAAGTGCTTTCATGATGGAAATTCATATCTGGCCGATATGCATAATCATTCCGGGCAACTTCATCCGGGGAAAACTCGAAATACATGGCCGATCTCTTCAACTTATTTTCCATCCCGTCTGATAAACTACTCAAATTACCACCAAGATTCCTAAAGAGAGCGGCCATGTATTTCGAGTTTTCCCCGGATGGACACCAGAGATCTGCCGAATGATTCTCGAGTGAGTGAAATGTGGAGACAGTGACTGCAAACGTCGTACGATGACTATACAGTTCTCTGCTCGCCTCAAAACCCTCGATCTATCGGTTAAAGAGTCGAAAATTGCTGTCAGCGTCGGCTCAGCTCAACAAAGCCTCTGCTGTTGCTGTCTTACCGCTCAACGACGCCACACTCTCAATTGAGTGGAGGATAGCGCTTCATATATGTGAGTCGAGTGCTGGAAGAGACTTTTTTAGGGGTGCGGTAGGGGTGAAACGAAGGAACCCGGCTGGGAATCCCATTCGATATGAAGGTGCAGATATAGCCTCGGTACCATATACAAATTAAATTAAAAAATCTACCTCAACACACTATGATATTTATCAATCATAGTAGTAAAAATAAAACTATAATCACCCTCAACCAATCCAAAAATCTAATTTTACACATGAGACTTGATCCTTCTTATCTACCACAAATCATAACCATATCTCTTGGCATGATAGTCTCGTTCTCCCGGAAATACATGTGATTCATCACACGATAGAATTAATGTCACCTAGGTAGCAATCAATAAATATCCAAAAAACATGAAAACCATTCCATTCCAATAATCATATACAAGCATTTATTCTACATAACTACGAAATCTCAATGATGTGCATATCCAAAAATATAAAGGGAACAAGTTGGATATCTTCGGATTGTCTCCCCACATCTAAACAGTGAATACATAAAAAACTCTTGAGATGAATATAACTAATAATCTCAGGTTATCCGCCAAATAAGGTGATATAAAATATTGAGAATCACCAAAATGAAATAAAGACATTGACTCATGTAGAAGCGACTAGAAATGAACCTCTAATCAAGGAAGAACCCTCACAAGGACCCACTAGCATCTGCCCAATGGTGAATAACATCATAGACCCAACACCTCAACCCTACCCCAAAGTTTCTTGAGTCATCTACACAACATCACCTCTATGAACTTGTAATATCTCGACATTTCAAAAGAAAGATTGTGTCAGGTAGCGTACAAGATACGCAACACCGAGTATAAATGAATTCTATGAAATATTATTATTTTAATATGCATGTTATTACCTAGTCATTAATTTGGAGGGTATGAATAGGGTTAACAACATTTTGAAGAATATATATAGGTTATATGAAATACAGATGTATTGATAAATTCTTAGTAAGTAATCACTCAATTTTTAGTAAAGTCGTTTTATTCCTCAAAAAATTATTTTCATCAAAAATGATTTTTATTGTTTTCTTTGTGAGAATAATTTAGTTAATTCCATTAACTTTTAGAAATATAATTTGATAAAATAATGTATCATTTTTTAATTCTTCATGTCAAAATCATCTTATTATAATTGTTTGATAATTTTATGAAATGGTTGATTCTTTAATGAATAGTAAAAAATAACGATTTTTATTAAAAAATGTATTTTCTTTTAATGTATTTATAAAGTAAAATTCTATTTTGGGTTAGTTTTAAAATATCATTATTTCTTTTTGATTTATAATAATCCAATTATGGGTTTTAAAATGAATTTTACACTTAAATTTAGTATAAAACATTTTATACTTAAAAGGGGTATTTTTTTCTAAAAAACCGTTTTTCGTCACATTTCACCGAATTAATTTAAAATTAAATCCATCCACTTCTATGTTTTGAGTCTTGAAAAATGGATTCCAAATTTAAAATCAGGGGATCTAAATTTTGTAGAAAGGACCCCTTTATTTTTGGACATTATGGATAGTAATCTTAATAATTTTTATTACTGCAATAAAGGGTAAATCGGGTTATTAAGGTTAAAAATAAAATGACAAGGACTACAAAAAATTGCCATGACACTTGATTTAATTTTATTAGATGATTATATCATACCCACAAGCATCCAAAAGTAGAATATATGGCATTTTCTTTCCATTTGGACATGATTTTGACCATTATAATATTTAAGTGAATATAAAATTAAAAATGTCACTCACTTGTTTTTAATGACTATAATATTTTAAATATATTGATAAATAGAGGATATGTTCATTTATAAATATTAAATTGAAATATAAATTATTTTTTTTATCATGGTAATTTATTATTAATTTGTAGTGAATAAATAATTACTTTAAAAGGTTACACAACGCTGAGGCGACTATTATTCAATTAATAGAAAAATAAAAAAAACGATATTATAAATATTAGAATTAATATAATTTGAAATAATTTTTGTGATCTAAAAAATTGTTGATACATATAACATGTTAGGGATGTGTTGATTTTTAATATTTTCATTCCTTTGTTTTCATGATTTTATTAAAGTCAGTGTAAATGAATAGATATAAAATTGACAATAATGTTATTTTATAATAAATAATAGTTTATTAAATGATTTAAAACTACAAAAAATCCTACGTTTGGCTAATTAATTAGGATACCATTTACAATATCAACCATGGTCCATTTAAAGGACAATTTCCATTTTATAATAAATATATTGACCTCGATAGAGTAAAAACTTTGTTATCATGGTGATTGTCATAAAGGAGTTAAAGTATGTTAAAACAAAAATATAAGGGTAAGAATCTTATCTAAATATGTCCAAATTTTATTGGTTGAGGTTCTTACGATTAATCCTCATATTCAATTTTAATATTATCAATTTGGATCCATTTTAAAATGAAAATTAATTTATATTAATTTAATACTTTAAAAAATTCTAAGAGTGTCTCTCCCCCTTATAAAAGGGAACCACTTCTTCTCATTTTTTCACGCTTCAAGAACCATTTGGTTCATATAATTCCTAGACAAATCCGTTCCTAACATCCCTCTACACTTTTTAGAGGCATTAGTGTTGGTATAATACCAACCATAGTGGTCTTATGGTGTATAGAAAAGGAGGTTGTCTGAAGAGGGGGAATAGTTCTTAACCGTGCGTTTTTGTTTTATTTATTCTTTCACCTCTTTAAAATCTTCCTTAACCAAGATTATATAATAATATAATTATCCCCTACACAATAAGATGTTATTATGTTAATGTTATAACCTATATTCATTCCTGAACTCCATCAAATGGGAAAGGAATCCATCATTCGTGTGTACGATGGACTACTGCATCGCGCATCGATGTAATTTATTTTCCATCACCACCTATCATGGATGATTATTATGATAGATTTGAGGTGTATATATAAGATATTAATTACATATTTATCATTCTTTAAAGATAATATAACACCTATTTTCTAACCATTTCATTCACTAAACAATGATAATGTCGTTCGTGCATGGATGTGGACTACTACCTCCACGAAACAATGTGATTTGTTTTTCATCATCACATATCATGAATTATATATACAAGTGAATTTAAATAAATAATATGATATTAATAATAATATTATAATTATAGAAATATAAAATAATACTTACCTTCTTTCCATAACTATCACTAAAAAATGGAAACGTTACTCATGCATACGTACGACCTACCATCTTCATTTTTGTAACTTAGTTCATTTTTCATAAACATAATTTATAGTTGGGTTTTAAAGTATAATTGATATATAAAAATGATAATTATTTAAAGATTATTATTCTAGAGATGATTGAATAATGAACTCTTGGACCATAGTCAACCTATCGAAGTCATTTTGGATATATAAGCAGAATATCATTAAAACATATGGCATAAACATAAATGATTAAGTAATTGTATATAATATGGTAATATGTGAAATAAAAGTAATAGTAAAAATGAGAATGGTTATTAAATAAGTAAATAATTAACATAAGTTTATTATTCTGGAATATAATTAACACACATTACAAGTCGGGCACAAGGTAAGAGACACATTAACTTTAAACCGCATTTTAAAGGTTTTAATGATTTATTTTTAAAATATTTCTCTTCCATATCCATTTTATTCAAAAAAAATCAAAAAAATCAATATTTATTATTCAATGGATGATAAAGTCCATTTTTACCATATTTTACTTTCTTTATAATTTTTTAAAAAATGAATCTTTTTAAGGTTTTACGTAAGGGACATTCTTTAACAAATCCAATTTTAATATTTCCCTTTCTACTCTTTTTCATAAATGTGCATATTTTTTAAAATTATTTTATAGATGTATTTATATGGAAATAAAAGAATTTTCAAAAACATTTTATGTCTATTTTGACTTTCTTTCAAAGGATTTCAAAAGGAATATTTTTATGTTTTTTATATAAAAGGTTTTGACAAAAACACAAATGAAATGTTCTATTTTAAAGTATATGTCATGAACGAATTTACCCATCACAACAACCATTATTTGAAATTTGGATTCCATTACCATATTTCATGATTTATTAAACGAAAAACTATTTTCACTTTTTTTATGTATTTTGGTATTGAAAATGGGGTTTTAAAATAAAATGGTATTTTTGATATTAGAAAGTGTTTTGCATACGAGTTTGAAAGAATTTTTTAAAGAATTTATGATAGAAATGTAGAAGAATAAAATGATTTAATAATAAAATGGGTCTTAAGAATTATATATGAGAAACTAGTGATCCTAATACAACTTATATGAAGGGTTGAGCCCCATTATTTCTCTTGAGAAATGGATATTCTTGATAAAGTTTATATGAAAGGTTTAGCCGCATTATAGCTCATGAGAAATGGCTGAGCCTGATATTGCTTATTCAAAGGGTGAGCCACATTAGCTCTCTAATGAATTGGGTATCGTTCCTTGTCTTTAGTGTAAAGATGGAGGGAGTTATTGAAGTGTTTCTCCTTTGGATTTAACTGGGCTCTAGTAATTTTTGACATGAGTTTAAAACGAGTTATGAATCTGATGCTTTAAGTTACCGAAAAGGGGTTATTATTTGATTTCTATGGGGCATAATGGTTTTTTAACCCTAACAATAATTTATTTAAAAAGTAGATTCCCCTAATAGAAAGGGAACTGAAATACAAGAAGGGGGATGGGGGTCTATGGGGGCTTAAGAAAGTGAAATCCAAGTGCATCCCCGATAACAATATTCATAACTTCATTGGGAAAGGAGACAATGGAATAAAAATAGCACAAACCTTCATGTAATGTAACTTTTGATGTGAGGAAGTCAGCCACTCTATTTCCTTCGTGCCAAGTGTGGGAAACCTCCATGTCTTCAAGGATCACATTTTTCACTTGCAGAATTGGTAGATAATTGACTATGGGGTAGGATGGAGGCCTTGAATAGACTTGAATAGGACCTAAGAATATGTTATCCAGAGCAGTAATAGTTATGTTGCTCCTTCTACACAAAGCAAGGCTAGTAAGTAGAGCATTCGATTCAGCCTAGAGAGGACACCCATTCTTTAAGTGAGCCAAGAAAGTAAGTATAGTTGATCCTATGTTATCACAGACTAAACCTCCTCCCCGCATGGTTCTAGCACTACACGACCCATTAGTATTTAACTTGAGTCCAGAAACAGGAGGATTCTACTTGACCCATATACCAGAAGGGTGCCTTGGTAGAGCAGGAGGAATCATGTTGGTCCCCAAGGCCGCTCTTAGAGATGGAGCTTGCTCCCAGTTTTTGATGGTGCAGCCCAGATCAATCAACAAGCTACAAATTCCTGTAGTGATGGCCACACATGAGCTTAAATGACCCTCATACCTGGCTCTATTGCTTTCTTGCCAGATGCACCAAAACCCTGCTGCCAAAATGCTTGTTTTGGCTTTTCTTTCCGTGTGGTTACTCGCTATCCCTTAGAACCAAAGGCTGAGAAAATCAGAGGCTGAATACTCTTGAGCGCCAGTACCTGTAAAACTCCCAAACGTGAACCATAAATATCTTTCCCATTGTCATTCAAAGAACATGTTATAGTTAGATTCCTCTGTGGGATCAGTGAAGCATGCACACCAGGACACCAGGTGAACACCCATTCTCTTGATATTATCATCTGTGGAAATTATGTTTTTCCTAACATGCCACACTAGGAAAGAATACATGGTTGGAAAATATTTACACCATAGAACCTCTCCCCAAACGTCGATACCAGCCGACGACGCCACCACTCTGTAGAAATATTTCCTAGTGTAGGTGCCAGATGCCGACCCAGTGAAGGCATAGTAGTTCAAAGCCGTAGAAAGCTCAATAAGGTCTAACGTACTCTGCTGATTGTTATCGAGTATGGCTTGAGTAAACATGGTGTGACAGTGTTGGCTATACAAGCCAAGAAATATGAGAGGAAGAAAAATGAAGAGGAAGAGAAATTGGCACACAACACAAAGGAGCTTTCAAGCTTTTTCACAATTAAAATTTCAGACTACAATTACATCAATTTATAGACCCACAACATTAAATGAATAGAATTTATGTTGGTACAAAGAAAGACCAAAATATTAAATACATAGAATCTGTGATGGTACAAAGAAAGACCAAAATATTAAATGCAGAGCATTTATGACGGTACAAAAGATACCAAAAATTAAATACGGATTATTAAATTCATTCAAAGAAAATAAATGGACCCATGGAAAAAATGTGTATGTAATAAATGACGCCGGAGGAAAAAATGCAGGAAGCTTTGACTCGTGGTTTTGGTTTGCAATTCCAACACTCCCTTTCAAACCAAAACCATCTTCATTCCGAGAATCGTTCTGAGTTTTTTAATACATCTGTCGGTAATACCTTTGTGAAAATATCAGCCAAGATCCTCCTTCTTGATGTAAACTACATTCTCATAGACATTTGGTGAAGCCGTTCTCTCGAATATAGCTGTCAATGCGTGCATTCCAAGCATGAGAAGCCTGCTTCAACCCATAAAGAGCTTTCTTTAGTCGATAAACTTTGTCTTCCTCCCCTTGCACAACAAAGCCTTCAGGCTGGTCTATATAGACCTCTTCATCTAGAATTCCATTTTGGAATGTAGACTTCACATCTAATTGGTAGATCATCCAACTGTAATTAACAACAATGGAGATAATCATTCTCACAGTGTCAAGGCGAGCAACCGGAGTGAAGAATTCTTCATAGTCCACCCCATAATTCTGTTTGTACCCCTTTGCTACGAGCCTTTCCTTGTAGTGATCAATTTCACCATCATCATTTAGCTTGATCTTGTACACCCATTTGACACCAATGGTTTTCTGGCTATTAGGAAGTGTGGTTAGCTCCCATGTGTCATTTTTCTCTATGGAACGAATTTCTTCTCCCATAGCAATTCTCCAACATTCTTCCCTTGTGGATTCCTTAAATTTCAGAGGCTCATGATATGCATACAGGAAAAAAAGATTTACCTATTCGGTTTTCTCATAAATGTCGCTTAAGCTTTTCATTTTTATGGGCACCATGGGTGAGGATGAGCTCGCCAAATTTTGACTTGATGGAGTCCTTTCAAGAGTGATGGAATTTCCTCCTATAATCCTCTGTACTGATGATGTGCCCGAGGAAGGTGTTGCTGGCATTTTCTCCTGATGATCATGCCTTTCTTCAGGATCTTCTATTTCGACTGGAATCTCTTTGTTTGGTTCTTCAACATTCCATTTCCAAGCTTCTTCGTCACTAAAGACCACATCTCTACTCACCACTAATTTATTGGTTAGTGGATTGTAGAGCTTATAGGCTTTAGACTCTTCACTGTAGCCGATGAAGATGCACTTTTTACCATGATCTTCAATCTTCCTTCTTCTCGCTTCTGGAACTTGAGCGTAGGCAACACACCCGAAGATTTTTAGGTGTGCTACACTCGGTTTGTAGACACTCCATGCCTCTTGTGGTGTCAAGTTTCTAAATGCTCTTGGTTGGACACCGATTGAGAAGATAGGTAGTACATTCCACCGCTTCTGCCCAAAAGTTCTTTGGCAAGCCTTTCTCCTTCAGCATGGTCCTCTTCATGTCGAGGATGGTGCGATTCTTCCTTTCTGCAATGCCATTCTGTTGTTGTGTGTAAGCAGTAGTATATTGTTTCTTGATGCCTTGTTCCCTTCAAAAATATTGAAATGCATTTGAAGTGTACTCTCCACCTCTTTCAGATATGAGAACTTTGATTCTATAACCACTTTTAGCTTCAACATGAGATTTGAACATTTTAAAGATCGAAAATGCAGAAGATTTTTCTTTGATACAATACACCAAGAGTTTCCTACTAAAATCATCAATGAAGGTAATAAAATACCTATTACCTCCAAGTGAGGGTGTTTCAAGCGGTCTGCAGATATCAGTGTGAACTAATTGAAGTGGTTCATTTTCTCTTCTAGACATTCCACTTGGGAAGGATTTCCTTTATTGCTTGCCGAGTGTACACGCCTCACACACATGATTTGGAACTTCAATCGCTGGCAATCCGAACACCATGCTTGATGAGGATAGAAGTTTAAGCCCGCTAAAATGTAGATGTCCAAATCGTAGATTCCATCTCCACAAGTCATTCTTCATGAGTCCCAAGAGACACTCCTCGACCTTTGTGTTGATTCGCAGAGGAAACATGCGATTCTTCGCCATTTGGACTTGAGCGACAAGTCTCCTATGAGCATCTCTTATAGAAAAAGAAGAATTTTCCAAGTGTATGACATACCCCTTCTCAAGAAGTTGGCCGAGACTGATGATATTATTTTTCATACTTGGCACATAATATACATTAGAAATGTAATTCGACTCTCCATTATTCAGATAGATTTTGATTTTACCTTTGCCTCTCACGGGTACCTTGGATGAGTCGCTAAAACTCACGTCGCCACGAACTTCTTCGATGAGTTCCTCGAATAGTTGTTTGTTACCACTCATGTGGTTGCTTGCACCCGTGTCCAGATACCATACATCGGGGTGTTCACATGCCTTTTCTTATTCCAAGAGGAGTGTGGTACCTTCTTATTCATGATGAGATGCTTCATGATAGTTGGGTCGTTCATCATGATCCACTTTGCTCCAACAATTAGAGGCATAATGGCTAAATTTCTTATAGTTGTGGCATTGAATGTTCTTGGTGTTTCCATAACCACACATGAATCGACCTCCACCATTCCCTCTTCCATGAAAGCTGGTAGGATTTTGTTGCTTTTGTTGATGGCTTAGATAATATCCACACCCTCTTCCTCTTCCACGATGACCGCCTCATTGCGTGTGGCCATTATTTTATTCTTGTAGAGTCAACTTGGACTCCAAGGCATGCTCTATTGTTGAATCAGTATTCTTTTGCATCCGTTGCTCATGTACTTGCAACGACCCCATCAGTTCTTCAATGGAAAATTTATTCAAATCCTTTGATTCTTCGATTGGCACAACAACATGATTAAACTTGGTTGTGAGAGATCGAAGTGATTTTTCTATAACTCGAATGTCCTTAACTTTTTCACCATTCCTTTTCAAATTGTTAACAATAACAATTAATCTTGAGAAATAATCAGATATACTCTCACCTTCTTTCATGTGCGCTACTTCAAATTCCTCTCTTAATATTTGAAGAAGTACCTGCTTCACCCGATCAACACCTTTGAAGACGGTGGAAAGGGTATCCCAAGCTTGCTTTCTCGATGTTTCTTCGACAATATTTTCGAATGTTGATTCATCCAACCCTTGATAGAGGAAGAACAACGCCTTGTTGTATTTCTTTCTTTGATTTTTGAGACCCATTTTTTCTTCATTCGTGAAGGCGAATTATTCCTCCATAGTGGGTACAACGTACCCGTTGGTGACGATCTCCCATAATTCTTGCAACCCGAATAACAACTTCATTTGGATGCACCATCTTTCGTAGTTGTCCTTAGACAGCTTTGGAACTTGCGGATGGATTGCGGCCATTTTTTTTAAAAAAATTGGACGATCTTGGTAATCGGCCTCTGATACCAGTTTTTTGGCTATACAAGCCGAGAAATATGAGAGGAATAAAAATGAAGAGGAAGAAAAATTGGCACACAACACAAATGATCTTTCAAGGTTTTTCACAATTAAAATTTCAGACTACAATTACATCAATTTATAGACCCGCAACATTAAATGCATAGCATTTATGTTGGTACAAAGAAAGACCAAAACATTAAATACAGAGAATCTATGACAGTACAAGGAAAGATCAAAATATTAAATGCAGAGCATTTATGATGGTACAAAAGATACCAAAAATTCAATACGGAATATTAAATTCATTAAAAGAAAATAAATGGACCCATGGACAAAATGTGCATGTAATAAATGACGCCAGAGGAAAAAATGCGGGAAGATTTGTCTCGTGTTTTTTCTTTACAATTCCAACAGACAGATGGCTTACATGAAGGAGATGTCTAGAGCGGGACATCCTGGGAAGAAGAGCTTCTTGCCAGCCTAGTTGTGTTTCTAGAATTTGATCTCTCCCCTGCATATGGTTCAACGAGCATTGTTATCAAGCACTTTAATGATAGGATGAAGTGTACACCACATAGTCAACATCCTTATCTTTGGATACCCCATGATGTCCCCATATTTCACTGCAAAAAAACACCCCCAAAGAGAAACCCATTCCAAAACATCCCATGCGAGCTTACTGTGCATGCCATGCATCAATTTGGAAATGTTTCTAATTCCAATTCCTCCCTGAATGACAGGCTTGGACATGTGATGCCAAGATGCCCAGTGGTGACGACTGTCGGTGTGAGCATCCCATATAAAAGTAGTCATGATTTTTTCCAAACGCGAGATTATGGAAAGAGGGACCTTGGTGTAGGAGAGAATGTGCATTAGAATAGAGGATAATACACTGTTAACAAGAGTGATTATGCCACCAAAGGATAGAAAATGGCTCTTCCAGTTATGAATCCTGCTGACCATTCTCTCAATCAGAGAATCAAAGTAATGGGTATGGATTCTTCCTAAAGGGATTGGAGCCCCAAGATAATCCACCAGGAAACTCCTTATGTTAAAACTGAGGTTAGTCTTAATGGACTTGGCTCTCCTGAGCGGATACCTATCCGAAATATACATATTTGTCTTCTCTTGATTCACAAGATGCCCACTCCACTTATAGTAGTTATTTATCAACTTCTTTATACCCTTAAGAGAGTGCTTACCACTATTGATAAACAAGATTATATCATCTGCGAACATGAGGTGGGAAACACCTTCTATGTTACCTTTATAGTGGAAAGGGATAACACTTCCCTCCTGAAGACTCCTGCTAAGCAACCTACTCAAAGCGTTTTACACCAAGATGAAAATTCTTAGAGAGATTGGATCACCTTATCTTAAACCTCTAACTGATTTGAAGAAGCCACATGTTTTCCCCATGAAGATGATGGAAATTGAAGGAGAGATGAAGCAACGAAATATGATGTTAATAAACACCTATGAGAACCCCATTTGAGCCATAACTTTGAGGATAAAGGACTACTCGTCCCTATCATATGCTTTGTCCATGTCAAGATTAACGATGGAATTTTTGTTTTCCATGTGGAAATAATTTATTTCATTTTCTCAAATAAAATTGAGATAAAGGTAAACATTTCAAGAGGTTTCATGTTTTTCATTGGACTAACAGATTTCTTCTCTTTTTATGTCCCTTACTGAGCTTTTTGTGATCATTCCATGTTTTTATATTTTTTCACAGGGTTTAAGGATGGGTAATAAAAAATAATAGGTCAAGTTGAAATTTTGAAGATTTTTCTTGAAAATAAAACATGATTATTTTAAAAAATTTATATTATGGAAAAAATTGATACTGAAAATAAGTGTCCACTTTGTAATATATGGGTTTGTTGTGTAAGAGTAGTGATATAATTCTCTAAAACTCTAAAACTGTTATGATCTTTGAAATTAATGAAATTTATTTATTAACTAAAAACATATGATTATGTAATTTTTATGGTTGGTTCCTTATAAAAATTATCTATGAAAAGTTATACCATATTATTACTAGACCAATTAGACAATATATGACCAGAACTCTCTCACAGCCCCCTACCTTGTGCATGATATTTCAACATGGAATTTGAGTCACAATTTCAAATGCTACAAAATCAATTCTAATAAATCTTCTGAATATTTCCCATTTTATCATAAGAATTACACTTCATTGGTTCAATGAGACATGATGTCTTATAATAGTCTCTTTAACCACACTGGTAACACACCAATGAAATGTTTCCTTTAGACGAAGGGGACAAAAATGTTTTCCCCTACCCTATTGATTGCTCAATATACACATGATATTTATTTCCCTTGCATTTTTTTATTTCTTAATGTTCTAGATCCCATTGAATCTCTCGTATATTCTATATGATTCTTCTCTTCTAAATAATCCTTATTTACCACATCCATGAAAGAAGGTATGTAAATGAGATGAAATTTTAATCATATCTCCATATTTACCCCATAATTGAATTGATGAACCTTATAAGTCTCAACAACTCCAATGGATAGAGAAAGTCATATATAATTTATAAATTTAGAGGCATAATCAATACCATACATATTTCTATACTTTATCTTAATTTAATCATAACCTCCATCCATGCTCAACATCTATAGGTATAAATTCTCAAAAAATAGATACAAGTATTCTTCCCATTACAAACTCTCTATCCTATCTTTTGGGAGAATTATATCACACTAGTGTTGAGATGGTAATTCAAGCATTGAGATGAAATCCTTAACTTTTTCCCCTTAAGAGCATCGATTCTCTCACTAATTCTATCTATCATCTATAACAACTCATTATGTTTATGATTTCCAGAATCAACTCCAATGATAGGTGGATGTTTCAATCTAAAATATTGAACCACATCATACATTACTGAAAAACCCTAAGGTGGTATCCCTATTATATTCAGATTCACTTTAAGAAGACTATCAATAATCTTCTATTATGATGGAGTATAAGTCTCACCCACCAAAATAACATGCTCATCTTCCCATTCTATTTTCCCTCATCAAAACACTCATCTTTAATCTTCTCATAATGAGGCTCCTAAAACCACTTATTAAGTTTCATAGATCTAAAAAAATTAACATAAATTATAGAAATCAAAATCAAAATTTTCAATAAACAAAATCAAACTTCTTGCATAGCATACTGCATATAATCAAGAATTATTAATTCAAATCAAACTAATAGAATTATTTGATTAGTTTATTTAATCATATTTAAAAAACCAATCCGTTAGTAATAACTTATTCAGGAAAAAACTGATTTTTTATTATTAGTATTATCATTTAACTAAAATTAAAGGTAGTAATCAATCACAACCACATTCACACACAATCGACTGCACATGAAATCACAAAATATCATTACATACCAAATTGATTCCTGAATACACCCCAATCACTCTTAAAGAAATGTTCATCACATCCCAAAATCACATCTATATGCTACATAAATACAATCCCATATACCTTAAGTAATATAGACTTATACTAGTTTTTTTTCTAACTAGGCACACTCACACAGATACTTTAAAATGTTTTGACTCCTAATACCCAATATAATAACTCCCAAAATCATGATATTTTTAAAGAAACCACCTTGACAAAATTTTATAACATCCCACCTTGGAAAAACCATGTTATTATGTAAAAAATTCATATGGGCTTAGGCATGATCTCAGATCACAAAAAGATTATGAGTAGTTATAATGGTTATGATATATCATTTGGGGAGTTTTTTACCCTCCAATGGTTAATTAAATAAAAATAATAAAATAAAATTTATAATAATATAATGTTGGTTAAACCAATAATGACATGATCAATATTTCATGACAATAGTTCATAAATTCCTACATGATTCATACCAACAAACAAAATTTTAATATATAACCCATATATACATGTATGAAAAATAAAAAGAATGAGAAATAAAACAATGTGTGGATATACATTCAATGAAAATCAAGTTGAAAATGAAAAAAGAACTAAAAATTATTATAATATCATCTCCCAGTTATTGAGGCCACACTCCATTACATACAACATCACGAATCTAATATTTATGAACAAAAGGTTTGTATGTAAATTATGTGTGAATAAATCCTAAGTACAAACCTCTACAAACCAAGGAATCCCTATGAGTTTGTAATAATTTTATTTAAGTAGTTTGAATCATTTAAATGATCCAAAAATAACTTTTTCATCATGAAAATAATGCATTATTTGTTAAAAAACACCTATATAACCTCATACCTTAATTGGCCAATGTATATATAACCATTGATATCAAATAAAAATTAAAATATCTAAATAGATGGTTTTTGTTTACCCATATGCTGATAACATGGAATGTCATGCAATCCCTAGACTAACATAAGGCTTAGAAAGACTCATGACTACCATTTCAATTTTCTCATTTTTATCTGATTATAAGGCTCCATATATGTAATAATATTCCTAATTTTTTTAAAATAAATTATTTTATAGTAAAACAACTTAAAACACAACATTATTTTCAAAAATACATTTCATAATTTCACCCCCTATTCATCCAAAATTAATAACTCCATCATTTTTCAAAAAATATTGAAAATACCTATAATTTCATTTAAATTTTTAAACATAAAAATATTTTTTCCCACATGAATAATTCACACTAAAATACACATTTATACCATGTATAATAAAATCACATTGAATAAAAAATTTAATAAAAATTTCCACTTATTTCTACTTTTCATCATCATAAATCAACATCTATAAAATATACCCATATTTAAAATGAAACAATTCCATAATAAACATTACTAAAACTTTTAACTACTTCCTCTATATTAATTGGTGTGTTTATCCCAATTATTATTTTATTTTATCATGTAAATAATGTCATTACATCTAAAAAAATCATGTTAAGACACTGATAACATTAGTAAAATCATCTCAATAAGGAAAATTAATTCATGTATTGAGTGCCTGAATTTATAAAGTAGTTAAACAAACTTAAACACAAAAAAATTATGTAAAAACATATATTCTATCTCTTATGAAATAATATTTTAAAAAACATTGAAGAATATATTAAATTTATAGTTTATTTAAGCATATACATAATTGATTCATCGCATTACATATGAAATTCTATTATTAAATCATTTAACCACTTACAAAAAATATATATAATACACAACATATAATTGAAAATCAATCTTCATCATTATAAGTAATTTATCACTTAATTTTATTCCCTTGAACTATTAAATCAAATTAAAATTTCCAAATTTATATAAATTCATTCAATTAAGAAAAAAAGAGTAAATAATGTCACCAAACTCAAAATACCTATACAATCTACACAAGGAGGGGATTTTTGATTCCTACCAAAAGATAGGAAATCAGTAAAATCCATATTCTAGAATCATAAAAGAAGAAATAGAATATTATAGTGTTACAATATTATAACCATCTAATAAAAGGATATTGTCATTTTCCCTATTTTTTGGGATGAATTGAATGATATTGATAGATCTTCATTATAACATGAAATTGGATTAAAATCATAATATGATGTTAACAGATGAAATGAATAGTTTAATTTTAGAGATATGTGTATGAGTGACCCCTAGAATAAAATATTATGGTGATTTAATCTAATTAGAATGATGGAACAAATATGAAAATTTCCTCACAAAAAATAACTTAACAACTAAACAAGTTCCCTTTATATAGCTACTAGGTAATCTATTCTATTCCAGGCCCCATTGTAACGACCCAACCCCAGTTACCCAGAGTCAATGCATTATTACATAACATTGGCATTATCACAAAAGATCAAGTATTGAAAGACCGATTAGTTTAGTAGCCTTGGAAACACTAGATATATTAATAAAGTTTACATTACATCATAAAATAAAAACTACAACAACATAGTATCCATAGTCCACACTCATATTCCCTCATACTATCCCTACAGGTCATTCATAAAATACTTCTTCACATCCTGGGAAAAATAAAACATAGAAAGGGGTGAGCTCAGATGCCCAGTAAGGATAACAATATAGCGGAAACTTTCATAAATAAGAATAAACATTTAAGGCAATATATAACTAAAACAAAATCCTTTTAAACTTGAACTTAAGTATAATATTGTAGAAATAAAATGAAATAATTCCATTTACTTATTCACATGGATATTCTACTAATCGAATAATCACATGCAATATCAATAACCACTTTCATAATGATGGAATGCATAATTCCACACTATAACAACCACGTAGCCAAGGCCTCGTGCCAAGACTAAAAATAAGATTCTGTCTAGGCCTCGTTCCAAGACACTAGTTTGTCTCATGAGACCTACCAATGAATCTAGGAGCTATAGCGGGCTCCACTTGTCACTTATTAAGTCCAATGCATTCCTTATATGAACAGGTTTAAACAGAGCATAAACATTCTTATTAAAAATAGCATACCAAATATCAATACTTTCTCCATAAACCATGAATGGTATAAAAATAACACATCCACAGTCAAACATATCACAAAACCTTCAATAAAATATGGAAGTTTTTTATCATAATAAATCAACTTCAAATAAACTTAAAATCCATCAAAGGATGTTGACATAGATGAAATCAAAACTATTTGAGAGAAATATATCTTTTTTTGAAATCATTTAAAAGTATCATAATAATAAAATAAAACATTTAATTTTAAAATATCCTTATAATCTTGTAAGGGAAGCTTTGACGAGTTTATAATGGTAGAAAATATCCACAATCACCGTATAAGTTAAAAAAAGACATTCTTACCTTAATTTTGTCGAAAAGGTTAAAAAGGAACTTGTTTGGAAAACGACGGAAAGATTCCTTTATAAACATCTTATAAAAAGTAAAAAAGGGTATAAATGACTTTAACCCATATTATATAAAATAGTAAGAATGTTTTGAAATATATTTTTAAGAAACATGGATGTGGATGACAAAGAGGTCCCAGTAGATAATTATGTATAAACAACCTCGGATAATGAAGAGATTGTGAAATAAACCCTTACCAATTTGGTAACTTACGAAACATACACCTCATGAAATAGGTATCATACAATTAATATTTAAATACACATAAATTAAAGTGTATTACACAAACAATACAATTATGGGCAGTACATACACCACACAAAAGGTAATAGTGGCAATATGGCATGAATCTCACGGGAATAAGGAGTGAGATGAAAACCCCTTACCTTGTACTTTACCTTGGTTGAGGGTAGGTTAACCTCCTGTATATTGGTGATATAATTGTTATTAAATTACACAAGAATCATATATGTTAATATGATATCATATATGATCTTTTAACATTGCTTTGTTAATAATATCTTAGTATTATCGTCGTTTCAGGTGTTAACTTACTCATTTTTATTTTATATGGTTTGTTACATAAGACGTCTTTGTTATGGATAGGTTGTATATTATTCATATCTAGAATTATATCAAGTCCTTAAACATTATTTTTAATCATCAAATGAGAATTATAATTGTATTGATACGATGGGGAATGAATCTCATCGCGTTCGTGGAGACGGTAGTCCGTACGTACGCACGAGCGAAAATATCATTCTTTTAATATTAAAATAATATATAATTGGATGGTATATCATATATACAGAATCATTATCAAGTTATATTTATTATTTACATCAAATACACATCATTATCATACCCATCCAAATAATAATGTTTTGAATAACAATTACACCACGACGTGGAGACGGTAAGCTGTACGTACGCACGTATGGTGACATGTCATTCAAATGATGGATATAATACTGAATATGGTTGTAACATATTTATAATAACATCACAATATATATAATATACTGGAGTTATTATTTTATAATGGAAATAACAAAGAAATAATAATTTTAAGAAGAATGGAACTTGAAAGAGGGTGGTGAAAATGTTACCTCTTCTTCGGGTTCTTCCTTTTTATTTGATCAAAAGGGATCTTTAGGTTGGCTTTCTGATCAAAATAATGCCTCTAGGTTGATGTTATGGAAGTTTAAAGAGTATTTGGGTAGGTTTTGGCCGAACCAAAAAGGATTTGAAGGTGTGAAGAATTGGTTAGAAGTTGTGTCCTTTTATAAGGGGTAGGAGGGTCTCTTTAGGAAAAACTTAAAGTATTAATTTATAATAAATC
The DNA here is from genome assembly GCA_963277665.1 of Viscum album. Classification (NCBI taxonomy): domain Eukaryota; kingdom Viridiplantae; phylum Streptophyta; class Magnoliopsida; order Santalales; family Viscaceae; genus Viscum; species Viscum album. Next base: position 1,041,180,795 of record OY728140.1, on the reverse strand, counting down.
CATATTCAGTTTATAATTGCTCCAAAGTATATTATTAAAAGTATAAGGTGGGGATGGGTCGAAATACATTCAAAAAATAGATTTTAAATAGGTTTGTGTCATTATATTAACCTTATCTTTTAGTTTTAACTCTTAGTTAATTAGATTGACATTTATAATGTCACTTTGTATTTTTATATTATATAGTTAATAAACTTATTATATACATCCAAGAGAACCCAAGTGGTCCAATAATGATACAAATATCATGATATAAGTCCTTTATCTGAACCTTATATTTTTAGGAATATAATATCAATTAATAATATAATACTTGTTTTAAAAACTCATTTATTTCAATTTTGACAATATTTAATAATTGATTTTTGTTAAAGTCTTAAAAACTTTATTAATTTGAAGAAAATTCATTTAAGAAATAATAACATATCATATTAAACAATAAAATTCTTGGATGAAATCAAAACTTTCAAATTATATTTATTTTAACTTTTATAATACCAATTATTTTATTCTTTCACTAATAAGGAAAATACTGCATCATTATTGTATCATAAATAAGTTTAATTATTAAATGTATAAAAATTATAAATAAAATACCATTATTTAGGAAATAATTTTATATTTCTAATTAATATTTATAGTTGAAAATATAACATATATAACCCTATATAAAAATTGTTTTTCTAAAAGATATATGCTTATGTCATTTTTGTATTTACTTTAACTTAATTAATATAAAGTGTCCTTATCACCTAAAATTGGCTCCATGGGGTCCCAAAATCGACCCAAAGATGACCATGGTTGGACATGTATCAACCAATAGCATTAGAACACATTTTAGGGTAAATTAATATTATTATAATATTATTTTTTACCCTTATTTACCAGATTTACCCTTTAACCATGGTAAATAAAATATTTACCGAAGTAATTATTCAAAATGTCTAAGAAAAAGTTACCTAATTACACAATTTGGATCTCTTGATTCCAAATATGGAATCCATATTTCTAAATTCAAAACATATAAGTGGAAAAAATTAATTTAAAATTAATTCCCGTTAAAACAAAAAGCGTGTTTTTAAGAGATAATAACTATCAAAAGATTGACAATTGTTTATGTCCGGTTTAAATGTGAAATTATGTCCAATGACCAAAATTGTATTAAATGGTAAAAATATATTATAAATAAACTTTAAAACCACTCAAATTCATAATTTATCACTATTAATTATTTTTATTAAAAAAGTTGTTTTTAATTAAAATTTAGTAATTTTCATCATTCATCAAAATATAAAAGTTATCCAAAAAGTACCAAAATTTCACCCTAGGATAATTTTGATATTCCAAATCCAAAAACGAAGTCCATTTTGAGAGTTAAATTTTATAAAATTTCAAAAAGTGGGCATTACTATTCACAATGGCTACTTTGATTGGTCGTGGTGTGTTAGAATCTCGAAGTTGCGTACAATGCAAGCTATTGAATTATTCAAAGGGAAACGTATCATGGAATCTTGGGGTGTTACATTCTCCCCTCCTTCAATAAATTGCATCCTCTCAATTTGAAATTGTTCTTCAAAAATAAAAGGTTGAAAATAGAAAATATCTTTGTGGGAAAACCCATATCAGAAATTGGGTTAATAAAATTTAGTCTTAATAAGAGGAAAAGAGAAATGAAAGGATCACCACCAAATTATGATCTCGATTTGGAGAACATTGGTGGAAATTAGAGACACATAATTGGGGGAAAATGTAAATATTTATAGGGAGTGATTGAGGTCATCATTCACAAACAATTGTAAATTGAGGGCCTCAAAGCCATCAATCTATGATGATTTAAAATATCATTGGTTCAAAAAAACATAAGGTATTAGGATAACACATTTTTGGTTTTAATATCCCTTACCTAAAGTATAATAATTAATTTCTTCATAGAATAAGAGAAGAAGAAAAATATATACTTGACAAGTAGAGTCCCATCCTTTAACTAATTTCTACCACAAACTCATCTTTCACTCTAAAAGATAAAATAATATTCTATTTATCCTATTCGTATAGGGTTCCTAAAAAATGAATTTATAATTCATCTACCAAACCTTTTTAAAAAACTACATTATTCAATCCAGGACATCACGTGGGCCAGTAGTAGGTGATACATCCTTGTCTCCCTTCGGTTGCAGGTTCAAGTCTCGCGACCTTGCCAGACATGACGAGTTGCCGCTCGACCTCCAGGTTGTCCTTTTATGGAAATCCAAAAATAATATCAAACTAGAATTATCCAAAATACTTTTGTCAAAACTCACAGTAAAAAATTTATAAGTAAGGTAAACACAATGAAGATCCTTTTTTCTCTGTAATAACATGTGAACACTTTCATCATGTATTCTTTTAAAACACTACAACATCCTGAATTACCATAAAACCTTATTGATTACATTCATGATCCCTTATTCCTTATAGAATACTGGATATACTCTTTCTATCCAAAAATGTTGTAAACTCCAACAATGATGGAATATACAAATCATTAATCAGTTTCAAGGTAATCAAGAATATCCAATATAATTTATCCAAATCAATCATGTATTATTCCAAAATCACTACCTCGGTATTAGAACCATATTATGGTTTATCTTTCTCTCAACCACATATTTTCCAAAAATTTAACCTACTATTGAGTCACTTTTCTTGGTTCCACACAATCTCAAGTACTTAATGAAATAGTACTGTAGTACAATCCTTATATACTTCATAATTATTATAACCAGTACATTTTTGATACAAAACTCAAATGACATAATTCTCTAATAACAACATAAGAACTCTAATCATTACTCCTCATCTGTGGTAGTATCATAACTTGATTATTATCCAATAGAATCATTTGGGGAATACTCTGATGATTTGGACATTGGTTTGCATAGTGTCCCAACTCTTTGCAGATGAAGCATTGTTCATTTAAAACCTTTTTCTTACCCTTGCAGTCACGTACTTGGTGTCCTTTTTCTCCACACTTATAACAAACTCCCATTCCCTTCAGGAAAGTTCCAGGGTGTTTATTTCCACAGTTATCACATATGAAAAAATTCTTCTTTTCCCTCTTCCCTTTATCCATCTTTACCTCTTCCATCCTTTTCTTCTCTCGCTTCCCTCCAAATCCATAGGACTTGGATAATTCTTTACTTATCTTATTAACACATGATATTATTTCTTCATATGTTGAGAATACATGGGAGACTATTTCCCTTCTAAATGTTGGATCAATACTATGAAAGATATGATCCTTCTTACTCTTTGGATCATACGTATTGCTGGAGTTCACATTCCTTTCTACTGGGCGCCATTTCTATACAATATCATAAAATAGGTCAGTTTATGAATTACAATGAATAATTCCAAACTTGTAAAATACCTAATGTAAATTGAATGGTTTATGGATATAATCCATAATCATAAAGATGTTTTCATTGAGGAATTATATACTCATAAACCCTTCATAATGATTTGTAAATAAAATGAGAATTATCCTAAGTATATCCCCCAGGAGTGTCGTAACCAAGAGTGCAGCAAGGCCCGTTGTCGTGCACCAGTTCCCGTTCGAGTCTAGCTCAAAGCGGTGTTTTCGGGTTTTACCCCTAGGTACATCTTTTCCAGAGTTTCCTCTACCTGCTTGTATCCAGATAAGGATGTATTGCTCAGAAAACTCACAAAATCTCTAAATACCAAAATTCTAGGAAGTTCTTCTATACTAATCCTCAAAGTCCATCTTAGGTCTATGTTCTCTAATCAGAGTTTATCTAAATATAGCTTCAAAGGTTTGTACTAAAATTCCTCTGATACCAATTATAACACCCCAAACCCAGTTACCCAGAGTCAGTGCATTATTACATAACATTGGCATGATCACAAAAGATCAAGTCTCGAAATAACGAATAGTTTAACAACCTTGGAAACACTAGATACATTCATAAAGTTTACATTACATTATAAAATAAAAACTACAACAACATAGTATCCATAGTCCACAATCATATCCCCTCATACTATCCCTATAGGTCATTCATAAAACACTTCTTCATATCCTGGAAAAAACAAAACATAGAAAGGGGTGAGCTCAGATGCCCAGTAAGGATAACAATATAGAAGAAACTTTCATAAATAAGCATAAACATTTAAGACAATGTATAACTAAAACAAAAGCCTTTTAAACTTGAAATTCAGCATAATATGGCAGAAATAAAATGAAATAATGTCATTTACTTATTCACATGGATATTCTACTAATCAAATAATCACATGCAATATCAATACCCACTTCCATAATGATGGAATGCATAATTCCAGACTATCATAACCACGTAGCCAAGGCCTCGTGCCAATACTACAAATAATATTTTGTCAAGGCCTCATACCAAGACACTAGTTTGTCACATGAGACCTACCGATGCATCAAGGAGCTATAGCGGGCTCCACCAGTCACTTATTTAGTCCAATGCATTCCTCATATGAACAGGTTTAAATATAACATAAAAATTCTTATTAAAACTAGCATACGAAATGTCAATAATTTCTACATAAACCATGAATGGTATAAAAATAACACATGAATAGTCAAACATATCACAAAACCTTCAATAAAATATGAAAGTTTTTTATCATAATAAATCAACTTCAAATAAACTTAAAATCCATCAAAGGATGTTGACATAAATGAAATCAAAACTATTTGAGAGAAATATATCTTTTTTTGAAATCATTTAAAAGTCTCATAATTATAAAATAAAACATTTACTTTGAAAATATCCTTATAATCTTGTAAGGGAAGCTTTGATGAGTTTATAATGGTAGAAAATAGCCGCACTTGCCGTATAAGTTAAAAAAATACATTCTTACCTTAATTTTGTCGAAAAGGTTAAAAAGGAACTTATTTGGTAAACGACATAAAGATTCCTTTATAAACATCTTATAAAAAGTAAAACAAGGGTATAAATGACTTTAACCCATATTCTGTAAAATAGTAATAATGTTTTGAAATACATTTTAAGAAACATGGATGTGGATGATAAAGATGTCCCAGTAGATAATTATGTATAAACAACTTCGGATAATGAAGAGATTGTGAAATAAACCCTTACCAATTTGGTAACTTACGAAACATACACTCCATGAAAGAGGTATCATACAATTAATATGTAAATACACATAAATTAAAGTGTATTACACAAAGAATACAATTATGGGCAGTACATACACCACACAAAAGGTAATAGTGGCAATATGGCATGAATCTCACGGAAATAAGGAGTGAGATGAAAATCTCTTACCTTGTACTTTCCCTTGGTTGAGGTTAGGTTAACCTCCTTTATATTGGTGAAATAATTGTTATTAAATTATAAAATAATCATATATGTTAATATGATATCATATATGATCTTTTAACATTGCTTTGTTAATAATATCTTAGTATTATCGTCGTTTCAGGTGTTAACTTACTCATTTTATTTTATATGTTTTGTTACATAATCCATGTTTGTTATGGATAGGTTGTATCTTATTCATATCCAAAATGATATCAAGTCCTTAAACATTAATTTTAATCATCAAATGAGAATTATAATTGCATGGATATGACGGGGAATGAATCTCATCGCGTTCATGGAGACGGTAGTCCGTACGTACGCACGAGCGACAATATCATTCTTTTGATATTAAAATAATATATAATTGGATGGTATATCATACATACAGAATCATTATCAATTTATATTTATTATTTACATCAATTACACATCATTATCATACCCATCCAAATAATAATGTTTTGAATAACAATTACACCACGACGTGGAGACGGTAAGCCGTACGTACGCATGTATGGTGACGTGTCATTCAAAGGATGGATAGAATAATGAATATGGTTGTACAATATTTATAATAAAATCACAATATATATAATATACTGGAGTTATTATTTTAGAATGTAAATAACAAATAAATAATAATTTGAAGAAGAATGGAACTTGAAAGAGGGTGGTGAAAACATTACCTTATCTTCGGGTTCTTCCTTTTGATTTTATCAAAAGGGATCCTTAGGTTGGCTTTATGATCAAACTAAGGCCTCTAGGTTGAATTGAGGGAAGTTTAGATAGTATTTTGGAAGGGGTTGGATGAACCAAAAAGGCTTTAAAGGTGTGAAGAATTGGTTAGAAGTTGTGTCCTTTTATAAGGGGGAGGAGGGGCTCTTTAGGAAAAACTTAAAGTATTAATTTATAATAAATCCATATTTGGTTTATAATGGCTCCAAAGGGGATTATTAAAAGTTTAAGGTGGGAATGGGTCTAAATCCATTCAACCAATAGATTTTAGACAGGTTTGGGTCATTATATTAACCTTATCTTTTAGTTTTAACTCTTAGTTAATTAGAATGACATTTACCATGTCACTTTGTATTTTTATATTATATAGTTAATAAACATACTATATACATCCAAGAAACACCCAATTTGTCCATTAATGATACAAATATCATGATATAAGTCCTTTGGCCTAACCTTAGATTTTTAGGAATAGAATATCAATTAATAATATAATACTTGTTTTAAAAACTCATTTATTTCAATTTTGAAAATATTTATTAATTTATTTTCATTAAAGTCTTAAAAACTTTATTAATTCAAAAAAAATTCATTTTAGCAATCCTAACATGTCATATTAATCAATAAAATTAGTGGATGGCATAAAAACGTTCAAATTATATTTATTTTAACTTTTATAATACCAATTATTTGATTCTTTCATTAAAAAGGAAAATACTGCATCATTATTGTGTCATAAATAAATTTAATTATTAAATGTATAAAAATTATAAATAAAATACCATTATGTAGGAAATATTTTTATATTTATAATTAATATTTATAGTCGAAAATATAACATATATAACCCTATATAAAAATTGTTTTTCTAAAAGATATATGCTTATGTCATTTTTGTATTTACTTTAACTTAATTAATATAAAGTGTCCTTATCACCTACAAGTGGCTCCATGGGGTCCCAAAATCAACCCAAAGATGCCCATGGTCGGAAATGTATCAACCAATAGAGTTAGTACATGTTTTAGGGTAAATTAATACTATTATAATATTATTTTTTACCCTTAATTACCGGATTTACCCTTTAACCGTGGTAAGTAAAATATTTACTGAAGTATTTATTCAAAATGTCTAAAAATAAAAGTTACCTATTTACACAATTTGGATCTCATGATTACAAATATGGAATACATATTTCTAAATTCAAAACATAGAAGTAGAAGAAATTAATTTAAAATTAATTCCCGCTAAAATAAAAAGCGTGTTTTTAAGAGATAATAACTATCAAAAGATTGACAGTTGTTTATGTCAGGTTTAAATGTGAAATTATGTCCAATGACCAAAATTGTATTAAATGGTAAAAATATATTCTAAATAAACTTTAAAATCACTCAAATTCACAATTTATTACTATTAATTATTTTTATTGAAAAAGTTGTTTTTAATTAAAATTTAGTAATTTTTACTATTCATCAAAATATAAAAGTGAGACGAAAAGTACCAAAATTTTAATCTAGTCTAATTTTGATATTCCGAATCCAAAAATGAATTCCATTTTGAGAGATAAATTTTATAAAATTTCAAAAAATGGGTATTACTATTCATAATGGCTACTTTGATTGGTCGCGGTGTGTTAGAATCTCGAAGTTGTATACAATGCAAGCTATTGCATTATTCAAAGGGAAAGGTACCGCAGAAGCTTGAGATGTTACAACCACTACCCCTACACCTCCACCAGTCACCTAGTACCGTTATTCAGGTACTTTTGTGAAAATTTTAAAGAGGTAAAAACAAGTTATATTCAAAATATATCCAAATACATGATAATTTAAAATCAAAAACATACCTTTAGAGAATATATGTTTAGTGAATATTACTTGAAAAACTATTTATAAAATATAAGAGTGTAAATAAAAAACATTGTGTCTTATGAAATGAATGTGTAGATCATATTCTAACTTGGAGTGTTGGATATATTATCTTGAGTTTCTATTAGAGGTTCTAGGATAGAACCATTTTCCTTTTACCATCCATGGTTTGAATAACTGATTATCAAAGAGAAATAGAAAGATAAACTACAATGTAGTTCATGTTGGGATTTAATTATCTATTTGTTTGGGTCTCTATATTGATCAATATATATATAAAAAATAACCATTATTTTATATTTTTTTTTCTGAAAAAAATTTGAATGAGAGATTTTTAGATGGGTATTGATAATTTTATTAGTGGATTATATTAGAAAAACCTAGATGCAATGGTGTTTAATTGTTGTCATAGAATATGATAGTTTTGAATCATAGAAGAATGAGATGAGAGAATTTCATGGAAGTGGAGTAATTGTGGCTGTGGTTCTTGGTGTAAAAAAACTGACTATAAAATGGTGATATAGTTATCATACCCACAAAATTGGTTTCATGATATCAATAAAAATTATAGATTTAGATCTTTTTTAAATATGGACATGTGGGAGCTTTCATAACAATTTTTTAATTCCCATGTTAAATGTTTTTAAGAACAATAATGATGTGACAAATGGTATAAAGATGTTTTCAATTTTTTAGGAATATATTTGATTAAAATAATGATTTTAGAGGAATAATTATGATATAGAGAGAGTGATACATGGAAAATAGTGGGAGCTATATCATATCTATAAATTTTGGGAGAAATTTTGTATAGAATAAGAGTATACATAAAGATTAAAATCTATTCACGAAGTAGAATTTGGAGAGAGAGAAACGTTGGTTGGGTTTATTTATTATCCTTCAATGTACTCATATTCAGTTACCATCAATTCATATTTTTTATAATATATCTTATAGTAGTGACTAGAGAGATAATGGTGTTGGTGACCCTTGGATCCAACAACAAGATGGTCATAAATATTATAATACTAAAATTGATTTAGTGATTTTCTATTACATTGAAAGAAAACTAGTGAATTATTCATGGATGTAGCCCTTAATTTTAAACCAAGAAAAATTATATCTGTGATGTAACACCCTGATATTTTGAAATGAACTCTATGTTCGATATCACATATGACATGTAACTTCTAACTTAAATGATACAATATATATTAATATTTACATGTTTCAGTTATAAGTAATCCCTTAAATTGAAGGATATGAATAGTGTTAACTACATTTTGAAATATATATAATGGTTCTACTTAATATCAATGTATTTGTAACATCCTATTACCCGCTTTCAGGTATTTTCCTTCTCTTTGTAGGTTTTATTCTTTAATTGGGTGCATCTTGGGACTCCTGAGTATGGAGAAAATTTGCTGAAAAAATGATCTAAAGTTAGGGGATGTATGTTTTTTTGAATTATTGGAGTTAGAGTATAAATGTGTTACTGGATTTATGAGTTTCTCCTCAAGTTTAGAGGATGCTTGAGGTTTTTTGTGTTTTCAGGTATGAATATGATGTTTTCACTGTCTACAGGAAATTTACACGTCGTTTAATGGGATTACACAACATGTAATGGTTTCTAGCCTCATGTCATGATCTGAGTATATATCATGAATGAATATACACCATGTAATGTTAAAAGATCAGTTTTTAATAAAAATGCTATGGGTTTTTTGAAGTAAGTGATATCTATAGATTACACGCCGTGTAAATGGATTATACATCATGTAAGTGTAACAAATTGGGATTTTAGAGTGATTCTAGACTAATATTTTGATTCATTCTTCCACAACTCTCTCCCCTATCATCCTAGGGCTCTTCTCCAGTGATTTTGGGATCCTCTGTTCGATCCTGATTGATTCCTTATATGATTGATAACTGTTGCGATTGGGTTGCATCTCTCTGGGTGAGTAATCCTTTATACTTCTTCATTACCTTTGGTTAAAATAGTGCAGTTATGTTTCACTATTGGTTTTGTGGATCCATGGTGATGTTTCCTTTGTACATCTTCTAGATCCATTGTGTGATCTTATTTTGAGGGTCGTTCCTTTATTGATTATGGTGCCGTATGTGTGAGTTCTTCAAGGTATGCATAATTTATACTCTTCTCTGACCCCTTTTGATGAATTGGAACAATTCTAAGCTGTGTATACTGATTCTAGGACATTTATTGTCATTATTTCATTCTTTTTATTGGTGGATCCCTTTGTGGGTGTGTGTAACCCTGAGTTTTGCGGTAGGTGGTTCCATATCTAGCTTGTGTTAGTGAACTGCATTGCTCATGTTTTTGAAAAATTGTTTTATTAAATGAGATGGCATGATATGATTGATTTGTTTTGTGTGTATGGAACTGAGTTTTTATAAAAGATGGGCTTCCCCTCATTTTGGAAAAAGAAAAAGGTTTTTTGAAATCATTGTGAAATTATTTTGTGAAATGTTTTTCAAATATTGAAATAATTAAATGGTTTGATGAACTGGTTTGAAAAATAGAGCACATGGGAAGCCTTGGATACTGAGGTGGAAGGTATAGTAATTGGCCTCATCCACTATTAAGGGGTTTTCTTATGGGACTTTCCTCTGCTCCCTAGGCCTATTATTTTAGGGACTTGTTAGACATGTTGGGGTCACTATTTGGGGTGTTTTTATGCTCTCTATACTTGATTCATATGTATATTATCTTGATGCGTATGCTATTTTCTATGTTAGGTATGGGTGTCATGGCTATCCTGGTTTAGTGTGATTCCTGGAATGATGTTACCCGTGCTTCTGCTTTTGTCTTGTACTATTTTATTTTACTTCTATAGGTTTCATATGATATGTGATGCATGCTTTGATTTGAAATGATATATCTTCTGTGAAATATGGTAATGAAATTCTTTGAAACTAATTTACCTGTTTTATTTGGAAATATGAGAAAAGAGGAAATTAATTTTTTTCCATGTTTTTGATATAAAATTTGTTAAAATTTTAACATGCCTTATTTTCTTTAAATTTGATCATGCTTGGATTATTATTCAGAGACATGATATGGAGCACCTAGGTGGGACCCTACTAAGCTTCTTAGCTCACACCCTGCGTACCCCTTTGGAGATGCATAGAACTGGTTATGTCTTTCAATTCAGGGAAATACAAGGCACCATAGTGAGACGACGAGGTTTTTTTTAGCCGAGTTTTGGGTAACTGGTGGTGAGATGGTGGGAGGTTTCACACATTATCACATTGAACTTTTAGAGTAGCTATTTGGTTTTGTAGTCCTTTGTAGTTGGACTTGTCACTTAGAGATTGTTTGCTACCTTTTTGGGTTGTATCACTTTTATTGTTCCTTATCTATTATGGATTATATTTTTTTATCTTTCTCTATTTATTTATGTTGTGTATATATATGCCATGTTATTGTTTCTATTTGGGAGAAATCATTCCCTCTAGTTATTGTTTGATGTCCGGTTGATAGTCTCCAGCCCGTGAGGATCGGGAATGTCCCTTTGGAATGTGAAAGTTCGGGTTGGGTGCCGGTTTGAGAGGGTATCTAGGTCAGGTTTCTTAAAAATTGGTATCTGGGTTGGGTTCATTACAAATTGATATCAAAGGTGGTTTGTCCTCAAGAGTCCTTGGATTGGGATGTTTGGTAGACTAGATATAGGATTGTCGGGACTTGAGAGGTATATTTTGGGGAGTGCCTGGCCAGCTCTTGCTATGATAAGACTCAAGTTACCATGGGATGTTGGGATGTGTGTCTCCTATCAATACTATAAAACTGGGTTTCTATAGCGCCACCCTTTAACAGCGCTAAAAAAATCGCTGCTAAAGGGGCCTCCTTTATCATCACTTTTTTTACTACCGCTGATAAAGGGGGGCTTTATGAGTTCTTTTTCCAAATGCCAATAAAGTGTATATTTAAAAATAAAATCATGAAAAATAATATATTTATATATAAGTATATTTATATTGATATAAATATAATATATATTTTTTAAATATGTTTTATATAAGTATAAATAGACTATTATATTTAATATATAATAAATTTAGTGAAAATGGATTTAAAATATTTTAAAAAATATTATTAATTACTAATTTCCTAATTATAATTGACTAATAATAATTTAATAACAATTTTAAGACACAAAAAATCAAAAAAATTAATAAAAGATCTAAAATAAGTTAAAAAGGTAACTCAAACTTCAAACATCCATAACTTTTGATTCGGGTGTCCGTTTGAGTTCTACAACATATCAAATAGAAGTCTGTGACAAGAACTACATGTTAGTGACCTAAGGGAACCTTATGTCACATTTTCAAGGCTAAAAAAGGCCTATAAGGCCTCCAAAACTAATTTTTTAGCCAGGATACCCAATTTTTTTAATATTCGATGGAATTTCAGCCTCATTTAAGGGGGTCTTTTTGCCCTATTTTTAGTGAGGAATGAATTTATTATAATGGATTACATTCATATTCATATTATGGATTTGAAATTTTATCATTTTTCATAATGTACTATTATTTATAATCAAATATATAAAAATATATACATATTTTTAATATATTCACACATAAAAATTTAATTTTGTAAATAAATAATTAAACATATTTACATATAAAATATATTTACCAATATATAAGCCTTAACTAAATAAGAAAGTAATATCCATTTTATTTAAAATACAAATATATGAATATTTATATACCTATATAATGTGTACATGTATATATATATGTGTGTGTGTGTGTGTGTGTGTGTGCGTCTGTATTGACAAGCTGATATATATTATCAATATATTCTAAACATATGTATATACATATTAATATATAATATTTGTAAATATAAATATATATATATGTATAATTATACATACAGATATACATATAATATATATATATGTGTGTGTGTGTGTTGTATATATGTATTTATTTATTTATAAACACACATAAAATGAATATTTTATAAATACATTCAAAACTGATCTTATAAATATATATTAATATACGAATAAAAATAAAAATATATAAATATAACTATATATATATATATATTAATACACGGATATATATATATATATACACATATATATATTAATATATGGATATATATATATATTAATATACTGATATATATATATATATATATATTAGCATACGAGTAAATATAACTAAATATATATATAAATAAATAGATATATTAATAAATGAAGAGCAAAGCAATATGGTGGAGTGGTAAAGGCTTAGGCGCGCAGGCAACAGGTCCCGAGTTCGAATCATGGGGGTGGCAGGTTATGCGTGTAGGTGGGGAATAATGCCTGACATTGTTAAAGGGGATGAGGGCACTATTAAAGGCTGGTGGGGTGGCTGGGGAGTGCAGGTTGCGACTGGGGGGTGGGGCACTGTTGAAGGGGGGGCTTCAAGCACTGTTGAAGACCCTCCCCTGATATGTAGAAAATATTTTTTTATTTTTTCTTCTATTTTTTAACTTTTATCAGCACTAACAAAAGTGATGATAAAAGTAGCCTTTATCAGCGCTTTTCTGAGTGATGATAAAAGGGACCCCCCTTTATCTTCTCGTCGATTAACAGTGTTTTTATAGCACTATTAATTCCCTTTTCTAGCGCTGATAATGGTCATATTTTCAGTAGTGTATTTTGAGTTCTGGATGTTAATCTTAGATTTTGATTTTGGTTTTTCTAGTATGAACTGAGATTGTTCTATTTTCTGATCATTTATTTTATTTGGTGTGTAATAGTATGCCTCTGAGATGTGTTCTGCAAGTTCCTCAGGAGGGTGCAGCTGATTCTCCTTAAGGTAATCCTCCAATGGATCAGAACTTTATCAAGGCTATCGTGTAGGAAGTTCGTGTTGTCAATCAGAATCTACTACAAACTCAGAACATAGTTAATGAGGTATATCCGATATTTTTAGAAGAAATAGATTGATCACATGAGTTTATTCATGAGAAACCACCATCCTTTAAAGGTATGAATGAACCTCAAGAGGTGGAGGACTGACTTGAAAAGACCGATCAGATCATCAACTTCTTAGATACACCTGAGATCATCAAGGTAAAGTGTGTAGTGTTTAGACTTCAAGGTCACAACAAGCATTGGTGGGATTTTATGGTGTAGATGGATATGCACATGGTCTTGGACTGGAAGGGTTTCAAGACTCTATTCTTCCAAAAAATTTGTCCAGAGTCACTAATGATGACAATGTTTCTAGAGTTCCTCTCTTTTCAGCTGGGAGAGCATTCAGTGTCAGCATACACCAATTGGTTTGCTAAGTTGGTTCATTTTACACCAGAGGTAGTGAAGAAGGACCAACTAAAAGATTATAAGTATCTGTATGGTTTGTGATCGGATATCAGATCACATGTATTTATGCTGAAGATTTTGACCTATGTGGAGACAGTAGAAAGGGAAGTGATGGAAGAGATGAATATGGTAGGCAAGGTTGGATATTTTTTCCCTTATCTTTTACCTATTGGAAACTTCAATGGCACTATTGGGAAGAAGAGGAAGTGAAAAAATAATCATAGGAGTGGTGGAGGTGGTTCTTGCCAGTATGCCTCTTCAGCACCTCCATTTGCAGCTAGTAGTGTGCCTTTGAATTTCTATCAATGTGTCATGGTCAGACACACATGAAATTATCACCCTTCACCTATAAAGATGTGTAACAGTTGTGGATGTTATGGTCATCTACAACATTTCCGTTAGGCTAGGTCTACACCTAGTTATGGTCAGGGATTTCCATATCCAAAGGATAATGTAGTGCAGTCAGATGCTTCAAAGAATACATGACTCCATCCACATGACTCAAGATTGAATAACCTTCATGAATTAGATGAGTTTTCGGTAGAGTTAGACCCATTTACAGTAATAGTGAGGGGTGCCATATTTATTGCATCCTCAGTATCAATTTATTTATTTGATACTGGTTATTCCCACCCATTTATATGTGGTTATTTTATTGATATGATTAACCTTAAAATGGATATTGTGTCCTTTTTATGGAGTTAGTGACACCTCTTGGGATGAGGAAAGAGTAGAGGTTTTGATGTCCTTCTTATGCACTATTGATAGCCGATACGTAGTTAGTATAATATTTTCTCGTTCTCAATTTATATCTGTTTGATGTCATCATTGGGATGGATTGACTTGTTACTCATTATGCTGAGGCTGATTGTTATCATCAGTGTTTCTTGTTCCTTACTATCTATGGTAAATCACATGTGTTTTAGGGAGAGTGGGATCCGAGTTCTGGTTGTATAGGACCATCCTTCCCAGAGCTCAGAAGTTTGTTTTCTATTGTATCAGTTGTGCCCGATGATGTCTCTTCTGTTTATGATCTTCCCGCTATTGCTTGGGACTTTCCTGATGTTTCCCCATATGATTTCTCTGGTCTTCCTCTATAGAGGTAGGTAGAGTTTAATATTGAACCGGTGTCAGGTATAAAGATGATTTCAATAACTTCTTATCATATGGCACCAACGAAGGTGAAAGAGCTCAAGATTCAGTTGGATGATCCAGTGGTGAAGGGTTTTGTACATGCTAGTGTTTCACATTGGGCAACTCTAGTTCTTTTTTCCAAGAAGGTACATGGTTCACTCTGATTGTGTGTAGATTATACGAAGTTAATCTAGGTAATGTTTAAGAACAAGCATCATTTTCCTCATATGGACGATTTGTTTGAGCAATTAAAGGGGGAAAAGTAGTTTTTAAAGATTGATCTTCGGTCAGGTTATCATCAGCTTAGAGTCCGAGAGTTTGATATACCAAAGACAACTTTTAGGAGTAGGTATAGCCATTATGAATGTCTTGCGATTTTGTTTGGTTTGACTAAAGCTCCAGTAGTTTTTATAAATCTGATAAACCAGATATTCCATTAATATCTCAAATTTTTTTTGGTAGTGTTCATGGATAATATTTTGGTTTACTTGAGTTCTGAGCATGAGCAAGAACACTATCTAAGTTTGGTTTTATAAAATACTGATGAGGCACCATTCATATAGAAAGATTTTAAAATTCACTTTATGGATTCAATAAGTGAAGTTCTTTGGGCATGTGATTTTCAATCATGGATTATTATTTGGTCCTGATAAATATACAACTATCTTTTCATTGGAAGATATATGACATTTATTTTAGATTCGGAGCTTCCTTGGTATTTCTGGATACAATCGACGATTCTTCAAGGATTTCTCTAAGTTGGAATCACCTTGGACTACTCTTACTAAGAAATGGGTAAAATTTTCACGAGATGAAAAATGTCGATCCTCTTTTAATGAGATGAAATTAATTCTTACATAGGATCCTATTCTTATCTTACCTGATCACCTTAAGGGGTATGTGGTTTTTTGTGAAGCTTTTGGAACTGGTTTAGATTATGTGCTCATGCAGGATAATCATGTAGTCACTTAAAATTCTCTTCATCTTATACCACATGAGAATAATTACCCACTCATGATTTAGAGCCTTATTTCAGTTATATATACACTTAAGTATTGATAGCATTATCTTTTGGGAAAAGGTTCACAATGTTTTTCGACCATAATATTTTGAGATATATATTTTCTCAAAAGGAATTAAATCTTAGATAGAGGTAGTGGGTGGAATACCTTTAGATGTTTTAATTCGATATTGCCTACACTTTGGGGAAGGTAATGTCATTGAAAACACTCTTAATAGGAAAGTTCCATCATAATCTATTTGAAAATCTAAGTAAGAGTGGGACCTTATAGGAATTTTTGCTCAATTTCATATGGATGATAAAGAGTATGTTTTAGGAATTATTTTCACCAGTGTTTTGTTATAATCATATCTCTTTAAGCCTATTATGCAGATTCAATAGTAGGATGTAGATTTTAGAGGAATTCAAGAAACTCCATATGGCGGGGAGACTGTTTCTGGTTGGTCTCTCTCTTCATATGGTATTCTCAGTTTTGGGGATTGGTTTGTCATCCCAACATTTGTTAGGAGATATAATTTTTTTATTATCATAGTTTTTGTGGAACATTCATTAGGGAACTAAGAAGTTGTATTATGATATGAGATGATGATTTTGGTGGTCAGGTATGAAGTGTGACAATACTGATTATGTGTCCTGCTATTGCACTTACCAACAAATTAACATAGATCATCTGAAACCTTCTGGTTTTCTCCATCCTCTTTTAGTACTGTTTTAGAAATAGGATGACTTATTCATGTACTTTATTGCTGGATTACCATGGATTCCCCAAGGGAGGAATACTATCTAGGTGGTGATTGATCGGTTGAAAAAGTCATCTCATTTAATTATGATAAAAGGCGCCACTAAATTTGGGGATCTGGGTAAGATATATATACAATAAATTTTAAGCTTACATGGGGTTCCTTATGTTTTTGTTTTAGAAAGGGATCCTAGGTTTACATCCAGGTTCTAGAAAAGTCTATATGAGGTGATGGGGACTTAGGTCATATTGAGTACATCTTATCATCCATGGACAGACGGTCAAATGGAGCATTCTATTCATATTCCAGAGGATATATTTCATGATTATGTCTTGGATTTTGGTGGATCTTGGGGTATCCATTTGAGACTGGTTGTGTTTTCTTATAATGACAGTTATTAGTCGTCGATCTGAATGGTTCCTTTTGAGGCTTTGTATTCTCATTCATGCATATCACCTCTTTTTTAGGTAGAGGTGGGAAAAGCTTATTTGATGGGAGTGAGTTTGGTTTAGTAGATGTCTATGAAGATTCAGGATATACGTCAGCATCTGGTTACCATGAAAAGTTAGTATAAGTCTTATTCCAATCAACGACCCCATCCTTTGTAGTTTTCCATAGGCGACCAGGTTTTCTTGAATGTTTCTCCTCAGTTGGGTCACCGTCATCTTGGAAAATAGGGAATTATGGTTCTAAGATATGATGTATTATTTTAGGTCATTGATTGGATTGGGAAGGTTGCTTATTGGTTGGTATTTTTAGCTCAGTTTATAGGGATTCATGATTTTTTACACATATCACATCTTAGGAAGTATCATCGTAACCCCTATCATGTTTTTATTTGGGAGGAGATTGAGTTAGATCAAGTCATTTTGGTTGTTTAACAACCAGTTGAGATCATTGAATCTCAAGTGAAAGTCTAGCATGGGAAGTCTATTCCATTTTCCAGAGTGTTATGGAAGCACATATCATATTCTTATGAGACTTTCAAGCATGGGTCATTGATGAGTGAGTAGTGGTCTCACCTATTTACCTGACTTCAATCTTTTACATGACTTTTTTGGGATGAAAATTATTATGGTGGGGAGTTTGTAACATCCCGTTACCCTCTTCTATGTATTATCCTTCTCTTTTATTTTCTTTTTCCTATTTAATTGGCTGTATCTTAGTACTCCCAAGGATCAAGAACATTATATGAGAAAAATGAACTAAATTTTGGGGATATAAATTTGATTGAATTAATTGATTCTATGTATAAATGTGTTAATGGATCTGTGGGATTCTCCCTAAGTTTAGATGATGACCGAGGTGTTTTTATTTTTCTTGTAAGAATATATAATTTTCACCATCTTCTGTAAATTTACACATCATGTAATGTGAGTACCCGACATGTAATGGTTTCCAGGGTTTTGTCATTAGCTGAGTACAAAACATGAATGAATACACACTGTGTAAGAGTTAAACATCGTGTAATATTAAAAGATAGATTTTTAATAAAAATATGATGGGGTTTTTTAGAATATGTGATCTTCGTGAATTACGAGCCATGTAAATGGATTACACACTATATAATTGTTGAGAACATGGATTTTAGGGTTCTGATCAACAAATATATTGATTCATTCTTCCACATCTCTCACCCTCTCGACCTAGGGCTCTTCTCCGGTGATTTTGGGAGCCTCCATTCAATCTAGATTGATTTTTTAGAGATTGATCATCGTTTCAGTTGGGTTGAATCTCTATGGGAGAGTAATCATTTCAGATTATTTATTTCATTTTATTACAATAGTATCATTACATTGCACTATTGGTTTTGTGGATATGTGGTGATGTTTCATTTGTATCTCTTCATGATATGTTGTGTGATCTTGTTCCATGGGCCATTCCTTTTTTGGTTGTGGGGAGATAGGTGTGTGTTATTCGAGGTATGTGTAATCTACCCTCTTCGATGACCCTTTTTGATGAATTGGATCGATTATAATATGTGTAGATTGATTATAGGTCCTATTTTGTCATTTTTTCATTATTCTTGTTGGTGGATCCCTTTGTGGGAATGTGTGAGCCTGAGTTTTGAGGTAGGTGGTTCCGTCTCTAGCCTATGTTGGTGAACTGCATTGCTCCTATTTTTGATAAATTATTTTATTAAATGAAATGGTATGATATGATTGGTTTGTTTTGTGTGCGTGGAACTGGGTTTTTATAAAATACGGGCTTCTCCAAGTTTTGTTAAATGAAAAGGGGTTTTCATAGCATTGTAAAATGGGTTTCAAATCATTAAATGATGACATTATTTGATGATATGGGTTGGAAAATAGTGCACATGGTAAGCCTTGGGTAATTAGGTGGAAGTTATAGTAATAGTTTTTGTCCACTATCTTGGGGTTTTATCAGGGGGATTTCCTCTTCTCCCTAGGCATGTTGTTCTGGGAATTTTTTAGACTTGTTGGGGGGTTCACTTTCTGGGGTGTTCCTTTTCTCTATAGACTCAATGAATATTTATAGTGACTTGATTCATACACGGTTTTCTATGTTAGGTATGGGTATCCTAGCTATCCAGACCTAGTGTGATCACTGGCATGATGTTACCTATGCTTCTGCTTTTGGCTTGTACTATTTTGTTGTACTGCCATGGGTTTGATATGATATGTGACACATGATTTTTTTGAAATGATATATCTACTTTGATATATAGTTATGAAATGATTTGAAATCTATTTACCTATTTTATTTTGAAATTTGGAATAAGGAGAAATTAAATTGTTTTTTCTTGCTTTTGATATAAAAACTGTTGAACTGTTATCATGCCATGTTTTCCTTAAAGTTGATCATGCTTGAATTATTGTTCAGAGACTTGATATAGAACACCTGGGTGGGACCCTAATGAGCCTATTATCTCACACCCTATATACCCCTTCAGTGGTTCATAGACCTGGTTATGTCTTTCGATGCAGGAAAAGGCAAGGCGTCATAGTAAGCCGGTGAGGTTTTCTATCAGTTGGGTTTTGGGTAACTAGTGGTGAGATAGTGGGAGGTTTCTCATATTATCACATGAAGATGTTAGAGTAGTTGTTTAGTTTTATATTCCTTTTTATTTGTACTTGTCACTTGGATATCGTTTTCTACCTTTTTAATTGTATTGATTTCATTGTTCCTTATTAGTTATGGAATATATTTTTATATTCCTTTGTTTCTTTCTATTATGTATATATATTCTATGTTGTTAGTTCATGTTGGGAGAAATCATTCCCTATTGTTGTTGTTTGATTATCGGGTGCTAGTTGTCCGCCTTTGGGGATCAGGAACACCCCTCAATGTGACAATTCGGGCTAGGTACCCATTTTTGAGGGTATCCAGGTCAGGATAATTAAAAATGACACCCTAGGAAAAGTGAGACTTAAAATGATAAATGTTACTACCCATGTAAAAAAGGTGCACCTTTCTTTTCATAAGCCTAACTAATTAGAACTCCACATTTTAGCATTTTTGGTCTGGAGTAGTGATCAGGATGGGTGACCATCTGGGAAGTTTCTCGGGGTGTGTGTGAGTGATGACAAAACAAAATGAAAGAACATGTGTTGTCCTATGGGGATAATCATTAGTCTGATAAGTGACCCTAGTGAGTAATAACATGTGGTGTTATGGTAAGGAAAAAAAGGTATTACAAGAGACCCATGGGGTCAGATGACTAGTTTCATGGCCCAGAGAAGTTCGGGTCATGATAAATGGTATCAGAGATAATACCCATCTTGAAGTGCAGAGGCAATACCTAGGTTTGAGGCTTGGGGTCCACGATGAGGGTGTTGTGCTTTAAATCGGTGGAGAGTGTAACACCCTTGGAAAAGTGAGACTTAAAAGGCTAAATGTTACTACCCTTGTCAACAAGGTGCACCTTTATTTTTGGGAGGCTACTTGTTTAGAAAGCTACAATTAAATGTACTTATACTAGAGTAGGTATCAGGATGGGTGAAATTCTAGGAAGTTTCCTAGGGTGCATTTAAGTGAGTACAAAAAACACTGAAAGAACATGTGTTGGCCTATGAGGATAGTTATTAGTCTGATAAGCGACCATAGTGAGTAATAGCATGTTGTGTGTCGGGAAGGAAACAAAAGTATTATAAGTGACCCAGGGGGTCATATGACTAGGTTCATAGTCCAGGGAAGGATAGTTCATGATAGTATTGATAAATTCTTAGTAAATAATCACTCAATTTTTAGTGAAGTCATTTTATTCTTAAAAAATGTTTTCTTCAAAAATGGTTTTTATTAATTTTTGTGAGAAAATATTATAATTAATTTCTAGAACTTTATGAAATTTTATTTGATAAAATTTTTATCATTTTTGAAATCATCATATCAAAATTATCTTAATGTAAAATTTTGATATTTTAAGAAAAGATGAATTTTTCAATGAATAGTGAAAAATATTAATTTTTATTGAAAATTATGTTTTCTTTTAAAGTATTTACAAAGTAAAATTCAATTTTGGATTAGTTATAAAATTTTATTAGTTTTTTTCTTAAAAATAATCTATATTTAGACTTTGTAATGAATTTTATACTTGAATTTGTGATAAATGCATTTTTATAATTAAAAAGATTTATTTGAAAAACAATTTTTTGTTGTATTTTTCATTTTAATATCAAATTAATTTTTTTCACTTTATAAAATTGAATCTTGAAAATATATATTCCATATTTGGAATCAAGAAGTCTAAATATAGTAAATAGTTCCCTTTTATTTTTTTCATTATGAATAGTAACCATAATAAATAATTGTCACCACTGTATGGATAAATCACGTAATTAAGGTTAAAAATAATATAATAAAGACTAAAAAATTACCCTAAAACCTACATTTATCCTATTGGATGAGTTTTATTAGTCCATTTAAATCCATGTTTTGAAAATATGGAAACGACATGCCATATTTCTTTGATTTTGATCTTTATAATATTTAAGTAAAAGATAATGTAAAAAATATCACTTTAATTATTTTAATAACTATAATATATTGGGAAAGTATAAAAACAACATATTTTCTGGTCTAATTGGTTATTTGAAATATAAAGATATTTTTTATCATGTTAATTATTTTTACTTTTAATGATGAAATATTTACCTTAAATACTTACCGAATTATGTCAAAGTATTTATTCAATTAATAGAAAAATAAAATAAATGATTCTAAAAATATTAAAACTAATATAATTTGAATGAAATTATAGCGTTTCATCCCATATTCCACTCAATGGTGCCTCGAGATGGTAGGCTAAAAGACCTTAAGCGCGCCTCCCCGAATGCCAGAGGCTGTTGACTAGCAGCAAGGGCCTTGGGTAAGACTATTTGGAGACTATGCCCTCATAGATTAGAGTGGAGCATAAGCAATATAAATATAAGAAATAATAAAAGTAATAACCCACAATAGATAGCAGTGGAAATAATAATATTGAGATATTCAAGCTAAAGGAACAATAAGAAGAAGTTAAGAAATAAAATGATATCAGTAATAATGATTTTTTGACACGTACCTATAAAAAAGTTAACATACAGGGGTAGGGGATACAAACATATACAACATGCCAAAAAAATCTATAACAGGCCAAAAACTACTACAACTATAATCTCGAGCACATGCTTGCACTAGTGGAAATCCCATTTATACCAACAATTTTTTCCAATAGTTTGAAAAAACCGTTGGGATAAAAAAACTATAGCAGTGGTGTACCAACAGTTATGTGAAAAACATTTCTATAGAGGAATATATGTTGGGTTTTCCCAATAATTTTAGTGGACCTTTGGAAAAAACCACCTCAAATACCAATGGTTCATATGAACCGTTGGGATAGATACACCTAAACCGGCTTTCCATCAGGCTCCTTCTCCCATCCGCACCGCCCCTTAAACCCCAATTCTCTAGAACTACAACACAACTCCTCCCGACCCCCCTCATCACAGCTTCCGTCCCGACCCCCCCCCCCTCGCCACTGCTCTCATCTCCCTCCCACTCCCCTCCTCCCATTCCAACTCCCACTCGCTGATCGCCGCTCGCCGCTCCCCGATCGTCATCACTCACCTCTTCCCTCCTCCCATCCTGAGCCCTAGCGGCCGTCACTCACCCCTCCCCCATAAACTCTACACTCCGCATGTCATCCGCAAGAAGTGCACAGAGGTAGCATTTCTGATTTCAGAAGTGTATGTTTTAGGGTTATTCATCGATTTCACTGAATTATGGTGAAATCAATCATTTGTGATAGATATTTTTCTATAATTAGGAATATGGGAACCCAAAATCAATGTTTCTTATACTGTTTTAGGGTTATTCAATGTTTCAGATTCAATTTTTGCTATAATTATGATTAGGAAGGGTTATTCATCGATTTTTCTATAATTAGGAAGGGTTATTCATCCCTTTCTGTTTTTACACATCGATCCATTGAGGTATTAAATGTTTCATATTCTTCCAAGGTGTTTTTCCCAAAATCAATTTTATTAGTTATTGAATAGTCATTTTTAATTGGGGATTTGTGAAGCTGAAATTCATGGATGCATTGGGAGTGACATAGCAGAATAACAACACTATATGAAGGATTCATTTTGAAAAATTATTTTCTTTTATAAAAAAAATGAATTGCATGTTATGTGACATTTCCATTCAATTTTTTTTATATCAACATTAATAAGGTGGTTTTATCAACTTCTAAGTTATAATACTAATTGAGGTTTTTTTCTCAACAATAGAGCACTTTTTTTAGCTCAAAAGTGTTTGATTTTCTTTGCAATTTCTTATTTCTCACACTCTAAAACATGGTTTTGTTGAGGAAACATGGTTTTATTTTCTTTCACATGTTTATTATTGTTTGAAAATTGCATATTCACTTGAACAATTAGAGAACCCAAATGGATTGACTGATTATTATTAATTCCATGATCGACTAGAGCCCAAATGAATGAAATTGTCCAAGATAATATAAACAAAAACAAGACAAACTAAATCTAATTTAAATGTCCCAAACAAAATTGAATCTAACAAAACTAAACTAAGCTTAAACTCGATCCAGATTGATTATATACCATTAATAAGAAGAGTAATTGTTAATTAATAGGAATGCACTATTTGATAATATCAATTTGAAACATGGATCTATTTCCCCCTTGCTTTCAGGAACTTTATTTGACTCATGGGTCGTTGTGGTTCTTATATGTTGGGTGGTGACATGTATAGTCACAAGATATAGGTATGTTTTAGTTTAGTTTGTATTTTATTTTGTTTATTGCATTGGCCATTTAGGTCTTTTACTGCTTTCTATGTACAAAGGGTAGTTATATTCTGTGAAGGGGGCCATAAGGGGTTTATATTGTTTCAGTCCACTGGCTTTGATCTGAGGTAAGATTCTACGGTTACTACTTATCTCGCACCTCATGTATTTTGGGAATTCGGTATTTTTGACTCCATATTATGTTTTTGGTAGGGCTTTGGATCATTTTGTGTTGGTTCAGGAGTATTTGGTTCTCCTCCACCAATCAAGGTAAGGATTTAATGCCATTTGTTGGTTTCTCACTGGTTATGTAGTGTCCTTTATGTGTTTTAAGGTTCCTAATATCCTTTGTGTAGTGCGTTGATCCTTGCTCGTTGGTTTGGAGTCGCCAAGTCAAGGGAGACTCACCTACGTGTGCATAGGTAAGTAAGTATATGTATATGGGTTCCCCTGTTACATGTATAGTCAACCATGGTATTGATTATTCACATATGGGGCTAGGCGTGCCCATGTATATATATATATATAAATGCATACACAGGTGAGTGGAGACTGGTATATGCATATAAGCATATATGCTAGGATCCCCTTGCACATGCTCATGGCCATGTGGGTGTGTGCATAGGGGCTAGGTGTCCTTTCATGTGTGTGAAGGTGTGTACACCCAGTGGGGGAGCAGCAGCTTTTAGTTAGAAAGATCCAAGAGCCGAAGTGGATGGCTTGGTTCCACCTTAAGGTAGGGTCTCTCTCCCAGCCTCTTTAATTCAAGAATGCTTTAAATTAAATTTAGATTCTTTCTTAATTCTACTTAATTATATTGAACTGCATATCTTGGATAAGTGTTCTTTAATATAATTGTTTCATTTGATACATAAAGTCACGTTTTTATAATAAAACCCCTCAAACAGGGGCGCGTTGTCTGTGAAAACTCACAGTGATAATTATTTTGATCTAGTTGCTTAATTTATTACATTTTATTTGTGTTGAATGAGTTTTAGAATAAATGTTAAAAATAATTAAATGAATTGTGTGATAAAGTAATGCCATTATTTTACAATAAAACCCCTCCAACGGAGGTACACTATCTTCTAAACCAAATAGTAGTGATAGTTATTTGTATCATATTTATATTTGGTTTGAGTTTTCTATATTCTTATTATTGGTTTTTGTTTTGTGTCTAGTTAGTTTTTTTCTTTGAATAATATAAATTGGATTATCATACTCGTTTAGCTCAAATGACATTGCTCGAGTAGGCATATGCCTTGACCATGACACTTTCCTATTCACCCTTTGAATATTATAAATGAAATTTCCATGTTTAGGCGAAGTGAATGAATTTGTAAATGGTTTGTGTAGGGTGTATGATTCTTTTCTGTCGTTTCTTTTCCCTTTAGACGTTGCGTCATTGTGCCGCTTGCTACAAACTTCTGGCGATCCCTTGTTATAGCATATTAAATAGTTGATTTGTTCTATCATGTTCGTTGTGACCTTATCTTTTGGTGAAACCCATTTGGGGTGTTTGCCTGATCACTTGGCCAACCATTTGGATGTTTACTCATACTGGCTCACTCACCACCATGCCACCCTTCATTGTCACCACTTCAGTTCCACCCCCCTTCCATAATCCCTCCACTATACCATGCATTTCCTACCTTGCCCTTTCCCATGTTTCTCCTCCACTACCACCACTACACGGTGCAACCACCGTGGACCCGCACACCACCTTCACCTCCACCACCTTCTCTACCACGACCGCCATCCATGACCCCAAATCCACCACAGAATACCTCCAGAAGATAGAAATGGACATCCTACTACCGATCCCTCCACTGAACACTACCTTTTGTGTTCGATTCATCAGAATCTCCTAAGATCACTAGAGGAGAAAATCAAGTGTCTCCTTACTGGATGAGATTCGTCAACGCCACTGCTATCCATGGAGTACTCGAGCACCACCACATCCCCCAAATCGGACCCACACTAGTTGCCTGTTGAAACTGACCATCATAGCCAGAAAATCATGATCTTCCATAGCCGTTCCTCTTGAAACTAACCAAGTGTGCCATCGATGATGGATATCACGAATAGCCTAAGAAGAAAATGTCATGGGTGGCAGCCTCAAAATGTTAAGAAATCACTAATGACCAAGCACGTGATTAAGAAGATCACGATGCCCAATTGAAGATGAAGGAGATCATATTGTTGAATCCTTGATGTCCATCAAGATGATATGGAGGAGTCGCGAGGATGCGTACAAAGGAGGCATTCAGGATAATGAGGCTGCAACCTTTTTTTACAGAACCCAATCGACCCAATTGACCCAACCCGATGTGAGACAAGTTGGGTCAGGTCGAGTCCAAAATAAAAACCACATATGACCCAACCTGAACCGACCTATTTTGACCGAGTTGGTTCAAAAAA
The DNA here is from genome assembly GCA_963277665.1 of Viscum album. Lineage (NCBI taxonomy): Eukaryota > Viridiplantae > Streptophyta > Magnoliopsida > Santalales > Viscaceae > Viscum > Viscum album. The sequence continues at coordinate 1,041,153,919 of OY728140.1, read as the reverse complement.
CCCTCGAACCCTCGAACCCGACCCAATCCAACCCATGGACACCCTTAACATACATATCATGTCAGATGTCATGTTCCAATTAGGACACTAAGACTCCATGTGTATTAGGTCACCATGTGATAAATAGGTTTCCATGATACCCAACCATAGATACATTTTTTTGAACAAAAAAACTTACATTACCATCATACATGAAACCCATCCTATACCCAAATTCTCTAAATAGGGAGTATCAATGATTACTCAACCACAACTTGAATGTGTAGGATAGAGTCATGTATCCAAGCTCTAGACTAATACTTATCACTCAATATAGGTCATCACTCAACTCCCAAAATCTACCATACTACTACAGGTAGTGTCTTATACCACTATATATCTCATACCAACCTTATCACTCAACAAACATCCATGTTATTACATTATGATCAATGTAAATTCATTTTCTAAAATAATACCATATTAACCATTATAGGTCTAATATCACATTCCAATCGCTCTATTATCACTCATGGTTGGGTTCATCTAGAACATTATCACTCAAGATGAGACCATTATCTTGACCACTACCTTATTAATCATGGTAGGGTTAGATATCAAGTTATAACATGATAACTTCATTATCACTTAAGTAAGGGTCCTTCCAACACCTTATCACTCAAGGTGTTGTCATTTCTTAAGATATATCACTATAATTGTTAGAATTTGTCACCCAAAATGTGTATGAAATAACAACAAGGACATTTGGTCCATATCATAGCTCACAAGATAGGTACAAGGTTCTAGTCACTCCAGACCTATACCCCCATCTCAAAAATGTCTCACCATCCAAGTGCAAAATGTCAGAGTTCTATTGGTACTCATATATATTACACTAGGGAATACACTAGAGTCCTTGAGACTCAAATTAGTCTCATACCCAAAAAAGAAATAATCACTTCATTATGAACTCAAATACTATATGATATTCTTGTAACTTTCCGGAATCCCAGTCTTCCTATTCTTACAAGTCCTCACACCCACACAAACTCAGGTACCATGTTCTATAAGTATCAGAAGAGCTCTAAAGACCACTTGTTAAAGGATAAATATCTATGTCACACCATTTCTAGTCCTTGAGAAATAATTCTACCTGTTTCACACATCATATGTCATTCCACCATTAGAAGTATGCTTCCTTGCCCAGATGGGAGGGTACTTTCTGTTTTTTTTCATGTGGCTAGTTTTTTTACCATTCATGATATTTTGGTCCTATAAGATTATCCTCGACTCAACTTTACATGTATTTAACTTTACTTGTCAATGTCTCCTTATATTAACATGTCTTATGTATTTTGAATCGAACCATCAAAATAGGCCTAACCTTTGCATGTCTTAACTTCATAATCCTCATCTTGGATATTTCCATTTAAAGAGGATTTTATGGATATTTTAAAATACGTTTTTGACATATTTTACATTATATGTTAAACTATATAGTGTTATACCTATTTAATTTACTAAAAATATGTGATACGTTAGTCCCCACTTGAGAGGATAATCCCTGCATGACATTAGACTCCCACCACACTGCCCTCTAGGAAAATGTATGGCTTGATTCCCACTATACACCTTACATAGTGATGTCTAGAAATCATGTACTAGACCAACATAATTTTCATTCCATCCTAGATCTTAGGGATTGTGACACACTCAAGTCGATCCCCTAGCCAGCCTAATTCTCATATGATTCCCCTTCCTCCGAGTATGAGATATATCTGTGTGATATGTTCACTTGGTTTTTCTTGGGTGATAAGGACATACTAAATTCACATAAGTAATTATTTCCCACTGTATCATATCCCATCCCTATGTACATTATCACTATCTTTATAGAAATATGATAGTCCAAACACTATGACCTTAAAAGCTATGCACTCATACCTGAGGTGTTCCTAATAATCCCTAGGCTATAGAAACATGCTAAGTTGATTTCCCCCTATTTATTTATTTTCCATCTATCCACTTGTTCCTTGCTACAATACCTTAAAAATTACACCCCTACACTCTAGGACATATGACCTTAAGGGTTACCCCCTTTTGGTTAAAGTTATGATACCATAAACTAATCTATTTTTGGATCATCCTTGATCTTACCAGTAAATCATACCTAGATCCCATTTTTGTATACCCTATCCACATGCTTGAAGGTGTAACCCTAAGATTACTTGAATAATTATTGAGTATCTTCTCCCTTGTAACATCCTTCCCCTGGTCCATATCCACTATGTGGTGCCTGAATCAAGGAGTCACCACTAGACCTTAGGCACACATTCCCATACACTAGAGGATAATGATTAACAATGAGGTTCTAGGGCCATATCATTAGAAGACTATACCCCATATCAGAGTGCACAAAAATAGATTAAAATAAACCAATAAACATCCATGATATAAACATTAGAGAACACATGATAATACATAACTGAATTAAAATTAAATACATAAAAACTAACACAAACTAGTCACCCACCAGATTGACCCCATATATAAAAAATGAATATTAAATGAAAAAGAGACTCCAATCTATCCTCGAGTCTCACATCTTCTCAATCACCAAACCACTTGAACTGCTCCATCATTATCATGTAACAGTGATCATTTACCCAATTTAATCCTATATGCAAGTAACAATTCTTTTCAGGGACCAAAGCATCATGGCCTCCCAAGCATGATGAGAGTACAACATAGTATGAAACCACTAATATATTTTGATACATAACTAGTAAATGTGTGTCTCTACATGTGATATTCTTATATAAATAAATTTATAAACTATTTAATATAAATAAATAAATCACTTTTGATCCTCAGGCTCTAATGTGACACTTGTGATCGACCACACCTACCTCGTCTAGTGCTAAAGTGTCTCTGATCTTGTCGTGAAACCATTCCAACTAGTATGTCATTTAAAACCAATTCCCATACTCTTGGGGAAATCCAATATCAAATTAGTATGTTCAATCACTTTTTCCTAGGGGAATGGCCCTAGGAAATATTACTACAAGCCCACAACCAATTCCCAGGTGTCCTAAAAAATCAAATACTATCTGGCACAATGGTAAATTACTAGATGTCATGGGAAGTAAAACATCATATAGTATCAGCCAATTCTCATGCTCCTAGGGAAATAGAGTTTCAATGTCCATAGAGTCGATGACGCCTCCTTTGGTTGTGCCTCACCTGCTCCTCTAAAACATCCTATTTTTCTCGGAGATTCCTGTTGTTATCTCAGGTTCAATTCTAGCTTGATAATTCATTTGCTTCTCTTGAGGGATTATAATCATCCAGAAACGTTGAAAGCCAAGATCATGTTTCCATGATGTTAGAACTGAGAATGAGAAACCAATATTCTCACATTTTGTTCATTGATCAGGACTTGCTTGGTGTTCGCCACTACAATCTAGGTCTCTTGTGGGTTATTCATGTGTTCTGATACTTAAATTTGGGTATGTCACTACGAGGTTTGTGCCATGATTGTTCGGGATGATTTTGGGTTCCTAGGAGGTTGGCGGCTGAGTTTGCAGAAGTTGGTTCTTGGATCAAGAGTTGGATGATTTCAGTGATACTTGCGAGCATGGAGGAGCCTGGATCTGGTCGGTCGAGCATGTTTTAGATTTGATGAAAATCTCTAGATTATCTTTTTTTTGTGCTTCTTGGAGGCTATCAGCAATGGATACTGAACCAGGCCTAAAGTAGGTGGAGTCTAATGTTGATTGATCTCTGTTGTTGTAGGTTTTCTTCCACTTAAAAGAGTGGGGGTATCAGTTCTACTTTAGTTCAAGTCAGGGTCTCACTGCTTGTTTACCTGAGATTGAGTTAATCAATGCTCGTGAATGAATGTTCAATGCTGAAATTGTGCCCATTAATCAACTGTTTGTGTAGGGGATAATGTTTCATCCAATGTTGGTTTACTGCTGATCAAGGGGAAGAGAGAGACAAGTGGGTTTGTAATTAGTGATATGAAATTAGCTGCAGATCCACCTAGATCTGACCGTGGTAGTGGGTTTGGTATGGCGTTGTTTCATTAATAAAGATTATCCCACTAGATCACTCCCTCTCCTTCTAGGTGTTATAATTTTTCTGATAGGAGTTCTTCCAATTTATCATTTTTTTATCTATTTTGAATTTTCTGTTATTTGATAGTTTTTTTAAACAGGGAAACATTTTCATCTGTGGTCTTGGGAAATCAAATTGGTTGGCCTGGCCCTGATTGCAGGTTTTAGGTTTGCAGTGTGTTTTCTATTTTTGCAGTGTGTTTTTGTTTGATTGAAGGTTGCTGGTGGAAATAATGTGATTTATGTGTGCATTGTGTTTGATAGAAGGTTCTGTGCTAGAAATTAAGTGTGTGTGTGTGTGTGTGTGGGGGGGGGGGGGTCTATTCCAATGGTTTTTGAAACCGTTGGTATACCTCTGTATAATTCTTGTAGCCTGGAACAGGCCTACGGTTCAGAACCGTTGGTACAGATTTATGCCAATGGATCAAACTATTGGTTTATATTTGTACCAATAGTTAAAAACCATAGGTATAACTCTATTCCAACAGTTTAATCTGAACCATTGGAACAACATAAATACATCACCTACGGAAACCATTGGCAGAGAGATATACCAAACTTTAAAACGTTGGTATATAGATGTCCCAACGGGTTAAAACTGTTGGCATAAATTTATCCCAATGGTTCACAATGAACCGTGGGAATATTGAAATCTGACCCCCTATACCAATGATTCAATGTGAACCGTTGGTATAGGGATACCAGAACAACCCACTTGCCAATAGTTAATGAAACCATTGGGATAGACTATCCCAATGGTTTTATGGCATATCCCAATGGTTTGAAACCGTTAGGAAAGGTTAGATTTCTATCAGTGTTGGTCCTCTACCCCAACTCCATCCTAAAGTTGGAAATAAAAAATTAGAAGCTAGTTTTATCCCTTTATCTATACCTACAACTATAAAGTCTACTTGGGTACAAAAGGTGCCTAATCAGGATGTGAGATACAATCTCAATAGGCCGACACCCCTAGTGTCGAGGCCATTCCATTTTGTGCAATGTAAAATAAGTAGTGTTCCATAGTAATTAAATTAAATGATGAAATAAGTAAATAAATGCATTGGACTGGGTTCCACTTGGACACCTGTCCAATCTACCAGCTTCAGCCTAATCTGGTGAGTCTAAACTGAGAGAACCTGCAATGGTAAAGTAAGTAGGGTAAAGTGTAAGAATATGGATTGTCCCCAAGCTTGTAATATGACTTAGAGGGAAAATACATTTATTTTTAATCCCAAGGAGTCGATTCTCATTTGAAAATGTTCATTTACCTTTTCATTAATTCAATTTGAAAACCACATTATAAAATATAGCAATACACCCTAAGCTTGTCCATAGAAATCTATAAGGACCTGTCAAGTATCGCTTGAGGGGATCATTATAAGATCATTTCCAAGTAGCTTGTCCATGGTGACCCAATACTAAAGTCCCATGGGTCACTACAAGCATGGTGTGAGAAGGTCAAGTACTAACAAACCTCTGAGTCTATACCTAGTATCATACATAGGGGCCCGAGTCTCTCTTGAGGCATGGTACAATCAATCGTTCCCTCAAGACCATCCAAAGGGTCTCCCCTAGGGAACTAATATCACTCATCTAGAGGTAAAAAAGGATAATTCATAGCGATCCCATCTCAGGAATAGCTTATGTTGCCCCTGATGTGCTTACAAAAAATTGACAATTATATCAAAAAGGTACAAGAGTCCGTAAAAGTGGTCCTTAAGTAAGAACCCCTTGTTTCACCCTCTATATAATGGTGAAGCAATGAACAAGCATTATACATTTATCAAGTTAAACTGGAGGCCATTACATTTAATTCGAGCAATTATATGGTTATAGGTATAAGTGGTCAATGTAAACCAGTGGGAAAATCATGTATGCCATAAGGCTTAAGGCTCATGGCCTATTCTCATTGAAAACCTCAAATAAATCCAAAAATTCCATTTAATGGCATGGGTATAGGGTCTAAAACATGTTTTAACCTTTTAATTCAATTAAAAGAAGAGCCCAATACATTAATTATTAGGAAACACTCCTCAAGGGGTGTTTAAGATACCTAAGGTGAGGGAAAGTGAGTCTCAAAGGTGGGTACACCCAATTGTGTGGCATAAATCAAGGAGATCAACATAAGGGGTTGATTCACCACTAACTTGGGTCTCCAAGGGATAAGTATGGAATTCAATTTTATTTAATTGAAAAAGGGGTGAAACTGAAATGGTCCAGCTCATAGCACAATGGTGCAATTTATAGAATGCAATGAAATGATAGTAAATGATGTTGACCACCTAACTTAGCCTCATAGATCTTCCCTCATATAGTATTTATTCACACTCAAATTTACCCAAGAGATGAAGGTAGAATGGTCCTTGTAGTTTAGATTGGGTTATCAAATCCTCAGAGAACTAGGAAGTAACCTATAGACACGTACATTCTATGGATTGTTTTTGGATATAAAGTGGCCAAATTGGGTTGGTTTAAGATGGTTTTAAATGAAATCTAAGAGACTTAAGTGAATTCAATTCAAAAGAGCGATTTGATCCTAGGTTATCACTCGGGGTGGATTGGATGAAATTCTTTCTTTAACTATTTCAATTTCTTATATTTGAGATGAGTTAATTTAAGAAGATCAAACAACATAATCACTTACTGGTTTAATACCTAAACAATTTAATACTAATCACCTATACACTTTAATGATCAAATTTTTGAGCAATTCAAGGTAAAGGTTCATATTAGCACTTGAAGTGTGTGACCTTAAATTCAACAAGGACGATGTAGTTTAAAAATCATCAAAAAAAATATCAATTAAAAGAAGTGATTAGAAATTAATATATTGATAAATAAAATCCCATACAACCCCTTTATACTCCCTTGGATCAAACCATAATTAGATTATCCCTCCATTGATTCTATGGTTTCAATGGAAGTGGGAAGTAGACTCATGAGGGAGGAATTGAATAAGTAAAGAAAACAATAAAAAGAAAACGATCACTCAATCATTGTGTGAATAATTTCACAAGGTTTGGTGTGAATAAATTCACACCTTGAGGAAACAGTATAAAAGTGATATGTAAAAAAAAAAAATAAGAGGAGAAGAAGATCTTTTATTAAGAAACTAGGATGAATTAAAAGAACTTACATGTGAAGGAAGAACGTTACAAAGACAAATTGACAGCGTAACATTAAGATGAAAACAAAGCTCAAATTTGATCAACTAATCCACAAAAACTATCTTAAATAGGCATTTTTGGAGCCTTGGGTCGAGACCCTAATAGTACAAATCATCCCACTTGATTATGGTAGGCCTAGGGTGGTGGAAACCTTGTGGAACTTGGACTTTTCCACACTTGACCTGAGGTGGCAGATAGCTTTCATTCACCGAATATAAGTGCTTGGAAGACCTTATAGATTGCCGAATTAGGGTGGGCCATAGAATATGAAAATGGATCCCCGGATTGATTCTAACCGTTCGTAAAATTTGGGCCCTTTTGGAGTTGTGTATTCCTATATATGATCATATTGGTAGGCTTTTTTTTTTGGGCCGCAGAATCTGACCCAGAATTTTATCTCCAAATTGGGACGCCTTAATGACCACCATGGATGCCGAATTAGCATTGGATATTGAATAGTGATTTGTTCCTCTACATGTCTTATATAATCCCAAGAAATTTGGGATTCATTGGGACTGTATGTTGGGCCCCACATTCTCATCATTGGAATGATGTCCAATCCAACTTCTCCAAAATTGTTTCCTTTCATCACAAAATATCCCCATTTCTTCCATGAATTATCCATTGATCCCTGAATAAAAAATGTTCATATTGAAGTGTAGATAAATTTACCAAAATATAAAATTAAAATATGTATAATTAGCTTCCTTAAAATTAGATGAATCATTGGGTACTTTAAATGATGTTAAAAAAATGTACCAAATAATAGTGCAATTTAAAAAGGAATTATAATCACAATGTGAAATGATGTTCAAAGTGTAAAATAAACTAAAATGGTGTTTATGAATAATAAATAACATGAATATTATATATATTAAAAATTAATATTATCCTCATTTAGTGGAAAATCACACCCCCCAACTTGAGTTTTTCTAGTCCTGAGAAAAATATATCTCAACAATATGAAATTCGAATTCCCTTTTCCAAAAACATTTTAATACACAATGATCACAAAAAACCCTTATACCAAACAATCATGAAACCCATAAAAATATTTTAATTCTTGATAGTTTCATAATCATATCCCAATCCCAAGCTCATTCCTTTATTCAAATTCATTTCCATATTTCATCCAATATCAATTAAGTATGAGGATGTGTTGTGTATCACAATAGACATGGGGGTTCATCTTTATTCAAGGGGGAAATGACGAAAGCACTAGGTGGAATCACATTTCAATATTAAGATGATTATTCAAATTTATTTTGTTGTATTATATTTTTTTGTTTTTTGTTTTTGTTTTTTTTTGTTTTTGTAATTTTGCCATGGTAATTGAAATTGCACTCAAAAGTGTCAACCCCTATAGAGAGACTTTTCTGATGAATCCCAAGCCCAAAGAACTTAGGGAACCAAGTGAATCCCACATAATCGGGCATCATCTCAAGTTAACTCAGTCAAAAACAAATTCAAATTACCAAAAATAGAGATAAAATTACTAACTATGGGCCAGACAACTATGGAGTCATGATCCCCAAGTGCCGAAAGCCGTGCATTAGGTCATTCCATTGCTATACGTGAACATTTATTGTTTTTTTTTGATTTTTTTATTGAATACTCATATTAATACTAAAATGATCACTAAAACTATGCTATTTATTTGGGGGACCCCATGAACTCAAAATAATACCCCACTATCCAAAGGATGTGCATTGTGATATTTTTTTATTTGGATGAAGGTATAAATGATGAAATATCACATTGGACAACCACACTTTCCAAAATCTATGATCATGAAATTATAAAAGGATTAAAATTAAATTCAGGGCATGCTAAATTATTTGATATTCAGTTTCAAAGTTTTCAATGTGTAATATCATGTTCAAAGTTAAAGGAATTTTTCCTTCCATTTACACACATTTTTTTTCAAATCATTTTTTTCACAAAAGCAATTTTTTTATTTCATCTCCCCTCAACTTAAAATAACACTATCCCTAGTGTTTGAAGAAATGAAAATTTATAAGGAGTAGAGACAAATAAGGGAATTTACAAAAGGAAATTGAAATATGAGGATCATGTAATGAATTCACATGGTGGTTGAAGTTGAAATTCTTGCGGCTCCCTTTTATTCCCTTGATCTTGATGTCACTCTGAGAATTCCCTAGTAGAAAAAAAAGAAAAAAAAACAAAAAAAAACAAGCAAAAAAACTATATATATATATATATATTTATATAATAAATAAAGTAAAATATAAGTATGTATATAAAAATTATAGAATAAGGAAGAACAAAAATCTATAGGTCAGTGGTAAGCGCGTGCCCCTGTCTCCCTTCGGTCCCAGGATCGAGTCCCCACGGCTTTGCTGGCTGTGACGGGGTTTTCCCCACAGCCTAGAGTGTGTCCCCTTTTTTAATTTTTATTATATAATTTTTTATTTTTTTTATTTTTATCTTAACCTACAAACTCATAAAAATAAAATAAAATAAATTCATGATACATTGTCTTCTTTTTAAATTTCTGGGTAATGTATTACTCAAGGATCACACCATGTGACACAGATGAATATGGAGTTCCCATTTCGTATCCATCCATACTCATAATAGAAGAACATTTCAAAAGTTTATTTTATATATATATATTTTAAATATCCAAAATTATTAATTAATCCTATTTGAAAAAATGATTCGCAAAGATGAAAACCATGGGTTGCCTCTCGTGCAGCGCTTTGTTTAACGTTGTTAGCTTGACATAAATCCTAAATCTATCAAATTTTTCCTATTTCATAGGTTGGCTCAGTTAACTAAACCTCTATTTTCTGTTTATTGAATGATTCAATGAATGGTTTTAACCTATGACCATTTACCTTGAAAATGTGACCACTAGTGGGATCTTGAATCTCTACTGCCCTATGGGGGTACACATGATGCGCTATGAAAGGACCTGACCATCTAGACCTCAACTTTCCTGGGTGTAAATGAAGTTTAGAACTATACAAAATAATAGTTTTACCCAGTTAAATGTGTTTGGTTTTAATATTTCGAGATTGGTAGGCTTGTACTTTAGCTTTATTGATCCTTGAATTTTCATAAGCCTCCATCCTAAGTTCCACAAGTTCATTGAGATCTAATTTCCTTTTTGTTTAGGCCAATGAGAAGTCATAATTCATTTTCTTAATTGCCCAAAAATCCTTATGTTCAATCTCCACTGGTAAATGGCATGATTTACCATAAACCAAACTATATGGGGAAATTCCTAAAATGGTTTTATATGCAGTTCAATAGGCCCAAAGAGCATCTAAGAGTTTGCTTGACCAATATTTCCTAGATGGTTTAACATTTTTCTCAATAATTTTTTTAATTTCTTGATTGGATAACTCATCTTGACCATTGGTCTGTGGATGGTATGCAATGGACACTTTGTGAGAAATTCCATAATTTTCCATGAGTGATAAGAATGGACGATTGCAAAAATGAGTTCCACGATCACTAAGGATAGCCCTAGCAATTCCAAATCTAGAGAAGATGTTTTCTTTTAAGAATCTAATCACAGTTTGATGATCATTGGATTTTGTGGGAATGGACTCAACCCATTTTGAGACATAATCAATAGCTAATATAATGTAAATATATCCCCTAGAGTTTGGTAAGGGACCCATGAAATCAATTCCCCAACAGTCAAATATTTCAACCACTAAGATGGGAGTGAGTGGCATTTGATACCTTTTTGTGATGGACCCTACTTGTTGACACCTAGGAAAACTTTGAAAAAATGTGTATGAGTCCCTTGAGAGGGTGGTCCAGAAGAGACCACACTAAAGAATCTTAACAGATATTTTATTAGAGGAAAAGTGACCTCCACATGCCTCACTATGACATAATTTAAGGATGGACTCTTGTTCAGATTTTGGGACACACCTACTAATGACTTGGTCAGGGCAGAACTTATAGAGGTATGGATCATCAAACACATAGTTCCTAACATCAGAAAGGAATTTACTTCAAGCTTGAGTCCCTAAGAATTTTGGAATTACTCTTGTAACTAATAAGTTGGCTATGTAAGCATACCAAGGGCAGTCACTCACAAAGTACAGGTGTTCATCAGGAAATGAATTAGACACAAAAAAGTGATTTGAGTTGTCTTTGAATTCCATCCTTGAGAGGTGATCGACTACAAAATTTTCAACTCCCTTTTTATCCTTGATTGTGAGGTCAAATTATTGTAAGAGAAGGACCCACCTAATCAATCTTGCCTTAGCATCTTGTTTTTGGAAGAGGTATTTTAATACATAATGGTCAGTGAACATAGTGATGGGGGATCCTAAGAGGTAGGACCTAACTTCTCTAAGGAAAACACAATATCAAGTAACTCCTTTTTAGTGGTGGTGTAGTTGATTTGGGCATCATTTAAGGATTTTATTGCATAATCAATGACATAAGGAGTTTTATCACAACGTTGTACTAACACAGCTCCAAAAGCAAAGTCACTGGCATCACACATAAGTTCGAAAGGAAGGTTCCAATTTGGAGATTTCATAATGGGAGGAGAGGTGAGAGAGGATTTTAGGGTTGAGAATGAAACCTCACAACTTTCTGTCTAATCAAATGGAGCATCCTTTACTAGGAGAGCACAAAGTGGATGGGATATTGAACTAAAGACCTTGATGAATCTTCTATAGAAACCAGCATGTCTTAAGAAAGTCATCACTTGCTTGATAGTTTTAGGTGATGGAAGGTGACGAATGATGTCAACCTTGGCTTTATCAACTTCAATCCCCCTACCTGAGACGAGATGGCCTAGAACTATTCCATCTTTAACCATAAAATGGAATTTTCCCTAGTTTAGGACCAAATTCTTTTCTTCACATCTTGATAAGACTCTCTCTACATTCTGTAGACATCCCTCAAATGTATCCCCAAACACAGATAAGTAATCCATGAAGACCTCTATAAAATCCCCTACCATGTCTGAGAATATTCTCATCATGCACCGCTGGAAGGTTCCAGGGGAATTGCATAAACCAAAGGGCATGTGTTTGAAGGCAAAGGTGTGGAATGGACAAGTGAATGTGTCTTCCCTTGATCCTCTAGGGAGACCTCAATTTGATTATACCCCGAGTACCCATCTAAGAAACAGTAGAAGGCATGACCTGCCACTCTCTCAAGGACTTGGTCAATGAATGGTAAGGGAAAATGGTCCTTCTTAGTGAACGCGTTTAGCTTCCTATAGTCAATGCAGACCCTCCATCCACTACTCACCCTAGTTGGAATAATGTCTCCATCCTTATTGGTTATCGCTGCGATTCCTTCCTTCTTGGGAACCACTTGGATTGGGCTGACCCACTCACTCTCAGCTATGGGATATATGATACCATCTTTTAACAATTTCAGAAGTTCCTTCCTTACTACCTCCATGAGATTAGTATTGAGTCACCATTGAGGTTGATGACATGGATTTGAATCAGATTCCAGAACAATCCTATGAGTCTCGATAAGTGGACTAATCCCAGGAATATTAGATAGGGTCCAACCAATGACTTTCGTATATTTCCTAAGGACATCTATAAGCATCCTCTCATGATTTGCTTCAAGAGAAGAAGAAATGAAAATAGGATGTGTTTGATTGTCCCCTAGGAAGGCATACTTGAGGGCAGTGGGAAGTTCCTTCAATTCAAGATCAGGTTGGTTCAAAATTTCAGTAGAATATTGGGACATTGGATCAATATCAATATTGTTTCCTAGAGTTTTAGATAGGATTGATTCCCCACATTAGAATTTTCATTAACTATATTAGCTTGATCAGATTTAGGGAAGGAAGTTTTATTGGTCTCCATGAAATTGGTTTCCTGAAAGGTTTCACTAATTATTGGACCTAAGACTTCATCATAAGAGTAATTTGAAAATGATTCAAGCCAAGTAGATAAACTTCATTCATGTGAAAAAAGGAAATCAATCTCACCCTGACTTAAACATCCATAAAATATTCCTTGATGTTGTATGGATTCATTATCAATGATTCCTATCATGTTTACTTCATGAATGTCCTCATCATCCTCTATTTGTGAGATTGCATTATAGATGTTCAAGTCTATACTCATGTTTCCAAAGGTGATGGTCATGTTCCCATTTCGGACTCGGATAATAGAGTTGATTGTTTCAAGAAAAGGATGGCCAAGGATGATTGGGATTTGTTCCTTATTTCCTAAGTTTGGATGGTTATCAAGGACAATGAAGTTGGCAGGGTGGATGAAGTTTTCAACCTTTACTAGAACGTCCTTTAAAATCCCCTTTGGAACCCTAATTCTATGATCTACAAGTTGAAGTGTGACAGATGTGGGTTGGAGTTCTTCTAGGCCTAACTGGCAGTACACAACATAGGGGATGAGATTGACACCAACACCTAGGTCAATGCCTTGACAACTTTTCTCTCTCCTAGTTCAACATTGATGTAAGGTCAACCCGGGTCTTTCAACTTAGGAGGAATGGTCCCTTGAATGGTGGTACTCACATTAGCAGCCAAAAGAACTTGATTTTTATGTGAAAATTTTCTTTTAAAAGTGCACAAGTCCTTAAGGTACTTTGAGTAGGAAGGTATGGTTTTGATGGAATTGATAAGGGTAATGTTCAACTTGAATTGTGGTAAGATTTCCATCAATGTTTCACTCAATTCAGGCTTGGTTTTCCCCCTCATGCGTTGAGGAAATGGTGCAAGTTGTGGGGTTGTTTGTTGAAGAGTTGTTTCTTTCACATTGTTATCAGTTTACTCAGTTTGATCTTATGGTTCATTTGAATTTTCATTAGAGTTTGAAGCTTCAAATGGTTTCTGACTTATTTTTTTATGTTTTTCAATTGATTTACCACTTCTTAAAATAGTCACATCCTTTAGTTGTTCATGAGTTGTTTGATTACAACTTGACTCTCCCCTTGAAGTTGAGGATGGTACCGCCTGAGTAGGAATTGATGCCTTTCTAGTTTTGATGGTTTGAAGTTCTTGTTTAAGGGAAGAGACTTCCGAGTTCATTCTCTCCATTTTTTTGCACAGTTTTTCTAGTAGGATTTGTGGAACAGTTTGGGTTGGTGCTTGAGAAGATTGGTTTATCCCAGGGGGATATTTTGGAGGTGGGATGGTTTGTTGAAAATGGACCAGTGGCTATTGGTATTGGATAGGTTGGGTTTGGAAATGGTTATGGGTTTGGTAGTTCTGATGGGGGTATGTGACGACCCGTCCTTAGGGCCCGTGCCGTGACTACCCCAAGCCCGCCTTCCATAGGTCAGGGGCTGGCGACTAGCACCAAGGAGAAAATCCCGCTAAAAAGGGAAGGCATTTTTTTTGTAAAGTAAACAAACACCATAGAGCAAGCAAGCAGAAGAAGTAAACACTAAGAAAAGTTGGGTACAACAATAAGTGCAAAAAAGTAAATGGGCCAGAATACAAACCCAAAACTGAAAGTAAAGTACAACTCGAAAGGGAAAACAACAACTGAAAGTAAAGCCGCAACATCGAGCCGTCCACTAGAAGTACCACCTGAAGGGTGAGTACAGATAGCCTCCACATCTCCTTGGGTCGAACTGTTCGCTCTGAGTACGTCCCGCCCAGTGGTCCACCTTCAGGTACCATCCTGCTCTGCAAGTCTCAACCACGATCAGCACTGTCCGTCGTCTGTAACCAACACAACGTAGTGCAGGCATAGCCCGTGCAGGGGTGAGTATAAGCTACTCAGTAGGGACCCCGAGACCCCCGAAGGTCTCCCAGAATCCACAAATGATAATCCACAAAGGAAATATGCAATCACAAAGTAACATCCGACACTGCTTAGGTATATGCCCATACATATACCTAAGTCATCAATTCCAGTACGATCCAACCTCTGAGCCCAAGTACAACCCAGTCCACATGGGAAAACACAACCCAATACACATAGGAAAGAAAAATGTAATCCACACAGGATAACACAACACAATCCACAAAGGAAAGAAAAACATGATTCAACTCACACATGTATACTTCTTCGTATGACGATAGAGATGATCAGATGTAGCCACTAATTAATCTAAGCCGTCAGACCCACAAAGGATCGATATGTACTAACCCCCGAAATGACCCACAAAGGATCAATAGGTAACTAACCCCCGCAAATACCCACACAGGATCGATAGGTAACTAACCCCCGCAAAGACCCACACAGGATCGATAGGTAACTAACCCCCGCAAAGACCCACACAGGATCGGACCCACACAGGATCTGTAGGTGCTGACTCACACAGAACCGCTGAGCGCTGACCCACACAGGATCGGAACCACACATGATTGGTAGCACTGATCCACATAGGATAGCTGAGTGCTGTAGTCGTTGCCGTTGAATCCACTGAGGATATCTGTACAGTCGTCGTTGTCGTCGTCATAGTCGCAAACACAGCCAGCTCTAGGGTTCCCGCACACAGCAAGCTCGTTCAGGAGGGTCCTCTCCACAATCCGAGAGGCTGATACATCAACTGACACAAATTCCGGAGTTTATGTATCCAAAAGTTCCATATCGTCAACAGGAACTCAGCGTCACAGACGACGCGTCAATCGGACGCCCGGTTTGGAAGTTATTGGGTTTTTCGTCCCAGGGGCCTGGTTGATTTTTAAGTCAAAACCAACACAAACATACTCCACCTGTGTCCAATCCTCGGGCAGAGTAAGCCAAAAGATCCGTCTCACTAAGAGGAATCCAACAAAGTCGACGACACATCAATCGAACGTCCAGAGCTCATGTTATGAGCGTTTCCGCTCCGAGGGCCCGATTGGTTTCGTGTACCAACCAACTCAGCCAGACCCAAAGTATTCCGAAACCTTGAGTGCGATATACTGAAACGACCATCTCGATCCAAGGATCGCATCACAATTGACGGTGCGTCGATCGAAGGCACGTAGCTCAAGTTATGGGCAACCGACCGAAAGAGGTTCGATATTGAGGGGTTCGGGGCCGATCCGACCCGGTTCGATACCCCCAGGGTTGGCCCGAACAGGGTCGACCCGAACCGGGTTCGGGTCCGGCCCTCTTGGGTGTGGCCTGGCCTGGCCGGTGCGGCCCGTCTTGGGCGCGGCCCGGTCTGGCGGACCGTCCAGGCAGCCGGCCCGGCCAGGGCGCGCTGGCCAGGAGCTCGGCCAAACAGCCGAGCCGTTTGAGGGGGGGGGGGGGGCTGCCCCCCTATCTTTTGTAACCGCGAACCCCATAATGGGGGGCCGCTTGAGTTGGCCGCCAGGGGTTTGTAACCCCCGGCTTCTCCCCTGTCCGGCCGGCCCGCCCTGGCCGGCCAGCTGTTGCCGCCACGGGACCGGCAAGGCCGGTCCCCCTTGCTCTGACGCCGGTGGCCCGGAACCGGCCGCCGGTCTCTCAGCTCCGCCGCGGCCCGACACCGGTCGCGGCCTTGGTTCGTCCGGCGCGACGCAACGACACCGCACCCCCCACCGCGGCCCCGCTCCGGCCGTGGTGTCTTCGGGTTTTTCTGGCGCGGCGCGACGGTGCCGCGCATCTTTGTCGCTCGTCCCCGCACGGTGTGACGACACCGCGTCACTTCCCTTCGAACCGCAACCACAAATAATAAAAAGGGAGGAGGGTTGGCTGTGTTTGTGCGGTCTAGCCCCCTCCCGTTAAATGATAATAAGTGGTTCCAAAGAATGAGGATAGATGACGAAGAAAGCAACAGAAGTAATCACGAAATAAAAACGCATAAAACCCTTACCTCGTTGAACAAGTTGGGTGAGGATTCATCGTGGAGATAACCGTCATGAAGGGAGACGTCGCGGAAGGAGACGTCGCAGAAGGAGACGTCGACCTCTGAGGAATCCGGCGTTCTTCGTGTTCTTCGACAAAGAAGATGAAGATATTCAATCCTCCCTTAGCTTTTCTCCCAAAGCTCTCAAGCAACAAGCCTCCAACCCAAAATAAAATAAGTACCTCACTTATTTTATTAACACAACTTAAGTTTGAAATTCAAAAGTTGAATTTAATCCACAAAATTAATTAACTCAAGTTGTCAAATTAAATGAAGGGTTATAGAAGGTTAGGGAAGGTGAAGGGGTAGGGTTCTTGTGGGCCCCACCACCCTCATAACCTCCGAATGGAAGTTGGGTGGTTTCCCCCAACTTCCACCCAAAGCTTTAAACCACTTAGAGTAAAATAAAATTGATGCTTTATTTTATTTTACCGTCCACAAAAATTTAACAACTTCTCTCGTGTAAACGCAACTTTGGAAAAGGTGTTCCTAAGCAAAAACCGGTGCTGTGATTCCATCGGTGCCCTCAGAATTCGATTCCGAGCACCGATTCAAGAGTTAGAAATTCCCGCTCGTTCGTTTACTGAACGTACCCGATCTAAACTTCGGATAGAAATTCCGGGCACACCGGGCATCGGAATCAAGTGTCGTCAGATACTGCATTCTTGTAAAATCCCAAAGAAAATTAAGAAAAAAATTTCCTTGAATTTTATGGGTCTTTACATTACTCCCACCTTAGGGCTTTACATCCCCGTAAAGATACATCGAAAACTAGGGAAACAAAAGTGGGTACTGAGCACGCATCTGAGCCTCCCGCTCCCAAGTGCTCTCTTGGAGATTCCCATGCTGCCATCTGATGCACACTAGAGGAATCGACTGTCCATGTAGGACCCGTTCCTGTCGATCCTCGATCTCCACTGGGACCTCCATAAAAGTCGCCCCATCATCAATGTCCAGCTCCCCATGGTCAATGATATGTGTTGGGTCGTTCACGTATCTCCTCAGTTGAGATACGTGGAAGACGTCGTGCACCCGGTGCAACTGAGGTGGTAGAGCCAGGCGATAAGCCACCTCGCCAATCCTACCAAGGACCTGGAATGGTCCGATGAAGCGTGGAGACAACTTGCCGCCTCAGACAAATATCTGTAATCCACGTCGAGGTGAGACCCGCAAGAAGACGTGGTCGCCATCCTCGAACTCTAGTTGCCTCCGCCTCTTATCAGTATAAGACTTCTGCCGGCTCTGAGCTGTCCTCATCCACTCCTGGATGACCTGGACCTTCTCCGTCATGTCCTGGACCATCTCTGGTCCCACAATTACTGACTCCCCAGGGTCTGTCCAGCACAGTGGTGATCTTCAAGGTCATCCGTACAACGCCTCGTATGGTGTCGTCCCGATGGTGGAGTGGTTTCTGTTGTTGTACGCGAACTCCACCAAGGGTAGGTGGTCCTCTTAGCTGTGACCAAAGTCAAGGACACATGCACAGAGCATTTCCTCGAGAGTCTGAATGGTCCTCTCCGTCCGACCATCCGTCTGAGGGTGAAAGGCGATGCTCAAACGTAGCTGCGTCCCGAACGTCTCCTGCAACCCCTTCCAAAACCGGGAAGTAAAGCGAGCATCTCGATCGGAGATGATAGATGATGCCACACCATGGAGCCGCACAATATCCTAAACGTAGAGACGTCCCAAGCTCTCCACTGAGCCCTGCTCTTTGATGGGTAAGAAGTGAGCCGACTTGGTGAGTCGGTTGCCAATCACCCAAATAGAGTCGTGACCTCTGGAAGTGCGTGGAAGTCCAGTCACGAAGTCCATAGATATGTCGTCCCACTTCCACTCCAGGACCTCCAAGGGCTGTACCAAGCCTGCTGGTACCTGATGCTCTACCTTCACCTGCTAGCAGGTGAGGCATTGAGAAACGAACTCCGCCACAACCTTCTTCATGCCCAGCCACTAGTGCTGTTGTCTGAGATCCTGGTACATCTTCGCCACTCCAGGATGTACCACCAAAGGAGAAGTGTGAAACTCTATCAGCACCTCCTCTCGTAAAGAAACTGGTACCAAGGTACGTCCTCTGAAAAGGACATCGTGCTCTCCTCCTAAGGAGAAACCATCAGGTGCCTGTCCTGAGGATATCTGTGCATGCCGTGTCTCACAGTCGGCGTCCCCACGCTGTGCCTCTCTGACCCGTTGTAGTAGTGGAGGAGATACTGTGAGTGACTGAAGGAAAGCTGCTCTATATATATCCATAAAGGATATCCGCAAAGCGGCTAGCTGCTCTGTCACCTCCCCAAGTAGCTGAATGCCCGTCCTCCTGCTGAGAGCATCGGCTACCACATTCCCCTTCCTAGGAGTATAGACTATCTCAAAGTCATAGTCTTGGAGGAACTCAATCCATCGCCGCTATCTCAGATTCAGGTCCTTCTGAGAGAAGATATACCTGAGACTGATGGTCAGAATAAACTGTAAAGCACTCGCCCATCAGATAGTGTCACCACATCTTCAGAGCAAAGACCACTGCTGCTAACTCCAGGTCATGGGTAGCGTAGTTCTGCTCATGCGACCTCAACTGACGTGATCCATAGTTGATCACTGCCCGATCCTGCATCAGGACACATCCGAGTCTGGTCCCTGATGAATCAAAGTAGACTACATACCCTAATCCCTCCTCCGGCAACCTCAAGATAGGTGCGCTGGTCAATTTCTGTCTTAGCTCTTGGAAGCTCTGCTGACATCTGTCTGAACACACAAAGGGTTTCCCCTTTTTCGTCAAAGATGAGAGTGGTGCCGCAACTCTGGAGAAGTCTGGCACAAATCTCTGATAGTATCCATCTAGACCCAAGAAGCTCCACACCTCAGTCACACTCCTGGGTGGATCCCAAGCTAGAACTGCCTCGATCTTCGTAGGATCCACCGCAACTCCCACCTCAGAGATGACGTGACCCAAGAAGTGGACCTCGCATATCCAGAACTGACACTTCGAGAGCTTACCATAAATCTGGTGCTCTCGCAGTGTGTCTAGTACAACCCGCAAGTGGTAGGCGTGCTCCTCCTCAGTGGTCGAGTAAATCAAAATGTCGTCGATGAAGACCATGACAAATCGATCGAGGTATGGCTGAAAGATCCTGTTCATGAGGGCCATGAACACTGCTGGAGAATTGGTTACGTCGAATGGAATAACCAAGAACTCATAGTGGCCATACCAACACCCGAAGGCCGTCTTTTGCACGTCCTCATCCCAAAATCTGAGCTGATGATAGTTTGACCTGAGGTCTATATTTGAGAACCACCGTGCTCCCTTGAGCTGATCGAAGAGGTCATAAATCCTCGGTAGAGGATACTTGTTTCTTACTGTCACCCGGTTCAGGCGACGATAGTCGACACAAAGTCGCAAGCTCCCATCTGCCTTCTTGGCGAACAAAATCGGGGAATCCCAAGGTGAAACACTGGGTCAGATGAATCCCTTGACCTGTAAGTCCTCCAATTGTACCCGTAGCTCTCGAATCTCAGCGGGGGCCATCCGATACGCTGGAGTCAATATCGGGGCTGTCCCAGGGTACAGGTCAATATAAAAGTCTACCTCTCTGCGAGGAGGTAGCCCTGGGACGTCGTCGGAAAAAACGTCCGCATACTGATCCACCACTGCAGGAAAACCAGGACTCTGCACGTCAACTGCTCCTAGGATGGGGGTAGACAACTGATGAGTGATGGTCTGTCCTCTCCTCTGCGAGAGTCCATCCTATGCTGCAAAGGCTCCCTTCTCGGCGGTGAAGGTGAACCTGCTCCCGTTGGTGCGTACACATCGCACCTTTCACCTAATACAGTCGATCTGAGCATGGAATGTAGATAACCAATCCATGCCCAAGATGACGTCGTAAGGCCTCGACGCCGCTACAAGAAGATCCCAGCTGAATCTCTCACCTCCTAGAGTAATCTCACACTACCGGCACCAGTGTGTAATTGTCGAGTCTGCTCCCGTAGGAGTCTCTAGCCGTAAGGATCGAGCCAATGGCTCTGTTGGAATCTCCGAGCTCCGAACAAGGGCATCGACTATGAAAGAATGACTCTCTCCTGTGTCTATAAGAACTGCAACAAGGGTGGAATAGACACAGATAATACCTCGAATCATCTCGGGCACGCCGTGGTCATAGGCCTCTGCTGCCAGGAGTTGTTCCTGTCTCTGCCCGCTAGATCCCTGTGGTCGGGGTGGACCTCGTGGTGGTGGTGGTGGTAGGGCCTCAAAGCATCTCCCACCACCTGCTGCTCGGCCAGCTCCTCTGCCTCATTCGCCTGCTCCCTGCGGACCGCCACGGTCGACCCTCTCCCTATGCCTGGGTGGGCCCTCAACCTTCTGCTGCTCCTCGGCACAGCGGGTCGGGCAGTCATGAGCCATGTGGCCCTGCCCGCCGCATGCGTAGCACTGTCTACCTCTCGAAAGACTGGCTCCGTGCTGAGTGTCCCGCACTGTCGAGCCAGTGTCCTGAGGTCCTCTGCCTGAGGGTCTGGTCTGGCTGAACTCATGAGTCATCCGTCGAATGCCTACTGCAGAAGACTCTGCTACATGCCGCCCTGCGGTGGGTCTCGCCGCTGGTGTAGACTTAGCAAGAAATCTCTCGATCAAAAGGGCTCACTCCAGTAATCCTACTTGAGTCGGAATACTGAGGGAGATCAGCGATGCCCTGATCTCCTACCTCAATCCCTGCTCAAAGGTCCTGACCTGGATAAATGGGTCCCGTACCATGTATGTCGAGTAGCGCAAGAGATTGGTAAATCTCGCCAAGTATTGGGCGACCGTCAAGCTGCCCTGCCGCATCTGTAGAAGCTCCTGGATGCGTACCACACGGAGGGTGGCTGGGACGAACTCTGAGCGGAAGAGGCTCTCAAAGTCCTTCCAGAGGAGAGATGCCTCGTCATGCACCTAGAGCATCAAGCTCCACCATTTGCCTGATTCCGCGTGCAGTAGGCTCGCTGTGAGGATCACCATGAGGTCTGCTGGTGTCCTCACTAACCTGAAAACTCGTACCACTACCTCCATCCAGTCCTCGGCTGCCTGGGGGTCCGTCTGCCCGCGGAACCTGGGCGGTCGCTGGCACTGAAACTCATGTAGTGCACTAAGGCGACGTGCATCGTCAGCGGCTGGGGCTGGTAGCATCGGTGGCTCGGAGGGTAGAGGTACTGCCGGTGCCTCTGCTATCAAAGGGCACTGTACTGAGGCCTCGTCGCTCGATGGGCTGTCATCACGCACAACTCTCAGAACCCTAGCTGGCTGCCGTCGTGGGGCCATCCTGAAAAGAAACAGGTGCGCCACATTCAAATAGTATACCTGGTGAGCTGACATAAAGTAATCACAAAGAAAACTTGAAACACACATGCAATCAATGTTTTTGTGCATTAAGTCAGAAATCAGAAGTCAGGGTCCTGGTGTACGGATACGTCGGCCGCCGCACCAACACTGGACTCCCTGGACTGATAACCACACCCAATACTCTTAATAGTATTTCTTCACATAGAAAAAGATCAGAGTCATGAGTTCTGTGGTAGAACCGAACTCCTCTAATACTAATTTGTCATGACCCATCCTCGGGGCCCGTTCCGTGACTACCCCAAGCCCGCCTTCCATAGGTCAGGGGCTAGTGACTAGAACCAAGGTGAAAATCCTGCTAAAAAGGGAAGGAATTTCCTTTTTAAAGTAAACAAACACCACAGAGCAAGCAAGCAGAAGAAGTAAACACTAAGCAAAGCTGGGTACAACAGTAAGTGCGAAAAATTAAATGGTCCAGAATACAAACCCAAAAATGAAAGTAAAGTACAACTCGAAAGGGAAAATAACAACTGAAAGTAAAGCCACAACATCGAGCTTCCCACTGGAAGTCCCACCTGAAGGGTGAGTACAGATAACCTCCACAGCTCCTCAGGTCCAACCGTTCGCTCTGAGTACGTCCTGCCCAGTGGTCCACCTCCAGGTACCATCCTTCTCCGCAAGTCTCAACCATGATTAGCGCTGTCCGTCGTCTGCAACCAACACAACGTAGTGCGGGCATAGCCCATGCAGGGGTGAGTATAAGCTACTCAGTAGGGACCCTGAGACCCCCGAAGGTCTCCCAAAATCCACAAAGGATAATCCAAAAAGTATAATCCACAAAGGAAAGATGCAATCACGAAGTAACATCTGACACTACTTAGGTATATGCCCATACATATACCTAAGTCATCAATTCCAGTACGCTCCAACCTCCGAGCCCAAGTACAACCCAGTCCACATGGGAAAACACAACCCAATCCACACAGGAAAGCAAAACGTAATCCACACAGGATATCACAACACAATCCACAAAGGAAAGAAAAACATGATTCAGATCACACAGGTATACTTCTTCGTATGACGATAGAGATAATCAGATGTAGCCACTGATTCATCTAAGCCGTCGAACCCACAAAGGATCGATAGTTACTAACACTCGCAATGACCCACAAAGGATCTATAGGTAACTAACCCCCGCAAAGACCCACATAGGATCGATAGGTAAGTAACCCCCGCAAAGACCCACAGAGGATCGGACCCACACAGGATCTGTAGGCACTGGCTTACACAGAACCGCTAAGCGCTGACCCACACCGGATCGGATCCACACAGGATCGGTAGCACTGATCCAAGTAGGATCGCTGAGTGCTGTAGTCGTCGCTATCGAATTCACTAAGGATCTCTGTACAGTCGTCGTCGTCATCACAGTCGAAAACGCAGCCAGCTCTAGGGTTCCCGTACACAACAAGCTCGTTCGGGAGGGTCCGCTCCACGAGCCGAGAGGCTGATACACCAACTGACACAAAGTCCGGAGTTGATGTATCCAAAACTTCCGTATCGTCAACAGGAACTTAGCGTCATAGACGGCGCGTCAATCAGATGCCCGGTCTGGAAGTTATTGGCTTTTTCGTCCCAGGGGCCCGGTTTGTTTTTAAGTCAAAACCAACCCGACCGTACTCCACCTACATCCAAACCGCAGGCGGAGTAAGCCAAAATATACGTCTCACTAATGGGAATCCAACAAATTCTACGACACGTCAATCGGACGTCCGGAGCTCAAGTTATGAGCGTTTCCGCTCCGAGGGCCCGATTGGTTTCGTGTACGAACCAACTCGGCCAAAACCAAAGTATTCCGAAACCTTGAGTGCGATATACCGAAACTACCTTCTCGATCCAAGGATCGCATCACAACTGACGGTGCGTCGATCGGAGGCCCGTAGCTCAAGTTATGGGAGACCGACCGGAAGAGGTTCGGTATTGAGGGGTTCGGGCCCGGTCCGACCCAGCCCGATACCCCCAAGGTTGGCCCAAACTGGTTCGACCCGAACCGGGTCCGGGTCCGGCCCGCTTGGACGCGACTCGGCCCGGCCGGCGCGACCCGGCTAGGGCGCGCTGGCCAGAGCTCGGCCAAACGGCCGAGCCGTTTGAGGGGGGGGGGGTGCCTGCCCCCCTGTCTATTGTAACCGTGGCCCCCATAATGGGGGGCCGCTTGAGCTGGCCACCGGGGGTTTGTAACCCCCAGCTTCTCCCCTGTCCGGCCGGCCCGCCCTGGCCAGCCAGTTGTTGCCGCCACGGGACCGGCAAGGCCGGTCCCCCTTGCTGCGACGCCGGCGGCCCGGAACCGGCCGCCGGTCTCTCAACTCCACTGTGGCCCAGAACCGGCTGCATCCTTGGTTCGTCCGGCGCGGCGCGATGGCGCCACGCCCCTCCGCCGCGGCCCTGCTCCAGCTGCGGTGTCTTCGGGTTTTTATGGCGCGGCGCGACAACACCGCGTCTTGGTTCATCTTTCAAATGCGTGGCGCGACGGCGCCACGCATCTTTGTCGCTCGTCCCCGCGTGGTACGACGGCACCGCGTCACTTCCCTTTGAACCGCAACCACAAATAATAAAAAGGGAGGAGGGTTGGCCGTGTTTGTGTGGTCCAACCCCCTCCTGTTAAATGATATCAAGTGGTTCCAAAGAACGAGGTTAGGTGACGGAGAAATCAACGGAAGTAATCACGAAATAAAAACGCATAAAACCCCTACCTCATCGAACAAGTTGGGTGATGATTCGTCGCATAGATAACCGTCGCGGAGGGAGACGTCGCGGAAGGAGACGTCGCAGAAGGAGACGTCGACCTCCGAGGAATCCAGCATTCTTCACGTTCTTCGTGTTCTTCGACGAAGAAGATGAAGATATTCAAGCCTCCCTTAGCTTTTCTCCCAAAGCTCTCAAGCAACAAGCCTCCAACCCAAAATAAAATAAGTACCTCACTTATTTTATTAACAAAACTTAAGTTTGAAATTCAAAAGTTGAATTTAATCCACACAATTAATTAACTCAAGTTGTTAAATTAAATTAAGGGTTATGGAAGGTTAGGGAAGGTGAAGGGGTAGGGTTCGTGTGAGCCCCACCACCCTCATAACCTTCAAATGGAATTTGGGTGGTTTCCCCCAACTTCCACCCAAAGATTTAAACCACTTAGAGTAAAATAAAATTGATACTTAATTTTATTTTACCTTCCACAAAAATTTAACAACTTCTCTCGTGTAAACGCAACTCCGGAAAAGGTGTTCCTAAGCAAAAACCGGCGTTGCGATTCCATCGGTGCCCTAAAATTCTATTCTGAGCACCGGTTCAAGAGTTAGAAATTCCCGCTCATTCGTTCACTGAACGTACCCGAGCTAAACTTCGGATAGAAATTCTGGGCACTCCGGGCCTCAGAATCAAGTGCCGTCAGAAACTACGTTCTTGTAAAATGCCAAAGAAAATTAAGAAAAAAATTTCCTTGAATTTTACGGGTCTTTACAGGGTAAGTATTTTGTCCCTGTGGTTGGCTAGGTTGTTGTTTATCTTTCCAGTGGAAGCCTGGGTGGTCATTATACCTTGGGTTGAAGTTGTTTTGGTATTGAGGCTTTTGAAAGTTCAAATAATTTACTTCCACTGGGGGTCATTCTAAAAGAACATCCTTGATGGATGGGATGGTTGGGAAGTTGTCTGTCTAATGGTCATGTTTGTCACAAATTGTGCAAACAGGGTATACAGTTTGGATTTCATTGACTTTACTAAGGTCTATCTCTTTAACCTTCCTAGAGAGTGCTGTGAGTTTAGCCCTAAGGCTTTCCTCTTATCTAAGTGTATGAATTCCAGTAGTTCTTTGTGGATTTTCAGAATAAGGTGAAGTTACCCATGTTTGGTTTTTTTCAGAAAGGCTTTCTAGATACTCGTAAGCATCATTTGGGGATTTGTTTTTAAAGGTTCCATTACACATCATGTCAATGAATTGTTTGTTTCCCGAACCCTAACCTTCATAGAAAATTATCACTTGTTCAGGAATAAAAAAAACATGGTGTGGAACCATGTTTAGAGTGTCCTTGAACCTCTCCCATGTTTCATAGAACGACTCTCCCTCTTTTTCAAAAAAGTTTTGGATTCTCTTTTAAAGTGCAATTGTTTTGTGGTGGGGAAAGTAATTTTTTTGTAGAATTCAATTTGTAGTTGGTCCCAAAATTGATGGATGATGGTCTCAAATTGTTTAGAAAATTTTTATCTTGATCCTTTAAATAAAAAGGAAATAGCCTCATCTTAGATGATTCTAGTTGATGTGGGGGACACATGGTTTTCACAATGTCATTGAACTTCTTAATGTGAAGGTAGGGCATCTCGGACTCCATTCCATGGAATGTGGGAAGGTGGTTTAGGACATGGGGTTTAAAGATGTAGTTAGAATATCCTAGGGAATTGTGCCTAATGCATGAGGGGGAATTGGTATAGGAAGGTGTGAGGTATTCATTCATGGTTTGATCAATTTTATTCCCCAAGTTTGGGGATCCCTCATTTGGGTCCCAGTGCTGCAGACGGCGCGTCGATCGGACACGCGGTCCAGGAGATATTCGCGTTTAAGCGAAGATGGGTCTAGCCCGTCAAGCCCAGTGGGCTCGCGGGTTGGCCTGACCCGGTTCGGTGGGTCCGACCTGGCTGGGGGTCGGCCCAGACCAGTGGTGTACAACCCACCTGCAGAACTAGCCCCGTGGGTCCGACCCGGTTGGGGGGGTTGGCCCAGCTCGGTGGGGCGTGGCCCACCCACGGACCCGGCCTGCTCTGCGGGCTAGTTCGGTTCACCCGATGGCACCAATTGGCACTGCCCCTCCTCTGCCCGGCTGGTCGTAGCCGCCCGGTTCTGTACGGTGTGAGTGGCCCACACATCGGGTTATAGTTCTCCCCATGCGGCGCCATGCGGTGCCGCAGTTCTTCAGCCCGGCCGGCAGGCGGCCGACCGGTTCGCCCGCCAAGTGGCCCGCAGTTACAGGACGCGTCTCCTCCACGCAGCGCCAGCGGGCGCCACAATCTCCCAGCCCGACCGGCATGAGGCCGACCAGTTCTTCTCCGGACGAGCGGCCTGTGGTTGCGGGTCGTGGTCCTCCTCCACGCGGTGCCTGAATGCACCGCGGTCTTCCAGCGGGCCGGCCGGTTGGCCGACCGGTCATCCCGCTGCCCGGCTCCAAGGTGGCCAGTGCGGCCGGTCACCTCCGCACCTTCACCACGGCGTGACGGTGCTGCGGACCTTCTACACTTCGCACGGCGCGACAACGCCCCTCCACCTCTACCTGTGACGTTAATCAACATAAACCAATGGAGGGACATCGGGCTATGTTTGTTTGGCCCGCACCCTCCTCGTTAAATGATAAAAACTGGCCACCTTTGAAAAAGGTAAACGTCGAAGAGTGTGAATATAATTTAAAGTAATCAAATCCCCCTACCTTGATTCTATGTTCGTTCGTTGATGATGGCATCGATCCATTGACGTCGGGGTGCGTCTGAGGAGGAAGCGTCGTTGTTGGCGACGTTCTTTGCGGATGACGTCTATTTATTTAAAACGGATGGAGTTCGTTGGATATGTTCTTCGCGTTCTTCATGGGAAAAATGCTTTCTTCCAATTCTCCAAAGCTTCCCCATGGTATAATCACCAAACCATGTAAAATAATAGTCCCCCTATTATTTTAATGTTGGTATGCAATTCAAATAAAATCAAACACCCAAATTAATTAATGAAGACTTTAATTAATTGTGTTGGCATAATTAAGGGGAGGGAGGTGGGGAGGCTCCACCATAATGCGAGAGTTCAAAAGTTAAAAAGGGGGTTCAAGGAGTTAAAGGGGAGTTGAAGGGTTAGATGCATGTGTGGGCCCCACCACATAATATTCTCCCATGGGAGGTTATGTGGGAGTGGGCCCCACCTCCAACTTCCCGTTGGAGAAATTAACCACCACCTAAATAAAAAAAAATATGTCACACATATTTTTATCTAATTTATTAAGGAACCCCAAATAAAAACTTCCATACACGTTGAAACACAATAGCGGTAGAGGTCTGCTTAAGTGAATACCGGCGCTGCGAGTTCAACGGTGTCCTCAGATTTCAATTCCGAGCACCGATTCAAAAGATAGAAAATCCCACATGTACCTTTACTGTACGTACCCAAAAAAACTGCCAAAAATTATTTCGGGCACACCAGGCCTCATAATTAGGCGCCGTCAGAAACCACGGACTCGTAAAATTCCCATGAATTTAAGAAAAAAAATTCATAGAATTTTCAGGTCTTTACATTCTCCCCACATCAGGGATTTATGTTCCCGTAAGCTACAACACACACTAGGGAAACACATGGGGGTACTGAGAATGCATCTGAGCCTCCTGCTCCCATGTGCTCTCCTGGAGGTTCCCGTGCTGCCAACGAATACGAACCAGAGGAATCGACCATCCACATAGGACTCGATCCTATCGGTCCTCAATCTCCACTGAAACCTCTATGAATATCTCCCCGTCATTGATATCCAGCTCCCCATGGTCGATTATGTGGGACGGGTCGTGCACTTATCTCCTCAGCTGAGATATGTGGAAGATGTCATGCACCCAATGCAACTGAGGTGGAAGGGCCAGGCAGTAAGCCACCTCACCTATTCTGCTGAGGACCTGGAATAGTCCAATGAATGGAAAATATAACTTTCCACCTCGTCCAAATCTCTGTAGACCTCATCGAGGTGAGACCCATAAGAAGACGTTGTAGCCATCCTCGAACTCCACTGGTCTCCGTCTCGTATCAGCATATGACTTCTGTCTGATCTGTGCAGTATTCATCCACTCCTGGATGATCTGCACCTTCTCCGTCGTAGGCTGAACCATCTATGGTCCTACAAGTGCTGACTCCCCTGGGTCAGTCCAACACAGAGGCGATCTGCAAGTTCGGCCGTACAACGCCTCGTAAGGTGCCATCCTGATGGTGGAGTGGTATCTGTTGTTGTATGCAAACTCCAATAAGGGTAAGTGATCCTCCCATCTCTGACCAAAGTCAAGGACACATGCACAGATCATGTCCTCAAGAGTCTGAATGGTCCTCTTAGTCTGACCATCCGTCTATGGATGGAAGGCGGTGCTCAAGCGAAGCTACGTTCTGAAAGCCTCCTGCAACCCCTTCCATAGCCAAAAAGTGAAACGAGCATCCCAATCGGAGACGATCATCGATGGTACACCATGAAGCCGTATGATCCTCTGTATGTAGAGGCGTCCCAAGCTCTCTACTAAGTCCTGCTCTCTGATCGGTAGGAAGTGGGCCGACTTGGTGAGTCGGTCGACAATCAACCAGATAGAGTCGTGTCCTCTGGATGTAAGTGGAAGTCCCGTCAAAAAAAATCCATGGATATCCCATCCCACTTCCACTATGGGACCTCTAAGGGCTATACCAAGCCTGCTGGTACCTAGTGCTCCGCATTCACTTGTTGACAAGTGAGGTATCATGAGACAAACTCTACTATAATCTTTTTCATACCCAGCCACCAGTGCTGTCGTTTGAGGTCCTGATACATCTTCGACACTCCTGGATGTACCTCTAGGGGGGATGTGTGGAACTCCCTCAACACCTTCTCCTGCAGTGAAACTAGTACCATTGTACGTCCTCTGAAGAGGATGACATGCTCCCCACCTTTAGAAAACCCATCAGGTGCATGCCCTGAGGATATCTGAGCACGTCGCGTCTCACAGTCTACGTCCCCATGCCGTGCCTCTCTGACTTGCTGAAGAAGTGGATGAGTGACTATGAGAGACTGAAGAAAGGCTTCTCCATATCTATCCACAAAGGATATCTACAATGTGGCCAGATGCTCTGTCTCCTCTCCAAGCAGCTGAATTCCTGACCTCCTGCTGAGAGAATCTACTACAACGTTCCCCTCCCAGAAGTATAGACTGTCTTGAAGTCATAGTCCTGGAGGAACTTGAGCCATCGCCGCTATATCAGGTTCAGGTACTTCTGTGAGAAGATGTACCTGAGACTCTGGTGGTCAGAATAGACTGTAAAATGATCACCCATCAGATAGTGCTACCACATCTTCAAGGAAGAGACCACTGCTACTAACTCCATGTCATGGTAGCGTAGTTATGATCGTGCTGTATCAACTGCCATGAACCATACACGATCACCGCTCTCTCCTAAATCAGGACACTCCCAAGTCCGGTCCCTAATGCGTCGCAGTAAACTAAGTACCCAATGCCCTCCTCTGGTAGCTTCAAGATTGGCGCACTGTTCAATCTCTACCTCATCTCTTGAAAGATCTGACGGCATCTCTCTAACCACACGAATGGTTTCCCCTTCTTCATCAATGTTGAAAGCGATGATGAAAATCTGGAGAATTCTAGCACAAATCTCTGATAGTACCCAGCCAGTCCTAGGAAACTCCGCACCTCCGTCACACTCCTGGGTGGCTCCCAAGAAAGTACTACCTCGATCTTTGCTGGATCCACTACAACTCTAGCCTCTGAGATGACGTGACCCAAGATGTGAACCTCTCAAATCCAGAACTGGAACTTCAAGAGCTTACCATAAAGCTGGTGCTCTCGGAGTGTGTCCAGTACTACCCACAAATGGTAGGTATGCTTCTCCTCAGTAGTTGAGTAAATCAGTATGTCATCGATGAAGACTACGACAAATCTATTGAGGTAAGGCTATAAGATCCTGTTCATGAGACTCATGAACACTGCCGTTGCGTTGGTTACGCTGAAGGGAATAACCAAGAACTCGTTGTGTCTATACCGACACCTGAAGGCCGTCTTATGCACATCCTTGTCTCGAACTCTGAGCTGGTGATAGCCTGGCCTGAGGTCTATCTTCGAGAACCATCGTGCTCCCTTGAGCTGATCAAAGAGGTCGTCAATCATCGGGAGTGGGTACATGTTCTTCATGGTCACCTGATTCAGGAGACGGTAATCGACACACAGTCGCAAGCTCCCATCTACCTTCTTGGCGAACAAAATCGGAGATGCCCAGGGTGAAACACTGGGTCGGATAAATCCCTTCCCCTGCAAGTCCTCCAGTTGTACCCGCAGCTCACGAAGCATGGTGGGAGATATATGATATGATGGAGTAGATATCAGTGTTGTCCCTAGGTACATGTAAATGTAGGGTCTACCTCTCTGCGAGGAGGTAGTCTTGATACATCGTCAGGAAAAACATCCGCCTACTGAACCACCACGACCAGAAAACTCAGAATCCGCACATCAACTGCTCCGAGGATGATACTAGACAACTGATGTGTGATCGGCTACCCCCTCCTCCACGTAACTCCATCCTACGCTGCAAAGGATCCCTTCTCACCAGTGATGGTGAACCTGGTCCCCTCCGTGTGGATACACTGCACTTTGTGCCAAATACAGTCAATCTGAGCATGAACTGTGGATAACCAGTCTATATCCAAGATGACGTCGTAGGGCCTCGACACCGCAACAAGAAGATACCAGCCGAATATCCTGACTCCTAGAGTAAGCTCACACTGCCGGCACCACTACGTAATCATTTAGTCTTCTCCCATAGGAGTCTCTAGCCATAAGGATCGAGCCAACGACTCCATGTGAATCTCTGGGCTCCGAACAAGGGTAGCAGCAATAAAAGAATGACCCGCACCTGTGTCTATGAGTACTGCAGTAAGGGTGGAGTAGATACAGATAGTAACTTGAATAATCTCAGGTGTGCCGTGATCGTAGGTCTCAAGTGCCTGGAGTTGGGGCCGCCTCTGTCTTCCTGCTCCCTATGGTTGGGGTGGACCTCCTGATGGTGGTGGTGGTAGAGCCTCGAAACGTCGTCCACCACCCGTTGCTCGGCCAACTCCTCTTCCATGTCAGTATTCTCCCGGTGGACCTCCATGATCGAACCTTTGCCTCTGACTGGTAGTTCCCTCTACTTTATACTTCTCATCTTCATGGTGGGTTGGGTAGTCATGAGCCATGTGGCCCTACCCGCCGCATGCATAGAACTACCTGCTCCTCGTATAGCTGGCTCTGTCTCGTGTGCCCCACACAACTGAACCTGTATCCTGGGGTCGCCCACCTAATGGCCTAGTCCTCTTGGACCTCTGCATCATCTATCTACTGCTGGCTGCAGAAGACTCAGCTACATGTCACCCTGTGGTGGGTCTCGCCGCTGGTGACTGCTTAGTGAGGAAACTATCCACTACAAGGGCTCGCTCTAACACCCCCGCCTGCGTCGGAATGCTTAGGTGAATCGTCGAAGCCCTGATCTCATGCCTGAGTCCCTGCTCGAAGGTCTGGACCCTAAAGAATGGGTCTTTTACCATATCTGTGGAGTATCATGAGAGGTTGGTGAACCTTACTGAGTATTGAGCTACTATCATACTGCCCTACTGCAGATGAAGTAACTTCTGAATCAGCAACGCATGAATGGTGGTTGGAACAAAATCTAAGTGAAAGAGACTCTCTAAGTCTGTCTAGAGTAATGATGCCTCTTCATGCACCTAGGGCATCAGGCTCCATAATCTGCCTACTGCTGCATGCAGGAGACTCGTGGAAAGGATCACCATTAGGTATGCTTGTGTCCCAACCAATCTGAACACTCTCACGATAACCTCCATGAAATCCTCAGATTCCCATGGGTCCATCTCTCCCTGGAACCTGGGTGGCCTCTGGTGTTGGAACTTGTGCAACGCACTCAGGTGGCATGCACTCTCTACTGTTGGAGCTAGTGGTATCGGTGGCCCAGTGGGTAGTGGCACTGCTAGTACCTCCGCTGTGATGGGGGCATGCACCGAGGCCTCGTCGCTCTGTGGGCTACCATCTCGTACGTAACTCGGAACCCTAGCTCGATGCCTTCGTGGGGCCATCCTGAAAATAAACAGGTGCTCCACGGTTAAAACAATATACCTGGTGAGCTAACACAAAGTAATCACAAAGAAATTTTTTCAAAGGAAACACATACAC
Organism: Viscum album; assembly: GCA_963277665.1. Lineage (NCBI taxonomy): Eukaryota > Viridiplantae > Streptophyta > Magnoliopsida > Santalales > Viscaceae > Viscum > Viscum album. The sequence goes on along the minus strand of OY728140.1, from coordinate 1,041,120,638 downwards.
AATCAGTGTTTTAGTGCATTGGGTCGGAGATCAGAAGTCATAGTACTCGTGTATGGATACATCGGCCTCAGCACCAACACCGGTTTCCCTAAACTGATAACCATACCCAAAACACATAACACTATTGCTATTAAAAGAATCAGAGTCCAAGTTATGTGGTAGAACTGACTCCTCTGATACCAATTTGTCACGACCCGTCCTTGGGGCCCATGCCATGACTACCCCAAGCCTGCCTTCCATAGACCAGAGGTTGGTGACTAGCACCAAAGGCGTAATCCCTATAAAAAGGGAAGGTATTTCCTTTTAACCTGTAACACACACACAACCTGAACAAAATCAGCAAAGTACGCAACTAAAAGTAAACACTAAGTAAAACTGTATACAAAAGTAAGTACTGAACAGAAAGGTGCCAGAAATACAAGCCCAACAGTAAAGTACAACAACTGTAAAGCTAGTATAACTGCAGAAAGGTAAAAAACAACTACTGAGTCATCCTCTGGGAATCCTACCTGAAGGGTGGGTACAGATGGCCTCCTCAGCACCCCAGGTCCATCCGTCTGCTCCGAGTACGTCTCACCAAGTGGTCCACCTCCAGGTACTGTCCAACTCTACAACTCTCTGCCTCGATCAGTGTTATACATCGTCTGCAACCAAAATAATGATGTGTGGGCATAGCCCATCCAAGGGTGAGTATAACGATACTTAGTAGGGGACCCCGAGACCCCAAAAGGTCTCCCAGAATCCAAAAAGTATAAACCGCAGTAGAAAGATACAATTACGAAGTATCAACCAACCCTACTTAGGTATATGCCCATACATATACCTAAGTTACCAGTCATAGCTCGACTCCAACTCTCGAGCCCAATCACAACCCAGTTCACACAAAAAGTAAAGTAAATCACACCGATGGTAATGATTTAAATATAAGAATCAGCTCACACAGGTATACATCTTTCGTAGAGCGATGGAGATGATCTGATGTAGTCACTGATTCATCTAAGCTGTCAGACCCACACAGGATACAGGACCAGCTAAGCTGTCAGACCCACACATGATAAAGGACCAGCTACTCTGTCGGACCCGTGTAGGATACAGGAACAGAATTCAGAACTGTTGAAACCACGTAAGATTCTGGTACAGAAGTCTTCGCTGTCGAACTCACATAGGATTCCAGTATAGTAGTCGTCGCAGCCAGCTCTAGGGTTCCCGCATACAGCATGCTCGATTCTGGGAGGTTCCGCTCCTTGAGTCAAGTATCTATAATCAACTAAGTCATGATTTTATGCATACCATAGTTATATATCTTCATAAGGAACCCAACGTGACAGACGATGCGTCAATCAGACGCCCGGTTTGAGAGTTATTAGCTTTTCCATTCCAGGGGCCCAATTGGATTTACACTCATTCCAAACACGAATGTTTTGAAAAGTTATCAAAAACTCACTTAGAGTATATCAAAAGGACTGCCTCGTTGTAAGGGTCCCAGTGCCACAGACATCGCGTCGATCGGACGCGCGGTCCAGGAGATATTTGCGTTTAAGCGAAGACGGGTCCCGCCCGTCAAGCCCAATGGGCTGGCGGGTCGGCTCGACCCAGTTCAGCGGGTCTAACCGAGCTGGGGGTCGGCCTGGCCCAGTGGAGCGTGGCCCACCCGTGGACCCAGCTCGGCGGGTCCGACCCGGTTGTGGGGTCGGCCCAGCCCGGTGGGGCGCGGCCCACCCGCAGACCCAGCCCGTGCTGCGGGCCGGTTCGGTTCACTCGACATCGCCAAATGGTGCCGACCCTCCTCTGCCTGGCCGGCTATAGCCAGTCGGTTCTGTATGGGGTGAGCGGCCCGCACATCAGGCCGCAGTTCTCCCCATGCGGTGCCATGCGGCGCCGCGGTTCTTCAGCCCGGCCGGTTCGCCCGTGGAGCAGCCTGCGGTTGCGGGCCGCATCTCCTCCGCGCGGTGCCAGCTGGCGCCGCGATCTCCCAGCCCGACCAGCCGTATCTAGCCGGTTCTTCTATCCCGACCGGCATGAGGCCGGCCGGTTCTTCTACGACCGAGCGGCCCGTAGTTTCGGGCCACGGTCCTCCTCCATGTGGCACCTTTGGGCGCCACAGTTTTCCAGCGGGCCGACCAGTCGGCCGACCGGTTGTCTCGCTACCCGGCTCCACGGTGGCCGGCTCAACTGGTTGCCTCCGCACCTTCACCACGGTACGACGACGCCGCGGACCTGCTACACTTCGTGCGGCGTGCCTACATCGCACCACCTCCGCCTTCGATGTTAATCAACATAAACCAACGGAGGGACGTCGAGCCGTGTTTGTTCGGCCCGCGCCCTCCGCGTTAAATGATAACTATTGGCCACTGTCGAAAAAGGTAAATGTCTAAGAGCATGGATATAATTTAAAGTAATCAAATCCCCCTACCTTGATTCGAAGTTCGTTCGTTGACGATGACGTCGATCTGTTGACATCGGGGTGCGTCCGAGGAGGAAGCGTCGTTGTTGGCGACATTCTTTGCGGACAACGTCTATTTCTTTAACGCTAATGGAGGTCATTGGAGAAGTTCTTTGTGTTCTTCATGGGAAGAATGCTTTCTTCCAATTCTCCAAATCTTCCCCAAGGTATAATCACCAACCCACATAAAATAATAAGCCCCCTATTATTTTAATGTTGGCATGCAATTCAAATAAAATCAAACACTCAAATTAATTAATGAAGACTTTAATTAATTGTGTGGGTATAGCTAAGGGGAGGGAGGTGGAGAGGCTCCACCATAATGTGGGAGGTCAAAAGTTAAAAGTGTGGTTCAAGGAGTTAAAGGTTTAGATGCACGTGTGGGCCCCACCACATAATATCCTCCCATGGGAGGTTATGTGGGAGTGGGCCCCACCTCCAACTTCCCTTTGGAGAAATTAACCACCACCTAAATAAATAAAAATATGTCAGACATATTTTTATCTAATTTATTTAGGAACCCCAAATAAAAAATTCCATACACGTTGAAATGCAACTGTGGTAAAGGTCTCCTTAAGCGAATACCAGCACCATGAGTTCAATGGTGTCCTCACATTTAAATTCCGAGCACCGATTCAAAATATAGAGAATCCCACATGTACGTTCATTGAACGTACCCAAACAAAACTTCAGAAAATTATTCCAGGCACACCGGGCCTTGGAATTAGGTGCCATCAGAAACTACGGACTCGTAAAATTCTCTTGTATTTAAGAAAAAAATTTCCATAGAATTTCCGAGTCTTTACATATATAAATATAAATATAAATATATATATATATATATAGATTTAGTCATAGGTAAAGAACCATATGTCATCTAGAAACCAATTCAAATGTTTAGGTTATGATTAAATCTAAAATTAAATTTTGTGGAAAATTTTTATAAAATGTAATTTTTTTCCTTAAAGTAAAATAAAACATTATATCCTTGTTAGAAAACACATAATATTCCTATAGCTATGTCACCATATTGAATTATTTATAGTAATTCATGTATTTGACCAATAAAAGTTGAGTAGAATTATATTTTGGATATTTAAGAATTAATTTAGAAGTTTAGTCAAGATATAAAGAATAAATATATAAAATTTAAAGAAAACTAAGACATGATAGTGAAATCCTATAAGAATTATATTATATTTTAAAATATAAATAAATCCATCCATGAAATTCAAACTAAACATAGAGAATTAATAGAAACCTATATTGTTAAATTATTTTGATAAATTGAAAAATTATATCCTAGGAAGATGGGATTCATATAGTCATAAGGATTTCAAATTTTATGTATACATTCTCATATATTAATTAAGATTATTAGATTAGATATATGAACAATTATTATTAACATATATAGGTTGAGGGTATAAATTTAGTTATAATAGATCAAGGATCCAATCACATTGACTATAGAATAATGAGCTAATGTGAATTATAATTTTTTAATTTAAAGAGACCACTTTTGGGTGGAAGCCCAATTATAAGAGTTTTCTTTTGATTTTGTGTTTTATTATTCAAGTTACACATCATTTGATTAATTATTAATTGATTCAATTTTTATGTGTATCATATTCAATATGGTACTAAATAATTTCATTCGAGTTTAATCAAGTGGACCACAAGATATAAATATAATTAATTTAATAATCAATTATTTTTAAAACTTTAAAAAATATTATGTTTTTTTAAATCTCAAACAACATAATTTACTTTATAGGTGGATACTTCTACTCGGGTGTGTGTGGGTGGGGGTGGACATAATATTACTTTGTGAAGTATATCAATATTTTATTCAATTATTTTATAAACATATGATCATTACAGATGTAATGATTTGGTTTGAATAACTAGGGCCAGTTGAATGCTAATATGTCAATTCTACCTAGTCAATTTTTTTATAAATATAGTGAAATATAAAGGCTGTAAAAATTCATTCCATGAAATAATATCCCATCCCATTATTATAATAATGATATAACTTTAAATACATTTAAATATTCTAACAATAACATTTTTCTCAAGAAAAATAATAAATGTATATAATGTCTATAAAACATTACACCTTTTGTCGACGATTTTGTGATTTAAGCTTCTATCAACATGTTCAAGGAAATATTTATTTAAACTAATTTCATTTAATACTATTAATACCTCCTTTACATATTTATGTACATTTATTCTAAAAATTAGGCATAAAACCATATAGGAAACTATTTTATAAGGTTATATCCTTAGCTACCTTTCTCTCAAGTAAATTACATGAAAAATATTGGGAATAAGTTTGGTACTGTTGTTCATGATCATAAATGAATACCGCACATGAGATGAGGATTTTGGTAATGTCATTTATGGACCAACATGATACACCACCCCATCATTTAAAATCATAACAATTCTCTCAATTTCTAATAGAAATTTATAAATAGACATGTGGTGAAAAAATCATTAAAACAATCCATGGAGAGGAGAAAAAGATTCATTTCTATTCATAAATTATTATGGTTTCATTATTAAAAAATCACCAAGGAAAGAAATGTGTTAAGGAATGAATTCTAAGGTAAATGGTGGAGATAAATTTATTGATTATTATTCTATTTAACATTGTACAATCCTAATAAAAAATAACCCTTGTTATTATAACTTTAATTTTTAAAATATTTCTACCCATCATTATCCCTTAATAAAACATGATGGTTTTTAATATTAACATATGTTCTTTAATATTATTGTTGATATTTTTTTAGGGAATTATCCTTTCTTAAGTATTCCCTAAGTTAGGGTATAGAAATTTATTCATTAAACTATGTTGAATTAGGTTAGAAGAAAATATGAATGGTATGTATAAGTTAATTTTGTTGGATAAAATATTAGATGAAACAAAATGAAACTAAAATCTATGAATAGTTTAATGCATAAGGAATGATGAATTCTAGTTATAACAAATTGAAATGGAATCTCACTTCTTTTGTTTTATATAAAATGATGTAAATTTAAATTTAATTTGTTTTTATAAGTAAAATGAATTATATTTAGGGGTATCAATACTGAAATATTTAGATGAAGAATTAATTAATTTTATTCATCATACGTAGAAAAATTTAGAACATTTAAAATAATACTTGAGTAAATGAAATATTTTTTTAATATAGATATTCACATAAACTATGTGTAAATTATAGGATAATTTGATACATGTTAATTTTAAAATCAATTTAATTTATGAGCATTGATTTTAAATTATTAAATTAAATTAAATTATTTTGTATGTCTAACTTAGCTTTGAATAATCATAATTATAATTCAATTTAATTGAGATGTCATACATAGTGACATAAGGATATCATTTTTAACTATTAATGAAAATGTTAAAAAAACTTGATATCATAGATCATAATTTTTTCATAATGTTTTATATTACACATAAATGGGAATAAGGTAAGACAATCATTGATTATGATAGAGGATGATCGATATGACATATCTATATTATAATTAAATAATGGCTAGGTATGTGTAGACTTTGTATGACAAGTGATTTTACTATGAGGAATTATATTTGTGAAATTATTAAATACATTTAATAGTTAAAATACATATCAATGGAATATAGTTGTCACCGCCTATGTTAAAATAATCTCAAAAAATATAATAATATCAGAAGTGGTGATAAAGTAATTACTTATGGGATGACCATTTTTGAGTAAGTAGAATCAGAATTTCTAAGGATGGATGACAAATAGTTAAACCAAATTGAAGTAAATCATATTTTAATTTTAATGACACTTTATGATATGAGGATATCATAGAAATATAATGATTATTTTTTTGAATAATTATTCACTATTTTGTCCATATTATTTGACATCAATATATGAGTAGAAATGATAATGTATTTCATAAGATCGTAGGCTAGAATAGGGTGACATTTCCTGGCATGATATAGGGTAAGAGAATATAACAACTTATAATTTCCAATCATTGGTACAAAAAATATATTATTGGAGTTGGTATATTAGTAGTGGAATGTTCTATAAGGTTATTTGTTGGTATCATAGGTTAGGGGTGATGTACGGATTATTATAATGAGAAATCATCATCAATGAAAAGGCATAAAGTGATATTGTCTTCTTCGATATTTAATATTATAATATTGTGCATGATAAAATGAATTAATTATAGTTAGACAATTTCACTATCATAATTATTATAACGATTATAAATATATCATAATAATAATAAGGAATAATATAAAAGTATGTCTTTTAAGTGGATGCTTGAGGAACCATTGATGAATGAAAGTAGATGGGATGAATGTCTATTGCTACAGGTAATCCTCTAATATTAAAATTTATACTAAATATGGTAATTAATAAATGAAATAAATAGTTATAAACATTCTAATGATAAATTAATATTTCTAAGGATCATGGGAATTTTAGAAGGGAGGAAGTATAGTGAAGATGTAATAATTTTGATGTTATAAATTACACATAGAATGAACCTGACTTTATGAGGTACATGTGTATACATCATAATAAGAGATAATATCTCATGTATATATAGAAGAGATATGAATTAATGTTATGAAAATTGGTTATAGGATTAAACTTATAGAGTTAGAGAATTATATTTTAGAGATATTTATTATAGGAGGTACATATATGGTGATCATGTTAAACATATAATGAAGATCAATTAAACTTTTTTTGATTAATTAAGGAGGAATTTATATGTTCTTATAGTTCATTAAAAGTGGATGATACTATAAAAAGTTTTAAATTTAATTTAAAACTAGATTTTTACTATTTATTTATTTTAGTTAATTCTATATTTGATCAATCACTAGTAAGATGATATTAAGTGGGATGAGATTTTGACATAGATTAATCTTAATCTATGAACTAGGTTTTTTGAAATTGAATTCAAAATTATGTGGTAATAATTAATTCAATATCAATATAGTTAAAGATTATTTATTTAAACACTATTTATATTGGACAAGATAAATCTCATAGGGACTATTATGCTTAAATGTAAGTCATATATTAGATTGAGAAGATTAAAATTCGAAACAATGATATTATTAATAATTTCTTGTTATTAATTAGTATAATAATCCATAAAACATATATTTACTACCATGATATCTACACACACCTCTTATTAAATTATATCATTGAAATCTATTATAGTTACTATAATGGATGGGTTTTCCTGTACAACTACACTATGATTTATCAGGATTTGGAGATTTTTAGAGGATGTTTGAAGGTGGACTAAGGTGAAATGATGAGTTTTTGGTATTAAATGCATGAAATTACCATTTTGGATGTTGTGGTATTGACTGTTTCATAGCTACATTCATAGTGATTTGGTCTTTTGGAGTTTATCTATTTTTTAAGCATACATGGGTTCAAATTTAATCCTCTATAAGTATTAGGTGATTATATTTCATATTATATGTGGATCTAATTTTGTATTGGTGTATGTAATAATGTTGTTTTTGGGGATTTTTCTAATAATTGATGTCATCTTAGATATAGTGATGTAAATCTTAGTGATCATAGAGCCCAGAGATTTATGATGGAATTATTTTGGGAAATGAGAAAGGGTGAAATTCCCATTTTTTGGGGTTGTAGTGGCTTTATGATTTTTTTGAAGCTTCAATGATGTGATCTAGTTTTATAGTTATACTTTAATTAGTGAGGGTTGTCCCTCTATATTGTGGGGTATATTCAAAGGGAGTAAGAGTTAACGTCGATATGACCATTTTAGGTACTTCCACACCATAGTAGTATTAAAATTCATTTTTAAAACCATCAAAACTATAACGATGTCCATGTGGATATATCAATTTTAGAATTCTATTTTTCTGGATTTTTATTTTAATAAGTCTATAATATTGAATTTGGAATTTAAAATTATATGTTTGTGGTTGGTAAAGATTATTATATAATAGGGGTCAACAGTTATCCTTAGTTCAAGTTTATTTATCTCTCTCTCTCATACTATACATAACTCTAGAAGCCTTTGTTTATAATTTTGGTCATCCATTTTTGTATCCTATTATAATAATTCATGATATCAACTATTCTTTGATTAAAGGTTATTTTGAATTCTCTCTTTATCATTTCACTTCAAATTTTCTAGTTCTCTACATTCTCGTGATTTTATAAAACTAGGTTTTTTCTCATTTAATGGTTTTTGTTAGAATTATTAATGACGTTTTCTTAAATCTAAGCTCTATGTAAAATCTTTTTATATTTTACTTTGGTTTATCCTAGGTTACTTTATCATTCTAGTTTTTTTCATTTAATCTTTGAATGATTTAAGGGATTTATAAACTCTTTTCTATCTCTTGGAATAATATGATTGATTGGTTTTCTATAATTATTTATAATGAACATCCCATATTATTTGTGATATGTTATTTGGTAAGTTATTCTTATGTTTTCATTGGTTTTTAGGAGGGGAAAACTTTTATGTAATTCCCATAAAGAATAAACAATAAATTGAAGATAATAAACCAAATATGGGTAATTTAGAAGGGAAAAGATGGTAACTTTTTCTTTATATGATTATGTTATATTTTCTATGTGCAAATATTCATTTATTGACATTCAATGTTATGATTTTTTATTTCTAGTTTTTTTTAATTAACCATATCACCTTCATGATTTGGTAATTACTAAAAGATAGTAATAAAAAGGGGATATATTGTATTTCTTTTTGTTGTGTCTCCACATTGATGTGGATAAACATATTATTGATTTAATGAATATATTGTGTATTATAATTGAATGTGTAAAACTATTTTGGGTATTTATTAACATGATATGTTAAATATATCTTAATGTATTGGGTTATAAAGGCAACTGTGGTGTCATTGTAATTGGGTGGTGGTGTTGACTTTACACTATTTTGGTTGAGAGCATGGTTGGTGTGGATTTATGATATCAAATTATCTAAATTATAATTATCTCATGGAATTCACTGGGAATAATTAGTTGGATGATGTTATAATACGGGGAGGTCATAGGAGCATATGCATTTTTGTTAATGTAATAATGGTTTAATGAAATTTTGGACATTAAATGTGAATAAATAGATTACTTAATAAATGAATTGTAGCTAGTAAACAATTATTTTAGAATAATTTAATGACAATATTACTAAATGTGATTTTTTTTGTGTTATTTCATTTTTCCTATAGTTTTTTAAGCTATTAATGATGATTTTTATGGAAAGTGTTGTTTTAGGTCAGGGTTTCTATGATTTTTTTAAAGTGGTTATGGGGATATTTTATGGTCCAAGATTATGAGATATGGAAATTTTATTATCCATGAAATATCATGGTAGGTGAATATATATTGATGGTAATGAATTGCATTTTTGTGTAAATATATTCTAGTTAACCTAGTTATGTGGTTGTGGTGTGGAATAATAGTGAGGGTCATGAATTTTAGGATAAGGTTGTGAGGATTACGTCCATCATGTTTACAATGACCGGTTTTGATGAAGGAAACATGGATATGTTCATAGGGGTGGAGAACATACCTGTAAGGAGGTGGGAATGAGGTAAATTTCCACCATGTGTTGTGTAGCCCTAATGATGTGTGGTTAAGAAAGGTGGATATGTTGCGGTGTATTGTGGATATAGGGAAATTTGGTATTTTATGATGTATTTATGGGTGTGACAAGGATCGTGAGGTATATAATTTTTTTATGGTGGGAAATTATAGGGATAGAGTTTTTAATTGTTATTTTAGTATTAGTGACATGATAAATTACCAATGGGTCATTCTACTATAGTTTTATAGAAACCCAAGATATTTTTTTTAAAAAAATAAATTAATGCCGTGATTTAAATAATATATCCCACAAATTTCACATATCCTAAGGACATAAATGTTTTGTCTCTTTATTATTATCTATATAATCATCTTATTTCACAACACTTGAAAAAATTTCTCTATTATCCGACTCCTCTCGACCCTTTCTAGACATCTCTTATGATATAGTCATTTTATAACCAGGGGAATAAAAACATAAGAAATGGGAGCATAAATCATAAGTAAGGGAAAAATATATCATAATGTTTCAAATCATAAATAATAAGGAGAACATGATGAAGAAAAATATCTTAATAAGAGATCCTAAGACCATAGATGATAATCATAATACACGATAGAGAAATATAAGATCATAATTAGTTTGTTTAGGAAGAATAATAATTATGACTTGGATTAAAATACATATCAATAATCATAAAACATGTGAGAATGATATAAAAGTGTGAAATACATTAAAAATAAGGCATAATCATGAAAAAATTGAATTTTATAGAAATTAAATACGTCTTGAAAATCTGGAATAACTTGATAAAAACCAGAAAATGTGGCACAACCATAAGCATATGAAAACCTTTTCTACCAAACACATAAACCATAAACTTATGTGGACAAACTCATTGTGTACGCTCTTAAAAATGTGAGAAAACCCAGCATGACCACACCTATGGGAACAAACCCATTCTATTCATTCCTAACTATCCAATGAGATATAAGCATAAACCAATGCATTATATGGTGATCTATTACACAAAAAATCATCTTACATACATAAGTGTTCCACTTATAATGAATCAAAAACATATATTAATGAACCCATTTAAAATAATGGGTTTCATAAAATTTCTGAAAGTATCACATAAAATAAACATAAAAGATCATAGGATAGACAAAATATCATTTTTCCAAAATGAATCAAATCGAAATAAAATATAGCGGTTGATAAAAACATCACTTCCTGAAAAGATAAATCTTGGATGAAAAAATAAAATGGAAAATATAAACATTTTCACAAAACCTTTTTAGTATTCCTATTACAGATAAAATGAAAATTGCATTCAAAAAACATTTTTGAGAATGGGAAGAGAATAATTTTGAAAAGACATTATAAAAAGTTATAGAATTTATCTTTGAAAAATAAAAAGTTTATCAACAAAATATGGAGTGTAAGATAAAAAATTTAATTTTCAAAGTATGGAAAATAATTTTTTAATATTTTTAAATACCTTTTTTTGAAAACTAAAATTGAAAAAAGAGTATTAAATTTTCATTTTGAAAAGGAGAAAAAAGAGTTTTGAGAATAATAAAAAATAAAAAATATTATATTTCCAAAAAGAGTGGAGAATATTGGAGGGAAGGAATAAATGGATATGGAAGAAATGATTCATTAGTAAGAATGTGAGTTATTATTAAAAAAAGTAAACTTTTATTTCAGAAAAAATTCAATCAAAGTAGTAGTTAATGATGAAAAGAAATAATACCCCCATAGAATAAATGGGAAAAACAATATAAAATAAGGTAATGGTTGGATCAAAGAAACTTGAAATTTATATTCATGTAAGAAATACTATGACCCAATGAATTGGAAATTGAGTCGATGAAACTCTTATGGAATTTGAAAGTAATAAAATGAAGGATATTAAGAGTAAGATACTTAATTGGACCTTAAAATTTCATGAAATGGAAATTATTTTCATATATTAAAGAAATTTGGTAGTGAATACACCATATAAAATAATTTATTCACATATCAAACATATCCCATATAATAGAAAATGAGACAAGGAAACCATTACATTTACTAATGATTTGTAATAAAGTGACTTAACCTCATGTACAACAAACATATATATCTTAATAAGTAATATAATATCCATATACATAACTAAAACTACATATAATTTCCATTTATAATTATTATCTAGATGTATATTATTTATGTTTTACCCATTTTCCCACATCTGGTGTTTATAGTTCTGACCATTTGTACTAGTTTTGAAGGTTTGGCGTCAGTATTTATTTTACCTTAAAGTTCATCATTGAAAGTTAATTGATGTTACTATAATGAATGAATTATAATGATTTATGATGTTTAAATTTTCTTTGATGACTGTTTCATTCTATATCCCTGAATTTTAAATAAACAATAAACACACTTATGTGATTTTCTTATCATATATAAGGTGTTTTCTTAATTATTGAGTTAAATATATAATGACTCATATTTTCCCAATTCTAATTTTTAAAAAAATATTGGAAAAATTATGAGATTAGGAACTAAGATGGTGTGTGATTATAAGGCTCGGAGTGTCTGGAATGATTCGTTGAAAAAGGTTAAGTTTTTAAATAGTGTGCATGAGCAGTTTTCCTTAAAAAGTAAAATAACTCTTAAATGAGTACCCATATCAAAAATCCGAAGGCACCATTCCATTCAAAGTATTGGTTTTACCCTAGGCGTTACTTAAGTTTAGTCGGCACAGGTCTCCTGTGAGAAAACCTGAAAATGAAATAACTGTAAATAAAATAATTAAATAAAAATTATTTCATTTTTCAAATCCATATAACTCATAAATGGTAACTCAGATTGGAAATCTGAGAGTACTGTTGAGATTGTGAGGGAGTTATTTCCTTAGGTGGATCCTATCCTTGATCAGTAGGGGTCGAGGGTAAAAGTTAATTTTTGGAATTTTTAAAAGAGAATAAAATAAACTTAAAGAATTTTATATTATTTTCATTTAACATTTCAAACTGTGACGATGTTGAGAGATAGAGATGGAGCAACTCATTCTACTTTTATAAATGAAGCAGTGTGGAGACACTATTTCAAATAGAAATAGTAATGATGAAATGCATAAATGTATTAATGTGTTTCCTCTATTAATCATGGATAGGGTTGAGCGTTAAAATTCATAATGCTGGAGAATTAATCTGGAGTTTCCCTAAGACAAGAAGAAGGAGACTCTCACACCGACGACGACAGATCGAAGGTTGAGATTTAATCATGTGGCGATGAATTGGAAAACGCTAGCGGAACATGGATCTACATGGTGAAATGACTTCAATCAACATCTACAAGAGATCCAACTTGATGTAGATGTTGCGATTTCTTTGAATCTTCTACTTTACCCATTCTTGATATTCCATAATAAATATAGCCTAATTAACAAACAAATTGTCTTGTGGATTGATTTTTGTTATGGGATGGGATTACTCTTGCGGGTTTTAGTGAGAGATTATCTTGGTGATTATTGGTTAACCATTCTAACAGAAATGAACCCCGATCGACACAAACATCGATCGAGGTTCGTTCATATTTGTTAATTCATGATTTTATCTCTCCATTCTTTGTTTGTCCTGGGAATTCTTAGTTCATCCCTCAACATGAATTATGGTGATCAATCAATCATTGTGCAATCGATCCTTGGTGCAATGATCCAGTATCGTAGGTCTGGGATGGACATAACATGATGGAGGTGTGACGACGATGGTGGAAAACAGATCAAGGAGGTGTTGGAGATATAATTGTTGAAACAAAATTACACCGTGGTGGATCACAATGTGGATTCAAACCCCTGAAGATGAAGAACGAGACTCGAGGACTCCGAAATATCTCCTAGATTGAAGAACGGACCCCCGAAACGAATCTGGTGGCCCACAGAAGGCCCCACCGGTGCGCCGTAGTGGTGGTCTTTAGAGGACGCAGTTGGAGAATATGGTACAACTAGAGACCATAGTCCAGCTGGACCGTGGGTGGTTTGAAGACGTGGCACCCGCCGCATCTCGGGTGGAGCTGACTGGCCCGCTGCAGCAGGCCTGGTTGAAAAAGCTAGTCGGGCTGGTGCAGTAGACCGGGTCGACCCAATAGGTTGGGTTATACCCATCAGACCTGAGTTAGACCCGGGTCAGGTCAGTGGACCCCGGGATGGGTTGGGTCGGTCCGACTAGGTCGGATTGGACCCAGACCCCACTGACCCCTTTTTAAAAAAAAGAGACATAACTTTCAAACCATAAGTCTGATTGATGAGTCATATATGGAGTTGGTACCCTTGTGAAAAGGCGGTCCTTTTGAGATGGCTTAGTGTAGTTTTAGTTAGAGCAGAAGGGGCTGGTGGAATCTTATTTTTCTTTACTATGAGGGATTGATACAGGATCCTGATCCCATTATATGGGGTGATAGTAGAGTTTGAGATGATACCCTTTGGATTCTCTATAAATATTTGATGTAGGATCCCATCCCTATCACAGAGGATGACCTATGTTCCGAAGTGGGTTATCTTATCCCAGATTTGACAATAACTCAGTTTGTTGGAGCACGTATCGCACTGAGAGGCCCGATCTATCCTCATTTCTCTTCATGGTACCTTAAATAGGGTTTATGGATAGGGTGTGACCAATATTTACATGGTCACCTACCCCTATCTAAAATGAAAATTCCAGTAGTTCTAGGATGTCCCCCAGTGATCCCCTGGATGCAGGACCCCCTATCTGTGTATCAATATCTTTCCTTTCTTTGTGACTTTACCTCATCAGTGTACTTCAAGTAGTTCTCAGTGTGTTCTCTTTGGGTAGTTCCCAAAGAAGCGGGACCTCTTTATGAGGGTCTATGATGACTTCATAGCTCAAGGGGCAAGTTCTCCTAGAATTATCATTCCTTGAGGAGAATATTGTAACCAAGGATTGGTTGTGATATCAAGACTCCTTGTCTTAGTGAGAACAAATGTCTCAAGGAATCTTCATGACATATCGAGACCAGATGTTATCTCAGATAATCTTAGTAAACGTTTTCTATGTGGTTACTATCAGATAGATCAAGGAGTGGGATATCCCGTAATTGAGTGTGCTATGAATAGAACCATATGGCTAACAGTGGATGAGACGTTGCATCTTGGAATCCTTTACGAGTATACCTAGAGGTTCTTGTTATATATATTGTTGACATATACCTGTGTGGAGATGACTATACCTTCTTGGTGGTGTTTCATTTATGGTCTTTTAATTTGTGGTTTTTAGGGTCGCCTATTGAGTATTGTTTTACTCACCTCTACATGGGCTTTGCCCGCACATGTCGTGTCTTGTGCAGTCGAATAACGCTTTGGTAGAGTCATATGCGGATCAAGACCAGGACCAAGACCAGACGGTGCCTTGTGAGATCAGACGATCCAAGGTGTTTTCGATAGCTTCCTACATTATCTTCAGTACCCATGTTTACAGGTCGTACTTTGTTGTTGTCTTTCTTTTAGTGGGCTTGTATTCTGGCCCAGTTGTACTTTACTGTTTTACTTTCTATCATACTCTGTTATTGGGTTGTAGTGTTATACATGCATTTTATTTACTTAGTGTTATCACTATCCATCCTTGTGGCTTGGAGTTGGGTGCGTGTGTACAGGTTCTTAGGAAAATTCCTCCCCTTTTTAGGATATGCCTAATTGGCGCTAGTCTTCAGCCCTGGCCTATCAGAGGAGGGCTTGTGGTTGTCACGGCATGGGCCCTGGGGGATGGGTTGTGAAAAAATATTTATGTATCATTTATATACCCAAAACCATAGTATTTTTAAAATATTTATATCACATTATATAATTAATTATTTTCTCACAGTCATCCATGAAATAATTTTGTGGCTTTGTTTAAGCAGCTGGTCAAACCGACCCAAACATGAACTTATCCTGATTAATGGATGATTATGAGGTGATTTAATTGAAATATCATTATAATAGAAGAATAAAGATCATATTTAGAGTATATTAGTGTGATAAATCATAATTTTATGGAATTATAATATTAATTAATTAATATAAAAATATTACATAATTTGAATAAATTATTTTATACATCATAATTTTCTTTTTTAAGATGATTAATTTTTTAATGACTGTTTATAATTCATATTAGTATAAGGTTATTAAATTTATATTAACATAAACTTATTAAAGTCCTAAACATAATATTTATCCTTTAAACCCATTATCATGACCATCTATGTAATGTAGTGATGAAATAGAATATAGAATCCAATCATTCCATAGAGGTAGTAGTCTATACGTATGCATCAATGATGATTTTTCTTTCCATAGAATGGGGTAAAGGAATAATTTGGTTTATAATTTAAAAATATAAAATATAAAATATAAAATAAATATTATATTTATATATTAAATTCCCAAAAATAATTATCCATGCATGGTGGTGAAGGAAAATGAAACATGTTTTGTTACGAAGGCGGTAGTCCACACAACACATGATTTAAATTTTCCTTTTTCTTAATAGAAAAGGAGGGTTGGTTAATTTTTTTTGAAATCATTATAATAACATACCAGTATAATAATGATAATTTTTCTTATCATTATATTATTGTTAAATGAAATTTTATAATGAATAAAATCATATTCATAATTATAAAAGAGGAAGGAGTGGTTAGAAATCTATACCTTACTACTTGGGTTATCTCCATTGAAAATAGGGTTAAACCTTTTAGGGGTGGTCTTTTGAGAAAAAAAACTCTATATAGTGTATAATAGTGTTTAGTAAAGGTTTGGTAAGGTTTTTTTCTAAACATAATGGGTTTTTATGTTTGGGGAGATGTGATGTCACACCCTGACCACTGATACTCCCTTATTTTATTCTTTTCTCGATGTTGGTTATTTTTGTTGAGGTTTGGATTGTGTACCCAAAAAAAGTCCTTATCTTTTTGTGGTTTTGGGTTTCCTTTTATACATATGATTAGTTATTCTTGTTGTGATTGAGATAAAGTTTCATGTTGGAGAGTTTGTGATGTCGTTGGTGTCTCTATATTGTGTTTAAAACATTCAAGGATCAATGGGTGGACTTCCCTAGTGTTTGGGATGTAATTTGGGGGTTTTAGGACAATTTTTGGGGTTTCCCGGTTTGATCATGTCCTAGAAAAACTGTGAAACCTAACCATGAGAAGTTGCAGAAGTTTCCAGTATCCATCGCACGGTCTGCGCATGGTTTGAAAAACCATGCAGCAGAACCGTGCAGCCACTTGTGGGATTTATAACTTTTGATGTAGAGCTCCGATTGGAGTGATTCCACCTCCAAAATTAAGTCCTATATGTTGGGAATAGACAAGAGGATCCTCTGTCTCCTTATTGCTTCTATTTGGGTCGATTTTGGGGCGATTTAGTAAGAAAGTTTGGTGGTTCTTCATGTTTCCTTCATCAAATATTCTCTCATTCTCTTTCCCTCTTTGTTCTTGGGTTTCCTTTGGGGGTTTTATTACATGTACAAATACTAATGTCTAGGGTTTATGTTTGTTTCCTTTTTTTGATCTAGGGTGTGTGAATGGTCTGTGGGGATTATATCTCTCCTCCTTTGAAGTTTCATCGCATCTGCACATGGTTGAGGTAGGCGTTTCCAACTTTTTCCTTTTCGAAACACTCCACAAGCACTTGTGTGTTTTCATTTAATTATTAAATTTCCTTTGAACCAATAATATATCTATTTATTTATGTGAATCATGATTTAATGTTGGTATAACTTTCTAAAAATAGGTTTTCAAATGGATTTGTGTGAATAACTAGGTTTATTGCACCTAGGGTTACTGTTTAAATTGTCATTGTTATTTAAAGTTAAATTGGGGGTTTTATGAAATTTTTAGCCTAAATTATGGTGGGATGGTTGTTTATTGTTTGTGGTATTTATTTGGTGTGTATGGTTTGGTAATGATTTATCATGTGAAATGTGTTAAATTTTTTTGAAAAGGGTTTTGTGGTTATAAGGGGATTGTTTTATGTTCCCTAAACAATGTGGATGGTAGAATTTGGTTTTAAAGAAAATGGTAGGTTTTGTGGAAAATGTTTTTGGGTGTCCTCTATGATTTTTGGTGTACCATCGGGTGTTGTCACATCCATGGGTGCACTAGGTGAACACACGATTGTGCCCTCAAATGAAGATAGTTCTTTAAACCAGTGTTCCTTAAAATATTGGTTTCCTAAATGGTTCTTGTTTTCTAAATAACGTTGTGTCCTTTGTGTGATTTATAAATGTAATTTAAAATGGAATCTCACGGGGTTATCCTCATTTTAATTTTGGTGTGTGTGTTTTGGAAAATGATTGTCTTCAGGGGATTGTTTTCATTTGACACTTGAAGATGGTTTTAGAATTTTTTTGGTAAATGTATTTGAGCATGTAAACATAAAGGCCCATTTGGAATGTTTCTAGAGTTTCATATTTTTAATAAAATGTGGAAAGGCTTGTTTTGAAAATTCTCGGCGAAGTGGTGTTCCTCATGGTTTTATAAGTGATTTGCAAATGTTTCAATGTTCATAAGTTTTCAAGAATGGGTTTGTGATGTGAAAGTGGTGGCTTATGAAATGTGATTCTTGGTTTGGTTGATTAATTGTGTAAGTGGAATCATGTGATGCAGAACTTGTTTGAGCACAAAGGGAAACCTGGGTATCTTGGTGGGTGGACTTGTACTAGTATGCTAGTGATCCTGTGGGGTTTGGCCCCTATTTGACGTAGTAAGTTTGACGATGAAAACACTAAATAAACTATGATGATGATGTTGGGGACCACTAGGTTATTGGTATGTTCCCTACTAGTGGCTCATGCATAAGAAAGGATATTGTTATGGTTACTTTTTACCGAGATACAAGGTACCTGGGGCCCACAACTAGATAGTGCCTAGAGGTGTTCCCGTGACTAGTGCTCAATGATTATATTGCACTGCCCGTCGGCATACAATAGGTTGGGTTGGTAATTTTAAATGTAATTGTTTTGTATTTAAAGTTGCATTCTTTGAAATTGTTTTCCATTTAAAGTTGTTCCATTGAAAATTATTACTAGTAATGTTTGGGTTGGGTTTTTGTTATAAATTGATTGTTTTCTTGAAAAATTGATGGGGGAATGTGTTGGCCTTTGAAATGGGAAAGTTATGGTTGTTTTATAAAATGTAAAAAAAATATTTTTATATTTGTATTATAAACTAGTGTTATGGACCGTTTTGGGAAAGGAACCACTTGGAATCTGTGGTGATTTACTACTGAGCTGTCAGCTCATACCCTACCTATACCACTCGGTGTCGGTAGACCCGAGCTATTTTACTGGTTTGGGTTTTGATCAGGTATTTCTAGTTTGAGTTATCTCCTGGAGTAGAGTGGTATTGTGGTTAGAGGTGACCAGGAGGTCACATGAAGATAGCGTTAGTTTTTTCTTGTTTTATTTTATTGTAGCTCCTGGTTCTTTCAGTGTTAGTTTTATTCAGTTGTATTTATATTATACTAGACTATTCATTTTTTGAGATTTAGTTGTGGTTAGCTCTGCTATTTTTTCAATGTTTTATATTTTGATCCTATTTATTATTGGTCCAAATCTTTTCCTCTTGTTTTATATATGATGCCTGAAACTAGTTTCCAGTTCGTGGGGATCAGGAACACCCTTCATATCATGTCGCAGACCGGGCCAGGTGTCGGGTTAGGCGGCATCCCGGCTTGGTTCGTGACATGTAAAGAGGAGTCATCCTTTTATAAAAGAAAAGGGATGACATTTTTTTAAATACCCAAAACTTTTCAATGGGAATTCACTTTCAAGGAATTTGTCTCCAAAATTGAGAAATAATTTAGAGTGAAAGAGGTAAGGATGGATCCAAACCATGATCACTCAAATAAATTTTTTTTAAAGCACTAGTCCCATTACCACTATAGTTTCTCATTTTTACCCTTTTGATTTTCATGATGGTAACTCGTTTTTACCTTGGTAATTTATCCTTTATTAGAAAAAATAAAATGGACCTTATTATTTCATTTGGGCGTAATGATTCTCAATTTTAAATCCATATTTTTGTTTTAATTTTTAAAATTGATAAAAACTAATTTTAAAATACTAAATGTATAATGTGTTATTATTTTTTTGAAAAATTTAACTTAAGTTCTAAAATTTCAATTATGGTTTTGTAAATTAAAAAAATTAAAATAATAAATAAACATATAAAATAAATATTTCTTCTTATAACATCATTCCATGAATTTCTATTTTTTTAATTATATACTTATAATGTGATAAAAGCCATGTTATTTGTAAAAACAGTATTTTTCACAATTCAACTAAAAATCAATCAGTTTAAAAAAATAATAAAAATAATATTAAGATAAAATTTACATGAAAAATCCAAAAATGAAGTTATTTTTTTTCAAAATCATGCCCTAATGTTTTTAAATTTTATTTTAACAAAAAATTATGTATATAAAAAAACTATTTAAATAGGAAAACAACTATTCTTATTTATTATAAATTAATAATTAATCTTGTGTTAATATATATTGTTATTATTCAATAAAAATAAACTGAGTTACTTGAAAGAAAATGAAAATTTATGAATTTTTTTATCATAGTCTAAATTTTTAAAAAATATCTTTTCAAAAAGTATAAAAGTTCATTATATATCTATATATGTACATATATTTTATAACATTTTGATATAATACTAATTTATAGTTACATAGATTTGGAGAACACAACTCCAGTAACCTATATTTGGTGTCTCCTTTCTAACATTGTTATAAGATATAAAGGATCTCATCCCGAAGGATTGATCAATTTAATAGTCTTAAAGAATCAGATACATATAAGATTCCCACATTACATTGTAAATATAAAATACATATCATAAAAGAAAATTCATGAATCCTTGATATTATTCACAATATCCTTCTTTATATCCAGGGGAAAGGAAAAAAAATAAAGGGTGAGCTAAGATTCTCAGTAATAGTTATACAACAGAAGATATCATAAGTAAATGAGGTATAATAAATATTGTAAGGTAAATAACTAAAACACATAACATTTAATAAATTAACAAGAGCATGAAATACTTCCATATATAATATAAATGTAGTAATATCATATATTATAATAAAAAAATTATTAATGAAGGAAATGATTTATATTACACATCATGATATGAGACATAATGATATCTATATCATTAAGACCATACACCAAGACAGTTTATTCTATGGGTAGGTAGACATGAAAACCCCATTTAATTTGGAAAATTGATTTGTCTCATGAGACCTATCAATGCATCGAGAGGGTATATAATTCCAGACCCCACCCATCACTACATTTCCAATGCATTCTTCATATATTTAATGATCAATTAAATTCATAAACAATATTCCATATTAATTAATATCCATATTTAGTGATGAATATGGATTTATCAAGTTTTTTCACTTTTAATCAAATAAAATTCATAGTAAAACACTATAAAAGATATAAGGTTTAATAAAAAGGAAAATACATGATGGATATATAATAGAAATTTAATGTAAAATGAAAAATTAAAAAAATAAAGTGAATGTTTCAAGATAATGTTAATGACCAAAAAACTAATAAGAGATAAAAGATGACTATAAATTTCTTAGAAATATAGTTTTTTTAATAAAAATAAATTCTATTGGATAATAATGAAAAATTGAACCAAAACATTATAATAAGACATCATTAAAGAGTTTTCTTTATAAAATAATTAAAATATCTAATAAGAAGAAAAATTTCATAAAATGGTTATGATAGTGGGAAAATCTATTAGCATTGTATATGTTTAAGAACATTCCTTTTAAATTTTTGTAATGAAATTTGAATATGACCCTTTAAAAAAATATTATAAATATTTCATTAAAACCTTTTAAAAGTCAAGGATAACATAAAATGTCCTTTAGTAAAATAAAAATGACTTTTTAATAATAATATTGAAAAATATGGTCATGTAAGTAAAATATACCTGATCAAAAAACAAATAAAACCGACTTTTTAACATTTATCTGCTTGATTCAAGTTTAAAGAGAGGAAAATTTGGAAGAAAATATATAAAATTATTAAAATTATAAACATTAATTGAAACATTAACCATCATGAATAAATATATATTAATGCTAAATACCAAAAAGGGCAGGTATATACACCACATAAAATAAACAGGTTCATATTAGAAAATATGTCTTAATTGAGTGAAATTTGAGAAGATATCCCTTAAAAAGATCATATAATTGAAGTGATAATTAATAAAATAAGTGATTATGTGTGGAAAAATTAAATCCACACAAAAAAAATTGTAAAAAATAAAATAAAATCAGAGGACATTTAAAAAAAACATGGCACAACATAGTAAATGAAGTAGAAGTATAACCCAATGAATTGAAATTAGGATTTGTAAGTTCTCTAAATTACTATATAATAAATATTATTTATTATATATAAAAGCTAGAACCATATTGATATCTATAATATCATATATGATACATTCATAACATATTATCAATGTTTTGTTAACAATATTTTATTATTATCATTATTTTGGGTGTTAACTGCTTAGTTTTTTATGTATTTTTTGATTTTGTGGTCTCATTCCTCGAATATTTATCATGGTTATATAATATCAAGAATATTATTCAAGATTTAAATATAATATATATTCAATATATATATATATATATTTTTTCATAAAATATAGATATATAAAAATGAATTACACCATTCATAGACATGGTAGGTCATATATACGCATGAACACAATATTCACTTTTCAACGGATAGAATAGAAGATAGGTAAATAATAATTCACCTTTAAAGGGTCATTTTTATATCATATATTTCTTATATATTCATTAAATATATCTTCATTACCACCCATGTAAAGTGGAAATTTAAAAAACGAATCACATCGCTTCATTGAGGTGGTTGTCCACACATGCACACGAGTGACACTATCATTTTATAAGGATTAGAAGGTAAGAAGGTAGATATGAAATTATAATTTCTGAAACATATTTATATCATAAATATTATACATATGCACCAGTTCTATCTTTATAACAATCCAAGTAAATTGGAGATAACAAAAATTACACTGCCACATGGAGACGGTAAGACATACATATGCACAAGCGATGTTTTCCCTTTTAAAAGGATTTAAATGAGATGGAAATATTTTTTAACATAATAATGATAACATATAAATAAATTCGTGATATTGAAGTTATTATTTTATAATTGGTACAACAAATTAAGAGGATGTAGAATAAAAAAAACATAAAAGAGTCGGTAAAGACGATTAACCCTTCTTCGATAGACTTCCATAAGATCCCTTTTAATTACCCTTGAAATAGACTTTTAGGAAAGATAGAATATATAATAAGTAGTTAGATAAGTTTATAATAGAAATGGGAAGTTTTTTATTAGGAAATAATGCTCAAATTAGTGACATGAAAATAGAGAATAGGTGTCCTTTTATAAGTGAGAGGAGGGGCTTTCTTATAATTAATTAAATAATTAAATTAAGATAAATAATTCATCAATTTTAAATGGATCCAAAATTATATAATTCAAATATAAGTTGATTATATGTTTAAATAATCTCATATAAGAAAATTTGGATATGTTTTTGTTATGTTTTCACCCTTATATTTTAGTCTTAACTCCCATTAACCTTTTTGACAATTACCATAATATTAATGTTTTCCACCCTTTATGGTTCAACAATGTTACCCTAAGTGGAAAAAGACCCTAAAATGTACTATGAATAATTTTTAGCCATATTCCATTCACTTGGATAAAAATGGGATTTTTATTAATTTTAAATTATTTATTAAAATTTTATTTATTATAAAATATTGTTAATATTATTTTTGACACTATTCATTTAATTTGACTTTAAATACATAAAGGAAAATATGGAATTAGAATATAATCCTTTCACATATCCCTTAATTGTCATATGTATCTATAAATATTTTGGAACACTATAATTTTCCCAATTTATAATACTTTTAATAATTTTAAATTCATTTATTATAATTTTTATTAAATGAATAAATATATTGACACTGTTGTGTTAGAATTTAATTTAATTATTAAATTACTAATAGTTTAATATAAATTACAATTATAAAAAAAATTTAAATTTAAAATAACCATTCTGAAATTATAATAATTTTTTATCCCTCTTAAAAAATATTGTATATATTAAAAGAAAGATAATGAAAATTTTGGCATTATTTATTAATTAAATATTATAAAGATCAAAATCAACGTTAAATGGAAACAAAAGGTCAAATTTTAGAAGTTTAAATGATTATGGAATAAATAGACTCTTATAATGAAATAAATGTGGAAACATCTCTAAATATGAATGGGTGAATGACAGATCTCCTCTCAAGGCTTTGGGAAGTGGTAGTCATGCCTCATTTAAGGATTCTATTGCAAACACACCACATTTATGGATTCCATCACAAATGGAAACAAAAGGTGATTGGCAGTGAGGGTTACACTCCCACTCCATTGAAGATAAATCCATGGAAGGTATCTTACAACCTGCCAAGGATCGTGTCTACTATATATTCTTCTACGATTAAAAAAAGGACCAATATAGTGGCCCTTATGATCTTCAATCAAGGTAATTCTCAGACTGAGTGGGAAACTATGGTGATTATTATTATGAAAATGATATGTCAAATTATGATCTCTAACTTATTAGATGAGGGAAAGTCCCTTTGTTTGACCATTCCCACTACCTTGTTTAATTTTTTATTTCATCTTTAATAATTGGTCATAATCTTATTTTCTTGGTTGGACCAGTTTGGAAGAAATTAATTTAAAAATTACCCCTCAAAATGAGATGATAAAAGGTATTCTAGAAAAATACATTATTAATAAAAAATAGACTTGAATCAAAATTATATAAAATGATTATACTGATATAAATATAATTGAAGATATATTAAATTTATACCATATTCAAAATATAATGTAACTTTTTACAGTTATTGATTTAAATAAATTATAGTTTTATACAAATATATATTTTTCAATATTCACTGTAAAATCAATATTTTCATAAAAATACTAAAATTTAAACTAATATTGATATTGAAATGATAAATTAAAAAATTATATAAATATCACATAATAATATTTTAATTATTTCTTATAGTTTGTTTAAACTCATTTTTCATTCATAGAAAGCTATCGAGGAAATTTATTTAAAGATAAATATATCATAAGATCTTGTGTTTTTACATTCTATCCCCATTATATGAATTTATCGCTCTAAATTCCATTACCATGATAAAAATAACCGAAGATACATTTACTACATCACATCCTTAGGTTCCCACATAGCTTCACCAATTTTATTATTTTTTGAAAAAACATTGATGAAATGAGTGGTATTGTTTTGTCACACTTTTTGTTTATAATTACAAATTTCCACTAGTTTTTCCTCCTAAGAAATATCTTGATCCAATGGAATGACCTGTGAGTTTAGTATATGTGAAGGATCAAGTATGTACTTCCTCATGAAAGATACATGAAATTCATTATGAACTTGAGTGATATTTATTGGAAGATCCAAATGATAAGTTTATGTCTCGATATAATCAAGAATTTCAAAGGGATATATATATATATATATATATATATATATGGGGCTCAACTTTCCCTTATTTCCAAATCTATTAACCATATTCCAAGTATATATTCAAAGAAATACCTTGTCACCAACTTTTAACTCTATATCTCATAAATGTTTTTCAACATAGCATTTTTATCGACTTTGATCTTACCTTATTTGTAATTTAATGGATCATACATTCTATTCCATTTTATCATATAGATAAAGTCCCATTATATTTATTTATCTAAATTCATCCCAAAACATTGTATTTAAAACTTATTTATATAGAAGGATTTATAATGGCCCATCTTAATGCTCGATTGAAATCTATTTTTGTAAGAAAGTTGTACAAAAGAAAGGTGTTCATCCCAAACACCTTTGAAATCCATAGAGAAAGATCTCAACATATCTTCTATATTTTTAATGGTCCTCTCAAACTAACCAACTATCTAAGGATTATAATTAGTATTGAAACTCAACTCTTTATCTAGATCCTACTAAAGGCTTCTCCAAAACATCAAGTTAATCCTCAAATCCCAATCATATATGACTAAGAGTGGTACTCCATGAAATCTCATAAATTCCTTAATTTATAACCGAGTAAGTTAGTCAAGGGATAAATCTTCTATAATAGTGAAAAAATGAATTTATTTCCCAAGGTTACCAACTAAAAGAAAAATAAAATTGTTCCCTATAGATGTTTTGGGGAGTTTGATGATGAAATCCATGATAATGTTTTCCCATTTCCTTTTTGGTATGGGTAATGGATATAACATCCCCTTATACTTTTTTCTCTTAGCCTTAACTTACTAAAACATCATGTATCGAGATATATACTTAGAAATATCCCTTTTTATGTTATCCAACCATAAATATTCATTCAGATGTCTTTATGTGCTTATACTTCTAGGATAAATAGAGAATGATGATCTATGAGCCTCATACAATAGATCCTTATTCAACTCTGGTATTGATGGGACACATTGTCAGTTACCTAACCATATCATTCATATATGATCATAGTTATACTCATGAAAATTCCTCACCTTCTTATATAATTCCATATCTTCCTTCTACACCTTCTCAATCCTCTCATGGATGGATGGTTGAACATTCATTTGAGAAGGATAATATCTTTACCCTTTCCACAATATTTCAAGATACAAATTCTACAAAACCATAAATATTGGATCTCTCTCAATACACATCATTGGTAAAATAGAATGAGTTTTCTGACTCAGAGAATCAGTCATCTTGTTTGCCTTCCCTAGGTGGTAATGTATTGTGTAGTCATAATCATTGATCAAATACAACTATCATTTCTAGAATATGATGAAATATTTTTATTTAAATATATAATTGAATCTTTCATGATTAGTATATATATCACACATTTCACTATAGAGATAATGCCTCTATATTTTCAAAAAATTTCGCTTTGAGATCCAAATCATCATTCGGGTAATTATGATCATGAATTTTCAATTTGTGAGATGCATAAACTATGACCATATTATTCTGTATGAGGAATCATCACATTCCCTTCTTTAATTCATCACTATAGATCAAAAACCCTTCTCTACTATATTTTAGTGTAACCACAAGTACATTAATAATCCTTATCCTCTATTTTTTGAAACTCTCCTTACATTCATCTATCCACATTAACTTAACTCAATTTTGAGTGAACTTACTAAGTGGATTATATAGTCATGATAAATATCTCACAAAAAATTATCAGTATCCATCCAACCTAATAAATCTAAGAATCTTAGTCACCATGGTTGGTCTAGGCCATTGTTCAATAACTTTTGTCTTTGAAGGATCCATTGATACAACCTCACATATAATTATATGGCCCAAGAATGAGATTTTTTTTATCCAAAACTCATACTTGGTAAATTTGGAATATAAATTCTCGTTCTTCAAATTCTTCATCACAATTATCAAATATTCTTCATGCTCTTCCTTGATCTATGAATATTTAAAAATATATTCTATAAAGACTAACAAAAACTGACCAAAGTAATCTCTAAAGACTCTATTCCTTAATTAAATTAATATAGGAGCATTGGTATGATCAAATGGAATTCCTATAAATTCATGATGGCCATACCTTGTATGGATGGTTGTTTTGGGTATATCCACCTTCTTGACCCTTAGCTGGTAATATCCCAATTGAATAAAATTTTTGGAAAAATATTGATATCCTCATAATTGATCAAACAAATAATCAATAAGGGGTAAACGATACACATTCATAATAGTTATTTTGTTAATTTTATAATAATCAATACAAAGACACATTGAAACATCTTTCTTCTTAATAAAAAGAATATGTTATTCCATGGTGATTCACTTGAAAAAATGAATCCATTTTATAGATTACCCTATAGTTTACTCTTAAAATACTATAACTCAATTGGGGAAATTATATATTTAGTGTTTAAAATATATATAGCACCATTTATGAGTTCTATTGAAAACCCAACTACACAATTCATGGGATGACTAGTAATATATTCTAGAAAGAATTCAATGAAATACTATTTAATAGGTACATATTCAATGTTGCATTTCTCCACAACTATCTGAGATAAATACCCCCCATGAATAGGTATTAAAACACATATGATGGAATTTATTTCCTTTGGGAGTTCAAGATCATCTTTCACCAAAAGACTATTATAGGTTGATTCAGAATATCAAATATAAAATACTTTCCTCAAAAACTGATATAGGCTCTATACTAAGAGATTGATTCCATGCCTAAAATAAAATAAAATTTTACTAGAGGTATAATAACAAGATTTTTAGGAAGCACATTCCCACATACATCAATCAAAGAGAAGCTATAGCCTTGAGATGTAATCATCCTACTATTGAGATTTTTTATTTCCAACTGAACATATAATAGTTTAGTTGGTGACTTGATACCCTTATAAAATTCTTTAGATATAAAATATTGGTTAGAAAATAAATCAAATAAAAATATTTTCACTTATAGAGTGGATGATAAGTGTAACTATCACCACATCACCAGGAACTTCCACCTTGGCTATAGTAAGTCCATATGCTTATCCTTTTCCACATAGCTTCTTCTATGGTTAGTAACCTAGAAACTTGAGGTACTTGTTAGAATAATGTCCCATATCTTTATAGATTAATAACTAGATAGTAGTGTTTTATTTTTTTCCTTACAATCATTAGCTAGATGAACCTTATCTCCATAATTGTAACAAGCTTCCATTCCCTTCAAGAATTATCAAATATGTTTATTTCCACAATTTTTACATGATTAGAATTGATTCATTCCCTTCTTATTTTATGTGTTAATTTTTTTATAGTTCCTAGATAACCACATTTTCTATTGATTTACCTTAAAGACACAAGATCTATAAAATTACCTATCTATCTTAATAGAACTTAATACTATATCGTCATATGATGAAAATACTTGAGAAACTAGTGCCCCTTAGATACTCGGATTAATCCCATTAAAGTAACATAGAGTTAATCAAGATAACTTAGGGTTCATAAATTTAATGTATGATTCATCAATGCAACGTAGATTTCATCAAAGTAGCGTAGGGTTTCCGAATTGTACTTTGTGAAAAACTGGACAATATACTATAACAAACTTCAACGAATTTTTAAAGGATATTAACAACTGATTCATCCTTTGGTCAAAAAGAGTTATTTTTAGAAAAACTTATTTTCTTTCCAATGAATCAATTAATGAAAAAATAAGACTAATACTACTCTTGATATCTTTTAAAAACAAAATCAATATCATTCTGGAAAAACTGCAATTGCAAAACAGTATTGTAGAACTTCAGATAATTTAAAGGCCATCAAAATGAACCTTTTAGAATATAATGTAAACTAATGAAATCAAGATAAAAATGTTGGATTTATATAAAATCAAGTTTTTAGAGAGTATGATATCTTTATTGCTTATAGTAAAATAAATATGGTATCATGTTTAACACTACAGACTGTAGAGTTTCTAAAACTACAGCAACAACTTCATTGAATTTTTTGAGTACTAGAAAAGCATTTTCAGACTTCCTCATAAACTAATGAAGTTTAGATAAATATATTATCTATACAACCTGATAATAATCACACAAATATAAATAAGTTTTATTGATATATCGTTAAAATATAGAGTAAAATTAATCAAATAAAAGAAAAACAAGCACATGCACAAACAATCTCCCCCTTTTTGTTTGATTACAAAACCAAAACATTTAAAACATTTAAAAGAATTTTTAAAATATTTAAAACAAAATTTATTTATCCACATTTTAGTAAAAAAAATAGAAATCATAAACTCCCCCTAAATAAATGTAGTAATAAAAAGTTAAAATTACAACATACCAAGATCAAATTTAATTTTTTTCAAATGAAGCAGTCTAAAAGATTTGTAAAAATAGCTATTAACTAATTTTCTGTAGGGATAAATTCCAAAACATTATCACCCTTTTCACATTATCTCTAATAAAATGAAATCTAAGATCAATATGTTTTATTCTATAATGCTGTAAGGGGTTTCTATAAATAAAAATTTCTGAAGTATTATCAAAATAAATTGGCACTTTATCAAGATAAACACCAAAATCACATAAGGTTTTCTTATTCCATAAAATTTGAGCATAACTACCAGAAGAAAAAATATACCCAACTTATATAGTGGATAAATAAGTAGATGACCATTTCTTATATGACTAGGAAATTAAACTTTTTCCCAAAAAATGACACATACCTAATGTGTTCTTTCGGTCAATTGTACAACTTCCAAAATCAGAGTAATAAAAATATGTTAAATAAAAATAGTTATATTTTTGGATAAAATAAACTAGAGTCCATAGTTCCTTTAAGATGTCTAATAATTCTTTTTACAGATTTAATATTACTTTCTTTAAGACCAACTTAAAATCTAGTATATAAAAAAACACTAAAAATGATGTCAGGTCTAGATGCAGTTAAATAAAGCAAGTTACCTATCATGCCTCTATAAATTTTAAAATCAACAGATTTACCAAACACATCAATATCTAATTTAAAATTAGTTCCCATAGTATTTTTCAATGATTTAGAGGAATCAAAACCAAATGTTTTAACTAACTCATTAGCATACTTAGATTGATTAAAAAAATTATTTTTTTTCTTTGAAAAATTTGAAGTCCAAGAGAGAATTTTAATTCTCCCATTAAACTCATGTCAAACTCAGAAGGCATCAAAGAAGAAAATTTATTATAGAGTATTTCACTAGATGATACAAAAAATATATCATCAACATAAATTTGTACAATTAAAATATCATCAGGCGTTCTTTTAATAAAAAGTGTTGGATAAACATGTCCTTTCTTAAAACCATTATTTAACGAAAATAAATAAATTCTTTCATACCAAGATTGAGGTGCTTGTTTAAGACCATAAAAAGCTTTAGATAATTTAAAAACATGGTTAGGAAATTTTTCACTTTCAGAACATGTAGGTTGAGAAACATAAACTTATTCAGTTATAAAACCATTTAAAAAATAACTTTTTACATCCATTTCATATAATTTAAAGCCTTGAGAACATGAAAAATCAAACAAAATTATGATAGCCTCTAACCTGGAAACATGTGAAAATGAATATTTAGTCTATAAATTCTTCTTGAGAGCATCCTTGAGCATTAAGTCTGGATTTGTTTTTGAAAATCTCTCTATATTCATCCAACTTGTTTATAAATATACACTTAGTTCTAATCACCTTCTTATCCTCAAACAATTCTACTAAAGTCTAAACATTATTTCTAACAAACTAATTTAATTCATCTTGCATTGAAACAATGCAGTTTACATATTTTAAATCAGAATTAACATTAATAGGAACAAAATCAGATATAAAATCTTAATTGGCACAAAAATTTAAAATAGAGTTTCTAGTTTTCACACCAAAATCAACATTTTTGATTATATTTTCAACAGGATGATCTTTATAAATCTTATATGATTTTGGATCAGGTTGAGATATATGATCCCCCTTAATTGAATCATTCTTATCTTGATGAATTTATTCACCAAAATTAAAATCTCTAAACTCATCATCAATAACATTAGAATCAGAAATTATTTTAATATTATTTTCATCAAACATAACAGGAATATATTCTTCCATAACCATAGTTATTTTATTATAAACTCTATAAGCTTTACTATTATTGAAATAGCCAAAAAATATATCTTCATCACTTTTAGCATTAAATTTATCTAGATTATCCTTTGAATATAAAATAAAAACTTTACAACCAAAAACTCTAAAGTAACCAACTTTAGGCTTTTTATTTTTGAATAATTCATAAAGAGTTTTCTTTAACAAAGGTCAAATAAGAAATTTATTTGAAATATAATATCAAGAAAAAAAAGCCTCATCCCAAAAAAATATAGGAAAATTAAATTCACTTAATATAGTTCAAACCATTTCAATAAGAGTTCTATTTTCTTATTCAACAACACCATTTTGTTGTGGTGTTCGAGGATTAGAAAAATTATGAAAAAAGATATTTTCCACAAAAAATTTCAAAATCTAAATTATAAAATTTGCCTCATTTATCACTATGAATAGAAACAATCATACAACCTTATTCATTTTGAACTAAATTACAAAAAACCATTAAATCTAGATAAAGTATCATTTTTATGAGAATGGAAGTATACCCATATAAATATACTATAATCATTAACAATCACTAAAGTATATTTCTTTCCACCAAGGATATAAATTTGAGAGGGGCCAAAAATTAAGATGTAATAACTGTAATGTTCTATTAGTACTTATCTGATTGATAGGTTTAAATTAAATTTTTTGTTTCCTCCCTTTCATGCAAGCATCAAAAAATGAACTTTTTCTTTTTTCAAGGAAGGCAGCTATAACATATTCTCATGTTTTGAGAGGTTATGTAATATTCAGAAATTAACATGACCTAAACATCAATGCCAGAGGATGCTATCATTCTGTAAAAAATTTAAACACTTTATATATTAAACTCAATAATATAGATATTATATTTTCTATTAGCATAAAATAATAAATAATCATCTTTAAAAACTAAACATTTATCATTTTTAAATTTAACTTTCATTCCATTATCCCATAATTGTGATATATTAATTAAATTATGTTTTAAACCTTCAAAATATAAAAATTTAGAAATAAAAGGAGAATTTGAAATACCAGCTTTACTAAAACTATTTAGTTTGCCTTTGGAATTGTCTCTAAGTAATAGTGTCTTCATCACATGTGTTAAAAGTGGTAAAATTTTATGGCTCTCTAGTCATATGCCTAGATCATCCACTGTTTATGTACCATATGTCATTATTGAGATATCCAAGAAATTTTTCATACAAAAATAAATTACATAAAATTTTGATACCCATGTTACTTTGGGTCCAATAGGATTAGTTGTATAATTTTTCGACACCCATAATGAATTTAAAAAAGTTTTGTAAAGTACTCTAGATAATACAGATTTATAAATATTAGTTTTTTATATCCAAAATATTTTTTGAATCTAAGAGAACAATTATTTACATAGTGAACTTTCATGCCACATTTAAAACAAGTAACAGTATAAGTACAACCATTTTTACTTTTAACAAAATGGGTTTTAAACATTTGAGGTAATCTTCTATCATAACCAAACCCATCTTTATTTTTATCTATTTTAGTCAAATACATCATCTCATGATATTTTTCACGGTTTTGAATAAAAGAAGATAAAATTTATTTAAGATATTAAACTTTCTTTTTCAAATTTTCAATAAAATCTTGAGCTGTTTTCAAATTGTTATAATGTTTTGAATGAGAAGTAGTAGAGTTTCTTAATTTTTTATTTTTTTGTAAAATTAATTTATTTTCATAAATAAGTTTCACATTATTTTCCTTATTCTTATTATATAAATCAACACCATTGAAAATATCTTTCTTTAATGTTTTAATTTCATTATTTAATTTAAAAACATTGATATTTTCAGAATCATATTCAAATTCAAAGCATTTAGAATATAAACAAGAATTACTAACCTTATCCAGTGATGTCATGAAGCACAAGTTAACATTTTATTTTTTTATTTTCAGATTATTCATTGGAATCAAATTCTTCTGTATAATTCCAACTGGTTGTCATTGCCTTTTTGTCATTCTTTTTATATTTGTCTTTATACATAATTTTTGGACAATTGGGCTTGATATTACCTTTCTTCCTACACTCATAACATGTTACATCTGATGCACTGAAATTTTTACCACCTTTATTGTCTCCCT
The DNA here is from genome assembly GCA_963277665.1 of Viscum album. NCBI lineage: Eukaryota > Viridiplantae > Streptophyta > Magnoliopsida > Santalales > Viscaceae > Viscum > Viscum album. The sequence continues at coordinate 1,041,086,557 of OY728140.1, read as the reverse complement.
TATATTTTTCTTTTTGAGGGTTTCTTCTAAACCCGTTCTTGAATCTTTTTTTTTCATTCTTCTGTATACTACAGTCACAATCTAAGCCATGTATTCTTTTTCACTATCCTGTAGATCAGAATCATAAGAGTTAGTAGAAACAACATTTATAGATTTAAAAGATACACCTTTTCTTGTTATAGTCTCCTCAATAGCTATGATATTTAGTTCTAGTTCACATTGGAGTAGTGATCTAATCAATTCATACATGGTTTAATCTTTTAAATTCTTTATTTTATCAATGGAAAACTTCTTAGAACGTCATTTCTTTGGTAAGGCTCATAGGACTCCTTTAATAAGTTCTGGGTTTTCCAGATCTTCTCTAAGTAAATTCATTATATTCACAATACTTGTGAATCTATGGAACATTTGGTTTACTATTTCATATTCACTCATCTTGAAGTCTTGGTACTTAGTACGAAGTATTCTAAGTTTGGTTCTAATTAATTTTCTAAGAAAAGCTGAGTAACTTGTAGAATCTTAAAAATTTCATGAGATGTATTACAAGAAGACACATGACTAAAAACACTTCTATTAATAAAAAAATATAAAATATTAATAAATTTATAATTTAAAACATATCTAGTAGCATAAATTTTGGTAAGAGTATTTGGGTCAGCTTTATGTAGTATGTATTGTTTGGACATGATTAACCAGGGCTCAATTCTCAACTGTTTGAGGTAAGCTTTCATTCAGGATCTCTGGTAACCATAATCATTGTCATCAAAGTGAGGTGTCTTTTGAGGAATATAAACATGATTTGGGATCATTACTGTCATCTTATAAGATCTTATCCTTAGACTGTGAGGTCTAGGAATAGGTCAGCACAATTAAATAAAAAAAGACTATATAAAGGTATTGACTTATTCTAAAAAGAAAAATCTATGATACCAATATTTGGTAATGAGAAAAGAGAATGATAGAGCTAAAAAATTCTTAAGAAGGTTATACTTTGATTCCAATTTTTAGGTTTGATATGGTAAAGGTAGATGGTCTAGAGGGGGTGAATAGACCAAATTTAAATATTCAAATAAATAAATTAATTATCGAAGTTAATTATTAAGGTTAATTAGCAGTATAAAAAATAAAGAAGATAATGATGTTTTTTATAGTAGTTTGGTCCAAAGTGGGTTGACTCTACTCTTATACCTCTTTACTCGGTAAGAGATGCAATAAAAATAGTTTTTGAGAGGGAATCATAACCCAATTATAAAATCCCTCTTTGGTGGAGGGATACCCACAATAGTGATTTTTGTATGGGGAGTCACAACATTTACAGCCTAACTTTAGACATAGTGAGTCACAACCCAAATAGTCATGACTTTAGATACCGAGAGTCGTAACCTTTAGATCTTGACTTTAGAATATAGGAGTCACAAACCGAGGGAAAAGAATAAAAAATAATGTTTTTATGTGTAAAAGCATAAACAGAAAAATAGAGTGTGTGTGAGAGATGAGAAATAGTGTTACAGACTCAAAACTAGATGAATGAGAAGATAAATAATAAAATCACAGGTACTTGTTCTTTAGATTTTAATCATATCTTCTCTTCAAGGAAATTGTAATTGAAGAAGAAGTAATTCGGATCTTGAGAGATTGTGTAAGTGATGAAATAGAGTGGCGCAAGAAGTTGCAAATGCACAACAGGTTCAAAGTTCACAAAACTTTCACTTTAAAAAATAGGGTATCAAATATGTTAAACCACGTATATATTTTTATGATATATATATATATATATATAGAATAAATATTCAGCAGTTTCAACAGTTCCACTTCCTTCAGATATTTAAAATAAATTGAGTCAAGAGATTTCATAAATATCTCCATAAAAAATGCATGATTGTTTCTTTTTTATTCCTATAGAATAAATATTAAATAAAATAATTTAAAATAATTTGAATAACTCTTCCAATAATAAATTTAGAATAATAATTGCATTGAATGCTTTAAAACTCCTATTTAAATCCATTCAAACCTCTTTAAACTTAGTCAAAACAGTTCCTAAAACTAGCACCACAAACCGAAAATTAAAATATTTGGATTTAAATAATATTATATCCTACAACTTTATTAGAAAAATACATTAATTTTTTTATTAAATTTTCTCTTTAAATATTTCACTAAAAACATAAAAATATCTTTGATCATAATCCTTACATTTAATGTGGATTTATCCAGTAGAAAAACCACTGAAAATAATCTATAAATATATACAGTATATTAATGTTCATCATAAAAGCACAAAGAAACAATAGAAAAGTAGGGTACACGAAATTAGGGTTCATCAACATAGTGTAGGGATCATCAAAGTAACATAGAGTTCATCAAGATAACGTTGGGTTCATCAAAGTAACATAGGGTTGTTGAACTATACTTTTTGAAAAATTGGAAAACATACTATAACAAACTTCAATGAATTTTTAAATACTCTTAAAATACAATAAAACCTTTAGTTAAAAAGAATTATTTGTAGAAAAAAAATATTATCTTTCTAATAAATCAAGAAATGAAAAAAATTGAACTCTTGTTTCTCTTGATATGTTCGAAAAAAAAGCAATATTATTCTTGAAAATCTGCAGCTGCAAAACAACATTGCAGAACTTTGGATAATTAAAATACCATCAAAACGAACTTTTTAGACTTTTATGTAAACTAATGAAATCAAGATAAACACATTGGGTTTCTATAAAATCAAGTTTTGAGCGAATCCGATATCTTTAGAAGTTACAGTAAAATAAATATATTATCATTTTTAAAACTAGTTTCTAAAACAGTAACATCAACTTCATTAAAATTTTTGAGTACTAGAAAAGCATTTTAGTACTTCCTCATAAACTAATGAAGTTTATATAAATCTATTATCTATCCAACAAGATAATAATCACAAAAATAAAAATAATATGGATTGAGATATCATCAAAATATAAATGAAAAATAATCAAACAAAATAAAAACATGCACATGCACAAACATATTGGAGCTAATTGATTCCACAAGGGTAAGCCATGTCATGGTTTTCTAAAACATGTCATGTATTCCAAAACAAATTCCATTTTTAGTATCCAACTATAGTGTGATTGTTTCACAGAAGTGGAATTTCACATTCCCATATATACACTCATGAATCAATAGAGGTTGGAAACTATTACCAAGGTTGTAAGGATCTCACATGGGGATAAATTTACCCTTAAATGGCCCAACAAATTAAAATATCCAATTAAACCTTAAAATAGCAATATGTGGAAGAAACCGATAATCACACACTAAATATATCATAAAAAATATCCAAAAAATGCCCACCTGAATCATAAAGATAAACATGTCTTTACTGGGAAACTCATTTTTCTATGTATGAACAATATAACTAAAAGAGAAATAAAATGATGTGTGGAAAACCCTTTCATAAAAATCAAATCCAAAATGAATCATGAAATATTCTTGAAGCTAATAATGACTCTTGAATTTACCTACAACATCATGCATATAGTTTGTTTGCACACGAGGTTTGAATGTATTGGGAGTGTAAATATATTCTTATTAGTAACTATTTCAACCATAAACATCCCTTGGAATTTAACATGATTTTATATAAACAATGTAAATCATTTAAATGAGTTAAAATATAATTTTTCCATACAAATAATGTACTATGTGTTAACTATGAAACCTATATAATCGTATACTAGTTTATGTCAAGGTTTATCTAACCAGTGATATCAAATAAAAATTGAAATATCCAAATACCAGGAAAGATAATCCAGAGTTAAAGTCTTTGACCATTTATAAAAATAAAAGAAAAGTACCACAAGAAAGTATCACAAGCCAGAAAAAACAACTACATATCATAAAAACCATACCCGTCACCATATCCATGATCTATTGCTTCGTCCGCAGTAGCCGATTCCTAGTCCGATCTTTCATAATGCTTTAGGGTCTTAATATAATTCCTCTTGAGATTTAATTTTTCCAAATATATAAACTCCTCAGAAGACTGTGTACCTTTTCCCTTGATGACAGAAGAAATGGTAGACATCGGCTTTAGAATATAAGAGTAGTCTATCCTCTGCCTTCTTCTTGGTGGAGCGGTCATGACTTCCCCATTCCCCGACACATTCTTAGTTCCACCCAGGACCAGCATAATCATATAATCTCATTTAAAAATCATAGTGAATCTCATGTATAACCTAACCTGACTCAAGGCTTATCCAAATGCATGACTCACATTTCAAATTTTCTCTTTCCTTAGCCAATCTCAAGGCTCTCTGCAAGTATTCAACTACTTAAAAGACTTCACATCTAATTTTTTAGAGAAAAAAATCTCAAAACATAACCATATTTCTAGAAAACATATCATTATTTTAGTTCATTTTTATCTAATAATATCAAATCTTTCATTTTTCAAAAAAAAACATAGAAAATTATCTTTAATATTAAATTTGAGGCTGAAGCCTCAGTTTATTTGAGGAAGGGGATATAGTACAAAGAGAATTAGGAAATATATAATAATGTAATCCACGAGACTCGAACTCGAGACATCGCCAAGACCCACAAGAGTAGCTACCACTAAGCTGCACCCTAAGGTAAATTATCTTTAATATTGTTTATACTTTTATGAATTAATATATTAATTCCAATAAGCTTAATTTAAACTAAAATCCCCATTTTAGACGTTATTTTCCAATCTATCAATGAATATAAAATTGAATAATTATTTCCCCCTTTATTTACAATTTCAATAATCAAAGATATAATTTCTAAAAAAATAACATTACTTTTCATTAGAACAATTCCATACTAAACATGACCCCACCTATTAACTATTTACTCTAGTTTATTATTTGAATTTAGTCCCTTTAACCTTTCACTTTCACATGCATATATACACATTCCAACTAAAAATATCAAGTTAAAACACTCGTAACACTAAGAAAATTATCTAATCAATATATAAAAAGTAATATATTCAACATATAAATATAAAAAGATGGAAACAACACATAAAATAATCAATGTAACATAAAAACATCAATTTTTTCATTTATTATATCATAATTAATTCCATAATTAATGAATACGTAAAATTTATAATTTTTTAATTGTATTATTCATTGAATCATTACATTATAGATGACATTTTTTTAGCATTTATCCATTATCATAAAATTTTATAACACACAATAAATAATGAAAAATCATTCAACATCATCAAAAATAATTTATCATATAATTTAATTATATTGACCAATTTAATCACCAAATAATTTCACTTTTTTTAAATTATATCAACTAAACATCAATGAGTGTATGGGGTCTCCTATATCTCACTAGGCGTATAATCTGCATTATGAGGGAAGACTTGATTCATTCTAGAATACATGAAAACAATTAAATCCCTAAACTTGTATAAAAAGAAAATAATTATTACCTTTCAACAATAATACATTGTTTCCTTCTCATAAAATGACTGGTCACTTGTATCTCTTAGTTTGGCAAAGGCGAAGACACTTATAGATCATGATTCTCACTTGAAACAATGTTGAAATTTTCGAATTATATTATGAGAATAAATGGAGAGTTTATTGTGGGAGAAATTCATGGGAATGAACCCTAAAAATATTATAATTGTGGAATTAATTTAATTTGAATTCTACCAAAATCACTGAAATGCTCCTTTGAAAAAAACACCAAGAAACCTATATTTTACCCTGTAAAAACACACTACATAATCAATGGCCTGCCTAGGTAACCCCCTCCACTATTATCACCACCAGATACCAAATAACTTATAGTAGGTACCAGAGAGAACAAGCTATAAATATGGAACATGTTATGTTTCACCATTTCCTTCACAAGAAAACCTAAAAACTGTTTAAAATGATACAAAATTAATTTTAGAACCTAAATATATAAAATCAAAACATAAATAAAAAATCTAGGATATTAAAAACATGCAAATATAAGGATTCTTAACCATTAGAAGTGTAATTGAGCATTTCTAATGGACATATTTATCCCTTAGGAACACATTTCAAGTTTTTATTCCAATATATCCACTTGCACATGCTCATGCTTAATTGAAAGATAGATAATTGACATGGATTTTCCCAAAAAAAATTCTCAATGTGATCTACAATATGGAATCATCATTATTTTAATGTTGCAACTGACTATAGCTCTTCATCAAGATAGATCCATTTCATAGATCCTAAACTGTGACAGATGAATGAAATAAATATGTAACTATAATTACTAGGTAATTTCTCATGTTTAGAAACAACCAAGGGATATTTATAATCAAAAGAAACCCAACAAACCATATGGCCCACATCCCTTTCATGCAAATTATCCAATTTCTTGGTTGAGATGAGGAAAAAAATAGATACATAATCCCCAATATCAAACTAAAGTGGATGTTTTCGATGATTGAAATGCAAATTTTTATTATTATGATTGATACCTAACCACATATTTATAATTTAAACATCATCAGAAGTATATTTTTTTAGCTAGTCCTATATAAGGTTGTCTCTCCATATTCTTTCCAATACTAGGATGATTGACATGACCTTTTGGAAAACGCCTAAATACCTTACCTCATCTTGATAATTTAAACATCATCAGAAGTGTCTTTTTCCAAGCTAGTCCTATATAAGGTTGTTTTTCTATCTTCTGTCTAACTCTATGATGATTGACATGACCTTCTAGAAAAATCCTAAAATGGATCCTTATGAGTCGATTCATAATAGATGTTATAAATAAAAATTGTAAAGGACAAATGATCTACCCACACACCTACAAAAAATCATAAAACATTCATGAATAATATCATTATGAATCTTAATAGTATTCTCAGATTGATCACCATCCATGGATGAAAAATACACTTAATTTAACCATAGAATCCAATGATTTTTCATATATTTTAAAATTGTGATGTGAATCTAAAATCATGATATGACACAATGCTATTATATATCCCATGAAGTCTCATAATCTCTTTGATATAATGCTTGATAAGATCCTCAGTTGATTAAATCCCCCTAATTATAAGCAAAAGAACCACTTTTGTCAACTAATAAAAAATGAAAAAAACATATTAAACATTCTAAAATCTTCTGAAACCCACAACAAAATCAATAGAAACATGTTCCCATTTCTATTGTAGAATAGGTAGTGGCTGAATCTGACCATTTTTCATTGTTGTTAATCTTTAACAAAATTTTAGAAAAAACAACTCTAAAAAAATCCATCTATATCAAATTTCATACATGGCTTCCATATATATCACTGAACACCATGAAATCATAAGATTAAAAAAATATGAATTTGCAATAAAGAAATATGAAAATATCCCAAAAAAATCCTCTAACTTAGACATTATTTTAAGAAATACAAGGAACTAAAATCCAAAATCATGAATTATTTTATTTTAACCTTCAAGGATCAAGTGATGGTCAATGGTTCTTGAAAAAATATGAATTCTTCCTATGATACATCAAGATGAAGTCTGTGAAAATAGACAAAACATTACACTCATCCTTTGACTAAAAAACTATATCATACTGGAAATACCAACTATATATAGCAGTTAAAATATTTTACTTATAGGATTATTTATCATCTCAAAATTGAATTACTAATGATAAAAAACCCACATCCTCTTTATATATATTAATATATAAAAAAATATATAAATTATTCTATGATTGGAAAATAACACAAACTATTCTTGGAATAGCTAATTCTACCAACATTTTAGTGTATGCACAACTATCTCAAACTCAAGATCATGAGTAAGGTAATTTTTATAATGGGTCTTATGTTTTTTGAAATATATTTCATGATTATATCCTCCTACAACACCTCACATCTTAATCCTACACAAGAGGTTTCAAAATAATCCTCATAATGATTACCAAGATCAAATAAGATGACAATTAGTGCTGATGAGAACTAAACATCACATTTATCATCCCATTGAAACATCACTCCATTCGCATTGAATGTAAATATGGACATATTTTGGAATGATGATTCTTGATTAAATCAATGACAATAACATTTATGGCCTAAGAAAATATAGATCTGAATATTTATCTGAGGAATGTCCAATGAAATCACTACAACTACTTTTTGAGGACCTATTGATATCCCAGATTCTAAGAGAACAAGGCAATGTAATTTTACCTCTAAGATCTAGAACTAATATTTTATCATCTTAGAAAACATCTCATTTGCTGCCAATATTTCTGATACATAGGAAAAATTCCCACCATGTTCCACATAGGACAATGACTATGTGAAATATCATTGATAAACACAATCCCAAAGAAATCCTAATAAGGATGGAAATCCTATTTTATCAAGGACATAATCTTAGCTTGTGCATTCAATACTCCAAAAAAACATTAACCTCATTTCAAAATGGACATGCCATGTCTGAAAGTATTTATTTGGAATTTCTTAATCTCAGTCAAATAATGATAACTTGATCTAAGATTATTCTTTGAAAACTACCAGGATCCTCCCAATTTTTCAAGTAAATAATTAACTCATGATAAAGGATAAAATTTGTTAATGGTATCCTAGTTCTATCTTTGATAATCAACACGTAATAATCCCACCTTATTATAAAAAGTCGCAATAATAAAATACACACACTCTGCTTACTAAATAGTTAAGATTCAATATCTCCAAATTCAGTCTTTAACTCTCTGATATCAACTAGATCCATGCGATATGAAGGTACACACATACAACATATAGGTATTATTTTCATAATCTCACGCACCTTACACAGTGTTGATCATGTTGATAACAAATTTAGTACAAATCCAAGTTTGGAACAGAAAATTATATCAGAAAATATTTATCACATTTTGATAGTGACCTATTATCAATTAGTTTGGGGGTATTGTTGTCTTTGTAAGGGGTAGTTTGTTATAGGGGAGTGGGGTGAGTTTGTTAGAGTTTTTTATGGGGGAATATTCTTAGTTTGTTAGGGATGGAGATTATAAATAAGTGTGGAGGATTGAGGTGAGGGAATCCTGGACTTTATAAGTTTAGTGAGTTGCTTAGTGCAGATCAACCATTGGCTTTGGACAGGTTGAGGGTGGGTCCCCTTCTTGAGGTTCTCTTCTTCCTCTTTTCTCTGTTATTCCCCTCTTGTTGCTGTAATTTCCTCCTATCTATTGTATTTATGCTCCCTTTTTATGTGAATAAAATGTATCCAGTGCTTGGTTCCTATCACATTTAATTTTATATAATTAGTTCCATTATGAACCTGAATCAATGCGGCCGAAAAAGCTGGTGTACTCGAAGTCTGCAATGAGGTTCTGCATCGTTTTCCCATAAACAAAGGCTTTGGTCCCCATAGTGGTGAATGGAATCAACCCAAAGGATTGATATGTATTTATCTCCTTTTCAATTCTCTTTTGTACCCACAGACTGATCCTGGTCCGACTCCTCTTGAGAATGAGCCCTCCCTCTGACATAAAGTTGTCAAGGAATCTCACATTCCTAAAACCATCTTTTCTAAACACCTCCTCTGATGTTACTTTCAACTCTCCCCTTTTGGGAGGCTGTCAGAAAATTAGTTTTTTAATATCAAGATCCTTTTATTCATAAGGGCTTTCAGGATGGAAATTCATATATGTCCAATATGCATAATCATCCCGGACAACTTCATCCAGGGAAAACTCAAAATACATGGCCGCTCTCTTCAACTTATTTTCCATCCTGCTTGTTAAACTACTGAAATTACTACCAATATTCCTAAAGAGATCATTCTCTACAGATTTAGAATAAAAACCAGAAATTCCACAGTATTTTTTAAAATTATCAAGATTTTTTATAAAGTCATCAGAATTTGAATTATCCTGTGGATGGATACTAGAGATCTGCTGCTGAAAGTCTTCAACTGACAAGTTAAGGTTTCAGTTTTCAATGGAGTCATTAACTGGAAAATTTGTAGATAACATTCTCTAGATTTAGAATCAATATTTTTTATAGTTCTCTTCTCACCTCAAATCCCTCGATCTATCGGCTAAATATTCAAAAATTGCTGTCAGCATCGGCTTATCTCAACAAAGCCGCTGTTGTTGCCGTCTTACCGCTCAACAATGCCACACTCTCAATTGAGTGGTAGATAGGGATTCATGGATGTGAGTCGATTGCTGGGAGATACTTTTTTTAGTGGGGCGGTGGGGGTGAAATGAAGGAACCCAGGTGGGGGAATCCCTTGATTCGATATGAAGGTGCATATATCACCTTGGTACCAGATACCAATTCAATTAAAAAATCAACCTCCTTTCTCACGAAACACATTGTCATATTTATCAACTATAACAATAAAAATAAAACTATAGTCACCCTAAACCAATCCAAAAATCTAATTTTATGCATGAGATTTAATTCTTCTTATTTACCACAAATCATAGCCATATTTGTTGGCATGATAGTCTCATTCTCCCAAAAATACATGCTATTCATCACACGATAAATTAATGTCACCCATATCCAGTAACAATAAATAAATATCCAAAAACTTAAAAAACAATACATTAAAATAATCATATACAAGAGTTTATTCTACATTACCTAGAAATCTCAATGATGTACATATCCATATATATAAAGGGAACAAGTTGGATATATTCTGATTGTCTTCCCCCTTCATCCAAACAGTGAATACATAATTTTTTTTGAGATGAATATAATTGATAATCTCAACTTATCCACAATAATAAGATATAGAATAATGAGAATTAGTAAAATAAAATAATACACCAACTACTATAGAGATGACTAGAAATGAACCTCTAATCAAGGAAGAAACCCTCACAAGGATCCACCAACATCTGCTCAATGATGAATACATCACAAACCCAACACCTCAACCCTACCCTAAGGGTTCTTGAGTACTCTACAAAACATCACCTCTATGAACCTATAATATCCTGAAATTTCAAAAGAAATGTTTTTTTCAATAACATACAAGATCCGTAACATCAATCTTAATTGAACCATAAAATATTATTATTTTAATTTGTATGTTATAACATAGTCATTAATTTGGCGGGTATGAATAGAGTTAACTACATCATGATATATATATATATATATAGGTCATATGAAATACAAATGTATTGATAAATTCTTAGTAAATGATCACTCAATTTTTAGTAAAGTCATTTTTTTCTTCAAAAAAATATTTACATCAAAAATAATTTTTATTGATTTTTTATGTCAGAATAATTTAATTAATTTCATTAAATTTTAGAAATGTAATTTGATAAAAAAATATATATATCTTTTTTAAACTCTTCATGTCAAAATCATCTTATTATAATTTTTTGAAAATTTTATGAAATAGTCGATTTGTCAATAAATAGTAAAAAATAATGACTTTTATTAAAAACTATATTTTCTTTTAATGTGTTTATAAATTAAATTTATATTTTGAATTAGTTTTAAAATATAATTATTTAAATTTGATTTAGAATAATCAAATTATGGTTTCTTAAATAAATTTACACTTGAATTTATTATAAAAACATTTTATACTTAAATAGGGTATTTTTTTGAAAAACCGTTTTTCATCACATTTAACTAGATTAATTTAAAATTATATTCATCCACTTATATGTTTTGAATCTTGAAAAATGGATTTCATATTTGAAATTAGGGAGTCATGATTTTATAGAAAGTACCCCTTTATTTTTGGATATTATGAATAGTAACCTTAATAATTTTATTACCATGGTAAAGAGTAAATCGAGTTATTAAGGTTAAAAATAAAATGATAAGAACTAAAACAATGATCATGACACTTGATTTAATTTAATTAGATGAGTATATTATATCCATAAGCATCCAAAAGAAGAATATATGGCATTTTCTTGCCATTTGGACATGATTTTGACCATTATAATATTTAAGTGAATATAAATCCAAAAATGTCACTCTCTTGCATTTAATAACTATAATATTTTAAATATATTAATAAATAGAGAATATTTTCGTTTATAAATATTCAATTGAAATATAAATTATTATTTTTTATCATGGTAGTTTATTCTTAATTTTTAACAAATAAATAATTACTTTAAAAGACTATGTAATGCTGAGTCATTTATTATTCAATTAATAGATAATAAAAAAACTATATTATAAATATTAAAATTAATATATTTTTAAATAATTTTTGTGATATAAGAAATTTTTTGATACATATAAAATTTTAGGTATGTGTTAATCTTTAATATTTCCATTTTGGTTTTGTTTTTATGATTTTATTAAAGTCAATGTAAATGAATAGTCATAAAATTGACAATAATGTCATTTTATAATAAATAATAGTTTATTAAATGATTTAAAACTCCAAAAAATCCTACATTTTTCTAAGTGATTGGGAAAACATTTACAATATCAACCAAAGTTCATTTAAGAGACAATTTCCATTTTATAGTAACTATATTGACCTCTATAGAGTAAAAACTTTGTTTTCACCGTAATTGTCATAAAGAGGTTAAAGTGTGAAAACAAAAATATAAGGGTTAAAACCTTATCTAAATATGTCCTAATTTTATTTTATGAGGGTATTGTGACCCATAATCATATTATATTTTAATATTATCAATTTGGATCTATTTTAAAATGAAAATTAATTTATATTAATTTAATACTTTAAGAAATATCAAGAGTTCCACTCCCCCCTTATAAAATAGAACCTCTTCTTCTCATTTTTTTAACACTTAAAGAACCATTTTATTCAGATAATCCCTACCCAAATCCCTTACTAACACCCCTATACACTTTTTAGAGGCCTTAGTGTTGGTATAATACCAACCAAAGTGGTCTTATGGTGTATAGAAAATGAGTTAGTCCGAAGAGGGGGTATAGTTCTTAACTGAGCGTTCTTGTTTTTATTTCTTCTTCCACCTCCTTAAAATCTTCTTTAACCAAGATTATATATAAAGACACAATGTTTTATTAATAGAAATTTTTTTATTATAATTATGTCATATAATCACATGAAATGACAACATAATAAACTACTAAGTTCTCTATTACCTTTAAACATATGTTTGTCACTTCTGTGATTTGAATTTCAAAAATTTGGCATACACGGTTGCAATCAGTAAGTTATTTGGAGTCTAACATGACCAACTTAATTTTTGGTGAATACTAGCATACCCTTATGAATAGTAATTTTACCCTTATGAATACTAACATACCCTAATTAATATTAACCTTACCTATGATAGTATATAAATAAGATTCAAGTGGAAGTACGATATACCTATATCTGAGAATAAGAAAATAAATGTTTTAAAATTGATGTTTTTCGAGTAAATTATGATTTTAATTAAAAATATAATTAATCATATTTAGAAAATTGTTTTTAAAAAATGGATTTCATTTTTGGATTCTACACGTTGAAAAATGGTTATGGTGAATTTTTGGGAGTTTTCTGAAATACTTGAATTTTTTGTAAATAATGAAATTCAATAATTTACAAAATATGCTAAATAAATGAATTTCTGCATCATTCTTGATTCATTGATGATGTAAATGGACATTATTTCGAACTCACACACACTTATTACTATTCTCGTTCATGGAATCATCACTATTTCTTGTCTTGTTGAGAAATAATAAATTAATGAATATAGTATTGTGAAAACCCCTCTCCCCTCTACTATAAATACCACCCTTCACACCCTCATTTCCTCACACCTATCAAGCTTCTAGCCTTGTATAAACTCTGTACAAACATCTTACCTAGCCCCTCCCCCACTTCTAAGTGTTTTTGGTCTCATCAAAAGACCAATCCAAGGTGCCTTAATAAGGATTCAAGAGGTAATTCCTCTCTCTCTATCTCTCTCTCTTCCTTTAATTTCCTTTCAATTTCAAGTTATTTTCTTAAATATCCCCCACCTATCCTCATAAAAATGGGTTGGTAACTCTAGTATCATACATATACTAGAATTTTATGATACTAATGGGAGAATATATCACCCAACCCCCTTCTCCACTTCTTTTTATTTTAGAAAGGAAAACATTGTTTGTGAGGTGTTAATTTATCACCTTCAAGAATGAAATGTTTTCATTTCCCTTTACCACCTTCAGATCTGGTCATGAAAACATTTTTATGGTTTAAAAATATTATTTTATATTTATTATATCATATTGGATGTTCTATAACTAACTTATGTACATATTACTAAATGTTTAAACAAAACAAGTTCGTTGTGGTTGAAAAACCGCCCGAATTAACCCAAATGATCATCATTAAATTCTTAGATAATGATTCATCATCATGGTATATAAAAAAATTATTTATAATATCATTTCAAGTTCTGTAACATTATAAATAATGTATAATTACAATTCTGGATGTTTATCCACGTTTTAAATGAACTTCCATTCATGAATACAAGTGAACTGTTCAAGAAAACTATAAAAACAAACATTCCTGAACAATGAAATTGAACCAATTAGCCATTTAAAAAGGAAATGAATGAACTTAAAAAGTGTATAATAAATCAATTATATATAGAAAATTTTCTTTAATTATTAATTAATAAACCTAATTTGTTTATTCAGGCCACTAATAACAAAGGAAGAACACCTTCAGACATAAGGTAAGAGATCCTCTCCTTTTCACTTTTATTCAAGAATTTCCTATATGCTATTCCAATTTATGTGTAATAACTAATGATGGGGTATGATTTAGCACCTCCCCCATACTTCCCTCATGATTTATAAGTGATGATAAACCCCTTTCTCTCTCATTAATCCCTCTTAAGTACACGTGATATCATGCTGATAATCCGTAAGGAATTCTACCAGAATCTCCTTTATTCCTTCAGATTGACTTATCTTTATTTCTAACAAAATGAAGTTATATTATCTACTTATTTTCATATTATAAATTCTGTGTACATGTACAATATTCATTTATGAATACCCTTCCATCGTTCTCTTTTTGGTATATACATGTTCTTAAGTGATTCCCTCCTCAATACTTCCCGATAAGCAAACCTGTTTTAAGGAAACTTCTCGAATTCTCACCTAATTTTAATTGCACTATTTTTTTTGTTTTAAGACACCATTTTATTTATAAAATTATTCATTTTTATTATTAAAACCTTTTGGGTTCACTTCTGGTTTTGTATAAAGTATTGTTACTTTTTTTTAAAGGCTCTATAGTATTTTCCTTAAAACCTCTCAAAAATGTTTTAATGCTAAAATTTCTTAAATAATTTTCTTACATATTGTCACTTATATTTGACATAAATTCCCATGATACATGCATAATTTTACATATTAATTTACAGGTATATTTTAGTTCATTTCTTTCATGGACACTTTTATGATACACCCATTTGTTATACTGTAATGGTACCCAATACTTTCTATGGGTAACCCTTATGTTTATATATGATTGATTATGTATGATTCGTTATGTGGAAAACATATTCATGTAATGTTAAGAAGGGTGAACCTAGATAGCGCTCCAATTCATTGGGTAAAGTTGAGTCTCACGAGAGGTTATGTGCGACGGTCTTGGCGGTTAGCCTTGGACTGTGCTACTATGTGCAACGGTCTTAACGGTAAGCCTTGGCTTGTGCTACTATGGGAAACAATCTTGGAGGTTAGCATCGACTCATAATAAATTAATCTTTTATGTTTTTTCCACATTAATATTACTCCATGTTTATATTATTCCTTGTTTATATGTTATGATTCCATATATTAAATTCCTTTTTATATCATCATGTCATGCCTTTTATCCCATGTGCTAATGCTTTGGTTCTTATGGTTATTCCCTTACTGGGATTTTAGATCATCCCTTTATTCATGTTATCCCCAAGTTATCCTATGAATATGTATGAGCACAATGGAAGATATGATCTCATTATGGAGTTTAAATAAGAAATATGTTTTTATGTTTGATTTTGTACGTAGTCTTCCAAGAAACTAGAATTTACGATACTTGGCTTATACTCTGATGTATAATTATGAATAAAATCATATAAGGTTATATATAAAAGAATATATTTACTATAGTTGGTATCATAGGATGGTATAGTTATTTTTGGGTATTAGGAATAGAGAACCTTAGTGAGAACCTTAAGGATGATACTAAGTATAAGAGAACATCCATAAATTTTGGTAAGTAAAGAGTAATTGTTTTTTCAAGAAAATATATCCATGTATTGATACAAATAGGTAGAGGTGGATCATGAAAATATGTAACAAGTATTGAAAACTATGACAAGGAGTTTTGGGCCTGACCTGGGGTATCCTGGTACACGACAACGAGCCTTGCTGCACTCTTAGTTTGACATTCCCAGGGGATATGCTTTGGTAAATTCATGAGCTTAGTAAAAACCATTATTAAGGGAATAAAAAAATCCCATTAGAATATAAGTTAAAAATAGATTGAGGATAACCTATATTTGAACCTAAGGAATCACAAGTTAGGATATAATTATCCTTTACAATTTTATCCTTTTATGATAAAAAGTTTCATTTTTTATGTTCAATAACTTAGTATTTGATCCCTCTAATTATACGTTATTTTTGTTAGTTAATGTAAGGAAATATAAAACACGTTCCAAAAACCAATCTGATCCCCTCATCACAGAATAGTGGATTAACTCCATTGAAAATATATTCTCTATCCTGAAGTGCTCGGAAGAAGAGAAAGTCGTACTGGCAGTCTATCGTTTTGATGGGGAAGCTGATCAGTGGTGGACAATGATCAAGAATATAGAGCCCTAGGTGGAAATTGATTCTATGGATTGGTTGGAATTCAAGAGGATGTTTTTCAATAAATATTTTCCTCAAACAATCCGTATCAAGATAGAAAGAGAGTTCATTGGTCTCAAGTAGAAGGAAGATGAGTCCATCAAGGCGTATAAAGTAAACTTTACAAGGCTTGCAAGGTACACCTCTAACTTTGTCATAAACACCAAAATCAAGGTGGATAGCTTATTTAGCAGGATAAAAATGAGTCTATAGAAGGTGTTGGCAATCCGAGAATTTGATAGTTATGTAGATATTTTCTGTTGTGACCTCAAGGTTGAAATGAAGATTGGAGACTCTCAGTGGTCTCATGGGCCCGATGAAAAGAAGTGGAAAATGGAGAATGAGAGGGGTGGTTCAAAAAAAAATCCAATGATGGAAAGAAGCCTAAATATCCTACTTGTAAAAGTTGTGGGAAGAAACATCTTGGGAACTGTCTAAAGGGAACCAAGAATTGCTTAAAATGCAGAAGAATGAGGAATCTATCCAAGAACTAGAAAAGGGATATGAAGAATCCCGATAATGTTGAAGAACAATGGAAGGTTCAGATCAACACTCAGCTAGTAGTGTAGTGTTACAACTACAAGAAATACGGGCATTATGAAAACAATTTCCATAAGACAAGGGTTTTTAGAGGGAATCAACAACAACCTCCAAGGAAACAAGTAATGTCTTATGCTATCACTACTAGTGAGGTGGAGCTGCACAATGATGTGGTGACATGAATTCTAGCTATTCATTCATGAATAGTGAATGTACTATTTGATTTTGGTTCTATGAATTCTTTCATATCTTTCAATTTTAGTAGAAATATTCAAATACCACCTCAAAATTTGGAGGATAAGTTATCTATGATAATAACGAATGAGGAAATTATTGAATACATGGTTTATAACTCATCTCTAATTAATGTTTGTGGAATGAACCTCCTATAAAATATTTTCATACTTTTTTTAGTGGAGTTCAAAACTTTCTTAGGCATATATTGGCTATCTTTATACAAATCCAACATCAACTGTCGGGAAAGGGAGATCACTCTTTATATCCCGAAGCATCCTCCAATTCTTTACAAGTGTAAGGAGGAAGATTAATCTTCTTTAGAATTAATGTCTCTAGTGTGGATATTAATTCCTCACGAGCAAACATTTCTAGATCAAATGATTGAGAAAAAGGAGAGAATCATCCTTGAAGACATGCCCATCGTGAGGGATTACACTGATGTATTCCATGAATATTTTTCTGGTTTTCCTCTTGATCAAGAGGTTGAGTTCTCAATTGAAATTATTCCTGGATCTCTACCTATATCAAATACACCTTATAGAATAGCCATCATAGAGTTAGAAGAGCTGAAGAAGTAGCTGCATGAGAATCTGGAGAAGGGTTTTATATGCTAGAGTGCATCACCATGGGGTGCGCCAGTCCTCTTCGTCAATAAGAGGGATGGTTCAATGTGCATCTGCATTGATTATCATGAACTCAATAAAATCATGATAAAGAACATGTATCCCCTGTCATAGATAGATGACTTGTTCGATCATCTTCTTGGGTCCAGTTATTTCTCTAAGGTGGACCTTCGGTCATGATATCACCAATTAAAGGTGAGGAAGGAAAATATTCCCAAGACTACCTTTCGAATGAGGTATGGACACTATGAGTTCATAGTGATTCCCTTCAGACTCACTAATGCTCCATAAATTTTCATGGATTTAATGAATAGAGTCTTTAGAGATTACCTCGAAAAATTTGTGGTAGTCTTTATTGATGATATTCTGATATAATCCAAGAGAAAGGAGGAACATGAGGAGCATTTGAATACTATGTTAAAAATTTTGAGAAGGGAGAATCGGTAGGCAGAGTATAGTAAATGTGAGTTATGGATGAAGGAGGTATCATTTTTGGAGCATGTTATCACCAGCAAAGGGATATATGTGAACACTTCCAAGACAAAGGTGATTGAAGAGTGGGCCATGAAAACATATGTAATAGATATCCATAACTTTTTGGGTCTATATGGGTATTATTGACGATTTTTGAAGAAATTTTCATGATTGTCAAACCCAATGACCAAGATGACATTGAATGGAGTAAATTTTTTCTGGACTCAGGAATGTGAAGAATGTTTTAAGGAGTTGAAAAGGAGGCTTATCACTATGCTAGTACTCACACTCCCAACAAGTGGAGAACTATTTGTTGTGTAAAGTGATGCTTAAAAGAAGGTCTTAGGTTGTGTGCTGATGCAAAATGATAAAGTGATAGCCTACACCTTAAGGAAGCTAAAAATCCATGAGCAAAAATATCCCACGCATGATATGGAGTTGGCGACTGTGATCTTTGCGTTAAAAATATAGCGGCATTATCTCTATGAGAAGAAGTGTGAGATATATACTGACCATAAGAGTCTCAAATATATATTCACAAAAAAAGAGATTAATATGCACCAGTGAATATGGATATAACTCATCAAGGATTATGACTTATCAATCCACTACCATCTCGGTAAGGCAAAAAAGGTGGAAGATGCTGAAAGTAGAAAGGATCTTGCGACTTTATCAATGATGAGAATTGAAAAGGATCTGATCTTATTATATTTTCAGAGGATGTACATGATAATCATTAAGGTAGGAACATCATCAATACTTTCTCAAATGATCACTCAACCATCCCTCATAGAGAAAATAAAGTATGCTCAAAGAAAAGATGTGGAAATTCTAAAAAAGGTGTAAGCTATTAAAAATGGGAAATCCACTAAGTTCATGATTTATGAGGAAGGAGTTGTAAGATTTGGATCATGATTATATGTACCATCTGATCCATAGATAAAGAAGGAGCTTCTGAATGACGTACAAAGTGAAACCTTATTTATTCACCCAGGGATCACAAAGATGTATCAAGATCTCTGAGAGAACTTTTGGTGGGACAATATGAAGATGGAGATTACTTAATATACATCAAAGATCCTAGTATGTCAATAAGTGAAGGATAAAAGAAAAAAGTCTAAGTGGATGACGCATCCACTACCCATACCAACATGAATGTGGGAGAACATCACCATGGAATTTGTCACTATACTTACAAGGAAATCCAGAGGAAACAATTCTATATGGGTCATTGTGGATTGTCTTACAAAGACATCTCACTTTATCGCAATTCAAGAGGACTTCTCATTAGATCATATTTCATAGATATACATCAAATAAGTGGGAAGGCTTCAAGGAGTACCTCTATCTATTATATCTGATAGACATCTAAGATTCAACTCAATGTTTTGGAAAAGTCTCCAACATGCTCTAAGCACTGAACTGGAATTCAGTATGACCTATCATCCTCAAACTGATGGCCAATCTGATTGAACTATTCAGAAATTAGAAGATATGCTGAGAGTGTGTTCTATGGACTTCAAAGGAGGATGTGACCAACATTTTCTATTGGTCGAATTCTCCTACAACAATAGTTTCCACTCGAGCATCCGAATGGCACCATATGAAGCCCTTTATGGGAAAAGGTTCATAACACTAGCGTGTTGGGATAAAGTTGGTGAGCGTAAGCTGCTAGGACCTAAAATGGTTGAATAAATGGCGGAGAAGGTGAAAATCATTCAACAACACATCAAGAAATCCCAAAGTCTACAAAAGTGTTATGTAGAAAAACGTCGACGAGACCTTGAGTTCAAAGTTGGAGACATGATATTTCTATGCATATCTCTATGGAAAAAGTTCATGAGTGTTGGAAAGAAAGGGAAGTTAAGTCCCATGTACATTATCCCCTTATAGATTCTTGATCGTATCAGGGATGTGACCTATCAACTGACACTTCCACCTAACATAGCCAAAGTACATGATTTATTCCATGTATCCCTCTTAAAGAAGTACATACCAGATCCTTCACATGTACTCTCTTCAGAGGTGGCATAGTTAGAGGATGATCTTTCTTACGAGGAGCAGCCAACAAAGATCTTGGATTATAGAGATAAAGTTCTACGTGACAAGACTACTAACATAGTAAAAGTAATATAACAGAACCATAAGTATTAAGAGGCAAAATGGGAACTATAGGAGGGAATGAAGGTAAAATACCCACACCTATTTATTTCTTATAATGCAAAACTAAATTTTGAGGGAGAAATTTCATAAGGGGGAATAATGTAACGACCCAATGTTTTATCAATAGAAATTGTTTTCTTATAATTATGTCATTTAATCACATTAAATCATAACACAATGAACTACTAATTGTTATGTGACTTTTAAACATAAGTTTATCCCTTTTGTGATTTGAATTTCAAAAATCTAACATACATAGTTTTGATCAGTATGTTATTTGGAGTCTAATGTGACCAAATTAATTTTTGATAAATGGTAACATACCCTTATGAATAGTAATGTTACCCTTATGAATAGTAACATAACCTAATTAATAGTAACATTACCTATGATATTATATAAATAATATCCAAGTGGAAGTACGATATACATATATATAGGAATAAGAAAATAAATGTTTTTATATTGATGTTTTTCAAGTAAATTAAGATTTTAATTAAAAATTAAATTAATCATATTTAGAAAATTATTTTTGAAAAATGGATTTCATTTTTGTATTCTACATGTCAAAAAATGGTTATGGTGAATTTTTGGGAGTTTTCTAAAATACTTGATTTTTTGGTGAATAGTGAAATTCAATAATTTGCTAAATATGCTAAATAAATGAATTTATGCATCATGGTTGAGTCATGGATGATGTAAATGGCCATTTTTTCTAACTCGCATGCACTTATTACTATTCTTGGTCATGTAATAATCACTATTTCTTGTCTTTTGGAGAAATGATAAATTAATGAATATAATATTATGAAAACCCCTCTCCCCTCTACTATAAATACCACCCTTCACGCCCTCATTTACTCACACCTCTAGAGCTTAAAGATTTTTATAAACTCTTCCCATTCATTTTACCTAGACCCTCCCCCATTTCTAATAGTTTTTGGTCTCATAAAAAGACCAATCCAAGGTGCCTTAAGGAGGATTCAAGAGGTAATTCCTCTCTCTCTCTCTCTCTCTTCCTTTAATTTCCTTTTAATTTCAAGTTCTTTTCTTAAATAACTCCCTACCTATCCTCATACACATGGTATGGTAATTCTATTATCTTAAATACAATGAAATTTTATGATACTAATGGGATAATAAATAATCCAACCCCTTCTTCACTTGTTTTTATTTTAGAATGGAAAACGTTGTTCGTGAGGTATTAATTTATCACATTCAAGACTGTCATGTTTTCATTTTCCTTTACCGCCTTCATATATGTTCATTGAACTATTTTTACGGTTGAACCATATTATTTTATATTTATTATATCCTATTTAATTTTCTGGAACTAACTTATGTACATATTACTAAATGATTAAACAAAACACGTTCGTTGTGGTTGAAAAACCGCCCGAATTAACCCAAACAATCATCATTAAATTCCTAGATAATGATTCATTCTCATGGTATATAAAAAAGTATTTATAAGATCATTTAACGTTCTCTAACATCATAAATAACATATAATTACAATTATGGATGTTTATCCATGTTTTAAATGAACTTCGATTCATGAATACAAGCGAATCGTTCAAGAAAACTATAAAAACAAACGTTCCCAAACAATGAAATTGAACCACTTAACCCATTAAAAAGGACATGAATGAAATTAAAAACGGTATAATAAATAAATTAAATATAGAATAGGTTATTTAATTATTAATTAATAAACCTAATTTTTTTTCATGTCACTAATAACAAGGGAATAAGACCTTCAGACATAAGGTAAGAGATCCTCTCCATTTTACTTTTATTCAAGAATTTCCTCTCTACTATGCCATTTTTTGTGTAATACCTAATGATGGGGTATGGTTTCAAACCACCAAAATACTTCCCTCATTATTTATAAGTGATGATAAACCCCTTTATCTCTCATTAATCCCTCTTAAGTACATCTGATATCATGTCGATAATCTGTAAGGAATTCTACCCGAATCTCCTCTATTTCTTCGGGTTGCCTTATCTTTCTTTCTACAAAAATGAAGATTTATTATATAATTATGTGTATTTTATAAATTCTATGTAAATGTAAAAATTTATTTATCAATACCATTTCATCATTATTTTTTGGGATATACATGTTTTTAAGTGATTCCCTCCTAAATACTTCCCAATAAGCAAACTTGTTTTAAGGGAACTTCTCGAATTATTACCCAATCTCAAGTGAAATCAATATTATATTTTAATCCACAATTGTATTTATAAAATCATACATTTTTATTATTAAAACCTTTTGGTTTCAATTCTGGTTTTGTATAAATTATTTTTTCCTTTTATATTTTAAAGGCACTATAGTATTTTCCTTAAAACCTCTCAAAAATGTTTCAATGCTACAATTTCTTAAATACATTTATTACATTTTTTCATTTTTAATTTAACTCACTTACCATGATTCTTGAATATTTTAACTTATTAATGTCTATTTATATTTTAGATCCTTTATTTCATGGACAGTTTTATGATACACCCATTTTTTATGCTTTATGTCATGATTATGGTACCCAATCCTTTCCATGGGTAACCCTTATATTTATATATGAATGATTATGTATGATTAATTATGTGGAAAACATATTCATGGAGAGTTAATATGGATTCACCCAGATAGGGATCCAATTCATTGGGTAAAGTTGAGTCTCAGGAGATGTTATGTGCAATAGCCTTGGTGGTTAGCCTTGGCTTGTCTACTATGTGCAACGGTCTTGGTAGTTATCCTTGAATTGTGCTACTATGGGAAATGGTCTTGGAAGTTAGCCTTGACTCATACTAAATTCATGTATTATGTTTCTTCTACATTACTATGACTCCATTTTTATATTATTCCTTGATTATATGTTATGATTCCATATGTTAAATACCTTTTTATATCATCATGTAATTCCTTCTATCCCATGTTCTAATGCTTTGGTTCTTATGGTTATTCCCTTACTGGGCTTTTAGCTCATCCCTTTGTTCATCTTATCCCCAGGTTATCCTATGAAGATGTATTATCACAATGAAAGATAGGATCTATGATTATCAACTAAATGAAGCTAATATTCATTGTTAATATACATAATATTCATGTTATTTATTATTCATAAACACCATTTTAGTGCATTTTACACTTTGAACATATTTTCACATTATGATTGTAATACCTTCTTAAAATGCACTTTTATGTGGTACATTTTTTAACATAATTTAATGTACCCAATGATTAATATAATTTTAAGGAATATAATTATAAATATTTTAATTTTATATTCTTTTGAACTAGATATTCACTTCAAGGATCAATTAAAGATTCATAAAAAATAATGGATATATTTGGCAATGAAAGGAAGCAATTCTAGAGAAGGCATATTGGACACCAGCCCACTGATGAGAATGTTGGCCCCAACATAAAATCCAAATGAATCCTAAATTTGGTGTGATGATATAAGAAATTTATATGAACAAATCACCCTTCATGATCCAATGCTAATATGGCCTCCATGGTGTCCATTTAGGCGGCCCAAGTTAGAGATAAAATTCTGAGCCAGATTCTGCGGCCCAGAACAACATCCCACTAATATGATCATATCTCGGAATCCACAAATCCAAATGGGCCCCAATTTTACATAAGGTTAGAAGACATCTGAAGCGCCATTTTATTATTCTATGGTCCACTCTGATTCGGCCATCTAGAAGGCCTTACAAGCACATCTGTTCGGTGAAGGAAAGCTGGCTGCCACCTCAGGTCAAGGGTGGAAAAATCAACACTCCCTTACTTTCCACCCACCTATGGCCTACCACAATTAATTGATGAGACTTGTAATATTGGAGGCTAGACCCAAGGGTTCAAAAATTCTTATTTGAGGAAGTGTTTTTGGATGATTTAAGGATATTTGGTTCTTTGTTCAATTGTAATGTTATGCTGCAATTTTATTGTCTCAAATTTGTCTCTCACATGTAAGTTGTTCAATTAAATTTAGTTTCATAATAAAAGTTCTTCTTATACTCTTATTATGTTGTTCTACATATCAATTTGATACCGTTGGATCAAGGTGTGAATTTATTCACACCAAACCTTGTGAAATTATTCACAAAACGGTGGAGTGATCATTTTATTTTTGTGGTTTTCTTTACTTCTCCATTTCCTCCCTCATGAGTCTACTTTCCGCTTCCATTGAAACCATGGGATCAATGGAGGGCTAACCCAATTATGGGTTGATCCAAGGGAGTATTAAGGGGATGGATTGGATGTTAATTATCACCCCATTAATGTATAATCACTTATTTAATTGAGATTTTTATTTGATGATTTTTAAACTCCATCATCCTTGTTGAATTTAAGGCCACACACTTCAAGTGCTAATACGAACCTTTACCTTGAAGTGATCAAAACATTGATCCTTCAAGTGTATAAGTTATTAGTATTAAATGGTGTAGGCATTAAACTAGTATGTGATGATGTTTTTTTTATCTCCTTAAATGAACTCATTTCAAATATAAGAAATTGAAATCATTGAAAAGGAAATACGTCCAATCCACCCCGAGCAATAACCTAGGATCAACTCATTATTTTAAATTTAATTAACTTAATTATCTTAGATTTACTTTAAACCCATATAAAATCAACCCAAGTTTGCCACTTCATAGCCAAAAATAGTCCATATAATGTACGTGTCTATACGTTACTTCTTAGGTCTCTGAGGATTCGACAGCCCAACCTAAACTACAAGGACCGTCCTACCTTCTTCTCTTGGGTAAATTTGAGCGATAATCAAATTTTGGCACCGTTTATGGGGACCTAAGTAAGTTATCTTAGACACTATCATCATTTTTTTCATCCCTCTTCTCTTTTTCACCCCCTCACTCATATGGAAATCAGTTTTGAACAAGTCCAAACATTGGAAACCTATCCCTACTTTGATCACCCAACCCCATGTGTGATGTACAATGACCATCCTAATTTCTACTTGTGGGATAATCAACAACATCATGAACCAAAATGTTTTTACTCCTATTATCCACAAAACATTCCAACATATAATGAGTTTCAATCCCCACAAATCCAATTTGAACACCCTCCTGTGCAATTCCAACAACTTAATTATCCACCTAGAATAGGATTTTTGGATCAACCCACTATCCATCCCAATCCACATCCATTACTTGAAAAACTATGTCAAGAAATGGAGATAATGAATTTTGAAGTTTCATCATTGAGTTTATAACTTCAAATCATTAAAACTTGTGAGGAACCCATCCCTACACAAACTGTCCCTTCCATAACCTTATGTGAAGTGTCTAGTTTCCCACAAACCTCTTATAAATTTATTGAAGAACCAACCTTTGGAATTGGGATAGATGAAAAGGACCAAGTAATTGCAGAAGGGTCTTTAAATCAAGAGGAAATTGACTTTTTGGATTCCAAAGAGGAGAATTTAACATTATGGATTGAGTCACCTAAGTATAACTCCATTGATAAATTTTTAAAAACACCAACAATTGAACCATTGAGAGAAATCACAAACATTGAGCCTATAACCATTCTTAAAATTGATCTTTCCAATTTTGTGGTTGAATCTTCTATTCAAAAGGAACCAATTCTGTTGAGAAATATTGAAAATGAAATTGAGTTTGATTCAAAGTCCCAACCTATGTCTAAAAGTGTTAGCCTACCTAAACATGAACAAAAGGACCTTCCATCCACCCTTAAGTTTCCATTCATTGGGGATAGCCAAAAACTTCCAGTTGTCACCATTTCTTATCTTGAAACCAATAAAGAGGTAATGATTCTTAATTTCTTAGAAAATACTATAAAAGAAATTGAAGCCATCATTTATGATATTCCTTGGATTTACCTACTCATTTTAGAATAGAGGTTTGTGCATGAAACAAATTCTAAACATAGAATCAATATCAACCTAGTAGAATTGGTGAAACATGTGGTCCTTAAAATGTTGAAACTTTATATTGGGTAAGTTATGAGGTTCAAGTCGAGCTAACGACATTACACAAAAGCGCTGAACGAGAGGCAACCCATGGTTTTCATCTTTGCAAATAATTTTTTTTCCTTCAAATAGGATTAATTAATCATTTTGATATTTAAAAATAAAAAAATAGATTGTTGATCTGTTCTTCTGTTATGAGTATGGATGGGTATGAAAGGGGAGCACCATATTCATCCGTGTCACATGGTGTGATCCTTGAGTAATACCTTACCCATAAATGTAAAATAGAAGACAATGTATCATTGGTTTATTTTATTTTTATTTTTATGTGTTTGTAGGTTAAAATAAAAAAATATATAATAATAAAAAAAGGGGGACACGTCGTGGGTCGTGGGTCAAACCCCGTCACAACCGGCGAAGCCATGAGGATTCGAACTCGGGACTGAAGGGAGACAGGGGCACGCGCTTACCACTGACCTATGGATTTTTGTGTTTCCTTATTCTATAATTTATATATATATACTTATATTTTACTTTCCGTATTATATAAATATAAATATTGTTTTGTTTTATTTTGTTTGTTTTGATTTTCCTTTTTTACTAGGGAACTCTGTAAGTGACATGGATATCAAAGGATTAAAAGGAAGCAACAAGAATTTAAACTTCAACCACCAGGTGAATTCATTCCATGATCCTCATTTTCAATTTCCTTTTTGAACATTAATTCTCTACCTCTAACCCCTTCTAAATTTTCTTTTCTTTAAACACTGGGGACAATGTTATTTTAAGTTGGGGGGAGATAAAATAAAAAAATGCTTTTGTGTAAAAAAAAATGAATGATTTGAAAAAAATGTGTAAATGGAAGGAAAAATTCCTTTAACAATGAACATGGTAATACACATTGCACACTTTGAAACTGAATATCAAATAATTTAGCATACCATGATTCTTATTTTAATCTTTGCATAATTTCATGAGCATAGATTTTGGAAAGTGTGGCTGTCCAATGTGATATTTCATCGTTTATATTTTCATCCAAATAAAAAAAATCACAATGCACGTCCTTTGGATAATGGGGTATTAGTTTAAGTTCATGGGGTCCCCTAAATAAATAGCATAGGTTTGGTGATCATTTTAGTTTAATATGAGTATTCAAAAAAAAAAAATTAAAAAAAATCGCGCGTAGGGCAATGAAATGACCTAATGCGTGGCTTTCGACACTGGGGATCATGGCTCTATAGTTGTCTGGACCAGAGTTAGTAATTTTATATCTATTTTTGGTAATTTTAATTTGTTTTTGACTGAGTTAACTCGAGATGATTCCCGAGTATGTGGGCTTCACTTGCTGCCCTAAGGTCTTTGAGCCTGGGAGTCATCGGCAAAGTCTTGCTACAGGTTTTGACTCTTTTGAGTGCAACTTCAATTACCATGGCAAAATTGCAAAAAAAAAAAACGAAAAAAACAAAAAAAAACAATACAATAAAAAAATGAATACTCATCTTAATATTGAAATGTGATTCCACCAAGCGCTTCCATCATTCCCCCCTTGAATAAAAATGAACCCCCATGTCTATTGTGATGCACAACACATCCTCATACTTAATTGATATTGGATGAAATATGGAAATGAATTTGAACAAAGGAATGGGATTTGGATTGGGATCTGCTTATGAAACTATCTTGTATTAAAATATTTTTATGGGTTTCATGATTATTAGGTATAAGGGTTTCTGGTGATCATTGTGAATTAAAATGTTTTTGGAAAAGGGAATTCAAATTTCATATTGACGAGATATATTTTGCTCGGGACTAGAAAAACTCAAGATGGGGGTGTGATTAGCCACTAAATGAGGATACTATTCATTGTTAATATACATAATATTCATGTTCTTTATTATTCATAAACACCATTTTAGTTCATTTTACACTTTGAACATCATTTCACATTATGATTGTAATACCTTATTAAAATGCACTATTATGTGGTACATTTTTGAACATCATTTGAAGTACCCAATGGTTCATATAATTTTAAGGAATCTAATTATAAATATTTTAATTTTATATTCTTTTTAATTGGATATTCACTTCAAGGATCAATGAAAGATTCATAAAGGATGATAGAGATATTTGGCAATGAAAGGAAGCAATTCTTGAGAAGGCAGATTGGGCACCAGCCCACTGATGAGAATGTGGGGCCCAACATAAAGCCCAATGATTCCCAAATTTTGTGGAATTATAGAAGACATGTATAGGAACAAATAACTCTTCATGATCCAATGCAAATTCGGCCTCCATGGTATCTATTTAGTCGGCCCAAGTTAGAGATAAAATTCTGGGCCAGATTCTGCGGCCCAGAAAACATCCCACTAATATAATCATATCTCGGAATCCAAAACTCCAAATAGGCCCAAATATTAAATACGGTTATAATACATCAGTAGGTAAATTTTCTTATTCTATGGACCACTATGATTCGGCAATCTAGAAGGTCTTCCAAGTGCGTCTGTTAGGTGAAGGAAAGATGGCTGCCACCTTGGGTCAAGGGTGGAAAAATCAACTCTCCCTTACCTTCCACCCACCTATGGCCTACCACAATTAATTTAGGAGACTTGGACTGTTGGAGGATCGACCCAAGGGCTCAAAAATGACTATTTAAGGTAGTGTTTTTGGAGGATTGAAGTATCTTTGGTGCTTTTTTCAATTGTAATGTTATGCTGCAATTTTGTTGTCTCAAATTTGTCTTTCACATGTAAGTTGTTCAATTCACTTTATTTTCTTAGTAAAAGTTATTCTTCTAATCTTATTCTATTTTTCTTCATATCACTTTTATACCGTAGGATCAAGGTGTGAATTTATTCACACCAAACCTTGTGAAATTATTCACACAACAGTGGAGTGATCATTTTATTTTTGTTGTTTTCTTTACTTCTCCATTTCCTCCCTCATGAGTCTACTTTCCGCTTCCATTGAAACCATGGGATCAATGGAGGGATAAACCACTTATGGGTTGATCCAAGGGAGTAGAAAGGGGCTGGATTGGATGTTATTTATCACCCCATTAATGTATAATCACTTCTTTAATTGAGATTTTTATTTGATGATTTTTAAACTCCATCATCCTTGATGAATTTAAGGCCACACACTTCAAGTGCTAACAAAAACCTTTACCTTGAAGTGATCAAAACATTGATCCTTCAAGTGTATAGGTTATTAGTATTAAAGGGTGTAGGCATTAAACTAGTAAGTGATGATGTTGTTTTATCTCCTTAAATGAACCCATCTCAAATATAAGAAATTGAAATCATTGAAAAGGAAATACGTCCAATCCACCCCGAGGAATAACCTAGGATAAACTAATTATTTTAAATTAAATTCACTTAAGTCTATTAGAGTTCCATTAAACCCATCTAAAATCAACCCAAGTTGTCCACTTCATAGCCAAAAACAGTCCATAGAATGTACGTGTCTATAGGTTACTTCTTAGGTCTCTGAGGATTCGACACCCCATGCTAAACTACAAGGACCATCATACCTTCTTCTCTTGGGTAAATTTGAGCGAGAATAAATATAGTTATGGGGTTTACATGAAAAGATGTTTTTATGTTTGATTATGTACCTAGTATTCCAAGATGCTAGACATTACAATCCTTGGCTTGTACTCTGATGTATAATTATGCTTAAAGTCATGTAATGTTATATATAAAAGGATAGGGTCAATATATTATATAATAATATAATTATATCCCATATAATGATATTTTATTATGTTAATGTTATAACCTATATCCATCTCAGATCTCCATCAGATGGGAAAAGAATCCATCATTCGTATATACGGCGGACTACCACATCGCAGACTGATGTAATTTATTTTCCATCACCACCTCTCACGAATGGTTATTATGATGGATTTAAGGTATATATATATATATATATATATAATATTAATTACATATTTATCATTATTTAAAGATAATATAACATCTATTTTATTACCATTTTAGTCACTAAACAATGATACTGTCATTTGTGCATGCGCGTGGACTACCACCTCCACGAAGCAATGTGATTTGTTTTTCATCACAACATCTCATGCATTATATATACAAGTAAATTTCAAGAAATAATATGGTATTAATGATATTATTAAAATTATATAAATATAAAATAATACTTACATTCTTTCCATAATTATCACTGAAAAATAGAAATGTTACTCATACACACGTATAACCTACCATCTCCACTATTGTAACTTAGTTCATTTTTCATAAACATCATAAATGGTTGGTTTTTTAAATATAATAGATATAAAAATGATAATTATTTCATGATAATTATTTTATATATTATGAAATAATGAACTCTTGGACCATAGTCAACCTACCGAAGTCATTTTGGATATATGAGCCGAATATCATCAAAACATCCGGCGTGAACATAAATGATTAAGCCATTGTATATAATATAGTAATAAGTGAAATAAAAGGAATAGTAAAAATGAAAAATGTTATTAAAAAAGTAAATAATTAACATAATTTAATTATTTTGGAATATAAGTAACACACGTGACAATCCGGGCACAAGGTAAAAGACACATTAACTTAAAAACTCATTTCAAATGTTTTAATGATTTATTATTTTTAAATATTTCTCTTTCATTTTTGTGTTCTTAAAAATGTTTCAATAAAATTATTATTTATTCTTCAATGGATGATAAAGTCTAATTTTTTCCATATTTTACTTTCTATACAATTTTTTTAAAAATCCATCTTTTTAAGGTTTTACATAAGGGACATTCTTTAAAAAATTCAATTTTAATGTTTCTTTTTCTACTCTTTTTCATCAATGTCTATATTTTTTAAAATTATTTTATGGATGTATTTATATTGATATAAAATAATTTTAATAAACATTTTATATCTATTTTTACTTTCTTTCAAAGGATTTTAGAAGGAATCTTTTTATGTTTTTTATATGAAATGTTTTGACAAAACTCAAACGAAATGTTCTATTTTAAAGTATATTTCATGAAAGAATTTTATCATTACCCCAAACATTATTTAAAATTTGGATTCCATTACCATGTTTCGTTATTTATTCAATGAAAAACCATTTTTCATTTTTTCTACATATTTGGGTATTGAAAATGGGGTTTTAAAAGAAATTAGTATTTTGATATCAGAAAGTGGTTTGCGTACAGGTTTGAAAGAACTTTTCAAAGGATTTATGATAAAAAGTAGCAGAATAAAATAATTAGATCATGATACAGGTCTTGAGAATTATATATAAGAAACGATTGATCTTGATACCTATTATACAAATGGTTTAGCCCAATTATTTTTCATTAGAAGTGGGTGTTCATGATAAAGTTTATATGATAGGTTTAGCCACATTATAGCTCATGAGAAATAGATGAGCTCGATATATCTTATTTGAAGGGTGAGCCACATTAACTCTCTAATTAATTGGTTAATGTTCCTTGTTTTAGTGAAAATATGGAGGAAGTTATGGGAGTGTTTCTCCTATGGATTTAACTAGGCTCTAGTAATTTTTGAAATGATTTTAAAACAGGTTATAAATATGATGCTCAAAGTTTTGAAAAATGGGTTATTATTTACTTTATATGGGGTAGAAAGGTTTTTAATTGAGGATAATTTTTTTTCATGTGGAAATAATTAGTTTCATTCACTCAAATAACATCGAGATAAAGGTTAAAATTTCATGATGTCTTATTTTCTTCATTGGACTAACATATTTCTTGTCTTTTTTATGTCCCTTAATAAGTTTTTTGTGATCATACCATGTTTTAAAATATTTTTCACAGGTTTTAAGGATGAGTAAGAAAAAATAATAGGTAAATTTGAAAATTTTAAGATTTATCATGAAAAGAAAACATGATTATTTTAAAAGTTTTATATTATGGGAAAAATCGATACTGAAAATAAGTGCCTACTTTTTAAAATATGGTTTTTCTATATAAGAGTTATGATCTAATTATCTAAAACTCTAAACCTAAAATGATTTTAAAAATTAATGAAATATATTTCTTAACTAAAAACATATTATTATATAATTTATATGGTTGGGTCCTTATAGAACCTATCTTTGAAAAGTTTTACCATATTATTACTACACCACCTAGACAAAATATGACTAGAACTCTCTCATAGTCTCCTACCTCATGCATTATATTTCAATAGGGAATTTGAATCAAAATTTAAAATTCTCTAAAATCACTTCTAATAGATCTTATAAATATTTCCCATTTCATCATAATAATTACACTCCATTGGTTCAATGGGATATGATGTCTTATAATAGTCTCTTCAACCACACTGATAACACACCAATGAAACATTTCCTTTAGATGAAGGGGAAGAAATTTTTTCCCCTACCATCTTGAATGATCAATGTCCCCATGATATTTTTTTCCCTTGATATTTTTTGTTTCTTTATGTTTTAGATCCCATTTAATATCTCATGTATTCTATAAGATTTTTCGCTTCCAAATAATCCTTATTTACCACATCCATGACATAAGGTATGTAAATGAGATGAACTTTTAATCATATCTCTATCTTTATCCCAAAATTATATTGTTGAACCTTATAAGTCTCAATAACTCTAATGGATAGAGAAAATCATATATAATTTATAATTTTAGAGGAATAATCAATACCATACATATTTCCTTACTTCATCTCAATTAAACCATAACCTCCATCCATGCTCAACATCTATAGATATAAATTCTCAAAAAATATCTCAAAGTATTCTTCCCATTACAACCTATCTATCCACTATTTTTGGAGAACTATATCACACTGGTGTAGAGATGGTAACTCAAGCATTGAGATGAAATCATTAACTTTATTCCCCTCAAGTGCATCAATTTTTTCACACATTCTATCTATCTTATCTAACCACTCATTATATTTATGATTTCTAGAATCCACTCTAACGATAGGTGGATGTTTCAATCTGAAATATTAAACCACATTAGACATTTCTGAAACAACCTAAGTTTGTCTCTCTATTATATTTAGAATCACTTTAAGAATACTTTCAATAATCTTCTATTATTATGGAGTATAAGTCTCACCTACCAAAGGAACATGTTTAGATTCCCCATATATTTTTCCCTCACCAAAAAAATTCTCTTTAATCTCTTCATAATTAGGCTCTTAAACTCACTTCTTAAGTTTCATAGCTCTAACAAAATTAACACAACTTATAAAAATAAAAATAAAAATAAAAATTTTCAATAAACAAAATCAAACTTATTGCATAACATACTGCACATAATCAAGAATTATTAATTCAAATCAAACTAATCCTAATGATTTTTTTAGTTTACTTAATAATTTTTAGAAAACCAATCCATTATTAATAACTTATTTAGGAAAAAGCCGATTATTATTATTATTATTAGTATTTAACTAAAATTATTGGAAATAATCAATCACAAACACATTCACACATAATCGAGTGCACATCCTATCACAAAATCTCCTTATCTACCAAATTTGTTCATGAATACATCCCCACTCAATCTAAAATAAGTATGCATCATATACGAAAATCACATCTATATGCTATGCAAACACAACCCCATATACCTTAGGTAATATAGACTTATACTAGTGTTTTTAACCAGGTAAACTCAAACGAATATTGTAAAATGTTTTGACACCTAATACCCAATCCAATAACTCCAAAAACCATGATCTTTTGAAGGAAACCAATCTAACATAATTTTATAACATCTCACCTTGAAAAAACCATGTTATTTTAGAAAATTTTCATATAGACTCATGTGTTCTCTCATACCACCAAAGGAATATGTTTAGTTATAATGGTTTTGACATATCTTTTAGGGAGTGTTTGACCCTCCAATGGTTCATTACATAAAAATAATAAAATAAATTTTATAATAACATTATGTTGGTTAAACCAACAATGAAATCCTCAATATATCAGGAAAAAATTTCATAAACTCCTACATGATTCATAAAACCAAATAAGACTTTAATTTATAACCCATATATCCATGTATGAAAATTACAACTGAATGAGAAATAATACAATGTGTGGATATCCATTAGACATGAATCAAGTTGAAAATGAAAAAAGAACTAAAGTCTCCTAATATCATCTCCCATCTATTGATGCCTCACCGAATTAAATACAACATCATGAATGTAATATTTATGGAAAAAAGGTTTTTATGTACATTATGTTTGAATAAATCCTAAGTACAACCCTCTATAAACCAAGGAATCCCAAGGAATTTGGAATTATTTTATTTAAGTAGTTTGAATCATTTAAATGATATAAAAATAAAATTTTTATCACGAAAATAATGTATTATTTTTTTAAAAAACACTTATATAACCTCATATATTCATTAGTCAACGTAAATATAACCATTTATATCAAATGGAAATAAAAATATCCACATAGATGGTTTTTTCCCCATATACTGATCACATGGAATGAATTACAATCCCTAGACTAACTCAAGTCTTAGCAAGACTCATGACTCCCATTTCAATTTTTCTAATTTTTATCTGATTCTAAGGATCCATGTATGTGAAAATATTATTGAATTTTTGCACATAAATTATGTCATAGTAAAAAAAATCAAAACACATCATTTTTTTTCAAACAAATATTTCACAATTTTATCCCCCATGATCCAAAAATTAATAACTCTATCATTTTTCAAAAATTATTGAAAATACCTATAATTTCATTTATATTTTTAAACATTAAAATATTTTTTCCACACATGAATAATTCACACTAAAATCCATATTTATAGCATGTAGAATAATATCACATTGAGTAAAAAATTTAATAATAATTTCTTGTATTATTTCTACTTTTCAACATCATAAATCAACTTCCCAAAAATGAACCCATATTTAAATTAAAACAATTCCATAATAAACATAATTAAAAATTTTAACTACTTAATTGGTGTATTTATCCACATTATTATTTTATTTTATCATGTAATTATAGTCATTAAATTTTAAAAATTCATGATATGACACTGATAACATCATTAAAATTATCTCAATAAGGAATGATAATTCATATATTGAGTACATGGATTTATAAAGTAGTTAAACACAACAATTTTATGTAAAAAGATATATTTTAATACTTATGTTAATTTTTTTTATAAAATTAAATAATATATCAAATTCATAGTTTATTTAAGTATATACCTAATTGATTCATTGTATTACATATAAAATTATATTATTAAACCATTTAACCACTTAATATATATATATATATATATAACATAAAAAAATCATTGAAAACCAATATTCATCATTAGAAGTAATTTATCACTTAATTTTATTCCCTTGAATTATTAAATCGAATTAAAATTACCAAATTTATATAAATTCATTCAATTAATAAAAAAAGAGTGAATGATGTCACCAAACTCAAAATACGAATACAATCTACACAAGAAGGGAATTTTTTATTCTTACCAAAAGATAAGAAATCAGTAAAATCCATATTCTAGAAGCATAAAATAGGAAATATAATATTATAGTGATATAATCTTATAACCCTCTAATAAAACGATAGTTTCATTTTACCTATTTTGGGTTGAATTTAACGATATCAAAATATCTTGATTGTAACTTGAATTTGGGCTAAAATAACCATATGTTGTTAGTAGATGAAAGGAATAGTTTAATGTTAGAGAAATATATATGAGTGACCCCTAGAATAAAATAATGCTGTGATTTAATATAATTTAAATGATGGAAAAAATATAAAAATTCCCTCACGAAATGTACTTAATAGCTAAACAAGATCCCCTTATATATCCACCAGGTACTCTATTCTATCTTAGGCCCCATCACCCCCACAACTTACCCAGTATCATTATTTAGGTACTTTGTAGAACTTTTTAAAGAGGTAAAAACAAGTTATATTCAAAATATAGACAAATACATGATAATTTAAAATCAAAACATACCTTTGGAGAATATATGTTTAAAGAACATTATTTGAAAAAATATTTGGAAAATATAAGAGTGCAAATAAAAATCATTATGTGGCATGAAATGAATTGGTATATCGTAGTCTAAGCAGGAGTACTAGATATTATATCTTGAGTTTCTATCAGAGGTTCTAGGATGAAAACATTTATCCTTTACTATCTATGGTTTGAATAACTGATTCTCAAAGAAAACTAGAAATATAAACTACTATGTATTTCATGTTGGGATTTAATTATCTATTTGGCTGGGTCTCTATATTAAACAATGTATGTATAAAAAAACCATGATTGGATATGATTTTTCTAAAAAAAATTAAATGGGTTTTTTTAGATGGGTATTGATAATTTTATTAATCGACGCTTTTAGTAAAAACCTATATGTAGTGCTGTTGAATTGTTGTCATGGAATATGATAGTTTTGAATCAAAAAAGAATGAGATGATAAAATTTCATGAAAGTGGGGTAATTGAGGTCATGGTTCTTGGTGCCAAACAACTAACTATAAAATGGTGATATATTTATTATACCTACACAATGTTTTTCATGATATCAATAGAAATTATAGATGTAGATATTTTTTAAATATGGACATGTGGGAGTTTTCATAACAATTTTTTAATTTCCATGTTAAGCGTTTTCTAAGAATAATAATGATGTGAAAAATCATATAAAGAGGTTTTTGATTTTTGAGGAAGTTATTTAATTAAAATAATGATTTTATAGGAATAATGATGATATATAGATATTGATATATAGAAAATAATGGGAGATATTTCATATCTATAAATTTTGGGAGAACTTTTGTAAAGAATAATAACATACATTAAAATTAAAATCTATTTAAAAAGTAGAATTTTGAGAGGGAAAAACATTGGTTGGGATTATTTATTATCGTTTAATATAATAACATTAAGTTACCATCAAGTCATATTTTTTATAATGTATTTTATAGTAGTGACTGGAGAGATCATGGTATTAGAGACCCTTGGATCCCATAGCAAGTTGGTCCTAAATATTATAATCATAAAAATGATTTAGTGATTTCCTATTACATTGAAATAAAACTAGTGAATTATATATGGATATAACCCTTAATTTTAAACTAAGAAATATTATATTTGTGATGTAGCAACCTGATATTTTTAAATTAACTCTATATTTGAAAGCATATATGTCATGGAACTTCAAGCTTGAATGAAATATGATATATTAATATTTAATTGTTGCAGTTATAATAACACCCTTAAATTGGAGGATATGAATAGTATTAACTACATTTTTAAATATATATAATGGTTCTACTCAATCTCAATGTATTTTTAACACCCCGTTACCCAATTTTAGTTATTTTCCTTCTCTTTGCATGACTTCCTCTTTAATTGGGTGCGTCTTGGGACTCTTGAGTATGTAGAACATTTTCTGAGAAAAATTACCTAAAGTTAAGGGATATATGTTTGTTTAAATTAACGGATTCCGGGTTTAAATGTGTTAATGTATTTGTGGGGTTCTCCTCAAGTTTAGAGGACAATTGAGGTTTTTTGGGTTTTCGTGTACAAATATATAGTTTTCACTTTCTATAGGAAATCTATATGCCCTGTCATGGGAGTATACAATGTGTAATGGTTTCTATGATTATTTAATGAGTTGATTACATAGTGTAAAAAATACAATCCATGTAAGAGTTACATGTTGTGTAATTTCAGAATATTTTTTTTAATAAAAATGTGATAGATTTTTCAGAATAAGTGATCCCTGTGAATTATACGCCATGTAAATGGATTACGCATCATGTAAATTTGACGATTAGAGATTTTAGGATGCATCTCAACTGGTATTTTGATTCATTATTCCACAGATCTATCCCCTCTTGACCTAGGGCTCTTCTTTGGTGATTTTGGGAGCATTTGTTTGATCTAAATTGATTCATTCGGTGATTGTTCACCATTGTGGTTGGGTTTCATCTCTCTGGATGAGTAATCACTTCTTCTTGTTCATTTCCTTTGATCATAGTAGTTTTGTTTTGTTATTCTATTATTTTGTTGATCTGTGGTGATGTTTCCTTTATATCTATTCTAGATTCATTGTGTGATCTTATTTTGGGGGCCATTCCTTTGTTGGTTGTGGTGAAGCAGGTGTGTGTTCTTCGATGTATGTTTAATTTATCCTCTTAACTGAACCTGATTGATTAATTGGAAGAATTCTAAGATGTGTAGATTGATTATAGGGATTCTGTTTTCATTGTTTCATTATTCTTGTTGGTGGACCTCTTTGTGGGCATGTGCAACCCTGAGTTTTGTGGTAGGTGGTTCCGTTTCTAGCTTGTTTTGGTATAATTCATTGCTCCTATTTTTGATAAATTGTTTTATTAAATTAAATGGCTTGATATGAATCATTTGTTTTGTGAATTTGGAAATGGGTTTTTATAAAATACGGTTTCCCCTGGTTTTGATAAATGAAAAAGGGTTTTCAAATAATTGTGAAATGATTTTGTGAAATACTTTTCAAAGAATAAAATGATGAAATGGTTTGATGAACTAGTTTTTAAAATAGAGCCCATGGGAAGCCTTGGGTACTTAGGTGGAAGGTATAGTAATAGGTCTCATCCACTATCGGGGGGTTTTGTCATGGGGATTTCCTCTTCTCCCGAGGCTCGTTGTTCTAGGTACTTGTTAGACCTATTTGTGTTTCACTTTCTAGGGTTTTACTATTCTCTATAGAATCGATGTATATGTATAGTTTCTTGATGAGTATGGTATTTTCTATGTTAGCTATGAGTTCCCTAGCTGTCCTGACCCAGTGTGATTTTTTGGCATAATGTTACTTGTGATTTTTCTTTTGGATTGTACTGTTTTATTGTACTTCCATGGATTTTATGTGATATGTGATGCATGCTTTGTTTTGAGATGATATATCTGTTGTGATATATGGTTATGATATGCTTTGAAACTAATTTACCTATTTTATTTGGAAATGTGGGATAAAGGGAAATTAAATTGTTTTCCAATGATTTTTATATAAAAATTGTTAAATTGTTATCATGCCTTATTTTCATTAAAGTTGACCAGGTTTGGATTATTATTTAGAGACATGATATGGGATGCCTGTGTGAGACCCTAATGAGGTGGAGGGGTTTTCTATCAACTGGGTTTTGGGTAGCTCGTGGTGAGATGTAGGGAGGCTTCTCGCATTATCACATAGAGATGTTGGAGTATCTGTTTGGTTTTGTAGTCATTTGTAGTTGGACTTTTCAGTTATATATTGTTTGTTACCTTTTTAATTTGTATCAATTCTTTGTTTCCTTATATTTTGTAGAATATATTTGTATCTATTATTATTTATTTATTTTGGATATATATATATATTCTATGTTATTACTTCTGGTTGGGAGAAATCATTCCCTATGGTTATTGTTTGATGCCTGGGTGTTATTCTCCAGCCCATGGGGATCGGGAACACCCCTAGGGAATGTGATAATTCAGGTCAGGTACCAGTTTGAGAGGGTATCTGGGTCAGGTTCATTACAAATTGGTATCTAGGTTGGGTTAATTAATGATTGCTATCAAAGGTGTTTTTTCCTCAAGATTCCTTATCTTGGGATGTTTGGTAAACTACAGATAGGATTGTTGGGACTTGATAGGTATATTTAGGTGAGTGCTTGGATAGATCTTGTCATGATGAGACATGAGTTTCCATGGGATGTTGGGATTTATATCTCATATTTTGAGTTATTGATGGTAATATTTGTTTTTGTTTTTGGGTTTTCTAGCTTCAACTGATATTTTTTTGTCATGTGATCATTTATTCTATTTCAGTGTGTAGCAGTATACTTCTAAAACGTGTTCTGTGAGTTCTTAAGGAGGATAAAACTGATTCTCCTCAATTGAATCCTCTGATGGGTTAGAAATTTATCGAGGCTATCATATTGGTAGTTCATGATGTTGATCAGAATCTACCATAAGATCAAAATGAAGTTGTTGAGGTACATCTATGAGATATAGGAGAAAGAGATCAATCATGGGAGTTCATTTATGAGAACCCACAATACATTAAAGGTACGGATGAACATCAAGAGGTAGAGGGATGGCTTGAAAAGACAGATCATTTCATTGAATTACTGGATAAACCTAAGAGAATCAAGGTAAAATGTGCAGTGTTAATAATTTAGGGTCCCAATAAGCATTGGTGGGATTCCATGGTGCAGGCAGATATGCACATGGGATTGGACTAGAAGGGTTTCAAGAATCTTTTCTTCTAGTGGTTTTTTCCAAAGTCATTAATGATGGTGATGTCTCTAGAGTTCACCTCTTTGCATTAGGGAGAGTATTCAATGTCACTATACACCAATCAGTTTGTTGAGATGGTTTATTTTTCACTTGAGATAGTGAATAAAGACTAGTTGAAAGCTCAAAATTACCATTAAAGTTTGCAACCAGATATCAGATCACATGTATTTATACTAAATATTTAGACCTATGTAGAGACAATAGATAGGGAGATGATTGTGGAGATGAATAAGTTAGGAAAGTTTGGAGACTCTGTCCCTTATCTTCCACCTATTCAAAACATTAGTGCCACATTGGGGAAGAAGAAGAAGTGGAAAAATCATTGTAGGAGTGGTGGAGGTGGTTCTTAGAAGCAGGCCTCTTCAACACCTCCAGTTTCATCTAGTAGTGAACCTTTGACTTTATATCAATGTTGAAAGGTTAAAAACACATGGAATTATTTTCCTCTACCTACAAAGACATGTAACTGTTTTGGATGTTATGGCCATCTATAACATTTTCATAAAGCTATGTCTACACCTAGTTATGGTTAGAGATCATTAGCTCCAAAGGCTACTACGGTGCAGTAAGATGCTTAAAAGACTACATGTCTCTATCTATAGGCCTCAGGAGTGAATCAAATTCATGAATTAGATGATTTCTTATTCAAGGTAGGCATAAGTCCAGTTACAGTGATAAGTACCCCTTTATTGCATACTCAGTAGAAATTTCTTTATTTGATATTGGTGATTCCCACCCATTTATATATGGTTGTTTTTTGATATTCTTAACCTTCCAACAGAGCTTATTTACTTTGTTATTGATTTATAGGCACCTCTTGTGAGTATTAAAGAGTATGGGTTTTTATGTCCTTCTTGTGTGCTATTAATAGTTGATGCAGTGTTAGTATGTGATTTTATTATTCTCGATCTATAT
Organism: Viscum album; assembly: GCA_963277665.1. Taxonomy (NCBI): domain Eukaryota; kingdom Viridiplantae; phylum Streptophyta; class Magnoliopsida; order Santalales; family Viscaceae; genus Viscum; species Viscum album. Next base: position 1,041,044,457 of record OY728140.1, on the reverse strand, counting down.
CTATTTGATGTCATCATTAATATATATTGGATTATTTATCATAGTGATGAGGTTGATTATTATCATTGGAATGTCTCATTCCTTGTGGATGATGAGAGATCACAGGTGTTTCATGGAGAGTGGAATCTGAGGTTTGTTCATGCAAGACCTTTTCACCCAGTGCTCATAAGTTTTTTGTCTACTGTAGTAGTTGTGCCCGATGAAATATCTTATGTTTTTGATCTTCCCACTATTGTTTGGAACTATCTCCAAATACCATTTTTTATTTTCTAATAAAACAAATTTGATATTAAGTGGGAACTGCTTACAAGAAGACTAAAACAGGGATCATAAACCTATTATCAAACCACAAATTGTCCAGGTAGAAACCAAAACCACCAGAATATACAATTCAAAATTCAAATATCAAAATCACATCAGAAAAACACCACTACACCAAGATCCACAACAACATCATATACAAATTCAAAATTCAACAAGAAACAAGATAAATGATGACTTGTGAAACTAAGCCTCTGACCGATCAAGTAACATCATAATCCATGATATCCGATGTGAGCCAAGAAACCAAACCCTCCATCACTGTCATCTTCACTTGCAATGCCAGTGAGAAAAGCCTATCTAAATTCCAGTCTTCACAAAACAAAAAATCAATGCACCAAACTATCCATGATGAGAAATAAACACTTACAACTATAAAACCTATAAATGGATTGATCCTAGGTAGGTAGAGTCTCCTTGATCCCCATTAAGTGCTTGCAAATATCATCCCAAACCATCCTTGCAAACCACTGAAATAGACTGATTGGGAGAGGGAAAATGGAAGCTGAATCTAGATAAAGTTGAAAGTGGGTGATATTTTACAAATGAGCCATAAACTTCACCTAAACATCCATCAATTCCTTAGAACCTTGTGGTTAACCTAGTGTCAGGTACATAGACAATTTATATACCTTCATATAGTATGGCACCAAAAGAGTTAAATGAGATAAATATTCAGTTGGACAATCTGGCGGTGAAGGGTTTTTTTTTTCACCTTAGTGTTTTGTATTAGGTAGCCTCAGTAATCTTTTCCAAGAAGGTAGATAACTCACTTCAATTGTGTGTGGATTATCGAAAGTTGAACCAGTTAATGGTTAAGAACAAGTATCCTTTTCATCATGTACATGATTTGTTTGATTAATTAAAGGGGGAAAAGTGATTTTCAAAGATTGATCTTCAGCCAGGTTATCATCAGCTTAGATTCTGAGAGTATAATATATCTAATACATCTTTCTAGACCAGTTATGACCATTATGAATGTCTTTTGATGCTTTTTGGTTTGACTAATGATCCTATAGTTTTTAAGGCTATGATGAACTGGATATTTCATTAGTATCTCGAATATTATGTGCTAGTGTTCATGGATGATATTTTGGTTTACTTGAGATCCGAGCATTGGCATAAACACCATATCAGTTTGGTTTTATATTATCTTGAAGAGTCACCATTTGTATTTAAATATTTTGAAATTCACCTTATGGATTCAGGAAGTGAAGTTCTTGGGGCTTGTGATTTTCAAGCATGGATTATTAGTTGATCCTAGGAAGGATATTACTATCTTATCATAGGAAGATCCATGAAATGTATTTTAGATTATGATCTTACTTGGTATTACTGGAAACAATCGATGATTCGTCAAGAATTTCTCTAAGTTGGGATCACCTTTGAATACTCTTACCAGGTAAGGGGTTAAATTTACATGGGATGAAAAATGCCGATCTTCTTTCAATGAGATGAAATGTCTTCTAAAACAGGATCCTATTATGATCTTACCTGAGCCACATGAGGGGTATATGAATTTTTATGATGCTTTTGGCACTTGTTTGGGTTTTGTGACCATACAGGATGATCACGTGGTGGCTTAAAATTATCGTTAGATTATACCACATGAGAAGAATTACCCTTCTCATGATTTAGAGAATGCTAGAGTTATGAATGATCTTAAGTGTTGGCAGTATTATATTTTTTGGATAGGTTCACAGTCTTTTCTAACCATAAGAGTTTAAAATATATCCTTTCTCTGAAGGACTTGAATCTTAGAGAAAGGAAGTAGGAGGAATAACTTCATATGTTTTACTTCAATATCTATTATACTCTAGGGAAGGGGAATGGCATTACAAACACTCTTAGTTGGAAAGAAACATTGAAAGCTGTTTGGAAATCAAAGGAAGAGTGGAACCTTATAGGAATTTTTACTTAGTTTCATTTGAATGCTCAGGAGGATGTTTTAGGAATAATTTTCACCAGTTTTGGTTATCATAATCTCTCCTTGAGTTTATTTTAGAGTCAATAATAGTATGTCGAGTTCATAGGAATTCATGAAACCCTATATGGCATGGAGACTATTTCTGGTTGGTCATTATCTTCAGATGGTATTCTCAGTTTTAGGGATTGTTTTGTTGTCCCAGTATCTATGAGGAGCTCAGTTTTGTTTTATTTTTATATTTATTAATGGTATATTCATCTAGGAACTATAAATATTTATTATGACACGTGACAAAGATTCTAGTGGCCAGGTATGAAGTATAACAACTAATTATGTGTCCCATTGTTACAACTACTAATAGATTAATGCAGACCATTTGAAACATTCTGATTTTATCCAGCCTCTTCTAGTGCTGGTTTGAAAATGGGATGGGGTATTCATGGAATTTTTTGTTGAATTACCATGGACACCCATAGAGAGGAATGCTATATGAGTGGTGATTTATTAGTTAAAAAAATCATCTCATTTTATTCTGATAAAAGACACTGTTAAAGTAGAGGATATGGGTAAGCTATTTATGCTGAAAATTGTGAGGTTACATGGGGTTCCTTTCGATGTTATTTAAAATAGGGATACTAGGTTTACATTGAGGTTATAGAGGAGTATCTAAGAGTTTATGGGGACTCAGTTCATATTGAGTACATCTTATCATTCATAGATAGATAATAAAATGGACCATGCTATTTAGATTCTGGAGGATATGTTCCATGCTTGTGTCTTGGATTGCGGTGGATCTTGGGGTATACATATGGGATCAATTGAGTTTTCTTATAACAAAAGTTATCAATAATCAATCAAAATGAATCATTTTAAGGATTTGTATGTTCACTCATGTAGATCACCTCTTTATTAGCTAGAGGTAAGAAAATATTATTTGGTGGGATCGAGTTTGGTTCAGGAGATGTATACAAAGATTCAGAATATACATCAATGTTTTGTTATAGTACAGGGTTATAAAAAGTCTTATGAGGATCAATGATGTCATCCTTTGGATTTTTCTATACGTGACTTATTTTTCTTGAATGTTTCTCATCAGTTGGGTCACCATAATCTTGTAAAATAGGGAATGTTGGATCCCAGATATATTGGACTGTTTGTGGTCATTGAGTTACTTGGGAAGGTTTCTTATTAGCTGGAATTTCTAGCTCAGTTGATAGGGATTCATGATGCTTCAACATATCATAGATTAGAACATATAATACTGAACCCTCTTATGTTTTTATTTGGGAGGAGATTGAGTTATATCCAGACATCTATGTTGTTGAGAATCCAGTTGAGATCATTGAATCTCAAGTGAAAGTCTTGCATGGGAAGTTTATTCCATTGGTTAGAGTGTTGTGGAGGCACAAAGAAAATTATCATGAGACTTGAGATCATGGGTTGTTGATGAGGGATAATTGGCCTCAACTCTTTACTAGACTTCAATATTCTACATGACTTCCAAGGGATGAAAATTCTTATGGTGGGGAGTTTTTTACATCCCATTACCCTCTTCCATGTATTTTCATTCTCTTTGAATGTTTTCCTCTTTAATTAGGTGCATCTTGGGACTCTTGAGGATGGAGAAATTTTTTTGGGAAAAATTTCCTAATGTTTGAGGATGCATGTATTTTTAATTAATGGAGTTTGAGTATAAATGTGTTAATGGATTTTTGGGGTTATCCCTGAGTTCAGTGGAAACCCAAGGTGTTTTGAGTTTTTATGTAAGAATCTAAAATTTTCACTATCTACCAGAAATTTACACACAATGTAATGTGAGAACATGGAGTGTAATGGTTTCCAGTCCCATTTCATGAATTGAGTACACGACATGAAAAAATATACATTGTGTAAGAGTTACACACCATGTAATGTGAAAAAACCAGTTTTTAATAAAAAAGGTGATGTTTTTTAGTTGTATGTGATCCCCATGGATTGCATGCCATGTAAATGGATTTCACACCATGTAAGTGTCAAGACCAAGACTGTTAGGATGCTTCTAAGATGATATGTTGATTCATTCTTCTGCATATCTCTTCCCTCTTAACATAGGAAACTTCTATGATGATTTTGGGAGCCTCTGTTCAACCCATATTGATTTTTTGGGTGATTAATCACCATTAGAGTTGGGTTTTATCTCTATGGGTGAGTAATCATTTCAGATCCGCCATTTCCCTTGATCATGGTTGTGACACTGCATTTTAATATTGGTTTTTTGGATTCATGGATATGTTTCCTTTTTATATCTTCTAGATCCATTGTGAGATCTTGTTCCAGGGACCATTCCTATGTTGGTTGTAGTGTTAATGGTATGCGTTCTTCATGGTATGTGTAATCTATACTCTTCGCCAACCCAAATTGATTAATTGGATCAATTATAAGATGTGTATATTGATTCTATGGAATCTATTATCATTGTTTCATTCTTTTTGTTGGTGGATCCCTTTGTGGGAAAGTGTGACCCTATGTTTTGAGGTAGGTGGTTCCATCTCTAGCCTGTGTTGGTGAACTACATTACTCTTGTTTTTGATAAATTGTTTTATTAAATTAAATTTCATGATATTAATGGTTTTGTGTGTGTGTGTGTGGAACTGGGTTCTTATAAAAGATGGGTTTATCCTAGTTTTGGTAAATGAAAAGGTTTTTTAAAACCATTATGAAGTGATTTTGTGAAATGAGTTTTCAAGAATGAAATGATTACATGGTTTGATGAACTAGTTTGGAAAATAGAGCACATGGTAAACCATGTGTACTTAGGTGGAAGGTATAGTAATAGTTCCCATACACATTTATGGGGTCTTCTAATGGGGCTTTCCTCATCTTCCTAAGCTTGTTATTCTAGTGAATTTTTAGAATTTTCAGGGGGTTCACTTTATATGGTATTAATTTTCTCTCTACACTCAATTCATATGTCTAGTTCCTTGATACATACATGATTGTATATGATAGGTATGAGTGTCCTAGCTATACTGACCTACTGTGATCCCTGACATGATGTTACCTGTGCTTCTGCTTTTGGATTGTGATGTTTTGTTGTACTACCATGGATATGATATGATATGTGATGCATGATTTATTTCTAAATGATATATATTATTTGATATATGGTTATTAAATTATATGAAACAAATTTACCTATTTTATTTTGAAATTTTGAAAAATGGAAAATTAAATTGTTTTTCTAGGATTTTGATATAAAAACTGTTAAATTGTTTTCATGTCTTGTTTTATTTAAAGTAGATCATGCTTGGATTATTGTTCATAGTATTGATATGGAAAACCCGAGTGAGACCCTACTGACCCTATTATCTCACTACCTATATACCTTTTTGGTGGTTCATAGACCTAGTTATTTCTTTCGATGTAGGGAAAGGAAATGTGTCACAGTGAGGTGGTGAGTTTTTCTATGAGTTGGGTTTTGGGTAGATAGTGGTAAGATGGTGGAAGGTTTACCATGTTATCACATAGATATTTTTAATTATCTATTTGGTTTTATAGTCCTTTATAGTTGGACTTGTCACTTGGATATTGTTTTCTTCCTTTTTCAGTTGTATCGCTTCTATTGTTCCTTATATGTTATGGAATATATTTTTATCTTCCTCTATTTATTTCTATTGTATATATATATGCAATTTTGTTTCTTTATGTTGGGAGAAATAATTCCCTCTTATTGTAGTTTAATGCTCAGGTTCTAGTCGCTAAACCATGGGGATCATGAATGCCCCTCAGATATATGACAATTTAGGTCAAGTACCAATTTGAGAGAGTATCCAGGTCAGGTTCTTTACAAATGAAACCCCTAGAAAGGTTATAATTGAAAGAATAAATGTTACTACCTATTTCAACAAGGAGAAACTTTCTTTTTGGGATCCCACCTAATTAGAAATTCATAGTTAATCATTATTGTCCCGGAGTAGTGATCATGATGAGTGACCATCTAGAAAATTTCCCAGAGTGTGTGTGAGTGAGGAAAAAACACATTGAAAGAACATTTGTTGACTTGTGGGGACAGTCAATAGTTTGAGAACCAAACCTAGTGAGTAATAGCCTATGGTGTTATGGTAAGAAAAAAAAGGTATTACATGAGACCCATGGGGTCAGATGACTAGGTTCATGGCCCAAGGAAGGTCGGGTCATGACAAATGGTGTCAGAGCCAATACCTAGCTTGAAGTGAAGAGGAACTGCCTGGGTTTAAGGCTTGGGGTCCATAATGAGGGTGTTTTTATTTAAATGGGTAGAGAGTGTAACACCCCTATAAAAGAGAGACTTAAAAGACTAAATGTCACTACCCATGTCAATAAGGCACACCTTTATTTTCGGGAGCCTACTTGATTAGAAAACCACAGTTAAGAATTCTGGGCATGTATTAATGATCAGGATGGGTGACCTTCTAGGAAGTTTCCTAGGGTGTGCGTGAGTGAGGAAAAACACATTGAAAGAACATGTGTTGACCTGCTGGGATAGTCATTAGTCTAATAAGAGACCTAGTGAGTAATAACTTGTGGTGTGTTAGGAGAGCAACAAAGGTATTATAAGAGACCCATGAGGCCAGATTACCAGGTTCATAGCCTAGGGAAGGATGTTCCATGATAGTATTGATAAATTATTAGTAAATAATCACTCAATTTTTAGTGAAATCATTTTATTCTAAAAAAATAATTTTCATTAAAAATGGGTTTTATTGATTTTCATAAGAAAATATTATAATTAGTTTCTAGAACTTTTGGAAATTTTATTTGATAAAATTTTTATGATTTTTGAAATCATCATATCAAAATTAGTTTATGATAATTTTTTGATAATTTTTTGAAATTTTTTATTTTCTAATGAATAGTGAAAAATTCTAATTTTTATTGAAAAATATATTTTATTTTAAAGTATTTACATAGTAAAATTCAATTATGAATTAGTTTCAAAATTTCATCAATTCATTTTTATTAAAAATAATCTAAATTTAGTGTTTGTAATGAATATTATACTCTAATTTATTATAAATGCATTTTTTTGAAAAACATTTTCATTGCATTTTTCCTTTTAATCTCAAATTAATTTATACCACTTCAAGAAATTGAATCTTAAAAAATGGATTCTATATTTGTCTTCAAGAGGTCCAAATGTGGTAAATAGTTCCCTTTTATTTTTTTATTATGAATAGTAACCATGGTAAATAATTGTCACTATAGTAATGGTAAATCACGTGATTAAGGTTAAAAATAATATGATAAGGACAAAAAATGACCTTAAAATTGCCTTTATCCTATTTTATGAGTTTCATTAGCCTATTTCAATCCATGTTTTGAAAATATGGAAACTTCATTCCATATTTCTTTGATTTTGACCTTTATAATATTTAAGTACAAGATAATGTAAAAAAATGTCACTTTCATTATTTTAATAACTATAATATGTTGGGGAAATGATAAAATTAATATATGTTCAGGTATAATTATTTATTTATAATATAAATTATTTTTTATCACTGTAATTATTTATATTTTTATTGATGAAATATTTACTTTAAATGATTATGCAATGATGACACAATATTTATTCAATTAATAGAAAAATAAAATAAATGATTCTAAAAATATTAAAACAAATATAATTTGAATGAAATTATGTGTTCCACTATTTTTTTAGAAAAATATAACATTTTAGGGATATTTTTAAGTATTATATTCGAATTACATTGTTGTCATCTTATTTTCAAAGTCAATTTAAATGAATATGATCAAAAATTATATTAATAATAATTTATGTTAAATTATATTTTATTAAATTACTTAAAAGACATAAAAATCATGAAAAGGACAATTAAGATGATAAATGGTTGAAAAATACCTCTATTTTCCATTTATGATCCAATTTTAACCTTATAAGTAAAATTATAACCTTTTAATATTGAAGAACTCATTACCATAATGAAAGTTAAAATTGGATAACCCAGTATTTAATCTAAACGATATGGTTTAAAATGATATCAAAGCCTATAAAAATTTTATTTGATTATTATATGATTACAAAATATTTCTTATAATGTAATATATTTCATTTTGGAACCATTTTACATGATTCACACACATATTATGTTATATTATTTAATGTATTTCCAAAAATGAAAAAATGATATTTTATAATAAAAATATTTTATTAAATGATTTAAAATTTATAAATAACCTATATTATTACATTTTATTGGAATATGGTTTAAAATATAAACCATGGTACATTTAAAGGAAAATTTCCCATTAATAGTAAATCTTTGAACCCCTAATGAGTAAAAAACATTACTAGCACGGTAATCGTCAACAAGATTAACTAGGTAAAAAAGATAAGGGTGAAAACATCACCTAAAATTGTAAATTTTTTATTATATGATATATTTTAGACACATGTTCATCTTAATTTTTAATTATATCATTTTATCCATTTTTACCTAAAATTAATTTATATTATTTTAGTACTTTTAGTAATTCCAAAAGTGACCCTTCCCTCACTTATTAAAGAGAACTTCCTATCCTCTTTTATTCATAATTAAAAAACTTTTTTTATTCACCTATTACCTGACCAAATCCCCTTCTAAAATCCATCCCCAAAACTTATAGGCCTTGGTTTTGTCAAAAATCCAACCTAAGAAGGATTTAACTATGAACCTAAATAGGTTTTATAACGAAGAAGTATGGTTTTTATCCAAGAATTTTCATTTTATATCTTATTATACCTCTGTAAAATCATATCCAACCATGATGAGATAATAAAATAAATTTATTAAATATATCAGGATGTTATTATGTTAATTTCATAACCTATATCCATATCCTCTTCCATCAAAATGGGAAAAGAAACCATCGTTTGTGTGTACGGAGGACTACCGCCTCATGAACCGATGTAATTCAGTTTCTTTCACATACTCTCATGGATAATAATAATGATGGATTTAATGTATATATATATATATGATATTAATGACATAATTATCATTCTAGAAATTTTATATATTACCTATTTTCTTACCTTTGAATTCATTGAAAAATGATAACGTCATTCGTGCGTATGTGTGGACTACCACCTCTTCAAAGCGATGTGATCTGTTTTTAATCACCACTACATATAGATAATATATATAAGTTTATTTAACGAATAAATATTATATATATGATATTATTATCATTATAATAAGGAAAAATAATACTTAACTTCAATCCATGATGATCATTGAAAAATGAAAATGTTGCTCAAACGTATACATGACCCACCTTCTCTATGATTGTAATATAGTTCATTTTTGATAACCATATTTCATGTTTTTTTAAAGTAAAACTGATATATTAAAATTATAATATGTAATTATTATTATTATGGTGGTGATATAATAATGACTATGTTTTCAATAGTCGATATATCAATTTCATTTTGGTCATATGAGCCCAATATCGTCAAATCGTCCAACATGAAATTAATTGATTAAGTAATTAAATGTAACATTGTAATAAATAAAATAAATTGAATAATAAACACAAAAAAGGTTCTTAAAAAAATTAAAAAATTAATAAAATTTTATTATTATGAATGAAAAGGAATATACGTGATGAGTCAGACTCAAGGTAGGATACACATTAGCTTAAAAACCACATTTTAAACATTTTAAAGATTTATTTTTAAAAAATATTTCATTTAAGTACATATTTTTAAAATTATTTTATGGATATATTTATATCAACATTTAATAGTTATATAATATATCTTCTTTTTCTTGTGACTTTATTTTAATGGTTTTCAAAAGGAATATTTTTACCTAATTTCTAAGGAATATTTTTAATTTATTTACAAAAGGAAAAAGGAATATTCTATTTTAACATACGCAACATCAACAGTCTTTGAAAACACTATTAATGTTATTTTATGTTTGGATTCATTTAATATTTTTCATGTTTTCATCCATGAAATACCCTATTTCCACTTGTTTTGAGTATTTTGGTTTTCAAAAGGGGTTTCTAAAAGGGTAGAGTAGTTAGATATCTGGAAGTGTTTTGTATATAGGTTAAAAAGATTTTTTTAGAGTTTTATGATAAAAATTACAAACATAAAAATATCTCTTATATGGTACTTGAGAATTATAGATGAATATAGGGTGATCCCAATACATCTTATACAAATGGGTGAGCCCAACATAGATTATATGAATAAGTGATCAAGGTACATATTATATAAATGGGTGATCCTAATACAACATATACAATGGGTGACTTCCATTATATATCTTCAATGGACTGGGAAATGTTACTTTTCTATGGAGGTAAGAAGTATGAGGTTAACTTGTGTTCTTTCTCCAATGGATTAAACTGGTATTTATTTATGTCTGACAATATTTATGAATTCAATTTTCTTAGTAACTTAAAACAGGTTTCTATTCACTTTCAATAATTTATAATGGTTTTATTTAATAAATAAGTTGTATTTATTTCATGTGTATATGATTTATTTCATACTCTCAAAAAATATTTTATAATGGTAAAAATTTTATTAGTTTTAATGATTTTATTTGGACTAACAGATTTATTTTTTATGTCTCCTTCTGATCTTTTGTTCTCATTCCACTTTTTAAAATATTATTCATAGGTTTTTAAGGATGATTGGGGGAAAATATGAGGTTAAGAAGAAAATTGTGAGGATATATCATGAAAATAGTACTTTTTATATGATAAAAGTTATATTTTGTGGCTAAAATGGATACTAAGGGGAAGTTTCCACATTATGATATAATATTTATTTATGTAAAGGTGATGACCTAATTCTCTAAAACACTAATCTATAATGATATTAAAATATAAGATAGTAAATTAATGACTTAAAACTCAATATTATAAAATGTGTAAGACTGGGCCATTATTATTGTAGTTAGAGGAAAGGTTTAGATAATGTTTGAGATTAGGATGTTTTAGGAGTTATGGATACCATAATAGATTTATGAGTTTATGGTTGATCATAATTTCAATGTTTTAGACATAAACTTTTGAGGTTTTACGTGATGTAATTTTAAAGAGACTAATTATTTTTTAGGAGACATTTTTTTATGTTGAGGTATATGTAGCCCTTAGGATTAAATTGAATGGTTATTTCAAAATATTTTTGTTAAATATTTTGTGATATAGGATGAAAAGTATGAGATAAACTTTTAGTTTTTAACATTCCTTAATGATGAAGTTATTAAAGATATTTTTGAGGATGTTCATCATATTTTTGGGAATGTTATAGGAATTATATTAATAGAGTTTTATTAAAAGGATAAACTATAGGCTGAAAAAAAACCCATCCAATCTGTAAAGGTCGCGGGGCTTGAACTCACAATTGAAGGGAAATAAGGGTGAAATGCCTACCACAGGGCTGCATGATGTCCTATTGAGTATGAAATTTATTCTTATTTAAATATTTTTATATATAATGATTAATTTTATTTTCAGAACATATTTTTTATCTTATATATAACCGTTTTATTGAAAAGTGATTTTGTGATTAAGTGATTACTGTTATTTTGGAAAAAGTTCACTATTTTTGGAACCTTAAACGATTAAGGTAAATTGTTTTTTTGGATAATATGGGATTTTATTTTAGGAATAAATGTTATATTATATTTTGGAATAATATATTATTATAATGTGGATTTATGGAAATTAAATAGAAATGATTATCATATCTCATAGATTATATGATTAGGGATATAAGACTTTAGTAGTTACTAATTAGTGATAAATGTTAATTTAATATCGAAAGAAATTATTACCAAAACCTTTTTATTTTTGGGTTTCAAACATAATTGAGACTATTTTGAATAATTTTATGGTTAGTTATTTTTCAAATTATATAATATAAAGATTTGGTGTTATTATTGAGGCTATGTAGATCAATGTTATATTTCACCATATAAAGGTTTATTCATTTTTGGAATTATCTTACCTTGTGATAACCATTTTGGTTTTGGTTGATTCCTAAATATAAGAGGAATATATTATTATCCATTTTTGAAATTATATGATCTATAGGAAGTTTTTTTTGTTCTTCAGGAAAAAAAAATTCATCTTGAATACCCATCATTTCGAGAAAATTATGAGAGTATGGTGCAAATTGATTATGGTATGATATTCTACTTATCAAGTAAGTATATTTTACTAATGTTCTTATTATAGGTGATAATAAATAAATAAACTCTAGTAAGAGGATCATGGAAAAAAAATTATCATATTAACTCCATTTATGATGCATCGATGGTCTTTTTATCACCTCTTTGGTTTATAGTTTTGTGGTCATCAAAATTATCATGATAATTCACTTTCTTATGTCCAATGTCCTCTATCACTCCCCTATATTAATTTTTAATCCCTGAAAATATTTTCAATTTTCATTAAATTTATCCAATTTGGAAATCTAATTGTGTGTTATTATAGATGGCTTTTTTATATCACTCTCCCTATTTACAAGATGATGTTTTATTAACACTTTTTACAATATCGGATTTCAAAAAATGTATTTTCAAATGAAATACCTTTTATTATTAAGCCCAAGTTCTAATTGTAAGGATAAAATTTATTAAATTGGGTATAATGTAAGACCATAATATTTTTAAATAGACTTTATGTTTGATAACATCTACAACATGCATCTCAACACTTACACATAACACAATATATTAATATTTAAATGTTACAGTTATAACCGAACCATTAAATTTTTGGGGTATGAAGAAGATTAAATTTATTTTTAGATATATATAAAGGACCAATTTAATATCATTTTATTGATAAATTCTTAGTAAATAATTAGTCAATTTTTAGTAAACTCATTTTATTCTTCAAAACCACTTTTTCTTAAAAAATAGATTTTATTATTTTTTAAGAAAATATTATAAATAAAATTTGGATATTTTGGAAATTATATTTTATAAAAAGGGTTTAATTTTTGAAATCATCATATAAAAATTATTATATTGTGAAGTTCTGAGTTTTGTCTGAAAATTTTATTTTTCAATGAATATTGACAAATACTGTTTTTATTGAAAACTATATTTAATTTTAAAGTATCTAAAAAGTAAAATGATAATTAAGGATTAATTTTAAAGTATAAATAGTTAATTTTTATTTAATATAATCTAATTATATTATTTTGACTGAATTTTGTAGTTGAATTTGGTATAAAAAATTTTTATACTTAAAAAGGAGTTTTTCTGAAACACTATTTTTCATTTCATTTTGTGTTTTAATATTAAATTAATTTTTATCACTTATAAAAATTAACATTAAAAAATTTATTTTTTATTTTGAATCAGGAGGTACAAATTTGGTAAATATTTCCCTTTTATTTTTGGTCATTATGAATAGTAACCATAGTAAATAATTGTCATCACAGTAGGGGTAAATCATGCAATTAGAGTTAAATATAACATGATATGCACTAAAAAATGACCCTAAAACATTCCTTTAGCCTATTTTATGGTTTTAATCCATCCATTTCCATAAATTTTTTAAAATATGGAAACTTGGTGACATATATCTTTGATTTTGAACTTTAAAATATTTATGTAAAAGATAATATAAAAAATGTCACTTTATTTATTTTAATATCTATAATATTTTGGGGAATGGATAAAGATACAATTTTTTTTATAAATCTTTATTTTATAGATAATTTTTTTTATCATGGTAATTTATTTATAATTTTATGTGATGAAATATTTACCTTAAATACTTACATAATTTTGACGCAATATTTATTGAATTAATAGAAAAATAATATAAATGATTATAAAATTATTAAAAGTAAAATAATTTGAATGGATTATTATGTTCCAAGATTTTTTAGATAAATATAGAATTTTAGGTATCTATGAAAGGATTGTATTCTAATTACATTTCTATCATGTTATTTTCAATTTCAAATTAAATGAATAGTGTCAAAAATGTCATTAATGATATTTTATGATAATAATATTTTATTAAAATATTTATAACACATAACAATATAGAAAAATAAAAAATATGATTAGAAATGGTAAAAAAATAAATCTTTTTTTCCATTTGATTCAATTTTCACCTGTTAAGTAAAATTATAACCCTTTAATATTGAAAAAGTCATTATTGCAGTTAAAGTTAAAATTGGATGGAAAATGGGTTAATCCAAACGATAAGGTTTAAAATGATATAAAAACATTATAAAATTTTATTTTTGGATTATATTAATAACATATTTTTATTATCTTTTAATCAATTACATTTTGGAACCATCTTACATGTGTTAAACACATATTATATTATAATATTTCATGTACTTCCAAAAATGACATAAATGATATTTTATAAGAAACAATATTTTATTAAATGATATAAATTAATAAAAATAATATATTATGAAAATTGTTTGGGATATGGTCTAAAATGTTAAAAATATACCATTTATGGTGTAATTATACTTTTATAGTAATGATTATGACCTCTAATGAGTAAAAAACATTGTTACTGCAGTAATCTTCAAAAAGGTTAATGAATGGTTAAAAAATGACAAGGGATAAAAAATCACCTAAAATTGAGAAATTTTTATTATATGAGAGTATAGAAAACAATACTAATCATATATTCAAATTATATCATTTTGGGTCTATTTTAAGTTGAAAAATAAATTATATTTATTTAATACTTTAGGTAATTCTAAAAGTTCCTCATACCTCACTTTTAAAAGGGAACCTCCTCTCCTCTTTTATAAAAACTTACAAAAAAATTCCTCTTGGAAAATACCTATCCAAATATCTTACATAAATCACTTACCATATCCTATATTCCTTTTCTTGATCATAAATTCAATAGAGGAAGGATTTAGGTATAAATTTAGAGAGGTTGCCTAAAGAAGATATATGGTTTTTATCCAAGCATTTTTATTTTATTTCTTATTCCAACTCAGTAAAATCTTTTTTGAACATGATGATATAATAAAATAAGTATCATATATATGCAATTATGTTATTTTGTTAATATAAAAACATATATCCATCTATTTTTCTATCATATGGGAAATGAAACCATCGTTCATGTGTATGGAAGTCTACCACCTCGCGAACCGATGTAATTTATTTTCTATCATCACCTCCCATGGATGGTTATAATGATGTATTTAATTTATATATATATATATATTATATTAATTAATTAATTATAAGTATTTAATGGTATGATATCATCTACTTTACAACCTTTATATTCATTGAAAATTAATAACGACATTCATACATATGTGTGGACTACCACCTCCATGAAGCGATGTGACTCATTTTTCATCACCACATAAAATGGATGATATATATAATTGTATTTGAAGAAAAAAAATTAAAATTATGATATTAGTATAATTATATAAATATAAAATAATACTTACCATCTTTCTATGATGATTGTTTAAAAATGAAAATGTAACTCATGTATACGTGTGACCTACAATCTCAATGATTGTAACATAGTTAATTTTTCATAACCATCATTCATAGTTGGTATTAAATGTATAATTTATGAATAAAAATTTTAATTATGTCATGAGAAATATTATATTTATTATTTAATAATCAAATCATTGACCATAGTTAACCTACCGATGTCTTTTTTGACATATGTGCCTAATTTCACAATAATGTATCAGATGAACTTAAATTATTAAGTAATTAAAAATAACATGATATTAAATAAAATAAACATAATAATATACTTGAAAATGGTTATTTTGAAAGTAAATAGTTAACTTATTTTTATTATTCAATATAAAAAAGAATGTACTTGGTGATTTGGACATAAGGAAAGAGGCTCTTTACCTTAGAAACCTCATTTTAAATGTTTTAAAAATTTATTTAATAAATATTATTCTTCCATATACATGTTTTTAAAATTATTTAATTATTATTTTAATATATATATAATAATTATAAAATATATTTCATGAAAATTTTGACTTTCATTCAATGGTTTGAAAGGAGTCTTTTTATGTACACTACTAAAAATAGGGCTTATAATAGCGCTAAAAATCGCATTTAACAGTGCTAAAAAAGCACTGTTAATCTCAGCGAAGATAAAGGGAGTCCCCTTTATTAGCGCTAAACATAGCGCTGATCAAGGGGTAACTTTATTAGTGCTAAAAAAATCACTGATAAATGTGGGTCTTTAACAGCGCTTGCTGAGCGCTGATAAAGGTAATATTTATCAGCGCTATTTTCAGCGCTGATAAATGGGTAATATATCAGCTCTGAAAATAGAACTGATAAATACTACCTTTATCAATGCTAATTTGAGTGCTGATATATTATCCATTTATCATCACTTAATTAGCGCTGATATATTATCCATTTATCAGTGCTTAATTAGCGCTGATAAAGGCCAAATTGCCTATGCAAACCTAGAACCTGCACAACCCCTGCATATATAAGAACCTGCAGAGCACCTGCACACATATGACCACACCTGCACACAATAGAAACAACACCCACACACAAAGCACAAAAGAAAAAAAATTCTATATTCATATACTTGAATCCATGAATACAAAACAATACACTGCTATATACATTTCAAACAATGTTTAATTTGGTCAAAATTACAATTATCCAACAAACAGTTAAAAAACACTGATGTTTCATCTTTTTTGCATCCATGATCCGTTCTAGAAAATTGTCGTCCATGCTATTAGTTTCCGAAAAAAGCATTCGAACTCAGGAAAAAGATTTTACCTATATAAGAAAATAAATATTATGTTAGTAATGAAATAATGAAATAAATTAAACATTAATAGGAAAAAATACAATAATAAAATGTCAATTGTTACTTGTTACAACCTTTACATGTATAGCTAATATTGTGAGTGATTGAGGACTTCAAGACTGTTGAAATATAAAAAATAATAACAGTGGATAGAAACACATTAATACACTGAAAGATGTTATGGAATGATACACAAAATCCCCCCCTGCACAGCTTCCCCACCCACCTCCCCTAGCATCAGCTTGCACCACTGCACTAGCCTCCTCATGCACAAATCCTCCCCCTTATAGTTTCCCCCTCCCCCATAAAACAGTATCAAACCCCCACATCCACCCCCTCCCACCATCCCCCTCACCCTCCCACTAGCCCCTCCCCCCCTGCACCAACCTGCACCCATACACCAGCCTCCCCCTCCCCCTACACATAGCTTCCCCCCTACATAGCTTTTCCCACCCACCTGCACCAGCTTCCCCCCCACTGCACAACCCCCTAAAAGTATCCCTATCTCCCACATGCACCAACCCCCTCCCACTATCCCCCCCTCCAACAATCCCCCTCCCCCTACACTAGGCCCCCTATCCCTTGTAGTAGCATGCACCCTTGCAGCAGCCTGCACCCCTCCCCCATGCACCATCCTACATATTCACACATCCTCCCCCTATAGAGCATCACCATCTACCTAACACCATCCCCTTGTCCCTGCACCAGCCCCCTCCCCCTTGCTCTATCCCCCTTTCCCCCTCCCACCAGTACCCTCCCCCTCCCACCAGCCCCTCTCCCACTCCCACTAGCCCCCTCCCCTCCCACCAGCTTCCTGTCCCCGCACCAACCCCCCTGCTCTAACCCCCTTTCCCCCTCCCACCAGTCCCCTCCCCCTCCCACCAGCTCCCTCTCCCCCTCCCACTAGCCCTCTACCCCTCCCACCAGCCCCTTCTCCCCATCTTCACTTCTTACGCCTCAATTTCACACCTCCCCCCCACTACAATAGCCCCACACCCACCATCCCCCTTTCACCATGCACTAACCCCCTCCCCCTCCCACCAGCCCCCTGTCCCTACACCATCCCCTCCCCCTTGCTCTAGCCCCCTTTCCCCCTCCCACCAGTCCCCTCCCCCTCCCACCAGCCCCCTCTCCCCTCCCACCAGCCCTCTCCCCTCCCACCAGCCCATGTCCCTGCAGCAGCCCCCTCCCCCATGATCTATCACCCTTTCCCCCTCCCACTAGTCCCCTCCCCCTCCCACCAGCCCCCTATCCCCCTCCCAACATCCCCTATACTTTTTACCAGCCCCCTCCCTCTCCCCCCAGCCCCCTCTCCCCCTCCTCACCTATTACGCCTCGATTTAGAACCTCCCCCCACTGCAATAGCCCCACTCCCACCAGCACCCTTTCACCTTGCAGCAACCCCCTCCCCCTCCCACCATCCCCCTATCCCTGCACTAGCCCCCTCTCCCCTACTCTAGCCCCCTTTCCCCTCCCACCAGTCCCCTCCCCCTCCCACCAGCCCCCTCTCCCCCTCCCACTAGCCCCTCCCCTCCCACCAGCCCCCAGTCCCTGCACCATCCCCTATCCCATACTCTAGAACCCTTTCCCCCTCCCACTAGTACCCCCCCTCCCACCAGCCCCCTGTCCCTGCACCAGCCCCCTCTCCCCTGCTCTAGCCCCCTTTCCCCCTCCCACCAACCCCCTTTCCCTCCCACCATCCCCCTCTCCCCCTCCTCACTTATTACGCCTCGATTTCTAACCTCCTCCCCAACTTCATCCATCCTCAACTCCCCCTATTAGCACTGCCTCCCTCCTTAAATCCCTCCTCAACCCCTCTCGACACTACCTCACTGCCGACCCCCTTCCCCGACCCCCTCTCCTTCCATGTCTCACTTAATGTCGAACCACCGAGACCCTTGCTGGATCGTAAGCAGATGACTCCACATCTCTTCAACAGGTATCTTATCCTAAATTTGTAGAAATTTTCAACCCTCTATCCATCTTGATTTATTTTATAGTAGAACATGATTTAATATTACATTCATAGTATAAATCTTTTATTTGGATACTCCAACCACCCCTTTCATAATTCATCTAGGCAATTGTTTCTTCAATAATATTTATTATGATTATATTCCCTCATTTTTTAGGTCTATTCATTGAAAATATTGTGTTTTACATTTTTCCCATCTATGCTAGGTGAACCTGGATAAAAATGTTATTTTTCATATGATTGGTATTAATTAATTCTCAATGATCAATCTTATGATATGTGTTAAATCTTTGTTTTTAAACTGTGTTGTAAATCTTCATACCTGGTTCTACAGAAATGCTATAATCTATGCTGGTGGTCATATATCTAGAGGCTTCACTTACTAGTGTTAGCAACCTCAATTCATAACAGAGTCGTGGGGGCTGCAACAGATGGAATTCATTATAGCGATGTTGTTTTCATAATTATAGGTTGTGACTAAAATAATTTGTAATTTTTTTAACACTTTATTGCAATAGTTTGTACCACACATTTATGTTTTCAATATATTCAGTATAATAAATATTCATGTAGGGTTTTGATCCTGTTTACAAGGTGACATGGTGGACTAACACTCGATTTTGGAGAAATACAACGTCATGGAAGACTGGAGCAAAAAGGGAATATTTTCAAGCAGCGAGTCATTTTATTTTTTTGAGTTAATAGTTTCTTTTACTTATATTAAATATGATATGTGATTCATTTTTAGAATTCATATACTGATTGAGCAGTGGATGATGTATTTAATTTGAGAATTGAATATTTTTTTTGACCTTTAGAACATGTATTTAATTTCAGCATTGAATCTTGTTTTTTATTGAGTAGTGGGTTATTTATTAGAGCCTTACATTATATCACAGTGCGAATGCACGACCAAGTACTAGTTTCACATAAATATAATGTGAGAAAGGAAAATGATGCATATGTTGGGTCTTTATGAAATTAAATAAGATATATTGGGCCTCAAATTGAACTGGAATATAATTCATGGGCCTTTACATGGGATTGGAATTGGTTTGGTTGGTTGGAACTTTTGATGCCTCACTATGGACCCACTCCAGGCTACTCTAAAAGTGATCTACCCATTGTATATTATCAGTATTGAATGGAATTGAATGGATCTTTTTCTGGACACCCCTCCCTTCTAGACACACCCCCTCCCTCCCCTCCTAGACACCCCACTCATGGACACCCCCATGGACACACCCCCTCCCTCCCCTCTTGGACACCCTCACACATGGACACCCCCTCCCACTTGGACACACCCCCTCCTGGACACCCCCCCACTCCTGTACACCCCCTCCCTCTTGGAAACCCCCACCCACATATAAGGGAAACTAAAATTAGAAAATTAAAAATCCAAGATATTGGTTCCCATCAAGATTTTTAGATGCTCGTGAATGGACTGAATGAATATGCACCGGTAGACTTATACACTATCGACCAGTGTAGTCTAATGCATTATGCTTTACTAGAAAGACAAATCATTTCTAAAACCATTCTTCATAACCTAAGGATATAAAACATAATAAAGGGTGATCATATATGCTCAATAAGTGTAATCAAGGGAGATATCAATGATCATATATGGATAACATTAGTAGGAATTCACCTTCATCATATTTGTGTACAATCTTCCATCAGGTATGTTTCCCATTCATTTCCAAACACATCTATATCATCTTCTGAATATGAGTTTTTCTGACAGTCATGGTATTACTGAAAAAATATAAATACACAAAGGATTAATAAATATTTTAAATTAACTCATAATTATTTTCAAAAATACCTAGTCCGGGATGCTAGTTTTTTGATGAAATACAATCTCTTTCAAAAATTTACAAACATAATAACCACAGTCCTTTCCATTTGTTTATTTTGGACACTATAGAAACATCGACAACAATAAGTAATTTTTTTTGATATGTGTTTGGATAGTTAAATGTTATTATATATACCAGGATACTTTTCTAGTTGTAGATCTTGTAGGCTTGCTCATCCTTATGCCCTGGATTCATTCCATGTATTAGACAATATTGATGCACTGCCTTATCATAACAGAATCCTAATTAAAAGATAACATAAATTATATAACTAGTTGTTTTGTTTTAAAATGTTGGATCTAGTGTATTACAAATTAACAAACACCATCATACGTGGTTGGTTTGTTGGATATCCATGCGTTGAATCAAGAAAATAAATCTTCAGAGTATCCAAATTGACTACAATCAGCATCCAATGTTGCCTAAAAATACAAAAAGGAATAAGTAAAGAAAGAAATAAAAATATAGTTGATATGATTAAATTGTAGAGTTTTACCCCAGCATCATTGGTATTACAAATATTCTGTCATCTATAATTTTGTTTTCAAATGATTTGAGCAGGGATGAAATTATTGCAACATCTTTATCAGAATATATTTCTTCTTTTAAAGAGGTGGGGTGAGGACTAATGAGTCCAAATTTTTGTTCATGGGGAAATCCATTCAATTGTTTTTCATATATAGGCCTGCGAAAAATTTAAAATGCATTTAGTAATAATTATTAGAGTATATCAGCTTTTGTAAAATAAAATCATGAAAACATACCTCATGTATACATTTACAACTGAGGCGCCTAGCCATTCATACTTGAGAATTTCATTTACATTTTCAGTACTAATGAAATCTGATGTTTCCTATCCGTACATATTTTTTTCAAAATCAACTATGTGAGCATTGTTGTCTATGAAATTTGTATCCACATGAGCCTGCAATGATATTAACTGTGGATATAGAACGGGCGGGGTGAAGGTGCTCTTAGTAGATCGTTTCAATCGGTTGGTTGATCCTTGAGATAGTTTTGAGCTGATATTTCATTTCAACCCCTTCTCTTTGTCGTTATGTAATAACATTCATCGGTTCAGACCTTTTTTCATTAAATGTTAAAGGTCCATCATGAAAAATAAATTGGAAATGGATACCTTCTTGTCAACATGTTTTTTTACAAGAATTGATGGACATGCGATGAATGTTCCAATAGCTTGTTCAACTGTATGAATGTCGTCATCTTCATTTGGAATAGGTAGCTCGGCACTCGGCTCATTAGCTACATTAATTAACACTTTGAAATGATCTGTTGGAAGATGTATGTTGTGTTGCATGTCATTCTTCGTATTGAACACCGTAGCCCTCGATACAAGGCGATAGGTGGGAGTTGATAGATATAAATCACAGTCATTTTCACCCTGTAGAATATTAGTATAGGAAATCCATCAGTGTCTATGTGAATCACATTTCATAGAAACAATTATTAAAACATTTATTACCTCAGCAAATTTAGGTTTTTTAGGGGAATG
Organism: Viscum album; assembly: GCA_963277665.1. NCBI lineage: Eukaryota > Viridiplantae > Streptophyta > Magnoliopsida > Santalales > Viscaceae > Viscum > Viscum album. The sequence continues at coordinate 1,041,022,036 of OY728140.1, read as the reverse complement.
GCTTGCCTCAAAGCTAGTGGGGCGTGGGGAGGGATCGTCACACACGATTTGTTGTTGAGTTGTTTCTTCTCTTTTCCTCTCCCCCATCAATGTTGCTATCATCTCTCTCTGGTATTGTAATTCTTCTTGAAAATAGCTAATTTTTCTTACAGCTTTTCAATTTTTTTATTTTGATCCTCCGCTTGTTTTTGTTTTTGAAAATATGTCCGGGGTGTCACCCCAAAATCCACACCTCTGACGCGGCCATACTATTCTGGATGCTTCAAGGCTTCTGAAAGTATGTCTGCATCTGGTTCAGGTGTTTTTGATTCCTGTGATTATGTCAGATAGAAAATATAGAAAAATAAGTAGTCATTGTAATGTAATAGTGATTTAAAATAAATAAAATTTATATTATGTCATACTTACACATGTTTCCCACACTTGTGTGTTTTCATCTATCGGTATCCCCTCTTTATTTAAACAAGCCTCCTTCCATAGAACATGGAATGAGATGGATATGTCTTTCTATTTTGATTCATCAATCTGCATATAAATGGAGAAACATGGTTATGGTGTTGTTTTATATCACATATAAGTAGTATGTTAGATTTAAAAGATGTACCAATTTTTTCTCAAGTGAAGCGTACCCCCATCCCTGCTTTATGGTAAGGGTACGCTAGTTCTGTTGTGCATTTTTTATTTTCAACACTCAGTAGTTGTTTCATAAATAAAAAACTGTCAACCAATGTGATGAATACAAGAAACTTCAAATAACTTATTACCCCACACAATGTACCTAAAAAGTCTGTTGCCCATGACGGTTACTAAATGCATCCCACGCTCCTTGGGATATCAAGTGTGCATAAAGAGGAGGTGGGTGTGGCTTGATTTTCCCTTCAACATCTTTAAGATGGCATTTCGTTAAAATTATGCGGAAACCTGTATAAATCCTTCCTGAAACTCTTAATACATATTCCTTGTGCGAGGAATCTACTATAAATGCACGCTGCAATGGATAATGAAGAGTAAGTAAATGTTTTGGTATTTTATTTTAATAAATTAAAAAAATGATATCATAATGTTCCCGTAATCTCTTCCCACATTAGTGTCTAAAGACCAGTGACAACATGGTACCACGACAGTACATCAATCGGCATGCATTGCTGGGTGATGATTCCAATGTAGGTATTAAAGATGGCTTTGTTGGGGTTAACATGTTGGCCTCGCTTATTCCATCCCACCTAAAATTTGATGTATTTTGCTTTTGCATTAAGTATTTTGGCTAACACTGTCAAACTGCGGTGCTCTTGTTTTTTTTGCGCTTTTGGGGTTTCATTTCCTACCATTTCCTTAGAAGTATCATCAGTATGTTTCTCCAGAGAACTAGCATCAGCACTGGGACCAGTAGCAATAGGTTGTGAAACCTATTGTACCTCAGCACTAGGACCAGCAAAAACAGGTTGAGAAATCTTTTTTTGCTCTACACTGGGACCACCAGCAGGTGGTTGAGAAACCTGTTGTTGCTCTGCATTGGGACCACCACCAGCTGGTTGAGAGACCTTTTGTGCCTCGGGATTTAGTGCATCAGTAGGTGCAGAAATCATTATCTGTAGAAGTGATTTAACATTTAATTTAGATTACATAAAAGTAGTAGCAGACAGATAATAACATAACATAACATAATTTATATTACAATAAAAAAATAACCTGATAATTGTACTCTCTTTTTTTCTTTAAAGGCTGAAGAGATTTTACTCCTCTATCGACTATGTAAATCTGTTCATTGTGGTATCCTATGAAATACAAAACGCCGTCTACATTGGGACCACTATGAAATGATTTTGAAGTACCTATAAAAGGTTCATACTCCGTTTAACTTTCATCTTACCCTTCAGTTGTTTTGGTCGATAACAGAACAATTGACCAATTTCAGTTTGTGGGGTCTGGAACATAAAATACTTGTACTGCCTGTGATTCTATTATAAATGGTTCATATTTCTCCCCTTCCTTACTAAAATCAACTTTCATGAATCCTAATTCATCTATTTTAACATCACTACAGTTATCAACCAACTTTTATTGAAAAAATTGACACTTTGAATTTCGTATAATCCAACTCCCATATTCTTTTGATGATGCCAAATTCTGACATATTCGCATAAATTGTATTTTTTTCCTTACCACCGTAAACATGCATCGCCTCAGCCACATGTGTAACCTCACTATTCTGCATGGTACTGTCTTCATCGTGTTCATTAGTATATAATGTACAACCATTAATTGCATAAGCATTGTAAGATAATACATACACACTTTCTCCTCCGGCTAGCCATCAAAGTCGTTCTGAAATTGAGTCTGAATTTTCATCTAACTACTTCAAAATATGGTCCTGAAACCATCATATAAACTGCCAATTATGTGTATCTGATATCCATTTTCATCCTTAGATGGATTAAAATGCCTAATAATTTCTTTGTGGGTTTGAACATATAGGTCAATGTCGAAACTGTTATGCAAAACGTAAAGGTGAGCCTACTCCCACTCTGTAATATTGATTGTGACAACCTCTCTTCCAGAAATTCCTTCACCCTCAAACCGCTCAGTGTGAAGAGATTTCGGTAGGCTAATGTTTTCCACAACATACAAGTATTCAGTACAAAATTCAACGACTTCCCCAACAATATATTGCTCCGCAATACAACCCTATCACCGACTTCAATTTTTGACATACCCTTTCAAAATCTTCATATACCGTTCAATGGGGTACATCCATCTATAATGTATAGGACCACATAGTCGAATCTCTCTCACCAAATTATCCATCAAATGAACCATCATATCGAAAAATGTCAGCGAGAATAACATTTCCAATTCGCATAATATGACGAAAATTTCTCTTTCCATAGTTGGCAATTTCGTCGAGTCTATAACTTTGCTGCATATATCATTGAAGAAGAAATAGAGCTTTGTTAATGTATGGTGGACATTCTTGGAAAAAATACAATGTAAAGATATAGGAATTAGATCTTTCATCAAAACATGGATGTCATGTGATTTCAGATCCTTTAATTTTAAATCACTCATTGACATGGTGTTCTTGATATTTGATGAATACCCCTATGGAACCTTTACGTCATTCAAGAAGTTGCAAAATTGATATCTCTCATCCCTAAAAAGAGTGTAAGCAGTAGGAGGAAGAAATGTTCATTTTTCACCCTTCACTGGTGAAAACTCTTCTCATATTCCCATCTCAACCATGTCCAATATATCATTAATTCCATCCTTCGTTTTTCCAGGTGCATTTACCAAAGTGCCGATGACACTATCACATACATTTTTTTCAACATTCATATCATCAAGAAAATGGCTGACATTCAAACAATTCCAGTATGGTAATTTAAAAAAATTGATCTCTTATTCCAACCAGTTTTTATAAGTTTTTTTGAAAAAGGTTTACCAAAAGTAGTGTCCAAATCTTTTTCTTTCTCAAACAATTGATCACCTTTTAGTGGAGACGGTGTTGTACGTTCTTTTGAACTTCCGTCGAATGATGTCGTCCAAGATCGATACTTATGCCATCGGGGTTGAAATCTGTGATATCCTGAAAACACGGTTTTCGATGAATGTTTCAATATAATTGAATGTGTACCTTGTTCACAAACGATACGCCCTTGAGTTCCTTTAATTCTATATCCTGAAAAATTTCCATAATCAAGAAATTCATTTATCATCCCATACAACATGGCTTTCAAAGTGAAATCTTTTTTTTGTAAGCATCATACAACGTAACACTTGAATCCCACAATATTTTCAAATCCTCGATCAATGGAGCCAAATAAACATCAATATCATTACCTGGTTCTTTTGGTCATGATATAAGCATAGATAACATGATGTATTTTTTTTCATGTATAACCACGGTGGTAAGTTATAATTTACCAACATAAATGTCCATGTACTGTGACTGCAGCTTTAAAAACCAAAAGAATTCACCCCATCAGTAGATAACGCCAGGCAAAGGTTTCTCGGCTCGTTTCCAAATTTAGAATACTCGTGATCAATTATCTTCCACTGAGGAGAGTCTGCTGGGTGACGTAGTTTCCCATATTTAATTCTTGTATCTGCGTGCCATGTCAATTGTCCTACAGTCTCCTCACTTCCATATAGGCACCTAAACCTTGGAATGATTGGAATGTACCATACAAATTTCGTAGTACTAGAATCATCTTTCTTGTATCGAGAAGCACCACCCTTTGGGAATTATTTAAGGGATTTTTGTTCTTTGTGAAACAATATACAGTCATTCGGGAAGGCGTGTATTCTTTCAGAGATTATAGCCATCGATCGTAGCATTCTTTTGGCATCGTATGTTCGGCTTAAGAGTTCATTATCTTCTAGAAGCATGTCATTCAGGAGAGCAAGTAGTTCTGTAAAACTAGCATCACTCCACTCGTTGACTGCTTTCAAATTATATAGCTTTAGTACGACTGACAATGCTGTATATTTAGTGAAACAAACATACAATGGCGTTTTTGCACAACTCTTTAACTTATCAAACAATTTTGGGCAATAATGAAGTTCATCTTCAACTGTCCTTGTCATTTCCTCAATACGATCTTCATCATCATTCACATCTGTAATCACACCCTCCATATGGTTTTCTTCATTGTTCACTCTTGTAATCATATCAGATCTTCCATAAAATGTCATGCTATCTGAGCCACTACCTACATTCGTTTTTCCTCGTGTTTATTCCAACATGTATAACTTCAATCTATTCTGTGATAGATTAAGTGTTCTTCCAACTCCTCTATACTAATTTGTCTTGATTTACTACAGTGTAAACAGAGACAAAGGATTTGAGAAGGTTCACATGCATGATCTCCTGCAAACTTGATAAACTCTTTCACGCCATCTTCATACTCTTTTATCAACCGATTGGTATTCATCCTTTCCTTATTCATATTCATCATCTTTATGGGTTCGATCTCGAACTTTCCTAATATTATGTTTTAATTAATCAAGTAGAATTATTTGGGTTTTATAAAAAAATCATGGTTCAAATGCCTCTACAATGAAATAGAGGAACCTACCCCAAAACATGTGAAAGTACTTGAACTCTATCTATATGCAGGGGACTGTGCCCTGTCTTTTGTATATCTCCATGGTGAAGCATATTCCATTTTACAAGACTACATACCATGTATTTTAAAAATATATAGAATCTAAAAAACACCATCTTCACACCATAAAGTGTCTCATAGAGTCCTCTAGAAGTGGTTTTTTAGGATTCAATGGAATTGCACTAGTAACAAAGTGATGGTGCCATTAAAATGGGTAATGTTTGGATTGATATTCAATGGTGGAAGAACTAAAACATGGAATAAAATGTCATATCAATCATGACAACAACCACAACACCATACAAAAACACAATAGTGCTCACAATTGAAACACCATACAAACCAAACAATCACAATTTTAGATTTTACAAAACATCCCTTTTTCAATTTTGTTTTTTAATTCAGGGGTTATCACAAATGTTTTATCATCTTGAGGCATTAATTCATAAGTCAAGTATACATAAATTACCAATTTTTATATTAAAATGTTCAACAAGAACCAACCAACATGCAATTCATTTAGTGTGCAAACAAGGACCACCAACGACCACAATTTTCAGTGGGGCGTTTAGCCCATACATTTCACATTATAACCATCAATATTAAACAGTAATAACATGCAAACAAGAGGAAACCAATGAGTAAAAAGAGAAAACTCACCGTGAAGGTGTCTTTAAGCACACAACATAGGTGCGTTCATGGCATAGGGGAGTCGCACAATAGAGGATATTTCCAACTGAAAAGAAAACATAAAATAGGGGAAACCTATGAGAATAAAATAATCTAAAACTGAGTACACCATTTACCACATCCCAAAAACCCCAAGAACCCACTAAAACCAAAATCAACCCACACCATAGTTAAACACACCTTAATATAACCAGAAATTATAGAACCCACCTTCGATAGAATGAGTTCAAAAGACTTTTTAAAATATAAAAGATGAACATACAATGGGTAAGCCCTAACCAATAGGTCCTCCTTAACAGGTATAATCCATAAGTTTATTCTAGATAACATATCCAAAATGAGTAATCCCTGATCAATCCTCTTTTATCACACTTTTCACGACACATACATCCTAATCGCATGACTTTAAACTTCATGGTAAAATATTTTCAAACAACCTTAAACTATTTCCCTTAAACCATATGTTCCCATGCTTCAATTTTTGCCAAATCTATGACCCCCATGATCTAAAGGAATACATCACCTATTCGGAGACCTCAAAACTAGGTGGATGACATGATGGTAAGGGGGTACCACTAACACAATACCATCCATACTCTTGAAGTTTCATATGAGGGTCTTCACGTGTTGAAGCCTCACAACCCACCCCATTATAGGGAAACTATAATAAAGCAAGTGGAACCTACCACCACCATTAATTAATTCAAAATTATATCCCTAGATAATGATATTCATTATATTCCTCATCTTAGGAAGGTGGATCAAGAAGTCATCCATGACCTCAACTCAGTACAAGGGTCACCCAGTAGGGCTCCTAACAATCGCCACTATCGCCAACATCATGCGACCATTAACCCTTAGAAGTCTGTTGAGGGAACTACAATGCAAAACCCTTCCCTAGATCCAAGAAGCTATGAGATATCTCTAGGAATTAAGATCTATTGGTCATAGGGAGAAGGTTCATATCCCCACTTCCCCATAATAATTTTCCCAACAAAACATGTGGTATCTAGTGAGTAGGATCATATCCCTATTCAAACTCAATGAACCTACCCATACATCTTGAAAAAAATTATGGGGAACACACATATTTCCAATGGGGCACCCCTGGTACTCTTTTCCAATCTTAACATCACACCATGCCAAAAATCACCACACAATCACCAGTTACCCAACATTATTCCAAAACCAAATGAATATACCCATGATTCATTACCCTAAACCCATACATTTAGGTTCAATAGTGTTGGTCACATTAAAACCATGCTATAAATCAATAGGTTTAGGAGTCCAAATGATCATGTCCCTCAACCCAGTCATAACACCAATACTCCAGAATAAAGAGTGCTTCCCTTATACAAATCCAAGGCATGACCATTCCTTCGCTATCAACTTGATAACACCTAATATGCATCAATCCATCATGTCAAAGAATATACCCTAGATTTATGTATATAAGGTATTCATAACACCAAGATATCCCCACTCACTAGTCTCCCCCAACCACCAAAACTCACTAACTCGCTACCATTCGGAGTCACTTGCTAACGACCACTGGGATCTCACACAAACCCCTTACATCAGTTCTTACACAATCCTTAGGCCATGGGTACCACTCTTATCCCCAACTCAAAACACACATCATCTAGTGAAATAAACCAACCACTTACTATAGTTTCTCACACACCCATATACTTATCATCATTGAGTACTATCTGCCCAGGGAACCAACTATGGGTATTACACAAAACAATGTTTAAGTTCAATCAATCGTACCCACTTTTGGGCCAGACATAGACCCACAAGGTTCATAAGTAATCATAACTCAAAATAACATATTATAACTATTAGTATCACTACTCAAATTGAAAATGTAGCATGATAGCATCCCGCTATCTAAAACAACCTACAAAACAAGGGTATCACCACCTGGGATCTCACTCTTTCCCCAACTACCCATACATAGGTTCAACTCACTTATAAAAAAGATATAAGTCATCATAATCATTCAAGGATCATCATTTCTCATTTATATTAAACCAAGAGAAGGAAAAATACTCCTATACTGACCAGCGGAGGCAGAGGCAGTGGCGGTCGCGACGGAGGAGGAAAACCCAGCGACGACGGAGGTAGAGGCAGTCATGGTGGTGGAGGAAAACCCTGCGGCAGTGGAGGCAGCAACAATCATGAAGGAGGAGCAAAAACCTATGGAGGAGGTAGCGGTGGTCACGAAGGAGGAGAAAAACCCAACAGCGGAGGCAGCGGTGGGCACGACAGAGGAGAAAAACCCAACGACGGAGGCAGCAGTGGCAGAGGAGCAAAACCCAACAATGGCAGCGGAGGAGGAAGAGGAAGAGGAGGACGAGGACGAGGACGAGAGGTTGAGGTGGAAGAGGGGCCTGGTTCAACTTCTGTGAAAGCTTGACCACGTGAGGGAGAGTAGGGCCCGTTAGGGTTATTAAATAGAAACCACTAGAACCTTTATCAGTGCTCATTGAAAGCGCTGATAAAGGTATGTTTTATCAGCGCTAAAATAAAAGTGCTGATGAAACATACATTTATCAGTGATTTTATTTTAGCACTGATAAATATTATAATTTTATATAAATTAAGAATAAAAACGCTTATCAGCACTAAAAAAAGTGCTGATAAAGGTTAGATTTATCAGTGCTTTTAACTAGCACTAATAAAGGCATACCCCTTTATCAGTGCTTCTTGTTTAACTCTAATAAAGGGAAGCGCTCCCTTGCCCTGTTTTGTGGTAGTGGTATTTTATAAGGAATGTTTTAACTTTCACTATAAAAGGAAAAATTGTTGTTCTATATTAAGGTATATGGAGTAAATAGTCTTTCCTAACACTATAAAAATTATTTTATGTTTGTATTCCTTTATAATAATTCATGTTTTCTTCAAATAAAGCCCCTATTTCCCTTTGTTTTTGTATTTTGGTTTTGAAGATGGGTTATGAAAAGGAAAGGGTGTTTAGATATCTTGAATAATTTTTCATACGGGTTCAAAATATTTTTTCAAGGGTTTTATGTTGAAAAGTGCAATCATAAAAATATTTTGTGTTTTATATGTCACTTGAGACTTATATATGAGATGTGGGTGAGCTGTATATTTCATATATGAATGTGTGAGCCTGATAAAACTTATAAAAATGGGTGATCCTGATACAATTTATATGAATAGATGAGCCCAATATATCTCATATGAAGGGTGAGACCCATTATAGCTCACCAATTAATTGGGTAATGTTACTTCTATATAGAGGTAAGATAAAGGGATTTAATCTGTATGTTATCTCCTATGAATTTAATTGAGATCTAGTTATTTCGAAAATAAGTTATTTATATAATGCTCTAAGTCACATAAAATGGGTTTTTATTCACATGATATGAGTTTTAATGGTTTTATTTGAGAAAAATGTGTCTTTCGTTCATGTGGATATGATTTATTTCTTATAATCAAGGGGTTTGAGGTCTTTCTTTGAGATAACTTTTTTATGTAACTTAATAACTTTTTTGTGCTAATTCCACATTTTAAAATGTTTTTCACTAGGTTTTTAGAATGATTAGGAACAAGTATGATTTCAAGATGAAAATTGTGAAGACATATCATGAAAATATAACATGTTGTATTATAAAAGTTTTAATTTGTAAGAAAAACTGATTCTAAGTTGATGTATCCACTTTGTGATATAATATTTATTTATGTAAGGGTGATGAACTAATTCTCTAAAACACTAAACCTTAAATATTCTCAAATGTAAGAGAGTAAATTCTAGAATTAAAACTCAATATTATTTAATGCTTAAGGTCGGGTCCTTATATGTGATTTCACTTTTTTTTCAAATTTATATTATATAATTGTTTTTTATTAATTAATCAATTAATTTATTATTTCTAACAAGATGAAACGATTCATATAATCTAGAATGTTTCTTACCTGATCTCACCCCTCTCTTATAGTGATTTGGGATGTTGTGGTTTCAAAAAGCTATATTAGAATAGAATAATTCTCAATTAATGAGTCAATCATAATGCAATTTTTGATAGGGGGAATGTTATAAATGTCGAGATAGTCCTATTTCGTGATGGATGTAATTATAAAATTTTGAATAATAAAATTATATAATATATACAACATCATTGGATAAATTTATTCTCTATTGTAATAAATGAGATTTATGTTTGAGATCTTAAAAAGTTGTTTTTGAATGAATCTAACATTAAAATGTATGAGATATATGTGATGACATGAAATTCGTTATACATTGAACATTAATGTCATATTATCATAATAGTGATGATATGTACATATAAAAATAATTTTTGGGACAAGATTCACAATATATTTGAAGGAGAAGACATTTTTATGGAGGTGATGCAAATAATTTTTAAAAATTTGTTAAAGGTTTTTTATATATCTCCATATGTGACAATTTTTAGTTTTTTAACCACATAAATTAGGTTATAGTATCTATATGGGGCCTTGGATATGATATAAAATATATATAGATTGTAAATAAAATATTGAGAATAATCCATCCATTTTACAATATAAAAATCATAACACATGATGAATATAATTTACCAGCAATTTCCCATGATGATTTTCCAAGTATCTCGATTTTATATGAAATATGGATGAGACTATAGGGGTGAAAATTTATCATCAATGAAGATATATTTTAAATAAATGGGTAATCTTAATATCAATCATAATGAGGGATGTATATAATATGTTAGTAATGAATTACTCTCATAGGTTCCTAGAAATATCATATAGGGATAAATAATCTTAGAAGGAAAATATCCAATGGAATACATTTACTATAGATAAGATAACCACCATGTAGTATGGTGTCTAAAGATACATTTCATATATGATATTGACTATAACTTCTTATAAAACTGGGAAAGGAATTTTACCCTTAAAAATTGGCATGTATATGAATCAGTCAGGAAAGACGATTCAATGGAATATCCTCGCATGTAAAGTGAAAAATGATTAATATTTTTTCATAAAGAATGAGAATTTTTTTATAATGATTCAAATTTTAATTTTATATTAATGGATTATAAATTAAAAAAAATAAAAGATCATATGAAGGGCCAGGTTGATTTTAATGAGGAGGCTGGAGGTAAACTTGATAAGCTAGAAATTAATATGATAAAAAATAAGAATACTTTGAGACTATTGAATTAATCCACATATTAAATTGATCAAATATGTTATGAGATTAATTATTTATAGAATATTGTATATTTTCAAGTAGTTATATAAGGAAAATATGGATAAGTGATATACATCAAGTTTAATATCAAAGAAAAAATTACAATCATTGATCTTAATGATTGAATTGAAGTGTACGGAAATTAGATAAATCCCCTTAAAGAATAAGTGATTATGTTAAAAATATGTGGAATCCAAAATCAAAATCTAGAAACTATGAAAAATGATAATTTTTTAATGTTGAAGGATGAATAATTTTTGAATGAGTTGAAAGTGGATAAAGGAATTTTTTAAGTAGAATTAATGATTTAAAACAAAAATTTATTAGTAATATATGAGTAAAATTTGAATGAAAATCATTCGTCACTAAAATAGTGAGTAAAATGAAAAAAGGAATTTTTTTACTTTATGTTCTCAAACACTATATTTAAAAGTAATGTATTATCCAATTACATACATAGATGTAATAAATATGTAATGTGAAAATAAAAATATATTCCCCATAATCACATTCTAATTTTATAGTTTTTGTGTCATACTATGTCCTATTATATTGATGCATTGTATATCTATGAGGTGTGAAACTCAAAGGTAAACATTATAGAAATATATTATTTCCTAGAGCTAAAATAAAAATTCACATTATTCATATTTTTGTACTAATCTAATTTTGGGCATACATATAATGATCAGAGAATTATATGAATGTGAAACTTATTTAACTGTTGATCATGAAATATTGAAAGAAAAGTTATAAAAAAATTCTAATGAAGAATTAATATTAACCATTTGAAGTGGAAGATGGTTTCATTTCAACTTTTGTTGAAAAAAATCAAGAGTGTCTCACATATATCTCAAATAAACTCAAAATATCTTGAAATGAAAATAATTATAAAGATAGGGAAATCATGGATAGATTTTAGTTATGGTGAGTAATTACAACATCATGTCTTACTTGGTAGTCAATTCTCATTATACATGAAAAAATATTTGGGTTTTTTTGTAGAATATTAGGAGTCATGTTGATGATATTGTAATATTATTAAATGACTGAGCATTAAATAACAAAGTTAGCGTTAAGTAAAATCAAGAATGATATCAATTTCAGAATACCATTATACTCTATGAAGATAGAATTTTTTACAGCCTCATGATTGTGAATATTTTTTATAACTATAGGCTAAAGTATTATTCACTATCAAGGGATACCTAATCAAAGTAATTGATAGTTATTCCATAATATGAGGAAATAATAATAATTATAACCATTATTATATAGAAAATTAGGGGAAAATATGTTTTTATGCCCTTAGATTTAAAATTATGTTAAATTTCAAGCTTAGTTTTTCTATTTGGTGGTTCAAATGGATTTATATTGTCAGGGGTTAAGTTTCAAGGAAAAAATTCTTGGATCATGGTTTCGAATCATGATATGGATTAAATGTGATTTACTATAAATAAGGAATCTTCTGGTTCTAATGGAAATTTACACAATTTTAACACAGTTTTTATAACTTTGTGAGTAACTATAAAAACCATGTGGGTGAATGGAATTGGTCCATAGGATTTCACTTGGCTTGAGAATGGTTTTTCCAAAAAATGAAGATATTCCTAGAAAACCATGAAATTTTGGTTAAAATGGATAGTAGAAACTAGCTGGATGCCAAAAAGCCTTTACCCAAGTGGTACATGATCCTGCATGGCATCTAAAAGACCCAGGATAGAATCTGGGAATGGAAAAATGTCTAGGTTACTATTGAAGTGTTGTAGAATCACTGTAGCAGCGATGGAACTGTAGTAGCGATGACACTATAGTGGTGGAGATACTGTAACATTAACTGTAGCAACGAAAATACTACAACAGATGGGTACTGTAGAAGTACTATTCACTGAGGGTCTCTTTGGGCCAAAAATGGGCTTTCAAGCCTTGGTTTCAGGCCACTTGGCATTAGGAATTTGGGTTATGTAATGGGTCTCCCTATACCCAATAAAAAATAGGTCTTTGGTTTAAATAATAATGAGTCTTCTACCCCAATCTTTTAAAAAAACTAGTGGATGATGTAATATTTTTCTAACCATGTGGCCTAATCATTTGATTGGATATGAACTTCTATTAATGGAAAATTACTCAATTTCCCTTAGTCATTTTAAGTCTAATTTTCTCCTAATACCTTATTATCTAAAACTAAAAACTTTATGAAACTCTAGGGGAATCTCCTATTAGTTTTTAGTTATTCTCGATTGATCCAAGTGGATCTCTTCAAGGTACATTCCATTTTCCTCTGAATTTCTCCTCTTTTATCTAGATCTATCCTCAATATCTTTCCCCCTTGGTCTGTTAAAACCCATTTGGGATGTGACTACTAGATCTAAATAATTTTTGGGTTTTTCATGAAATTATTTATAGATATAGGATTATGAGTATCAGAACTCTGCATTTCTATTCAATGAATTTAATAGTATCGATGTTTACTCCATTATCGTGGTTGGAATCTCTATAGAATGTATTATTTCTCATGGAAACATTAATATTCATTTGAAATCATTTTATTTTTTAAAAATAAATTGATTGGTTTGATTTTATTAAGGTACAAATAAAAATCCATAATTTTACTTTGTCTTTGATGCCAATGATAAATGTTTGGGGGGGGGGGGTCTTTGAGAATGGTTTTTGATAAAATTTAAGTGTTTCATAAAATTATAAAAAGAATAATTTAAATTATTGGGAATGGATTGTATTTAATTTAATTGTAAATTATGGAACATTGGGAACACCCAGGGATATATGTATTTATTAGGTCCTAAGATTCACTATGTCAACTAGATACCATGGATATCCTGGTTTCACAAACCTCATCTTATGGACCACTTCTGTAACGCCCCGACACTAGAAGCCCATAGTCGGTGCATTATTACATATCATTTTCATGATTAGAAAATATCAGGTCTCTAAAGACCGATTAGTTTAGTAGCCCTGAAAAAACTAGATTCATTCATAAGGTTTACATTACATCATAAAATGGAAAACTACAACAACATTTTCTCCATAGACTACACTGAGATCCCATAGACTATCCCTAGAGGTCAGTCATAATATACTTATTTTCATCCTGGGAAAATAAAACATAGAAAGGGGTGAGCTACGATGCTCAGTAAGGATAACATTATAGCGGAAACTTTCATAAATAAGCATAAACATTTAAGGCAGTGTATAAGACTAGAACAAAAGACTTTTAAACTCGAACATCAGCATAATATGGAAAATATAAAGTCAAATAATTCCATTTACTTATTCACATGGATATTCTACTAGTCGAATGATCACATGAAATATCAATAACCACTTTCATAATGATGGAATGCATAATTCCAGACTATCATAACCACATAGTCAAGGCCTTGTGCTAAGACTAAAAATAAGATTTTGTCAAGGCCTTGTTCCAAGACACTAGTTTATCTCATGAGACCTACTGATGCATCGAGGAGATATAGCGGGCTCCACCCGTCACGTACTAAGTCAAATGCATTCCTCATATGAATATGTTGAAACATAACATAATCATTCATATTAAAACTAGCATACGTAATGTCAATACTTTATCGACAAACCATGAATGGAATAAAAATAGCCCATCCACAGTCAAACACTACTCATTCAATACAATATGGAAGATTTTATTGTAACAGATTAAACTCAATCAAGAATAATGAAGGATATTGACATAGATGAAAATAATCCTCAAAACTATTAGAGAGAAATATCCCCCTTTTTCTTGAAATCATTTAAAAGTCACACTATTTGTCAAGAAGCCATTTAAAAATAGATTTTTGAATAAAAGTGTCCTATACCACTTTGAAACTTTTAAAATGAATTTTAATTTTAAAACTTCAAGGTCCATATAAATAAATCCTTAAAACCATTTTTAAAACATGGAAATTAATGAGAAATATTTAGAATAATAAATCTTTAAAACATTTAAAATGATATTTTAGATAGAGTTCCTAACCAAAAGAGTGACAATTGAATACAAATAATTGAGGTAATAAAAACCTTTTAATATCATGAGAATAAAGGTATTCATGATATACTATGTCAAAGTACATTATATATACCATATAAAAGTAATTTGGTGTATAACAATAAAGAAGTCTCAATGGAATGTAATTTGAGAAGAAATCTCTTATAAAGACCGTATCCTTAGGTTAAGGATAAAAAAAGACATAATTATGTGTGAGAAATATAAATACACTCAATATGATTGTATATTAAGTGTAAATAAATCAGATTACATTCACACATATTCTGGTAAAGACAACACCAATGAATTGGATATTTAACTCAACAAATAGAGATTGAGTTAAAATTACTCTTATCAAGTTCATTTAGATGAATTAAGAAATTATCAATGGAGTTATTATGTGTATCAAAAGTATATCCACATAAAGGGGAGTGTAAATTATGACATAAGAAAATGAATGGTGATTGCACACATAATCTTGGAGTAAAATAATCAATGAATTATGCGTAAGGCCGAATGAATGGAAATTGAAATTTTAAATTCCCTTATCGATTTGGTAACTTTCAAAACATACAAACATGAAAGAAGTATCATAAAATGATGATTTTAATATCCATAAATTTAAGTATATTACACAATGAATACAATCATGGGTAGTACACACACCACATGCAATAAATAAGCGGTGAACAATGGAAATATCACGGAATTAAAAGTGAGATAAGAAACCCCTTTCTTTGTACTTTTTCCTTGGTTAAGGGTAGGTTAAACTCCTGTATAATAGTTAAATAATTGTTATTAAATAATACAGGAATAATATACATTAATATGATATCATATATGATCTTTTAACATTTCTTTGTTAATAATATCTTAGTATTATCATCATTTTGGGTGTTAACTTACTCATTTTATTTTATATGTTTTATTACATAAGACGTGTTTGATATGGATCGGTTTTATATTATTAATATACAGAATGATATCAAGTCCTTAAACATTGTTTTTAATCATAAAATGATAATTATACTTGAATGGATACGATGGGGAATGAATCTCATCGCGTTCATGGAGACGGTAATCCGTACGTACGCACGAGCGACAATATCATTCTTTTGATATTAAAATAATATATAATTGGATGTTGTATCATATATAAATAATCATTATCATGTTATATTTATTATTTACATGAATTACATATCATTATTATACCCATCCAAATAATAATGTATTGAATAACAGTTACACCACGACGTGGAGACGGTAAGCCGTACGTACGAACATATGGTGACATTTCATTCAAGGGATGGATAGAATAATGAATTTGGTTGTTCCATATTTATAATAATATCACAGTATATATAATATACTGGATTTATTATTTTAGAAGGGAAACAACAAAAAAAGGAAGTGGAAGAAGAAAGGAACTTGAAAGAGGTAGTGATATTTTTACCTCTTCTTCGGGTTCTTCCTTTTGATTTGATAAAAAGGGCTCCTTAGATTAGCTTTCTTGATAAAAATAAGGCCTTTAGGTTGAATTGAGAGAAGTTAATAGGGTATTTGGGCAGGGTTTTGCTGATCCAAAAGGCTTTTAAGGTGTTAAATATAGAGAATGGGGAGTGACCTTTTATAAGAGGGGTGAGGGGAACCTTAGAAAAAACTAGAAATATTATTTTATAATAAATTCATATTAGGTTTCTAATGGATACAAAGTGTCTTATTTAATGGATAAGGTGTATATAGGTCGATAAAAACTCAACCAATAGGTTTTAGATAGGTTTGGGTCACTTTATTAACCATATCATTTAGGTTTAACTCTTAGTTAATTAGTTTGAAATTTACCATGTCTTTTGTATTTTTATATTATATAGTTAATAAAATTACTATATAATTCCAAGAACACCCAAGTGGTCCATTAATGATACATGTATCATTATATAAGTCTTTTGGCGAAGCCTTAGATTTTTAGGAATAGAATATCAATTAATAATATAATATTTGTTTTAAAAACTCATTTATGTCAATTTTGATACTATTTAATAATTGATTTTTGTTAAAGTCCTAACAACTTTATTAATTCAAAAAAAATTCATTTTAGTAATCCTAACATGTCATATTAACCAATAAAATTAGTGTATGTCATAAAAACTTTCAAATTATATTTATCTTAACATTTATAATACCAATTATTTCATTCTTTCATTAATAAGGGAAATACTTCATCATTATTGTGTCATAAATAAATATAATTATTCAATGTCTAAAAATTATAAATTAAATACCATTATTTAGGAAATATTTTTATATTTCTAATAAATATTTATAGTCGAAAATATAACATATATAACCCTATGTAAAGATTGTTTTTTCTAGAAGATATATGCGCCTGTCATTTTTGTATTTACTTTAACTTAATTAATATAAAGTGTCATTATCACTTACAAGTGGCTCCATGAGGTCCCAAAATCGACCCAAAGATACCCATGGTCGTACATGTATCAACCAATATGGTTAGTACTCATTTTGGGGTAATTTATTATTATTATAATATTATTGTTTTACCCTTATTTACCGGATTTGACCTTTAACCATGGTAAATAAAATATTTACCGAAGTAATTATTTAAAATGTCTAAAAATAAAAGTTGCCTATTTAAAAAATTTGGACCTCCTTATTATAAATATGAAATCCAATTTTCTAAATTCAAAATACATAATTGGTAGAATTTAATTTAAAATTAATTCCTGTTGTCAAAACAAAGAGCGTGTTTTTTGAGAAATAATAAATATCAAAATATTGACACTTGTTTAGGTCTAGTTTAAATGTGAAATTACATCCAATTACCAATATTAAATTAAATGGTAAAAATATATTCTAATTATACTTTAAAACCTATTAATAGTATAATTTATCACCATAAATTATTTGGATTAAAAAAGTTGTTTTTAATTAATGTTTAGTATTTTTCACTATTCATCAAAAATTTAATGTTTTCTAAAAAATACCAAAAATTCACCCTAGTATAATTTCGATATTCTGAATCCAAAAATTATGTCCATGTTGAAAGATAAAATTTATTAAATTTCAAAAAGTGGTTATTACTATTCATAACGGCTATTTTGATTGGTTGTGGTGTGTGTTAGAACTCGAAGTTGCGTATAACACATGCTACTATATTATTCAAAGGGAAGTGTATCGTGGAAGCTTGGGGTGTTACATTCTCCCCTCCTTAAAATAATTTGTTCCTCAATTTTTTTTAAAAAAATTGAGCTCAGGAATATAAGGGAAAGTCCCACATCAGAAAAAGATTCAATAAAACTATCACTTTAAAAGAAAGAAAGAGAATTACAAAGGTCACCCAAGATAACCCATACTATGATTCCATGAAGGAAAACATGGATATAGATGATAAAATAAGTGCCAAGTTTTGACAGAGAAGGATAGAAAACATTATCAATAGAAAGTTAACAACAAAAAACCACAAACTTGTGATGGGAAAAACAGTTATTAGTCTCCCAGTAGGAAAAGTAAACGGACAAATTTTTTTTGTTTTAAGTTACATTACATAAATATGAGGAATTAATTTATGAGATTGACTAAGAAAATAAAGATATATACTTACTTTTTAAATTAGAGTTTCATTCTTTAATAAATTTCTACCACTAACTCGTTTTTTTAAACGATGAGTATTCAAGAAGACATGGTCACACTAGAAGAGATAGAATAAACTTCTATAGAATCACATGATCCACGAAGGATAAACTATATATTTACCTTGTATTTATAGATTAATCAAAACCAAAATGGTTAGTATAAGATCTAATGATCCCCAAAAATGATATTCTATTAGAGAAAGATACACTAATATTAATTTCTAAAACTAAACCAACAATACCCCAAAGGTAAATAAATACCATTCAATAAACAATTGTCCTTAAAATCCTTCAATATAATCCAAAATAATATTGAAACCCAAAACCTAGAAGAATTTGGTTATGTAGTCTTCCGCGTTAAATTGTATCTCCAAATGACATCAACTACTCTTAAAGTCACATACTTAAAAGTAATTAGCCTAATCACATATTCTGTATTATTGGTTAATCATTTACATAAATAACCCAAATCACTCTAAATCCACAATAAAAACATAGATAAAAATCCACCATTACTCATCAAATGAAATCCCATAGTATTCTATTTTTCTTGGGCATATAGTGTTCCCAACAAAGCGAACATCTTCCAAAATAACATTTATCACTTAATCACCGAATCATTTTCTTATACTAAGGGTATTCATTTTATAAGACATAAGATCTCAAATCAACTTATTATTGATCAATAAAATCATTTAACTAAAAATAATTAGTCACACTAACCAGGGACTTCACATAGTCCAGTGGTAGGCGATAAATCCCAATAACACTTTGGTTGTGGGTTCGATTCCCACAACTTTGTCTGATGCGACGGGTTGTCACACGGTCTGCGTGTTGTCATTTTTCAAAAACTATATTTTATAACATCACCAAAATGAGATAAATTCCTCAAAATAACCATAACATAATTTAACCACAAATTTTATCTCATACCATACATTTTCATCCCAAAATATAATAACTTGTAATTGCCTCAAACCCAATGATCATATAAAACCAAATGGTTATTTATAACTATATCCACAAGAGAAAAGATATTTCTTCCTCAAATATCATTTTCACATGGCGAACTATAGGGTTACAAATACAAGAGAAAATTATTCCAAAGTAATCCCATCAACAAGGAGTACTAGTACTTTTTAAAAATTTCTCCAACCATTTATTTCCACATACCTTCTTCTTTGACCAAGAAAATATCCTATAGAACAGGGAATTCACTCGGGTAATGTCCAGGTCCCCTGAATTTATGGAAAATTACTGTAAATGGATTTTTGGGACCATTTTTATTTTCTTCCATAGTACTATTCATTTTCCCTCGGCTATTATTCACTTTATGTCCTTCTTTCCCACACATAAAGCATTTCTTTATTCCATTGAGACACTTTCCTGGGTGTCTCCTTCCACATTTCTTGCATGATGGAAATTGAGGATTCTCTTCTCCATTGTCTCCACTACTGGATCTCTTATCATTCATCACCTTTATCTTCTTTGTTGAGTCCGGGAGTTGGTTAATATATATGTTATTGATCATATTTTTGGAAAACTGAGTTGGCATGAACATGATATCTTTTACACCTATCAATATTCCATTTTGTTTCTCATTTACACCACCATTCCTACCTTGTACATCATTCTCAAAGTTACCATGACTTCCTTGGAATCCATCCATTGACTAAATCTAGAAAGCATTGTGTGAGTAATAGAAGTCATAAAATAATTTAGAGAATATCATGGCACCATATTCTCAATTTGAAACACCATAGGATTAACCAAGATCATTTATTCTCATCTTATATTAAAATACTTCAAATCAATTTGTAAATAAAATTTAAATTATCCTAAGAATATCCCCCGGGAGTGTCATAACCAAGATTGAACCAAGTCCCATTGTTGTACACCAGTTCTCGTTCGAGTCTAGCTCAAAGCGGTGTTTTCGAGTTTTACCCCTAGGTACATCTGTACCAGAGCCGCCTCTACCAGCTCATATCCAGATAATGATGTATTTCTTGGAAAAATCACAAAATATCTACAATACCAAAATTCTAGGAAGTTATTCTATACTAATCCTCAAATTCCATCTTAGGTCTATGGGCTCTAATCATAGTTTATTTAAATCTAGTTTCCAAGGTTTGTACTAAACTTCCTCTCATACCAACTGTAATTCCCTGACCCCAGAAGCCAAGATTATGTGCATTATTACGTATCATTGGCATGATCAGAAAAGATCAAGTCTCAAAAGACCGATTATTTTAGTAGCCTTGAAAACACTAGATACATTCATAAGGTTTACATTACATCATAAAATGGAAAACTACAACAAAATTTTCTCCATAAACAACAATGAGATCCCATAGACTATCCTTGGAGGTCAGTAATAATATAATTCTTTGCATCCTAGGAAAATAAAACATAGAAAGGGGTGAGCTCAGATGCTCAGTAAGGATAACATTATAGCAGCAAATTTCATAAATAGGCATAAACATTTAAGGCAGTGTATATGACTAGTACAAAATCCTTTTAAACATGAAATTCAACATAATATAGAAAAGATAAAATCAAATAATTCCATTTACTTATTCACATGGATATTTTACTAGTTTAATGATCACATGAAATATCAATAACCACATTCATAATGATGGAATGCATAATTCCAGACTATCATAACCACATAGTCAAGGCCTTGTGCCAAGACTACAAATAAGATTTTGTCAAGGCCTTATTCCAAGGCACTAGTTTTTATAATGAGACCTACCAATTCATCTAGGAGCTATAGCAGGCTCCAACCATCACTTACTAGGTCCAATGCATTCCTCATATGAACAGGTTTAAATATAACATAAACATTCGTATTAAAACTAGAATACATAATGTCAATACTTTATCCACAAACCATGAATGACATAAAATAGCACATCCACAGTCAAAGATAACTCATTCAATACAATATGAAAGATTGTATTGTAACAGATTAACCTCAATTGAGAATAATGAAGGATATTGACATAGATGAAAATAATCATCAAAACTATTAGAGGGAAATATCCCCCTTTTTCTTGAAATCATTTAAAAGTCACACTATTTGTCAAGAAGCCATTTAAAAATAGATTTTCGAATCAAGGTGTCCCAGACCACTTTGAAACTTTTAAAAGTAATTTTAATTTTAAAACTTCATTTTCCATATAAATAAATCCTTAAAACCATTTTTAAAACACGGACATTAATGAGAAAGATTTAAAATAATAAATCTTTAAAATATTTAAAATGATATTTTTGTTAGAGTTCCTAACCAAAAGAGAGACACTTGAATACAAATAATTAAGGTAATAAAAACTTTGTAATATCATGAGAATAAAGGTATTCATAATATACTATGTTAAAGTACATTATATAAACCATATAAAAGTGATTTGGTGTATAACAACAAAGAAGTCTCAATAGAATGTAATTTGAGATGACATCTCTTATAAAGACCGTATACTTAGGTTAAGGATAAATCAAAGACATAATTATGTGTGAAAAATATAAATACACTAAACATTATTGGATATTCAGTGTAAATAAATCAGAGGACATTCACAATATTCTTTTAAAGAAAACACCAATGAATTGGATATTTAACTCAACAAATGGAGATTGAGTTAAAATTAATCTTTTAAAGTTCATATCGATGACGTGAGAAATTATAAATGGAGTGATTATGTTTATCAAAAGTATATCCATAGAAAGGGGTGTGAAATTTATTACATAAGCAAATGAATAGTTATTCCACACATAATCTTGGAGTAAAATAATCAATGAACTATGCGTAAGGCCGAATGAATGGAAATTGAAATTTCAACTTCCATTATCGATTTGGTAACTTACAAAACATACACCCATGAAAGAAGGATTATAAAATGATGATGTAGATATCAATAAATTTAATTATATTACCCAATGAATACAATCATGGGTAGTACACACACCACATGAAATAAATAAGCGGTGAACAATGGAAATCTCACAGAATTAAAAGTGAGATAAGAAACCCCTTACTTTGTACTTTGTACTTGGTAGAGGGTACGTTAAACTACTTTATAATAGTGAAATATTCGTTATTAAATCATAAAATAATCATATACATTAATATGATATCATATATGATCTTTTATCATTGCTTTGTTAATAATATCTTAGTATTATCGTCGTTTCGGGTGTCAACTTACTCGTTTTATTTTATATGTTTTGTTACATAAGACGTGTTTGTTATGGATAGGTTGTATATTATTCATATACAGAATTATATAAAGTACTTAAACATAATTTTTTATCATCAAATGAGAATTATACTTGAATGGATACGATGGGGAATGAATCTCATCGCGTTCGTGGAGATGGTAATTTGTACGTACGCATGAGTGATAATATCGTTCTTTTGATATTAAAATAATATATAATTGGATGGTGTATCATATATAAAGAATAATTATCATTTTATATTTATTATTTACATGAATTAGACATCATTATTATACCCATCCAAATAATAATGTATTGAATAACAATTACACCACGACGTGGAGACGGTAAGCTGTACGTACACACGTATGGTGACATGTCATTCAAGGGATGGATAGAATAATGAATTTGGTTGTTCCATATTTATAATAATATCACATTGTATATAATATTTTGTATTTTTTATTTTAGAATGGAAAAAACAAAGAAAAAGGATTTGGAAGAAGAAAGGAACTTGAAAGAGGTGGTGAGATTTTTACCTCTTCTACGGGTTCTTACTTTTGATTTGTTCAAAAGGGATCCTTAGGTTGGATTTATGATAAAACTATTTCAACTAGGTTGAAGTGAGGGAAGTTGATAGGGTATTTGGGTAGGTTTTGGATGATCCAAAATGCTTTTAAGGTGTGAATTAGAGAGAAGGCAGAGTTCCCTTTTATAAGAGGGGTGAGGGGAACCTTAGGAAAAACTGGAAATAATGATTTATAATAAATTCATATTCGATTTATAATGGATACAAAGTGACTTATTTAAAGTATAAGGTGGTTATAGGTCTAAAAACACTCAAAAGATAGGTTTTAGATAGGTTTGGGTCTCTTTATTAACCTTATCTTTTAGTTTTAACTCTTAGTTAATTAGTTTGACATTTACCATGTATCTTTGTATTTTTATATTATATAGTTAATAAAATTAATATATACTTCCAAGAGACCCTAAAGTGATCCTTTAATGATACACCTATAATTATATAAGTCATTTGGCTGAACCTTAGATTTATATTAATATAATATCAATTAATAATATAATATTTTTTTAAAATCTCTTTTATGTCAATTTTAACTCTATTTAATAATTTATTTTTGTTAAAGTCCTAAAAACTTTATTAATTAGAATAAAATTACTTTAAGTAACCCTAACATGTCACATTAACCAATAAAATTCGTGGATGTCATCAAAACTTTCAAATTATATTTATTTTAACATTTATAATACCAATTATTTCATTCTTTAATTAATAAGGAAAATACTGCATCATTATTGTGTCATAAATAAATTTAATTATTAAATATATAAAAATTATAAATAAAATACCATTATATAGGAAATCTTTTTATCTTTCTAATGAAAATTTATAGTAGAAAATATAACACATATAAATCTATGTAAATAATTGTTTTCTTGAAGATATATGCTTATGTCATTTTTGTATTTACTTTAACTTAATTAATATAAAGTGTCATTATCACTTTAAAGTGGCTCCATGAGGTCCCAAAATCGACCCAAAGATGACCATGGTTAGAAATGTTTCAATAAATAGTGTTAGGACTTGTTTTAGGGCAATTTAATAGTATTATAATATTATTTGTTTACCCTTATTTACCGGATTTACCCTTTAACCATGGTAAATAAAATATTTACCAAAGTAATTATTCAAAATGTCTAAAAATAAAATTTAACTATTTAGAAAATTTGAACCTCCTGATTATAAATATGGAATCCGTTTTTCTAAATTCAAAACATATAAGTGGCTGAAATTAATTTAAAATTAATTCCCATTGTCAAAACAAAGTGCGTGTTTTTTATGAAATAATAACTATCAAAAGATTGACACTTGTTTATATCTAGTTTAAATGTAAAATTACATCCAATTACCAATATTGGATTAAATGGTAAAAAAATATTCTAATTATACTTAAAAAAATCTCAATATTATAATTTATCACTATAAATTATTTGTAATAAAAAAGTTGTTTTTAATTAATGTTTAGTATTTTTCACGATTCATAAAAAATTGAATGTTTTCTAAAAAATACCAAAAATTCACCCTAGGTTGATTTTGATATTCCGAATCCAAAAATGATGTCCATTTTAAAATATAAAATTTATAAAATTTCAAAAATGGGTAATACTATTCATAATGGCTAGTTTGATTGGTTGTGGTGTGTGTTAGAACTCGAAGTTGCGTACGACACACGCTACTGTATTATTCAAAGGGAAGCGTATCGTGGAAGCTTGGGATGTTAAAACATAAAAATTATTAATAAAAATTATATATATTCTTGTATTTTACTTACCCAATTGTTTTATAATGCATATATTTCTTGGTCATTTACCTTTATTTAATCAAAGATGATTTAATACAATGTTCTTAAGTTTTGGTATATATATTGCATTTGAAAGGAAAAATAAAAGGGATTTCTTATAAAACTTTTTCATACAAATTTATTTATAAAAATATGGTTCTATTTTAAAGATAAAACTAATGGTTTCATGGTGAAATACTTTTTATATATCCTTGGAAGCATACTAATGGTAATTTCCTCACACTCTATATATGAATTTGGGTTTATTTAAACTTATTTTTGGAATCAGGTAAATGGAAGGGCATAATTTATCTTGGATAATCCTTTAAGTCAACATCATCATCTGGTGGTTTTTAATAGAGTTGATCATTGGTAAAATATAGATAAAAACATAGTGTGTGATTTTTTATGTGTTCTAGACCGTTGGTCTTTTGACAAGTTAAGTCACATATTTTTTTAGAATTCCTCTTTCTACTCTGTTTTGGATTTATAATCTTATATAAATTTCCCTTGGTTTAAGAGGCATGTATTATTGATTTTTAGGGTTAAATAATTCACTTTATTTCCTCTATATATTCCATGTTCTTATCATCAACCCATGGAGATCAGGAATATGTTTTGGGCCTTATGGCAGGACATCTCGGTTGATGTGCCAGGTCAACCTAGGTTGGTTTGTTACATAAATTTTTAAATTGGATGAAGAAAATAGTTTTTGAAATTAATTAATTCACTAAATTCATCAATAGTTTATATAAAACATATAAAATATAATGTCATTAATATATATTTACAATTTAAAAAGATATAGTAAATGGATATGTGATACATTTATAAGAGGAAACATAACATCCCCATCCCGGTTGCCACAATACCCAGTACCATGAGCTGGGTTTCCACTTGACCTCATGCATGCCTCCCTATACGCTAGAGGATACCGACTAACAAAAGGGTCTAATAGAACATGCATGGAGACTATACCCTCTTTATTAGAATATTCCATAGTATATAAAGTACAAAACAAAGGAAATTAATAAATGATAAGCATGCATCGAAATCCATTTCCAAAACTAGGTATAAGATGAAAAATAAATAGTAAATATGTCATGTCATGTCATACAATTCCAATTGTAAGGAAACCCCAAAATAAATAAAAAATGAAGAATCCCAAAAATGGGTCCTAACTACAAATATGGATCCCTCATCCATGCACGTCCTGAACCTAAATCATCCATATAGTAAGTGCCTATAACCCTTGTACTTTACTATAATCATAAAGTATGCTCGTGTACCTAATGGCGGCCTGAGCAGGGTGTGAGTACAAATTAGTAGGCCACCACCAATGATGTTTATAAAATATCTAGTCTAAACAGATAGCATATACATGCACTAAGTAAACAACAATATAAATAAAAGTTAAACTAGGTGCCATTAGTTAACAAAGTTCACTTAAACCATTTTCATCATTTATTCCATGGGTTAAGAATTTTCTTCAATTTCACTTTGGCTTATGTCGGTAATACAAAAAATGTATAAGGGGAATAATCAAGTTAACTACATCACTAGGGAAATAAATTACAAAATCATTTAATAACACTTTATTTGTAGCCTCATTCCATGTAGTCTCATCACATGCAACTATTAGAGGCATAGAGCCTCAGTCTGACTCCCTAAATCATTCATTATTGGGGTGAGGTTTAGAGCCTCAATCTAACCCGATCTGTGGGTGTAAATCCTCAAGTCTAATACCCCACACATATCACTAATCCATGTGCATATTCTTCTTTATCCATAACACATTTACCAAACATAAACCATAACTATTTAACACATTCATCATTACAACAATAGTTAATTCAACACATAATCCATCATCAGGCATTAACCCATTTACACAATCTAAATTACATGATTCAACCCAATTATCCCATTTATCATTTACATGCCTTAGCCAATCAAACAAATAATCTTTTACAATTCACAACTCATTTAACCAATTAGCATTATACCAAATAACCCTTTATTACATGTTAACAACTAAATACAATTACCATTAGTTTCATTACATAACCCATGATAACATGTCAACACATCTATCATGGGATCTATGTCAATAAAATTATATTTTACACTTAAAATTTCAATTTCTATGTTCAAGGAGCAGTACACCCCATGGGTGGCTCATAACACTAGTCAAATAAACCTTAACAGACCCCACATGGATCATGAGGGGTTAAATTAAAAATTTAACCAATTGATTAATCATTTATACCAAGTAAAACCAAACAGGAAACAAAATGGAATTAAAGCATAACCACATACACATAAATAATCAATAAGACTATGGGATATAACTTGTAGACCACCTACCTCATTTCCAAAGATGAAGGCTCGATTAACCTTATCATTTGATTTGATCTCAAACTACATTCAAGTAATTAACCAAGAATTCACTGGGAAAGAGGGTTTTAGTTCTTTGGAATAAAAATATATTCTCCAAAATCCCTAATCCAAAAAATAGATCAAAGAGGAGTGTTAAAATCACTCGAAGCTTTGATCTATACCCAACAGAACTCCAAACTCCTTAGAATCCAAGGAGATTGATCCTTGGAATGTTTGGGAGGAAATGATAACAACCCTTGGATGTTATAGGAAGATAGGGGAGAAAATTTGGGTATAAGTTCTTAAGTCTCGAGGGGGTTACATGGTAAAAAACCACATTTTTTAATAGGGCACATGGTTTGGAAACACGGTTGGACAAACCATACGCTAACCATACACCATCCTATATACAAGAGGGAGATAGGTCACATGGTTTCCTAGGGAGCCTGTATGGTATGAAAAACCACGTGGGATAGATCTATCAAATTCCATATGGTTTGGCCTCCAAATTACATGATTTCATAAACCGAGAACTCCACCTCTTGGCATTCACAATTAGGTTCACAAGTACTACTAACTATGTGTTAATCATAAAACATGCACTGGATGGTCACATTCTCCCCTGTTTTGTGTCCCAAACCCTCAGAACACCCCTGAGACTCATCATACACCCGATAAACATTTCACTGTCTGAAATTAAGAGATTTAAAGAAAAACTTTAACAATAATGTACTCCAAAAAAGATTGGGATCTTACAACCTCCCCACCTTATAATAGATCATCCTCATGCCATCCTCCCAAGTATAAATGATATCCCAAGGTAAAGAGATCAGGAAACTGGGCCCATATATTCATCTCCCTCTCCTAGGAATCCTCCTAAATGTTACCATTCTTCCACAACATTATAATCAAAGGAACAACATTTACTTGTATATATTTATCACTACGATCCAGAATATGATCCATATTCTTCTCAAAGGATGTATCGACCTCAAACTCATCACTAATAACATAAAACACAAGTGAAGAGTCCATGAAAAAAAATGATACAACACACAAAAAGAAACCAAAAGGGAACTACACTACTCTAGGAGAGGTAGTCAAAGAACCTCTAGTCTGATCCTCTCTAAAAATCTTGACCAAAATCACTTAGCACCAACACACCTAGTTCCCAGAGTTCTAACAGTGACCTAATCTTGGTGTCACCTGAAGAAACACATGGATTATAAACACACTCCTCATCCAACATCGGTCTGAAACTCAAGGCCCAATTCAATAATTCTATACATGAAAATTCTAAGAACAAACAAGAAAAAACTTAATCTCAAGGTACCAAACTAGTCAAAACCTAAGCCGACACTCATTTCCAAAATTGAAGCACTAAGTTGGCGCTCTCTTGAGCCCACCTAATCTGTACCAATGCTCGTGTTTTCAACTAGACACTTGCCTGATATAGTGATTCCCACTATACACTTTTTCTCACCATCACTACCTTTAGGTGGTTAGTACCACCACCATCGAAAGGACCACTAGAACCTCAACTAAAACTTCTGCAATACAACTGATGCATTTCCTAAATCACTATACCCAAACCTCTATAGAAACACCATCCCACATTGGCATCCAACATTTACATTGCAACCACTTGAATAGGACATGCCTACACCATCCATTTTCTAACTAAGAACAACTTGACCTCTCTCAATTTTTACTTCATTTACAAAATTTAATTTCTATCAAAACATCAAACTGAAGGTGGATTACAACTTATCATGTGTGTTCCTTTTACCAGATCATGTCAGACCATCCATGAATGGCTTGTCCCAAAACAACCATCTTCCATGGTTGAAATGATACCCCCATCACCCACCCATAGAGCCTCCTCACTTATGGTATACCACCATCCTCTGATGCACCTACCAAAGTATTTTATCGACTTTTGGTAAAACTCCTCTTTCAAAGAATCCACAACTTTACAAACCATCATCGTCCTCCTATGCACACTTCAACATCCCCAACATAGGTGCCTCTAACATCTTCACATGGACTAAAGACAATTTTTTTACTTCATCAAAATCCATTTATATTTTAAAACACAGTTAAATTATAAAAAACCTATCAAAGGTGGTTTAAAACTCCCCAGTTTGATTCCTTTACTTAACTAAGTTGAGCTATCCCTGACCGACCCATCCTGGAAATATCCGGATTCACTTTTGGCACATTGATACGTCACATGACCAAGATGTCCTTACATTTAAATACATTCCTGGGTCACTCAAAAACACATATTCGGGCCCATAACCAATTTTTAATGAGGTTATAACACTAACCCTAAATTACCACAAACCGTCATCATGACTTACCACACCCATCAATGATTTTAACACATTCATCTCAGATTTATTTTAGAACTACCCTGAGCCTGAAGCCAACCCTTGTCTCTATCAACCGCCACACCCAAGGCCCACCTAGCCTTTTCCAAGGAATCCAAACATGTTACTCACATGTTTCTTATTGGCATCCTGATCCCACCACATCCCCTCTACAGTTGGTCCCACACATCTAATACTTACGCACAACTCCCCAACTTAAGGGTGTTATTATCAATACTCTCCCCATGGAATTACAACCACCAAGGCTCACACTTCAATCATAATATGAACCCCAAAACTTGAATTTGGTTTTATACATTACACTAGAACAAAAAAACATCACCAATCACTACCAATCCCTAGATTCAGAGAATGGTACTCACGACATTCATTAACATCTGATCCATCCTGAGGAACTCTCCTGTAATTGATTGATGGTTCAATTTACATCACATAGTTCCATGTACACCGCTCCATGAACATAGCCTCTGACATGCCCTAAATCCAACCAAAAAACATTTAGGTAGTTAGGAATAAAGCCAAATATCTCTCAACATACCAGAATGATGTCAAGATATTGAAAATGAACATCATTAACTTGAAGTACACTAAGAAATTGTTGACGAATACCATAACAAGTTATCCATTCTTGATATCACCTCTACGGAAGGAACACCCTAACCTACTGAAGTCTCAGGCTTCCATTCCCATTAAAAACTCATCAAAACTCAACCACCATAACCAATTAAAGAGAATCTTTCTAACCAAAATCACCACCACCTCATGACTCTCTACCAAGTAGCCATGGACCAACATGTCCTGTGTCACTATCACCACCACACCTCTCAGGTTCTCCCAACACAAAACAAGTGGTTCAAAAACAAAACACAATGATCCATTATATTAATCAAAACCAAATAACCTTCCACATAACTAAGATTCCTTATTTGGTTTCACCAAAAATTATAGGCACTTATCCTAAGACACATGTTCACCCATTGCAATGGAATCATACCTTCCCTATACATTTCTTCATATGGACCTCATCAGATCCCTCAAGGTCTCACAATTCCCTATTACCACTCACTAAACCCAACTCTAGAATCCTCGAGTCATACATCCCCAATCTCAAACACCAACTCACATAACCAACTAGGCCTCCTGGTCCATCAACCTCATTAGAATCAAGGCATTCTCAACATTATCATCCAAAAAACATCCATCCATACAAACAATACCAACCACATGACCACCCCTCACTCCGAGTGTCACTTCCATAACAAGAGTGTCCATCCATTCTTTGTTAACTCCCATCTCATCTTCCGATATTAATTTCCAAGTCCTTCATCTGTTGCTATCAACATATGGGCCTGACACCCAAATGACCCTGCCTCTTCTAAACTGACCTTATAACCAACCATAATCACTTAGGTTCTTCCTTAAGAAAAAAGGCATAACCATGAACTTTTACCAAAATTTGATGGTACCCACTATGCAACAATTACACCTCTAAAGAACATACATTTTCTTTACCTTCCAAGGCACCTACAACACTGGGATAACCGTCCTTGGGGTTACCCTTTATTTCTGAAAAACCCACTAAAACATAACCACAACTCAAGTAACATCTCCAAAACCATTTAATTTCACACTTATCCCTCTAATACACACTCACACCAGACATCACTATATGTATGCTACTGTCAAAACCCAAAACGTTCACCTGTGCTACATGCACCCAGAAGAATGAGAATCCCTACAAACCCCACTCATCGGTCACCCTAGAAAATGAAACAAAATAAACTCTCTAAACTAGATTCACCTTTAATAAGGGCCAATGAATCTCCCTCTAAGTTCTACACACCAAACCTCAATAAGTCACTGCCCATGAGCGACACCCTTACCCCCATTCCGAAACACACTACTCCTAACACACCCATGCAACCATTTATGTTAAGTTTCACACATGTAACAAACCAACTACCACTATGGTATCAAAAAACAATAATTACATTCTTAAATTACAACATACAACCCGAAAAATTCTAACCCATCAGGGTTACCACTTCCACATTACCTAGAAACATCTCAAAACCTCAAGGTCATAGTCTTACCAAGAGAACTACAAGTAACAATCCTCTATCTACACATTGAAACTCATCAAGGCCTTATGAATTATAATCAAGGTATTTTCTTAGGGAACTATCTCTTTCCAAACTACCCATAAAAGGCCAGATAAACAACATAAGGGATATTCACTGCCCAAGTTCCCAAAAGTTCTATCATTTTTAAACCCAAGAATACACATTTAAAACTTTCATTTCACTCAACATTTCGAAATTCTCCACTTTTTTTAAATTATAATTTCAAAAATAATTCATGAATAACACTTCCACAATAGATCAACAGGTGTAAACCAAATACCAGAAAAAACACTACCAGCTATAAACAACTCACCCTACATACACTATCCCAATAGGCATGATCACAACTATATCACTACACCCAACCATCCCTATAATGTGTTATGATCAACATGAGAAAACCCAAATAATATAATCATAAACTAGTCATAATGCACCCTATTAATCATTTTACCTTTACAATATAAATCATCCTAATTTAGAAACCTGTTCCATCTTTCCCACTTATCATAACAAGATTTTAAACCATTTATGAATCATCGTTAGGAACTATTATTTAAAAATTTATTCACATTATTTACATTTACCCGTTTACATCATATTTATGATACACCACTTATTTCAATTTTTAAGGGAAATAGAAATCATTTTATCCCTCACATCCCATAAGTATTTCTCGTGTGTGCCTACCATGATGGATGTCACATATATCCCTAAGCACCTACAATGATTCATGTATTCATAACCTCATTACATATAGGACATGATAAAAATACCATAAAATAGTCATATTACACAACAAGTGTATCACCCGAGGTGAAACATCATCCAACCGTAACAACACACATCAAGAAAAACAACCCCACCATGGGTACTTGGGTTTTCCCTCATACATGGGTTAGATAATCCCATGAATGGGATCTTTTCCAAGGCACAAAGATTCATAGTCTCACATATAATATCCCAAAATAGTAATACAAAAAAAAAAATGAAAACCCCATTGATACAAATTTGTAATTTACTAGACCCAATAACCACTATATCTGATATCCTAGGCCGGGTCACCACATGACCTCAGGCGGGCCTCACCATATGCTAGAGGCTTCCAACTACATGTGAAGGTCTAATAGAACATGTGGGGAGACTATACCCTCTTTATTAGAGTATTTCACAATAGATAAAGTATAAAACTAAATTTAAAAAATAAATGATAAGCATGCATCACAATCCATTTCCAAAACTGGCTATAAGCCCACAATTAAATAGTAAATATTCCATGTCATGTCATATAGTACTAAGTGTAAGGAAACCCCAAAATAAATTCAAAATGAAGATTCCAAAAAAATAATTTTGACTTCAATTTTGGATCCCTCATTAATACATATACCTAGCCCAAATCATCCATCTAGAATAGGTCCCCTAGACCTTATCCTGTCCAGCAAGCATGAAGTCTAATTGAGTACCCAATGGAAGCCTGATATGGGTGTGAGTACAACTCAATTGGCCACCACCAATGGTGTCTACAAAATATCCAGTCTAAAAATATAATTAATTCATACACTAAATAAACAAAATTATAAACAAAAGTTAAACCAAGTTACATTAGTTAACAAATTTCACTTAAATAATTTTAATCATTTATTCAATAGATTATGCATTTTCATAAATTTCACTTCGGCATATGCTGGTAATATAAAAAATGCATAAGGGGATGAATTAAGTTCCCTACATCACTAGGGAAATACATTACCCAATCATTTCAAAAAACTTACCTTGGAGCCTCAGTCTAGGTAGTCACATCACATGTAACCGTTAGGGGAATAAAACCTCAGTTCAACTCCCTAACCCATCTATTATAGGTTTGGGGTTTAGATCCTCATTCTAAATAGACCTGTGGTCCTATATTTTCAAGTCCAATACCCCACACATACCACTAATCCATTTTCACATGCTTTTATAACCATAACACATTTACCAAACATAAACCATAACCGTTTAACACATTCATTATTTACAACAACAATTAATTAAACAAATAATCCATCATCATGACTGAACCCATTTACACATTCTAATTTACATGACTTGAACCAATTATCCCATTTATAATTTGCATGCCTTATCCAATCAACAAAATTAACTTTTACAATCTATAACTCATTTAACCCATTAGTGATATACGAAAAACCCTTTATTCCATGTTAACAACTAGATACAATTACCATTAGTTTCACTTCATAACCCAAGCTAACATTTCAAAACATTTATCATGGGATCTATGTCAACAAAATTTGATTTTACACTTAACAATTAAATTTCCATTTTAAAGGAGGAGAACACCCCATGAGTGGCATGTAACCCAGTCAAATCAACCTAAACACATCCCATGAAGATCATGAGGGGATAAAATAAACATTTACACAATAAATTTATCATTTATACCAAGGAAAACTAAACATTAAACACAATGACACTAAAGATAAACCACATACACATAAATAATCAACAGGACTACGTGATATAATGTGTAGACCACCTACCTAGATTCTTAAAAAGAATGTTATCTTAACCTTATATATAAGGACCCGACCTTAAACATTACTTATTATTGAATTAAATGAATAATTCACATAGAGGATCTTTTCAGGTTTAGAGTTTTAGAGAATTAGACTATAACTATTACATCTCAAAAGATTACATAGTAGAAAATTTTACAAAGTATTTTTTTTTCAAAACATGAACTCCAAAAAAAATTTCATTTCTAGTTCCATGTTTAAGAAAGAATGACTTTTCCTTGATCCCATCCTTGACCCTATTTCACATTATGTCCTATGAAAAACATTTCAAAAAAAAACTTGGGGTGAGAATAAAAAGCTCAGTAAGGGATACCCAAAGAAGTATAACTGTTAGTTTTTCAAAAAAACAAGTAAACCATGAATACTCAATCAAAGTAATACTTTTCACCTTTATGAAGCAGAAAATACTATTCATTGAATAAAAGATCATTACTTACCCTTTTGTAACCAAAAGATTACCATAAAACCCATATAAATTACACATAACATATAAAGGTAACTTGGGACATAAACATACTTAAATGGAATAACCATACGATCGACTTCCACACATATCACTTAATGGAATAGCAATACGGCCGACTTCCATACCCAATGCATTGGAGGTTATAATGTAACCACCCGTCCCGGTATTCACGGCACCACCCGTCATATGGTTTATCACCTAACCACCCATCAAATTTCCAAGTACCATTATAAAAACATAAGACATAAAACAAATATAATGGAAAGAAAACATTTCCACATTTCGATCACAATATATCACTAAAATATATTTTCATAAAAAATCCATTATAAAAAACCATTTTAAATACCAAAATACATAAAAGAGTATATGGGTTTTATTTACTTTTAAAAACATTACGGCTTGTTGAGGAAGCCAAAGTCCAAATAATACTTGCGGCGGCGAAAAAGTTCGTTGTCACCGTGTATGTTAAAAGAAACATTCCTTTTTATCGTTTTGTAAAACGCTTCGTAGAAAAAGATTCCTTTTGTTTAAAATTAAAAGTCAAAGGGGTTTATACACCGTATAAAATAAAGTCTTGTATTAGAACAATATATGCCTCAATGAAAGGATATTGAGACGAAGTCCCTTACAAAGACGGTATCCTTGGATTAAGGATAAATCAATTACATAATTATGTGTGACAAACTAATACACCAAATATAAGTGGATATTAAGTGTAAAACAATCATAGGTCATTCACATATATTCATATAATGTCATATTCAAGGAATACAAGTTTATCCCAAAGAATCAAAATTAGGTTACGAAGTTCCCTTGCAAAAAATTTGATAGCCTAACGGCGTCACTTCAAAATTTAGAAAATGATTTGATAAGAGATAAAAAGGGTATCTCATCACTTGGAAATAAAATTTACATCAATAAGGATACAGAAGAACATATCCCAACATTACAATATGTAAATTAAAAGACCCAACAAAAGAAGTCTTTTAAAAAGAGGAGGGTGAAAGGTCTCCTTACCGACTTGGGTATCTTTCAAAACATACACCCCATGAAAGAAGGACAATACAACATTGATGTAAATACTCATAAATGAAAGTATATTACAGAAAGAGTAGAATAATGGGAAGTACATATACCACTAAAAGGAAATGGTGGAAAATGTAGCATAAATCTCACAGGAATAATAGTGAGATGAAAAATCCCTTACGAAAACTCGACAGCCTAACGACGCCACTTAAAAATTCCAAAAATGGATTGATGAGATAAAATAGGGTCTCTCATCATATTAACATAAAATGTACAGAAATAGGAATATAAAATAAAATCCCCCAAAATAACTAAGAGGATCTTAAAAGAAGTGACATAAAGGAGAGTATTTAAAAAGAAAGAGAGAGGTTGGATATCTTTCGAAAATTCGGCAGCCTAACGGCGCCACTCAAAACATCCAAAATGGATTGATGAGAGAAAATAGGGTCTCTCAAAATATGAACATAAAAAAGTACAGTAAGATTAATATAAAATAACATCACAATCATAAGAAAGATGATCTAAAAAATAATGACATAAAAGAGTGTACTTAAAAAGAAAGAGAGGGTTAGGATCCCTTACCTCAAGTCTGACTTGTCTTGTTCATTTCATTATATTCCTGAATAATAAACTTTGGTAAATTTATAATTACTTAAGTAACTCCTTTAAATATTATTATTCAGTTCATATCACATATTATAATGATATAATAATTGTTTAATAATGTTAGTTCATATCAGACATTTTTTCCGATGTTTGGTACATGAGTCAAAAATGAACTTATTTGAAAATGATTTCCCATGTAGTAATAAGTAAATCATTTCCAGAATAGTATTAATGATTAAAATATCATATATATCCACTACATATTCATTTTATACTATTCCATAAAATTTGGAGATAAAAAATGAAAAGCACCGTTCATGGAGACGGTAGGCCGTATGTACGCATGAACGCTACTTTCATTTTTTTTGTCATATTAATGGAATTAAAAATAAATGAGATATATATATATTATAATTACAGTATAATATATATGTTATATAGGTCACATAATTTCATTAATTTCTTTCTGTATACGTTCCATGTATTGCATGAACGAGTCACATCACTTGAGGGGGGCGGTAGTCCACACTTCCTCATATAAAATTATCGCATTTGCAGAACATGAAAAGAATAAAGGTATGTTTTAAATATAAAATACAGAAGAATATAGTAAACATAAATACCATATATATCAAATATAAAATACAGTGACATCATAATGGCCACCTTTAAAGGTGTTAAAAGAATATTGAACAATCATCATTTCGTGAGGCAGTAATTCACCATCCACAGAAACAGTATGTTCTTTAACCATTAAACGAATGCTTGAGTAAGTGTAGCTCTAATAATTCTTATAAAAACATCAAAGTATATTTAAGATACTGGTTTTGTTACAAAATAAAGGAATAAAAAATGTTTAGGGGGTTGGAGAAGCAAAATAAAACAAAAGAACGCTAGGGAAGACTTTACCTTTAAATCGAGTAACTCTTTTTGATTTGAGCTCAAAGGATTCCTTGGAAAGACTTCTGCCAAAAGTGAGGCTTTGAGGAGTAATAGAGGGATGTGGAGAGACAAAATGGGCTGGGTTTGGTCGAGCCAAAGGCTTGAGAGGTGTGGGTATGGTGGTAGAGGCATGGGTCTTTTATAAGGGGAGAGGAGGGGCACTCTTGGAAAGTCTTGAAAAGTAACATTATTATAAAACACTTTTCAGATTTTAAAGGTCCCACAATTATATATTTAAAGGATAATGTGATAATAGTTCAAAATCCACACATCAAATAGGTTTTTTACAAGTGTAGGGATTAGATTTTACATTATCTTTTCATTTTATTTTAATCGTTAAATAATGAGGTAATCACTGCATCATCATGGTGTCATATTTAATTTAATTTATTTAATGTCTAAATTTTTTAAAACAAACATCATGATGTAGGAAATATTTTTAGATTTCTAATGAATCTTTATAGTAAAAAATATTACTTGTATAACCCCATGTAAAAATTGTTTTATTAAACCAACACATGTTTGTGACATTTTAATTTTAACTTTAAATAAAAAGTTATTAATGTCATTTTCCTACCAAAGTGGTTCAATGGGGTACCCAAGTTGACCCATGGATTGTATTGGTCGGCCATGACTCATCCAATAAGGGTAGGACATGTTTCAAGGTCATTTCATATTATTAAAACATTATTTTTACCTTAAATTACACTAATTACCTCTAATCGCGATTAAAAACTTAAAAGTTACTATTCACCAAAAAAATTATTTTAATCCCATTGAACTACATTTTACTTCCTAATGAAAACCATGTATGTCGGATTTTTGAAATTCAAAACACAGAGGTGGTAAAATTCAATTTAAATGAAAAATCAGTTTTTTTAAGTACCACTTAGTGGTTTCACTATTCATCCAAAATTGATGTTTTTCAGAAAAATACCACAAATTCACCATAATCTATATTTGATATTCCGAATTCCGAAATGATGTATATTTTAAAAAATTCAAAACATATAAGTTACATTAATTAATTTAATAATTAATTCCCGCTGTCAGAACAAATAGCGTGTTTTTATGAAACAATATATATCAAAAGATTGACACTAGTTTAAGTCCAATTTCAAAGTGAAATTAATTTCAATGACCACTATTGGATTAAATGGTAAAAATATATTCTAATTTCACTTTAAAACCAATTCAAAAGGTAATATAATCATATAAATAAATTATATTAAAAAGATGTTTTGAATTAAAATACAACATTTTTCACTATTCATTAAAAAATGAACTTTATCGGAAAAATACCAAAAATTTACACAAAGTAAATTTTGATGTCCAGATTCTAAAGAAGAATTTTATTTTGTCAAATATAACACATAAAATTGTCAAAAAGTGGATTTAAAAGAGGTTCTCTATCAAAAGGCGGTTAATCGACCTTTTAAAGAATATTAGAATATTTATGCTTAAAATTGGATTCATTCACATTTTTAATCCTATAACATTTATTGTAAAAAGTAAAAATATTTTACAAACATATATAATCATTTTGTAGTTAGTTCTGTTCATTCCCGTCATTACAACGACTAGGTGTTAACTACCATTTTAAATAAAATTATTTTATTATTAGAGTGCAACATAAGATTTCAAAGGAACTCGTTGTTGCGTATTGGGTAAGCCATCGAGCATAGCGTTCTATTTTATTTAATATTAACATTTTATTCACAAATAGGGATAAATATAAAAATGACATATTCTTTATTTACCTGGGGTGTTACATTATCCTTTGATTTGATCTCAAACCACCTTTAAGGACTTAACCTATAATTCCTTGGAAAAAGAGTTTTTTAGTGTTTTATAAGAAAAATAATGGCTCCACAAGACCTAATCTAGATAATAGAGTAAATAGGAGTTTTAGACTCACCTAGAGCTTATTTATTCACCCAAAAACACTTAAAATGGATTAGAATCGAAGGAGATCAATTCTTGGGAAGTTTCAGAGGAAAATATCATAACCCTTGGCTACTGTAGAAAGACAAGGGAGAAAATTCGGGAATATTTTTTTAAGGATAGAGGTATAAAAATAGTAAAAATACACCTTTTTAATGGGGAACACATTTTGGCTGCACTGTTGGATAAACTGTGTGCCACCCTCTATCAAGAAGGGGGTCAGGCCACACAGTTTCTTGGGGAGGCCACACAGTTTGATAAAAAGTGCGGGATGGATTTTTCCAATACCACATAGTTTGGCATCCCCCTTGAATGGTTTCATAAACCATGCACTCCACATATATGAAAAAACAATTAGGGTATATGGTTACTATTAACCATGTTCCAACCACACAATATCCACAAGATGGACAATTTTTCCCTTATTTCATGTCCTAAACCCTTAGAACACCCATCAGACTCCTCATACACCTGATAAATATTTCAAAAACCAAAATTATGATAATTAAACAAAACTTTAACAAGAAAATACCTTAAAGAAGTTTTGGATTTTATTAGAAAATTATTAAAAAATCATTACATGTCAAAAGAAGAAAAGTTCCATTAATTTTATACATTTAATTCATATAGATATTTGTAGAAACATGAAACATATGGTAAAATTAGGAGATAGGTAAATCAAATTTTTTTATATACAATTTTAAAAGTATATATGGAATAATGTTCAATAAAATAAAAAAAATAAGTGATGATGTACATTATAAGATATCAAAAGCATGATGAAAATGAAACTGAGATGACTCTCATGATTTGAGAATCAATCAATTTAATGAAGTGAAAATTCATTTATTTTGATAACTAATTGGGAAAATATATAATTAATCAGGATATTTAATTATTAATAAAACCATAGAAAATGTTTATTATATTATAGAACATCATTTTGAATAATAGTCTAAAGATACTAATAATTTATAAGGATATCTCAAGGAACTATAAAAGAGTTGGAATGAAAGTTGAAAATTACACACTAAAAAGTTATTTTTTTAGTCATAAAAAATATGACATAATATGATTTGTTTAAAAGAAGGAAACCAACTCATAATTACATTATCATACTCATATTTAAGTCCTATATTCAAAACATTGAAGTTATAGAGGGTTAGTATTATTATATTTATAAATAAAATATATTTCTTAGATATTAAACTAAGAGTAAAGTATAAAAATAACGTAGTAAGAGGATAAAAATATAACTTAAATTACTAGTATGAAATCAAATTTAGATAATTCTAGGAATATATTCATAAATTTATATTTAGATGAAATTTTTAAAAAAGATAATGGTTATGATAAAAATTATGTGGAAGATAATAACTTGATGGATGAATAAGATTCAGATATTGAATTAAAATTTAATACTAGATTTGAATTGATTCGTTCAAAATGAAATGGTGGAAATATAGAGTATAAATTTATATCTCTAAAATAATTTGTGATAATATTATTTTAATGAAAAGATAGTGAATATTAAGTTTCAAACACACAATTTTTATCACAAGTAATTCTTCCATTATTCGAAGAAAAAATTAAGGGTGAACATGGGTTAAGGATATGAATGAATAACATGATTTTATATAGAAGAATAAAACGTTATATTTTTTTAATGAAGTCTATTGAACACAATGTCATTGGAATAAAGTTCTTGGTCATGATAAAACATGAGAAACATGGAATGTGATACAAAATATTGAAAGTTTGGTATACAAAGGCTATTCCAAGATAGAATGCATAAATTTTTGAATACATTTTCACCAGTTTTTTTAAAGGTTGGGGCCGAAGCCTCATTTTATTATTAAAGCAAAGGAAAGACCTCTTTTAACTGGGTAGTGGGAGACCCATTACATAGCTCGAAGGCCCAGTGGGCATGTAGCCCATTATATAGCCTGTAGGCCCAAATTTTTGGCCTAAGGCCCAATCTGTGAATAGTAACTTGGCTGCTACAGTACCCACCGCCGCTACAGTACCCTCCGATCTATAGTACCACCACTGCTATAGTACTGCTACAGTACCTGTTCCCCATGGGTTTTGAATGCATTTTCACCAATGGTAATATTTAAAACAATTTTATTATTTCTAATAATATTAATTTATATAGGATTAAGTATATATCAAATGGATGTGAGGGGATTTTTTAATGGATTCATTAAAGTGGGATCCTATATTGATGTACTATTTTTATTTTAACTTAGTGAAAATAAATTAAATTTATTTCTCATATAAATATATCTATATGTATTAGTGGAGGAATAAATAGTATTTCTTACTCAACTAGAATAAAAATATAAGGAAAAAGTGTTCATGAGTGGTGGTTCTAATCACAATCAGTGTGTAAAAACCCTAAATAATAAATAGTTTATTGTACTTACCAATGTTATGACATATTATTCAATGGAAGAAAGTGTGAGATGATATATTTTCATGATTTATGAGTTTTGGAGTTTGAAATGTAAATGTTTTTTAAACCACTTCTTTACTTAAGTTTTAAGTAAATCCAAAAGTGAGTATACTTGAATCTATTAAGATGAATATTCTAGAGAACCATTGAAGGTGTTTCATTTAAAACAATTAATTTTTTTTTCAAATATAGAGATTTTAGGATCTAATTCCTAAAATCATGAAGATATAATGGATATTGATATAATATTATTCTAGGGAATGATTAGATTGTTAATATATTTTATGGTTAAAGGAAAGATATTATTAATGCATCATGTTTGGAATCTTAGTTTCAAATAAGATGAAAGGAAGATCCTATTATTACTATAAAATTAATATTGATGTACCTTTATCATAAAATTGATTATTGTTTATTATAGAATATAGGAAAAAATAACAAGTTGATGTAATATTCAGATATATATAAGAATAGAGACATTTTGTATAGAAAATCCATAAGTAGAGGACCATTTTCAACAGTATTATGTGTGTTAGTATGTTTAGAATGAAATGAGAGATTGTATCATGTTGTAAAATTTTTAAGGAATATATCCTCATGATAAATGGGTATACCCAAATGATTTCAATTAAGAAATAGTTTTAAGACCTAATTAGTTAAGGGAATATTCCTATAGTGATATTATGTGATCGTAAATTCTATTTGAATGTATAAAAAATATAACACAACATTCATATATGAATAAAACTAAAATTATAAATAATTTTATCAAATAAAAGGTCCATCTTATAGATTTTAATGTAGAGTATATGATAATGACTTAACAAGTGTACTTTATTTTTTAATAACCATTGGACCCACCAATATTCATGAAGCATTAGTCAAATATTATTGTTTAGAAATATTTTAAATCATATGTATGAATTTTTTATCCCCTCCATCCAATTATATTTAATAAAAAACATTGATAAATGTACTTTTATGGGATGTAATTATTTTGTTTTATTATCAATGGGGGGAATTATAGAAACTAGACATGCGATAATAGTATAAAATTAGATTAGTTGATAAATATTTACATGTTTTATCATAGAGTATTATGGAACAAGAATCATTTCTTGGTTGTGAAATATTAATAATTAGTTGGTAAT
Organism: Viscum album; assembly: GCA_963277665.1. NCBI lineage: Eukaryota > Viridiplantae > Streptophyta > Magnoliopsida > Santalales > Viscaceae > Viscum > Viscum album. The sequence continues at coordinate 1,040,978,680 of OY728140.1, read as the reverse complement.
ACAATATATGGGGTTCAATATATATATGTTATAAAGTAAGGGGTATTAAAGTAAGCATTCTAATTTATGGAAATTTTTTATAAAGTTGAAGGTTTATAGAATGCATAGAAATGATTCCAAATCTCTTTTTTCTATACTAAGTAGTTCTTATATAGTATTTTATTGATAGATGATTAGTGTTTATATTTTTATAGAGTTATGAATATTATAATTAACTTATTATTTAAAAAAATTATATGGGGATAATTTTGAAAACTAGGTTGTTCAGGAAGAGAATGTTGGAAATTAGGTTTTTCAAGAAGATATTGTCAAAACAAAGGTTGATCAAAAGAGATGAATGTTGAGGTATGATATAAATATGTTCTGTTTTATTTTAATTATATTTAAAGTAAGATATATTCTAATAGTAATTAATTAAATTAGTTTAGATTTTTTTAATATTTGTGATTTTTTCACTAACATAATATAAACCAAACCATAGTAGTTTTCATGATATTTTTAGTGGTACATGTCAAGGTTTATGAAAATAATGATAATAATTTTCAAAAAATAAAGAAAATAGTTTTCACCAAGGGACCCAATGTTATATAAATATAATAATATAAAAATTTAAAGACCCTCTAATCAATTTCCACCCTAGGACCTGATGATTTATACAAATAAAGATAATAATTTCAATAAATTTGTTAAAATTATCTAAAAGATTAACATAACTGTACAATTATCAAAATCCTTAGTAAGGACATATTCTAAATTAATATAACAATTGAAGAAAATGTTAATAGGGAGTAGACTAAAAAATATGGTAATGTTTTTTATTAAGGTATTCATTGTTATTATTTATAGAATGATCCCAATGAAGTTGCAATACCAAGGGATATTTAAAACCATCTATTAGTTTTAATATAATAAGTTTCACACCTGATTTATTTATTTGAGAGTAATTATCAATCTTATTTATGATACGGTGTTTGAGGAACAAGAGGTTGGATTCTAAAGGGAAATAACTATAGTGTTAAATAAATTTGATAGATCAGTTACATATATAAAAGAAGATATTTATGATATTTTGATTATGATATGAATGATAATAAAACCCATATATTTCATACTTTTTGAAATTGAGATATATGGAGAAGCTCATATTATTTTTGGATATTCATTTTTGTCCCCATGAGGATCTTTAATTAATGTTCCAAAATAGAGATTTAGATTTGGGGTGGGGTATGATGAATTATATTTAAATATGTTCCAAATATAAAATAACCAATATTTATAGAGGATTTATTATAATGGATACCATGGATGAATACTTTGATAAATATAAGAATTATTTTATAAATATAAATTCTCTTGATGAATTGTTGGTTCTATATGATGGAATTTCAGATTATGAAAAAAATATAAAACGATCAAGATAAAATGATAGATGATTTTTTAAGATAATTTATAATGAATAAAAGTAAATAATGAAACCATTGATACCATTATTTGGAAAATTATCTAGTTTTCATGTGAAAACTCTTCATATTTATTTGAGATATGATTTTTTGGGGAAGAATAAGACACTTACCATTATAATTTCTTCACACATTGATTAATAAAAATAGATAAATTAATTATACATTATTTCGATACATAATACAACATTGACAAGGTGTTTTATAGATATAGTGGGAATTAATCCATCTATATCAGTGTGTAAGACCCTAATCAAGACTAATGTTAATCCACGAGTTTGGTTCCATGGAAGATTAAATTCAAAAATAAATTAAGTCATAAAGGATATGGTAATTAAACATCTGGATGATGTAATAGGGTATCAAATTTATTATTGTTCTTCAGTTAGCCCAATCCATGTGGTGACTAGGAAGGGAGGAATAATAGTGTTTACTTTTAAAAGAGTGAACTCATTCCAAGAAGAACTATGACCAGATATAGTGTGTGTATAGATGATAGACAGTGGATTCTAGTATCCAAGAATGATCACATTATACTTTCCATTACCACTATATATCAATAAATAATGGATGGTAATGAATACTATTTTTTCTTAGATAGTTTAATAGGATACTGGAAAGTTCCCATATATTGTAAAAATAATGTTAATGGTATTTAGTAATCTATAGATAATATTATTTTATAAAAGAATACCATTTTGTATATATGGATGCCCTGTAATATTTAATAGGAAATTGATTGAAATTTTCTCTAATTTGGTGAAAAATGGTATTAATTTTTTTTGGATTTCCTTTTATATCATTTATATCGACTTTTAATAGTTTTTAAAAAATCATTACTTAGTATCATGGAGAATTGATTAAGTAAAAACTATTTTGAATTGGGAGAAATGTAATAAGAAGGGATTATTCTTGGGAAAAGATCACTCAGGGTTCCATATTGATAAGAGTAAGGTGAAACTTATTATAAACCTATCCAAATCCACTTTACTGGATGATGTAAGAAATTTATTTGGGAATGTTTGGTTATTTAGAAAGTTTAGAATGGATTAGTCTAAAACTTTCAAGAACTAAGATCTCTTTGTTTGTGAAAAAACAATGATTTATCTTTTTTCAATAATGAACTATGTCATTTTAATTTATTATTGACTAGTTTATTTCATCACCCATTATAAAACAACAAGATTATAATTTTCCTTTTGATGTCATGTGTGATTCCAATTACTTTTCCCTTGGTGAAGTACTAGGAAAAATAATTGAAAAGTAGTAGAATTCCATATATTATCCATGTATGTTATTAAATATATATAAAAAAATTACTCATTATATAATATGGGAATTCTTTTTGTTGTAAATTCTATATAAAATTATTGTTTATAAATGATTGGATAAAAAGTGGTGGTATTCACTTACCAATCTACATGGAAAATTTTTATGATAATAAATGATGGAAAATAAATTTTCATTCAGTAAGTACTTCCTCTTTAGGATGTTTATTTTTAAATTAATACCAAGAAAAGGGTTGAGAAACCTATTTAAGATCAACTATCAATAATTGAAGGGATAAAATATGTAGATATGAAATTTATTTGGTCATTATAATTGTTTAAGTAATATAATTCCATTCCTGAAGATGAATCAATTAGATAGGATATTAGGTCTTATAAATTCATTATAATGATTCAATTCAATATTCGTTCCCCCTACTTAGCCCCTATTTTATGTAGTTGTTGTATAACAAGTGCATAATGTCCATTGGAATGACCATGTATTTTATCATCCACTTCATGAATTAATTTTAAAATATAAGATCAAAGGTAGGGAATTTCCCATTTTTATAGGATCTTATGTACCAAAAATAATGCTATATCCAATTATAGCCCCTATGGATGTAAAATTTACAATTTTTTAAATCTAAGGACTCAATAGATGGTATGGATATGTAAAATACATGAGTTCCAATACTAGATGAAAAAATAGGGAAACCAATACTCCAAATGGAAAGTGAGTAGCCAAATTATGGTGTGAAATATGAAGAGGGTTTCTTCAAACAATAAAGAGCTGAGTTCACTGTTCCATCCAATGATATGTAGCATGTATTATTCCATCTCTTCTTGAGAAAAAATTGGAGGAAAAAATATTTTCTATAAAGACATATAAACTATAATGTAATTTAGATTTTGTGAACTAATTAAAAATAATAATATTTAAAAAGACATTTATATACAAAAGAAATATGACACTCATGGTAGATTTAAAAACACTACTAATGGGAGGATATATTACTTTTTAATATGCATTATGATGAAATTCTCAAGAGTTTCATTCCATGAGTGTATACAACATTCATTTTTAATTATTATCATACTATAATTATTAGAGGACATAATGGTGGTGAAATGATAATTTGATAGGTTCTTTAATTGGATTTTCCCACTATATTAAAGGATTTAGAATAATTTTTGTTAAAATTTGAAATTTTTTAAAAGAATATAATAATTTTTGAATGTAGTAGATTCCAAAGATTTGTATATTGTATGTGGAGGTGTTAAATTTATATGTTTTTGATTTCATAAGACCACTGCCTCAATATAAAAGGTAATGATATTAGTGGTATTACACCATATATAAATATGTACTTAATAAGTTAACCTACTTAATGACAATGAAACAAGTACGATAATGATTATAAGGAAAAATATCTTCAGTTAATTAATGATAGAAAATTATATAATCCATAATGAAAATTTCCATATTAAAAAAAATATATTTAAATAATTGATATATATATATATATATATATTCATAGGTAAAGAACCATATATCATCCATAAACCAGTTCAAAAGTTGAGGTCTCGATTAAATCCAAAATTAAATTTTGTGGAAATAATTAATAAAATGTGATTTTTTTCATTAAAGTAAAGTAAAAAATTACATTCTTATAATAAAAAATATAATATACTTATAGGTATGTAAACATATTAAATTATTTCTAGGAATTCATGAATATTACTTATTAAAGTTGAGTATAGGGAATTTTTAGATTTTTAATAATTCATTTGGAAATTTAATGAAACTAAAAAAAAGTCATATATAAAATTTAAAGTGAATTATAACACGAGTGAAATCCTTTGAGAATTTTATGATATTTTAAAATATAAATATATCCATCCATGACATTCATACTAAACATAAATAATTCATAAAAATATATAATTTTAAATTATTTTTATAAATTGAAAAATTATATCCTAGGAAGATGGGATTCAGATGGTCAAAAGGATTTCAAATTTTATAAATAAATTCCCATATATAATTTAATATTATTAGATTAGAAATATGAACATTTATTATTAACATATAGAGTTTGAGGGTATACATACTATTTTGAGGATAAAATCACATTTATTATAGAAGAATGATCTAAATTGAATTCTAATTTATGACTTTAAATAGAACACTTTTGGGAGGAAACCCAATTATAAGAGTTTTCTTTTACTTTTGTGTTTTATTAATAAAGTTACACATCCTTTGATTTATTATTAATTGAGTTGATTTTTATGTGTATAAGATTCAATATGGTACTCAATACTTTTATTTAATAATAAAATTTTTGTAATACTATAATAAAATTAGTATATATATTTTTAAAATATCAAACAACATCATTTATTTTATAGGTCGATGGTTCTAATTAGGTGTGTGTGGGTGGGGGAGGAAATAATATTCCTATTTCAAGGATATTAATATTTTATTCAATTATTTTTTAAGCATATGATCATTATAGATGTAATGATTTTGTTTTAATAACTAGAGGTAGTTTAATTCTGACATGTTAGTTACGCCTAGTAAATTTTTTTTATAAATTTGGTGAAATCTAGAGGCTGTGAAAAAGAATTCCATTAAATAATATCCCATCCAATATTTATTATAATTAGATAATTTTAAATCTATTTAAATCTTCTAAAGATATCATTTTTCTTGAGAAATATAAAAAATGGATATAATTTCCCTAAAATATTGCACCTTTAGTCAATGATTTTGAGATTTAAACTTTTATCAACATAGTCAAGGAAATTTTTGTTTAAACTAATTTCATTTAACTCTATTGGGACTAACTTTACATATATATTTTTACATTTATCCCAAAAATTATACATAATAATTTATAGGAAACTATGTTACATGGTTATTTCCTTATCTACCTTTCTATTAGGTAAATTACAAGAAAAACACTGGGAATATTTTTTTGAGATTTTTTTCATGATCATAAATGAATACTTCATATACAATGAGGATTTTGGAAAATTTATTTATGGACCAATATGATACATCAACCCATCATTTAAAATTATAATAATGATCTCTATTTCTAAAAAATATTTATAAATAGATGTGAGGTGAAAAATTCATTAAAAAAATTCATGAATAAGAGACAAAGATTAATTTTTATTCACAAATAATTAAGGTGTCATTCTTGAAAAATCGCTAAGGGTAGAAATTTGCTGAGGAATTCATTCTATGGTAAACGGTGGATATACCTTTAGTGATTATTCTACTATTTATCATAGTATAATTCTAATAAGAAATAATCCTCATTATTTCAACTTTTATTTTTAAAATATTTCCACCCCTCATTACCCCTAGATAAAACATGATGGTTTTCAATATTAAAAAAGTTTTTATAATATGATTGCTAATATTTTTTAGGGAATAATCCTTTATTAAGTATTCCTTATGTTGTGGTATAAAAATTGATTCATTAAACTATATTGAATTAGGTTAGAAATAAATTATTAATGATATATATAAGGTAATTTGGGTGGATAAAGGGATTAGAAGAAACATAATGAAAAAATATAAGAATAGTGTTATGAATAAGGAATGATGAATTCTATTTATAATATATTGGAATGGAATCTCACATCTATTTTTTTATAGAAAATGATGTAAATTTAATTTAATTTGTTTCTCTAAGTTAAAGGAATTATATTTAGGGGTTTCAATACAGAAATCCGAAGATGAATAATTAATTGATTTCAATTGATTTTATTCATCATATGTAGAAAATTTTATACTATTTAAAATAATACATGAGTAAATGAAATATTTTTGTTAATATAGATATTGATAGAAACTATGTCTAAAATATATGGTAATTGGATATATGTTAATTTTAAAATCAATGTAATTTATGAGAATTTATTTTGAATTATATAATTAAGTAAAAGGATTATATATGTGTAAAGAAAATTTGAATAATCATTAATAAATTAGAATTCAATTGAATAGAGATTCCATACATGGATTAAAAATGATATCATTTTTATATTTTAATGAAAATGTAAAAAATTTTGATATCATTGATAATAAGATTTTTATAATTTTATATATTACTCATCTATGGAAATGAGGAAACACGATCATTTATTATGAGAGAGGATGCTCAATATGACATATCTATATTATAATTAACTAATAACTAGGTATGTGTAGACTTTGTATGACATGTGAGGTTACAATGGGGAATTCTATTTGTAAAATTACCCAATATATTTAAGAGTTAAAATACATATCAATGGCATAGATTTGAAACCACCTATCTTAAAATCATCTCAAATGATATGATATTATCACAACTGGTGATAACATAACTACTTATGGGATGCCCATTTTGGAGTACGTAGAATCATAATTGTGAAGAATGGATTAGAAATAGTTAAACTAAATTGAAGAAAATAATATTTCCATTTGAATGAAACCTTTTTATATGAGGATATCATGGAAAGATAATGATAATTTTGTTTTTTTAATAATTATTAGCAATTTATATAATTTTATTTGACATTAATATATGAGTATAAATTATAAAGGATTTTATAAGATTGTAGGCTATAATAGAGTGAAATTTCATAACATGATATAGGGGAAGAGAATATAAAAACTTATAATTTCCCATCATAGGTATAAAAAATATATTACTAGAGTTGGTATATGAATAGTTTCTTGTTTTATAAGTTTATTTGCTGGTATCATAAGCTATAAGTGATGTCAAAATTATTACAATGAGAAATAAACATCAATAAAAAGGTAGAACGTGTTTTTGTCTTCTTCAATATTTAATATTATAATATTGTGAATGATAAAATTAATTAATTATAGTTGAATAATTTCATTTTCATAATGATTATAATGATTATAAATATATCATAATAATAATAAGGAATGATCTAGAAGGATATCTCATTAGTGGATTCTTGAAGAACCATTGATGAATAAAAGATGATAGGAGGAGTGTATGTAGCTATAATAATTAATATAGTATTAAAAACTATACTAAATATGATAATTCATCAATGAAATAAATAGTTAAAAATATTCCAATGATAAAGTAATCTTTCTAAGGATCATGTGAATTTTATCAGGGAGGAAGTAGAGTGAATATGTGATAATTTTGATGTTATAAATTACACTTAGAATGGATTTGACTGTATAAGGTATATGTGTATAAATCATAAAAAGAGATAATATCTCATGTATATATAGAAGAACTATTAATTAATGATATGAAAAAAAGTTAGAGTATTAAAATTATAGAGAGAATTACGTTTTAGAGATATATCCAATAGAAGGTAGAGATATGGTGATCATGTTAAACATCTAATGGAGATTCATTAAATTGTTTTTGATCAATTTAGGATGAATGTATATGTTATTATAGTTGATTTTTAGCGTATTCTCTTACAATTTTTTTTTAATATAATTTAAAGCTGTATTTTTACTATTAAAAACTTTTAGTTAATTCTATATTTGACTAATCACCAGTAAGATGATATTAAGGGGGAGGATATGTTGACATAGATGAAGCTTAATATATGAACTAGGATTTATGAAATTTAATTCTAGAGGATGAAGTAATAAGTAATTAAATTTAAATATAATAAAATATTATTTATTTAACCAGTACTTCTACCAGACAGGAGAAGCCTCACAAAGACTATTATGCTTGAATGTAAGTCTTATGTTATATTGAGAGGATTAAAATTAGAAATAGTGATATTATTAATAATTCCTTATTATTAATTAGTCTAATAATATAGGAAAAATATATTTACTACCATGATCTCTACACACAAAACTTATTAAATTCTATCAATGAAAGTTATTATAGTTAATATAATGGATGGGTTTTCCTGTACAATTACATTGTGATTTATCAGGATTTGGAGATGCTGAGATGATGTTTGAAGGTGTACCAAGTTATAAGGATTATTTTTGGATATTTAATGTGTGAAATTACCGTTTTGGATTTTGCATTGTTGATTGTTTCATAACTACAGTCATAGTGATTTGGTCTTTTTGGGGGATTTTAGCTTTTTTGTTTTAATAATACATAGATTCAAATTCAATCCTCTATAAGTGTCAAGTGATTATATTTTATATTATGTGTGGATATCACTATGTCATGGTTTATGTACTGACATTGTTTTTGGGTTTTATTCTATCAATTGATGTGGTCTTAGATATAATAATGGCTATCTCAGTGAGCACAGATCAAAGGGATTTATGATGGAATTATTTTGGGAAATGAGAAAGGGTGTAATTCCATTTTTTGGGGTTTTAGTGGTGTTATTATAATTTTTATGGCTTATATGATGTCATACAGTTTTATAGGTATAATTTAATTGGTGAGGGTTGACCCTCTTTTTTGTGTTTTATCTTTAAAGGTAGTCTAGGTTAATGTAGATATGGCCTTTTTGGGTACTACCACACCATGACATTAGTAAAATCCATTTTAAAACTATCAAAACTATAAATATGTTCATGTGGATATATCGTTTTTATAATACTATGTTTCTATATTATTATTTGAATAAGTCTATAATAAGGAATTTTAAATTTACTATGATCTGGTTTTGGCTGGTAAAGATTACTTTATAAATAGGGGTTAACAATTCCCCTTGGTTCAAATTAATTTCTCTCTCTCTCTCTAAAACCATATATAACCCTAGAGACCTTTGTTTATAATTTGTTTCAACCATTTGTGTATCCTAATATCATAATTCATGAGATTAATTATTCTTTGATCAAATGTTATTTTTCATTCCGTATTTAGCCTTTCACTTACAATTTTCAATTCCTCTACATTCTTATGATTTTATAGAATTGGGGTTTTCTACATTTAGTGGTTTTTGGTAGAATTATTAATGTTAGTTTCGTAAATATGTGTTATATGGAAAATATTTTTATATTTTACTATGGTTTATCATTGGTTTCATTTATCATTCTAGTTTTTTTCATTGAATCTTTGAATGATGTTAGGGATTTTTAAACTCTTTTTTATATCATAGAATAATATGATTTATCAGTTTTCTATAATTTATTCTAATAAACATCCCATATTATTTGTGATATGTTATTTGGTTAGGTATTCTTATGTTTTGATTTCTTTTGAGGAAGGTGAAACCTATATGTAATTCCTATAAATAATAAACAACAAATTGAAGATAATAAACCAAATATGGGTAATTTAGAAGGGAAAGGATGACAAATTGTGATTTATGAGATTATGTTCTATTTTATATGTGAAGATCCTCATTGAATGATATTCAATGTTATGATTTTTTATTTCCAGTTGTTCTTAATTAACCATATCACCTTCATAATATTTTAATTACTTATATATAGTAATAAAAATGAGAACTAATGTATTTACTTTTGTTGTGTGTCCACATTGATGCAGATAAAAATATTATTGACTTAATTAAGATATTGAGTATTTTAATTGAATTTTTAAATATATTTTGGGTATTAATTAACATGATATGTTAAATATATCTTAATTTATTAGAAGATATAGGTAACTGGAGTGTCATTGTGCTTGGATGGTGGTGTTGTCTTTCTACTATTTTGGATGAGGACATGGTTTATGTGGAGTTATGATATTCCATTTTTGAAATTATAATTATTTCATGGACTTCACTGGGAAGAATTAGTTTGAGGATATTATAATTTTGGGGAGGTTATAAGATCATATGTATTTTTGTTACGGTAATAATGGTTTAATGATATTTTGGACATTAAATGTGAATAAATAGATCAATTAATAAATATATTGTGGATAGTAAAATATTATTTTATATAAATTTAATGACAATATGGATAAATGAAATGTTATTTCTGTGTTGAAGAATTTTTCATATACTTTTCCTTAAGATATTAATGATGATTTTTTAGGGAAAGTGTTGTTTTGAGGCATGGTTTCTATGATTTTTTTCAAAAGTGGTCGTGGGGATATTTTATGGTTAATGAGGATGAGATATGGGAATTTATTGTCCATGAAAGCTCATGGTAAGTAAATATACATCAATGGTAATGAATTATAGATTTGTTTAAATATATTCTAGCTAACCTGATTATGTGTTTGTAGTGTGGAATAATATCGGGGGTCATGCATTATAGGACGAGGTTGTGAGGATCATGTCCTTCATGTTAACAACTCCCTACTGTGATGAGGGAAATTCAAATATATTCATAGGGTTGGAGAGCATTCCTATAAAGAGATGGGAATGAGGTATATTTCTACTATGTTTGTGTAGCTCTAATGATGTGTGGTTAATAAAGGTAGATATGTTTCAGTATAGTGTGGATATAGGGTAATGTAGTTTGTCATGATGTATTTATGGGTGTCATTAAGATTATGAGGTATAGAAATTTTTAGTATTGTGGGAAAATAGAGGCATGATATTTTTAATTATTATTTTAGTATCAATATCTTGATCAATTACCAATGGCTTATTCTACTATGGTTTAGAGAGAACCAAGTTAAAAATAATTTTAAAAATACATTAATTTCATAATTTAAAGAATATATTCCAAAAAAGTCACACATCCCAAGGACCTAAATGTTTTGTGTCTTGATGATTAGATAAATAAGCATCTTATTTCACAACACTTGGAAACATTTATCCATAATTAGGCTCCACTTTACCTTTATAGAAATATTTCATCATATAATAATTTTATGACACGGGGAATGGAAACATAAGAAATGGGAGACAAAAACAAAGGGAAAAACATATCATAATTGGTCAGATCATAAATAAGAAGTAGAATATGAGGAATAAAAAATATCTTAATAAGAGATCATAATACCATAGATGAAAATCACACTACGTGATAGAGAAACATAAAGATATAAATTGATTGTTTAATAAAGGTAATAGTTATGATTTTGATTAAAATACATAACAACAATTATAAAACATGTGAGTATGATATAAAAGTGTGAAATACATTAAAAATAATTCATAATATTGAAAACATATAATTTCATGGAAATAAAATATGTCATTAAAATTTGGAATAACTTGATAGATAAACATGAAAATGTGGAACAACCATAATAATATGAAAAAATATATACCAAACACATAAATCTTACACCTATTTGAACAAAATATTTATGTACAGTCTTGAAAATGTGAGAAAACCAATCATGCCTATGTCCATGTGAACAAACCCATTCTATCCATGCCTAACTATTTAATGAGATATAAGCATAAAAAATGCATTATATGGTGACCTATTAACCCACCCACAATCTTACATACATAAGTGTTCCACTTAGAATTAATCATAAAAATATATTAATAAACCCATGAAAAAATGGGTTGCATAAAATTTCCAAAAAACATCAGATAAAATAAGCATAAAATATCATAGGATAGAAAAAAAATATGATTTTTACAAAATAAACCAATTAAAAATAAAATATATTGGGTGATAAAAACATTAAATCCTAAGATATAAATCTTGATGAAAAAAATATAAGGGAAAATATAAAATTTTTCAAAAAACCTTCTTAGTATTATTATTACAGATAAATTAAAAATTATATTCAACAAACATTTTTGAGAAGGGAAAGAGAATAATTTTGAAAACATTATTATAAAAAGTTCAAAAATTTATCCTTTAAAAGATAAAAATGTTATCAAAAAAATGTAGAGTGGAAGATAAAACATTTAATTTTCAATGGATGGAAAACACTTTTTTAATATTTTTAAATACCTCTGTTTGAAAACTAAAATTGTAAAAAGAGGATTAAATTTTCATTTTGAAAATGGGAAAATGGATTTATAAAAAAAATAAAGAGTAATAATTTTTATATATACCAAAATATTGTATAATATTGTTTTGAAGTAAAAATGAATATGGAATAAATGATTCATTAGTAAGATTGGGAGTTATTCTTACAAAAATTATAATTCTATTTAGAAAAAAATATATAAAATAAGTAGTTATTGATGAAAAGAAGTAATATCACCATAGAAAAATAGAAAAACTATATAAAATAACATAATGGTAGGATAACATAAACTTGAAATGTATATTCATGTATGAAATACTATGACCCAATGAACCGGTAACTGAGTCGATGAAACTCTTACAAAATTAGAAAGGAATGAAATAAAGAAGATTGAGAGTAAGATCATGAAATGGACCTTATAATCTCATAAAATGGAAAATATTTTCATATATGAAATAAATTTGGTAGTTAATACACCATATATAAGAATTTATGGTTCGCATATCATACATGTCCCATATAGTTGTAAATGAGACATGGAAACCCTTACCTTTACTAATTATTTCCATGAAAGTGACTTAAAATCATGTAAAAAAACATATCTATCTCAAAAACCAATTTAATATCTATATTAATAAATAAATATATATATAATTTCCATTTATAATCATTATCTAGATGTATATTAGTAATTTTTTACCTATTTTCCCACATTAGGTGTTTATAATTTTAATCGTTTCTACTAGTTTCGTAGGATCAGTGTTGTTATTCATTTTTCTCTCAAATTTAATCATTAAAATTAATTAAATTTACTATAATGGATGAATTATAATTATTTATGATGTTATAATTTCCTTTGAGTGTTTCATTATATGTCCATGAAGTTAAAATCAACAATAAACGCACTTATGTAATTTTCTTATCATAGGAAATGTGTTTTATTAATTATTGATTCAAATATTTATGTATTATTTCTAGAACCAAATCATATTATTTTTAAGATATTTATATAACATCATATCATTAATTATTTTTTCCATATTCATGAATAAAATGATCTTGTGGCATTGTTCATGTAGCTGGTCAAACCGACCCAAACATGAACTTACCTTGATTAATGGATTATTATGAGGTGAGTTCATTGAAATATCATTATACCAGAAGCATACAGATCATATTTAGTGTATATTAGTATGATAAATTATAATTGTAATTAATTAGAAGAATAATAATTAATTGATATAAAAAATTATATAATTTGAAAAAATTGTTTTATACTTCATAGTTTTCTTTTTTAAGATGATTAATTTTGTAATGATTTTTTATCATTCATATTGGTAAAAAAATATTAAATTTATATTACCAAAAATTTATTCATATACTAAACATAATATTTATACTTTAAACCCATTATCATTACCATCCATGTAATATTGTGATGAAATGGAAAATAGAAGCCAATCATTCCATAGAAGCAATAGTCCCCACGTAGGAATGGATGATGATTTTTCTTTCCATAGAATAGGGTAAAAGAGTAATTTGGTTTATATTTTCAGAATCTAAAATAAGAAATATATATGATATTTTTATATTAAATTCTAATAAATTACTATCCTTGTATGTTGGTGAATGAAAACAAAATACATTTTTTCGTGATGGTGGTAGTCCACACAATACATGATTTACATTTTACTTTTTCTTAGAAAAGGAGGGTTGGTTAATTATTTTTACATCATTATAGTAATATAACAGTATAATAATGATATTTTATTATCATTATATGATCGTGAAATGAAATTTTAGGAATAATAAAATCATATACATACATAGAAAAGAGGAAGGAGCGGTTAGAAATCTATAGCTTACTACTTGGATTATCTCCATTGAGAAGAAGGTTAAAACTTTTAGGAATTGTATTTTGAGAATAACAAGAGATATTTATGATATATAAGAGTGTTTAGAAGAGTTTTTAAGGGTTTTGTCTGAACATAATGGGGTTTTTTGGAAATGTGAAGATGAGTGCCCATTTTATAAAAGAAAAGGGATGAGATTTTTTTAAATACCCAAAAAATTTCAATAATGGGAAGTCACTCTCAAGTAAAGTGTCTAAACAATTGAGAAATAATTTTGAGTAGAAGTGAGAGTTATAGATCCAAATTTTGATCACTCAAATAAAACTTGTTTTGAAAATACTGGTCCCTTTATCTCTATGATTACTCATTTTACCCTATTGATTTTTACAATGGAAACGAGTTTTTACCTTGGTAATTTATCCTTTATTGAAAAAAATAAAATGGACCTTATTATTTAATTTGGACATATTATTCCCAATTTTAAATCTATTTTTTTTGTTTTAATTTTTATAATAAATAAAAATAAATTTTAAAATACTAAATGTAAAATGTATTAAAAATAATTTTTTCAAATAATTAAAATTGAGTTCTAAAATTTCAATTATAGTTTTATAAATTGAAAATATTAAAATAATAAATAAACATATAAAATCAATATTTCTTCTTATAAGATTATTCCATGAATTTATAATTCTTACTTATATACTTATAATGTGATAAAAGTCATGTTATTTGTAAAAACTATATTTTTCACTATTCACCTAAAAATCAATCACTTTATAAAAATAATAAAATACATATTAAGATTATATTTACATGATAAATACAAAAATGAAGTTAATTATTTTCAAATTAATGTCTTTAAATTTTTAATTTTTGTTTTTTAAGAAAAAAATTATGTGAAAAAAACTATTTAAAAAGGAAAACAGCTATTATTATTTCTTATAAATTACTAATTAATCTAGTGTTAATATATAATTTTATTATTAATAAAAATAAACTAAGTTATTTGAAATAAAATTCCAATTTATGAAAAATAAATTTAATCATAATATGAATTTTAAAAAAAATGTATTTTCAAAAAGTATAAAAGTTCATGATATATATACATATATTTTATAACATTTTGATATAATCCTAATATCTAATTACATAAATTTGGAGAACCCAATTCCAGTGAACTAGAGTTGGTGTTTCCTTTCTAAAATTGTTATAATATATAAATGATCTCATCCTGAAGGACCAATTTATTTAATAGTCTTGAAGAACTAGATACATATAGGATTCCCACATTGCATTGTAAATATAAAATACATTTCATAAAAACATTCAAGAATTCTTGATATTATTCATGATATTATTCTTCATATCTAGGGGAAAGGAAAATAAATAAAGGGTTAAACCAGATGCTCAGTAAGAGTTATACAACAGAATATATCATAAATAAATAAGGCATAATCAATATGGTAAGGTAAATAAATAAAACACATGAAATTTAATAAATTAACATGATCATGAAATACTTCTATAGATAATATCAATCTAGTAATCTCATAGATAATAATTACTAAATTATAAATTAAGAAAATTATTAATATTGGGCATGGTGATACGAGATATCATGATATTTATACTCTCAATACCTTTCACCAAGATAGTTTAATCGATGGGTAGGTAGACAAGAAAAACCCATTGAATTTGGCCAAATGATTTTTCTCATAAGACTTGTCGATGAATAGAGAGGCTATATAATTTGAGGCCCCACACATCACTACATTTCTATTGAATTATTCATATATTTAATGATCAATTTAATTCATAAAAAATATGTCGTATCAATTAATATCCATATTGAGTAATGAATATTGATTTATCAAGTTTTCCACCTTTCAATCAAATGACCTTCATATTAAAACTCCATATATATAAATGATATAAGGTTTAATAAAAAAGATTATAAATGATGGATATATAAGAGAAATTTAATTTACAATGAAAAATTAAAATACTAAAGTGAATGTTTCAAGAGAATGTTAATGACCACAAAACTAATAAGAGATATAATATGACTATCATTTTCTCATAAAAATAGGTATTGTAATAAAATCATGTCTATTGGATAACAATGTAAAATTGAATAAAAACATTAATATAAGTTATCATTAAAAATTTTTCTTTCTAAAACAAATAAAATATTGTAGAAGAAGAAAAATTTCATAAAATGGTTATGGCAGTAGGAAAATATGTTAACGCTGTATATGTTTAAAAAACATTCATTTTGACTTTTTGTAATGAAATTCGAAGATGAAACTTTTAAAAGACATTAGAAAAATTTCATTAAATCATTTTAAAAGTCAAGGATAATATAAAATTTCCTTTGGTTAAATAAAATATACATTTTCATAATAATTTTGAAAAAATGGTCATAGAAGTAAAATATACCTGATCAAAAAAAAGACCAGATTTTATTTTAACATTTCTTTGCTTTATTCAAGTTGCAAGAGAGGAAAAGGTGTAAGAAGATGTAGAAACTCATTAAAATTTTAAATTTAAATTGAACAATTTATCATCACAAACAAATATATATACATGTTAAATACCTAAAAGGAGAAGTATATGCACCACATAAAATAAATAGGTTTATAATACCAAATATGTCTCAATTGAGTGAAAATTGAGATGAAAGCCCTTAAAAATATCATATAATTGAAGTGATAATTAATAAAATAAGTGACTCTGTGTGAAAAAAATTAAATCCATGATAAAAAATTTAAATACAACATTATACAATCAGAGGACATTTCAAAAATAACCACGGCATAACATAGTAAATAAAGTAAAAGTATAACCCAATCAATTAAAATTAGGTTTCATAGGTTCTCTAACCTCCTATAAATTAAATATTTATTTGTTATACATAAAAAACATATTTATATCTATAATATCATATATTATACACTTATAACATATTATCAGAAAATATTTAACGATATTTTATTATTATAATTATTTTGGGTGTTAACTGCTTAGTTTTTCATGTAATTTTTGAATAAAAAATTTCATTCCTTGAATATCTCTTATAGTTCCATAATCTCAAGAATATTATTCAATATTTAAATATAATACATATTCAATATATATATATATATATATTATATTTTTTTTATAAAATGTAGAGATAAAAAAATGAATTATGCCGTTCATGGACGCGGTAGGTCACACGTACGCATGAACACAATATTCACTTTTTAAAAAATATAATGAAATATAGGTATATAATAATTCACATTTAAAGGATCATTTTTATATAATATATGTCTTATATATTCATTAAATCTATATTTATTACCATCCATTTAAAGTCAAAATGAAAAAAATGAATAACATCGCTTCATTAAGGTGGTTGTCCACACATGCACACATGTGATGTTATAATTTTCTATGGATTGGAAGGTAAGAAGGTAGATATGAAATTATAAATTTTGAAACATATTTACGTACCAAATATTATATAAATTCATCAATTATATCTTTATAACCATCCAAGTAAAGTAGTGATATAAAACAAATTACACCACCACATAGAGATAGTAATCCATACATGTAAAGACCAAGAAATTTCAAAAGACTTTTTTTCTTAAATTCTTTGGAATTTTATGAGTCCGCAGTTTCTGACGGCGCCTGATTCTGAGGCCCGGTGTGCCCGAAATCATTTTCTGAAGTTTTGTTCGGGTACGTTCAGTAAACGTATGTGCAGGTTTTTCTATCCTTTAAACCGGTGCTTGGAATTTAAATATGAGGGCACTGATGAACTCGTAGCACCATTATTCTACTAAGGGGACTTTTACCGCAGTTTTGTTTGGTAGGGTGGAGAAGTTATATTTTGGGGTTTTATCTTAAATTAAATAAAATTGTTGTACAAAATTTTATTGTTAAGAGCTGGTTATTTCCTCCAAGGAGGAGTTGGAGGTGGGGACCACATCCCACATAACCTCCCATAGGAGCATAATGTGTGTGGGGCCCACACAGACCTAACCCCTAAACCCCCCCTTTAAAATCTCTTGAAACCCCCCATTGGTGTGGTTAAATTCTTCACATTCCACCCTCCCTCATAAAGTTTCCAACACTCTCAATTAATGAGGAATTAATTAATTTTGGCTCCTCTAATTTTTGAATTAATTTGAAAATCATGTGAGGATAAAATAATTGGCTGAGATAATATTTTGGGGTTGGCTTGTTGTGTTGGAGAGTTGAGGGAGAATTGGAAAGGGAGATTCCTTTCCACGAAGAACAAGATACTCTCTCGATAGAGAACGCGAAGAACGCTCCACGACTTGAAGAAGGTGAAGCAAGTTCACCTACATTATTCTTCCTCCATGTCAAGGGAGAGGACATCACCCATGAGGAATTTCGCCAACGAAAATGAATCTTCCTCCAACGTTGACAGGATGACACTGTTATCCATGACGCCCGACTACCACGACGTTCATCTTCCGCAGATCGTTGAAGTGCGACGTCAATTAACGAGGTAGGGGGTTTGTATAATTTAGATTGAATAAACTATACCATCGTTCTTGTGGAATGAAAGTGATCATATATGGAAATTTGTTACCGGCTAACAAGGAGGGTGAGAGCCGAACGAACACGGCCCGGTGACCCTCAGTCATTTCCTGTTTTTTATTCGCGATGGAGATGGTGCTGGAAGAGGCGGCGACGACCAAAGGCGGCGACGATAATAGCGGCTATGCACCGGGCCTAAGAAGACCGTCACACCGGGTGCCGCGCGGAAGGGAGACCATGGCATGGAACCGTGGGACACTCGACAGAAGAAGCATCGGCCTGCTAAAGCCGACCGGGTTGGAAGAACGGCGGCCCGCGCTGGTCGGGCTGCTTCGACGGATGAACCGGCCGGCTCGTCGGCTGGCCGGGCGGGAGGAGCCTGAATGCTCATGGGCACCGCGGGCGGAGGATCCGTAGCCCGCAACCACAGGCCGCTCACGCCGGGAATACAGGTAGTCTTTGGCCGGCCGGACAGGAGGGCAGTGCCGCTCGGTGCCGCCGTTTCGCAGAACCGGGGGCCGCGCCCTCGATCCGCTCGGCCGGCTAGCCGGGCCGTGGCTAGCCGCGGGCCGGGCGCGGCCTGACTCGGATGGGCCGGTCCGCCCCCAGGCGGGCCGGGCCACGCCCAGCCGGGCCGAGCTATGCCTCACCAGTTCGGGCCACACCCCATCGGGCCGGGCCGACCCACCTACCCAATGGGCATGACGGGTCGGGCCCATTTCGCTTAAATGCGAATAACTTTTTGACCATGTGTCCGATCGACATGCCGTCTATGGAACTAGAACCCTTACGATGAGGCGGTCATTTTGAAATACTCTAATTGAGTTTTGGACAACTTTTGAAAATGGTCGGGTTTGGAACGAGCGTAATTCCAACCATACCCCTGGAACGAAAAATCCAATAACTCACAGACCGGGCGTCTGATTGGCGCACTGTCTATTGCATTGGGTTCCTTTTTATGAGAAGAAAATTTAAGATACATCAACTCTGGACTTTTTGATAGTTGATGTATCAACCCCCTTTGCTCGAGGATCAGACCCTCCCAGAATCGAGCGTGCTGTGTGCGGGAACCCTAGAGCTGGCTGCGACTGCGTTGACTACTGTACTGGAATCCCCCGTGGGTTCAGCAGTGACGACCATTGTAATGAAATCCTCTGTGGGTTCGGCAGTGACGACTACTGTACTGGAATCCTCCGTGGGTTCGGCAGCGACGACTACTATACTGGAATACTCTGTGGGTTCGACAGCGACGACTACCATACTGGGATCCTCCGTGGGTTCAACGATGATGACTACTGTTTATTTATCCTGTGTGGTTCCAGCAGTATTGACCTATATACTTGTATCCTATGTGGGTCCGACAGAGTAGCTGGTCTTGTTTCCTGTGTGGGTCCTAAAACATAGCGGGTCTTGTATCCTATGTGGGTCTGACATCTTAGATGAATAAGTGACTACATCTGATCATCTCCATCACTATACAAATAGCTGGTCTTGTATCCTGTGTGGGTCCGATAGCTTAGCTGGTCTTGTATCATGTGTGGTTCTGACAGCTTAGATAAATCAGTGACTACATCTGATCATCTCTATCATTATACGATAGATGTATACCTGTGTGATCTGAGTCTTGAAATCAAGCATTATCATCGATGTGATTGACTTTACTTCCTATGTGGATTGGTTTGTGCTTGGGCTCGAGAGTTGGAGCCGAAACGAGATTGATAACTTAGGTATATGTATGAACATATACCTAAGTAGGGTTGGTTGATACTTTGTGGTTGTATCTTTCTTCTGTGATTTATCCTTCGTGGATTCTAGGAGACCTTCGGGGGTCTCGGGTTCCCTACTGAGTATCGTTATACTCACCCCTGCATGGGCTATGCCCACACCTTGTTGTGTTGGATGCAGATGATGGACAATGTTGACGATGGCTGAGAGCGATCTAGGACCGGACGATACCCAGAGGTGGACCACATAGTGTGATGGTAAATGGAGTGGAATGATAGACGTGGAGTGCTGAGGTGGACATCTGCACCTACCCTTCAGGTAGGATACTCAGCGGATGTTCCAGGAGCTGCCCTTTTTAGCTGTTGTCCCTTTTTTAGTTGTATTTACTTTCCGTTGTACCTTTACTTTATTGTTGGGCTTGTATTTCTGGCCTCCTTTACTTTCAACACTAATTTTTGTATTCAGTATTAACTTAGTGCTTTTCTTACAGCTTACTCTGTTTGTGTGTGTGTTACTTATATAAAGTAAATTCCTTCCCAGCTTAGGGATTTATGCCTTTGGTACTAGTCGCCAGCCCCTGGCCTATAGAAGGAGGGATTGGTGTAGTCACGAAATGGGCCCCGAGGACGGGTCGTGACAAATTGGTATCAGAGGAGTCGGTTCTACCGTAGAACTTAGGACTGTGATCATTCTTTTCTGTGAAGAAATAGTGATAAGAGTATTGAGTGTGGGTTTTAGTCTAGGGAGTCCAGTGTTGGTGTGGTGGCTGACGTATCCATACACCAGGACCTTGACCTCTGATTTCTGACTCAGTGAATGAAAACCCGGATTGCGTGTGTGTTTCATTTGAAAAGTTTTCTTTGTGATTACTTTGTGTCAGATCACCAGGTATACAATTTGACCATGGCACACCTGTTCCTTATCAGGATTACACTACGAAGACAACCAGTTAGAGTTCCGAGAGTGTACACGATGATGGCCACCGAGCGACGAGGCTCTGGTGTAGGGCCCTCTTACTGTGTTGGCACCTTCGGGTGGTGTACCAGCAGCAGCACCACCCATTGGGCAGTAGATGCCACCAGTCACATTGGTGGACGGTTCATGCCAAATGAGCACATTGCATGAGTTCCAGCGGCAGAGGCCTCCGAGGTTTTGAGGCTAGACAGATTCCCAGGTAGGAGAGGACTGGATGGAGGCGATTACTAGAGTTTTATGCCTAGTTGAGACACTATTAGAGAAGATGTTGATCTTAAATACTAATCTTTTTCAGTGAGTGACCATGCAGATGGTCCGTATAGTGGTGAGGTTTTGGTACGTGGACCATTACCTGAGATAGTACCTCCGGGTAGTGTGTCAGCTATTTCACTTCCTGTTGGTCAGTAGTTGCAACCGGTAGGACACATGTAGGATTAGTTCCTTAAACATGTTTCAGCATCAGATACCCCTCAGGTTCCGAGGTGAGCCCGACCCACAGGCGGTTGAGGACTTGATTGAGGAGGTGGCTGCGAGTTCACTAGAGCTTATACAGCTTTGGCAGGATGACGTGTCGGTAGCTGGGTATTCATCGAGGCATACCGATATTTCCTGTTACTCGATGACTATGATACGATAAGTTCTTAGAGCTCGGATCTTTGAGCAAGGTGTTTTTAAGGATATCTGAGCCATCACTTTTTCCTCTATGCATTCCTACTTATGTTAGGGTGCTAGAGAGAACCTTTGTGGCTGAATGTTCATTGGATGAGCGGTTACAGACAGTGAATGTTAGCAGTTGGAAGCATGAAAATGGCTCCAGTCTCAGAGATTTGAGCGTGTATAATGTTTCAAATAGGATGTGTTAAGGACAGATGAATCTTCAGGGCAGCAGACGTGGAAGCAGAGCTAGGATAACATCATGAGGTGGTGAACATTTTGACATGATACAACCAACCGCCTTTGTAGTACCTGCTAGTATCAGGGAGCTGGAGGGTAGGGGAATAGAATAACTGCATATGGTCAAGGAATGTGACCCAAAGGCTCTAGGAATGATTTAAGGTACGGTCTAGGTCTACTACTCGCTGTTGTATCAAAAGACAAAGATACGAATAATTCCTTCCTTCCACGAATCTTGTCCCATGCCTAGAGTTTCCGGTTAAGCCGTTGACTTGATCCTCATGTCTGGAGATACCTTTGGGAGGAGACTCAATAATCACACTTACACCGACTGTGTGATCTGACCATTGAGGCAAGAGTTTTGGTAGGACCCTCTTGGTGGCATCATCGAGGCCTTCTGAAGTTAGTTTGGGTATGGACTAGGCAACCACAATTCTTAAACATACTGACTGTATTAGGTAAGAAGGTTGTGGTTTATCTACAATGTTGGGGTGGGTTTTTCCTTGGTTGGAGAAAAGGAAAACCCAGACAGCATAGAATGGAATCATGCATAAGGGGGTGCAATCAATCACTCATGAGTCGACCAGACTTACCTTTGTGCCAGACTTCTCCAGAGTTGCAGCACTGCTTTCAGCATGGACGAAGAAGGGGAAACCCTTCGTGTGGTCAGATAGATTCCAGTAGAGCTTTTATGATCTGATAAAGAGGTTGATAGGTGCGCCCATCTTGAGGCTACCAGAGGAGGGTGTAGGGTACATTGTTTACTGAGACGCATTAGTTACTGGACTTGGGTGTGTCTTGATATAGGAACAAGAAGTGATCGCATATGGTTCACGATAGTTGAGGCAGCACGAGCAGAACTACGCTACCCATGACCTGGAGTTAGCAGCAGTGGTCTTCGCCTTATTTATGTGGCAGTACTATCTGATGGGTGAGTGTTTTACAGTCTATTATGACCACCAGGGTCTCAGGTACATCTTCTCACAGAAGGAACTGAACCTGAGACAACAAAGTTGGATCGAGTTCTTCCAGGACTATGACTTCAAGATAGTCTATACACCTGGGAAGGGGAATGTTGTAGCAGATGATCTCAACAGGAGATCGGGAATTCAGATGCTAGGAGAGGTGACAGAGCAGCTAGTTGAGTTACAAATATCCTTTTTGGATAGAAATGGTTCAGGCTACGATAGAGAAGGTTCAGATCATCCAGGATCAGATAAAGACTGCACAGAGTAGACAGTCGTACTATGCTGATAGGAGATGGAGACCACTGGAGTTCGAGGATGGTGACCATGTTTTCCTAAGGGTATCACCTCGACGAGGTCTATGGAGATTTTCCTGGGGCGACAAGTTATCTCCACGTTCCATCAGACCATTTTAGGTCCTCATCAAGGTAGGTGAGGTGGCTTACCACCTGGACCTTCCACCTCAGTTGCACCGGGTGCATGACGTCTTCCACGTGTCTCAGCTAAGGAGATGCGTGCATGACCCATCCCACATCATCGACCACGAGGATCTAGACATTGATGAAGGGGTGACATTCATGGAGGTTCTAGTTGAGATTGAGGATTGAAAGGGGTGGATCATGTGTGGACGGTCGATTCCTCTGGTGCGTGTTCGCTGGCAGCATGAGGACCTTCAGGATAACACATGGGAGTGGGAGGCTCAGATGTGTGCTCAGTACCCACATTTGTTTCTCTAGTGCGTGTTGTAGATTTATGGGGACATAAATCCCTGAGGTGGGGGTAATGTAAAGACAGAGCAATTTCAAGGAAATTTTTTTATCTTAAATTCTTTGGAATTTTATGAGTCCACAGTTTCTGACGGCGCCTGATTCCGAGGCCCAGTGTGCCTGAATCATTTTCTGATGTTTTGTTCAGGTACGTTCAGTAAATGTATTGGCGGGTTTTTCTATCTTTTGAACCGATGCTCGGAATTTAAATCTGAGGGCACTGATGAACTTGCAGCACCGATTTTCATCTAAGGGGACTTTTACCACAGTTGCATTTGGTTAGGTGGAGAAGTTATATTTTGGGGGTTTATCTTGAATTAAATAAAATTGTTGTACACAATTTTATTATTAAGAGGTGGTTATTACCTCCAAGGAGGAGTTGGTGGTGGGGCCCACATCCCACATAAACTCCCATGGGAGAATAATGTGTGTTGGGCCCACACAAACCTAACCCCTCAACTCCCCCTTTAAACTCTCTTGAAACCCCCCATTGATGTTGTAAAATTTTTCACATTCCACCCTCCCTCATAAAGTTTCCAACACTCTCAATTAATGAGGAATTAATTAATTTTGGCTCATCTAATTTTTGAATTAATTTGAAAATCATGCGAGGATAAAATAATAGGCTGAGCTATTATTTTGGGGTTGGTTTGTTGTGTTGGAGAGTTGTGGGAGAATTGGAAAGGGAGAGTCCTTTCCATGAAGAATGAGATACTCTCTGGATGGAGAACATGAAGAACACTCCACGACTCAAAGAATGCGAAGCAAGTTAACCTGCCTTCTACTTCCTCCACATCAAGGGAGAATACATTGCCCATGAGGAAGGTCACTAACTACAATGACTCTTTCTCCAACATTGACAGGGCAACACCGTTCTCCGCAACGCCATCTTCCACGACGCCCGACAATTGTGACGCTCGTATTCTGCGGCTCGCCAACGTGCGACATCAATTATCGAGGTAGGGGGTTTTTATAATATAAATTGAATAAATTATACATTCTTTCTTGTTGAATGTGAGTGATCATCTATGGACATTTGTTACCGCCTAACGAGGAAGGCACAGGCCGAACGAACACGGCCTGATGACCCTCCGTCGTTTCCTGTTTTAATTCATGATGGAGATGGTGTTGGAATAGGTGGTGATGACCGAAGGCAGTAGTAGCAAAGGCGGTCGTGCACCGTTCTGAAGAGGACTGTGGAACCAGGTGCCACACAAAAGGGAGACCGCGCCCCGCAACCGTGGGGCGCTCAACCGAAGAAGAACCGGTCAACTAAAGCCATCCGGGTTGGAAGAACTGCGGCCCCTCTCGGCGCCACGCTGCGGAGAACCACAACCCACGCTGGGAGGGACACTTCGGCGGACGAACTAGCCGTATCGTTGGCCGGCCGGGCGGAAGGAGCCGCGACGCTCATGGGCGCTGTGGGCGGAGGATCCGTGGCCCGCAACCGTGGGCTGCTTGCGCCGGGAAGACCGGCCGGCTTCGACTGGACGGATAGAAGGGAGATGCCGCTCGGAACTTCCATTTCGAAAATCTAGGGGCCGCGCCCCCGATCCGCTTGGCTAGCCTCAGGCCGGGTCGCGCCAGCCGGGCCGGGCCGCGCCAAGCCTGGCCGGGTCGTACCCACCCAGGCCGAGCTGCGCCCAGCCGGGCCGGGCCGCGCCTAATAGTGTCGGGCCGCGCCTAACCGGGCCGAGCCGCGTCTCACCGTGCCGGGCCACACCCAACCGGGCTGGGCCAAACCCTTAGTTGGGTCGGACCCGCCGAGCTGGGACAGGCCGACCCACCAGCCCAACGGGCTTGACGGGCCGAGCCCGTTTCGCTTAAATGTGAATAACTTCTTGATCGTGCATCTGATCGACGCGCCGTCTGTGGAACTGGGACCCTTACAATGAGGAGGTACTTTTACGATACTCTAAGTGAGTTTTGGAAAACTTTGGAAAATGGTCGGGTTTGGAACGAGCGTAATTCCAACCGTACTCCTGGAACAGAAAAGCCAACAACTCACAGACTGGGCGTCTGATTGATGTGTTGTTTGTTGCGTTGGGTTCCTTTTGATGAGATGGAACTTCGGGATACATCAAATCTAGACTTAGTGATAGTTGATGTATGGAACCCCTTTTCTCGAGGAGTGGACCCTCCCGGAATCGAGCGTGCTGTGTGCGGTAACCCTAGAGCTGGTTGTGACTGCGTCGACTACTGTACTGGAATCCTCCATGGGTTCGGAAGCGACAACCACTGTACTGGAATCCTCCATGGGTTCAGAAGTGATGACTACTGTACTGGAATCCTCCGTAGGTTTGACAGTGATGACTACTTTTCTGGATGTTAGGGTTGGTGTCCTGAGAACCAACTGTTTCGTACTTTGATTACATAAATGTTCACTTATTATATATTGTTCATTGTTCTGCATGACTATAATATAATAATGTCGTGGAATATTTGTTGCATTAATAAGGTCATGGAAGATCCTCACTATGATGAGAACCTTGAAATGCTATAACAAATATTCTTAAATAAAGTTATGCGATTGGATGACACACTATGATAGGACACCGAATATATAGACTATAAAATGAGACTCTCTCTCATGGAGTTCGCACTTGGTAATCTCCAAGATGGGAGATTATGAGAAAAAACCTGCCAGTAGTAATTCTTCATGTTTTGGTGTCTTCAGATATTACTATCTGCGAGCGTGTGTAATGGTCCTTAGACTAGAATATGTCATTTACTCATGTCAGGACTCACACACTTAGATTTGCTAACAAAAACCTTCACGAAGACAGTTGGCGGGATGTAGGGTATGTTGGGGGTGTCAAGAATGACATGTTGTTAATGGATAAGTCGAGGAATGATTTGTCCCTTCCATATTTATGTAAGTAGATATATCGGTCCCTTTGATTGAAATAGAACTTTCGAACAAATTCCATGGCCATGGTGACACAATGAGTTTATTTATGGAAGTCAAAGAATGAAAGATCAAGCATATAGGTTTATGACACTGCCATGAAACCTTCTTGATGAGATATTGAGAAAAAGGGATTAAATTACACAGTAAGTGTTCATATGAGGTGATACATCAATGTAGCGTCAAATTCATTATCTTGGGTGCCTTGACCCATTGCTAGATAGTAATCTTGGACTTTAGGCGAGCCCGCCTAATGCCAATGAGAAAGAGGCCTAGAGGGTCACACACTAAGTGCATTCATGTATCTGAAGTAGAATAAAGATTATTCCCATACATGGTTTAATAATTATTCAAGGAAGCCTAAATCATTTTAATGTTGGAGGACGAATAAAATGAAAACATGTACACGCCGTGTATTAATGATTACACGCCGTATAGTTTTTATTTTGAAAACAAGTACACTCCATGTATTATCAAATATATGCGATGTGTAGTTATCATTTTGGAAAGGAAATGAATATATGAAAACAAGATATACACACCGTGTACATTGAATGTACACGCCATGTAGTTTTCAATGAAAAAAAAGTACACACTGTGTATTTATTATTACACACCATGTAGTTTTTCCAGTCGGGATTTTGAGGACATAATATTATTTTATTAAATTATATTTATTATAATCATCATGGGCGCATGTCAAGGAATTAATTATTCGACATGGGGGTTTTCAATAAGAGTTAATGAAATAAATGAAACGCGTAACACGTTTATTTATTTTCATAACTCTACAACCTAAAAACCGATTATAAATATCCTCACAACCCCAACTCTTTTCCTACACAAGAGAATAATTGTGCACAATAATTCTAGAGAATTATTTTAAGGCCGAAAGAACCTCTTCCTCCAAGAACACTCTCAAGACCAAGAGAGATCCTCTTCCATAAGATCAAGATGATATAAGGAGGACAATGTAGGAAAAGGTTTCTCCACTCTAGCACCTGGAGACTCCTTTGGAGACGTCCAGAGATATGAGGTGCACATGTGGATCACCGCTAGAGGAAGTCTGCACTTGGATTCTACGATGCAACACCGAATCACATCAGAATGTGATCAAGAATATCAACGAAGAAAGAACACCAAGAGGTACTTCTTTTAAATTGATTAAATTAATAATAATCAACATGTAACGATCCTACTTTATGGTTTCAGGACATTCCTTTTCATTGTCTATTTCTGTGATTCGATCCGTGGAGGCTGGCATTTATCATCATATTGATCCTGGATTGATCATTGTTAATGAAAAAAATCCAAGTGGGCACATCCAACCACATGCTTCTGTTGTGCCCGGAACCTTCAAATAGTATCAGAGGGAGGTTACACATTGATTATAATTATTTAATTTTCTTTGATAATTTATGCATTTATATTTGATTCAATTCAAGATAAATCATTCTCTAATTTGAATAAATAAGATTTGTTCTTCCTCCGTTTCTCGATTCATATGACAGAAACATCCTTTAAATTTTAATTTTTGATTAAAATAAAAACGAGGAACTCATTCGGAGGAGTCACTATTTCTGTATGTACAACACAGAAATACACGGTGTGTAATGAAAACTACACGCCGTGTACTTAGGATCAACGAACCGGTACTGGTCTGCCAAACCATGCCGTGTGAATCGATTAAACCTAAGCATTTATTAACCCATGTTGACTAGAAAAGAATGGAGTGTGGGAACCAGAATACACAACATGTATGTTGGAGCAACACACCGTGTAGTCTGATCTGGCCCAAGTGAAACCGTGTATAAAGGAGAAGCCGCGTACCATGTACACGAGATCACCAGGCTGGTTACCACGTAACAAAGAAGTACACGCCATGTATGATTTATCTACATGATGTATACTAAAAAATTTACAAAGTACAGAAAACACGCCATAGCCCCCAACGTCTACTTTGGATAAAGGGTGAAAAGAAATACACGCAGTGTAAATATAAACTACACGCAGTGTACTTTCTAGAAATTTCACCAGGTTTCCTCCAAAAGTACAAAGACCTGTACAAGGGATATGGATGAGAAGAATCTCAAGGAAATTCAGAAAGGAATTTAAGATAAAGAATTGATTAATGATAAGATCATAATTAATAGAATTCAAGCACGACTTATCTTAAATAATAGAATAATTAAAAGAATTTGAATTCTAAAGATGAGTAAATGTCGTTGCATGCTATGGATGATCATGAGCTAGACCAAACACCCTTTGTATGTGTGTATGGTTTCATTTAAATTTTTTGTCCTGTGAGCCTTCTTCCAATAAAATGTAGGGCCTGCGTGCCCATAGTTTCTTTAATGTAAACACCATGTAATGGAGGATCTCCCAAGCCAGAGGAGATGGTTCGAAATCCGAAGCGGAGGCGAAACCAACCCCAGAAGATACAAAGGTGGATAGATGGGAGCTGCAAAACATGAACCATCAGGTTCAAGTTGTTTTCCCTAGGTCAGGGTTAGCTTATCAAGACTGATAGATAAGATAACCAATAGAATCTCATGATCATGCCATCTTATTTTAATTCTGTCTGATTACGTGGTTTATTTAGTATATATGTGTTGTCGAGATCACATAATTAATAAAAAAGCATGAAAAGATGGAATAAAATAAAACCAGACTATGTGTAAACATTATCAGAACATGGTTAATCACTTAAGCTAGTATCACTTAATATTAATAAGCATGTGATAATGCAAAACTATGCATAAAAGATTAAAATACCTCAATACCATATTAAGTAAGACCAATCCTTCTATTACTTTATTAAGGGCACGAATCAATAAAACTATGTGTTTGACCAACCCTTGTTGGGACAATTACTTTTATAAAGGAAGCCCTTATAAAAGGTTTCGGGTTTACTTAACCATATTACATCAAGAGGAGTAGCCATTGCTAGACTTGATGTAATATTGGAGGAAAGAGTTGGATAAATACAAGTCAGGATTTCAGGATTGGGGATTCCACTCAACAGATCAAGGAACTATAAGCTCACAGTTGGCAAAGACCTGACTACCTAAATACCTTCAAATAGCTTGACCAACCCTTGATGGGGTTATGCGAAGGGGAATATGGATCCTTGACACTAGAATGTCAAAGCAACTAGACATTCTGAGTTAAATGGTGAGGGAAATTGGGACTTGGTAAAATAGTGTGAGAATAAATAAATTCATTTATTATTTCTCATAAAAATGTAATCAAGAAAGTACTAATAAATCTGCTCTTTTAATTTGTAGAATCAATATGAAAAACTCATCAAACACATTTTCTCTGTGATCAATTCTGGATAAAGAAAATATCCTCACCGACATTAACTTTAAGGAATGGTTTAGGTGCCTTCGGGTTATCCTATGCCATGAACAAAAGTTTTACATGCCGGAGTCCTCACTTCCTGATCCACCTGTCTAAGGGGCGAGTGATGAAGCCTTCCTGGTCTATGATCAACATTTGAGCGATGCACTTGATGTTCAATGTTTGATGTTGTCATAAATGTCTAGTGAGCTCACGAAGTCTCATGAAGACATGGATGCCTACAATAAGATCGAGCACCTCCATGGTCTATACCAGGAGAGAGAAAAATAGGAAATGTTTGATATCTCTAAGGCGCTATTTCAGAGCAGGCTTAGGGAGGGTTCCCCATCCAGGCCACATGTAGTCAATCCCATTGGCTACATTGAGCGCTTGGAGGTTCTAGGGTTTAAACTCCCCAAAGAACTTGGTACTGATCTCATTCTTGTATCACTCCCCCAGAGCTTCTAAAACTTTGTTGTGAAATTCAACATGAACAACATTGAGAGGTCTCTGTCTGATCTTCTTATCCTTATTCACCAAGTGGACTATGAAATGAAGCGTGAAAAGCATTCTATCCTCATGGTGAATAAAAGTAAAGGGAAGAAGAATATCTTTAAGACCAAATCTTCTTCAAGGCCTTCCAAGAAAAGGAAGATCAAAGGGGAGGCAAGAGAACAAGAGGTTGTTTGTTTCGCATGTGGCAAGAAGGGCCACTAGAAGAAAAACTACACCCAACCAAGGAAGCAAGGGAAATATTCAGGTGTGTTTGTTATCGAATGCAATCTATCTGTTTCTACCAATTGGGTATTATATACTACTTGTGGTGCTCACATCTGTATCCAAATACAAGAACCAAGCATATTCGAAAAGAATGATCGAGGTGAGGTAGATCTACGAGCAGCCAACGAAGACAGACATGCTGTTGTAGCTATCGGGGACAACCACCTCACATTGCCAACTGGAATGATCTTGGTGTTAAAGGGTTGTTATTATGTGCCTTCTGTTACTAAACACATTATTTCAGTATCCAGATTAGATACTGATGGATTCATGTTCAAGTTTGGAAATGAATGTTGCTACTTTTATAAAGATTGCATTTGTTTTGGTAGGGTACATTTATATAACAACCTTTATGTGTTAGACTACACAAACCAAGTAATGGAAATCGATGACAAAGTAAATTCACATGACTCATACCACACCCAACTTTGGCATCACCAGCTAGGTCATGTCAATGAGAAACATTTGACAAAATTACATCAAGATGGGTATTTAGATTCTTTCGAACTAAAACCACTTGGTTTATGTCATGTGTGTCTACAAGGAAAAATGACCAAATCCCCATTTAGTTCAAAAGGTAAAAGGGCTAAAGAGATTCTAGAATTAGTTCACACAGATGTGTATGGACCATTTCCAGTTGAAGAAAGGGGTGTGTTCTTGTACTTCATAACTTTTACTGAAGATTTTAGTAGATATGGATATATTTACATAATAAGGTATAATTCAGATTCTTTTGATCGGTTCAAAGAATACAAGAATGAAGTTGAGAACCAGCTTGGTAAGAAGATTAAGAAACTCTACTCAGATAAAGGAGGATAATATCTTAATCAGGACTTCATTGATTTCTTACGGGAGTTTGGGATTCTATCTCAACTCACTCCTCCTTACACACCTCAGTGGAATGGTGTAAGTGAAAGGAGGAACCACACCCTGTTGGACATGGTGAGATCAATGATGAGTCATGCGAGTCTTCCATTATCCTTTTGGGGATATGCATTACAAACAACATCACACATACCAAACCAAGTACCAACTAAATCGATAAATGGTATTCCATTCAATTTATGGAGTGGATGAAAATCCATGTTATCGAATTTACATGTGTGGGGTAGTGAAGCATTTGTTAAGGCCTCTTCACGTAACAAACTTTCACCCCGAGGCACAAAGTGTATCTTTATAGGATATCCAAAGGAAACAAGGGGATATTACCTATACAACCCCTCATACAAAAAGGTTACAGTGGTATGAAAAACTATATTTTTTGAGAGGGAGCACATCTCCAAAAGAGATAGTGGGAACAAGATAGACTTCGATGAAGTCGAGGATCAAGATATACAAGATTTGGAACAAGAAAAAATTCCACAAAGCCTCATGGAAGAACAATCTCTTATAGAGACAAAAGAACTGCGTAGGAGCACGAGAGAGGTGAGAGAACCAAAATGATATGGTTTTCTTGTCACCGAGGATGGTGACTCATTATTGTTTGACAATGATGATCCTTTTACCTACAAGTAAGAAGTTGAAGGCACATACGTTGCCCAGTGGCAAGAAGCCATGAATTCTGAAATGGATTCCATGTACCCAAACCAAGTCTAGATTTTGGTAGATCCTCCAGTTGATGTAAAGCCTATTGGTAATAAATGATTATTCAAGAAGAAACTGGACATGGAGGGGAAAGTCAGAACCTATAAGGCACGACTGGTTACAAAAGGTTTTAGATAGCATCAAGGAATTGACTATGATGAAACCTTTTCACCGGTTGCGATGCTGAAATCCATCAGAATCCTATTGGTCATTGTCGCTTACCATGAAAATGAAATTTGGAAAATGGATGTCAAAATATCATTCCTTAACGGGAACCTCCAGGAAGATGTCTAGATGACACAACCTGAAGGTTTTGTGACTCCAAAGGATGCCAACAATGTATGTAAGTTGCAAAAATCCATTTATAGATTAAAGAAATCATCAAGGTCATGGGACATTCATTTTGATGAAGCTGTAACTGAATTTGTCTTTGTTAAGAATGAATGTGAGCCTTGTGTATATGAAAGGTTTAGTGGAAATACAGTCATTTTCCAAATTGTATATGTTGATGACATATTACTAATTTGAAACGAAGTACCTATCTTATAGTCAGTTAAGGCATGGTTGCATAAATGCTTCTCTATGAAAGACTTGGGCGAGGCAACATATATTCTTGGGATCAAGATCCATCGTGATAGATCCAAGAGAATGATGGGCCTGATTCAAAGTACATACATTGACAAGATACTGAAGAGATTCAGTATGGAACAATCCAAGAGGGGATTGTTTCCAGTGTCACATGACATTCATCTTTCCAAGAAAATGTGTCCTCATACACATGATTAAATAAAGAAATTGTCACGGATCCCTTATGCATCTGCGATTGGGTCAGTCATGTATGCTATTCTATGTAAAAGGCTAGATGTTGCTTACGCATTAAGTGCGATAAGCAGATATCAAGCTGATCTAGGAGACTGTCATTGGATGACAGTCAATACTATCCTTAAGTATCTGAGGCGTACTAAGTATATGTTCTTGGTTTATGGAAAAGATAAGGAACTAGTCATCAGAGGACATGTAGATTCTAGTTTCTAGACTGATCAAGATGACTTGAAGTTGCAGACTAGTTATATCTTCAGTTTTAATGGAGGTGCAGTGAGCTGGAAGAGCTCAAAGCAAAGTGTGGTGGTAGATTCTACAGCAGAGTCCAAGTATATCACTGCATCTAAGGCAGCTAAAGAAGCATTATGGATGTGAAGCTTCATCCAAGAGCTGGATGTAGTACATAGTAGTAAAGATCATATCACACTCTATTGTGATAATACTGTAGCAGCATCACTTGAAAAAGAGCCAAGGTCACATCAGTGGACAAAGCACATACTTCTGAAGTATCATCTCTTGAGGGATTTTTCTCAAAGAGGTGAAGTTGCAGTGAGTAGTATTTCCACGGAAGACAACGTGGCAGACCCCTTGACTAAAGCCTAGACTCAGTAGAAACATGATCATCACGTGAGGTTTAGGAGACTAAAAGTCGTAGGCTGTTGGATCTAGTCCAAGTGGGAGTTTTTTAGGGTTGGTGTCCTGAGAACCAACTATTTTGTACTTTTATTACATAAATGTTCACTTATTAAATATTGTTTATTGTTCTGCATGACTATAATATAAAAATTTCCTGGAATTTTTGTTGCATTAATAAGGTCATGGAAGATCCATGCTATGATGAGAACCTTGAAATGATATAACAAGTATTATTAAATAAAGTTCTACAGTTGGATGAAATACTATGATAGGACACATAGTATATAGACTGCCATGTGCGTGTACTCGTAAGAAGATGAGTCTCTCTCTCATGGAGTTTTCACTTGGTAATCTCAAAGATAGGAGATTATGAGAACATACCCACCAATAATAATTCTGCATGTTTTGGTGTCATCGGATATTACTATCTACAAGCGTGTTTAATGGTCCTTAGATTGGAATATTATCATTAACTCATGTCATGACTCGCACACTTAGATTTTCTAACGAAAACCGTCACGAAGACAGTTGACGAGAAGTAGGGTACGTTGGGTGCGTCATGAATGAAATGTTGTTAATGGATATGTCGAGGAAGGATTTGTCCCTTCCATATTTATGGAATTAGATATCTCGGGCCCTTTGATTGAAATAGAACTGTCGAATAAATTCCATGGCCATTGTGACACAATGAGTTTATTTCTGGATGTCAAAGAATGACAGATCAAGCATATAGGTTTATGACACTACCATGAAACCTACTTGATGATATATTTAGACAAAGGGATTAAATTACACCGTAAGAGTTCGTATGATGTGACACGTCAATGTGGAATCAACTTCTTTCTCTTGGGTACCTTTACCTGTTTATAGATAGTAATCTTAGACTTTAGGCAAGCCCGCCTAATGCCAATGAGAAAGAGGCCTAGCGGGTCACACACTAAGTGCATTCAAGTATCTCAAGTAGAATAAAGATTATTCTCGTACGTGGTTTAATAATTATTCAAGGAAGCCTAAATCATTTTAATGTTGGAGGAAGAATAAAATGAAAACAAGTACAGGCCGTGTATTAATGATTACACACCGTGTATTTTTTATTTTAAAAACAAGTACACACCGTGTATTAGTAAATGTACACACTGTGTAGTTTTCATTTTGTAAAGTAAATGAATAAATGAAAACATGATATACATGCCATGTACATTGAATGTACACACCGTGTAGTTTTCAATGAAAAACAAGTACACACCGTGTATTTATTGTCACACGCCGTGTAGTTTTTCCAGTCGGTATTTTGAGGATATAATATTGTTTTATTAAATGATATTTATTATAATGAGTGTGGGAGCATGTCAAAGAATTAATTATTCGACATGGGGGTTTTCAATAAGAGTTAATGAAATAAATGAAATGTGTAACACATTTATTTGTTTTCATAACTCTATAACCTCAAACATGATGATAAATATCTACACAACCCCAACTCCTTTCCTACATAAGAGAATAAATGTGCACAAAAATTCTAGAGAATTATTTTAAGGCCAAAAGAACCTCTTCCTATAAGAATTCTCTCAAGACCTAGAGAGATCCCCTTCCATCAGATCAAGACGATCTAAGGCGGACAATGAAAGAAAAGGTTTTCCACGCTAGCACCTGGAGACTCCTTTGGCGATGTACAGAGATACGAGGTGCAAGTGTAGATCACCGCTAGAGTAAGTCTACACTTGGATTCTATGACGCAACGACGAATCACATCGGAACGTGATCAAGAATATCAAAAAAGAAAGAACACCAAAAGTTACTTCTTTTCAATTTATTAAATTAATTATAATCAACCTATAAAGATCCTACTTTGTGGTTCTGGGACTTTTCTTTTCTTTTTCTATTTCTGTGATTCAATCTGTGGAGGCTGGCATTTATCGTCTTATTGATCCCGGATTGATCATTGTTAATGACAAAAAGCCAACTGGGAACATCCACCCACATGCTTCTGCTGTACCCGGAACCTTCAATGGAATCCTCCATGGGTTAGACAGTGACGACTACCGTACTGGGATCCTCCGTGGGTTCGACGACGATGACTACTATTCTCGTATCCTGTGTGGATCTGACAGTATTGACCTCTGTACTTGTATCCTGTGTGGGTCCGACAGAGTAGCTGGTCTTGTATCCTGTTAGGGTCTGACATCTTATATGAATCGGTGAATACATCTAATCATCTCCATCACTATACAAATAGCTAGTCTTGTATCCTGTGTGGGTCCGACAGCTTAGATGAATCAGTGACTACATCTGATCATCTCTATCGCTATACGAAAGATGTATACTTGTGTGATCTGAGTCTTGACATCAATCATTGTCATCAATGTGATTGACTTTACTTCATGTGTGTATTGAGTTGTGCTTGGGCTTGAGAGTTGGATCCGAACATAGATTGATAACTTAGGTATAGGTATAAGCATATACCTAAGTAGGGTTGGTTGATACTTTTTGGTTTTATCTTTCTTCTGTGATTT
Source organism: Viscum album (assembly GCA_963277665.1). Classification (NCBI taxonomy): domain Eukaryota; kingdom Viridiplantae; phylum Streptophyta; class Magnoliopsida; order Santalales; family Viscaceae; genus Viscum; species Viscum album. The sequence goes on along the minus strand of OY728140.1, from coordinate 1,040,941,807 downwards.
ATCCATCGTGGATTCTAGGAGACCTTAGGGGGTCTCGGGGTCCCTACTGAGTATCGTTATACTCACCCCTGCACAGTTTATGCCCGCACCTCGTTGTATTGGATGCAGACGAAGGACATCATTGATGGAGGCTGAGAGCAAGCCAGGGCTGGATGGTACCTGGAGGTGGACCATACGTTGTGAAGGTGCACGGAGCGGGATGATAGACATGCAATTATAAGGTGGAAATCTGTATCTACCCTTTAGGTAGGATACTCAGCGGATGTTCTAGGAGCTTCCCTTTTTAGTTGTTGTCCCTTTTTCACTTGTACTTTCTTTCCGTTGTACCTGTACTTAACTGTTGGGCTTGTATTTCTGGCCCCCTTTACTTTCAGCACTACTTTTGGTATTAAGTATTCACTTAGTGCTTTAATTCAAGCTTACTATGTTTGTGTGTGTGCTACTTATATAAAGGTAATTCCTTCCCAACTTATAGATTTACGCCTTTGGTGCTAGTCGCCACCCCCTGGACTATGGAAGGCGGGCTTGGGGTAGTCACGACACGGGCCCCGAGGACAGGTCGTGACAATACATATGCATAAGCAACGTTTTCCCATTTAAAAGGATTTGAATGAGATGAAAATTATTGTAACATAATCATAATAAAATATAAATACATTATTTATACTGAAGTTATTATTTTATAATGGGTACAACACATTAAAAGGATATATAAGAATAAAAAACATAAAAGAGTTGGTGAAGACGATTATCCCTTCTTCGATAGACTACCATTATATCCCTTTTAATTACCCTTGAAATAGACTTTTAAGAAGGACATAATATCTAATTAGTGGATAGATAAGTTTATAAGATAAATGAGATGTGTTTGGTTTGGATATAATTCTCAAAGTGGTGTCATGAAAATAGAGAAGACGTGGCCTTTTATAAGTTAGGGGAGGGTTTTCTTATAATTTCTTAAATTATTAAATCAAGATAAACAATTCATCAAGTTTGAATGGCTCAAAATTTATATAATTAAAAGTTAATATGAGTATGTGTTGAAATAATCTCAGACAATAAAATTTGGATATGTTTTTCTTATATTTTCAGCATTATATTTTAGTTTTAATCCCCATTAATCCTTTTTACAATTACCACAATATTAATGTTTTCCACCCTTTACGGGTCAACCATGTTACCATAAGTGGGAGAAACACACAAAAACGCACCATAGTTAATTTTTTTCAAGTATATTCCATTCACTTGGATGAAGATATGATTTGTATGAATTTTAAACCATTTAATAAAATGTTATTTAGTATAAAATATCGTTAATATAATTTTTGACACTTTTTATTTAATTTGACTTTAAATACATTAAGGAAAAGATGAAATTAGAATATAATCCTTTAACAAATCCCTAAAATGTCATATGTATCTATAAAATTTGTAGGAGACTTTAATTTATCTAATTTCTATTAATTTTAATATTTTTAAATTCATTTATTATATATTTTTATTAATTTAACAAATACGGTGTTGGTGTTGCGTTAGCATTAAATGCAATTATTTAATCATTAAAAATTTAATATAAATTACCATTATAAAAATATTAATTCAAATTTAAAATAACCATTCAGAAATAAAAATAATTTATTTTAATCCCTCTTAAAAAATATTATATATATTAAAATCAAGAGAATGGAAATTTTGACATTATATATTACTTAAATATTATAAAGGTAAAAAATAAATGTTAAATGAAAACAAAGGTCAAATTTTGGAATTTTGAGTGATTATGGAAGAAATAGACTCATATAATGAAATAAATTAGGAGACATATCTAAAGATAAATGGGTGAATAATAGAACTCCCTTTAAGGATTTGGGCAGTGGTGGCTATGCTTCATTTAAGGATGCTATAACAAATGCCAAGAAAAGCTGATCGATAGTGAGGGTTTCACTCCTGCTCTATCAAAAAGAAGTCCATTGAAGGACTATTCCAACCTGCCAAGGATTGTGTCTACTATATATTCTTCCATGGTTAAAAAAGGGACTAATATAAAGACTCGTAGGTTCGTCAATCAAGTAAATTCTCAAACTGAGTGGGAAACTACTGATGTTTATGATTATGAAAATGATCTATCATATTATGATCTATAACATAGTTATTCACTGAATGATGGACATTAAATTTGTTTTAACCTTCCCACTTCTTTGTTAAATTTTTCTTTCATATTTAATATATTGCCATAATATTATTATTTTGGATGGACTTGTTTGGTAGAAATTAATTAAAAAATAAACTGTCAAAATGCAACGACAAATGGTATTCCAGAAAAATAAATTATTAATGAAAAAAATAAACTTGAATAAAAATTATATAGAATGATTATAATAATGTAAATCTAATTGATCTTATATTACATTAATACCATATCCAAAATATAATGTAAATTTTTACATTTCTTGATTTAAATAAATGACCGTTTTATAAAAATCTATATTTTTTAGTATTCATTATAAAATCATCATTTTTAGAAGAATCAAAAAATTTCAACCAATGTTGATATTGAAATAATGAATTAAAAGATGATATAATTTTCACATAATAATATTTTAATAATTTCCCATGGTTTCTTTAATTTTTTTTCATGTAAATCAATCTTTCAATGAAATTTATTTAAATAGAAATATACCATAAGATCCTGGGTTGTAACATTATAGACCCATTATATGAATTTATCCCTCAAAATACCATCACTATGATACAAATAACTGAGGATACATTTACCACATCACATACTCTAGTTCCCATGTAGCTTCCCTAATTTTATTATTTTTCAAAAAAAAAATTTATCAAATAAGTGGTCTTGTTTTATTGTACTTTCTCTCTATAATTAAGAATTTACACTAGTTGTTCCTCATAATGAAAATCTTTATTTAATGAAATAACCTCATAGTTTAATACATATGACAGATCAAGTATGTACTTCTTATCGAGAGATACGTGAATCGCATTATGAACTTGAGTGATATTTAATGGAAGATATAAATGATAAGCTTTTACTTCAATACGATCAAGAATTTCAAAGGGACCGATATATATAGGGATCAAATTCCCCTTATTTCCAAATATCTTAACCAACCTACAAGTAGATTTTCATAGAAATACCTTTTCACCATCTTCGAACTCTAGATCTCATGGATGATTGTTAGCATAACGTTTTTATTTACTTTGAGATTCCCTTATCTTTTATTGAATAGATCTAACATTATCTATCATTTCATTATCTATATCAGGTTCCAATATCTTTATTTATCCAACTTCATCCCAAAAATTTGGAGTTCTACACTTGTTTAAATAGAATGATTTATAAGGATCCATATTAATTCTCTAATGAAAGTTATTATTGTAAGAAAATTATACAAAAGGAAGGTGTTTATACCAACCACCTTTGAAATACATAGAAAAAGATCTCAATATATCTTATAGAGTTTGAATGGTCCTCTCAGACTAACCATCTATATGAGTATGATAAGTAGTACTAAAACTCAACTCATTGTCTAAATCCAGCTGAAGGCTTCTCTAAAATAGTAAGTTAATCCTTGAATCCTAATCATACATGATTGAGAGTGGTACTCCATGAAATCTCATAACTTCCTTAACGTATAACTGAGTAATACATTCAAGATATAAATATTCTCTAATAGTGATAAAATACCTTGATTTCATAAGTGGATTGAGTAAAACCAATATATAATTGTTTATTATAATTGTTTTGTGGAATTTGATTATAAAATCAATGGTAATGATTCCCTATTTCCTTTCTAGTGTGGGTAATTTTTATAATGTACCCTTATAAATTTTATCTTATACTTAACTTATTGACACACCATGTATTGAGAAAAATACTTAGAGATATCCCTTTTTTATGTTATCCAAAAATAAATATTCTATCAATTGTATATACATATTTGTACTTATATGATGACTATATAATGATGATATATGATCCTTATACAACCTTGAATGGACCGAAGGACTTATTTTTGGATAATCCCACTTTTAAGGGTTAAAGGGGAACCCTTACATGACCCATAGGCCTGAAGAACAAGAGCCATACACAACCCAATACATGACCTTAAAGGACCAAGACATGAATCACTTGAAACAGACCCTCCTCAACATCTACATCTTGAAGGCGCCTAACTCCCCACCTTGCCTGGATGATCATCTATCATTTCCCCATGCAGAGTTGCACGGTGCTGGGTCCCGATGGAAGTTTTTATACCCTCTCATTCTTTCAATATGGTTAGCTCTACTCTGATGGTTTCTATTTTTACTCTGAATCCTCATTTGGGTCTTCTCCTATACGTTCTTCCTAAGTTTGTTCTTGGTATTTTATATGGCCCGAAAGCACTATGGCCTAAAGGATATTAGCAAACCAAAGGCCCTTATAGCCCGAAGGACATATGGCCCGAAGGCCTTTGGTGTCCCAAAGGCCCTGAGAACTATAGGCCCAAAACGGTGGGTCGAGGGCCCAAATCGAATGAATAGTTTTAGATGCTACAATACTAAATTGTCCTACTATAGTACAGCTATAGTACCTCAAAAATTCACCCCCACCCAGATTTGATCCTGGGTCTCTTGGATGCCAAGTAGGAGCCTCTACCACTTTGGTAAAGGCTCATTGGCTATGAGCCTCATACAACAGATCCTTCTTCAACTCTAGTATTAATGGGACATATAGTTGGTTTTCTAACCTTATCATCCCTACATGATCATGTTTATACTCATGAACATTCCTCAACTTCTTATATAATTCCATATCTTCCTTTTACAGTTTCTCAATCCTCATATGAATAGATGATTGAACATTCATCCAAGAAAGATATGAACATTCATCCAAGAAAGATATGATCTTTACCCTTTCCTCAATATTTCATGACCCAACTTTTAAAAATCCATAAATATTGTATCTCTATCAATCCCCATCATTGATAAACTAGCTTGAGTTTTCAGACTTAAAGAATCAGTCATCTTGTTTTCCTTTTTTAGGGGGTAATGTATTATGTAGTTGTAATCATTGATCAAATCCAACCATATTCTATAGAACATATTGAACTTATTATATGTAAATATATACTTAAGAATTTCATTATTAGTATATATATATACCAAATTTCACTATAAATATAATTCCTTTATATTTTCAATGATAAAGTTACCACTTCAAGCTCTAAATCATCATTTGGGTAGTAATGCTCATGAATTTTCAATTGGTAAGAAGAATAAGCTATCACCATATGATTATTCATGTGTAATAATTACATTATATTCTTTAATTCATCACTATTAATCACTAAACCTTATCCACTATAGTGTAGTTCAATCACATGCACACTGACAATACTTCTACTCTATTTTTTGAAACTATACTTACATTCATCTATCCACATTAACTTAACTCTCTTCCAAGTAAACTTACTAAGTTGGATAGATAGTCATGAGAAATATCTCAATAAGCATCGATAGTATCCATACAACCCAATAAATATAGTAATCTTTGTTATCATGGTTGGTATATTCCGTTGTTTAATAACTTTCTTCTTTTAAGTATCCATTGATATAACCTCAATTATAACGTTATAACATAAAAATGAGACTTTTCTATCCCAAATTCACACTTGGTAAATTTGGAATATATCTTATCCTTCATCAGATTCTTCAGTAAAATTATCAAATATTATTCATGCTCTTCCTTGATCTTTGAATATTTAATAATATCTTATATAAAGACGACCAAATATTGATCAAGGTAATATCTATAGACTATATTCCTTAATTCAATTAATATAACATGAGCATTGGTAAGATCAAATATAATTCCTATAAATTCTTGATGATCATAAATTGTATGGATGGTTGTATTAGGTATATCCTTCTTCTTGACCCTTATTTAGTAATATCTAGATCGAATAACAATCTTGTAAAAATATTGAGATCCTCATAATTGATCAAATAGATAATCAATAAGAGGTACATGATACACATTCATAATAGTTATTTTATTATATTCTTGATAATAAATACAAAGACACATTGACATATCATTCTTCCTAATAAAAATAATAGGTGAACCCCATGGTGATGAACTTGTCAAAATGAAACCATTTTCTTTATTATCCTAGAGTTTCGTCTCTAATTCCTATAATTTAAGGAGGTAAATTATATATTTAGTGTTTAAAATATGTGTATCAACATGTGTGAGTTCTATTGAAAACTTAACTTCATGATTCCTAGGAATACTAGGAATATCTTCTAGAAAGACATCAATGAAATCCTGTATAATAGGTATATCTTCAATTGTAATGGCCCGGACCTTTCCGGACCATTCCTTTGTCAAAAGGAAGGTCATGAAGTATTCTGGAGGGTAAAATGGACTTTTCCCACACTTTCTAGAATTTTGTGAGTACATACCGTGTAGTATGAGTACATGTCGTGTACCCCCTCACTGGGTATACCCTTTGTTGAAGGTCGTGTCCTTGCCGTGTGAAATAAATCGGTCCACACCGTTTACCCAATACTACACGCCGTGTAGTCCCTCCCTGTGTACGCTTTACCCTCAAACAGTGTTTTGACCATTCAATGGTCGTGTGCTGTGTTGGAGTCATGTCCTTTCTGTGTGAAATAAATGGGAACACACCATGTATCCCATACTACACGCCGTGTAGTCCCTCCCCACGTACGCGTTACCTTCAAACCTTGTGTTAAACAGTCAACGGCCGCATGCCATGTTGAAGGCCGTGTTGGAAGTCGCGTGGTGACCGTGTGAAATGTCCAAGTACACACCGTGCACCATAAAGTACACGCCTTGTACTTTTGTTTTTCACGCATATAAAAGGAGGGGTCCCCTCCTCCTTTTCAACTCACCCCTCTCCCCCCCTTTCCTCTGAGAAGAGCTCTCCCAAGAGACTCGAAGGCTCTTTTTCTTCCATAACTTATTTTTCCGAGCTCCGATTTACAATCCGTCAGCGTCCACAGGATCATAACGATGAGGAAGAACTTCTGAGCTCGGATCTGTTGTCCTTTCCTACCCATATTTCACCCAAGGAGGTTTTTTCGGGTTTTTCCATAAGCAATGGACGCCGAAAGACGTCTTCTAAAGTTGACATGGGGAAGAGTTGTGATTAGAACCTGTTGATGTAGGGATCTTACCTTTGTCTCTATAAATTGTGCATCATGTGGGGTGGGTATCCTCTTATTTTCATGAGAAACGGCTGAACCTTTAAACGAATATAATAACTGGTTAAAGAACGGGGATAGGGAAGTTTTTATGTTTATATTTATATCCTGTAATATTATGTTGTGAATTACATAGTCTTATGCCTACTGGAAATCACGGTCGTTGGGGGCCTTTGCTTGCGTAATTAAATGATGCCCTATCTTTCTAGACCATTTATGGATGGAAACTTCATTGATTGTGGAAATTGGTTAATCACGTAAAGTGGGATGATTAAATGAAAAACCGAAACCCTTCTGTGATCACCCTGGTTGAACTAAATTGAAATAATAAACATGTGGGTGCTGTTGAGGTTAATTTTTATGTGAAGGTGGTATTTTTGTGGGGTTTTTTGGATCAGGTGATCAGCGGGGTTGCGGTTGGCTTGGTTGTGGGTTGGTATGAATGCTATGTTAGTGATAGGTAGTGGGGCTGTGATGAACGGTATCAAGGGATGATGATGTACGGTGTGGTCATGGTTATGGTGGTTGGCAGCAGGGTTGTAGGGTTGGATTTGAATGTGATCGGACTATGAGTTGTGAATAATAAATAAAGGTGGAAGAGTTAATGAATGGTGGGGTATGGTAATGGAATGGGAATAATAATTAATGGGGTTGGTTGGTTAATAAGAAGGACTTGGTTGTGTTGCTTGTGTTTTCCTAACTTGATTTGTGGATGGCGTGGATATGTTTTTCGAATGATTGATGTGGTTGGATGTGGATAGTTTCCCAATAGTTAAGGAACTAATAAACTGATTCTGTTGAAACATGAAAACCTAAATGGGGTTGGGGTTGTTTGTTGTATGCATGATTTTTAGTAGCAGTGTCGAGGCATGTGCTCAGTTCTTTTATTAGAAGGCATAGTTTGGGTTGAGTGTTTGGTATATATATATATATATATATCAGTATCTTTGTGTTTTATCGCACCCCACCCATGTTGAACACTTAGTGCCGAACACTCCCATTTCATGGGAGAGGGTGTTTTCCCCTTAGTTACTAGCTCCTTCCTGCTCCTTCTTCCTTAGGATGTGATGTCTTGAGGTGACCTTACACCCAAGACTCTTTGGGTAGGTTTTAATTGGGGTGGTTCTAGCCCAAGACTCTTCGGGCAAGTTTTACTATTTTTTCCCAAGAACCGTTGGGATGAGGCCTAGGTGTGTGCGGGCAGGATACGTGGTTGTGAGGCCCAGGTGTGTGCGGGCGGGATACGTGGTTGTGAGGCCCAGGTGTGTGCGGGTGGGATACATGGTTGTGAGGCCCAGGTGTGTGCGGGCAGGATACGTGGTTGTGAGGCCCAGGTGTGTGTGGGCGGGAAGAGTGTGGTAGCGTCAGGACGTTCTCCATTAGGAAGAGTAGCTAGCTAGTGGGGAAAAATGGTGTGGGGTACCCAATACTCTTGATCTTATTTACTAATATTACCTTTTGTTTGTGTTTTTGGTGAGCATGGATGGTGAGGTTGGGTGGATAGAATACCTCGTTAGGTTTTGGTTTCTTTTGTAGTTCTCACAGGATATTAGGATGTCTCCCTAATTGTGCACAAGAGCTTTAGGTTTCCCTACTGATTATACTTGTATGCTCACCCTACGTTTACTTTCAGGTTTCTAGGAGGACTACCAGGGCCGTGCGGGACCCTACTAGTCGAGACAGTTGGAGTTAATGCAGTTTGCTGTACTTGTTTCTTTTGGTATTGTACTTTTGAGCTTTCTTTTACTTGTACCTTGTTTCATAACTATTTAAACATGCTTGTGGTATTGGTTTGGGTTTATTTCTATACACTGGTTCTTTTACTTTTTGGTGGTTGACTTGTCCTATCTCCCGATCTTAAATAATAAAAAGGGTAATGCCTCTCATATTTGTGAAAACTCATAACCTTGGTGCTAGTCTCCACTCTGGGGCCTACTAGAGGCGGGACTCAGGGGTCATTATCTCCCTTTCACCATTGCCAACTCGGGAGGGGCATCTTTGGTGGAAGGGGGTCGTGATAGAATGGAATCAGAGGTGATGGTTGAGAGATAGGATGGATTCTGGAGTTAGGCACAATGAGGATTTCATGGGATGGTAGGGAAACAGTGTTAGTTAATCTTGGTGCATGACATAGGCCAGGGAAGACCAACAAGGACACAAGATTTTAGGGCCCCCCCGTGATCCGATGCAAAGACTCTGAGCCTACTGAACGACCAAGTGAGACCACATTGATTACAGGGTAGAGAACCTAGGGAAGGTACATGCATCATCATTGTGTTTTACTTTATTTGGGAATTCTAGGAAAGAAATTTAAATAATGTGATAAAATAAAACCTTGAGAAACTTCCTTACTACTTAGGATTAGGTGATCCTTGTTTACCGTACAGCTATGGCACCTAGACATCATCCCCGGGTGACTCAGACAGCCACAGCCCAGCAGATCCAGGTGGTCGATTAGTTGAGGATTGACCAAGAGGAGGAAGATAGCCAGTGGCAGAAGACTCTCCATTATTTCCAGCGGCAAACCCTCAAGAATTACGAGGATAGTTCTTCAGATATGGAGACAAAGGGGTAGCTTGAGGAACTAGGGATCGCTTTTACCTTGATCCGTGCTCCGAGGGAGTACTGGGTTCCCATAGCAGTCAGTCATCTAAGAGGTGCGGCGCGACAGTAGTGGACGCTCTACCTCGAAGAGAGGATAGAGGAAGAAGTTTCGTGGGATGACTTTGAGAAGGAATTCCGAGAGGAATTCCTTTCTTCCATGATCAAGGTGGAGAAGCGGTAGGAGTTACTCTCCCTTAAGCAGGGGAGTATGTCAGTACGAGAGTTGGGATCATGTTCAAGGATCTATTACGCTTTTCCCCAGATCTCATTCCGGATGAGGAGTCTCGGGAAAGACGTTTGGAGGAGGCGCTTCATCCTTCGATCCAGTATGCTGTCACCCCTTCACCCTTCCGACATACTTGGTAGTATAGAAGAAGGAAGAGGTTGTAGAGAGGATACACTCGTAGTGAGGTGCACCACATGAGGGGTTTCATCCAGGTTCGTCGAAGGGGAAGGCAGTCAGCAGTAGGTCTCCTGTGACGGGACCTTCCAGGTTCAGGCTAGTGGGGAACAGGCCCCAGCAGTTCCAGTTCAGATCTTCAAGTCCTCGTCCCTTTTCCACAAGCCCTGGACCGAACTGTTTCTCTTGTGGGGGTTTCGGGCACATTCAGAGTTAGTGCCTGACTCGAGCACAGTACGGTGGAGGTGGGCAGGTTCAGCACCCACCTCAGCAGCACCAGTTGTCGGCGAGGCCCTTCCAACAGCAATAAGACCATGCTCCTCTGAGGGCAGACTTTGCGGGAGGAGGTCGACCTCAGGGTGCTCCTCAGGGACCTCGACCAGGACGTGGTCGGGGAGGTGGATGACATTAGAGAGGTAGAGGAGCTGGGCGTGGACAGTTGCACGCAACAGAGTTAGCAGCTCCAACAGGACCAGAGGTGGTGCAGGGTACGATTTGTTTTTTCATCACTCTCATTTCTTCTTTGTTCAATTTGGGAGCTTCGAACTCCTTTGTTGCACCTGGTCTAGCCCATGCTTTGGGACTAGACGTAGAGAGACTTTCTGTACCACTGGTGCTGAGTACACCAGTTGGAGTCCAGAACAACGTATCTTGTGCTTTCCTGGGATGTGGGCTGACGTTGGGACCACATCGATCTAGTGGGGACCTTCTTCTGTTACAGATGCAGCCATACAATGTCATCCTAGGCATCGACTGGTTGTTTTCTGTTAGTACCGTTATCGACTGCTTCCGGAGAAGAGTCGTGTTCTCCGACGTGGATGGGCATCATGTAGCTTTTGTTGGTGAGAGGATATATCAGGTGGGAAGCTAGCGTGTAGAGCCTCTCCTTTCTTTGTTAGGAAGGTTATCAGTGGTTCCAACTGATGAAGAGATGATAGATGTCCCAGAGGTTGTTGGGGGGGTTCCTCGATGTTTTTCCCGAGGAGGTGTGACTCTACCCCCCCGACGTGATGTTGAGTTCAGGATAGACTTACAGCCTGGTGCCCGTCCGATTTTGATGGCCCCCTATCGGATGGCACCTTCAGAGTTGCATGAGTTGCGGATTCAGATTGACGATCTGATGGAGAAGGGTTTTGTTCGACCCAGTGTATCTCCATGGGGTGCTCCAGTTTTGTTCGTGAAGAAGGCAGATGGTGGTCTCAGTCTATGCATAGACTACCGAAGGTTGAACCAGGTAATGGTCAAGAACCCTTACCCCCTCCCAAGGATAGATGATCTCTTTGACCATCTGAGGGGATCAGGTTGGTTCTCTAAGATTGATCTATGATTGGGATATCATCAGCTGATGGTGAAGGACAGTAACATCTCAAAAACGGCTTTCAGGTGCAGGTATGGTAACTTCAAATTTGTAGTGATGCCTTTTGGAGTTACGAATGCACCTTCTGTGTTCATGGGACTTATGAAATTTGTCTTCTGAGAGTTTCTCGACCGATTCGTCGTTGGGTTTATCGATGACTTCTTGATCTACTCAAGATCAGAGGAGAAGCACATTGAGCATCTCAAGGCAGTCTTGTAAGTCCTTCTACACCACCAGCTTTACGGGAAATTGTCAAAGTGTAAGTTCTTGACACAAGAAGTACACTTCCTTGGGCATGTAGTGTCTCAGAATGGAGTGTTAGTGGACACGTCGAAAGTGGAGGCAGTTGTTTCTTGGGCAGCACCCAAGAGTGTGGCAGAAGTTCGTAGTTTTCTGGGGTTAGCAAGTTACTATCGGAGGTTCGTTTCAGACTTCTCTTGAGTTGTTGTTCCATTGACAGCTTTGACTAGGAAGAACCAGGTCTTCTTATAGAGTGAGCAGTGCCAGAAAGCTTTCGACTACCTAAAGGAGAAGTTGGTCAGTGCTCCCGTACTTCGGTTTCCAGAGGAAGGGTGATTGTATGAGGTGTTTTGTGATGCTTTGGGCCTTGGTTTGGGGTGCGTACTGATGCATAAGAAGGGTGTGATCTGTTATGGGTCTAGGCAGTTGCGCCCTCATGAGCGTAACTATGCCACCCATGACCTGGAGCTTGCAGCAGTAGTGTTCGCACTAAAGTTATGGCGACATTACCTCTTTGGGGAGCGCTTTGTGGTCTTTCAGATCACAATATCTTACGTTATATCTTCTCTCAACATGACCTGGACTTGCGGCAGCAGAAATGGGTTGAGTTTTTCCAAGACTATGACTTCAATATCTCTTACATTGAAGGTATGGGCAACGTTGTGGCTAATGCCCTGAGCAGGAAGTCGCTTAAGGAAGTGGTTCAGGAATCCACTGATGCATGGAAAGCGATGGGAGAGTTGGCTACCTTGCACTTGGATGCAAGGGTAGAGGGTGTTAGAGGCTGTTTGTTTTAGATGATGGTGCAATCTTTCTTGTCGCAGTAGGTGGAAGAGTCTCAGTGGGGGGACTCCAAGGTGGAAGTGATGCAGGATCATGTTGATTAAGGAAACTCTCTAGAAGGATGGTCATAGGATAGCTGACATTGGATGTTTTTTCATGGAAGGTTTTTTGTTCTGGAGGTGATGTGTGAGGGATTTCTCTGTGAGTTCCATAGCTCAGCCTTGGAAGTACATCCAGGAGTTTCAAAAATGTACTGAGGCCTGAGGTAACAGTTTTAGTGGCCCAGGGTGAAACGGGAAGTGGCGGAGTTTGTGGCTAAATTCCTAGTGTGTTAGCAAGTGAAGGCTGAACACCGTGTTCCCAGTGGTTTTTTTGCATCTTTTAGATGTCCCTGAGTGGAAGTGGGATGACATCTCGATGGACTTCATCACAGGACTACCCAGAGCTCAGGGAGGTTATGATGTTATCTGGGTAGTGGTGGATCGTCTGACGAAATCAGCTCACTTCTTAGTAATTAAGGAGTCGGGCCCGGTGAGTACCTTAGCACAGAGGTATGTAGACAAGGTGGTGCATTTTCATGGAGTTCTGAAGACTATAGTCTCATATCGGGATACTCGGTTTACCTCATGAGTCTGGAGGGGGTTATATCATGCTTTTGGCACCCAACTATGCCTTAGCACTTCTTCCCACCCCCAGACCGACGGGCAGACAGAGCGCACTATCCAGACGTTAGAGGACATGCTACGAGCATGCGTTCTGGATTTCATAGGATCATGGGTACGACACTTTCATTTAGTAGAGTTTTCCTACAAAAACATCTTCCAATCTACTATTAGCAAGGAAACATTTGACGCTTTGCATGGAAGACCATGTCGTTCACCCATTTGCTGGACAGAGGTTAGTGAGACAAGTGCGCTTGGGCCATAGGTAGTACATAGCACCACCGAGAAAATCCAGCTTGTACGTGAGAGGATAAAGGCGGCTCAGGACCGACAGAAGTCTTATACTGATCATTGGAGGAGGCCCTTGGGGTTCGAGGTGGGAGATCATGTGTTCTTGAAGGTTTCCCCTCGACGGGGGCAGAAGAGGTTTGGAAAGGGGAGTAAGCTCTCCTCCAGGTTCATTGGACCTTTCAAGGTGCGGAGGTAAGTCGGAGAGGTGGCATATCAGCTGGCCCTGACACCTCAGTTGGAGAAAGTTCATGACGTCTTCCACGTCTCCCAGCTTCGTCGGTACTTACACGATGACTCTTACATTATCGACAGGGGAGATTTAGATACAGAAGATGACGCGACCTTCGAGGAACGACTAGTTAGAATCAAAGATCGTAAATAGAAGGTTCTCCATGGATGAACCATTTCCTTGGTTCGTGTGTTGTGGAGGCATGGCGGCCTCGAGGAGAGAACTTGGGAGCAAGAGACCCAGATACACGCTCAGTACCCAGAGTTGTTTGGACATGTGTTTTTCCTTGTTCTTCTGAGCTTTGTTTTTGTACTATGTACCTTTGATATATGGAATGCTTGGCTTGTCGGTTATGAGACCCTTTTTTTCCCTCGTTCTATGGAAGTGTGTAGAATGTCCGGATGTGTGGAAAAAAGGGAAAAACCGATCCTTAATTGAGACCCATTAATGCGGATGCGGTTAAACCCGTGCGGGTGAGTCAGTGCCACCTAAAGCGGATAATATCTCGACATAGGAGAAGGAATTTCCACAAACCACATGTTTGGGCAGTGTGATGGTTGTTTGGTGTTGGGGGTAGTGAAATTTGGAAAAAATACTAATGTATGAAAGTGGGAAGACCCAATTCTTAATCGATTCGCATTAATGAGGATGCGATTAAACCCGTGCAGGCGAGTTAGTGCCGCCTAAAGCCTACAATATCTCGATATAGGAGAAGGAATTCCTAACACCTATAATTAGGGTTGATGGTTGGGTTCCTATTATAATCAAGGCCCTAAGAGGTGTCTTGTTGGGTTCCTCCGTGTTGGATTTTGAATTATAGGGGATGATAATGTTTTAAAAGGTATCTGATGTAATGGCCCAGACCTCTCCGGCCCATTTCTTTGTCAAAAAGAAGGTCACGAGGTGTTCTGGGGGGTAAAATGGAATTTTCCCACACTTTCCAGAATTTTGTAAGTACACGCCGTGTAGTGTGAGTACACGCCATGTACCCCCTCGCTAGGTGTACCCCGTGTTGAAGGCCATGTCCTTGCCGTGTGAAATAAATGGGTACACACCGTGTACCAAATACTACACGCCGTGTAGTCCCTCCCCGCGTATGCTTTACCCTCAAACCGTGTTTTGACCAGTCAATGGTCGTGTGCCGTGTTGGAGCAGTGTCCTTTCCGTGTGAAATAAATGGGTACACGCCATGTATCCCATACTACACGCCGTGTAGTCCCTCCCCGCATACGCAATACCTTCAAACCGTGTGCTGACCAGTCAATGGATGCGTGCCGCATTGAAGGCCATGTTGGAAGCCGCGTGGTGACTGTGTGAAATGGACAAGTACACACCATGTACCATAAAGTACACGCCGTGTACTTTTGTTTTTCACGCCTATGAAAGGATGGGTCCCCTCCTCTTTTTCAACTCACCCCTCTCCTCCCCTTTCCTCTGAGTAGAGCTCTCCCAAGAGACTCGAAGGCTCTTTTTTTCCATAACTTCTTCGTCCGAGCTCTAATTTACGATCCGTCAGCGGCCATAGGATCATAACGACAAGGTGGAACTTCTAAGCTTGGATCCGTTGTCCTTTCCTACCCATCTTCCTCCAGAGGTGGTTTTTCTGTGGTTTTCCAGAAGCGATGGACGTGTTTTAAAGTTGATACGAGGAAGCATTGTGATCAAAAACTGTTGAGGTAGAGATCTTACCTTCGTCTCTCTAAATTGTGCATCATGCGGGGTGGATATTCTCTTGTTTTCATGAGAAATGACTGAACCTTTAAACGAAGATAATAACTGGTTAAAAACGGGGATGGGGAAGTTGTTATGTTTATCTTTATATCCTATAATATTATGTTGTGAATTGAATAGGATTATGCCTACTGAAAATCACAGTCTTTGGGGGCATTTTCTTGCACATTTAAATGATTCCATATCTTTCTAGACCGTTTATGGATGGAAACTTCATGGAATGTGGAAATTGGTTAATCATGTAAAGTGGGCTGATTAAATGAAAAACCGGAACCCTTGTGTGATCACCCCAGTTGAACTAAATTGAAATAATAAACATGTGGGGGTTGTTGGGGTTAATTTTTATGTGAAGGGGGTGTTTTTGTGGGTTGTTATGGATCGGGTGAGCAGCGGGGATGCAGTTGGCTTGGTTGTGGGTTGGTACGAATGCTATGTTAGTGATGGGCAGCGAGGCTCTGATGAACGGTATCAGTGGATGATGATGTATGGTGTGGTTGTGGTTATGGTGTTTGGAAGCAGGGCTGCAGGGTTGGGTTTGAATGTGATCGAACTATGAGTTGTGAATAATAAATAAAGGTGGAAGAGTTAATGAATGGTGGGGTGTGGTAATGGAATGAGAATAATAATTAATGGTGTTGGTTGGTTAATAAGAAGGACTTGGTTGTGTTGCTTTTGTTTTCCTAACTTGATTTTTGGATTGCAGGGATATGTTTTACGAATGATCGATGTGGTTGGATGTGGATAGTTGCCCGGTAGTTAATGAACTAATAAACTGATTCTGTTGAAAAGTGAAAACCTAAATGGGGTTGGGGTTGTTTGTTGTATGCATGCTTCGTAGTATCAGTGCTGAGGCACGTGCTCAGTTCTTTGATTAGAAGCCATAGGTTGGGCTGAGTGTTTGGTATATATATTTATATATGTGTGTGTGTATCTTTGTGTTTTATCTCACCCCACCCATGTTGAACACTTAGTGCCGAACACTCCCATTTCATGGGAGAGGGTGTTTTCCCCTTAGTTACTAGCTCCTTCATGCTCCTTCCCTAGGTTGTGATGGCTTGAGGCGACCTTACACCCAAGAATTTTCGGGTAGGTTTCTATTGGGGTGGTTCTTGCCCAAGACTCTTCGGGAAGGTATTACTATTTTTTACCAAGAACCTTCGGGATGAGGCCCAGGTGTGTGCGGGCGGGATATGTGGTTGTGAGGCCCAGGTGTGTACGGGTGGGATACATGGTTGTGAGGCCCAGGTGTGTGCGGGCGGGATACGTGGTTGTGAGGCCCAGGTGTGTGTGGGCGGGAAGAGTGTGGTAGCGTCAGAACGTTCGCCGTTAGGAAGAGCAGCTAGCTAGTGGGGGAAAATGGTGCGGGGTACCCAATACTCTTGATCTTATATACTACTATTACCTGTTTTTTGTGTTTTTGGTGATCGTGGCTGGTGAGGTTGGGTGGATAGAATACCTTGTTAGGTTTTGGTTTATTCTGTTGTTCTCACGGGACATTAGGATGTCTCCCCACTTGTGTACGAGAGCTTTAGGTTTCCCTACTGATTATAGTTGTATGATCACCCTACGTTTACTTTTAGGTTTCCAGGAGGACTACCAGGGCCGTGCGGGACCCTACTAGTCGTGACAGTTGGAGTTGCTGCAGTTTTCTGTACTTGTTTCTTTTGGTATTGTACTTTTGAGATTTCTTGTACTTGTACCTTGTTTCAGAACTATTTAAACATGCATGTGGGATTGTTTTGGGTTTATTTCTATACACTTTTTATCTTCTTTTTTGGTGGTTGACTTTTCCTATCTTCCGATCTTAAATAATAAAAAGGGTAATGCCTCCCATATTTGTGATAACTCATACCCTTGGTTCTAGTCGCCACTTCGGGGCCTACTGGAGGCAGGACTCGGGGGTCATTATCTCCCTTTCACCATTGCCAGCTCAGGAGGGGCATCTTTGGTGGGAGGGGGCCATGACATCAATATTGAGGTTATCCCCAACCATCTGAGATAAATATTCCTCAGGAGTAGGTATTAAAACACATATTATGGAATTTATTTCCATTGGGAGTTCAAATTAATCCTTTCATCAAAATACTATTATAGGTTGATTCAGAATATCAAATATAAAATCCCTTCCTCGGCAATTGATATGGGTGCTATACTGAGAGATACATTCCATGACCAAAATAAAATAAAATTCAACTAGAGGTATAATAACAAGATTTTGAGGAATCACATTCCCACATAAATCAATCGAATAGGAGCTATGAACTTGAAATGTAATCATCCTACCCTTGGGATATTTCATTTCCAACTCAACATCAAATATTTTAGGTGGTGATTTGATATCCTTAAAAAAAATTAGATATAAAATACTGGATATAAACTGAATCAAATAAAATATTTTCACTTCTAGAGTGGATGATAAGTGTACTTATCACTACATCAGTAAGAACTTCCACTTTGACTATAGTAAGTCCATATACTTGTCCTTTTCCACATGGCTTCTATTGTGGTAAGTTACCTTGTAATGGTCTGTGCCTTCCTAGTCTGATACTTTGAGAGTTTGGTTGCTGGAAGTGCTTGGAGGAGGCTCAGAGGGAGTTTGTAGAAGTTTACTTGTTAAGAGCTAGATATAGATAGGTTACACATCATGTAACTTTATTTTACAACGTGAAGTCTGGTTTCACGAATTGTCTTGGAAGGCTTCATGACATGAAAAATTTTACACGGTGTGAAAGAGGGATTCATAGTGTGAAATATGTCATGGTGTAAAGAATAAAATCGAGAGGCGACATGTTTTTCTGTGAAAGTGGTCCTCAAGGTATTATATGAAATTCAAGGGTATTACACACTGTGTAATACCCTAATGCTGTAATGTTTTAAAACATTCTAGACTCTCAGGTTTTCAGAAATCCTACGACTACAACAATCTCTCTCATTCCGGAAAAACCCTGGCACCCTGATGAGTTCTTTGATCCCTCTTCCTCCCTATTCGATCCATTGATCACGGTGATCATTCCTTGTCAATCCATGGTGATCCAAGGTATGTTCTCCATTTGTTTTTTTTTGCAGTATTTCTCAGTTTTGTCTTATTCTCTTACATATATCCTCACTATGCTATGCTGCATGCTTATCCACGATTAATAATGGGGCCTCTCTTGGTTGTTGTTGGTGCAATGGTGCTACAATTTCCTCGGATGGATGTATATCTTGTGGGATTGGTAATCAGAGGACCGTTACGTGATCCATTCTCATGCTAAGAACATTGACACCCCTTTGAGGTAGGATTTCCCTTGTTTCTCTTTATTGTGAAACATGTGGGAGGGATTTTTCTTTTGTCACACTTGGATTATTTTTTTCTAAATAAATTGAAGATAAGTAACTGGATAATTTAATTTTAAAGGGGCAATGGGTTTTTTTGCATTCTTTTCATATCCTTGATATTGATTGTAATGTTGTGACTATACAGTCTGAACGCCCCAAAGAAAATGGTGGCCATTAGTGGATTTGTTTTCTCACTAAATTGATTACATGTTTTTTTGTTCATGTTGAACATACATATATATATGGAAATTGGTAAACTATGTACACTTGTATAATAAATATATTGCCCAGGATTACCTAGTTTTTATGATAACCCTTGGATTAATAAGTGAAATTAAATAAGGAATGCCTTGATAAATCCAGAATTTTTGTTATGATTTGGCATGTAGGGAGATTTTTGGTGCGGGATAGTCATGGTTGTTTATGTAGGATTTATGGTAGTTGAATTGGATATGTTGTGACGTGAGAGTTTTCTCTATTTTTTACTGTGCTCTGGTTGTGAATCACAAGTATGTGGTGTGAATTGGTTTGGGCGATGTTGTGGATGAACATGTAAACAATACATCGACTTGGATATGTAATGGAATATCAGGTTGAGAGATTGATTATTTGTATAATGGATGAGTAGTGTTGTGCAGTTGGGTTGTGATTAGGTTGTCCTATGTTGTGTTGCTAGATGTGGTTGAATGTTGAGGACTTGTTTTTGTTGGTATGGGTAATTTCACCTGGTGTTTCTCCATGAATGAATTTTTCTATGTTGTTTGTAATGTGTTGTGATTGGTAGATTGTAGGATAATAATGAAATAAATGAATAAATGATTGATTAATAAGGTTTTTAATTGTATTGGGTTGGTACAGTTAATGAAAAAATAAAATTAATTGTTAAAAAAAGATTGAAATCAGTTAAATTAATTGGTTGGGAATATGGATTGAGTTTGTGGTTGGTTGTGTGGTTGTGCATTTAGAGGTAGCATCAAAGGATATATTTTGAGTCATTTATTAGTTGAAAACCCATAGGTTGGGATGATTTTTTGGTATCTATATGTATTACTTTTATTTTTTTCCTTGTGATTTCTATACTCACCCCACCCAAGTTGAGAAATATGTTCCAAACACCCCCATTTCCATAGGGGAGGGTGATTTTCCCAAACATCTTGGTGGAATGATGGATGGGTGGCTACCTGTTCTTCCATACTCCTTCTTCCAGGTATTGGTTTCCCAATGTTATTCAGATAGGTTGTGGTTTTTAAGGCCTAGGTGTGTACATACGAGTTATGGTTTCCCAGGTTTCTTCAGGAAGAGATGAGTTGTTTTTTCTCAGGTGTCTTTCAGATGAGGTGTGAAGTGCTTTCCCAAGTGTTTTCAGGATGTGATGTGGTATGTGGCCCAGGTGTCTTCATGGAAGATGAGATGTGGTGTGAGGCCTAGGCATATGTGGGTGAGATGTGATGTGATTTGTTTACTGAGGTGATAGGACTAGCTGTGAGGCCCAGGCGTGTGCGAGCGGGATGTGATGTGGTTCATTTTCCCAAATGATGGGAATAACTATGAGGTCCACGTGTGTATAGGTGGGATTTGATGTGATTTGTTTTTCCTAGGTGATGAGACTAGCTGTGAGGCCCAAGTGTGTGTGGGCGGGTTGTGACATGGTTCTTTTGGAAGAGGTGGGAGCATAAGTAATTTATTCATTAGGAAAGAGCAGTTAAACTAGTTGGAAGTTTTGTGGGTTACACAAACCATTAATATGCTTACTATGTTACTTTACTTGACTTGAGTTACTTAGTGAGCATCCCTTGGTGAGGATGGGATGACTAGTGTACCTTGTCAGGTACTGTTTGGTTCTTCTATTTTCTCATAGGAGAATTAGTATGCTTCTCTCACTTGTGTATGAGAGAATTTGGTTTTCCTAATGAGTATATTTGTATGCTCACCCTATATATAATTTTTTTCAGTATTACAGGATGATTACGTGAACTATGCTAGACTTTACTATCTCAGATCTTGATAGTTGTTATGCCGCTACCTAGCCTTACTTTTGGTACTTACTTTTGATCATTATTGCATTTGTAACACTTTTTTTTAAACATATATATGGGATATATTTTTTATTTCTTTTATATATGTCTTGGAGTTATTTTGAGGTTGATACATCATATCTCCCGATATTGTTTCCTATAAAAAGGGTAATGCCTCCCATTTTGTGAGATTTGTTTACCCTTGGTGATGGTCATCACCCCAGAGATTACTGGAGGCGGGACTCTAGTGTCATTATCTCCCTTTATTCATTGCCATCCCAAGAGGGGTATCTTTGGATGGAGGGGGTCATGACAAAATGGTATCAGAGGGATAGTTGAGAGATAGGATGAAGTTTAGAGTTTGGAATAGTGAGTATTTCATGGGTTGTTAGGGAAATAGTGTTAGACGATCTTGGTGCATGACATAGGCTAGGGAAGTTCAGTTAAGACATGGGATTTTTGGGCCCCCCATGATCTAATGTAAGGAATCTAAGCCTACTGAACAACAAAGTGAGGCTACACCGTTTATAGGGTAGATACCCTAGGAGAGGTATATTCATCATAATGACTTGTGTTCTTGTTTGAATCAGGTTTTGAGAAATTTTAAATGAATAATGTGTTAAATGATTTAAAATGAATTTTTATAAAATTACATACTATTCAGGCTTAGTACTTCATTGTTTACCTTTTAGCTATGGCTCTCGGTCGTTTTCTGTATGTGGCTCAGGAAGTTAAGGCTCATCAGGCCGATCCGGTTGATCGATGGAGGGTTGGTCTAGTGGGGGAGGATGACTAGTGGTAGAGAACATTATGTGCTTTCTAGAAACATGCCTTAGGAAAATATGAGGGAAGTGTTTCTGATATAGAGACAGAGAGATGGATCAAGGAGCTTGATATCACCTTAAGTTTGATTCGGGATCCGAATAAGTACTAGGTTTTTTGGGTAGCGAGTGAAATGTGGGGATCTATGCATCAGCGGTGAACATTGTACCTAGGGTAGTGGAAGGATGATGACATTATGTGGGTCAATTTTGAGAAGGATTTCCAAGTATAATTCCTTTCATCGACCATGAATGTTGAGAAGATGAAAGAGTTACTCTCCCTCCACCAGGGGAGTATGTTGGTATGGGAGTTGGGGATTAATTTCAAGGATCTTCTTCACTTCACCCCAAATATCTTTTTGGATGAGGATTCTTGTGCAAGATGTCTATAAGAGGAAAGTTTTCCTTCTATAAAATACATAGTTACCCCCTTTATGTTTCCAACTTACTTGGAAGTTTAGAAGAATACATAAGTGGTTGAGTATATTCACTTGAAAGAAGGTTTACCACGAGTGGGGATCTAGTAGGGTTATTTGAGTGACAGGGTTACCGGTAAAAGGTCTTAGGCACTAGGTCCTTTAAGGTTTTCAGCGGTGGGGAGTCAACCTCAATAGTTTCTGTTTCAACCTTCTCATACTCATACCTTTCCCGTGAACTTTGAATTGATGTGTTTCATATGTGGAGTCCATGACCATATTTATAATTAGTTCCCAGTGTCCATTCGAGCCCAATATGATGGAGGTGGGAGGGTTCAGTGCCAGCCTTAGTAGTAGTTTCTAACTAGGTCGTTTCTACAGCAGGGACAAGAGGCTCATGCTCTACTAAGGGGAGATGGAGGAGGTAGAGGCTGACCTCAGGATGTTCCTTAGGGACCTCAGCCTAGGTGTGTTCGTGGGGGTGGTTGTTAGTAGAGGGTAAAAGAATCTGAGTGTGGCCAGTTTTATGCAGTAGAGGTATCAGTTCTAGCAGGTCTATAGATCATTAGCGATAAGATCAGTTTGTTTAGTACCCTTGTTTGTGCTTTGTTTGATTTGTGAGATTCACACTCCTTTGTTTCACCTACTCTATCCAATTCTCTAGGACTAGACATAGATATGATTTTCATTCCCCTGGTGTTGAGTACTCTAGTTTGAGGCTATACTAGCTTGTTCAATGTGTGTGGGGGATGTAGACTGATGATGGGACCAAATATGTCCCATGGGAATATTTTCTTGATATAGATACAACCATACAATTTCATTCTTGGCATTTGTTAGGTCCACAAGGCTGAATACCCTGAGAGGGGGGGGGGGTGAATCAGGGTATGACTAATTAAAAATTAATGCCCATTCTGATCTTGTTTTGCTGTTAAACAAAACACTCTTCTCTCTCTTTCCTGTTGCACAAAGTAAACAGAAAGTAAAACATGCACAGGACACAACAATTTTACTTGGTTCACCGCAAAGATCTATGTCCAAGGAGAATACGCCGACAAGTTGTCGGTCATACCAATTCCACTAAACTTCACTAGCTGTGGATTACAATGTTCGGGCTAGATCACTTCTATGCCCAGGCTCACTGTCCTTACAATGTTTAGGGTCAGCTCACTGCTTTCCCAAGGGTCACTTCCTATTTCTCTCTCTCTGGCTCACTGCCGGTGGAGAGGATCACCTTGTTCCTCTTCCTAAGCTCACTGCTCTTGGAAGTAATCCACTCACAGTTTATAGACCTGTAGGTCTCTTCATTTGCATGAATGAATGAATCTTCCTCTGTGTGTAGATGCTCTGTTGAAGTACAACTTTCACCCGTAGATGAATATATCTTTTTCACTGAAGGTATCGGGCAATGTACCAGCTTCCACGCAGTCCGAGAAGCACCGCTGGAACAAAACCTTACTTGGCGCGCAAGTCAATCTCGGCGCGCAAGTATCGGCGCGCAAGTCACAACGGGCGCGCAAGTCCTCCTCAGAAACTTGCGCAACTCAAGCTTCCTCAACTTCAAACTTGCGCGACTCTCTTACTTTTATTCCCAAACCAATATTGGCGCGCAACTGCCAAACGGCGCGCAACTTCTAACACCGGTGCACAAATTCAACTACTGGTGCGCAAATTCACCTGCACGACCCACACTCACCACTTGCGCGACCACCACACCTGCGCGACGGGAGCTCTGATTCCTCAAAGTGTTGAACTCCGTTGAAAATGAGGAGGGGTGGTCCAGTATTTATAGGCAATCTGACCACCCTGCGCGACGGTGCGCAAGTCACCTGCACGACCCAGTTGCAGCGCGCAAGTACCCTGTCATTTTAGACACTTGCGCGACCAAATCCCAAACTTGCGCGAACCTCTTTACTTTTCCATATTTTGATCTTCTGATCTTTAAAAACATATGGCGTGCAAGTTTCCTATACTCCAAGTCCTCGGCGTGCAAGTCCTTTTGCCAAAAACACTTTTCTTCATTTGCCGATTTTCAGGCCCTAAAATTTGGCAAACACTGGAAAATGGCGCCACCTTTTATCTGTTCTTTTGTACCGCCTCCAGATCATCCATTCCTTTTATCGACGTTCCTGAATCAAACATGGATTGTTGACCTCATCTCTTGAACTCGACATTCCACCATGAAATCCTTTTTGTCAACAAATTTGTATGTCATTGTTTTGCTTTGTCAACAATCACTACTCAGATGTCCACTTTGTCAACAAACACAATCACCTCAAAAATGCTTCAATGATACCTTGAGGGATTTTTTCCCAACAGCATTGATTGGTTATATTATGTTCATGCTATTATTGACTTCTTCTAGATAAGATTTAAGTTTTGAATCATGGATGACTGGCGTGCAGTTCTTGTTGGTGAGAAGAGCTGTCAGGAGGGTAGTTAGAGTATAGAGTCTCATCTTTACTTTTCAGATGAGCTGTTAGTGGAATCAGAAGATGTTGGGATGATGGAGGTTTTGAAAGTTGTTGGGGGAGTTCTTGGATGTTTTTCCCAAGGATGTTGTAACTATAACTCCATCAACATGACTTTGAGTTCAGGATAGAAATGAAACCCAGTACTTCCTTGATTTTGATGGATCCGTATCGGAGGGAACCTTCTAAGGTGAATGAGTTGAGGATCTAAGTGGAAAATATGACGCAGAAGGGTTTTATCCAGCCCAATGTGTCACAGTGGGGTGATCCAGTCTTGTTTGCGAAGAAGGAAGATGGAGATATTAGGTTGTGAATAGACTACCTAATCTCTCTACTTGATTTCTCCCGAGTTGCAACTCCTTTGATAGCTCTGACCAGAAAGGACCAAGATTTTTTGGGGAGAGAATAATGCCAAGTAGTGTTCAACAATCTGATAGGTAAGTTGGTTAGTTCTCTAGTGCTCTCGTTACTAGATTAAGGGGTGATGAATGAGGTGTTTTGTGATGCTTTACGTCTGGGCTTGGGATGCAGCTTGATGTAGCAACGAGTAGTTATCTCTTATGGTTCTAGGCGGTTACATACCCCCAAATGTAACTATGCCACCCATGATCTGGAACTGGCAACACTCATGTTTTCACTGAAGTTAGGGTGACATTGCCTCATTGGGGAGCACTTTGTGGTCTTCACGGATCACAAGAGTTTGAGGTATATATTTTCCTAGTGAGATATGAACATGCAACAATGATGGTGGGTGGAGTTTCTTCAGAAATATGATTTTGAGATCTCTTACAACTCATTAAAGGGGAATGTTGTGGTCGATTCCTTGAGAAGAAATTTGAAAAATGAAGTTGTTCAGAAATATGAGGATGCTTGGAAAGCGATGGAGGAGTTATCATCATTGTATATAGATGTAGGAATAGATGATGGTAGAGGTTGTTTATTCTAGGTGACGATAAAATCTTCTCTAATGCAGCAGGTGGAGGATCCTTAGTGGGGATACTTAGAGGTAGAGGTGATGCGCGATCACGTCGACCATAGTGATGCTCTAGAAGGATGGTTGGAGGATGATCAAAACCAGTTGTTGTTTTAGGGTAAGTTGTTTGTTTTGATAGAGATGCATAAGGGATTACTCCAGGAGTTTTAGAGACCACATTTAAATATATTCCTAGGAGTTTCCAAGATGTACCATGGTTTGAGGATGCATTTTCAGTGGCTTGGGATGAATTGGGTAGTGGTGGAGTTTTTAGAAAAGTGCTTAGTGTACCAGTATGTGAAGACTAAGCACCTTGTTCCTAGTGGTTTGTTTCAACCCTTAGACATCCCTGAGTAGAAGTGGTATGAAATCTAAATGGATTTCGTTATAGGGTTACCCATGGCTCATGGAGGATATGGTGCTATTTGGGTAGTAGTGGATCAGTTGACAAAATCAGCTCAATTTTTAGTGATCAAGGATTCAGGCGTAGTGGATGTCTAGGAAAAGAGGTATGGGGATGAGGTTGTGCAACTACATGAAGTTTAGAGATCCATTTTCTCTGATCGGGATATAAGTTTTACCTCACAAGTTTGGAGGGGGCTACAACATGATTTTGGAACCCAGTTACACCACAACACTGCCTTCCACCCTCAAACTGATGGGTAGACAGAACAGACTATCTAGACACCAGAGGATATGTTGTGAGCATGCATCTAGGACTTTGGTGAATCTTGGGTGAAACACTTACACTTGGTCAAGTTTTCTTATAATAATAGATATAATTCTTTCATTGGTTTGGTTCCATTTGAATATTTTTATAGAAGACCATTTCGTTCACCTTTGTGTTGGATAGAGGTAGGGGAGACATATTTTATTGGTATCAAGGTAGTGCAGAGCATGATAGAGAAGGTTTAGATTGTCTGAGAGAGGATTAAAGTGCATAGGAGCAGACAAAGTCCTATGCCGATTGTAGGAGGCGGCCCTTGGAGTTTAAGGTTGGGGATTATGTGTTCTTGAAAATTTCCCCTCGATGTGGGTAGTAGAGGTTTGGTAGAGGGAGTAAGATTTCTCCTAGGTTCATTGGATCCTTTGAGGTGTTGGGGAGAGTTGGAGAGGTGGCATACTAGTTGTAATTTCCACCATAGTTGGAGAGGATCCCCGACGTCTTCCATATCTTTTAACTCTGTCAGTATCTTCATGATGACTCACATGTCATTGAATGATGAGATTTGGATATCAAATATGATGATACATATGTGGAATGACCAATATAGACCCATGATCATTACGAGAAGGTGATACATGAATGGACCATTCCTTTGGTTCACATGGTGTGAAGTCATGGTGTCCTGGAGGAGAGTACTTGGGAGCGAGAAACGCAGATGCATGCCCAGTACCCATAGTTGTTTTTAGTTTTTACTTGTTCTATTTGGATTTGTTATGTGATTCTTGAACCTTGTTTTATATGATATGAGTTGTTTTACCTTGGGTTGAGATGTGTGTGGTGTAATTTAAGATAAATTCTTGACATGAGAAAAGGGGGAAGAATAGATTTCTAATCAAGACACATTAACTGAGATGCGATTAAACTAGTGTAGGTGAGTCAGTTCCACCCTGAGTGAATAGTATCTTGAAATAAAGTATGCGATTAAACTAGTGTAGGTGAGTCATTTTTTAGAAGATATTAGAGGAGGTGTTCTTGTATGTGGAGGTTTCCACTCTAAATTCTGAACAATACAAGGTTGTTTATCATTGAACATTAATGTGTTTGGTTTTTAGAGATGTTTCAAGTGTATAGAGATCCTTAAGAGGTATCTCACAGAGTGGTCATTCAGACCACTCTTTCATCTAGTCTTGGTTTTGTGTTCTTGAGGGTGAGAATCATTTTATAGGTTTCTAATGTAATGGTCTGTACCTTCTCGGTACGTTACATTGTGAGTCTGGTTGTTGGAAGTTCTTGGAGGAGGCTCAGAGGGAGTTTGAATAAGTTTAGTTGTCAAAATATAGATGTCGGGAGGTTACACATCATGTAACTTGATTTTATACTGTGAATTTTGGTTTCATGGATTGTCCTTGAAAGCTTCATAAAGTGTGGAATTTTACATGAAGTGAAAGAGGGATTCAAAACATGAAATACTAAAAGGTTTGAAAAATAAAATTAAAATCGAGAGGGGATGCGTTTTTGGTAAAAGTGGACCTTGAGGTATTACACGATGTGGAGGGGGATTACACGTCGTGTAATACCCTGATACTATAATGTTTTAAAACATTCCATCCACTCAAGTTTTCAAAAATCATATGAATATAGTAATATCTCTTATTCTGGATGAACCTTAGGCACCATTTGGATTTCTTAAAACCCTATCCCTCCCTCTTAGATCCATTGATCTTAGTAATAGTTTGTTGGAAATCTGTGGTAATCTAAGGTACATCCTTCATTCGTTTTTCTATTTGTATCCCTTGGTTGGGTCTTGTTATCTTTCATATCTCATCACCTTGCTATGGAATGTGCTTATCCATGATTCCTAATGGAGTCTCTCTTGGTTGTTGTTGGTGCGATGGTACCATGACATCCTTGGATGGTTGTAGATATTGTAGGATAGGTAACTGGAGGGCCGTTATGTGATCTGTTTTCATGTGAAGAATATTGACACCCCTTTGAGGCAGGATTTAACTTGTTTATCTTTATCGTGAAATACATGGGAGGGTTTTTTCTTTTTTAAACATTGGATTATATTTATTCTAACTTAATCAAAGATAAAGAACTGGGTAATTTAATTTAAAAGTAGAAATGGGTTTTTTGGATCCTTTTTATAGCCTTGATATTGATTGTAATGTTGTGACACTATGGGATGAATGCTCTGCTGAAAATAGAGGCCGTTGTTGGATTTGTTTGTGCACTAAATGGATTGGATGTTGTTTGGTTCATGTTGAACACACATATATAGAAATTAGTAAACCAAATATACTTGGATAATAAAAATATTCCCTAGGATTACCCATTTTTTGTGATAAAACATGAATTAACAAGTAAAATTAAATAAGTAATGCCTTTCTAAATCTATAATTTGTGTTATTATTTGGCATGTGGGGCAATGTGTTGTGTGGGATAGCAACGGTTGTGTCTGTGGGACCGAATATAGGTGAAGTTTCTATGTTGTGATGTGTGTATTTGCTCTAGTTTGTGATGTGGTCTGGTTGTGAAGTATGAGTATGTGTTGTGGGTTATTTTGGGCAATATAGTTGATGAACTTGTAGATGATACATCAACTTGGATATGTAATGGAATATCAGGTTAATAGATTGATTGTTTATGGAATTGATGAGTAGTGTTATGCAAAAAGTTTGTGATCAGGTTGTGCTATGTTATTTTGCTAGATATGGTCGAGATTTGGGGACTTGTTTTGGTTGGTATGGGTAATTTTGCCCAGAGTTTCTCAATGTGTTACTTTTGATGTGTTGTTTATCGCGTGATGTGCATGGTAGTTTCCTAGATGGTGATGAAATAAATGAATAAATGATTTATTAATAAGGCTTGTAATTAGCTTGGGTTGGTGTGGTTAACAAACAAATAAGATAAATTGTTAACTAAAGAGTGGAATCGGTTAAATGAATTGGTTGGTAATATGGATTGGTTTTTTGGCTGGTTGTATGGTTGTGAATTTAGAGGTAATAGAAAAGGTAGTATTGTGAGTTGTTTTTTAGTTGAAAACCCATAGTCTGGAATGAGTGTTTGGTATCTATATATATTAATTTTATTTTTTTCCTTGTTATTTCTATACGCACCCCACCCTAGTTGAGCACTATGTAAAGAACACCCTGATTGTCATGGGGGAAAGGGATTTTCCCAAAAATCTCAGTGGGAGGATGGATGTATAGCCACCCTTTATTCTATGGTTCCTCTTCCAGGTGGTGGTAGACCAAGATTATTCGAGTAGGTTATGGTTTGTGAAGCTTGGGTGTGTGCGGGTGAGTTGTGTTTTCTGAGGTGTCTTTAGGAAGAGATGAGTTGTGTTTTCCCAAGTGTCTCTAGGATAAGGTGTGTTGTGATTTCCTAGGTGTTTTTGGGATGTGATGTGGTATGTGGACCAGGTGTCCATGGGTGTGATGAGATGTGGTGTAAGGCCCAGGTGTGTGCAGGTGGGATGTGTTGAGATTCATTTTCCCAGGAGATGAGACTGGCTGTGGGCCTAGGTGTGTGCGAGTAGGATGTGATGTGATTTGTTATTTCCGGAGACAAGACTAGATGTGAGACCCAGGTGTGTGTGAGCTAGATGTGATGTGATTTGTTTTCCTAGGTGACAAGACTATCTGTGAGTCCTAGGTGTGTGCAGGTGGGTTCTGACATGGTTCTTTTAGAAGTGGTGGGAGCACAAGGATGTTTTCCATTAGGAAAGAGTGGCTAAACCAGTGGGAAGTGGTGCGGGGTACCCAAATCATCAATCTTCTTACAATTTTATGTTACTTGACTTGTGTTACTTAGTGGGTGTACCTTGGTGAGTATGGTATGGCTATTATACCTTGTTAGGTGCTGTTTGGTTTTGCTATTTTCTTACAAGAGTATTAGTATGCTTCTCTCACTTGTGCATGAGAGACTTTGGATTTCCTACTGAGAATACTTGTATGCTCACCCTACATATATAAATCTATTGTTAGGTTTCTAAGAGGATTATGTGGACCATTATAGACTTTACTAGCTGAGATCTTGACCATTGTTGTGTTGCTTCCTAGCCATACTTTTGGTACTTATTTTAGAGCTTTATTGAATTTGTAACAGTTTTATTTTAAACATGAATGTGGGATGATTCTTTGATTTATTTTATATATGTATTGGAGTTGTTTTAAGGTTGATACATCTTATATCCCCATATTTTTTCCTATAAAAATGGAAATGCCTCCCATTTTTGTGAGATTTGTATACCTTTGGTGTTTCTCCCCACCCTAGGGCCTACTGGAGGTGGGAATCAGGGGTCATTATCTCCCTTTCTTCATTGCCAGCCCAAGAAGGGTATCTTTGGAGAGAGGGGGTTATGTCATAAATGGATTATTGAGGTACTTGTTTCAATAATGTCCCATCTCTTTATAGATGAAGCACTGGATAATAGTGGTTTCTTTATTTTCCTTATAATCATTAGCTTTATAACCCTTATTTCTACACTTTTAACAAACTCCCATGCGCTTCAACCATTATCAAATATGTTTATTTACCTAATTTTTACATGATTGAAATTGATTCATTCATTTCTTCTTGTATGTGTTCCTTTTTTTATTAGTTATTATCCTACCAAATCCTCTATTGATTTACCTTGAAGACATAGGTTCTAGAAAATTCCTTGCCTATCTTAATTGAACATAATAATATATCATCATATGATGAAAAAATTTAAGTAACCAGTAACCCTTAAAGACTCATCTTAATCCCATCAAAGAAATGATCAATAATTATTTCTTGATTATGTATGTTGTTTGAAGCATGCCTGTATAACTGTGTAAATTTATACTCATACTCTACCATAATTTATTTATCAATTTTCATTAAAGTAAGGAACTTCCTCTTCATTTTAGTTCATAGTTATCCAGAGAGTATTTCTCAAAAAAATCACATTAAAAGTTACCATTAAATTATTTTTTCTTTATCCTATTTAGTATTCTGGATCAATGACCACCATTTATCTACATCTCTTTTCAAATTATAAATTGCTAGAATAACCTTTTCACTTTCATTCATCGTAAATCAAGGAATATATTTTCAAGATAAATAATTCATTGCTCATCTACCAATGGATTAATAGTTCATTTAAAATATGTAGGATTCTATCACATGAAGCAATCCAACCTAAGAAAATCATGTTGTGGAATAATAGGATATTTTATTCAGGAAAGTTTATTCACCATAACCACAATAATCTTCCCAAATATGGCCTAGATTTTATTAGATCCAATACTACCTATATTGAATTGCATAGAAAGATAATATCTACCTTACCTACAAGTTTTTATACTCTTACTTCCATTAGGTGATTTTATTAAATAATTCATCATAATGAGTTATCTCATAGTCATCATAAATATAGATCCATAATGTAAAAATCTCTATAATGATAAAAGCTCTCAATTTCTCTAACTGATTATCATAATTATCATATTAGATATGTTAATTTAAAATATAATTCCCAAGGTTTATACTAAACTTCCTCAGATACCAACTTTAGAGACACCAACTCCCATAACATAGAGTTAGTGTCTACTTTATTAGATTGGTATAATATACAAAATATACCATCCCAAAGGCCCAATCAGTTTTTTAGTCTTGAAGAATAAAATACATACTTTATTTACATTTTAATTTAGAAATATAAAATACAAATCATAAAAAAAATTCTTTCATCCTCCATATAATTCATTATTTCATTCTTCATAATCTTGGGAAATGAAAAAAAAGGGTGAGATTGCATACTTAGTAATTATTACGTCCAGTAGAAGCTATTATGAGTAAATAAGAACAAATCAATATGGAAAGGTAAATAACTAAAACAATTTTCATTTAATAAATAACTTGAGAATGAAATGAATCCATGGACAATTTCAAAGTAGTAATGTCATAGATAATAACAACTAAAGTATAAATAAAAAAAATCTTAATATTAGAAGTCATGATATAAAACATCACGATATCTATATAGTCAAGACCTTACACTTGGACAACTTAATCGATGGGTGGGTATACACTGAAAACCCACTTAATTTAGCCAATTTATTTATCTCATGATACCTATTTATGCATTTAGGGGATATATAATTTCATCCCCACTAATCACTACATGTTGAATGCATTCCTCATATATTGAATGATCATATCATTTCATAAACAAAATGTCTTATCAACAAATATATTTATTGATTAGATAATATATATTTATCAAGGTTTTAACATATCAAACAAATAAGTTTTATTAAAAAAATGTATATATAAATGATATATGGTTCAAACAAAAAGAATATATATGATTGATATTTAAGAGAAATGTAAAGTCTAGTGAAATAATGACCACAAGAAAGTGAATTTTTCTAGATATAGTGAAGGACCACAATGTTAATAAGAGATAAAAGATGGTCATCAATTCATTAGAAATATTGGTTTTGTAATAAAATCATGTCCTTCAGAGAATAAGGGAAAATTGAATAAAAAAATTAACATAATATTTCATTAAATATCTCTTTTTATAAAAACATTAAAATATTATAGAAGAATATAAATTGTGTAAAATAGTTCTATAGGTGGTAAAATCCATTAACATAATATAAATTTAAAAAAGATTCATTTTGACTTTTCCTTAAGAAATTAAAAAATTACCCTTTTCAAAAACATTATAATGATTCCATTAAAACCTTTTAAAATTTAAGAATAACATGGACTTTGAGTAAATTAAAAGGATTTTTTTAAAAAAAAATAAGAAATATGGACACGGAAAAAAAATTTACCTGATCAAAATA
This sequence comes from Viscum album, assembly GCA_963277665.1. Taxonomy (NCBI): domain Eukaryota; kingdom Viridiplantae; phylum Streptophyta; class Magnoliopsida; order Santalales; family Viscaceae; genus Viscum; species Viscum album. The sequence continues at coordinate 1,040,908,772 of OY728140.1, read as the reverse complement.
GATATAACAGTAGATTTTCTTTTAAACATTTTATTACATGATTCAAGTTCCAAAAAGTGTAAAATTTTGATGAAAATATATAAACTCATTCATATTATAAACTTGAATTGAAACTTTAATCATCATGAATAAATAGATATTCATGTTGAATACCTAAAAGGGGAATTATATACACCTCTTGAAAAATAAAAAAAAAGAATAATATAAAATATGTCTTAATGGAGTGGAAATTGAGATGAAATCCATTACAATGATCTTATCATTGAAACAATAATTACCCAATAAAGTGATTATGCATGAAAAATGTAAATCCACATAAAAAAGTGAAAATAAAACATAATAAAATCAAATGTAATTTCACACATAACCATGGAATAACAGAGTCAATCAAGAATAAGTATAACCCAATGAAATTTAATTGAGTTAACAAACCCTTTACCTCAAGTTCTACTTGTCTCGTATGTACTCTAAAATCCTGTATAATAAATTTTATTTTTTATAAATACATAATTGAATTATATTATTATATATAATATAATATATGATCCATTTATAACATTTTATCACCCATTTGTTAACAATATTTTATTATTATCATTATTTCAGATGTTAACTACTTTGGTCTTAATGTATATTTTAATCCAGTAGTCTATTTCCTTTTGTATTTATCATGGTTAAATGATCCGCTAAATGTTATTCCAAATATAATTAAAATATACACTCAATATATGGATATTTATATTCTCCCATAAAATATAGATACAAAAAAATGAATTACACCATTTGTGGAGATGGTAGGCTCATGAACACATGAACACTGTTTTAACTTTTCAAAGAATGGAACAAAATAACAATAAATAATAAATCACCTTTATAAGATCATATTTATATCATATATATCTTATATGTTCATCAAATATATTATTATTTCTATCCATGTAAATCATAAATGAAAAAAATGAATCACATCACTTGTAGAGGAGGTAGTCCACATATATGCATGAGCAACGTTATAATTTTCAAATGTATTAGACGGTAAAAAGTTAGATATGATATTATAATTTCAGAAATATTAATATTTCAGAAATATTAAATATATTAACCAGTACAATATTTTTAACCATCTATGTGAAGTGGGGATGGATAACAAATTACACTACTATGTGGTTACAGTAAGCCATACGTACGCACCAGTCATATTTTTGGTTTTCATAGGATAGAAAAGAAATGGAAAATAATTTTACTATAATCATAATAACATATAATTATATATTTTATACTAATTTTACAATTTTATAAATGGCACAACACATTAATAGGAAGTATCATAAAAAGTAAATTTGAAAGAGTCCATAAAGATGATTACCTCTTCTTCAGTGGACTTCCTTTATATCCTTTTTGAAAGATCATTTGAATGGTATTTTAAGAATATAATTACCTATAATTCATGGTTATATATTTTTATAATATAAATTGGTAGGTTTTCATAAATCTATGTGGCTAAAATTAGTGTAAGGAAAAGAGATAAGGGATGTCCTATAAGTGATGGGAGGGGCATTCCTAGTATTTTGTAAAGAATTAAAGTCATATAAATAAACCTTCATGTAAAAATGGATCAAAATTGATATAATTATAATATAATATGAGTATGAGTGGAAATACTCTCATACAATAAAATTTGGACTGTCTTTGGATATGTTTTCACCCTTATCTTTTAGTTTTAACCACCCATTAATCATTTTTACAATTACTACAATGTTAATGCTCTCCACCATTTAAAGGTAAAGAATGTTAACATAAGAGAAAAAATGATAATTAATGGAAAATTTATGATGTTTGAAACCATATCAAGATCACATGGATAAAGATAATATTTTAATGAATTTAAAACCATTTAATAAAATACTATTTATTATAGAATATCCTTAATACCATTTTGGACACTATTCATTTAATTTGACTTTAAATACATCAATGGAAAGATGGAATTCCAATATAATAATTTCATACATCCTTAAAATTTTATATGTATCTATAAAATTCATGAAACACTAATTAATACTATTTATATTAGTTTTAATATTTTTAAATCATTACTTTTATTTTTATATTAATTGAATAAATACAGCGTCGGCGTTGCGTAAGCATTTAATGTAATTTTTTAATTAAATAAAAAATAAAGTAAATTACCAATAAAAATAAAATTAAATAATATTTAAAATAATAATTTAGAAATTTACATATGTTGTTTTTATCCCTATCATAAAATCGTATGGATATTAAAAGTAAGAGAATGACATTTTTGAATTTATCCTTTACTTAAATATTATAAGGGTAAAAATAAAAGAAAAATATAATAAAATTTATAATTTAAAAGTTTGTATAGTTATGGATAAAATAAACTCATCCAATGAAATAAAGGAAATTGTTGGATGCCTTTTCAAATTATTTTTAACCTCAATTACTTATTTTACCCTTTACCGAAGTGATAGATTTTACCATGGTTTCTATTCATAATGCCTAAAAATAAAAGTAAAATATTTACCAAATTTTAACCTCCTAATTTCAAATATGGAATCCATTTTATCAAATTAAAAATCAATAATTTTAAAAAATTAATTTAAAAATAAACATGAAAAATGCAATGAAAAACAGTTTTCCAGAAAAATGTGTTTTTAATCCTAAAAATATAGTTGTATAAAAAATAAATAAAATTAAGATCTTAATGAAGATATAATGGATCTAAAATTATATTAATTCCAAATAAAAATAGAATATAAACTTTTTAAATACTTTATTTTATGAAATTTCAGTTTTACAAAAATCAGTATTTTTAACTATTCACTGAAAAATAATTTTTTTTTGAAAAATACCAAAATTTCAAACAAAGCTAATATTGAAATGATAAATTAAAAAATTATATAATTTTTACGAAATAATATTTCAATAGATTTTCATAGAATTATTATACTTGGTATTGTGTGAAAATCAATCTATTGGTAAGTTTATTTAATGATAAATATATCATAAAATATTAGGCTGTTATAGTAACCCCTTATGATCTCCATATTAGACCTATGATTTAGATATGATGTTTTTGTAGTTTCCGGTGGAGGATTATCTAGCATATATCTTACGTAAATCTACATGAGCATGAAATTCTCCAATATAATATTTTTCTCAAACTTTAATTTCTCGAGTTTGGATTGGGATAGGTCATGGAAAAACCCTAGTAAAGATATATCCCTTCTAAGATTGAAAAAATGGGATTTATAAAGAATTATAATTATTCTAGATTCTAATTATCCTTAAATTCATTATTATTTTTTTGACCTGGTTACGCCAATTTATACCATCAAATTTAATAGATATGTTCTAACACTCATGTTGAATATTCAAAATGTGTCAAGGTTTTTCATTTTAGTTAGGTATAGTTTTTGAAACATGGTATTTAATATATTATTTATTTTTAGGAGAATATAAATTGAACTATTAGGTTGTTACATTCTCCCCACATAAATGAATTTAACCCTCATAACATTAATTATTACTTACTAATGAAGTTAGATAAGGGAATCTATAAGATGAATCGAGATTTAAATTCATAATACGATATTAGTCACATCTACTCTCTTATATTAAGAACAATCCCAATATTTTGTTTCTTTGTACCCATTTGATATAAATACCTATCACGGTTTTGTGTTATGACATGTTTTATTTTTTCCTAAATTTATAATTATACTTATAGTGAATGATTTTCATAAATTGATTTAAATAATGAAATAAGATTACCTATATTTTTAATAGATAAAATAAATAACCATATCTATAGTCCCCCATGATTCTTCAACTTAGAAGTACTAGTGTAATGTTGAGGTAGAATGATGAAGTCGCCGAATAGTTTTCCTCATCCTCATAAGTATTATTGTGATCCCTATTTTGACCCCATTGGACCTTTCTAGAGTAGTCACCTTGGTTGTACTAGACTAAACCCAATCTATATTATCCATTTACCACATTTCTAACTTCAACAAATATCCACCCTTCTCCTTGAATACTTGTTAAACCAATCCTTGAAATTGTAACTCTATAATACCCTCTTTTATAATGGTTGGTGGTGGATGGAAACCCCCACACATCTACTTTGGGTGGATCTTCCTGTACCCAAACAGAGCCTTCCAAGACCTAAACTTATTCCCACACACTATGTGTGAATTCACATTCTCTAGGGCTTCAAAACTAATTGTAGAACTTCTCCCATATCTAAGGTCACAAGAAACTTCCTTTTTCATTTAACTATCATTTACTATGGAACTAGTTTTAGAAGAGATGGGTTGTATTCGATATCCACCATTGTCATAGATTTTTAAACTTCTTCAGAAACATTAGAGAACTATACACTATGATGGTGAATTTATTGATACTGCTGATGACGATTTGTTTCTATTGTATACTATTTGAGTGATGTTAATATCTCTTCGTGGAGGTTGGTGGTCATTTTTTATGCCCCAAACATTTTTTAATAGTGATAATTTTGTGAGTAATTTAACCAAAATCAATGAGTACCAAGTAAATATTGAAATCATTAATCCATCACATAAAATATATCCCAAAGAACTTTACTAATATTTATATTTTCAAAAAAATAAATATAAAAATGAAACCATTATACAACATGACATTTCATTTGATAAAATACCAATCAAGGTGGTAAACTTAGATTAAAATCTAGGAAATTTAGAGTGGTTGGAATAAATATACCATATTCAAAATTCTAAAGTGGAGGATTTAGTTCTCACAATCCACTGAATCAGTAGTCATTATATAGTCTCTACATTTTTTCCTTATATGTAATGATTTTTATGCTAATAATTCTTATCATCCTTGGATTTATAACCCTGAATGGGTTAATGTGCATGTTTTCCAAACATTGGGAATCAAACTGTTAATGGTGGTTCTGGAAACACATTTTCCACTCCAATAATGTTAATCAACCTCTTTGTTTTCCGTGGATGTATGATACTCGATGAAACTCTATTATATAATAAATAATCTTCTAATACCCTTGATCTAATTCCCTTGGTAATTATTCGAACAATTTTTACATATAAAAAATTGAACATTCCATCCTTCATCATATTCATCACTTGTATTTCATTATACTCCACCATTCTTTTATTTATTGTGTTTATTACTTAACTATTTTAATATTTTTAATCATATTTTGTGATAGATGGTTTGTCATAATAAAATTTTTTCTCACTCTATCTCCCATTCTGATATCTTATTTATTGAGGCAATCATTGTATTATCCCTTTCACTCAGGTTTCCTTATAATTTTTTCTATTACTAAAACAAAAAGGGATTACATTAGTGAAAAAACATGATCAATTCAGTAATATTATCATACTAAATAAAGGAATTCAACCTTAAATAATATTTTTCATTTATATTTTTTTTTTCAAATTTATTTTAGTATAACTATATATAAATCTTAGTTTCCTTAGGTTAATTAATTTTGGGTTATATTATTCTTCAAAACATAATCCCTAAAATTAAATAGGAAATCAATACTTATAGTGGTTTTTAATGAGTATATGATCAGATAATGAATATTACTAGAGTGTGTAAAACCAGGTCTCTTTGTCATGTATAAGGTGATGATTGTGTTAATACCATATACACTATTTTCATGGTTATTAACCCTAGATATATCTATGCCAATGTATTTATCTAATTTTTGTATCTATAGAGGTATGCATTTATTAGTAACACAATATAATCACGATATTACCAATATTTTTGGATATCATCCTATACATAGACTCATATATAGGGTTTTCACTAAGGTTCCCTAAACTAATGCCTAATATTAATAAAATAATCACTAAAAATAACTAAACTATGATCTAATACTAAACATATCATCTCAAGATAAACATAACGTTACTAAAACATTAATCTCATAGCTTTAATAATAAATCTCATAAATATTCTCACAACCCAAGGACCAAAATTTTAAGTGTATTAATGATTAGATATATGAATATATTATTTTACAACACTTGAAATCATTTCTATATAACTTTGATACTCTAGAACCTTTCTATATATGACACGTGATATAATCATCTTTATAACCAAGATAATATAAATATAATAAAGGGGTGAGCTCAGATGGTCAGTAATGGAAAAAAATATCATATTGTATTAGATCACAAACATGAATGAGATCATGAGGTAGACATAAATACAATAATATGATATCCTAATACCATTGATTATAATTATAAAACATGATAGTGTAACATAAGATCATAATTTTACCACCTTTTAAGAGTAAAAGTTATGACTTGGATCAAAATACATATTAATAATCATAAAATATGTGAGCATGATATAAAAATTGGGGTAGTTTAGAAATAAGACATAATCATGAAAACATGTCATTTCATGAAAATTAAATACATCTTGAATCATTTTAAAAACTTGATAAAAACATGTAAATGTAGGAAAACCATAATCATAGGAAAACCACTATGTTTAACCCCATTATTTCCACACCTATATGGCCAAAAACATTAGGTCCATTCTTTAAAATGTGAGATGTCACATCACATCCATGCCTAAGTAAAAAAATCATTATATATGTTACTAAATATATCATGAGATTGAAACCCATGGCCGATTGTCTCCTATCAACTGGTCAAAGCTCCGGTGCTCTGCTAATGTGTATAGCAGCACTCGGGTCGAATCCTCGGAGATGATACTTTGAAATAGTAGTTTGTTTTTAGTTGATTGTATTTTGATTGGGGGTTTGTTTGCAGAGATTAATTAAGTTGATTGATTACTGATTCTTGATTTAACAATTTGATAAATATTGATGTGTTTAATATTCTGGTTATAATAATTATGATTATAAATTAAGAATAGAAGAAAAAGAAAGGGATTAGAAAAGAGTGGTACGTCGACACACACACACGAACGATGATGATAATTAAAAACGGATTTTCGATTGAATGAGGAAGCAAAAGAAGAGAAGGGGATTCAACTGAATTTAAACTATTTTAAGAACATAAATATTAAACTATATAAGGTGGATGATAATAAGATATATTTAAGAAGAAACTTGCATTAAAACAGGATTACAAAAGAAATGACTTACAAAATTACAAAAACGAAGAACATGAAAGTAAGTGAAAACAAAGAGAAGAGGAAAGGTCTCTCAAGTGAAAACATGAGTATGTAAGATCCTCCCAAGCATTTTTCAAGGCTTTGGTCGTGCCAATATGATCTCATCTCTTCTGAAATGCCAACCCCTCTCAAGGAGAGAAGGGAAGAGTATTTATAGCCCAAGGAGTGGACTGTTTGCATTCCCAATATGTCCCTCCACTTTCATCACCAATTTGGCTATTCAGACATCCGAATCTACAAATATCTACTTCTTTAAAGTTGTAGATATTAAAGTTGTCCGACTACTCTCAAAATTTGGAGTCATTTGAACTTAAGGATCAAAAGTTATGGCCGGATGATTAAACAAAGTAAAACTGTCCATTTCAATCCAGTCTTTTTGATGTCCAGAATGTGAAACGGTTTTTGAATATGAATATTCCTTCAAATCCGAATGGTTTATTCAACAACGTCGTCCACCTATATCTCTACTTTCACACTGAAAAATATCATCTCGATTTTATTCTTACATTATGAGATATGTCATGAATACTGTACTGATTTTAATTCTCGTCTAGAATGGTGCGCTGGACTTCAAAGCTTTATTTGGGCCCCTTGTACTTGGATTTGGACCTTCAAATTTTTATACAAGATGACATGTAGTGTCCCCCAAATTATTGTGTAGAGTTAGTGTTTTTGAACTTCTGGATTGAGCCCAGTAAATCAATCTTCAAGGCTGGTCCAGTTTGTTCACAGATTCTTTGGTCTTGTTTGTGAGGACCATATAACCCTTCAAATGGCAGAATTGGCTCATGGTACCTTCTACTGTAATCTTTTATATTAAACGGAGAATCCTAAAAAACAGGAACCACACAATTTGGATCAGTATATTGGTAGTTATTATTAAAACATTAAACTAACTCAATTGGACTACTTCTAAAAATGCTCAAAAATTATATTTAATATTAAAACATTAATATTTCACACAAATTATGCACATTTCATATAAAATAAGTAAATGGGGAATATAATAAGTCATGAAAATATTAATAACATCAACTCCCCCACACTTAGTTTTGTGCATATCCTCATGTGCAACAAATATAAAAACATGACAAAATCATTTTTACTCACCAACAGATATTAGAATTTTGTTTTCTCCAATCAGGGGAGGTTTAGACTATTTCACTCATCCATTTTGAAATCCACCACAAGTTTTTACAGAAACAATGTTCCAAAACTATTTCATTTTTTCATGCTCAAATTTAGAAATGGAAAATGTGGACACTCAAAACTCACACCTCTCAAGATGATAAAATTCATTTGTGGAGGTTCACTCTTTCACCAACCAAAAGTGAAAATCTTAGAGTTTGAAAAGAGCTCTAAGATTACAATCCCTATCCAAAGTGCACAAGAATAAAGAGGTCTTTTTAAGGGGTTTTTCTGTGGCTATGTGATAGTAGGAATATAATGTCCAAGAGAGCGAAGAAGAGGGTTAAAATACCAACATAGAAAAAGCAATGCACATTTTTTTGAAATAAAACATGGAAGGAAATGAAAACACATATTTACAAGGGAATGATTGTGTGAAGAGAGACACAATAGAGGAATAAAATATGAAGGTAATGAGATTATGGAATATTTACAAGACAGAAAACTTCTCCCAATGATATAATAATATAATGCAAGTGTTCTTTTTTTCTTTTTTTTTCTTTGTTTTTTCGAAAGTTGACCTTGAAACAGATCTCACACTCATATCCCAACCCATGATTGATCTCCTCACGACACTAATTGTAATAGTTATAACAAGATCAAAGGTTTAGGAAGAGTGATTTTTGACCTACCTAATAAAAAACCCATTTTTTCATTTTTTTTCATTTTTTTTTGAATTTTGATTATTTTTTATTTTTTTTGAAAACTTTTCAATATCATTTGTACAATACATTCCCGAATCCCACTGAATGATAACCTCCATTTGTACAATACATTCCCAAATCCCACTAAATGATAACCTCCCCCCCACACTAAAAAGGATTCTTGCCCTCAAGCATATGATAACACACCAGAAAGTAAGGAAATGATACCCAAAAATGAAATCCATTCCCCCCCCCACACATAAATTTCAAAAACTTATGCAATGAAAATCCATGTTGATATTGGGTGGGATAAGGTATTGTTCTTGTAATGTGGCTATCAAAGAAAAGGTTTTCATAGGCTTGAAGGGGCTTTCAAAATGAGGATTAATGTAAGGGTAATGAGAGGTTATTTGGATATTGTGATTCTCATGTGGTTCAAAAAATGCCTCTATCATATTAATACACACTAAGGTAGGAAATTCAGCTCAAAGGTCCACAAACTCAAGACTCACAAATGGGGGTGAAAACACACATTTTGAAAAGATGGCCATAGGTGGCCTTGGCATGAAATCAAATGTTTGTTCTCATGGTTTGGGAAAATCATTTTCCAAATAAAAAATAGGGCATTAAATTTTTTTTGGTTTTAACACAAGATTATTTATCCAAAGTCATAATAAAAATACAAAATTTCTTTGTTGAAAACATGTATGTTAACTCCCCAAAATGGTTGTACAAAATTTTAAAACTCGATGGTGAGTAAGAATGACTTATAATTTTTTTTTATTTTTTTAAGTGATTGTGTTTTTTGGTTTTTTTTAGTTTTTAAGGTTTTTTTTAAATACACACCCTCACAAGAGTGAAAGAGAAAAAAAAGGTTGGAAAAAAAGTGGTAAAAAAAATTAAGGAGAGAAGAAGAAGAAGAAGAAAGAGGTAGAGAGATTAAGAGATAGAGAGAGAGTTAAAGGTAAAGAGGTTCCCCCTGGTTTGGATTTGGTGGGTTTCCATCTCCATCTAGTGGTGGGTCGGCTAGAGAATTTGGGGATTCAGTGGAAGTCAAGGTTGTTCCAGGACAGTGGGAAGTTACCTGAAAAAGAAAATTCATTATTCATCTAATGAAAAACTAAAAAGAAATTGAAATTTCATAAAAGTAAAAGAAAACATGGGTTACCTCCCAAGAAGCACTGCATTTATTTGTCTACAGCTGGACAATTGCAGTGGACTACCCATAGTCTGACGGTGGCCATCGTATTTTCTCAACTCCAGTGTGCTTCCAGAAAAACTTTTTCTTTGGGAGGCCTGATGATTCATTGGATAATTTCTTCCCATCCTTGTTGATGTGGTTGAAATTAAATGGGGTTGGAAAGAGAATATTTCTATCCTCACTTTGGTCTTCAACCTGAGGAATGATTTTATCCAAAAAGTGATGGTTTTCTATTCTTGAAACTTCAGGAAGATGGCTCAATTCTGATGGTTCATTTATGTAAGGATTAGATAACACAAAAGTAGAGTATAAGATCCCAATTGTTTTTGACTCATTTATTTCATCACTTACCGATGTAGAGTAATGAGGATCAATGGAGTCATATGACTGAATAAAATTTTCAATATCCTTTATTTCAATGTTGTTTGCCAAAGAATGATCAATTTCAACCTCACCAGTGATCACTTTATTAATTAGGGTACAAATATCACAAAAATCACTACCATCAGGACAATATAAACACATTGGTTCAAGGTTCACTTCACATATAAAATAATTTTCGGAATCATGGATAGGAAATGATGAATGTGGGATAATCTGATTTGAATCAACAAATGAGCATTCTAGTTCATTTTCCTCATTACCATCCATTTTGGAGAATTGGAGGTCAGAGGTGAGATGAGATTCCAAAGATTTTTCAAGATCCTTTAGATCAATGGAGTTTGCATTTGTAATGTCAACATCAATTTCACCATTAATCACTTGGTTAATGAGGATGAAATATTCACAAACTTCTCTATTAGTAGAACAGGAAGAACATGATGGATTAGGATTTAACACACTCTCAGAGGGAGTTTCAGAAACATGGATAGAGAATACAGATTGATTCTTTAATTGGTATCGCATGGATTGAAAAATATTGAACTTGACCATTTGGTCTCCAAATTCCATGGATAATATGCCTGGATAGACATCAATTTTGGTTTTAGATGTCATAAGGAACGGTCTTCCTAGAATCAGAGGAGATTTGCAAGAAGTTGTATCACCTTCCATGTCAAGGACATAGAAGTCAGCTGGGAAGATAATATCATTTACTCGAACAAGGACATCCTCAATTATTCCCTCAGGACTGGTTGTGCTTCTATTGTCTAACTAAATGACAACACCCGTTGGGTGTAAGGGACCTAGACCAAGGTTGGAGAAGATAGATTTGGGCATGAAATTAATTGAGGCTCCTAGGTCTATGAGTGCATCATCAAAGTTGGAACTTCCAATTTGGCATGGGACTGTAAAGGTCCCTAGATCTTTTCACTTTATGGGAATAGACTACTAGGTGGAAACATTTTCAAAGGTCCTAAGTTCTCTCTTGTGGGTACACAACTCCTTGAGAAACTTGACATACTTAGGAATTTGTTTTATGGCATCTAAGAGGGGAATGTTGACTTCAACATGTCTAAACATTTCAAGCATTTCAGGATTAGGTTCAAAGCACATCCTTGTTTTAGAAACAGCTTGAGGAAAAGGAATTGGATTCCTAAGTGGAATGGAAGGAGGTGAGGGAATGGATTCATGTTCTTTTTCAAGTTTCTTTTTCTTTTCGTTTTCTAGTTCAACATTCAAAGGAGGGTTTGAGGATTTATCTTGAGGCATATAAAGTTTCTTTTCTGATCTAAGTGAAATTTCATTTACATTACCCTTGGGGTTGGGTAATGTTTGAGCTGCGAGTTGGGAAGAATTTGATTTTTGTTGCTGGCTCAGGTGGGATGCAAGTTGACCTATTTGAGTTTCAATGTTTTAAGGCTAGAACGGGTGAAGGAGGCAAGATATTCCACTGCACTTTCCCATGGTTGCTTGAAAAAAAAGTCTTTTCCCTGGTTGGGATTGCCTTGAATTTGGTTCTTGGGAAATCGATTGTATTGGTTTTGGAATTGGGAAGGCTCACTAGGATAATGGAATCCAGGAGGAGGATTGTTCCTTTGAGGTTGAGGAACAAAAGGATATGGTTGATGGAAGTTACCACCACCTTGACCATATTGAAAGTGGTTTGGGTTTTGAGGAGGGAATTGAGGGAGATGAGATATGGGATTACCATACCTAATGCCTTGGTTATAGGAAGAAGAGAAGGGATCAGAGTGAGGTTGGTTGAAGTTTCTAACAAACTGACCTGATAGTTGAGGATTGGTGTTCCGCTGAGCATATGCTGCATTGAGCTCCATTGTTATAGATGAATCGGATTGATCCTCTTGAAGTTGTGGACATGTGTCTGTTGGATGAGCTGGGGAGCTACAGATTCCATAATTCTTGATAGGTCCAGGGAATAGTGACTGTGGAGAAGATGAGGTTGGGGCTTTGGTAGCCACCGCTAGTTGATGCACAAGACCTGTAAGTTCACTCATCCACTCAGTCATCTTGTTAAGCTCTATGGATTGATTATCTTGGGCTTGTTTGACTTGATCATGTACTCGAGTATTGAATTGTTGTGTGTTTGAAGCTCTGTTACTTATTAGATATCTTGCAGCTGCTGGAGTTTTGTCAACAAGAGCACCGCCACTTGCGGCATCAATGAGGGTTCGATCCATAGCCAATAACCCCTCATAGAAGTATTGGATCATGAGTTGGTCAGGAATTTGGTGGTGTGGGAAGGTTTCCACAAGCTTTTTGAACCTCTCCCAGTACTCATGGAGTGATTCATTTGGGAATTGACGGATACCACTTATTTCCTTTCGGATGGAAGCGGTACGAGAAGCAGGAAATAATTTTTCTAGAAAGAGACGCTTCATGTCATTCCATGTAGTTATGGAACCAGGAGGGAGGTAGTAGAGCCATGACTTGGTAGAGTTATCTAGGGATAAAGAAAATGCTCGGAGTTTGATTTGTTCTTCAGAAACCCCTTGAGGCTTCATGGTAGAGCATACTACTTGGAACTCTTTAAGGTGAAGATGTGGATCCTCACCGGCTAGCCCGTGAAAATGAGGGAGAAGATGAATCAAACCCGATTTGAGTTCAAAGTTAGCTTCAATGTTTGGATATTGAATACCAAGATGTTGATAATTCATATCAGGGGCAGCGAGTTCTTTTAGGTTTTGTTCCCTAGGATTGGCCATTTCAATTTCAACTGGTTGGATGAGGACTGGTTCTTGAATTATTTGAGTATCTCTTATGTTCCTCCTAAGTTGGCGAAGTGTTCGCTCAATTTCAGGGTCAAACAAATCTGAGGGATTGTTTGGAAGGCTACGGGGCATTCAGAGATATTTTGGAAGAAAGTGGAAGACGAGTTTTTCTTTGTATTTTTTTCAGTTTATGATTTTTAAGAGGAAGACGGGGTTTTCTTTGTGTTTTTTTTCAATTTTTTTTAAAATTTTGTTTTTTTTATGACAATAACCAGAAATTAATGACTACTTAAAGCACCATCCCCAGAAACGGCGCCATTTGAAATACACGTCCGATTGTCTCCTATCGACCGGTCAAAGTTCCGGTGCTCTTCTAATGTGTATAGCAGCACTCGGGTCAAATCCTCGGCGATGACACTTTGAAATAGTCGTTTGTTTTTAGTTGATTGTATTTTGATTGGGGGTTTGTTTGCAGAGCTTAATTAAGTTGATTGATTACTGATTATTGTTTTAACAATTTGATAAATATTGGGGTGTTTAATATTCTGGTTATAATAATTATGATTAAAAATTAAGAATAGAAGAAAAAGAAAGGGATTAGAAAAGAGTGGTACGTCGATACACACACACGAACGATGATGATAATTAAAAAAGGATTTTCGATTGAATGAGGAAGAAAAATAAGGGAAGGGGATTCAACTGAATTTAAACTATTTTAAGAACATAAATATTAAACTACATAAGGTGGATGAGAATAATATATATTGAAGAAGAAACTTGCATTAAAACAGAATTACAAAAGAAAGGACTTACAAAATTACAAAAACAAAGAACATGAAAGTAAGTGAAAACAAAGAGAAGAGGAAAGGTCTCTCAAGTGACAACTTGAGTATGGAAGATCCTCCCAAGCCTTTTTCAAGGCTTTGGTCGTGCCAATATGATCTCTTCTCTTCTGAAATGCCAACCCCTCTCAAGGAGAGAAGGGAAGAGTATTTATAGCCCAATGAGTGGACTGTTTGCATTCCCAATATGTCCCTCCACATTTATCGCAACTTTGGCTATTCAGACAGCCGGATCTCCAAATATCTCCTTCTTCAAAGTTGTATATAATAAAGTTGGAAGACTACTCTCAAAATTTGGAGTCATTTGAACTTAAAGATCAAAAGTTATGGTCGTATGATTAAACAAAGTAAAACTTTCCATTTCAATCCAGTGTTTTTGATGTCCAGAATGTGAAACGGTTTGTTAATATGAATATGCCTTAAAGTCCGAATGGTTTCTTCAACAAAGTCGGCCGAATATATCTCCTATTTCACACTGAAAAATCTCAGCTCTATTTGATGCTTACATCATGAGATATGTCATGAATACTATACTGATTTTAATTCTCGTCCAGAATGGTGGGCTGGACTTCAAAGCTTTATTTGGGCCCCTTGTACTTGGATTTGGGCCTTAATTTTTTTTATCAAAGATGAAATTTAGTGTCCCACGAATTATTATTTAGAGTTAATGTTTTTGGAATACTGGATTGAGCCTAGTAAATCAAACTTCAAGGCTGGTCCAGTTTGTTCACGGATTATTTGGTCTTGTTTGTGAGGACCATATGACCCTTCAAATGGCATAATTGGCTCATGGTACCTTCTACTGAAATGTTTTATATTGAAAGTAGAATCCTACAAAACAAGAACCACAAAATATGGATTAGTATAGTGATTGTTATTGTTAAAACATTAAACTGACTCAATTGGACTACTTCTAAAAATGCTCAAAAATTATATTTAATATTAAAACATTAATATTTCACACAAATTATGCACATTTCATATAAAATCAGTAAAGGGGGAATATAATAAGTCATGAAAATATTAATAAAATCATAGATATATTATTAAATCAATTAATTGTTATGAAATGTAGGAATTCACCCGTCTTCATCCATATATTTGTGTCCAATCACAAACATATATTGATGAACCACGAGAAAAGAAATGGTTTATTAAAATTAAAAAAATATCACATAACATAAACTTAAAAGATCATAAAATATAAAAAATCACAATTCCAAAAAGTAATAATGTAATAATAAAATATATAGGATGATCAAAAAATCACATCATGAGAGATAAACCATAGAGTAAAATATAATTAAAAATACAAAAGCTTTCACAAAAACTTTTAAACATTGTTATAAAAGATGACATGTAAATTAAAGTCAAAAATAATTTTGAGAAGGTAAATAAAATAATTTTTAAATACTTATTATAAATATTTATAAATAAATTATTCTTTAAAATGAATGATGGTTATCAAATAAAATGTGGATTTTAAGATAAATCATTTGATTTTCAAAGGATAAAAAACCATTTTTTAAATATTTTAAAATACATTTGTTTGAAAACCCAAATCATAAAAACTGTATTAAAATTGCCATTGGAATTGTGGTAAAAATAATTATGATAATAATATAATATAATTTATATTAAATATAATAGAGTAGAACATTGTTGAGTAGGAAAATATGGACAATGAATAAGGGATTCATTTGTAAGAGTGTGATTTATTTTTATAAATGTTACATTATTATTTCACAAAACATTTATTTAAATAAGTAGTTATTGATGATGATAAATAGTTTCACTAGTGGTAAAAGTGAAACAATATATAATATAAGGGAATTTTATTATTAAATAAAACTAGAAAATTATATTCATGTAATAAATACTATGACCTAATAAATTAGAATTTGAGTTGATGAAACTCTTATGAAAGTGGTAATGAAAGAATCAAAAAATATTGAAAGGAATATCATTAAATAGATAATAATTTATCATGAAATGGAAAATATTTTCATATTTTATGGAAATTTGGTTTTGAATACACCATATAAAATAAGTTTTTGTATACATCATTAAAAATTTTCTATAGAGTTGAAAATGAGAAAAAGAAACCCTTACACTTATAGTTGATTTCCATTGAAGTGATTTAACCTCCAATAAAAAAAATCATAACTATCATAATATATAATTTATAAACTATATTAATTCCTAAAACTATTTTTAATTTTCATTTAGAATAATTATCTATATATATATCAGTTAGTTTTTATCTATTTTCCCACATCAAGTGTATAGTTTTAACCATTTATACTAGTTTAGTAGGAGCGATGTCAATATTCATTTTTCTATAAATGTTCCTAAGTCCATGTTTATTAATTTTATTTTAATTTATGAATTATAATTATTTTTTAGGGTTAAATTTACCTTTATTGGTGTTTAATTCTTTATTCTTGATGATGAAATCCCAAATAAGTACACTTCGGTGATTTTCATAACCAATAAGTTATGTTTTGTTAATTATTAAGTTTAATATTGAGGAATCCATTCAAAAACCAAAAACAAACCATTATTTAAATATTTATATCATATTTTATCAGTAATGTTTTTTTATATTCTCCTATGATATAATTTTGTGGTGTTGTTCATGTAGGTGGTCAAATTAAACCAAACATAAGCATACCATGATTAATGGACGATTATGGGGCGATTTAGTTGTAATATCATTATAATAGAAGAATAATGATCATATTTTGTGTTTATTAGTGTGATATATCATAATTTTAAGGAATTAAAAGAAGATTTTATGGATATGAAATTGTTACATAATATGAATACATTCTTTTTTCTTGTTAGTTTGCATAATTATGATGGTTAATGTTATACTTATTATTTACTTTTCATATTATTAATAAGATATTAAATTTGAATTAAAAAAACATATTTATAACATAAAAATAATATTTACTCTTTATACCCATTCTCATGACATCCATGTAAGTTAGTGATTAAATAGAAAATAGAAATCAATAATTCTATAGAGTTGGCTGTCCAGATGTATGCATGGGTGATGATTTCATTCTCAATAGAATTAGGGAAAGGGATAATATGTATTATATTTTAAGAATATAAAATATTTAATAAATACCATAATTATATATTAAATTATAAATTTGTACCATCCTTCTATGGTGATGAAGGAAAATGAAACATATTGTTCCATAGAGGTTGTAATCCACATAACCCATGATTCACGTTTATATTTTTGTTAATGTAAAAGAGGAGGCTGATTAATAATTATACCATCATTATAATAACATATAATTATAATAATTAAACATATTTTATACTTATATATTGTGGAAATAAAATTTTATATAGTAGAAAAGTGCGTAAGGAAATATAAAATAGGGAGGAGCAATTAAAAATCGATACATTACCACATGGATTATCTACCTTCCAATGGGTGTTAAACCAATAAGAGAAGATATTTTGATAACATAAAACCTCAATAAGTTATATATTAGTGTTTAAGAGAGTTTTTGGAAGATTCTACTATGATAATGATTTGTTTTGGTGTGAGGGGAAGTGAGAAGAAGAGTTACCCTTTTATAAGTGAAAAAAGATGTCATTTTTTAAATACCCAAAACATTTCAATAATGGGAAATCAATATCAAGGAATGTTTATCAAAATTTATAAAATAATGGATATGAGAATAGAAAATGTCAACCAAAATCTCAAACACTCAACTAAAATATGTATTTAACATGTTGGGCCCTTTAGTCTATGGTTTCTCATTTTAACCATTTTGGTTTTCACCACGGTAACTAGTTTTTACTTATGCAATTTATCCATTATACCTAAAAATTGACCTTATTATATAATTTGGAACTAATTATTAAAAATTTTAATTCTATGTTGATTTTAGAATTTTTTGAAAGGGATAAAAATTAATTTTAAAATACTAAATCTATAATGTATTGAAAATAATTTTTTTGAAAAAATATAACTTATGTTCTAATTTGTTAAATATGAGTTTATAAATTCAGACCAATTTTTTATTATTATTATAATTTTACTTATAAAATATATAATTCATCTTATAAAAAGGTTCAATGAACTAAAAATTCTTTCTTATATAATAATAATTTTATAAAAGTCATGTTATTTGTAAAAATGGAATTTTTCATTATTCACCTAAAAATCAATATTTATAAAAAAAATATAAAAATTCATATTAATCTAGTATTTTAATGAAAAATAAAAAAAATAAAGTTAGTTTTTTTTTTCAAATTCACATGCTAAAAATAATAATTATAATTTTTATTTAAAATCATAATATATATCAAAAAACTGTTTTTATTGGAAATGTCTATTCTTTTACATATATATTAAAAATTAATCCATTGTTAATATATATTGTAATTATTCAATAAAAATAAACATAGTTCCTTGAAATAAAATTATAATTTCTAAAAAAATACATTTTTTAAGAATACTGTGAATTTTACAAAATCAAAATTTCAAAAAGTATAAAAATTAATGTTATATCTACACATATAAATATTTTATTAAATTTTTATATAATAAAAATTTCTATTTACATAACCCCTTGTGATATCTACACAATTCCTACATATAAAATACGATATTGTTATAGTTTTGGGTGGTAGTTTGGATAGCATGTAGCTTGTAGCAATCTCCATGAGCTTGAAATTTTCCTGTAGATAGATTTTCTCAAACTGTAATTGCTAAAGTTTGGACTGGACTTGGTCAAGGGAAACCCTGAGTGAAATATACAACTTTAATAGTTCATAAAAATAGGATTGTCCATTTCTTCTTAATTTATTTATTAATTTTGTGATATGGTTATTTTAATTTATAGCAACAAATTTAATATCTATGTTTTAAGAGACATGTTTATATTTCAAAATATATAATGGTTTTTAATTTTAGTATTATATATTCTATGAAAAATTATATATAGTATATTATTAAATTTATGACAATATACAGTAAAATATCAAGTCGTTATAGTTTTTCTAACCAAATGTGAGTTAGAACAGCGTCTAAACTAACAAGTATGTTTTTTGATGAGTTTATAGGTATTTTTAATTTTCTTGTGTTGGTGACCTTTTCTAAGTTATTTTTATTTAATTATTTGAGGCCATTGGTTCTATTATTTCTAATAATTATTTAGTCTAGAATTGGTATTGGATTCTTGATTGGGGAAGTGGTTGTAGACATTGCTAGAAATAGAGTAAGGTGTGTTATCCTTAGATGGAATACCTATTTTGTGATTATATTTATTATGTTAATCATGTTTTTATTTATTATTATTTATAGTTTATATCACTGATTTCTACAAAATAATATTTATTTCACATGGATGTTGATTTTTTATAAAGTTGACCCCATTAACCACTCCCAAGTTTGAACATATTTATAGTTTCATCAGTTTCTATTCATGATAGATTAGTAGAGGATTAGACTTGACGCTTTGGTAGCTCAGGTGGAATTTAGTGGGGTTTAATGAGGTTTTAAAGGATGTTTTTTACTCTTACATGTTTATTTTTGTTGAATACATTGATATATATGTAAAATTTGGGTAAGGTAGATTGTTTTTTAAATGAAACTCTATAAATATTATTGGTGGTTTCATTTCATTATTTATTATGTTTAGGAGTGTGGTGATTGTCATTTCAGATTATTATACCCTTGGTGATAGTTACCAACCCATGAAATATTGGAGGTGGGATTTGGGGTCTTCTTTTCCCCCACTTCTAGCCCATGATATGTTTCTAGTGGGGGAAGACCATGACCAAGTTTTATTTGAGAAATGTTTTGAGTAGAAATATTATGTTTTGAGTTAGGTAATGATTTTTATTTCCTGGAATTGATAGGTAATCAGTGACACTCGATCATAACATGTGATGTAGACAATAGATATTGGAACAGAAACAAAATTTTTCCCACACCCCCTTTGATCTGGTATAGGTACCTTAGAAACCTAATAAAACATTTAAGTGAAGGTGTAATTGTAATAGGGTAGAAATAATTTATAGGTATGAATCCTTGTAATTAGCTACAATAGAATTCACATTTTGGATTTTGTATTTTTTTTACTATGCTTTTGTGCTAAGGCCATTTATAATATATAGTTCTCTCACTAAAATAAATAAATTTGGTTATAGAAAAATTAAAATGGTTATTAAAAAGTATTTATGGTTTAAATAAATCCTTATTGATTATTAATATATTTTTTATATTATTTATATAATAAGTTTTTATTTAATTTTTATTGTATTTATCAATATTAAAACCCATAACAAAAAACTACACTCCCATGATATTTATAATTTTTAGTGAAACCATGATTAAAAAACATTTTTATACATATTACAGATTATAAGTAGAATACCTTTAAATTATAATTCCCTAACATAATAAACAACATTTTTAAAAATTAAAATTAATTATTTTTATGGAATTTCATAGGAGTTTTGAATTTCATGATCAAACCCTCAGGACATGTAATTTCTTTAAATATTGATATACATACATAAAGATAAACAATTAAAAATAGGATCTAATAATGTGATATAAAAAGTAAATATGAACTATATATTATATAAATCATGGTTAACGTTGGAAGAATGATTGTATGGCCTATTAAGAAATCTTATTGGAATGGTTATTCTATGTAATTTCAATACTCTTTTAATTTGACTAACTAAAATTTATTTTCTTAAGAATGTTTCCATTGATCCTGATACATCTAAAATATAAAATTAAATGTATGTTGAATCTTACGTAATATGAATGTATTTTCCAATAATGATAATATAGTCCAAGGATATTTTTTTACCATTCCATGAATGAATCGTGAGAATAAATCATGTAAATTTATTTCATTTCCTAATTGAAAATAATGTTTATGTAATGTTATCAAAGATCATGGTATGATAAATTCTCTAAAATATAATTTAAAAGAAAAATTAGTGTTGTTTATGATGTGATATTTTATTATTATTGGATTAATGGTTTGATATGTTTTTATGATAACCTATTTTCATAAATAAAATATTGATAATAAAAAATCAAGATAATACTCTGGTTTCCCATAATAAATTTTATGCCTAAATATTATATGTTGTTTTGATAAAATCTATCTAAATTTGTCATAATTATTTTATAGTAATTAATAGTGATTCTACTTTGTGATATATAGTTATGTTTATTATGTGAGGATATAGTGTATGGAGAAGGATATTTATTGAGGTAAGAGTTCTTATGCTAGTTTGATGATAGATTAATGATATGGGGAGTGGTGATGTGGATTTTTGATGTGTTGTGAATATCCACTTATTGTGAAGTGAGGTATATAGGAATGTGTATTTCTACGAAATGTTTTTATCCACAATGATATTTATTTTTCTGTTTATTCTGTTATATAATTATTTTTATTTTATATTAAATAGATTATATTCCATCAAAATATCATCAAGACCTTAGGAATGGGAAAAAGAAAGTGGTATTCTGGGATAAAGAGTTGTGAATGATTCAATATAAATAAGTACAAATATTAATTGACGAACAATATATCTATGATGACAAGGAACAAATAAATGAGATTGATATTACATTTCAGTTAGTGAAAACTCCAAATAGATTCTAATTTTTATGTCGGTCATCATGGTTTAGAAATTAGCTAGGAGGTGGTGAAAGATGAATAATGAAATAATCAATGGGATTCCATAGAAGTAATTTAATGAATTACTCAAAATGGATTTCATTTTTCAAATGTAGATGAGATATTTTATGAAGTATGTTAAGTAGATTTATTATGATATGAGAGAATTTTAAGAATTAATAATCAATTCATGGACCTGATTGGTTTATTTTTATATTTTCTAGCAAGGGAATAAAAAAAGCTAAAACCAGTACAATATTTTGAACCCACTATGAGTATTAAGATTTATTGATATATCATGGATTTTATACTGAAGTCATAGATATAAGAGAATAATTTATTAAATATTGTAGATAATTATTTATCTATGGTGAGAGATTTTGATAAATAACCTTCCAGTACCATTGGTATTGTCAGGATAAAATCATTGAGTTGTGGGTCTTATAGTTTATGGAAAAAGAGTTTGAGTCAATATTCTAGTTTTTGATATTGGATTTGATCCCTAAGATTGAGTAGCTAATGGTGTCCTATGTATGTGATGTTTATTTTTTCTATTGTAATTATATAGGGAATCAATAGTATGATTTATCTAAGGATAAACATACTTATTACTCTTTGGTAGGTAGATGTACTTGGTTTGGAATGTGAGGAAAGTTCTAGAATGGATAATATACTCTTTTCAGTAAGACGACATATTTTTATTTTGAATATATTTTTAGAGAATCTATATATTATGATTTAAAAGTTAAATTGAATGCATTTTACCTAAGAATCATTTTAGATTTTTGAATTATTGTATGATTTTCAAATGGTATTTTTTAATGTATATTTTTTAGCATGATTGACATTAATAGAGTAGTTAATACTAAGTTGGTTATTAGTTAGTATGGTTGGGTATTTTTTGGTTTTCCCTGATGGAAATTAATTTTCCCAATAATTATCATTAATGGTTTTGAATTTTTAGGCTATTTTTCTTGTTTGGGGAGAATGCATTTTCTATATAACACAATTACTTAAGAATTTTGGTAGTGAAATCATCATATTTTTGAGGTATCTCCCCTTAGTAAATATGATTTTCATTTCGATTATTCAGAATTAGTTTTTATTCTTAAGGATAAGAATCATTTTAGAGCTATATAATGTAACATCATAGCTTTACCTTACCTTTAGATTTTTTATTTACATACATTGGATATGTTAATAGGATGTTTGAAGTTGGTTTAGACTTAAGGATTATGTTTTGGAACTATAAGATAAAAAATCCCCATTTTTAAGTCACGATGAAAACCATTTTATATATTTATTCTTAGAGTGTATTCAACTTTAAGGGATAATTTCTATTTTGGGTTAATCTTACCAGGGTTCTAATTTAATCCTATATATTTTTCTATTTTTTGATTTAATTTTATATTTTTAGCTAATTATTCTTTTTTGTATGGTATATAACCATTTTGGTTCTTTTCATTATCATTTAGGCTATTTTGGGAGTGATGATTACCCTTTAAGAGATCATAACAATGATAAATTTATGGTTCAACCCATATGGGAAAAGGATATGGGTGAAACACCAATTTAAGGAGTCATATTAGTGTTACCTTATGGTTTTAATGTGTCCTTAGCATTATTAGTTTTTTTTATGTTTGTTGGTAATGGAGAGGGTAATCCCTCTATGCCATGATGATCCTTCTAAATAAGTTAGGGTTGAGTTTAATATAGCTATTTTTATATCCACAGTATCATGTAGGAATTCAAACTCATTTTTAAAAAAGATAGAATCACTATTATATTCTTAGGGACTTGAGCCTTTCAAATTGATAAGATTTTAGATCAATATTTAACTGAGTCCATAAGAACCATTTTGGAATCCACCACATTGTGGTGTAGGTTAGTTGAGTTTCCAATTTAAATTATAGTCAAAGTTTCTCATTATTTCAAACATAATCCTATGTCTTAAACCATATCATATCCCAAGGACCTTTAAATATAATTTTTTTCATCCCATTGTGGATCTTAACAATGGGATTCATATTGTCGATTATTCTTTGATACAAGGCGATTTATATTTTTCATAAATCTTATATTAATGAAGATGTATATGCTTCTAATATTTAACAGAATCCTTATATGTTTCATGATTTTTATAACCAAAACACCATTGGAAAAAATAATTCGACAATTTTATTATATAATACCAATACATAAATAATTTAACAATTTTATTTCAATATAAGTCATTCCTTGGCCAAGGGGTTATCCTTTAGAAGAGGGAATTGACTTGGATAATTCCCATGTTCCCTATATTTAAGACAAAAACCTATAAATTGATCCAAAGGATGATATTTATTTCCTTTAATAATACTCATGATTTTTCATTGAAAATTGATTGATTTATACCCTTATATTCAAAAAATTAAACATTTTCTCAATACTTTGAGACACTATCCTAGGTGTATCTTTCGAAATTTTCTACATGAAGGAAAATTATCCTTCTTTTCTTTATTATCTCTACTATTCAATCTCATAGCGAAGTCCATCATACTCTTCTTTGTTATGTCCAAGATTTGGTTAATGTAAGGTTGTTACTAAAAATTTGAGAAAACATATTAGGAATAATAATGATATATTTATCTCCTATAATCATCCAATTTGGTTTCTCATATTCACCACATTATCCTTTAGTTTCAATGTTAACATGATTACTTCATGTTTCATCCATTAACTAAAAATAAAAATCGTAGTGTGAGAAACAATAATCATAGTAGGAAAACCATATAACCATTTATAGTATGTCTATGTCTTGACACATTTTTTCAATCTAAGACACCTTAAGTTTAACCAAGGTTATTTGTTTTCATCATCTATTCAAATCGTTCATAATGGTTTGTAATGAAAATGGGAATTATCCAAATAATATCACATGAGAGTTTCAAACTAGTTTCGTAGTAAGGACTATTTTTTGTGCAAGGTAATGATTGAGTTAAGCCTAATAAATTTTTTTAGAGTTATTACCCGTCGGTATATCTATTTCAGAACTACATCCACTTATAGTATCCATTTAGGGATGTATTGCTAGAAAACCACATAATATCTACCTTACTAAAAAATTAGGATTTTCTTTTATACTTTTCCATAAAGTCTATCATAGGGTTATGTTCCCTAACATGTGATTTCATTAATATGGTTTTCAAGGTTTTCAGTAAACTTATTAAGACACTAACTACAATGACCCCGAATCCAATAACCCAGATTCGATGTACACTTTATTACATTTCCATAAGATATAAAGAATTTCATCCTAATGGACTGAGTAATTTATTAGTCTTAGTAAACTAGATATATACATTATTTACACATTACAATTGAATACAAAAATTGGGATTTTTTTTGGAAAATATCCCTATTCCATCTAGAATATCCTTTTATATTATTCGCAGTACACTTCTTGGATTCCTGCAAAAGGAAACAAAATAAGTGTGATCTCAAATGCTCAGTAAGGGTTAATTACAATGGAAGCTTTTATAAATAAATAAGCATAACTAATAAGAAAAGGTAAATAATTGAACACTCGTTCCATTTAAATTATTATACTATCGTTATTAGATAAGTAATAATCAATATGAAAAGGTAAATAACTGAACAAATATACCATATAAATAACTTGAATATCATGATTAATCTAAGACTAATAATTAATAATAATTAATCCATAGATAATTTAATTTTAAAAATATCTTAGATAATAATAGATTAATTTTTAATGAATGAAATTCATAATTATTAGACATCATGATCTTAGACATCCTAATACCTATAGTGTAAATCACTTTTAAAATATTGTTTTAAACTAATGGGTAGGTACACACTAGAAACCCATTGAATTAAGGATATAAAATTAATTCATCCCATGAGAATATCAATGTACTGAGGATATATCTATAATCAATCCACACCAATAACTTCATGTCCAAATAATTCTTCATAAATTAAATAAATTATTTATTTCATTAACTATATAACCTACCATTAAATATCAGCATCGAATAAATAATACAAATTATGAATATTTATCCATTCAATAAAATAATATTAAAAGTAAAAAATCATATGTAGAAATGATGTAATGTTTGAGGAATAAGAATATACATGATGAATAATAAGGATATTTTTGGTAAATTTAATGTCCAATGATCATAAGAATTTTTAAAATTCAAGGGAAAGTTATTGACTGCAAAAATGAATCAATAAAGTGAATATAAATACTATTAGTGGTAAAAATAAGTATAAAAAATCTAGAGGAAGATTAATTATGATATAAATACAAAATATTCTTCGTGGAGTACATTTAAAATATAGGGTTGTTTCCATTGATGAATAGAAATACCATAAAATGATCTTTAAAAATATTTGTGAGGAAAATATCATTTTTTCACATTGAAAATCACTTTTTTAAAATAAAAAAATTTACATTATTAGGAAAAAAAATAATTACAAATAATCTTTCAAACATTAAATTTAAGCTTAAAATAAATGAGAGGTAATGATAGCACTAAATTATGTACATGTTGTATATTTGAAAAAACATTCATTCCACACTATTGTAAAAAGGGTAAAAACACCTCATTCAAAAATTGAAAATAAGTTTCCTTTAAAACCATTTCATAAAAAAATTAAAACATTAGTATTGATTTCATTAATAAATTATTTTTATAATTTTAAAACATTTTTAAAACATTTTTTGACAACATGGATTTGGAAGAAAAAATATTTTCGACTAAATTGAGAAATCACCTCATATTTTATCAAAAATAATTTATAAATAATTTTAGGTACCAATGAATGGAAAATTTTACTACTACTTGAAAAAATCATGAATAAAACTTGGATAATAAAATGAAATGGGTTTATTATTCAATGATCAAATAATTTTCTTCAATGAAAATTCAAGCATAAATAATCCTGATTAAAATGAGATTATGAAATAAACCTTCACAAAGATCGTATAGCAGAACTAGGAATTAATTAGTAAATATATTATGTGTATCAAAATTATATACACATAAAACATGAGGATATGTAACATTTGATAATAAAAATTCATTACACGCATAATATTATAATATCAAAGACAATGAATAAGTAATATAACACAATGAAAAGAGTTTGATTTATAAAATTATCTACCACATGGTAATTTTTATATAAAATACCCTGGGATAAAATAATTCAAAATAAAATATAAAATAATATTAGTTATGAATTATTCATTAAATTACATGTAAAATGTTCAGTATATACACCATAAAAAAGAAACTACCTTCATAACATTGTAATATGCCTCAATGAAGGAAAATTGAGACAAAGTCTTTTACCTCGTGATTACTTATAGTTTAACACACTATAAACTCTTTTATAGTTGTTTAAAAAAATTTATTAATTTATAATGGAACTATATTAACATTTATAATATAATATATGATCCTTTTATAATATCATATCACCCATTCATTAATAATCTTTCATTATTACTATTGTTTTGGGTGTTAACTACCATGTTTTCTCATGCATGTTTTTTCCTGAATGTTTTAATTTTTGGTAATAATATATTGATAACTAATTTAAATAATTATATTAATGTTATAAATATTTTATTGACTCATTATATATATATTTAGAATCATTCATGAAGGTTGGACATGGAAAATGAATCATATCACTTACTGGAGATGGTAGGCTGTAAATATAGACGAGTAGTGATATCATTCCATTAAAGAATGAAAGGGTAAGTATGTGGTTGATATATTAATTTTAAAGAATAAATATAATGTTATATATATCACATATATTCATTAAATTTTACATTATTACCTTTCATGTAAATCATATGTGAAAAATGAATCACATCGCTTCGCCAGGCGGTAGTCCGCCGTACACATGAGTGTCGTTGTTATATTTTAAATGGAATATAAAGTAAGAAGTTATATGTGATATTATTATTAAATAAATATAATAATATCATGAATATTAAAAATATACATTAAATTTATCATTATATACAATATTGAGATGTGTTGATGGAAAATGATTTATATCGGTTCGTGAGGCGGTTGTCCGCCATACACGCGATCAATGATTTAATTTCCCATTTTATGGAGGAGGATACGAATGAATAGAATTCCATCAACATAATGATATCTAATTATATTTTATATACCATTTTTATTATATTGTTTGTTTTAATACATAATTGTAGGTGAAAAAATAAGAATGAAAATTAAAGAGATTCATTAAAACAATTAGCTCTATTAGAGAAACTTCCTTTGGATATCCTCTTAATGATCATTGGGTTGGAATTTTCAGAATAAAATCACATATAAAATGTGTATAAGTATTTTGGGGAGATATTCTGGTATGTTTTGGTAAGTAAAAAGGTCTTGATAAGGATGAATTATTGAATGGAGGGAGTGGCCTTTTATAAGTGGGGGAGATGACACATATGGAGTTATTAAAAACAATCAATTTCACACAAGTTTTTATCATGATACTATCCTAAAAAAAGGAACATAATCAACCCTTATAGTTAATAGTTTAAAAACATGTCCATAAAATGTATGTTGGACTGTTTGGTAGGTCATTTTAACCCTTATCTCTTTAATTTGACCATGAGTAAATCAGGTTTTTCCTTCACTTTGTTAATTAATTTTTACAAATTTTACTACTAATAATGGTAAAAAATGAATTTTACCATATTATATAATATAAATTATATTTATTTAAAACTTTTAATACATTTTCCCAATTCAATTCACTAAATTATCATAACCTAATTTAATATTTTACCCACTGATGGGAAGAAAAAGCAGGGTTCCAATAAGAAAATTCTCTTAATTATAGAAGGTTTAATATCAAATTTCAATATAAAATTGAATAAAATGGCCTATATTAGTAACATAGTAATATAATTGAACTTATTTTAATTTTAAATTAATTTAAAATATAGTTTATCATTGTAAATTATTTAAATGAAAAAGAAGTTTTCAAAAACAATTACCATTTTTCATTAGTCACCAAAAAATGAAATATTTCAGAAAAATTATAAAAAATCACCATTATCTAATTTTTATTTATTGATTTCAAAATTTAATATCATTTTATTAAATAAATTTTCTAAAATTGGTAAAAATTATTTTTAAATTATGTATATTATGCGTGACAAAATTTTCTTTTAGAAAAATATTTTTTTTTCAGAAAACATTTATTTTTCATTAAAAGGATTGTTATTTTATTTCTAACAAAAAAAAACCAATTAATTTATTTATAAACATCTAGTTTTATTTTTTTCAAAATTTAGTTAGTACTATTCAGACTCATCAATTTAACACCTAGGTTATAACGGTATACCATATTATAGTTCATTTAGACTCGGGATTGCATGTTTCGCAAGTTACCAAACAAATAAAATTAATGTAAAAATCAATATATCATAAAGTATCATGGAGATTAATTATTATATAAGATTTGTGTTTCATGTCATATACTCAATCAAACCCATGTTTCTTCTTTTGGAATCTTAGGGTGTTATAAGGAGAACAATTGCAACAGAAGCCATGAACATAGTCAACCATTTTTCCACCACATAAATCCCTAAGAATCATAAGTACAAAAAATAAATGGTCAAGTTATATCTCCATATAGATCTATCCCCTTCATAGGCCAGGCCACAAGACCATCACACCCTATATTAGTAATGGGTCAGGCCTCAAGGCTATCATAGACCGTCTTTTCCTCAGGTTATGACATGAGACTGTCAAATCCAACCACTACCTTAGGTTAAACCTCAAGGGCATCAAACCACTTTCTAATTTCTCAGTCCATCATCATCATCGTCATTTTATGTTACAAAATCCCCCTATAAGTTCCAACCATGACATGATTGTCCACCTATCATTTACTACCAAAATTTAAACGGCCAAAGTCCATATGATCACATACATAATAGATTTACACAAATGGGCATAAACATATCATATGAATTATGAGTCTTAATATCCACACATCCACGAAATTTTGATAAAACTAAAACATGGGTCTCATAGGATACACACACACACACACATTTGGCCAATATCAAACATGAGTCTCATGGGGTACAAAAGCATAGATTTGTAATAAAACTTAAGAATGGGTCTCAATGAACATAATAAAATACCATAATATCATGCAAAAAACCATATATAAGGGATATATATAGTAAATATATTCCTTTATAAAACGTTTTTATGTCAATGTCAATATTGTCCAATGTTCGATTCCCAAATCATTCTTGCACACCAACGAGATCAATCTTGTATGCCAAGGGTCCCAATAACTAATTCTAGTCCAACATGAAAGGGGTTCTATAATTATATTTAAGAATGAAATCTTACGAAGAGGGTATAAAAACATAAAATTATCTAATAAAAACCACATTCAATATTAGATCTAGGTGTGGTCATAGGAAAACAACTCATCTCTCCCAAAAAAAGAAACTAGATATGAAGAAGACGAGATATCAATGATTATAGATCAACAAGAAGATGTCTCCATATATCAAGGTCATATCTTCCATCATGTTTGAATATGTATTAGGGTTATAAGAATGAGAACACCCCATGAAATTATAAGGTTCAACCAAATATCACCTTAGGTTTATTCAGATCAGATAAAACACCAATAGAAGGATGTCCAAATGATTAATAAAGGGAATATGATTCTAAATGAATTAAAAATTATTATATAAATATTTCACATATTTTATAATTGAAAAAATTTTAACCTATAAAGATTGGTATCTATTTAGATAGTTTCATAAATTTTAAATAATAGCAATATGGTGTAGCGACACCCACTACATCATTAGTGTCTTCGATATTTATACACCCATAAGCTCTACCATGGAGAGGCAATACATCATAGAATAAAATCCCTACCTATTTTGGTCTCACCAAACCTTCCACCATTGATGGTGAGTCCACTATAGACATGGTCTAGAGGAGGGTTCACATCAATACACACCTGAGACCATGTGTAACTGTGGGCATTTTGAACATCCTATTTCACATAAGAAAGTCTAGGATTAAAATAAACCACACTAAGGATTGCTCTTTCCTATGGTGTACTCTAAAATGACCAAAAATCATGTTTTTTTCAAAATAAACCTCCAATTATTTTTGAACCCTACATGAACCATCAGGAGGATAAAAAAGAATTTAAGACTTTCTAAAATGAAAATTAATATACATTTTAAAAGTGAGGGTGTTATAAATCTACCCCTATAGTGAAATTTAATTATTGAAAAGTGCCTCAAATGATACTAATAAAACATCTCAGGACACAGAGCCTAAAATTCATACTCTTTCTCTTAATTACCTTCTTGGATCTATAAATACTACAATAGTACCTAAATAAGAGGAACCATATTTCCTCATAGAATCTTCTCACTTTGATTTATAATCCACACTATATAATCCATAAAATCATTCATCTAGTTCTAAGTCAACATAATAGTATTTAATAACAAGAAAAATATTGATATCATACCTTTAAATCCAATAAACATTGAACATGCCATGAACCAACCAAGGCTGACCTTGAACCAGTCACCCAAGTCATCCCGAGACAAGGTTCGAGAGGCATTCTTAATCCTCTAAGGCTGGAAACTAGTCTCAGGTATCATGAATATACAATTGGGAATAATTTATCCCATAAATTATAGTTAAATAAATAAAAATAACAAAATAACAACTAGAATCATAAATTAAATAAAAATAGAACTTACCTACATGTGGCCTCACAGGTCACCCCCACTTAAAGAGTCATGTTCTCTCTATGAACGATTCAGAACTGGGAGAATCTAAAGTTGAAAAATGATGAATAAAACTAGGCATGATAACCAATATTCCCATTAGGTATGCTAAGGATAAAAAATTACCTATAATGCAACTTTAAAATTAAATCCAATCTTTTTAGTTTGAAAAAAATACATATAAAGATATTATTTTATACACTTTAAAGGAAAAGAATTACCAAGATTCCATATTAATAAAAAAATACATCATAATTTCAAAACTATTTTCAAAGAATGAAATACATTTAAATTGATTCATTTATAAAAGTAACCAATTATAAAACATGTATCATAATATGAAAACAAATCAGAGATGTTATTTTATAAAAAAACCATATTGCAATAGAAAATAGTATACATGTGAAACAAGTGTCATGGGATATCAGGTTCTAGTCAAGAAGGCCTAGAAAAAAGATAAAATATTATCTAATAATAAATATCTAATGGTACTAATTTTCCATAATCACTTCCATAACACTTA
The DNA here is from genome assembly GCA_963277665.1 of Viscum album. Taxonomy (NCBI): domain Eukaryota; kingdom Viridiplantae; phylum Streptophyta; class Magnoliopsida; order Santalales; family Viscaceae; genus Viscum; species Viscum album. The sequence goes on along the minus strand of OY728140.1, from coordinate 1,040,876,541 downwards.
TAAATTCCCTCACTGTCTCGACTGAGAGGTGCATCCCAAAAGTAGTTAGGTTATCTACTCAAGGTCACTAGCTAGTGCGTAACGTCAAATAGTGTATGAAGTTAACCAAAACTCCCACCTAACTATGCATGATAATAAAATAGAGGTTCATTTAACCAAGGTATCATAGACACACAAATAATTTATTTTACACTAAAATAATAACGCACTTCTCACCTCCAAACTCCCACCTTAAGCGTAACCCCTTTTTATCACAAAAAATCACAAACCTCTTCACTATGCACATAATACCAATAATACATTTATCACACACACCACATTCTAAATCAAGGGGGAATTCTTTAAGTTGTGTTTTCCATTTTTATAAAACAAGTTAAAGTTCCAAAAATGCCTCATTATTTTAAAGGAAAGACTTTTTCATTTGAAAAACCAATTTTCCAAAGCTTCTACCATTTCTAAACTATATCCCTTGCTTATATCATGCACACATAGATTCATATATATATAAATATATGTGTGTACATAAGTACCCATTTTACCCAATGTACATATTCCACTCTTCATGAGTGAATATATGAAAATAAGACATTGATATATTCTCACACACACACACACAAACATATATATATATATATATATATGTGTGTGTGTGTGTGTGTACATGCACATAAGTCATAGTTTGGAAATTACCCAAGGATTCCTTGGGGAATTATCTAAAATTTAAGAACCTTTCTATAAAACCTATACAAAACACCAAAACCCCTTTAGGAAATTTCACATTCTATGATTAAGACCATTTGAAATATTATTGGAAAAATTAAGATGTATTTAAATTTAAAAAAAAGTTTGAAACCAATTCAATCCATGATAAATTCTAGGTAAAAATTTTAGTAAAAAAATAGAACTCAATATCACAATAATTACATAGAATATAAATTTCATATAATAATAAAACATACATTAGAAACACCAAGAAATCATATAATTTAAGTTAAAATCTAAGAAATAGGGATATCAACCTTATATCTTGATTATCATGGTAATGGAAACTGAAAATCTCTTTTAAGAAGCCCAAGGGAGTAAAAGGAACCAGAAAATATGAAAAGATCAAAGACCACAACTTCAAATCAAGGGAATATGAACACTAGTTTATAGGAACCCACGAAGGAAGAAAAATAAAAAGAAGATAGGATAAGAAAAAAGATGAAGGATCTATAAGAGATTACCTTTGAAGATACCCATAAAATATTGAATAAATATCATTATTTCACCATGGAGGATGAGAATAACTCAAGGGAGAGGTGTGGGAGGAGCTACAAAACTATTAGGGGTTGAATGGGGGAGGTATAGGGTTGATTAAGGTAAAAATGAGAAGGTTAAAGTGTCAAATTACCACTTTTTAAGTAACTAGGAAGACAACATGGTTTGGCCACATGGTCTGCCAGACCATGAACCAACCATGCAGTGGTCTAGTATAAAGGAGGAGGGAGCCACATGATTTATTAGAGGAAGCCTCACGATCATGAGAATAACTATATGGGATAATAAGTGCTTATTTCGAGTCTATATGATCGAAAGGGTGCTGGAAAATTGTAACATCCTAAGTAAGAAATGAATAATAGATATTTTTATCTATGTCTATTAATGATTAAGATAGTGTTGTAGAGGCTTAAAATGAAAATAAATACACTCTTATGCATGGAATACATGAATATTTTTAAAAGATTGTTTTACTGCCTTTTGATGGAAAACCATTTTTAAATCTATATTTTGACAATTTTATAAGCTATGTTTGTCAAAATAAACTTATTCTTTAGGATTGGGACATAAAAATTTACTTTGTGTGAATTTTTGGTATTTTTCTAACAATGTTCATTTTTTAATGAATAGTGAAAAATACTGCATTTTACATCAAAAATGCTTTTTAATCTAATTTATTTATATGATTAGATTATCTTTTGAATTGGTTTTGAAGTTAAATTAGAATATATTTTTACCATTTAATCCAATGGTGGTAATTGGAATCAATTTCACTTTGAAATTGGACTTAAACTGGTGCCAATCTTTTGATACTTATTGTTTTATAAAAACACACTATTTACTCTGACAGCGGGAATTAATTATTCAATTAATTAATTTGACTTATATGTTTTGAATTTGGTAAAATAGACTATATTTTTGAATTCGGAATATCAAATATAGCTTAGGGTGAATTTTCGGTAATTTTCTGAAAAACTTCAATTTTTGATGAATAGTGAAACCACTAAGTGGTACTTATAAAAATTGATTTTTCCGTTTAAATGAAATTTTGCCATCATTGTGTTTTGAATTTCAAAAATCCGACATACATGGTTGTCATTAGGAAGTAAAATGTGGTTCAATGAGATTAAAATAATTTTTTGGTGAATAGTAACTTATTAAGTTTTTAATCGCGATTAATGGTAATTAGTGTAGTTTAAGGTAAAAATAATGTTTTAATAGTATGAGATGAGCTTGAAACATGTCCTACCATCATTGGTTGTGTCATGTCCGACCAAGAAAAGCCATGGGTCAACTTGGGGACCCCATGGAGCCACTTTGGTTGGGAAATGACATAAATAACTTTTTATTTAATGTAAAAGTAAAAATGACACAAACATAATATGTTTTACGAAAACAATTTTTACATGGGGTTATGAAGATCAGAATTTTGATTATAAATAGTCATTGGAAAGATAAAAAGAGTTCCTACATTATAGTATTTTTTTTATAATTTTTAGACTTTAAATAAATTAAATTATTTATGACATCATGATGATGCAGCGATGACTTCATTATTTAACGATTTAAATAAAATGGAAAGATAATGTAATATCTAAAACCTACACATGTCCAAAACCTATTGTATGGGAATATTTAGAAGCATTATCATCGTATCTTTAAAATATATAAATGTGGGACCTTAGAAATTCGAAACACTTTTGAAAATAAAATAATAGTTTCATGATTTTCAAAAGTGCCCCTCCTCTCCTCTTATAAAAGGCCCCCACCTCTACCTCATTTCACACACTCCTCAAGCCTTTGTCTTGGCCAACCCCTGACCATTTACTCTCTCCAAATCCCTCTCCTAATCCTAGAGGATTCTATTTGGGCAGAATCCTTTCAAAGGAAGCCTTTAGGCTCAAATCAAAAGGAGTTACACTTTTAAAGGTAATTCATTCTCTCATGTTCATTTGTTTTATTTTGCTTCTCCAACCCCCTAAACTCTTTTTATTTACTTATTTTGTAACAACACCAGTATATTCAATATACTAGGATGTTGTTATAAGATTTATTCAAGATACACTCTCACACAACTACATCAAATGGTTAAAGAACATACGGTTTCCGTGGATGGCCAAATTCTGCCTCCCGAAACGATGATTGTTCAATACTCATTTAACACCTTCAAAGGTGGCCATTATGATGTCAATATTTTTATATATGATATATAATATGTTTATTCTTACTTAAGCTTCTTTATTTTTCATTTATGGCATACCATTATTGTTTCCATTATGGGTAAACACGATATCTTCATTTTAGGAAGTGCGGACTACCGCCCCCTGAAAGTGATTTGATTCGTTAATACCATATGTGGGATGTGTAAAGGATAAATTTAATGATATTATATATGTTATTATACTGGAATTATAATATACTCTTATATCATTATGATTCCATTCCAGAAAAATACGAAATAGAAATGGAAGTAGCGTTCATGCGTACGTACGGCTTACCGTCTCCATGAACAGTGCATTTCATTTCTTACCTCTAAATGTGATGTAATATTATAAATACATGTATATGCTGAATATATATGATATATATGTTATCCAAACCATTAATATCATTCTGGATATAATGAACCTTTGACTAAATTAACAACATGTAAGTGTAAGAAGTCTATCTTTGACTTAAGAACCAAATACCGACAAAATGAGCATTATTAACTTAAATGATTACATGTTGTTAATAACATGGTATAAAAGGAATAATGAACTTGAAAAAGGTTCTTAAGAAAGTAGATATTAACTCAAGTTTATTATTCAGGAGATTGAAGAACGGCCGGGTCAAGTCGGATACGAGGTATGGGACTTCGTCTCAATCTCCTTTAATTGAGGCATATTTTGTTTTATACAGAACCTTCTTTTATACGGTGTATAAACCCCTTTGACTTTTACGTTTAGCCAAAAGTAATCATTTTTTTACTAAGCATTTTACTAAATGACAAAAGGGAATGTTTTTGTCGTACGTATGCGGCGACAACGACTTCTCCGCCGTCGTGACCGTTATTTGAGTTTCAGCTTCCTCTACAAGCCATACCTTCTTTTTAAAAGAAAAATAAATACCATGTTTTACTTTTCTTTTATTTTGGTATTGAAAATGGTTTTCATAATGTTTTTATATCAATGTGTTGTATTGATATCTTGTGATTGAAAGGTGGAAATGTTATGTTTCCTTTATGCATGTTTTATGTGATACGATTATGTTGTGGTTATTGGGCATTATTATGAAGACGGGTGGTTCCGTGATAAACTAAGGGTGGGTGAGCCCGATATAGCTCTCCAATGCATTGGGTAACGCGAAGGAGTGAAACATTAAGGTTTTTCCAAAGAGATTTAGGGAATATACTGTGATGGGTATTCCAAACATAACCAAGAGGGTTACTCCCTACGTAAGAATGTTATGAATGCCTCAAGTTACCTTTATGTCTTATGATTTCTATGATTTATTCATTATTTGATGAGGTATGTTAAAGTGCTTATGTTTTATGGGTAAATTATGATCTCATCCTTATGTATATATGTACCCATGTTTCCTTTCCATATTTTTATATCCCTTACTGAGCTTTTTATGCTCATCCCAAGTTTTTTTGAAATGTTTTTCACAGGTCAAGGGAAAGGTACATGATATGATGATAGTGTCAAGGAAGTGTCAAGAAAGAATCCATTTTTATTTTAAATATGTTTCCATTGATGGGAATGAAGAATACTATCTTTATGTAACCACTTTGTTTATATGTGGAATGTAATGAAAGTTTTATGATCTAATTATCTAAAAATCTAAACCCGAAAAGATCCTCAATGTGTAATCTTGTAATAACTCAAGATTAAGTAAGGTTTAAGGCTGGGGCCTTATAGTTGGTATCAGAGGTCAGTTTAGATAACTTTAGAAGTTAGAATTCTATTAAATGATTATCCAAAATATTTTTTTTGAAGTGATATAGCATTTGAGGATTACCATGTTGATTCACCTAAGGTATTTCTGTGATAAGAATGGTTTTCCATAGAGGAAACAGAACAACTTTTTTGGGAAGGCATATAGAGGGAAATGACCTTTCAAAATAGTATCCAGAGATGGTCAGAATCAGAACTAAACAGTTTGTTGCAGTGATGGCTCAGTTCACTCAGGTGAAAAATTTTGGTTGTTTTTATTGATGATATTTTGGTGTTTTCTAAAAGTAAAGAGGAGCATGAAAGACATTTAAGGGTCATTTTGAAAACCTTAAAAGAAAAAGAAACTGTATGGAAAATTCAGCAAGTGTGAGTTTTAGTTGCAACAAATTTCTTTCCTTGGTCACATTGTTTCAAAAGATGTCATAACCGTTGATCCTGCAAAAACAAAAGTTGTTGAATAATGGCCAAGACCCACAAATGTAACTGAGATTCGTAGCTTCCTTGGTTTGGCAGGCTATTTCCGAAGGTTTGTTAGAATTTTTTCACGGTTATCTAGTCCAATGACTAAGCTAACTCGTAAGGGTGTTAAGTTCATCTGGACAAAAGAATGTGATGATTGTTTTCAGGAATTGAAAAGAAGATTGGTGAATGCTCCAGTTTTGGCACTACCTTCCAGGAATGGTGAGTTTGTTATATACATTGATGCTTCATTAAAAGGACTTGGTTGCGTCCTAATGCAGAATGATCAGGTAATTGCTTATGCTTCACGACAGCTGAAGACTCATGTGGTAAATTACCCTACACATGATTTGGAATTAGATGTTGTTGTTTTTGCTTTAAAAATTTGGAGGCATCATTTGTATGGAGTAAAGTGTGAAATATATACCGATCACAAAAGTTTAAAGTATATATTCACTCAGAAAGAATTGAACATGAGACAAAGGAGATGGCTAGAACTAATCAAGGATTATGATTGTACAATTCATTACCATCCGGGAAAAGCAAATAAAGTGGCTGATGCTTTAAGTCGAAAAAGTAATGCTTCATTAGCAATGTTGCGTTTGGAACATGATCCTTTGGTTAAGGATTTGATGAACTTTGGCATAAAATTTGTTGGTGCAGGAAGTTATTCCGTTTTGTTTCAGGTATCAGTGAGATCATCTCTATTAGATAGAATCAAGCAAGAACAAAAGCAAGACAGTGAGTTGCAGAAAAAGGTAGAGCTGGTTCAGAAAGGTAAGTTTCCTGAATTCAACATTGATAATGATTGCGTTTTGAGATTTGGGAAGAGATTGTGTCTGCCTTGTGATTCACAGTTGAAGAGAGAGTTGTTATGTGAAGCTCATAGTTCTCCGTTTTCAGTTCATCCTGGCAGTACTAAGATGTACAGAGATCTGCGGGAGTATTACTGGTGGGATGGAATGAAAAGAGATATTGCTGATTTTACTGTGAAGTGTTTGACATGTCAACAGGTTAAAGTAGAGTGGCAGTTACCAAAAGGGATGCTTCAGCCTTTACCAGTTCCAGAGTGGAAATGGGAGAATATATCCATGGACTTTGTTGTGGGATTACCGAAGACATCTCGAGGTAATAATGCAATCTGGGTTATTGTTGATCGCTTGACCAAATCTGCTCATTTCCTTGCTATACGAGATACTTTTTCCCTATATCAACTTTCCCGTTTGTATCTTAAAGAGATAGTCAGGTTACATGGAGTTTCTCTCGCCATTGTATCTGATCGTGATCCTAGGTTCACTTCTAACTTTTGTAAAGGCCTTCAGAAGTCGTTGGGTACTGAATTAAATTTTAGTACAGCTTTTCATCCTCAATCAGATAGGCAGTTAGAACAAAAAATTCAGACCTTGGAGGATATTCTACGAGCTTGTTCTATGGATTATCAGGGAAGTTGGGACCAACATCTTTCTTTGGTTGAATTTTCATATAATAATAGTTTTCATTCCAGTATACAGATGGAACCATTTCAGGCATTATATGGGAAGCAGTGTCAAACTCCAGCTTTCTGGGATGAAGTGGGTGAAAGGAAGTTGATGGGACCAGAATTGGTAGAAGAGATGGCAGAAAAAGTTCAGCTGATTCAGAAGCACATGAGAACAGCTCAGAGCAGGCAGAAGAGTTATGCGGATAACCGGAGGAAGGATCTATCTTTCGAGGTAGGTGATTATGTTTTTCTCAAGGTTTCTCCTTGGAAAAGTGTGATGAGATTTGGTATGAAAGGAAAGTTGAGTCCAAGGTTCATTGGACCATATGAAATTCTGGAGAGAGTTGGATCAGTTGCTTACCGAGTGGCTTTACCTCCGAGTTTATCTCAGGTACACAATGTTTTTCATGTTTCGATGTTGAGAAAGTATATGCCATATCCATCTCATGTTTTGAGTCCAGAGGTAGTTCAGCTGGAAGAGAACCTATCTTATGAGGAACAACCGGTCCATATTCTTGACCACAGGGAGCAAGTGTTACGGAATAAGGTGATTAATCAGGTAACAGTTTTGTGGAAAAACCACATGATGGAAGAGGCAACATGGGAATCTGAAATTGCAATGAGGGATAAGTACCCCCATTTATTCGATAAGTAAATAAATTGCGGGGACGCAATTTTCTAAAGGGGGGAAATATGTAACATCCCAAGTAAGTAATGAATAATAGATATTTTTATCTATGTCTATTAATGATTAAGATAGTGTTGTAGAGGCTTAAAATGAAAATAAATACAATCTTATGCATGGAATACACTAATATTTTTAAAAGATTGTTTTACTGCCTTTTGATGGAAAACCATTTTTAAATCTATCTTTTGACAATTTTATAAGATATGTTTGTCAAAATAAACTTATTCTTTATGATTGGGACATCAAAATTTACTTTGTGTGAATTTTTGGTATTTTTCTGACAATGTTCATTTTTTAATGAATAGTGAAAAATACTGCATTTTACATCAAAACTGATTTTTAATCTAATTTATTTATATGATTAGATTATCTTTTGAATTGTTTTTGAAGTGAAATTAGAATATATTTTTACCATTTAATCCAATGGTGGTCATTGGAATCAATTTCACTTTGAAATTGGACTTAAACTGGTGTCAATCTTTTGATACTTATTGTTTTATAAAAACACGCCATTTGCTCTGACAGTGGGAATTAATTATTAAATTAATTAATGTGGCTTATATTTTTTGAATTTGGTAAAATCGACCTCATTTTTGAATTCGGAATATCAAATATAGCTTAGGGTGAATTTTTGGTAATTTTCTGAAAAACATCAATTTTTGATGAATAGTGAAACCACTAAGTGGTACTTATAAAAATTGATTTTTCCGTTTAAATGAAATTTTTCCATCATTGTGTTTTGAATTTCAAAAATACAACATACATGGTTTTCATTAGGATGTAAAATGTGGTTCAATGATATTAAAATAATTTTTTGGTGAATAGTAACTTATTAAGTTTTTAATCACGATTAGTGGTAATTAGTGTAGTTTAAGGTAAAAATAATGTTTTAATAGTATGAGATGAGCTTGACACATTTCCTACCCTCATTGGTTGTGTCATGTCCGACCAAGAAAAGACATGGGTCAACTTGGGGACCCCATGGATCCACTTTGGTTGGGAAATGACATAATTAACTTTTTATTTAATGTAAAAGTAAAAATGACACAAACATAATATGTTTTACGAAAACAATTTTTACATGGGGTTATAAAGATCTGATTTTTGATTATAAATAGTTATTGGAAAGATAAAAAGAGTTCCTACATCATAGTATTTTTTTTATAATTTTTAGACTTTAAATAAATTAAATTATTTATGACATCATGATGATGCGACGATGACTTCATTATTTAATGATTTAAATAAAATGGAGAGATAATGTAATATCTAAAACCTAAACATGTCCAAAACCTATTGGATGGGAATATTTCGAAGCCTTATCATATTATATTAGAAATATATCAATTTGGGACCTTAGAAATTTGAAACACTTTTGAAAATAAAATAATAGTTTCATGATTTCCAAAAGTGCCCCTCCTCTCCTCTTATAAAAGGCCCCCACCTCTACCTCATTTCACACACTCCTCAAGCCTTTTTCTCGGTCAACCCCTGCCCATTTACTCTCTCCAAATCCCTATCCTCATCCTAGAGGATTCCCTTTGGGCATAATCCTTTCAAAGGAAGCCTTTAGGCTCAAATCAAAAGGAGTTACACTTGTAAAGGTAATTCATTCTCTCATGTTCACTTGTTTTATTTTGCTTCTCCAACCCCCTAAACTCTTTTTATTTACTTCTTTTGTAACAACACCAGTATCTTCAATATACTAGGATGTTTTTATAAGATTTATTCAAGCTACACTCTCACACAACTACATCAAATGGTTAAAGAACATACGGTTTCCGTGGATGGCGAAATTCTGCCTCCCGAAACGATGATTGTTCAATACTCATTTAACACCTTCAAAGGTGGCCATTATGATGTCACTATTTTTATATATAATATATAATATGTTTATTCTTCCTTAAGATTCTGTATTTTTCATTTATGGCATACCATTATTGTTTCCATTATGGGTAAACACGAAATCTTCATTTTAGGAAGTACGGACTACCGCCCCCTGAAAGTGATTTGATTCGTTAATACCATATGTGGGATGTGTAAAGGATAAAGTTAATTATATTATATATGTTATTATAATGGAATTATAATATACTCTTATATCATTATGATTCCATTCCATAAAATACGAAATAGAAATGGAAGTAGCGTTTATGCGTACGTACGGCTTACCGTCTCCATGAACGGTGCATTTCATTTCTTACCTCTAAATGTGATGTAATATTATAAATACATGTATATTCTGAATATATATGATATATATGTTATCCAAACCATTAATATCATTCTGGATATAATGAACCTTTGACCAAATTAACAACATGTAAGTGTAAGAAGTCTATTTTTGACTTAAGAACCAAATACCGACAAAATGAGCATTATTAACTTAAATGATTACATGATGTTAATAACATGGTATAAAAGTAATAATGAACTTGAAAAAGGTTCTTAAGAAAGTAGAGATTAACTCAAGTTTATTATTCAGGAGATTAAAGAACGTTCGGGTAAAGTCAGATACGAGGTATGGGACTTCGTCTCAATCTCCTTTCATTGAGGCATATTTTGTTTTATACACAACCTTATTTTATACGGTGTATAAATCCCTTTGACTTTTATGTTTATCAAAAAAGAATATTTTTTATGCGAAGCGTTTTACTAAACAAAAAAAGGGAATGTTTTTGTCGTACGTATGCGGCGACAACGACTTCTCCGCTGTCGTGACCGTTATTTGAGTTTCGGCTTCCTTTACAAGCTATACCTTCTTTTTAAAAGAAAAATAAATACCATCTTTTACTTTTCTTTTATTTTGGTATTGAAAATGGTTTTCATAATGTTTTTATATCAATGTTTTGTATTGATATCTTGTGATTGAAAGGTGGAAATGTTATGTTTCCTTTATGCATGTTTTATGTGATACGATTATGTTGTGGTTCTTGGGCATTATTATGAAGACGGGTGGTTCCGTGATAAACTATGGGCGGGTGAGCCCGATATAGCTCTCCAATGCATTGGGTAACGCGAAGGATTGAAACATTAAGGTTTCTCCAAAGAGATTTAGGGAATATACTGTGATGGGTATTCCAAACGTAACCAAGAGGGTTACTCCCTACGTAAGAATGTTATGAATGCCTCAAGTTACCTTTATGTCTTATGATTTCTATGATTTATTCATGATTTGATGAGGTATGTTAAAGTGATTATGTTTTATGGGTAAAGTATGATCTCATCCTTATGTATATATGTACCCATGTTTCATTTCCATATTTTTATATCCCTTACTGAGTTTTTTATGCTCATCCCAAGTTTTTTTGAAATGTTTTTCACAGGTCAAGGGAATGGTACATGATGTGATGATAGTGTCAAGGAAGTGTCAAGAAAGAATCCATGTTTATTTTAAATATGTTTCCATTGATGGGAATGAAGAATACTATCTTTATGTAACCACTTTGTTTATATGTGGAAGGTAATGCAAGTTTTATGATCTAATTCTCTAAAACTCTAAACCCGAAAAGATCCTCAATGTGTAGTCTTGTAATAACTCAAGATTAAGTAAGGTTTAAGGCTGGGGACTTATAAAAATGGCTCTGATATTAGCCATACGACCTTGAGAGACCGATTTTCTAAGGCCTATAGTTTTAAAATGGATGGTTCAAGGTTTCTACTAACCATGATCTAAACATGTTCCACCCACATCCTAGACCAAAAAATGCCATTTATTTTCCAAACAAAATGCATAAAAACCCCAATATAATGAAGATATAAAAAAATACAATAATAGGGTTGTGTTGGGTTGGGGTATGAAAATTATCCCCACCATTGATACTGTCTACCACTAGAAAGTCCTAAAAGACTTGAACAACCAAAACATGAAGCAAAGAAGAACTCCACTCAAATGAAGCCTCAATAACCAAAAAGTACAACAATAAAAAATACACTTTCCACCCAAAACCTGAAATTTAAAGACCCTAAGAATCTTGTAAGACCATCCTCAAGGAACAAAATCAATATCAAAATAATCAACTAATGATACCTGAATACTAAAACTAATAGATGAAAGAACAAATAGCAAGGAACTCACATCTCCAAACAAATTCTTAAAACATGGAACACCCTGACCAATAACATATAAATCACCAGGTAAGACCATAAAGGTCGGGTTGGGTGGGATCAGAGAGTCACATGGGAAAATAAATTTTAAAATTACCAAGAAGGAAGGAATAAGGTTTAAAGATATAATCTCACCACAAGATCGCTAAGGGTAGTCTCTCCACCATTTTAGAATTTTGGTTAAACACTGGTTCCTCAAAGAGGAACAAGTTCAAAAATTCAAATGAAAACAAAGCGATGAATAATGAGATGAAAAAAAAGATGCATCACTATTCTATAACCACAAGATTCAAAATTTTCAAAATATATATCCATTATGAATAGGACTTTCTAGAAGATATAAATCTTCCCCTATTCCTAAAAAAACACACCACCATGTTCAAAATCCCGAAAGAGAAAACCTTTACAACAAAAGAAACTTTAAAATGAGCCCACATCAGCACCATTCTTCTCCAAATGAGATAAGTTTTCCTTTTTAAGTGGTGGATCTGGAACTACGTTGCTTCCTAGAAACACCGAGAAAAAACCATTGCAGATGACCTGAGATTCCACATGTATGAAAGGTAGTTTGTTCTTATAGACATAAAAAATTATTATTCCCCATCTTTCCATATTGATGTCACACCCAGAGCCAACATCCAGATGATTTCAGTGATAATAAACACAATGACCTCTTCACTTTACCTATACTAGAACCACTTCAACTACTTTCTAAAATGGGTGATACGTTGATCACTTTTAGATATCCAACTAATCTAGCTTTGATCTGAACAACCCACCTTACTTTGTCCACATAAGTGTCAGGTAAAGATGACACTACCTGGAATAGTTTTGGTTGAAAAATATTTTAAATGAATCAAGTATTTAATTATTTATCTTTGGCATGTTCTAGGAGATACAACACAAAATTAGTGAATGACTTTTCATACTCCATGGTCATTGAATCTACATTTCTAATACGATACAACTCTATCTCTTTTTGTACCATCACAACTTCAATGAAATACCATAGGATGAACAAGGACTTGAATCATTCCCATGAGTGGAAATTTTATGGTTTGGACTAATAAAAATACTTCCACCACTTCCATCCTAAGCATTCCAACATAAAGGTTGTGAACTTGAGATTAAGAGGACTAGGGATCTCATGTTTGATGAAGATATCCTCAATGATTCACAACCATTCTTCGACTTTACCAGTCTCTAGTTTCCCAAATAAATGAGGAGGGTCCGAATCTTGAAACTTTCAAATGAATTCCTTATACTGAGGACCACTAGGCTCCATATTCATAATGATCCAATTTACTGGGGAAAAACTCTACTAACCATAGATTCTTGTTGTTAGATCTACCCATAGATGTTTCTTAGAATCCCTTATGACTCAATGAAGGCATACCCAAAAAAAAGAAACATGAATAGATTAAAACATGATACAAAACTAAAACTACACATCCTAATCACAACTAGAAATAAAAAATCAAACACCACTTCAATATCATGTCCAATATAAAAAAACAAAGGAGTCAAAATAAATCCCAAAATATAGAAAGAAGGAATCAATTCATGACCATTTTTCAAAGTATTAAATCCCCCATATTGGAATTTTTTTAGAAAACAAACAGGGATTAATAATTGAACTCCTACCATCAGTATTCCATGAAGCCTCACATATGCATACATACCTACCCATTCAATCAAACCTATACACATACCACCAACCAACCAATTCTAGAAACATCTATATATGTGATATTTCAAAATAATATGAAGGGTCAAAGTAAGTTATTCTCATCTCCAAAACACAACATCCAACCCTGATTTCAAATTCCAAATTTATTTCCATTTCATACCCTATAAAACTGTTCCAAAATCTTACACAATTACCTTTCCATTATCAAAATAATATCATTACATTTTCAAAACAACTTCAGTTTTTTACTTAGAAAATAAAATGTTAACAAAAAAACCTTTTTTTATAAATTAAAGGGAAAAATCCCCAAAACCAAATTAAATACACACCAAAAATAAACCAAATTAGCTCAACCCTAAATAGGTAAAAAATCCAAAAACATAGAAAAACATGTGTTATACCCAACTTAGCTGCATGATTTGGAAGACTATACGCTAATCATGTAAGCTCATTGGATATTATCAAAGGTAGATTCATGGTCTATGCGTGTTTTTCTAGACCATGAACACTAACCATGAACTCTAAAATTCTCTCCAAATATCACTCCAAAATTTAGAGTTTCTCAAACCAATTGACTAAATCTCAAAACCAATGAAAAAGACCTAAAAAAATCAAAAACCTAAAAAACATCGAAGTTCTAAGCTCACATTTTGAGGAAAAACCATACTGGACCACCATGGAAATTAGAGAGTCCTTTCAAGTAGGTTTTGATCAATAACCTACCTGTGAATAATAACTTGAATTCCAAAAATCTTAGATTCAAACTTCCAAACATTTCCAAATAACAAGGGCTAATATCTAATACCTTTTTTTCATGAACAAACCCCAGTTGACCCAAAAAAGGTCACCCGAGCCGACACGTAACAAGGTCTAAGAGGTGTTCCCAATCCTCCAGGGTTGAAAACTAGTGACATGATCAGGAATATTCAATTGGGAATGATTTAGAACTTGAATTATAGTTAAATAGATCAATATAACTAAAGAAAAACTAGAATCAGGAATGAAATAAAAATATAACTTTCATACTTGTGACCTCACAAGACACCTCCACTCAAAGAACCATGTTCTCCCCATGAGAAATCCAAAAATAAGTGAACCATAAGTTAGAAAATGATAATGAAAAATAGGAATGAGCACCGAGATACTCATTAGGGATGTCAAGGATAAGTAATTCCTTATGCCTTACCTTTAAAATGAAATCCAATATTTGTAGTTTGAAAATAGAAATATAAAGATATGGTTTTCTACACATTAAAAGAAATAAGTACCAATATTTTATATTAATAATAAATAATTTTCATCACCATTTAAAAATGGGTTTTAAATCATGAAATACATTTCAACTAAGTTCTTTATAATATTAACCATTTCTAAAACATGTATCATAATATGAAAACAAATCATAGATTTTATTTTTTTAATGAAACCGGATTGCAGAAGAAAATAGAGTACATGTGAAATGGGTGTAATGGGATCCAAAAATGGTTTTCAAAGAATAAATTACATTTAAACTAAGTTATTTATAAAATTAACCATTTATAAAACATGTATCATAATATTAAAAAAATAGAGATGTTATTTTATAATGAAACTATAATACAACAGAAATAGAGTAAATATAAAATGGGAGCCATGGGATCTTAGGTTTTGGTAAAGATAGACTAAGATAAGATAAAATACTATCCCATAATAAATATCTACCTATAAAGATTATCCATAATCACTTCTATAACACCTGATGACACCCTCACTGGCTCGACCGAGAGACACATCTAAAAAGTAGTCAGGTTATTTACTTAGGGCCACTACCCAGTGTGTAATATCAAATAGTGAAAAAAGTGAACCTAGAATACCACCCAACTACCCAAGGTCCTCCATGAAAATAAATTTTAGGTTAGTTTTACCAAGATATCATACACACACACATAATCTATTTTCCACAAAAATAATACACCACTTCTCACCTATGAACTCCAACCTTTAGAGCAACCCTTTTTTAGTCACACACAAACCAAGCACAAGAATATTTAATAGGAAAATAATACCAATCATATATTTATCACACACACTAAATTACAAATCAAGGGGTAATTCTTTAAGTGGGGATTTAATTTTTTATAAAACAACTCAAAGTTACAACTAGAACTCATTATTTTAAAGAAAACACTTTTACATTAGAAAACCCAATTTCCCAAATCTTCTACCATTTAAAAAATGTACCCCATACTTATAACATACACAAATAGATTCATATGTATATATATATATATCTATGTGTGTGCGTGTACATAAGTACTCTTTTTTATCAATACACATATTATATTCTTCTCGAGTGAATATGTTCAAAGGGAGCACATATATATTCATATATATATATATATATTCATGTGTGTACATGTACATAATTCATAGTTTGGAAATTACCTAAGGATTCCTTGGAGAATCAACTGAACCATCATTCCCTTTATATAAAACCAGGCTGAAAGTCAAAAATCCCTTTGGGGAAATTTACTTTACATGATTAATACCATTTGAAAAATCATATAAAAAATTAATATGTCTTTCCATTCAAAAAAAGTTTTAAAATAGGTTTGAAACCAACATAATACATGATAAAGTCTATAGAAAAAGTTTAAGTAACATAAGATAACCCAATATCTAAATAATTACATAGTTTATACATTTCATATAATAATAAAACATGCCTTTAAAAAACCATGAAATCATGGAATTAAACTAAAAAAGTTGTAAATAGGGATACCTACCTCAAATATTACTTCTCAAGGTGATTACAAATACAAATCACTTCTAAGAAGCCCAACGGATTAAAAGGAACTAAGTATAACCCTAAAAGATAAAAACCTATAATTTAAAATCAAGTTAATATGAACCCTAGATCATAGGAACCCAAGGAATAAGAAGAAAAAGAAGAATATGAATGAAAATGGAAGAATTATGAGCAAGAAGGGATTACCTTTAATGATTCACCTCAAATCATGAAGAAATCTCAATATTTCAATATGGAGGAGGATAAATCAAGGGAGAGGCATGGGAGGAGCTCCACGATTGTTGGGGGTAAAATGGGGGAGGAATATAGAATATTTTTGTTTAAAATAAATATGACTAAAGTGGTAAATTACTAATTTTTAAGTGACATGAAAGACCACAAATTTTATCGTACCATTCGCCGATAGTGAGGTGGTCATATCCAAAGGATTATATAGATTCATATTTGCATGAATAACTATACAGGATGGAAACTGATTCTATACGGGATGCCTGGTTGAAGGGGAGTTGGCGTATAGTCATGCACCTAGCTGTGTGTCCTTAACAGACCCATAATCTAGGTTTCACAATTTTAAATTGGTTGGAACAAGATTTCTATTAACCATGAATCAACCATGCCACACCCTCTTTCTAGCTCAAAAAATGTTATTTTTCAAAAATAACCATATGAGAAAACCCAAAGGAATGAAAATAGATCAAAAGTAAGTAAAATAATAGTGTTGTGTTGGGTTGGGGTGTGATTGAAAAAATTATGCATACCATAATATTTTGGAATAATGACTACGTGGTAAGACACCAATCTGATACACTATTCAATATAAAATGGTAAAAAAACCATGGTCTTATCTTTTATTGCTTCCGTATATGTCTATTATCTAATATAAGTGACACCCATAAGAAAACCTAGTTTCCAATAATGAAATCAAATTTTAATCTCCTCTAGTATGCATACAACTACTTTCTACCCTAATCTATAACCAACTACTTCTTAATCAACTACACACACTCCCAAATAATTATGAAAATTAATCCAAAGCCACAATGTAAAACATGTTTCTCTATCTATTACGATACTAGAATGAACACCATACAATCATAATAAAGAGACCCAGGATAATGTTAACTTAAATAATAAATTAATTACATCATTTAAAAATTACATCTCATTAATTATCACATGACTCAAGGATATAAAGGTTTAGTGTCTTGGAAATTTTGCTGATAAAAATATTATTTTAAAACACTTGTGTATATTTCTCCATAATCATACTTGTCTATTCTTATTTTATAGACATCTCATATGATGTAATCATATTTATATCCTAGGTATTGGAAACATAATAATGGATGAGATTAAACTTACAACACGGGAAAAAACATCTTTACATGAATAAAAACATGAGGGAGAGATAAATATCATAATAAATGATCAAAAAACCCTTATATGGTAATCATAAAACATTTTAGAGTAACATAAGATCTTAAAAATATAATTAATGAAACAAAAATACATGACCAACATTAAAACACATCTCAATAATGATATAACATATGAGCAGGACATAAAAGTGTATAATACTTTAAAACAAGGTATAATATTTAAAATATGTAATAACATGAAAATTAAATGCAATATGAATATATATAATAACTTGATTAACAACTTTTAAATATGGAATAACCATAATTATATGAAAACTTGTGTGAGAAATATAATTATGTCCACACTTTTGTGAACAAACTCAATATGCCCACCCCTAAAAATGTAAGCAAACACATCATGCACAATATAGTGTAAAAAAAACTCATTTTAAGATGATTTACTATCTCATGATATATAAACATCAAATAATTAATTATATGGTGATATTGGACCCCAACCATCATCATGAACACATATTTTCTGCACTTAAAATCAATCATAAACATATCTTAATAAATCCATGGAAAAAGAGCAGGTTTCATAGACATCAAAATAAAAATTATTCACTTTTAATTAAGAGAAAATGGAAATAAAATAGTTTTCATAAAAATATAAATTTAAATCATTCAATTTTAATAAATATCTAATGGAAATAAAAATGGGTTTTATAACATTTCAAAATTTTATAGCAACATGAAATTTATTAACTCATATTGAAAAATTGATGTCCTAAAACCAATAAAATATCATTAGAATAATTGAGTGTAAACCATGAAAAGTTACATAATTAGAGATATATATTTTTTAATATAGAGAGTAAAATTAAAACCAAAACACAAAAGAGTTTTTTTTTTCAAAATAGTTTGAAATCATCACTGTAAAAGTCATCATAATGAGTATGTTTTTAAAAAGTATCTTGTATTTTCAAAAAGAAAAGTGAATATAAAAACATTCATGAAAGTGGGTTTTAATTAGAAACATTTTTTACAAAAAATAAAAATATTAAATCATTAAAAATGAATATCTTTTAAAATTTAGTTCAATATAAAATTGTATTACTAAAATAAAGGATTTTTAGTTACAAATTCCCTTACCCTTTTTCCATGAAAATTCATTAAAATCCTATATCACAAAGAGGAAAATATTAATTTCCTTTTTTAGAACTTTATTATTATATATTTAAATTTATAATCTTCATTAATAAAAATTCACTTCATGTATAATACTGTTATTATTTCTTTTAAGCGTTGGGTGATAATAATCTTAACAGTTTTTAACATTGGATGGTAAAAGTGGCGATGATCATTGTTTTTTTCAAAATAAACATAATTTAAAAGACATTAAGGGTTCTGTAATTTATCTTTTATAAATAATTATCATTCTATACTTCAATTATATGGTATTTTTTTTGTGTTTCTAGACAAATAAAATGATAAAGAACTAGTTTTAGGTTATTTATTGATATCGTTAGATTATCTTATAATGATAATTATTTTTTTCTGTTTTTCAAAAAGAACCATATTAATGATATCTATTAAATAAATATATATATATATATATATATATCATATATGATTTTCAAATATATACTAAAAATATACGTTTTTTTAAGAAAATAAAAATGAACCATGTTTTTTCATAGAGGCGGCAGTTTGGAAAACAATGGATTCACATTTTTATTTTTCTTAATAGAAATGTAAGAGTGGTTAATAATAACAAAATCATTATAAAAAAATAAAAGTATAATAATGATAATGATTTAATTGTTTTAGTATTGTGAAATGATATTTAATGAAGAATAAAATCATATAAAGAAATTGAAAAATAATGAGGTTTTCGAACTTTTGTCTCACTTATTGGATTATCTCTTTTGTGATGCGGATTAAAAAATCGAGGGATAGTGTTTTGAATAGAAAAAAAAATTCATAAAGGTATGCATGAGTGTGTATTTTTAGTTTATTAAAGTATTGTTCTGAAATTAAGAGGTTTTTATGTTAGTGGAAGAGGGGAGATGAGTTCCGCTTAATAAGTGAGAATGAGTGGCATTTTTGTAGATACCAAAAAATTATCAATATTGGGAAGTCACTCTCAAGGAAAGTGGATCCAAAATTGATAAATAATGGATTTTATGGGATATAATGTTGATCCAAACCTCCACCATTAAAAATTAAACATTTTTAAACACATTAGGCCCTTTATATCTAAGGATACTCACTTTTACCATTTTAGTTTTGGTTGCAGTAACTAGTTTTTACCTAGGTAATTTATCCTTTAATACCAAAAAATAAATGATCATTATTAATAATTTGTAACTAATTATTCAAAATTTTAATTTAATTTCTTATTCATTTCTTAAAAGTTATAAATATTAATTTTAAAACACTAAACATAGAATGTTTTAAAAACATTTTTCTAAAAAATAAAACATAAAATATGAAATAAAAATATGGGATTATAAATTAAAACAAACATTTTCAAACATATAAATTACATTTTAAAATTAATATATGGTTATATAAATTTTTTTCATAAATTTATAGTTAATAATTATATCTTAATAATGCAATAAAGTATTGTTAATTGTAAACTACAATATTTTGAAATATTCACCAGTTTTTTTAGTAAAATTTTAAAAATTAATCTTAAGATAATATAACCATAAGAAATAAAAAATGATTTCAGTTTTTTCAAATTGACATCCTAAAATTTATAAACATTATTTTTATTAAAATATATAAAATACAGTGAATAACTATTTCTATAAAGAAGTGACATTCCATATATTATATATTCTTATACTTACTTCCTATATATTACTAAGTAAGTTTGTGTTAATATTTATTTCATATAAAAACTTATTTTCTTTGAAAGGAAGTAAATTTTAGAATGGTATTTTAATATTTTTTTAGTTATAATAGTTGAGTTTATATTTAATATGAACTTCATTTTGTTTATATATAGATTTATAATTTTGTCACCATGGTTTATACCTTCCAATTATATGGATACCTTTCAACAGTTCATATTTGTTTTTTAGTGTTTTTTAGGAGGAATAAATTGAATATAGTATTTATTTAATGAGTAAAAACTTATATCATCAATTTTTACCCCCTAAAAATAATTTTCTCCTCGAAATTTTGTTAGATAGGAGAACACAAGTGATGATAATTTTTTATCATCATGTCCTAAGGTTCCCACATTGCCTCTTCAAACTCAATATTTTATCATTGAACAATTACTAGATGAGTGTACTTATTCCCCATCAATATATCATTTTGATCAAGAATTTCCACTCATTGTTCCTCATATGTGAGATCATGTTCAAGTTTCACAACATCTGATCTTAGCAAATGTGAAGTGTTTGGTGTATAATATTTAAAAAGTGATACATGGATGAAATAGTATACTTGGGAAAGGTGTGTAGGGACCTCTAAGTGATATTATATGTCCCAAAAATGATCTAAGATATCGAATAGCCTAATGAATCTTGGAATCAACATCCCTTTATTCCTAAATATCATAACTCACTTCCCAGGAAATATTCAAAGTAACACCTTATCACTAACATCAAACTATAGATATTATCTATGATTACCTTCCTAACTATTATTTCAAATTTTTATCTCTTTAATGATCCACTGAATGGTTTTAATCTTCTCTATCATTTCTTGTAAAATCTAGGTTCTATCACCTTCTTATCTGCATCTTCATCCCAGCATGTTAGAGTCTTGCATCTCTTCCCATACAGTGCCTCATATGATGCCATATGAATTTTAGAATAGAAATTTTTGTTCTATGAGAACTCTAATAAAGTTATGAATTGATCCCAACATCATTTAAAATCTATCTAACATGATCTCTTTAAATACTCAAGATTTTAATATCCCTCTCACAATGACCATCTGATTGAGGATATTAAGTAGTGTTAAAGCTCATCACTATCTCCAAATATTTATAAATAAATTTTAAAAATCTTGAGGTAAAACTAGTATCCCAATCATATAAAATGGTAAGTTATACTCTATGAATCCTTCCAACTTTCTATAGGTATATATTATTGAGTTGGTTAAGGGAGAAACCATATTTATTTTAAATAAAATGTGCTAACATTGTAAAGAAACTAACTATAACCAAATAACTTTATAGACTTTATAATTATTTAGGAGTCCTAAGATAAATTAAATGGTGATATTTTTCTATTTCCATACTTTTATGGGTAGTTGTTGAAACATTCCATAATACTTTTTTTTCTAAAACTTAACTTACTGGAATAACAAGAAAAAATATGTATTATATAATATATCTCTTCATACTATCCCACAAGAAGTTTTATTTGACATCTTTATAAATCTTCATACTTTCTAGATTCATTGATAAGTATGAACAATGTGCATCATCCAAAAGTTACTTCATCAATTTCAACATTGATGGGACACATATCTGAGGTCCAAACATTATAAATCCATATTTTTTAAAGTTGATCTCTATAATATTCACTACATTTTTTTAAATATATAAATCATCATTATATGATAATTTTATATTTATATGAATGGAATGTTGAGAATTAAATTATAAAATATTGGATTTATCTTCCAACATTATGAATTCAAGATTCAACCCCTGTAAATCCATTATTGTTGGATCTTTTTCAATCGCAATCATGAATATAGTAGCATGTTATTTCTTACTCAGATCATCAACCACCTTATTTTAATTCTCTAGGTTGTAATGTATTAAGGGGTAATAATATTTTATTAACTCCAATGATATAATTTATAAGGTATTCAACTCCTTTTTTGAATATATATTTAAATATATTTTGATAAGTATATACATCACAACATTCTATGTAGAGATAATGTATCCATATATTCAATGAAAATATCAATTCTTCCAGTACTAAATCTTGTGTTAGCTATTTTTTTTCATGTGTATTTAATTAGAGTGAACCATTAAGAAATTACCTTATAATTTTTCCTAAGGGTAAAATGAAAATATTTTCTGAATAATCATTGTATATAAAAATCCATTCCTCATTATAGGGTAATGTATGATCTAAAATAGTAACCAACATCTTCTTCTTTTCCATAAAACTTTCTTCACTTTAATCCATCTAAAGGAAATTTACTCCCTTACATGTCAACATGGTTAGGGGTTTTGATATCCATGAAAAATTTATAAAAAATCATCTGTAATATACTTATAACATAATAAAACAATGGATCTAATTTACAGTGGTTGGTTTGGGACATTACTCGATAAATTCTATCTTTATTTTATATATTGATATTTCTTTACTTTTGATAAAATGAAAAAATAATGACACCAATTCCCCCCCCCATAATTCACATTTTATAAATTTAGAATAAAACTTATCCTTTATAAATTTATTTAATTGTAGTGAACTAGTATTTATATAAATAGATATTATGTCTTAAAATGTGAATATCTATTTTGTAATAAAAAAACATTTCTGAGGACTATAATGGTTTAGTGTATTTAGAAACACGGATAATTAAACAATTGGTTCACAGGTGAACTAAATCATATCCCTTTAAGTCATTCGTAATTAGAACCCCTATTAGAAATATTAGACATAATACCATTCTTTATAACCTAAGGAAATAAAACATAAGAGAGGGTGAGATTAAATGACCAGTAAGGGTAAATGAGGGAGATAAGTAAAAATAACATGATAATAACAGTACAATTACATGATCATAACATTTGAAAACCATACTCTCTATAAAAAATCATAATATTGAGTCATTTCATAAATATTGGTTGTTTATAAGACATAAATCACAATGGAATTAAGGTACCTGAGCTATGAGAGCATACCATTAGCATAATACATGTAATTTTGGCATACAAATAAGAATATAATATTACTTACTTAGTATTCAAGGCTTATTTACAGTGATATCATAGTGGAACAAGTTTACTCTCCAAATCATTTTAGTTATCATGGTTCACTACCATGACTATAATAGTGTAAAAATTACCATTCTAAAATGGGTTCACTCCCTATTCTAGTCCAGTTTTATTTCATGAGATATCACTCTTTACCTAATTAATTGGAAGGAGATATATGTACCACCCATCACATAATGAAAAACAAACATACATGTACCAAAATATTTTAAAACATTTACCATATCAAAAAACATGAAAAAATAGTTTTCATAAACATTTCCTCATAGAATAAATTATAGAAATAAATTGTTTTTATAATAATTTAATAATTTCATTATAGAATAACCCATGGAAAAAGATACAGGTTTCATAATAATTTCATCATGGTATAAATAGTGGAAGAGAAATGGGTTTCATAAACATATTGTCATCTTAAAAATAAACCATTGAAATAAATAATAAGAATGGTATCCTTAGACTATATCCCCAATAAATAATAATTTACATAAAATTATATCCACATAAATGGAAAATGATTTTTAAAAATATCGTGGAACATTTAATAAGGAAAATTCCTTTCCACTTTGAAAAACACTTTAAGAAATAAAAAATTCTCAAAATACTTTTCTTTGAAAATAAACATTGATACTTATAAATGAATATTTATAGATTATTTAAAAAAATTCCTTAGGGAAATAAAATTTCTTTGAAGATATCATTTTTAAAACCATTTTATTTTAAAATAACCTCAAATTCATATAAATTATTTTGTAAATATTATTTATAACATTTCTTGAGGAAAATAACCTTTCTTTGAAAATCAAAATTTTAAAACTAAAATTTCACAAAAAATTTGTAAATCCATTTCATTTAAAATAAACTTGAAAAAATAAAAAGGAATCATTAAAGAAAATAATGGTCATGGTGGTGGGAAATTTGGTTCATTCCATACACATTAAAATAAATATTACTTTAACATTTTCTGTAAAATCCAAATAGAAATTGTTTGGAAAACAACCCAAATAATAATTTTAAGAAAAATGGTAAAAAATTTAATCATGAGTAAAAATTATTTAATAAATCATTTGTGTAATTTTAAAAAAATATATAAAACTTTAAGCAAAAAATTATATAGAAGAAAAGGGGTTTTTGATTGTAGAGAGAAATAAAGGCGATTTTTCTTAAAAACATTATTTTGGTATCTTGAGTATATAAAAAGATGAAAATTAATTAAAATCATATATTTTCATGAAATAACCAGAGTTGAATAAAATTTATTACGTTATTGAGAAATATAACATAATTTTTTTATCTGATTCATAATCATAAACAATCCCGATAAATAATGAGATTATAACATCAAACCTTTACCACATTGGTATATTTTGAATCATAGGCCTCATTAAAGAATAACATAAAATGAAAATTTTAATATCATAAAAATGATTAGATTAATTATATAACTTGTCAAAGTGATATTATATAAACCTTGTATAATAAAATAGGTTCATAATGTAACTTATGTCCCAAAGAAGGAAATTTGAGACAAAAATATCTTACTGCTTTGCTATATTTTGAACTGTAAACCCCATGGAAGAGATATCCTAAAATAGATATGTAAATAAAAATAATTTTAAATATAATAATCATAAAATATATTCTATTTTGTTATATTCATAATATAAAATAAATTTGTTATGAATTTTACATTTGTCTCAAAGAAGTAAAAAGTGAGAAAGAAGTAAAAAGTGAGAGAGAAATCCCAAACCTTAAGTCTAGAATTACTTCTTACACATTCAAGCCTCCTGTATAATAAATATGAATTTATTATATTTATATTCTAGAAAAATAATGATATATATCATACCATATATGTTTTTCTTATGACCTTTTATTACCTGTTTATTATCAATTCTTTATTAAAATCACATTTCAGATAATAACTGATTTTTTTTTCATGTGTGTTAGGATTTATTATTTTTGATAAATCCACATTAATAATTTTTCCATAATATATATAATTTTAACAATGATATAGATATAATTTATATTCTTTATATATGTATTTATAATAATCGATAAAAGCTAGAGATAGAAAATGAAATACACAGTTCATAGAGAGGACATGCTGTATATTTTCATGAATGTTATTTATATTTTCTCGATAGATGAAATGAAATAATTTAAATGATATATTAAATTTAAAAAATCATTTTTATGTCATATATTTTTTAAATAATAATTAATTTTACCCTTATTATCTTCCATGAAAAGTTATAGTGAAAAATGAATCCCATCGCTTAATGAGGCAGTAGTCTTCCGTACACATGAACGACGTTATCGTATCCCCTAAAGAATGTAAAATAAGAAATTATATGTGATATAATAATTATATAATTATAATTATGTTTCAAATATAAAATATATTCATTTTATATATCCTTATAACCATCCAAGTAAAACAAAGATGAAAAACATATCACATCGGTTCGCAAGGCGTTAGTCCACCGTACACACAGGCAAAGTTATTGTTTTTCAATGGGTTGGAGGGTAATAAGGTAGATTTTATATTATAATTATAAAGTAATAATAATATCATAAATTGTATATATAAAGTTTAAATAAATAATTTTATCTATATGTGATAGGTGGTGATAGAAAATAAATAACATTAGTTCGTGACGCGGTAGTCCTCCGTAACCGATCGATGGTTTTATTTACAATTTAATGGAAGTGGAGATGGATATTGGTTATGTAATTAACATAATAAATTATAAGTATATAGAAGATACTACTATTATTATTTTATCATATTTTTAAAATATTTTAAGGAGTTATATGATGAAGTTAATCAAAGATGCATATTTGAAAATGTTACATTTTCTTTGGAAAACCCTTTTAGATTTAACCTAAAGAATTATTAGGAAGGATTACTAACATAAATAAGAACTATAGGATGAGGGTAATTATTTAATAAAATTATTTGGGTTTTTATTGTTCATACCAAATGGTTTTGTACATGTGAATAAGATAGGATAAATGTGACCTTTTATACGTGGGGGAGAGGACACACATGGAATGTTTGAAAAGAATAACATGCACCCACATTTTTTACATAAAATAAAGGCTTTAAAATGGGTCATTATAGAACCTTATATGTGATAATATCAATATACAGCTATAAAATGGGAATTTTACAAGTTTCTAGGTGATTTTACCCCTTATATTTTTAGTTTAACTCCATCATAAACTCATTTTAACCATAACCACGCTAATTAGTTTTTACTATTTATTATGGTAAAAAATTATGTTGACCTTATAAGATAATATTAATTATTCTTATTCAAAATAAAAATTATATTTTTTCAAATTCCATTCATATAAGTGGAAATATTTAATTTAAAATTATACCCAAAGATATGGTGGAAAATCATTTTTCCCAATAGAAAATATTCAAAATTTTAAAAAGATTGTATATCAAAATTCAATATAAAATTGACTCCAATTACTTAAATCAGATTAAAAATATATAATTGGGCTAATTTTACATTTAAATACATTTTAAAACATAAGTAACATTATATATTCTTTATATTAAAAGTAAATTTTCAATAAAAACTAGTATTTTTCCCTATTCATAGAAAAATTAATCTTTTTAAAAAAATCAAAAAATTAAACCTATAATAATTTAGACATGTAAATTTCAAAAAATTTTTTTATTTTTCAAATAAATTTTATAAAAGTTTCAAAAATTAATTTTATTATATGTTCACAAAAATTAATAATTTTTTAGGAAATTGTATTTTAAAAACATATAATAACTTTTCCAAAAATTATGTACATATTTATCAATATGTTTTCTTTGTATAAAACCATTATATATAATATTTAAAATGAGGTTATTCCTATTCATTATTCTAGGTCTCATGGATAGGTAGTAACATTCATGTTTTCATACTAATATTAATAGTTTATCATGGTTCATCAAAACAATGTATTGTGTGTTACGCAAGCTATCGAAGAAATTAAATTTATTAAAAAAATAGTTCATAATATATCAAGGTGTTACGTTCTACCCCATTAAAATTAAATTTTAAATTAAAATTAATCACTCCAATAAAAATATATGGGAACACTTAGGCCTCATAATATCCTCATGTTTTCACATAGCTTCCTCAAATTAGTACTTTCACCACAAAACGTGGACCTCTTGAGTGGTCATATTTCATAGAAATTTCTCTATTCAATTTATAATCTCCACTGGTAGTTCCTCATAATAAAGGTATCTCTCTAGTGGTATAACCTTTGAGTTAAATATATGTTAATGGCTAGTTATTTACATTATATAAAGAGATACATATGTCAAATCATGAACTTGAGAGAGGTTTAGTGGAATCGCCAATCGATGGGCTTCCATCTCGATATGATCAATATTTCCAAAGGGAATGATATAACTAAGGATTATATTTCCTTTATCTCTAAATCAAAATTTATTCATTTATTTATGCTTCATTCAATTTCAACTTCATATCTTACTCCATGAAATAAAGATGAACTTGTTATGCCTGAAGCACTAATGGATCACAAGAGCCATAATACAATGACAATTCATTCCTTATATTTCTAGTTAAAACCATAACAAAATGGTCAGAACATGTTATCTAATATGCATAAATCTTCATATATTGAAGTAATAATTTAATCTTCAAAAACATAATCCTAATTTCATATTAAACCATTCCATAAATGGTTTACCTAATTACCATTCCAAAATTAAATATTTATAAACAAGGTCACTAAATCTCTCAAAATAAACTTAACATCATTTCCCCAAATATCATTAAGTATCACTTAATTATTTCGTACAAAACTTGTGAATACCTTCATAATGTATTCACTTGAAATATGGTAATAACATAAATTAATGTAAAACCTCATTATAAATATACATGCTTCTATATTCCTCAAATAAAACCTTGATTATCATATATATTCCATAAATCATAAAATTATGTAACCCTATCAATGATAACTTCTACCACTTTTTCAAAAAATCATTAATTTGGTCCGGGGTCATATACATTATCCTATTAACTTTATCCATATCAATCATCTCTTTATCCAAAATAAACACCATTTTATCAGCAACAAGAACATATTAAGGATTATATTCCTTTAATCACGTGTTTTACATAAAATATCCCATTTTCATTAAATCATTATTCTAGATCATTAGAACCAATAAATATATTCTTGAAAATACTTAATGAAAAATGTCTAAAAAATAGTCCTTATATATTTCATGATTCATGTAACATAATTATTGAATTCCCATACACAAACACTATAATCATCCACTTCATTATTTATCCATTAATTAGGCTTCATCATCTTATTCCAGAATACCCATTTCTTATAATATAAAATATAAATCATGAATTAAAATTTATCAACCTCAATTTAATCTTTCTTCACACAATTACCATAAAAAATAATTTTATTACAACATATACCTTTCATATATCATTCATGGTCTCTTCATCATCTGTAATATAACCACTACTCATACCACCATTATGATTATCATCATGAGCTTTACCCCAAGTACATTTATTTGTATAATGACCATAATTTAAACATTTATAACATTAAAACCTTGATGATTCCTTAGGGAAACTATTATTATTATCCATTATGTTAACCAAACTTTTCATTTTTCCTCAGAAATTACTTTATTTTTTTTCCTTTTCCACACTCAAAACCATCATCTCATCCCATTTAGATTTCCCCTTGAGTGTTTATTCTCACATCATTTACATATAGTAAACCAAATCTTCTTTCCAACATGGTCTCTACTAGTTGACCACTTAGAGAACTCTATCATTGTTCTCTTTGATGAGTACTAGATTTGGTTTAGGTGCACATTTTTAATCATATATCATGATAAAAAATTAGGAATAATCACAATATTCTTTAATACAATCATCATTACATTTGGTTTCTCATAAATAAATTGTATATCACATTCAATGTCAACCCATTTTTTGGTTCCCACTATTGACTAAAGCGAAAAAATAATAGTGTGAGAAACAATATTCATAGTGGAAAAACACATAATCATGAAAAAATAATTTATGTATAAATAATGACACCTTATTTTTATCCTAGTACACCTTAGTTTTAAATTAGTTCAACCATGATAATCATCTATTCAAATCTTTCATAATGGTTTATAAAGAAAATGTTGATTAAACAAATAATATCCTAGGGGAGTGTCAAAACAGTTTCTTATTAAGGCCTATTATTGTGTACTAAGTAACACTCAAGTCAATAACACCATACCATTTTCAGAGTTAACACCCCTAGGTACATTTGTGTTATAACCACATCTAATTTTAGTATTGGGATTAATTTCTAGGTAACCACATAATTAGTTTCTTACCAAAAATTTATAATGTTACCCTATACTTAGGATTATCCTAAGGTTTCTCACTAAATATTTCTCATCCTATTTTCAAAAGGTTATCTAAAACTATCCTCATATAGAAATAATAATGACCTAGAAATTACATATATTGAAATTACATTTTAAAAGATGAATATTCATCTAATAATAGAAAATCCTGCCTAAGGACTAAAATGGTTTAGTGTCTTTGGAAAAATTGACACATAAAAAAATTATTCATAGGTGAACTAAATCATCTCCAACTAAGTTATTCATAATTACCACCATTCTTAGTCATATCATACAAAATAACTTTATCCATAACCTAGGTAAAGTAAACATAATAAATGGTGAACCCAGATTTCCAGTAAGGGTAAAAAAGGGAGATAAGTAAACATAACATGAGAATAATGGTATAAGAACATGAGTATAACATTTTAAAACCACACCATATATATCAAAGATCAGAATCTTGGGTCATGGAATAAGGATTAGTAGTTCATAAGACATGAATCATAAAAGAATAAAAAATTATGAGAAATGAGGGCATAACATTGGAGTAAGACCTGGAATTGTGTCATACACATAATTATATAATATCATTTCCTTACTATTAAACTCTTATTCCCAAGTCTATCATAGTTGACTGTGTTCACTCCCCAAACCATTATAGTAATAATGGTTCTCTCAAATGACTATCATAGAAGAAATTTTCCCTCTCTAAACTAGGTTCACTCCCCACTCCAATCCTATTTATCTCATAAGATATTAATCATTTCCCAGTGAATTATTGGGAGACATTGGTCCCACCTATCACATAATTAAACTTATACATATGTGTTCCATAAGATCATAAAACATTCATAATACCAGAACCCGTGAAAATAAATGGGTTTCATAAAAATTTCATCATAGTATAACATGTGAAAAAATTGGTTTCATAATCATTTCATAATTTCATCATAGAATAACCCATGTAAAAATATGGTATTTTTATAAAAATTTCACCAAGGTATAACCTGTGGAAGAGAAATGGGTTTCATAAACATATTTTCATCATAGACATAAACCATTCATAGAAAGATTAAAAATGGAATACTTGGATCATATCCCCAGTAAAGCATAAATTATATCAAATGATTTCATATTAGATGAAAAATGAATTTGAAATATCACTTGGAATATTTTTTATAGAAAATAGCCTTTTCATTTTGAATTTTTTTAAACATAAAACAAAAAAAAATTCAAAACCCTTTTCTTTAAAAATAAACTTTGAAACTTATAAAGCAAGACTTAATGATTATTTAGAAATTTTTTTAGGAAAATAAAATCCCTTTTACAATTACCTCTTTAAAACAAAAAGTTCACAAAAAATTTTCAAAACACTTTTTGATGAAAATAAACAAGAAATATTATATTAGAAGCTGTAAAGATTATTTAAAAAAATTTCTTTGGGAAAATAACATTTCTTTGAAAACCAAACTTTTAAAACTAAAATTTCACAAAACACTTGGAAAATAAATTTATTTGAAAATATACTTAAAAAAATATAAATAAACTTCAATATAATAATGGTCAGGGTGGGGGGAAATTCCATTCAATTTATACCCATTAAAACAGGTATTCCTCTCACATTTTTGATAAAACCCAAACGAAACTTGCTTGTAAAGTGACATGAAGATTAATTTTAAAACATTTTGTAAAAATTTAAAAATTCCTAACTATTTTAATAAATCCTTTGAGTTATGTTAAAACATTTTTATAAAACATTTATGATGAATAAGAAGGGTTTTTGACAAAATAGATAAATAAAGTTGGTTTTTCTTAAAAACATTATTTTGATCAGTTTAGTACATAAAGAGAGTAAAATGAAAGGAAAAATTTATTTTCAAGAAATAAAAATAGAATTTTAAAATTCATGAATTTCTTGAGAAATAGATCATAATATCTCATCATTAAAAGAAAAATCATAATCAATCTAGATAAATAATGAGATTTTAAAATCAAACTGTTTCAACTTTGGTATCTTTTGAATCAAAGGCGCATTAATGAATGACATAAAATGAAACATTAAATATCATGAAAATAATTTTATCCATGATATAACATGTAAAATTGGAATTATATACCCATTATATAAGAATATATGTGCATATTATAACTTATGTCCCAAAGAAGGCAACTTGGGACCAAAATTCCATACCACATTGTTAACTTTTTTATCGTAAACCTAATGAAAGTGATTTCCTAAAATAGAAATATAAATCCCCATAATTGTTAATAGAATAATAATAAAAAATACATGGAATGTATATACACCACATAAATGAAATAGTTGGTGGATTTGGGATGTGTCTTAGAGAAGTAAAAAAGTGAGATAGAAATCCCTTACCTTAATTCTCAAATTTCATTATACATGTTCAAACCTCATGTATAATAAATATAGGTCTATTAGACATATATTCCAAAACAGTAATTATATATATATAATACCATATATGATTTACTTAAAAAAATTTATTTCTCATTTATTAACAATTCCATTTTAAAATTATGTTCTAGGTAATTATTGCTTTGTTTTTCATGTATATTATGATTTTGTATTTTCAATCCTTTTACATTAATAATTTTTAAATAATCATCAGAATGTTAAACATGATGTAAATATCATATATATATTAATTATATATGTATTTATATTAAACCATAAATATTAGATATAGAAAATGAAATAGACCGTTCATGGAGACGGTATGTCGTACGTACGTAGAAACATAATTTCCATTTTCTCGATGGATGAAATAAAAATGTAAATAATTTATAACCTTTACAGAATTTTTTTTGTCATATATATCACATATATACATTAAATTTTCCCTTATTACCTTCCTTACAAAACATTAGTGAAAATTGAATCACAATGCTTCGTGAGGCGGTAGTCCACTATTCACACGAACAACATTATTGTAACCCCCACAGAATGGAATGTAAGAAGGTATATGTGATTTAATAGTTTAATAAGTATAAATATATTTCAAATATCATATATATTCATTTAATCAATCCTTATTACCATACAAGTAAAAAATAAATGAAAAATGCATCACATCGGTTCACAAAGCGGTAGTCCTCCATACACATGAACGATGTAATTGTTTTCCAATGGGTTGGAAGGTAAGATGGTATATGTGGTATTATAGTTAAATAAGTATAAAAATATTATATATATTATATATATATATATATACATTAAATCCATCATTATATGCTAACATAATAGGTGGTGATGGAAAAAGAATAACATCAGTTCATGAGTCGATATTCCTTCGTACACATGATCGGTGGTTTCATTTCCCATTTTATGGAAGTAGAGATGAATATAGGTTATGAAATAAACATAAAAATATATCTATATATAGAATATTATGTTGTTATTATATCATAGTTTTAAAATATATGAATGATTTTTATGAAGAAGTAAAACAAAGATGCATTGTTAAACTTTTTACTTCTTCCTCAAACAAACTATTTAGGTTTAACCTAAAGTCTTCATAGGATGGATTCCAATGAAAACTAATCCATATATAATGAGGGGAGATTAGTTGTGAAATTATTTTTGAAGTTATTTTATGAACCAAATGGTTTTGTAAGTGTGATGAGGATAGGATAGGGGTGGCCTTTCATAAGTTGGGGAGTGGACAAACATGGTATTTTTTATAAGAATAAAGTCAAACCAAATTTATCACATGCCAAAAGGCACAAAAAAGAGAATTATAAAACCATAGTGGTGATAATGGTAAAATATTTCCAGACTATTTATTTTGAACACATTTATAGGACATTTTAACTATTATCTTTTTAGTTTAACCCCCGATAAACCTATTTTAATCTCACCATGGTAATTAATTTTTTATGTTTTTAATATTAATTATGGTAAAAATGTAAGTTGAAATTATTAGATAATATTTATTATTATAACTTATATAGAATAATTTTTTCCCAATTCCATCCACACAATCAAAAAAATTAATTCAATATTAAACCTGCAGACGTGAAAAAAAGTGGTTTTCCAAACGGAAATTCTTTATAAGGTTAACAAGTTTATATGTCAAAAATCAATATAAAATTAACTAAAATGACCTAAATAATATTAATAAATTTTTAATTGAAAAAATTTTACCTTTAAAACCATTTAAAAAATGGAAACTTATATATTATTTAAATGAAAAGGTGGTTTTCAATAAAAACAAGTATTTTTCACTATTCATTGAAAAATTATTTTTTTCAAAAAATCTCAAAAAAATCACCCTAAGATAATTTTGAAATGTATATTTAAAAAATGGTGTATATTTTTCATATAAATTATATATAATTTTTAATAATTACTTTTACTTTTTTCCTCCGAAATCAATAAAAAAGATTTTTTTTAAAATGGAATTTTGGAAACATATAATGACTTTTCTAAAAATTCAGAACTTTTTTATCAATATATTTTTTATATAAAAACATTATAATTAATATTTATAATTTTTTTAGTCCTATTTACTACTCTTTGTTTAATGACTAGGTAATAATGGTCGTGTTTAAATAATAATATTAATCGTTTTTCACGGTTCATTAAGACTTGGTGATGTGTGTAACACATGATATTGAAGAAATTAAATTTATTTGAAAATAATATTCCATAAAATATTGTGTTTTTACATTAACACCATTTGAAAATGATCTTCATGGTATTATTTACACATTTAATATATAATAATATAATTTATAAAGATAATGAAAAATTAGTCAAGGTGGTATCTAAAGACTATATTCATTATATATATGAAGATAACATGGGAATTGGTATGTCCAAATGGAATCACTATAAACTCATAGTTTCCATACCTAATAAATAAAGTTGTCTCAAAATTATCCTACCTTTTGACCATTAGAATATTTTTTCCAGATCGAAGCCCGATCTTAGAGAATTATTAATCTACGCAATTTTGATCAAATAGATCATCGATACAGGTTATAAGATGCTTGTTTTTATCACAATTTTATTAATATAATGATAATAAATTAAAAGAAAAATAAATCCATAATTCTTTTTGGAAAATAGTAATAGTTCACCAAATTTTTAATCATCAGGGAGTATAAAACCCTTGTTTAAATTGTCTTTAAATTTCATCGTTAACTCCTATAATTTAGTGGAAAGAACTATCTATGGAATATTTGAGATAGACATGGATCTAGGTATGATTATAATTAAAAACTCAACCACACACTTTGGGGTAAGATAAATAAGTTCATTTTGAAATACATTTTTGCATTCCTATACAATTGGAATACTATCAATGTTGACTTCCTCTATGATTATTTGATCTAATAGTCTCTCGTTGTTTGGTATCATAACCCACATTATATAATTTTCTTCTATAAGATGTTCATAATCATACATGCATCGATACGTGATTATAGGATGATTTGGGATATGAAATGAGACTTCATTATCCTAACTGTTTATATATTCTTTATGTAGGGAAAGATAATCTATACCCAATATTATATTAAATTTAACCAAACAGTGATAAATTAGATCCATAAGAAGGGTCTATAAATCTAAATAGCACTAGGTTTTTAAATCATAGGCATGATCATTGTACCCATAGGTGTTTTAATTTATAGTTCAATATCAATTTATTGGGGTAGTGATTCCATATTCTCAAGAAAACTGTCTAATATAAAAGGGTGTTTCGAACTCAAATCAAATAAGGTACTTTCAAATTTAGAAGAGAGATTAAGTGTACATAAAATAAAGTCACTATCTTGATCCCCCTCATCAGTAGTGATCATGAATTACATTCATTGTTCCATTGTTTTGGTAGATTTTTTGGGACAAATTTATTCACTTTCCAAAGGGTTGGATTATTTATTCACATAATCTAGAAACTCCTTTCACTTGAAGAATCAGATAATTACTGGGGACTTTCTTATTTTCTATTGTGTTTTTTATCCTATTATCCTTGGTTCAATAGTTTTGGGCTTGGTTTCATACTTTACAAACTTAAAACACTTCCATAATCACTTGAGAAAATTACCTAAGTGCCTTATCTAATATTTATTACATGTAAGAATCTTAGATTTTATCCCACTATTTGTCTTATCATCAAATATTACATGATAATTCACTTACCTTTTATTTTTCATGGAATATTGAGAGGTTCTAGTTTCAATCTCAACCTTAATATAAATTAAAAAAATCTATTAAAATCTTATAAAGTAACTTATTCCTAACACCCTCAAAGGATATGATTTAATCCAGTAAAGAAGTGATCAATTTTACTCTTGGTATTAGAGATAATACCAGAGGTATACCTCACAAGTATTTTAAAATTTTATTCATATGATCCAATAGATTCAAAATATTTTTCTTCAATTCCAATAATTATTGCTCTATTATTGTAAGAAAATTTCAAGGAATATACTTAGTAAAAAATAACTTATTAAACTATTCCCATTCTATAGAGTATATGTGCTCTTTTTCTATGGCATTCTTAATGAGTCTCCACCCCTGGTTAGAATCTACATATAAATTATAAACTATTAAAACACTATTCTCATGATTCGATAAATGGAGAATAAAGAATATCCGTTTCTATTTCATTGACCAACTACTCAGAAACTAGTGGATTAAAAGACCCACTAAAAGAAAATAGATGTTTCTTTATAAATGAATTGATAGAAAATTTCCCCCCATTAGTGTTTTTAGGATCTTAACATGATTAATATTGTTTCCCATAAATTCATAATATTAGGTGAGCATTGTCATGTGATTCTTCATTTTAACCCAAATCTCATTAGGTTTATCATTTGTTCATTATCCACATTTTCTATTTCCCCCAGTATTAAATCATTTCTTTTGAATTCCATCCATTACCTTAACAAAAGGATAACCAGGAATGATAATAATTAAATAAATTATTATAGATAAAATAATTCTCTAAACATAGAAGAAGGATTTCATGAATGATGTGAATAATTTCACCTATGAATATCTAGGTTTCATTCTAGGTTATCCACTATTTTCCTTTTAAATGAACTACTTATATATAGTCAATCCCTTAATAACGGTTTGTAAAGATAATGTGATTAACCAAATAATGTCCCATGAGAGTGTCAAAACATGTGTTCAGTAAGGTTATATTTAGCATATACCAGAATTATGGTCAAGATATACTCAACCAACACTTTTCTGGGTTATTTTCCCTAGATGTATATATAAAAACCACATCCACTTATAGTATCAATTCAGTGATGTATTTATAGAAAAAACACATAATCCACACTTTATCAAATTATTAGGATGTTATCATAAATATATCCTTAGGGATTTCACTAATGTTGTCTATACTAATATCAAAAAATAACTAAACCCTACTATAATACCAACTAATGAAACCTAAGATAAAATAAAATTAAATAATACATTAATCACATATTTTAAATATCATATATCATATATCATAAATAGTTAAATAACCCAAGGATATAAATGTTTAGTGTCATGGAAATTAGAAACATAAACATATTATTTTATTATAATTACAAAAATTTCTCTATAATAATTCCTTATTAGACTCCATTTCTATAGATCTCGCATGATATAATAATTATAATATTCAGAGTATTGGAAACATAAGAATGGGGTGAGTTCAAATTCTTTTTAATGTAAAAACATATCATAACATGAAAGAAAACATGAGGGGGAATAAATATAATATTAAATGAATAAAAGTCCTTAAATGATAATCATATAGTAATATAATATCCTAAAAATATCATCATAGAATCACAGAACGAATGACTTGGCTCAAAACCCATCTTAATAATCATATTAAATGTGATCATGACATAAATTGAAGAATACTTTAAAAATAAAGAATAATCCTGAAAATGTGGAATTTGTTAGTAATGAAATACATCATGAAAATTTAGCACTAATTTATGAATAAATTATAAATGTATCACGAATATAATTATAGGGAAGCCTATGTGAGAAAAATAATTATACCCATTCTTATGTGAACAAACTCATTATTTTCATGCTTGAAAATGTGAGAAAACCCATCTTGCCCACACCTGTGTGAATAAACTCATTAGGTCCATGCATGACTATCTTATGAGATATAAATATAAAACAATGCATTATTGAGAGATAGAGGATCCCACACATCATAATCCATGTATATATATATATACATTCCACATAAAATCAATCATAAACATATCCTAATGAACCCATGGAAAAAAGAATAGGTTTCTTATAAATCCTAATGGAAGTCATTAAATTTTCATAAAGAACCCATGATAATAAAAATTTTTTCCAAAAAA
This sequence comes from Viscum album, assembly GCA_963277665.1. Taxonomy (NCBI): domain Eukaryota; kingdom Viridiplantae; phylum Streptophyta; class Magnoliopsida; order Santalales; family Viscaceae; genus Viscum; species Viscum album. The sequence continues at coordinate 1,040,837,966 of OY728140.1, read as the reverse complement.
ATATAAATTGAAATTATTAACTATTCATAAAGAACCCAGTGGAAATAAAAATGGGTTTAATAAAATTACTAAATACTACCACTACTACAGTACCCCACTACAGTACCTGCATGTCTACAATGCTACAATGATGATCATATTTTTCTCCCAAACATCATAATTTTTGTTCCATTAAATGTTCATGAGGTGATGTTTTATAAATAATTAAATTTTTATAATTCAATTATATGGAATTTTTTTTTGTGTTTCCTAAAAAAGAAAAAAAAATGAAGAACTTGTTTTGGTTTATTTACCGATATTGATAGTCTAAACTATAAAGATCATTAATATTTTTGTTATTAAAATAAAAACATATTAATGATGTATAATACACATATATATAATAAATAGTTATCAAATATAAACTAAAACTTACTACGATTGAAAAAAGGAAAACAAACCACATTTATTCATGGAGACGATAATCCACCCAATGCACAATACAAATTTTAATTTTTATTAATGGAAAAATGGATGGTGAATAATTATTTTAAAATAATTATAATAACATTCTAGTATAATATTTATTCTTATATATTTGTTTTATGATGGTGAAATGAAAATTTTGGAAGAAGTAAAGCATATAATGAAATATAAAATGAAAGAGTGGTTTAGAAACTTATACACCACTTCTTGGATTATTTCCTATGTTAAAGAGATTAAAACATTTATGCATGGTATTTTGAGAAGAAAAGAACCTAATTATGGTTTCTAGAAGTGTGTAGGATAATTTTGGATATAGTTAGGGCCTAACATAAGAGATTTAGGTGTGAGGGGAAGTGAGGATAGGAGTGACCCTTTTATAAGTGAGAAGGTGTGACATTTTTTAAAATTCCCCAAAACAATCAATAATGGTAAGTCACTATCAAGGAAATTTGCTCCAAAATTGATATATAATGCAATATAGGGGAGATAATATAATGTAACACCTCTAAAATTTTAAAAAGAAACATGTTTTAAACATGTTAGGTCATTTACATCTAAAGTTGCGCACTTTTACCATTTTAGTTTTAACCACGTTAAGTAGTTTTTACCAATTTAATTTATTCATTAGGATAAAAAAAATGGTAATTATTATATAATTTAAACATAATGATTAAAAATTTAAAATTAATTTTTTTATTAAATTTTGAAAAGTGATAAAATTTTAAATTAAATTACTAAATATATAATATTTTAATTTTTTAAAATATAAAATAAATTATAAAATTTAAAATATGGGATTATATATTAAAACCAATATTTTTGAAATTATAAAGTCAAATTAAAAATAATCTTATAAAATGGTTTAAAAATTTACAATTAATAATTATATAATGATAATATCATAAATTCATGTTATTTTTAAAAATGATATTTTACAATCTTTACCTAGAAATCCATCTTTTTATAAGATTATGAAAAAATCATCTTATTCTAATATTTACATGATAAATCCAAAAATGATGCCAATTTTATAAAATTTACATCCTAAAATTTATACATTTTATCTTTAATTAAAAATATAAAATATAAGGGAATAATTTTTTTTATAATAAAGCGGGTTTTCATATATAATATATTCTTCATCCCATTTCATACAAATTATTAATTAAACTAGTGTTAATCCTTTATTCATATTAAAATATATTATGCTTGAAAAGAAGTGTATTTTAAAAAATATATTTCACATGTTTCATAGCTTCATTTTTTGATTCAATGTTTAAAGTGAACTTATATATATATATATATATTCAAAATTCTATTACCAATATTTATCACTATATATTCTACAAATTCCCTTCAATGGTCAATATTTTTTTGGTTTTAGTGTTGTGTGTGGAGAAATCCTTAAAACATAGTATATATTTAAGGATTAAAATTTCGGTTCATTATACATACCATATCCAGGACATAAATATTTCCCAAGTCATCTATAGAGTGAGTCTCTCGAATTGCTAAGAATTTATCCACATTCATCAGCTGGTAAACAAACACCTAAACAAAATATTAATTTTTTGAGGTCATAGGAATACCCATCATGAATTTCATCTTCACATTTTCCCGCTTCCATAAAGTAATGATATGTGTCTTAATTAATCCTTTTGGACACTGGTGTTCCCCCTTGATCCTCTAACAGTTCAAGAAATAAGAGACAAATCTTGTGATGTCTCTCTTTATTCATGACCCCCATAAGTGTCTCATGATATCCTAATACATCTTCATCAAACATGATATCACTACCCACATAGATTCATTGATATACCTTATCAAATCATCCATCATGGAATCAGGAACCACTACTCTCCTATGAACAAAGATGACATCGTCATAGTCCATCAACCATCCAATAATAGTCACTTCCTACCAACCATTCTTGTACTACTAAGTATTCCGACTCAAATTCATGGATGGTCTTTACCTAGTCCACCAATGTTGATGTGATAAAAAATATAGAAAAATTCATCACCATTAAGTCTTCAAATACATCCACCAAAAACTTAGTAAAAAATATCATCATCCTCTATTCCTCCTCATATGATCTCTCCCTAATATCTTATGTTTTCTTACTGAGAGATTCTCTTATGTTTTTACCTATCCTTGGAGAATAATCCATATAAATGTAAAAATTTTGTAGATAATATATTAAACAAATATTATAATTATTCAAGTCTAATAATATATAATATCAAACACAATATCTTGTGGTTTGTGTGTATGAAAAATATCTCACCGAAGAGACAATGGTGCTAACACATCAATGAAATCACTACTACATCCCACTACAATTCACAAGTTGGGTAGTTATGCTTATGGGGATATTACTATAGAGATATATAAGATACTATATAATACTTATTCATCATAAAAAATTCTATAATAACACCTGAGGAATTGATGTTACCCACATATCAAATCATGGGAACTAGAAATATTAGGATCACAGTTGTTTTTAGTCTTCTCTTCAACTCTAGGAAGGCCCATTCAAACTACTCTATCCACTGGAACTTAACAAAATTATTTTTAAGCCCTATAATAGGTGTTTAAAAATGGTATAATTAACTTATTATGTTTCTTTAATACCAAACTAAAAAAAGGAATATCCTGATCTCAAACACATTTATATGGAATGCACAAGACACCACATCCTTTATATTCTCTGATTCTATAGAAATTCTCTGTAACATCCTTATATTTTATGAAATAAATTCTTTAAAATTAATTTAAATACTTTGATATATTTAGTTACAAATAATACATAATTTATCTTACATCACATGATACCCCATGTTTTTCTTACGTTTCACACAACATTGAGTTTCTTTGATGACTTGTGTTACACACAAGACTGATTCTTACAATACAACAATATAATATTAATAATAGTATTTAATATGATAGTTATCAACTTGATATTATGATTTTGGTAATAAATGATATTAAAAAAATTATCAAAATATAATTTACACATTTTTATAAAATTAAATCATTGGTTACCAATTAATTAGAAATCAAAATAAAGGCTAATTGAATATAAAGGATGTGTTTTTATAAATTTTTTTATTCCATCAAATGTGTTCTATAGTAATAAATTAAATTGATCACTATTAGTGAGATATATTAATTAAATTTTTATATTTTTTAAATGTTCTGTCATGGGTTCTCTCATACGATGTTCAGTTTGGGGTTATTTGGGTGCAGTTGGGTGGTTGACATAGGTCGTCTCTCAAAGAGGCAGTAATTAAAAAAACATTATAATGGTATCTTGAAAATAAAATTAAATAACCCAATAATACTAATTGAAAGTATGGGGGTGCGTGTTGTTTATAGTTTATAAACCAATAAGAAGTTTTCTGGAAGAATATTATATTTTTTTGTTTTTATATTTGAAATAAAGTTCGATTAAAAAGACACAACAAGAAGATGTTTTTTTAGAAAATGTTTTAGAAGGTGTATTTGATCTAAATATACCTATTAATTTAATTATTTATCATTATAATTTTAATCAATATAAAGTTAATTATAATCCCATAATTTTTTAACCCCCAAACCGTACGAGAATTAACCTAACCACTAAGATGAAATTAATTAAACCCTATGCTAGATTTGAAACATGCAATCACAATACCCTGCTTTGATTAATGTTCTAAGGATAGATTATGGTAAGTGGTAAATTTGGGAACATTTATAATCTAGAAATGATGTTTAATTGATCTTAGGTATTATATTTTATCTTTATAAGTTTATCCCATGTGGTATTGTTTTACCGATTAATTTTGCGCTATAAAAATTAACACAAATTCTCGACCTCACATGTTGTTGTGTTAATTATTCAATTGATTACTTATTTTCTTCTAATTTAAAAAAAATAATGGATCATATTAATTGAATTAAATTATATTATTGATTCAAACTAAATTAATTAATAAGGTAATAGGTAGATCTATTACTAAGAAAACTACCCTTCCATGGGCGGTGTAGTCATCGTAGAAACGAATTGCATTTGAAAATGTGTAGAGAGGGTATAAACCAATATCATTTCTAATCCTGATTTCCAGAAAAAATAAGATTATTAAAGTAGAATATAATTGAAAAAACAAAATAAAAGATAATAAATATAATAATAACAAAGAAGTTTATTATGTAAATGCAAACATTACAACATGAAGAAGAAGAATAAGTCTTCAATGAGGGGATCCTTGCTTCAATATATACCCCTCTTAAAATGGTTTTATAATTTGAGTTAAACAAATATAATCTTCCTTAAATATCTAAATTCACGCCCCAACCCTAAAAATGAGAAAAACCCCAATTTATAGAGTGGAGGGGAGGCTACGATTAAAGAGGTTTTAAGTGTGAATGGGGAAATTCGTCCAAATAAACTAATAAAACATTCACTGCCTGTTTTAACCACTATAAATTGTGAAACATCTATCCTTCCATAATTATTATTTATGATAAAATTGGTACTCAATATCCTCTCAAAATTTGGGCCTAATAAAAGCAAGGATTAAGAAGTTATGTCCCAAATACAGAACCAATGTCCAATCTGGAGAGTCCATCCCAACTTTTACTTCATGGACCATTTCCACCCACCAAATTCATGATTTAACTCTGATGTCCTAAATAAAAGTTGTAGAATAGTAATTCAAGAACAAATTTTCAAAATATTAAGTTCAAATATTTAAATAAAATTATTTGTGTTTTAAATACAATAGAGAATATTTAAAGGATAAAACTGGAATTTTCATCAAATTTTCAAATGAATGGTCTAATCCAAATTTTCCATAAATGAACGTAGTTACCACAATGTGAGAAAACTATATCATTTGTTATCAATAAAATATTCAATAAATTTTTTTTTATCCCCTCCCCTAAACTTACCTTTTTTTACTCCTAGGGAAAACCTCATATCATGTATTCTAAAAAACTGTGATAAGTAAAAATCAATATCAAATCAAAACAAATTTTAAAACATATACCCTTGAGATCCAAAAATTATACACCAAGAAACAAAAGATATCATGCCTCATAAAAAACCATTATTTCATGTTATCTATTTATACCATTCAATATATTTCCACTTCATTTATCTTCCCATGCACAAAACAATTACCTCACTTGAATTTTCTCTTATCACACAAATGTCAATTTTTTAGTAATGTCTTTATCATAAAAAATCATACAAGGGTCACCATAGGCTTGATAAATTCTTACATCACCACCTGATGTGAGTCAAGAAAATATTTTTATCACGAAGACTTTTTAGGGTTTTCTGTGCCATTCAGTTGGTAGGATTTAGAAGTGAAAAATTCTGAGGATAAATGAGGAGGGCATGACTCTTTTTGAAGCAAAATTTCATTATTCTAATTTTCACTCAAGTATGGTATCATCCTCACTCCCCTTAGTATCAATTCAGCTCTATAATCCTGAAAAATCATGGAAGTTTTACACCATTCATTATTTTAGAAAAAAAAATTAAATCTTCTTCAAACATAGTTTTATGTTAAATCTCCATATATGTATCACTTTAATTATTTATTGGAAGCTATAGAAAGGCACAAATTCATTTATCATGAATGATCCAGAAAGGCACAAATTTCAACAGAATGATTTTTTTAGAAGCAAACACATCTCTTCATAATTTATTTTTCTACCCAAAGTATCGAAAAATGTTGTAACACAACACAAGACAGCTTCCCCCACACTTAAGTACAACTATATTATGCAATTTCACTTCAAGAGTTGGTTGGATAGGGAAAATTGGCTTGTAATGTGGATAACCTAATAGTCTGTTCATGGATTCTAAGGGATATGAGGATTAAGTGTTCAAGGTATGCCATTATAAAAAGTATTCTTTGAAATAGAGGATTTAATACCAAACAAATGCATCAATCATTTAAAACACAAGTACGTAAAACTCTCATGTTTTGATAGGATTAAATCAAATTTTGGTTAAATAAAGAATAGTTTTCTTATCTAAAGAAGTGAGGTAAATGTAAATAATATCAAAAATAATGGTTCATAATCCTCACGGAAAAGTGATTTCAACTCTATAGACAGTGAGATGTGGAATGAGATTAAAAATTTAGAGTACTTTTCATGAAATTACTAAAGATTTTAACTTGAAACAAAGTTATTTTTATTATTCATTTAAGCTCAGTTTCATGGTATAAATTGTTTAAATTATTGATATGGATTTAAAAATGGTGATGAGAATCATTTTAGCTCAAAAGTTTCAAAAACACACAAAATTTAAAAAACATGCTTTTTTTTAAAAAAAACATAGAAAATAGGAAAAAAAATAAAATTACTAAGCTAAAAGGTCCCCTCCCCCACACTTAAAATATTATATTGTCCTCTATGTGAACCCATGAGGTGATATCTGAACATGAAATGCATAATTTTAAATAGGACAAATAATATAAAAGTGAAAGGTTTAGGAACAACCTTATATGCTCAAGTGATGATGGGGTCATGCAGTATGTTGAAATCCACTGCATCAGTATAAAGTCCTTCAATGTATTTCTTCAAACATTTCCCATTGACTGTAAATATCCTTCCATGGTCCTCTTGTGTGATCTCCACTACAGTATAAGGAAAAACATTAGATACAATATAAGTACCTAACCATCTGGAACACAACTTACCAGGCATCAACTTCAATCATGAACTGTAGAAAAGGACTTTCTATCCAAAATGAAACTACCTTTGTTGTATCATTCTATCATGATATTATTTTTATCTTTTCTTATAGAGCCTTGAGTTCTCATATGATGACAATCGAATCTCCTCATGCTCTTGATTTTTTATCTTCCTTTTAATTCTATCTTGGGCCAAATCCATGTTGCATTTCTTTATATCCCAATAAGCCTGAGGCTCAACTTCCATAGGGATATGAAACACTTTCCAAAAAACAATATGAAATGGGGAAATACCAATGGGTGTCTTTTATGTTGTCCTATAAGGCCACAATGCATCATCCAAGCACTTGATCCAATCCTACCTATTTGGTTGCACAATTTTCTCCAAATAAAATTCAACTCCCTATTTGAAACCTTAGCCTGACAATTATTCTAGTAGTGATATGGAGTTTATGTTTTGTGTGTCACCCCATACATCCTAAGTAGGGAAATGAAATTCTGATTTCATATGTGTGTACCTTTGTCACTGATGATGGCCTTTGGTACTTCAATCCTACAAAAGATGTGTGTCTTTAAAAAGTCCACTACAACTTTAGAATCATTAGTCCTGGTAGACTTGGCCTCCACCAATTTACTCAAATAATCAATAGAAACCAAAATATACAAAAAATCAAATGAACTAGGAAAAGGACCCATAAAATAGATACCTCAGACATCAAAAATCTCATAGAATAATATGCATTGTTGGGGAATCTCATGTCTCCTAGAAATGTTCCCAGTGTGTTGGCAATGAAAGCATGACTTACAAAAAACATGAGCATCATGGAATAAGATAGGATAATATAATACATAGTCTAATACTTTCCTAGCTATTCATTAGGGTCCAAAGTGTCCTCCACATGAAAGTGTATGGCAAAAAATGCAGAACAAACTCAGACTCATGATCATGAACAAACCTCCTAATAACTTGATCACTACACATGCACCATAGGTATCGATCATCCCAAACATAAAGTCTAGAATCACCCTTTAACTTTTAGGCTTGATTTTTCTTTAAATTCTCTGAAATTTTAGAGGAAATGAGATAGTTAACTAAATCAGCATACTAAGGATGTGAAACTGAGATGGAATAAAGATGCTAATTGGGAAAAGTGTCTCAAAGTGGTACCTAGTCCAATGTGTCAGCCTTTAATGTGTGAGTAATCCTACCCATGTGGTCTGCCACCTGGTTTTCTGACCCATTCTTGTCCTTTATATCAATATAAAATTCCCGAAGAAGGATCATCCATCGGATAAGTCTGGGCTTTGCATCTGGCTTATTTAAAAGGTACCAAAAAGTTGCATGGCCAGAAAAAAAAACTACTTTAGATCCAAATAAATATGAAATAAATGTATCTAAAAAAATAAGATATAAAGAAACTACTTTTACGTGGTTGTGTAGTTCTATTGGGATGAATCTAGTGTCCTTGATGCATATTCAATCACATATGAACATCCCTCTACCTTATGATATAAGACATCTCTACCCATGAAGTTGGAGGCATCACACATAATCTCAAAAGGAAGCTCCCATCGTGTGGGTTGTATGATCGGTGGAGTGGTCATAAACTTATTTATCTCCTCAAAGGAAGTCCTACAAGACTCATTAAACACAAAATCATAATCCTTTTGATGTAATCTTGACATAAGAAGAGAAATCTTACTAAAATATTTGATGAAGAACTGCTAAAATTATGCATGATCTAGGAAAGATCTAACATCACGCACACATGAAGGATAGGTTATGGATGAAATGATATCTACCTTAGATATATCAACCTCTATCAAATTTTTTAATACTACATACCCTATGACAATCCCATGCTCTACAATAAAATGTCAATTTTAAAAGTTTAAGACCATATTATTCTCAATGCAATGATTCAGAATCTTTCCCAAACTAGAGATACAATCATCAAATGAAGATCAATAAACTGTAAAATCATCCATAAATACCTCCATGCAGGTCTCAATAAAATCAAAAAAAACTTACCATGCATCTCTAGAAGGTACCTAAGGCGTTGAAAATTCCAAATGGCATCCTACAGTAGGAAAACATACTGAATAGAAAAGTAAATGTTGTCTTGTATTGATCCTCCAGAGCAATAGAAACCTGAAAATATCAATAAAATCCATCCAATAAACAATAGTGTGTTTTCCCTTCTAGTCTCTCAATAATTTGGTCAATAAATGGTAGGGGGAAATGGTCCTTGCAAGTGGACAGATTTAGTTTCCTATAATCAATACACACATACCAACTGTTTTTTACCCTCATTAAAACTAACTCCTCTTTATGATTTTTAAAAACAACAACATCAATTTTCTTAGGAATAACATGAATAGGACTCACCCACTGGGAATATGAAATGGGATAAATTATACATGCCTCGAGCAAAATTTTAACCTCTTTTTAACAACTTACAGAAGGGTTAAATTGAGTCTCCTTTGTGGCTACCTAACTAGTTTAGCCCCATCCTCCAAAATAACCCTATGCATGAAAATGGAGGGGCTAATACATGATATGTTAGCCAAGATCCACCCTATTGCCTTAATATTCTCCCTAAAAAATATTCTATAGTTTTTCATCATGTTCAAAAGGGATATTGTTAGCAATGATAATTGGTAATTTCTCACCACTCAACAAGTATGAGTATTTGATATTTGGTGGAAATGGCTTGAGTTCCAGTGTAAGGGGGTGGTGTATGGATGGAGACATCGAAGGAACTAAACTATCTGCACAATGAACATTATTACTAGAATAATAATCATAAAAATTAGAGAATAATGCATCAAATCCTTTAGCATACTCAACAACCATTTCATAATCAGATTGAATATGATCAAAATTAGAATATGAATCCATTTCAAAATGAAATCTAAGAGACTATTGTGCATTAGAAAAATGCATGGAAGTACTCTTAAACATCAAACTAGAACCAATACTCATAATCTCTCTAATCCTAGGACAATAAAATTCAATGGGGTTTTTATTTTGCGGTTCAAAATGGGAGGTAACAAAAGAAGAATAGTCCTCTGAGGGGTAATTTTGGGAGTCCTTAACATTAAATATCACAACTTTATCTATAAAATCCATGGAAAGTGTAACCTGATTGAAATTTATGATAGTTTTTATTGTTTTGAGGAAGGGTCTACCTAAGATAACGAGATCATGAGAAATTACTTGATCATCCTCCATGTTAATAACATAAAAATATGTGGGAAATATCATGTCTCTTACTTGAACAAGTACATACTCAAGGAATCCTACTGGATATGTTGTAGCTTTATTCAACAACTACACCACTAATATTGTGGGATTCAACTCACTAACCTGTAAAGAAGATAATACAGAGTGATGCATCACATTTATGGAACCTCCCAAGTCACAAAGAGCATTAGAAAAGTGTAACTCCCCTATGGTGCATGGGATGGTGAATGTACTTGGATCCTTGAAATTTGTTGGAATTTGTAGAGTTGATGTAAACAGTGATAACATATTCCTTCCAAGATTGATCCTCTCATTTCTTTTGATCCCTATTCGATTGGTACAAATTTCTTTTAAGAATTTCACACACATTGGAATTTTCTTGATGGCTTCAAGTAGAGGGATGTTGATCTCCACATTCTTGAATGTGTCCAAAAACTCTTTTTTAATATCCTCCTAAACAATATTCTTGGATTTTATAACTATGTTTGGAAAGGGAAGGGGTTTATTATTAACATCATTGATCTTTTTCTTACCTTTTTCTTTCTCTGTGGGATTCTCATCAGTTGTTCTTGAATGAGGATTCTCCGAAGTTGAGGTGAATCCCAGTGGAATGGTATGTGAAGAAGCATCATTTGTTTTCTTCCCACTTCTTAATGTGTTGGAACTGACATTCCCCTTTGTATATGGAGTAGGTTGGGAAGGTATAGTTCTCTAATTCTTACTTATAAGTTCATGGAGAGAAATGACAATCTGGATCATTTGAGTCTTCAACTCCCTCAACTCCAAACCTTGACTCTTCACCTAATTATATTGATTAAGAATAATTTGTTTCAAAATATAATCAGTATTTGAATATAACTTTGGTTGATAAGTTCCATGTTATTAAATTTTTGATTCTTGCGCTTCAAATATCCTCTGGGGTTGTTTGAAACCCTACTGGTAGGTGGGGGATGCAGTAAGTTCTATTGAAAGGGGGGTCTTTTTTGTTTTCCAATGGCATACCTCAATTCCAATTAATCCTTCCACCCTTGGTTGTATCCTAGTGCAAAGAAATCGTACTTATTTTGGGGATGTGGTTGTTTTTTCTACTGATATGATCTCCTAGGAAATACGGTATTGCAATCCTCTGTCTCTTGTAATTGGGGGAAATAGTTAGTTGAGTGGTATTTTCAGTGAAAATGACACAAGGCCTTGAAATAGTGGGTTGGGATGTCTTTTGATCCTATGAAATATAACTCACCATAGTGGTCAATTATTCCAACTTGGTATCAATTAAATGACTTTCAAGAGAAGAAGGAATTACCTGATGTACTCCCCTGACATGTGGTGTACCTCAGTTTCAAAATTGTTGGGAGTTTTGTGTCATATTGTCAATCAATGCACGTACGGCTACTGGTGTTTTTCCACCAATTCTCATCCAGCTGCAACACCTACTGTGATCCTATCCATAGGTGTCATTCCATCATAGAAGTACTGGATGAGGAGTTTCTCACTTATTTGGTGATATGGATAGCTTGCACACAACTTCTTGAATCGCTCCTAGTACTCATACATTGAGTCCCCTTATTCTTGATTGATCTTTGAGATCTCCTTATCAATGGAAGTGGTCGTTGATGCTGGAAAAATCACTTCAAGAAAATATTTTTCAAATTGTTCTAGCATATTACATCTTCAAGTTGTAAATAATACATCCAATCCTTCGAAGTTCATCAAGTGAAAACGAGAATGCTCATAGTTTTATTTGATCTTAAGAGGAATTTATTTATTTAAGGGTTGAGAAAACCAAATTAAATTATTTTAAATTTTTGTTTGGATCCTCACTAGATAATCCATGAAATTTCAGAAGAAGGTGAATTAATCCAGATTTCAGTTCGTAGTCTCATTCGAGATTTGGGTTTGCAATGCAATTTGGTTGATAATTAATGTATGGTGCAACCAATTATCGAATGGTTCTATTAAGTTCATTTTTATTGTTTTTAGCCATTGGTTAATGTTTTAATATTTCTTTATAAGTGTTTCCAATTTAATTGTTCCCAAAATGGGGGAATTATTTAACTGGATTAATGTTGAGACTTCCCGTAGACTGAGAATGTCAGATTCAAACCTGAAGGCTATGTTCAATATCAAGGTCAATATATAATATATACATAGGATTATTTCATGTTATAAATCATATAAAAATAAAAATAAATAAATTGGACTATAATAAAAATGATAAGTTTGAGTTGATGGTCCAAAAAGTAGAAGAAGAAAATAAAATAAGAAGAAAAAATTCAGATTGGGTAAAGAGGGAAGAAAGAAAAGAAGAAGAGAAAAAATGTAAAATAAAATAAATACCTATAATTGGTTGAAATAATTACTTTACTCCATATAAAAAATTCCAATTTGAAATGTACTATCATGGTTTCTCTCAAATGATGTTTAGTTTGGGGTTATTTAGGTATAGTAGGGTGACTGAACTAGGTCGTCTCTCAAAGAGGCATTAATTAAAACAACTTTGTACATGTATCTTGAAAATAAAATTAAATAATTCAAACATACTACTTTAAAGGGTGGGGGATTATTTTATAGTTATTAAACATCAAAAAATTATGTTGGAAGAAGATTTCATTTTTTTAATGGAGTTCAATTAAAAAGACAGAACAAGAAGATGTTTTTTAGAAAATATTTTAAAAAGAGTAATATATCTAACTCTACCTATTAATTTACTTATTTATAATTATCATTTAAATAAATATCTACTTAATTATGATCCCCTACTTTTTTAACATTTTAACCCTACAAGAATTAACTTAACCACCAAGATGAAATGAATTAAAACCTAGGCTAGCTTTGAAACATGCAATCACAACACCCTACGATGGTTAATGTTCTAAGGAGAGCTTAAGGTCAGTGTTAAATTAGGGCACATTTAAACTGTATAAATTCTGATGAATTGAGATTAGGTATTTTATTTGAACTCTAAAAATTTATCCCGTGTGATCTTATTTTACTGATTAAGTTTTCACTCTCACAATTTACCGAAATTCTCAACCTCGCGTGTTTTTGTGTTAATTGTTCAATTTCTTACATAGTTTCTTATAATTTAAAAAATCAATTCATGGATCATATTAAATTAATTAAATTAGTTAATTTATTCAAAATAAATTAATGAATAAGGTAAAAGGTAGACCTATTACTAAGAAAACTACTCTTCTATGGGTAGTGTAGTTATCATAGAAACGAATTTCATTTACAAAGGTTTAGAGAGTGTATAACCCAATATAGTTTCTAATATTGATTTCCAGACCAAATAGGATGAGTAAAGAAGAAGAGAATTGAAAAAAACAAAACAAAACATAATAAATAGAATAATAAAAAAGAAGTTTGATACATAAATGAAAACGTTACAACATGAAGAAGAAGAAAAAGAAGGATTTAATGAGGTGATCCTTGCTTCAAGAGATAAAACTATTAAAATTGTTGGATAATTTGAGTGAAAACCTTTATAATCTTCCTAAAATATACTAATTCATGGAATAAACTCTCTAAATTATAAAAACAGCAATTTAATGAGTGGAGGGGATTTTAGGTTTTATAAGGCCCCAGCCTTAAACCTTACTTAATCTTGAGTTATTACAAGATTACACATTGAGGATCTTTTCGGGTTTAGAGTTTTAGAGAATTAGATCATGAAACTTGCATTACATTCCACATATAAACAAAGTGGTTACATAAAGATAGTATTCTTCATTCCCATCAATGGAAACACATTTAAAATAAAACATGGATTATTTCTTGACACATCCTTGACTCTATCATCTTATCGTGTACCTTTCCCTTGACCTGTGAAAAACATTTCAAAAACTTGGGATGAGCGTAAAAACTCAGTATGGGTTATAAAAACATGGAAAGGAAACATGAGTTCATATATACATAAGAATGAAATCATACTTTACCCATAAAACATAGGCACTTTAACATACCTCATAAAAACATGAATAAATCATATAAATCATAATACGTAAAGGTAACTTGAGGCATTCATAACATTCTTACGTAGGGAGTAACCCTCTTGGTTACGTTTGGAATAACCATCACAGTATATTCCCTAAAATCTCTTCGGAGAAACCTTAACGTTTCACTCCTTCGCGTTACCCAATGCATTGGAGAGCTATAACGGGCTCACCCGCCCTTAGTTTATCACGGAACCACCCGTCTTCATAATAATGCCCAAGAACCATAACATAATCATATCACATAAAACATGCATAAAGGAAACATAAAATTTCCACATTTCAATCACGAGATATCAATACAACACATTGATATAAAAACATTATGAAAACCATTTTCAATACCAAAATAAAAGAAAAGTAAAATATGGTATTTATTTTTCTTTTAAAAAGAAGGTATGGCTTGTAGAGGAAGCCGAAACTCAAATAACGGTTACGACGGCGGAGAAGTCGTTGTCGCCGCATACGTACGACAAAAACATTCCCTTTTGTCGTTTAGTAAACGCTTCGTATAAAAAAGATTCCTTTTGAATAAACGTAAAAGTCAAAAGGGGTTTATACACCGTATAAAAGAAAGTTGTGTATAAAATAAAATATGCCTCAATGAAAGGAGATTGAGACGAAGTCCCATACAAAGATAATTTTTAAAATAAAATAGATACATTATGTGTATTCACTATAAGTACACATAAATAAAGTACAAATACAAGATACGACATAATAATATAATGACATAATTTGAAAGTAGGAGATTAACCCAAAGAATGGAAATTGGGTTAAGAAGTTCCCATACCTCGTATCTGACTTGACCCGACCGTTCTTTAATCTCCTGAATAATAAACTTGAGTTAATCTCTACTTGATTATGAATCTTTTTCAAGTTCATTATTCCTTTTATACCATGTTATGAACATCATGTAATCAGTTAAGTTAATAATGTTCATTTTGTCGGTATTTGGTTCTTAAGTCAAAAATAGACCTCTTACACTTACATGTTGTTAATTTGGTCAAAGGTTCATTATATTCAGAATATTATTCATGATGTAGATATCATATATGTCATATATATCCAGTACATTCAAGCATTTATAATATTACATCACATTTAGAGGTAAGAAATGAAATGCACCGTTCATGGAGACGGTAAGCCGTACGTACGCATGAACGCTACTTTCATTTCTTTGTCATATTGATGGAATTAAAACTAAATGAGACTTATGTATATTTTAATTCCAGAATTATATTCATCATTTAGATATATCATTAATTATATATATCCATTATATACATGTACTTTTAATAATAAATTACATTTGGGGATAAGAAATGAAATGCACCGTTCATGGAGACGGTAGTCCGTACGTACGCATGAACGCTACCTTCATTTCTATCTCATACTTTAATGGAAATAAATGATAATTATATATATAGGTATATTATAATTCCAGTATAACATCATATATAATAACTTTAAATCCATCCTTTACACGTCCCACATATGGAATTAACGAATCACATCACTTTTAGGGGGCGGTAGTCCGCACTTCCTAAAATGAAGATATCGTGTTTTACCCATAATGGAAACCATAAAGGTATGCCAAAATGAAAAAAACAGAAGCTTAAGGAAAACATAAACATATTATATATCATATATAAAAATAGTGACATCATAATGGCCACCTTTGAAGGTGTTAAATGAGTATTGAACAATCATCGTTTCGGGAGGCATAATTTCGCCATCCACGGAAAACGTATGTTCTTTAACCATTTGATGTAGTTGTGTGAGAGTGTAGCTCAAATAACTCTTATAACAACATCCTAGTATATTGAAGATACTGGTGTTGTTACAAATGAAGTAAATAAAAAGAGTTTAGTGGGTTGGAGAAGCAAAATAAAACAAATGAGCATGAGAGGATGAATTACCTTAAAAAGTGTAACTCCTTTTGAGTTGAGCCTAAATGCTTCCTTTGAAAGGATTCTGCCCAAAGGGAATCCTCTAGGATGAGGAGAGGGATGTGGAGAGAGCAAATGGGCAGGGGTTGGCCGAGCCAATGGCTTGAAGAGTGTGTGAAATGAGGTAGAGGTGGGGGCCTTTTATAAGAGGAGAGGAGGGGCACTTTTGGAAAGTAAAGGAACATTACATTATTTGAAAATGTGTTTCGGTTTTAAAAGGTCCCACATTGATAGAATTCGTGGATAAGGTGATAAGGCTTAGCAATCCACTCATCCAATTGGTTTTGGCCATGTGTAGGTTTTAGATTTTACATTATCTTTCTGTTTTATTTAAATCGCCAAATAATGATGTCATCGCTGCATCATTATTATGTCATAAATACTTTAATTTATTTAATTTCTAAAAATTATAAAACAAATACTATGATGTAGGAAATCTTTTTAGCTTTCCAATGACTATTTATAATCTAAATTTGGACTTGTATAACCCCACTTAAAAATTGTTTTAGTAAAACAATTTATGTTAGTGTCATTTTCACTTTAACATTAAATAAAAAGTAATTTATGTTATTTCCCAACAAAAGTGGATCCATGGGGTCCCCAAGTTAGGCCATGGCTTGTCTTGGTCGGCCATGACACAACCAATGAGGTTGGGACATGTGTCTAAGTCATTTTATATTATTAAAGCATTATTTATACATTAAACTACCCTAATTACCACTAATCGCGATTAAGAACTTAATAAGTTACTATTCACCAAAAAATTATTATAATCTCATTGAACCACATTTTACTTCTTAATGACAACCATGTATGTCGGATTTTCAAAATTCAATACACATTAGTGGTAAACTTTAATTTAACTGAAAAAAACAGTTTGCTTGATTACCACTTAGTGGTTTCACTATTCATCAAAATTGAAGTTTTTCAGAAAATTACCAAAAATTCACTCTAAGCTATATTTGATATTACGAATTCAAAAATGAAGTCTATTTTACAAAATTCAAATCATATAAGTCACATTAATTAATTTAATAATTAATTCCCGCTGCCAGAGCAAATAGCGTGTTTTTACAAAACAATAAGTATCAAAAGATTGACACCAGTTTAAGTCTAATTTCAAATCGAAATTGATTCCAATGACCACCATTGGATAAAATGGTAAAAATAGATTCTAATTTTACTTAAAAACCAATTCAAAACATAATCTAATCATATAAATAAATTAGATCAAAAAGAGGTTTTGAATTAAAATGCAACATTTTACACTATTCATAAAAAAAATGAACTTTATCAGAAAGGTACCAAAAATTACACAAAGTAAAATTTGATGTCCCGATTCTTAATAAGAGTTTTATTTGGTCCAAAAGAATGTATAAGAGTGATCAAAACTATATTCAATGACGGTTCACCATTAAAAGGTGATAAGTGAACCTTTAGTGAAAATTAGAGTATAAAAGCCTAAAATTGAACTCTTTCCGTATTTTAAGCCTTTATCTTTTATTGGGTAAATGTAAAAACATATAAAAACATATCTATTCATATTTTAGTAATTTCTATTCATTCCCGCCAGTACAACGACTACTTGTTAACTAACATTTTAAAAAAAAATATTATTTTATTACTAGTGTGCTACGTAAGTTTCAAAGAAACTCATCGTTGCGTATCGGGTACGCTATCGAACATAGAAACCCCTTTTAATTAAAATTCATATTTAATTCTCTAATATTAATAAATATGAAAATTATTTATTCTTTAATTACCTGGGATGTTACATCCTTCCCCCCTTTTGGGAATTGCGTCCTCGCAATTTTATTCACTTATCAAAATAAGTGGGGGTATTTATCCCTCATAGCATTTTCAGATTCCCATGTTGCCTCTTCAATCATGTGGTTTTTCCACAAAACCTTTACCTGGTGAATCACCTTATTCCGTAACACTTGCTCCCTGTGGTCAAGAATCTGGACCGGTTGTTCCTCATAAGATAGGTTCTCTTCCAGCTGAACTACCTCTGGACTCAAAACATGAGATGGATCTGGCATATACTTTCTCAACATCGAAACGTGAAAAACATTGTGTACCTGAGATAAACTTGGAGGTAAAGCCACTCGGTATGCAACTGATCCAACTCTTTCCAGAATTTCGTATGGTCCAATAAACCTTGGACTCAACTTTCCTTTCTTACCAAATCTCATAACACTTTTCCAAGGAGAAACCTTGAGAAAAACATGATCACCTACCTCGAAAGATAGATCCTTCCTCCGGTTATCCGCATAACTCTTCTGCCTGCTCTGAGCTGTTCTCATGTGTTTTTGAATCAACTGAACTTTTTCTGCCATCTCTTCTACCAATTCTGGTCCCATCAACTTTCTTTCACCCACTTCATCCCAGAAAGCTGGAGTTCGACACCGCTTCCCATATAATGCCTGAAATGGTGCCATCTGTATACTCGAATGGAAACTATTATTATATGAAAACTCAACCAAAGAAAGATGTTGGTCCCAACTTCCCTGATAATCCATAGAACAAGCTCGTAGCATATCCTCCAATGTCTGAATTGTTCGTTCTGACTGCCCATCTGATTGAGGATGAAAAGCTGTACTAAAATTTAATTCAGTACCCAACGACTTCTGAAGGCCTTTCCAAAAGTTAGAGGTAAACCTGGGATCACGATCTGATACAATGGAGAGAGGAACTCCATGTAACCTGACTATCTCCTTAAGATACAAACGGGAAATTTGATCTAGATAGAAAGTATCTCGTATAGAAAGAAAATGAGCAGATTTAGTCAAGCGATCAACAATAACCCAGATTGCATTATTACCTCGAGATGTCTTCGGTAATCCAACAACAAAGTCCATGGATATATTCTCCCATTTCCACTCTGGCACTGGTAAAGGCTGAAGCATCCCTTTTGGTAACTGCCGATCTGCTTTAACCTGTTGACAAGTCAAACACTTCACAGTAAAATCAGCAATATCTCTTTTCATTCCATCCCACCAGTAATACTCCCGCAGATCTCTATACATCTTAGTACTGCCCGGATGAACTGAAAACGGAGAACTATGAGCTTCACATAACAACTCTCTCTTCAACTGTGAATCACAAGGCACACATAACCTCTTCACAAACCTCAAAACACAAACACAAACTTATCCAAGAACTCATGGAAAATTTTATTCATAAGGTCCATGAATACGGCAGGTGCATTGGTTAACCCAAAAGGCATAACTACAAATTCATAATGGCCATATCTAGTACGGAACGCAGTCTTCGGAACGTCTGCTTCTTTTACATTCAACTGATGGTACCCCGACCTCAAGTCAATCTTCAAAAAATACTGAGCTCCCTGGAGCTGACACCACTTCATTCGATGGCCCAACATCTGCTGAAGTAGTTGCAAAGGATTTCAGCACCCCTTTATGCTTGTAGTCTAACTGCTTCCCATCACTCAAGCTCCTTGTCGGACACTCGTTTGCATAGTGACCCATCTCATTGCACTTATAACATTTCACTAACTGTAAATCAAATTTATTCTTACCTTCACCTTGATCCTTTTCAGTGCAATCACGCGCCTTATGTCCCATCTTACCACATCGGTAGCACTTCCCAGAATTCAGAAGACATTCCCCAGCATGCCTTTTGCCACATTTATCACAAACTGGAAACTTAGTTTTCTTACCATCAGACTTTTTTGAAGAATTCTTACCTTTCTCTTGCCACCTCGGTCTCTTCTTCTGCTGGTTGTTATAGAACACTTGGTCATCGATAAACTCCATTTCCACCTTCTCAGCACATCGAAAAAGCTTTTCATAACTTTTAAACTCTCGAGAAGCTAATGCCCTTCGATACTTTGGCTTTAATCCTGAGTAAAAACGATTGATTTTACTATCAAGGTCCCGAATAAAATTTGGAGCATACCTTGCCAATCGAGTGAACCTTTCTTCATAGGCAGCCACTGATTCTTCCTCTTGCCTCAATTCCAAGAATTGCTTTTCCATCCTAAGTCGAACAGCCTTAGGAAAATACTTCTCAAGAAACATACCTTTGAATTCATCCCAGTCAATAGCATCAATCTCATCGGCGTCCCTGATATTTTTAACCATAGACCACCACTGATCTGCTTCACCCTCCAAACGGTAAATAGCAAGACTAACCTTTTGATTGTCTGAACACCCCATGACATCAAAAATCTTCTCCAGTGCTTTAATCCACCCTTCAGCTTGCACAGGGTCAGATGATCCTCTGAATGATGGGGGATGTTGCCTCATGAAATGTTCCACCACTGACATGTTCTTCTGCGGTTGATCTGGCTGATCTCGTGCATGGATACCACCACCATTTATAGCCTGAGTCAACTGTGCCATCACTGCAACAAACTGTTCAGTTCTGATTCCAACCCTCTCAGGTTGCTGATTTGGAAGGTTGTCTTCCTCCTGATGTCGTCCCAACATAGCTGCTTTGTTTCCCCTACGGAAAACCATTCTGAACATGGAAATATCTTAGGCGAAGCAACATGGTAATCCGTAAATGCTATATCATTTCAATCATATTATAATTTAACACTTTTCTAACTCCTAAAGTTGTCTAAACCGACCTCTGATACCAACTATAAGGCCCCAGCCTTAAACCTTACTTAATCTTGAGTTATTACAAGATTACACATTGAGGATCTTTTCGGGTTTAGAGTTTTAGAGAATTAGATCATGAAACTTGCATTACATTCCACATATAAACAAAGTGGTTACATAAAGATAGTATTCTTCATTCCCATCAATGGAAACACATTTAAAATAAAACATGGATTATTTCTTGACACATCCTTGACTCTATCATCTTATCGTGTACCTTTCCCTTGACCTGTGAAAAACATTTCAAAAACTTGGGATGAGCGTAAAAACTCAGTATGGGTTATAAAAACATGGAAAGGAAACATGAGTTCATATATACATAAGAATGAAATCATACTTTACCCATAAAACATAGGCACTTTAACATACCTCATAAAAACATGAATAAATCATATAAATCATAATACGTAAAGGTAACTTGAGGCATTCATAACATTCTTACGTAGGGAGTAACCCTCTTGGTTACGTTTGGAATAACCATCACAGTATATTCCCTAAAATCTCTTCGGAGAAACCTTAACGTTTCACTCCTTCGCGTTACCCAATGCATTGGAGAGCTATAACGGGCTCACCCGCCCTTAGTTTATCACGGAACCACCCGTCTTCATAATAATGCCCAAGAACCATAACATAATCATATCACATAAAACATGCATAAAGGAAACATAAAATTTCCACATTTCAATCACGAGATATCAATACAACACATTGATATAAAAACATTATGAAAACCATTTTCAATACCAAAATAAAAGAAAAGTAAAATATGGTATTTATTTTTCTTTTAAAAAGAAGGTATGGCTTGTAGAGGAAGCCGAAACTCAAATAACGGTTACGACGGCGGAGAAGTCGTTGTCGCCACATACGTACGACAAAAACATTCCCTTTTGTCGTTTAGTAAACGCTTCGTATAAAAAAGATTCCTTTTGAATAAACGTAAAAGTCAAAAGGGGTTTATACACCGTATAAAAGAAAGTTGTGTATAAAATAAAATATGCCTCAATGAAAGGAGATTGAGACGAAGTCCCATACAAAGATAATTTTTAAAATAAAATAGATACATTATGTGTATTCACTATAAGTACACATAAATAAAGTACAAATACAAGATACGACATAATAATATAATGACATAATTTGAAAGTAGGAGATTAACCCAAAGAATGGAAATTGGGTTAAGAAGTTCCCATACCTCGTATCTGACTTGACCCGACCGTTCTTTAATCTCCTGAATAATAAACTTGAGTTAATCTCTACTTGATTATGAATCTTTTTCAAGTTCATTATTCCTTTTATACCATGTTATGAACATCATGTAATCAGTTAAGTTAATAATGTTCATTTTGTCGGTATTTGGTTCTTAAGTCAAAAATAGACCTCTTACACTTACATGTTGTTAATTTGGTCAAAGGTTCATTATATTCAGAATATTATTCATGATGTAGATATCATATATGTCATATATATCCAGTACATTCAAGCATTTATAATATTACATCACATTTAGAGGTAAGAAATGAAATGCACCGTTCATGGAGACGGTAAGCCGTACGTACGCATGAACGCTACTTTCATTTCTTTGTCATATTGATGGAATTAAAACTAAATGAGACTTATGTATATTTTAATTCCAGAATTATATTCATCATTTAGATATATCATTAATTATATATATCCATTATATACATGTACTTTTAATAATAAATTACATTTGGGGATAAGAAATGAAATGCACCGTTCATGGAGACGGTAGTCCGTACGTACGCATGAACGCTACCTTCATTTCTATCTCATACTTTAATGGAAATAAATGATAATTATATATATAGGTATATTATAATTCCAGTATAACATCATATATAATAACTTTAAATCCATCCTTTACACGTCCCACATATGGAATTAACGAATCACATCACTTTTAGGGGGCGGTAGTCCGCACTTCCTAAAATGAAGATATCGTGTTTTACCCATAATGGAAACCATAAAGGTATGCCAAAATGAAAAAAACAGAAGCTTAAGGAAAACATAAACATATTATATATCATATATAAAAATAGTGACATCATAATGGCCACCTTTGAAGGTGTTAAATGAGTATTGAACAATCATCGTTTCGGGAGGCATAATTTCGCCATCCACGGAAAACGTATGTTCTTTAACCATTTGATGTAGTTGTGTGAGAGTGTAGCTCAAATAACTCTTATAACAACATCCTAGTATATTGAAGATACTGGTGTTGTTACAAATGAAGTAAATAAAAAGAGTTTAGTGGGTTGGAGAAGCAAAATAAAACAAATGAGCATGAGAGGATGAATTACCTTAAAAAGTGTAACTCCTTTTGAGTTGAGCCTAAATGCTTCCTTTGAAAGGATTCTGCCCAAAGGGAATCCTCTAGGATGAGGAGAGGGATGTGGAGAGAGCAAATGGGCAGGGGTTGGCCGAGCCAATGGCTTGAAGAGTGTGTGAAATGAGGTAGAGGTGGGGGCCTTTTATAAGAGGAGAGGAGGGGCACTTTTGGAAAGTAAAGGAACATTACATTATTTGAAAATGTGTTTCGGTTTTAAAAGGTCCCACATTGATAGAATTCGTGGATAAGGTGATAAGGCTTAGCAATCCACTCATCCAATTGGTTTTGGCCATGTGTAGGTTTTAGATTTTACATTATCTTTCTGTTTTATTTAAATCGCCAAATAATGATGTCATCGCTGCATCATTATTATGTCATAAATACTTTAATTTATTTAATTTCTAAAAATTATAAAACAAATACTATGATGTAGGAAATCTTTTTAGCTTTCCAATGACTATTTATAATCTAAATTTGGACTTGTATAACCCCACTTAAAAATTGTTTTAGTAAAACAATTTATGTTAGTGTCATTTTCACTTTAACATTAAATAAAAAGTAATTTATGTTATTTCCCAACAAAAGTGGATCCATGGGGTCCCCAAGTTAGGCCATGGCTTGTCTTGGTCGGCCATGACACAACCAATGAGGTTGGGACATGTGTCTAAGTCATTTTATATTATTAAAGCATTATTTATACATTAAACTACCCTAATTACCACTAATCGCGATTAAGAACTTAATAAGTTACTATTCACCAAAAAATTATTATAATCTCATTGAACCACATTTTACTTCTTAATGACAACCATGTATGTCGGATTTTCAAAATTCAATACACATTAGTGGTAAACTTTAATTTAACTGAAAAAAACAGTTTGCTTGATTACCACTTAGTGGTTTCACTATTCATCAAAATTGAAGTTTTTCAGAAAATTACCAAAAATTCACTCTAAGCTATATTTGATATTACGAATTCAAAAATGAAGTCTATTTTACAAAATTCAAATCATATAAGTCACATTAATTAATTTAATAATTAATTCCCGCTGCCAGAGCAAATAGCGTGTTTTTACAAAACAATAAGTATCAAAAGATTGACACCAGTTTAAGTCTAATTTCAAATCGAAATTGATTCCAATGACCACCATTGGATAAAATGGTAAAAATAGATTCTAATTTTACTTAAAAACCAATTCAAAACATAATCTAATCATATAAATAAATTAGATCAAAAAGAGGTTTTGAATTAAAATGCAACATTTTACACTATTCATAAAAAAAATGAACTTTATCAGAAAGGTACCAAAAATTACACAAAGTAAAATTTGATGTCCCGATTCTTAATAAGAGTTTTATTTGGTCCAAAAGAATGTATAAGAGTGATCAAAACTATATTCAATGACGGTTCACCATTAAAAGGTGATAAGTGAACCTTTAGTGAAAATTAGAGTATAAAAGCCTAAAATTGAACTCTTTCCGTATTTTAAGCCTTTATCTTTTATTGGGTAAATGTAAAAACATATAAAAACATATCTATTCATATTTTAGTAATTTCTATTCATTCCCGCCAGTACAACGACTACTTGTTAACTAACATTTTAAAAAAAAATATTATTTTATTACTAGTGTGCTACGTAAGTTTCAAAGAAACTCATCGTTGCGTATCGGGTACGCTATCGAACATAGCAACCCCTTTTAATTAAAATTCATATTTAATTCTCTAATATTAATAAATATGAAAATTATTTATTCTTTAATTACCTGGGATGTTACAGGTTTAAAGAGGTTTCAAGTGTGATTATGGAAATTCAGCCGAATAAATTAATCCAGCTGTAACCACCTATTTGACCACAAAAATGCTCGAATCATCTATCATTACAGAAAGAATCTTCATGAGAAAATGGGTCCTAGAACTCCTCTAAAAATATTGGCTTAATACAAGCACCTATAAATAAGTTATATCTTAAATACATAACCAATATCCAATCTGGTGAGTCCAGTCCAACTTTGACTTCATGGCCCATTTTCACCATCCAAATGCATGATATAACTTAGATGTCCTGAATAAAAGTTGTATAAAATTAAGTTAGAAACACATTTAAAAAATATTAAGGTCAAATAATTCAAATAAAATGATCTAATCCCAAATATTCCATAAACGAACATAGTTATCATAATCCAAGGAAATCATATCATTTATTATCAATAAATATTCAATAAAACTAGGTTTTATCAATTATATATTCAACCAAATTTTTTTACTTTCATCCAATAAGTTTTATATTCTTAAGATAAGAATAAATCCAATTTTAAGAACAAAAAAGGCATTTTTCTAAAAGTAAGTTTTACTGCCTTTTAATGGCGCATTTTTTTAAAAAATAAATTTTTTAAAATTTATAAATATTATTTGTAAAAATAAAATTAATTTTTTAAAGCATAATATTGAAATTTATTTAGTTAATATTTTTATTTCTCTGAGTGTTTCATTTTTAATGAATAATGAAGAATACTAAATTTTAATTGAAAACAATTTTTGAATTAAATAATTTATAAGGTTAAATTATATTTTTAATTTTCTTAAAAGTTAAATTAGATAAATTATATATCTATTAATCTAATATAGGTTATTAAAATCATTTCTATATCAAATATTTATATATAAAAACTAAGAATACTTATGAGCATTTTCTCTTTAAAAATTCACCTTGTTATCGAATTTTGTGAGATAAATTTTAAATTAAATTCTTAATATTATTTGAATGGAATTAGAAAAAATGGATTGATTATTTACAATAATAATTATTTATTATTTAGAGTAAGGTCAATGTAGTTTTTTACCCAAAATATTATTGAAATAAATTAAAATTAATTACACCAATTAAGGTAAAAAAGAGTTTACTTAGTGGATAAAATTTAATATTAATGGAAAAAAGACCTATACACTTATAAAAAATAAATTTTATGGCTATATTTATACCATATAACAACTTTTATAGAATTTTTATCATTATTGGATGTACATTATGTCTGGGAGACCTCCCAATAGTGGTTGCTTTTGGGTATTTACAAGAACATCACTCCTCCTCCACTACATAAAGGCACACACACTTCCCAATTATTAACACATATAAAACATTATGTATCATAAAAACCCTTCCAAAATGAAATCCAAAAAAACCCAAATCTCATCCTATAAGACTCAATTTCATCATAAATCAAACTAAGGATGTCCTTTGGTGAAAACCAAAAGCAGTTACTTGAAGAAGAGGTAATGTTCTTCAATGAACACTTTCATTTTATAACTTTCTCAACCCATTCAGTTATTTTAATATCATGATTATACAATAATATAAGTATCGCAAATATACTTATATATTGTTTTTCTATGTTCGTGACCTAAAACTATACACACCTCTATCAAATGAGATATGAAAACATCATTCGTGTGTTCGAAGAACTATCACCACATGAACTGATGTCATTCATTCTTCCATTACCACCTTTAAAGTTAGATAATGATGATGGAAATACTGTTTTTATAAGATATATATGATATATATGATATTTTTATTTTTATTTAATTACAATATAACACATACCCTCATGATTTCCATTTTTTGGAATATGATAACATCATTGGTGGACATGTGGACTACTTTCTCTATAAGGACCCTTCCTTAAACATTATATAATCTTGACTTAAGTCAAGAATTAACAATGAGGATATTTTAAGGTTTAGGTTTTTAGATAATTAGTCTATAATTATTACATTACATCTCAAATATTAAAAATTAGACACTTATACTCTATCCAATTTTTTTTACAATAAAAAACTCCTTAAAAAATATTTTCTTGACAAAAATATTCATGAATTCTTCCTTTCTATTACCATTTATTATACCATATTAAAAAAAATTCAAAAACTTTGGATGATCATAGAAAGCTCAGTAAGGGATATAAAAATAAATAAAAAACATTAGTTTAGTTAAAAATAGATAACCCATTCAATTTTCCTGGAGCGGATGAAATAAAACATTTTCACTTGAATAACACTCATAATTTTTTCTCAATGAAAACACTAAAACCAATAGAAAGAAATTAAAAATACTTTCAGTGAATTAGATCATCATATAAATAAAACCCTTTAAAATATCTTCCAATTGAAATAAACATATGGTTGACTTCCAAATTGGAGATCTTTAATGGGGATCACCCTACGTATAAGCTATATTGGGCTCACCTGTGAGCTATAATGGGGCTCAACCCTTGGTATAAGCTATATCGGGCTCACCCATGAGCTATAATGGGACTAAAACCTTATTTTAAGCTATATAGGTCTCACTCGTGAGTAATAATGGGGTTGAACCCTTTGTATAATCTATATCGGGCTCACTTGTTTGATATAATGCTCAAGTACCATTTCCAAAACACGTTAATCACCAAAATCTTTTGAAAAACTCTTCTAATCCCATATGAAAAACATTTCTCTATGAAAATAAAATTTTCATTTAAGAAACCATTTTAAATACCAAGACACCCAAATAAAGTAATAAAAGATTTTTTTCCTTTTAAAAGACATTAATGCTTATATAGTAAGACAAATATCAAATAACGGTTATGGTGATAGAGAAGTCTTTGTCATCGTATACTTTAAGAAAGCATTCCTTTCGTCATTTTGTAAAGAAGGTAAAACACTTCATATAAAAATATTCTATTTGAAAACTTTTAATTAAATTCAAAATTGAAATATTTTTTTTGTATATTCTTTTTATACAAATAGAAATAAATATGTAATTTAATATCATAGAGAGAAATATTTGATAGTTAAATCATTAAACATTCAAGGTGTCTCATACCACTTTGAACATTTAAATATTAATGATAATAATTTAATAAATAAAATAAGTATAGATAAAATATGGATATGAAATTTCATAGTGGCTGTATATACACCTTATAAAGGAATAAAGGTGCACATTATCATGAAATGCCTCAATGAAAGGAGATT
This sequence comes from Viscum album, assembly GCA_963277665.1. Taxonomy (NCBI): domain Eukaryota; kingdom Viridiplantae; phylum Streptophyta; class Magnoliopsida; order Santalales; family Viscaceae; genus Viscum; species Viscum album. Next base: position 1,040,809,617 of record OY728140.1, on the reverse strand, counting down.
GAGATGAAGTCCATTACCTTGAGTCTGAATTGTCTCATTCATTCTTCATCTTACTGTATAAGAAAATTATGTTAATTTATACTTGATTAAACCAATTTTTCAGGTTTATTATACATTTTATATCACTTATTATCAATTTATAACAATTACATAATTATTTAAGTACATATCGGATGTTTTGTCGATGTTCGGTACATGAGTCAAAAATGAACTTGTTTTGAAGAAAATTATCCATGTTGTCGTAATTCCATTTTATCCAGAATTATATTAATGATTTAAATATCATATATATATATATATATTTAGAATAGTTCATAACATTTAGAGATAATAAATGAAATGCACCATTCATGGAGATGGTAGGCCATACGTACGCATGAACGTTACTTTCACTTCTTCGTCATATTAAAGGAATGAAAAATAAATGTTACATAGGTATATTATAATTCTAGTATAATGTACATGTTATATATTTTACATAAGTTCATTAACTCCATAATTTATACTTACCATGTACGGTATGAATGAGTCATATCACTTTGAGGGGGTGGTAGTCCCCACTTCATCAAATAAAATTATCGTATTCACACGTTATGGAAAGCATAATGGTATGTTATAAATAAAACTTATAGGAGAATATGGACAATAGAAATATAATATATATCATATATAAATATAGTTCCATTATAATGACCACTATGAGATGTGGTAGGAGAAAATTGAACAATCATTGTTTCACGAGGTAGTAGTTCGCCGTACAGAGAATTAATATGTTATATATCTATTAGATGGAGGTGTGTGAAAGTATAGGTGAAAAAATTATCATAAAAACATCATAGTATATTTATTTTTCAGATATTTTTATAAAATAATGGAATAAAAATATATTATGGGTGGATAAGTAAAATAAATGAAAGAATCCTGAGAGAAGATGTTACCTACAAATCGGGTAACTCCTTTTAATTTGAGCCAAAAAGATTTCTTGAATTGACTTCTACCAAAATTACGGATTCTTGGAGTAATTGAGGTATGTTGGGAGATTATTTTAGTAGAGTATTTATGATCCAAGGGTCTTGATAAGTGTGAGTAAGTGGGTAGAGTTGTTTTCCTTTTATAAGAGGGATGAGTGTCACTTTAGGAAAGTCCTGAAATATTATTTTATTATAAATTGATTTTATAATTATAAAAGATACAAAAAATGATAAATATTTAGGATAACATGAGTATGGGTCTAAATCCTCTCAAAAAATAGGTTTTAGAAAAGTTTAGGTCACAAATGTATCCTTATCTTTTAGTTTTTACCCTTAGTAAAAAACATGAACTCTTACAATGTCGTCTTATATTTTCATAATATAGGGTTGTTATAGTTACTATAAAATTACAATAGAACAAAAATTGGATCTTTAATGACATTTTTAACATCATATATGTCATTTTTTTGAATCTTGGATTTTTACTACGGTTATATCATTTAATAAAATAGTATTTGTTTTAAAAACTCTTTTACGTCAATTTTGACACTATTTAGTAATTGATATTTTTTAAAGTCATAAAAACTTGATTCCTTCAAACCAAAAGAATTAACTCATACCTAAAATGTAAATTCAATCAAAAAAAATTTTGTATGGCATAAAAATGTTCAAATTATATATTTTTTAATATTTATAATATCATTTATTTGAATCTTTTATTAATATGGAAATCACTAGATTATCATTCTGTCATAAATAAATTTATTTATTTAATGTCTAAAAATTATAAATAAAATTCCATGATGTAGGAAATATTTTTATATTTATAATTACTATTTATAGTCAAAGATATAATTTATATAAACCAAATTAAATTTTTTAGTTAAGAGATATATGTTTATGTTATATTTCCTTTTTCTTTAAAATAAATATTATTAAAGGTCATTATCACACCCAAGTGGATCCATGGGGTCCTAAAATCAACCCGAGGATTTCCATGGTCATAAATATCTCATAAAATAGGATTATGACACATGTTAGGGTAGTTTAATTTTATTATAATATTATTTTTTTCCCTTATTTACCGGATTTACTCTTTAATTATAGTAAATAAAAATAATTTCTGAAGTTACTATTCATAATGTCAAAAAATAAAAGGTACCTATTTAAACAATTTGAACCTTATGATTAAAAATATGGAATCAAATTTTCTAAATTCAAAACACAGAGGTTGTATTAATTAATTTGAAATTAATTCCTATTGTCAAAACTAGAAAGGGGGTTTTTAAGAAGTAAAAATTATTAAAAGATTAACATGTGTTTATGTAAAATTTAAATGTGAAATTACTTCCAATGGAAAAAATTATATTAAATGATATAAAATTAATTTAATTATACTTTAAAACCAATTAAAATGAAAATATAACTATATAAATAAATTATACGAAAATGAAAATTTGAATTAAAATGCTGTATTTTTCACAATTCATTAAAATATGGATTTTATCAGAAAAATACCAAAATTTCAATTAAGTTAAATTTTTATATACAACTTATAAATAATAGGTTTATTTTGTTTAATAGAACATATAAAAGTGTCAAAAACTATATTTAAAAATGGTTCGCTATCAAAAGGCGGTAAAACAACCTTTTAAAAATATTAGAGTATTTTATGCTTAAAATTGGATTCATTCTCATTTTCAGAATATAAAATTTATAGGATAAATATAAAAACATTTAAAAAACACGTGTAATAATATTTTAGTTAGTTATGTTCATTCCCTCCAATACAATTTCTAGGTGTTAACTACCATTTAGAATAATAATATTATTATTGTGTTATTTTTCGGTATTACTCAACGTTGTGTGAAACGTAAGATTTTGGAGAAACCCATTATTGTGTTTTGAGTAAACTATTATAAAAATTCTCCCAATTAACTTAAAATTAATATCTTATTCATAAATATTATTTGATATGAAAATTTATTATTCTATAAATATATGGGATTTTATAGCCTCCTCAAAGTGATGTGATTCATTCTAATTTACATGGAATATCTTAAGAATGAGTTTAATTAATGTATATGATATAAAATAAATCTAAGTGATATCCTTGAAATATTTATCTATCGTTAAATATAATATATCACTTTCATTCTTACCTTTTCAAACATTGAAAAAAGTGATAATGTCGTTCATGGATGTGTGGACTACCACCTCCTTGAAGTGATGTGATTCCTTTTACATCCCAATAATTAAATATATAATTATATATAATTAAATAAAATGGTATTTATTATATAAGTATCAATATATAACGATAAAATGTCACTTAAATTCTGTCCATAATGATAATTGAAAAATGAAAATATTACACATGCGTACGTACAACTTACCATCTCCATGATCATCACATTGGTTCATTTTTAATAAACATCATTCATGATTGGTTTTAAAAGTATAATTGATGTATAAATATAATAAGTATTTCATTATTATTATTATGCATATGTTTAAATAATGACTCTTTTGACCATAGTCGACCTACAAAATTCATTTTTGACAAATAAACCAAATATGGTAAAAAAACCCAACAAAACATAATTGATTAAATAATTATATATAACATGGTAATAAGTGAAATTAAATTAATAATAAAATTTAAAAATGTTCTCAATCATACAAATAATTAACAAAATCTTATTATTCAGGAAGATAAAGAAACATGTGTCAAGTCAGAATCAAGTTAAGGGACTTTATCTCAATCTCCTTTTATTGAGACATATTTTGATTTTACACACCCAAATTATTTTATGAGGTGTGTATAAAAACCCTTGGACAAATTATATCATGAATTTAATTATTCTCATGTTATTTGTTATAAATTGTATTCTTTCATAAGTACTTTGATTTAAATATTTCAAAGTGGTATGGGACACTTTGATTTAGAAATCAATTTTCAAATGTTTAAATATTCAAATTCAAAATATTTTCCTATATTTAAATATTCTTGATATTATTTTACATATTTATTTATAATGATATAAAAGGATTATAAAGTACATTTTATTTCTATTTTTATATTTAGAGTCCTCTACAAGCCTTCTTGTTTTTAAAATAAAAATAATCCCCTCTTTTCCTTTTTTTGTGTATTTTGTTATTGAAATTGGGTTTTGAAAATGGATTGATTATTTAAATAACATGAAATGTTTTCTTATGAGTTAAAATGACATTTTATGAGTGAAATGTTGAAAATTGAAATCTTTTACGTGTTAGGATTATATAATGGTACATGGAAATTTGACGAGTGGTTATGTGATAAACCAATGATAGGTGGTTATGTGATAAACCAATGATAGGTGGGTCAGTGATAGACCTCCAATGCATTGGGTATAGCAGTTGACCGTATGGTTATTCCATTTTTATGAGTGACATGTATGGAATTTTACTAAATGGTTATTCCATTTATAATAATGAAAAATATAATTATGTCCCAAGATACCTTTATGTGTTTTCTATACTTATTATGGTTTTTATGGTAATCTTGTGATTACAAAAAAATGGTTAATAAATGAGTTTATTTTAACAGTAAAGTATTAAATAATTCTTAAAGATGAAAAGTATTACTTTATGATAATTTTTTCATAGGTTTTCATGTTTTCATAGGACTAACATTGTTCCTTATTTATGTATCCCTTACTGAGATTTTTGTGCACATACCATGTTTTTTTTAATTTTTTTCATAGGGTTTAAGGATGGGTATGGGAATAGAAGCAGCCAAGTTGAAATTACAGAATATTTTCCATGAAATAAATTATTATTTATTTTAAAAGTATAATATTATGGAAAAATAAATATTAATCTGAAGTGCCTACTGTATATTATGTGGTTTTGTAATAAATGGGTTATAACCTAATTCTCTAAAACTTTAAACCTGAAAATATACTCAAAGTGAAAGAAATTAAATTCTTGACTAAACCTAAAGATTGTGTAATGTTTAAGATTAAGTCATTATGGTTGGTATATAAGGATGGTTTATAAAACATTAGAGGTTATTATAGTGTAATTAGAATTCACTTAGAATATTTTACTTATGGTTAAGTTGAAATGATGTGAAATTTTAAGATTAGCTTGTTGCTTCATCTAAAATATGTATGTTTTGAATGGTTTTCCATATAGTAAACAAGAAAGGTATATAGGGAAGGCACTGATAGGAAAATATCCTTTGAAATCATCATCCTGAGATGTTTGGAATTGGAAAAGACTACTTTTTTTGTAGACATGGATAAGTTAACACAAGCTATAAATGGTCGTGGTATCCATGCTAGAGAGGAACCCGATCTACACAAAGGAACATGTCTATAGTAGAGAATTTCATGAGGTAAAATCCCCTATAATTAAATGTGTCATATGAAACTATGGTATCTAAAGGATGGATCAATTCCCTAGAGAATATATTCAAATCCATGGGATGTTCATAATGTTAAAAGGAAACTCTTTCAATCTATCATTATGAAGGTGAAGTCGATCATTTGTGGTATTTGGTTAAGAATTCTTGAGAGAAAAATGATATCAATTCCATGTAATGGGAAATATTTAAGTATATTTTCCTTAATAAATATTTACGTATGGTTTTTCATCTTAGGATAGAGAAACAATTCTTGGAATTGAGGTAAAATTATGAAGATTCAATGTATGTATATGAAGAAAAAATTACAAGGATGGATAGGTATATATCAGGTTTTTTCAAGACATTTATAGTAAAATTAATATATTTTACATAGGATTAAAAGCAATCTTACAATGATAATTGTCCACAAGATAATTTAAAATTTATGAGAAAGTTGTTCGTTGTGGTAAGAATGCTGAGATGAATTTTTTTGAAACTTTAGTTCCATGAGATGAAAAGTGTAAGAAATGGTCAAGGTGGTAGGAAATAGACAATAAAAAAACTAATAATTCTATAGGTAATCAAATTTTTTTTACAAGTGTGGTGAAATTAAATTTTGGGAATGTATGTAAAGAACTAAAAAGTGTTATCGGTGTGGTATGTTTGATCACAGGGTTCATGACTACAAAGAAAAGAGTCATGAATAATCCAAGAATGATATCAAATATAGTCGGTCGATAGTGATATTTTTTAGAAGCATTGATTTGTTAAATTATTCTAAAATGTGTTCAAATTTACTTACATAGGGTGGAAATAATCATGACTGAATGAAAAAAGGGATGGAAAATCATTTTCTACTTCTATAGTTGATTATGGTTCATCTGGTGAAGTGTTGACAGCTCTAGGAAGCTCTGTATTTTTTTATGGTTGATCATAAGACAAATATCTTAGACACCCCTCTTTTAGTGTTTTAAAAAATGAAAACACATTGGGATACATTTATTTAGTTTTTATTGATGTATGAGGTATACGTTTCAAATTTATCTAAGGAAGAATACCACTCCTTTTATGGACATAATTTTAATGGTATTGGTGACCATTAGGGTTATATATTAATGGAATGGTTTAGTTTTAACTTTGGTAATTACTGTTTATATTTTTTTAATAATTTATTATATGATGACATGAATATTTGATAATTTTGGAAATTATATTACTATGTGCTAACCATTTTGGTTTTAGTTAATATCTAAAGATAGAAGGAATATCTTGTTATCTTTTTAAGGATTATTTGATTTGTTTAAAGCTGGTTATAGTGCTTCAGGAATGAAGAATTCATCTTTAATGCTCATTATTTTGAGAAAAATATGACACTTTGGTGTAAATTTATTAAAGGATGAATATCTACTCATCAAGTAAGAATATTTCCTTTTGTTCTAAGTATAGATGGTGAAGGAGTCCTTCAACTTTATGAATATGATCTTTAATTGAAATTTTAACCTATTACCACCATTTCTGATGATATGAATGAAATTTTATACACCTATTTGACATGTGGTTTTTTTATTATTAACTAACTCTTGACCATGTTCTCTATCACTCTCATTAGTCCAAGGGAATAATTTTTCCCTTCCAAATGAATCTTTTAATTTCCCACCAATGTTCTCCCTATGTGGAAACCTACTTATGAAAAAATTAAGGTTGCTATTATATTTCCCACATTCCCTTTTTAAGGAAGGTTTTATTTATTTCATTTTTTTGATGTGGGTTTCAATTATTTAATTCTAAAAATGTTAATCCTTTTATAACAAAGTTGAATTTTGGAAGAGTAATTCATTTTAAGGTGGTAGGATATAACTTCTCAAGAGTTCATGAAATATATTCTTTAAAATTAATTTAAATTATTTGATATCTTAAGTTACATGAAATAAATAGTCTATATTGTGTCAAATGAAACACCAATTTTTTATTATGATGCATGAAACATTGAGTTTCTTTTATGACTTGTGTTATACACATGCTTGAGTCTTACCGAACAACAATATACAATTAATATTATCATTTAATATGATATTTATCACATAGCCATTAGAATGGTGTAAATGAATGATATTAACTAAATTATGAAAATATAATTTACAATTTTTTATAAAATTATTTAAGTAGTTAACAGTTAATTAGAAATAACAATAAAGACCAATTGAATATAAAGGATATGTTTTTATAAAAACTTTTTTTATCTTTTAAAAGGAATTTTATCATAATAAATTAAATTGAAAAATTTGATAGGAATTTTAATGAAATTTATATATTACATACTCAAATAAATATTTTTATAGTCATCCAATAATTTTTATAGTCTTAAGATAATAATAAACCTAATTTTAAGCATAAAAGGCGTATTTTTCTAGAAGCTAGTTTTGCTGCCTTTTAATGATGCAATTATTTTAAAACTGAATTTTGTAACTTTCATAAATTTTATCTGAAGAAATAAAAATCATTTTTTAAATTATAAAATACAAATTTACTTTTGTTTAATTTTTGGTATTTTTTAAGAAGTTTTATTTTTTGATGAATAGTGAAAAATACTGAATTTTAATTAAAAATAACATTTTCATTCAAATAATTTATAAGATTAAATTATTTTTTGAATTATTTTTTATGTTAAATTATATAAATTATATATATATATATATATAAATCCAATTTAGTTTATTTTAATCATTTTTATATTAAATTCATTTATAAAACTTAACAAACTTTTGAACATTTTCAGATTAAAAACCTGCATGTCATCCCGTCTGCAGGATACATTTTAAATTAAATTCTAAAACTTATATGATTAGAATTAGAAAAAATGTATTGCATATTTTAAATTATAATAAATTATAATTTCTATTAATTTCATCTTATTTTTAACCAAAAATATTTGTGAAATCAATTAAAATAAATTATAGCAATTAAGGTAAAAATGAGTTTACTTAGTGGTTAAACTTTAATTTTAAGGGGCCAAATGACAAAGATAACTATCAAAAATAAATTTTATAGCCTTAATTAGACCATAAAACTTCTTATATAGAATTTATTTTATTATTTGGGGGATAATTATGTAATTGAGACCTCCCAATAATGTCTTCTTTTGGATATTTACAAGAATGTCAATCCTCCTTCACTATATAAAGACACTCAATCTCCCCACTTCTTAACACCTATAAATCATTTTTCACCATCCAAAAAATTATTAAATAAAATTCCAAAATCACTACTCTCATCATATAACACTAAATTTGGTCATAAAACAAACCATGTAAGTCCTTTGGTGCAAACTAAAATGTTTTACCTGGAGAAGAGGCAACGTTCTTGAATAAGTACTTTCATTTTATTTCATTATCTACCCAATTAATTATTTTTATATCATTATTATATAATAAAATTAGTATATTAAATATAATTAGATGTTTTTATGTTAATTTTATGTCCTAAAACATCACACACTTCAATCAAATGGGATGCACAATCATCATTCGTGTGTACGACAGATTATCGCCTTGCAAAATGATGTCATTCATTCTTCTATTACCACCCATCAGGGTTGGGAATAATAATGAAAATGAAATTTTTAAATGATATATATTATATTTATGATGTATATAGTCTTTTATAATTATAATATAACACATACCTTCCTAATATCTATTTTGTGGGAATACAATAACATCGTTTTTGGACATGTGGACTGCCACCTCCTCGAAGCGATGTGATTTGTTCACTCCTTACATGGAATGTATTAAGTATGGTTTTAATAAAATAATGTGATATAAAATATATATAAATTATATCCATTACATAATTATATTTCTGGAAATATAATATATCACTTTCTTTCTTACCTTTCCAAACACTAAAAAAGTGATGACGTCATTTATGGATGTGTGGACTATTGCCACCTCGAAGCCATGTGATTCCTTTTACATCACAAGAATTAAATATATAATTATTTATGACTAAATAATATTGTATTTATGATATAATTATAATTATGGAAATATATAATGTTACTTATATTGTTTCCATAATGATAATTGAAAAATTGAAACATTACACATGTGTGCGTACAACTTACCGTCTCCATGATCATAACGTTGGTTAATTTTTCATAACCATATTTACAAAGCGGTTTTAAAATTATAATTGATGAATAAATATTATAATTTTTAAATTATTATTATTATTCTGGATATATTTAAATAATGACACCTTTGACTATAGTCGACCTACCAAAGTTGTTTTTGACACATAAAAAAATATGGTCAAAAAACCCGATGTAAACTTAATTGATTAAATAATTCAATAAAACATGGAAATAAGTGAAATAAAAGTAATACTAAAATTGAAAAGGGTTATATAGAAAGTAAATAATTTAAATAATATTATTATTTAGTAAGATAAAGGAACATGTGTAAAGTCAGACTTAACGTAAAAGACTTCATCTCAATCTCCTTTCATTGAGGAATATTTTTATGTTATACACCCACATTATTTTATGAGGTTTTTGTGCATCCAATTTGATATATTATATCATGAATTAAATTATTCTCATGTTATTTAATTTTTTTAAATGTTATTATTTCGTGGGGCTTATGATTCAAATATTTCAAAATGGTATGAGGCACTTGGATTTAAAAATATGTTTTTAAATGTTTAAAGATTTAATTTATAAATATTTTCCTCCTTGTAAATATTCTTGATATTGTTTTACATATTTATTTATAAGGATATAAAAGTATTATAAAGGAAATATTTTTTCTATTTTTATATTTGGATTCCTCTACAAGCATTTATGTTTTTAAAATAAAAATAAACCTCTCTTTTTTTTTCTATGTATTTTTTTATTTAAAATGGTTTTTGAACATGTATTGATTATTTAAATAACTTAAATTTTTTTATTATGAGTGAAAATGAAATTTTATTAGTGACATGTTGAAATTTTAAAGGTTTTATTTTTTTATTTTTATATAATTTTATATAGACATTCTATGGGTGGTTACATGATAAACCAATGACGAGCGGTTCTATGATAATCCAATGACGGGTGGGTCTGTGATATCCCTCCAATGAATTGGGTATGGAAGTCAAATGTTTGGTTATTCAATTTGTAAGAGTGACATATATATATTTCAACCACATGGTTATTCCATTTATAAGAATAACAAGTATAATTATGTCCCATGATACCTTTACATGTTTTCTATGATCGCTATGGGTTTCACAGTAACACTATGATTAAACAAAGGGAAAGCAATGAGATTATTTTCAAAGGAAAGTATTTAATTATTCTTAAGGGTTAAAATCATTAATTTATGATATTTTTTTCATGGGTTTTCATTTTTTCAAATAACTAATAGTTTTCCTTCTTTTTGTATCCCATACTAAGATTTTTTTTACTCATCCCATGTTTTTAAATGTTTTTCACTAGATTTAAGGATGGGTAAAGAAATAAAAGGATTCAAGTTTAAATTTTAGTTGATTTTACATGAAACAAATCATGATTTATTTTACTAGTAATATATTATCGAAAAATGGATACTAATAGTAAGTTTCCACTTTTTTTATGTATATTTTTAATGTATAACTTATGATTTAATTCTCTAAAACTCTAAACCTAAAAAGATCCAAAGAGTGAAAGATAATAAATAATTGACAAAAACTAAATATTATGTAATTTTTAAGGTTATGTACTTATATTCTCACATTATGTATAAAATTATAAATAAATAATACTTCTTGGATATATTAGTGAAACTTATTGAACACGGAAAAGATAGGATGTGATCAGTGTATATACAAAAATCTTCGAGTGTTTTTCATTCATATTTTTCGATATGTGAGCATATAAGGATGTAGTCAATATACTTTACAATGAAGGAAAAATATATTGATGGAACAAATTTTTCTAGATATACATGAACATCACTGATGTATTTTTCAACATAAGTGGAATGAAAAGATACTCATATAGTCTGTATCTACTCCCAACCACTATATCATGAATATCATCCTCTCTAACACAAATTTAGTCATATTATGATCCTAGGTCAATCTTATAGAACTATTGGGATCACCACAACTGATCAAAAAATTCATTTTTCCTTAGAAACTGTTATCTATTCTTTATGTTCACCTTATTCATCTTCCTACAGTACACACATAACTAAAGTATAACATCTTACTTCTTTTCAAACAACATAAAATAATTCTAGAGATATGTGTTTAGTATGATAAAACAATTAACCACTAAATCCTCTATCTATAACTTAATTTTCTTTAAATCAATTAGCATTGTCTAATTGGAAGGTATTGATGTAGGTTTCATCCTATACATGAGTTTTATATCATAGTTAATTACTTTATTCGGAGGGAGTCTTATTAATTACTTTAGGAAAATATCCTAATATTGACTCACCACTGGAGGAAAAGTATAGGGGGATACTATTTCATCTTTCATAAGATCTAAGCTAGATACCTATATTGTAATAGCTCCAATTTGGAATAGGTATGGTTTTATTCTTCCAGATCCCACAACCCATTCACCAGTCATCAGAAACTTATATGCCTTAGGTGTAGTAAATGATACATGTCTCCTATGAAAGTTGATGTTTTCCCTATTGTCATTCATTCAGTACATGCCAAAAATTACATAGAAGATACTAATCTCTATGATCATAATTTCCAATAGATTTAAACAATTAATAACTACTATATGGTATTCTAAACATCCCTAGAGTCGATCCACTTTGTTCCCTAAGGGAGTTTCAAGAGAAAGAAAATTGAAAGACAACATAATAGGCATGTCAAGTATAATAGTAACTTGAGAAGGTAAAAATGAATTGGAATATATTATATATAACAATAAATAAGTTATCATATATGTAATCAAGACCATACCTCTAATAGTAGATGTTCCCTATTTATTACTAGTTAGAACCTGCTCTATAATATAACCTCGGCCTAACTCACCTAAAAAACCCTACCCCTGAGATAGATTACTCACTTGGGTCACTGAAGTCTATAGGGTTAGTGTCTACTACTAAGGACCCAAACCACATCCAAAGGTCACAATAAAAATCTACCCTACACCCTTATGAGAACTTATATTCAATGACATAGAATAGAATTGTAAAATATTCCCCAACATTCGACACTGAAGACACATGATTTAAGGTCCTAGGAATTTTCCTATAATACATACTATTTATATAATTGAAACACTATGAAACCCCTCTTTCCATATAAAATGATAAAGAAAGTGTTATATACTATTATCTTGACCACCACCTTACTACAACATATATTACTTTCTCTTATTGCAATCAAAAGAGGCTCCCAAGGTAGTACTAGTGTACCCTCTCATCGGTCTAGTGATTGATGAAGAAATAAGAGGAAACCTTTTCCTCCTCTAATCCCTTCATAATCCTTAAGGAATTGATAATAACCTATGGATAATTATTTAGGTCAAAACTCCTAACCCAAAACCTCAAATTCTATTAGAGTCTAATATTATACTTTCATGAATTTTTTTCCTTTTACCTTACAAAAAATTTAGTGAATAAAAGTATCTCAATGAAATTATAAGATTAAGAAAACACTAACATCAACCCCTAATAAATCTCCATAAAGTTATTATAAGTGTTAAGATTCATTATACCTTGAACTAAATCCTAAAAGAATATTTATTTGAAGGTAGATCATGTAAGAACCTATCATCTTCTCACCAAGTTCATGGCACCCCACCGCCTCTTGGTAGATCTTTGAAGCATAAAAGCAGACAATTTTACCCATCGATCCTCTGAGGTCTCTAATAAATCTATAATCACTTTGATGAGATTAATCAAGTCATGAACATCATGATGAAGTCAAGTGACTTGTATTTTTTAGGATGTTTCAAATGGATTCCCCATGCATAATCGACAATTGTTTGGGTAACCCATTCACCTTTAGTAGGAACAATATAGATGGCTCCTCATTATATTGGGTCCACCGCCTGAACCACTAGAGAAGGTAAAAGATAATTACCAGTTGCATCATCCTATACATCTTGTTGTGGAACATGTGAATTCTCTATTACGAGATCATTCTAACATGCTTCTATCAATTTTACCATCATATTTCTTCTAGGATTAATTTTATATAATACAAAATATATGATTAAAATTTATATAAATGATTACCTAAGATAACACTTTATGAAGTTTATAGGTACACACAAGGGAAATCTATAGAAAACCTATCCTAGGAGGATACCCATAATAAGATGGAATAACCCTATAAATACCACCCAAGGATCAATCCGAGTTATCTATACTTAAAAAAATTTCATATACATATACATATAACAATAAGTATTCCCATGTTCATGTAAGATAAATATTAGCACAATATATCACATAGGAAAAAATTATAGATCATTACATTTAATTAAATAAACTATCATTCTTTATATGAAACAAGAATATATATGGAATATGATCTTATATTCCCAATCATGATTCATGAACACACCAAAATCCCAAAAACTATAATCTAAGCACATACTCAAGATCATTATGAATGTAAAAATCAATAACTCTAATAGAATCCCATAATCGGTAACCTATAGGTCTATTGTATAAGATCTTTCTAGGAACATATGTTTCTCCCCTACCAAAGCTCCACACATCCTGACTACTTTTTACCTTTTATAAAAAAATAGTTAAGAATAAAAGAAAAGGAAAACCATCTCTAATACAATATTGTAATTCCCCGACCCAAATCACCCAGTCCGAGTTGGTGTGATTCATGAAGAAATGTGTTCCTTACCGTACATAGAAGATTACCAACTAGAAACTAGTGCTTTGAAATTTTAGTGGGTAGACTAAACACTCAATATCCAGAGTTGTACATCATAAATAAATATATAAAATAATTATAATATAAAAATACATGGGGGAAGGTAATTATAAAAAATATATAATATATGGCATGGAATGTATCTTAAGTCATGAAAGTAACAAATCAAAGGACCCAAAGGTGTCAGGTAAAACTAGAGTATAAGAAACAACAACATAGTAAATAAATTCACTACAAAAATAAAAAAAATCCTTCATTATACCACCTATGAACACCATACTTCATCTCCTTAGTTCCCCATATTTGGTCCCTTACCCTTCCCTAGATCCCTAATCATGAAGTCTATAGGAGAATCGATATGATCATGTAGGGTCTGATTATAAACCAAGTAGGAAACCAAAAATGTTTCCATAATATAATTACACATGCATAAGAGGTGTATTCTATGAAAATAAGTAAATTTATAAGAAATCATAAACCAATTGTTTACTAAATGATCGTGTGCTAACCATGAGTCCATGAACTCTAGAACTATCTTCTTCAAACCCGTATCAAAATAACATTAACAATGGATATAGTGAGTAGGTTTTACGTGATTCCACTACATAAATACATGGGTATCCATAATTCAAACAAATCATGGGTTAGGAAAAAAAATCATTGATCCCCATCTCTTCCAAATGTGTTAACATCAACATCAAGATTTTCCAAGATTCAGTTCCTAAATCTGGCCTTTTCACAGAAAATATCTATCCCACATTCCAAGGATGCACATAACCAATTACAATCTAACATGATAAGGGTTTTAGAACAATATTCTATAAGTTAATCATTCCAATAGGTTATAATCACATAAACATACCCAAAAACAACCAATTAAAATGGTAGATCTTAATCTGGTTGAGGGGAAAAGAACTTTTCGTTCTAAGAAATAGTGACTAGATATGAAGAGGCTAAGATATCCATGAGTCTAGATAAAAAAGAAAATTTCTTTACCTCCCAAGGTTTGATCATCCAACATGGTCGAATAAAGATAGGGTTGAGAAAAAAGGTAACATCCAAGGAAGCAAAAGGGTATACCAAGTCTCACCTCATGTTCATCTAGATCATAAAAAGCACCAACAATAGAATGGGAAATGTATTAATAGAGGGAATAATTAATTAAAATGGAATTAAATAGATTTCATGAAGATTACATGTGTTTCCTATTAAAAATTCTTAGAACCCAGAATATTTGATGGCTATTTTAGAAATTTCGAACAATAATAGCCATGATGTAACAATTCCCACCACACTGGTGGTGGCCTCAATCATGATACACCCAAAATATCCACCATGATGAGAAAATATGTAATAGTAAAAAATAACTTATCATTTTGGACTCACTACTCCTACCACCATAGTGTGGAGAGGCCTCTCTCGTCATGGTATATAGGAGGGATTCAAGTGCTACATGACCAAGACAAAACCAAATGATGGTTTTTTAGATCAACCCATTTCACATTGGCTAGTTTCTGGATTAAAATGGCTCATACCATGGTGTGGTCCCACCCATGATGTACACTAAAATTCCCAAAACCTTATTTTAGACACCAAGAACTTCTAAATCTTTTTGAATATATGTTACACCATTATGAGGATTCACAACACCATTTAAGACATTCCAAATCTTAGATTATGATACCTTGTTATAAAAATGGTGTTACAATTGTCATGATAATTTCATTTATTATATTTTAATGTTATTAATATTTATATGTGTGTTACTCCACAAAATTATAAAACATAAAATACCATAATCACATCTCCACAAACATTGATCACCATAAATCAACCATACTCTTCCCAAATCACTCACAAATAATACTCCCCATTTCATAGAGCTCTTGGTCTAAAAAAATTCCAATTCTGGATTTTATATGGTGTATGATAAATAAATATATATAAGGATGAGGTATTAGTATTAACCAAATTATTTTAAGTTTATTTATTCTTATACCTTCTTCTTATCTATTCCTGCCATCATAATATAATGACATAAATATACTTAATATAAATAAATTTTATTATGTTTATATAAAAACTATTATATACCTCCTTTCTAACTAATATGAAATGAAAATATTTCTCTTGAGTATGTACAGACTACATTCTCAATGAAGATATTTTTTTTATTTCTATTCACCAACTCACACATCTTGTTATAAATATTGATTTAAAAAAATTATATGATATTTATGAAATATTTATTATTCTTTAAGGTTTATTTATTATCTACCTTCTTATCCTCCCATCCTTTGGAAAATTGAAATTATGCTCGTGCATACGTGTGGAATACTTCCTCCATGAAGTGATGCAATTTGTTTTCATCACTGCCTCACATGGATGGTTATAAGGTTAGATTTAATGAATAAATATAATATTTAATATATTTTTATTATTCTATATAGGTAATAAATTATCTAGTTTATTCCCTTTTCATCCATTAGAAAAATATAAATGATGCTCACATGTATGTGCTGACTTCCACCCCTAGGAATGCGGTATCTCATTTTTTTCATCATCACTTAATATAGATGGTTTTAAAAGTATATTTAATGTATATAAATGATATTTATTACTTTTTTATGATTATATATATGACTTAACCATGAATCCTTTGACCACAATGAATATACCCATGTAATTTTGGATTCAACGACTATAAAACATCTAAACCTAAACATAACCAACTTAGTAACTAGATTAATCCTGATAATAAATAAAATAAATGGAATAATGATAATGTAATTAAAATTTAAAATATTATTAACAGAATAAATAATTAATATAATATTATTATTTAAGAATATAAATGATATATGTGGAAATTTATGACCTAATGTTAGTGATTTTTCTTTAAAACATTGATTTAAATGTTTTAAAATCATTCTATTCTCTATCCATGTTATTTTAAATGATTCAAAAAAATTCTTATTAATGAATAAATAATTTATAAATAAAATTTTTAACCATTAATTATATACTTTAAAAATAAATTTAAAAGGAATAATTTTATAGTTTTCTATATGGGTCATTCTTACTTTTTTATTAAGGTGTGAAAAGATATATTTTTAATGTTTAGAACATGAATAAATTTTCTAGAAATCATTAAAATTATTAATTATCAAGATTTTTCTAAAATAATATATGGTTCTTCATTGATTATCTTATTTCCCAATGTTTTTATAAATTTTCATTTTTTTAAGAATAAAAGATATTTATTATCATTTTTATGAGATAACTAATAATGATTTTTCTTATAGGATAAAATAAAAAATCATATGTGTTTTATGATTTAAACAAATTATTTTATGTGTTTAATTAATTATATGGAATTTATACATGTTATATAATTATTGGTGAGTCTGATATATACCAGCAATGCATTGAGTAATGGCATGTTCTTTATAAGATACATGTTGGAATTAACTATGAAAGTTATTCCATTATAAGGGTGATTATAAGGATAATGACCCAAAATGTCTAAATGGGTATTCCATGCATGTTATATGTATTATTTTATTTTTTTTATTTAGAAAAGTATGAAAATTCACTTATTTCTAAAAGGATGCTTATGTACTTTTAGTGGTGAATGGTTTTTTATTCTAGGAATGGATTTCATGAGTACTCTTGATTTCTCATGAAACTATCATGGATATGATTTTATCTTTATAATTTATTTAAAATGTTTTATGATAAAATCTAGGAAATAATTTGATTTGATAATTAATTAAATTGTTACTTGATATTAAGATTTAATTTTCAAAAAAGTAAACTTCCTTATGGGTTTTTTTGATTTCAAAATGGACTAAAGGGTTTCATTCATTTTGATATTCTTTATCGAGCATATTTTTTCTCATAACACATTTTAAAATACTTTTCATAGGGCCAATTTATGTTTATAAATTATATCAAGGAAAATGGTGGAATGTATTTAATAAATAAGAGGTGTTACGAATACATCAATAATTTAACCTTAAGAATATGTTATTATGGAAAAAATGTACACTAAATGGAAATTTACACATTATATGTATTATTCTACTAATTCCCTAATATCTAAACCTAATTGATCCAGAAAATGTACAAATAAAAGGGTTATAGTTTGTATCAAGTAAAAGGGTTATAAAACATTAGAGGTTAGTATTATAATTAATGAAACTTTTAAGAGATTATAATTTATGGTTACATTATATGGTTTTATATTTTTATGATATTTAAGTTCCTTATATAATCCATGTCTATTTTAAATGATTACATATAAAGCAATAAGGCAGATATTCTTGGAAGGCATCAAGATGATAATATCATTCTAAAAAAGAAATCATAAATAGTTAGAGTCAAAGCTATGTAGTTTATGACTGTGTTTACTCGATTGATTTGTGCTATAAATAGTGACACCCATACATGAAAACAATTATATTCTCTATATATGAAAATTTCTATAGTGTAAAATTTCATGAAACAAAATCCTTCAACATTTAGTGGATCTTCATACCTAGTGGTAGATGAAGCATGGATAAATGCTTTGGAGAATATATTTAAATTATTTGGTTTTTCAAAGAAACATAATTAATTTTTAAATTTTTTTGAAATTGATCAGTGTTTGTCCTTGAATAGGAATACTAGGGAAACAAGATGATATTACCACCATGGAATTGATGAAATTTAAGGATATTTTTCTTGAGAAATTTTTTCTAATTTTTTTCATTATAGAATGTACTGGAAATTATTAGAGTTAAAGGAAAAGTAGGAAGAATTAATTTATTATTTTGAGGAAAATTTTACTAGATTGACCATAAATGCACTAAATTTTATTCTATAAAATAGTAAAATTGATATAAATCACTCGTGATTAGAATCTAGTATACAAAGATATTTGGTTACATATTTTTTTTGAATTTATGAGGATATTTTTCAATGACATGAGAAGGTCGTGATGGAGTTTGTAAAATTTTATTTCAATAAATAGAAATGTTTTCCCATGTGGAAAGAAACATGAAAACATTCATCAAATAAATATGAATGTAAAAAATTTCTATTACCCTATTGTGATAAGTGTGATAAGAATAATTCATGTGAATGTCTTATGAAATCTAGAATGTGCTATTAGTGAGGTATGCTGGGACATCTGGCTCATCAATATAAAGAAAAAAATGGATTTGGTCATACCAATGGTTAATATCCTATAATGAAGTTTTTTTATTGTAATGATATGGGCTACTATGAATAAGTGTGTCCAAAGTAAAGTTTGAAGGATTGAGATAATCAACACTATAAGAAGAAGTGTGTGACAATTTAATTTTCTACTACCAAGATAAATATTGGGCCATCAAATGAAGTGGTGAAAAGTATATTACAAGATTATTTAGATTATTCTGTCTTCTTTTCTTTGATGTCTATATATTCTTTTAATTTTTCATTATTTTATTATAATGGAAATATCTCTTAAAATAAAGGAGATATAACTTTTAGTAAAAACTCCTAGAGAATTATTAAAGGGATAGAGATTTATGGGAACCTTCTTATAATTATATGGTGAATGATTTCTCTTAAAAATATTGTCATCTTACCAACAGTGGAGTTTGATTATATTCTAGATATGGATTGAATTTTATTTTATCATGGTATATATGATAGATTATAGATCTAAAAAAGTAAAATGTAATTCATATAATGAGTCTATTTTTCTATAAGAAAGAGTTTGAACTTGTAATAAAATATCAATAAGATGAGAAATTGATTAAATATGAGGGTGAATGTTATCTTCCTCATGTTAGTGGGAAAAGGGAATGATTCATCTTAGAGATATACTTATGGTACAAAATTTTCAAATATTTTTCGAGATAATATTTCAAGTGTTATTCCAAATAGTGATGTTGAATCCACTATTCACTTAATCCCTAATTATAAGCCTATTTCAAAACCTCTTTATCGAATTACTATTATAGAGCTATTGGAAAATAAAATTGATTTCTATAATTACATAATAAGGGATCCATATTCCCAAACACTTCATCTTGATCTTATCCTATTTTTCTTGTGAAGAATAAATGTATCTCCCCAAGTACTTTCATTGGTAATAGTGAACTTAATTACATTCTTGTTAATAAAACGTATATCTTTCCTCATATAAATGGTTCTTTTTAATCTTCTAAGGGTTTCTTAATAATTTTCAAAAATCAACCTCAAATCTATAAACCATCATCTTAAATTAAAGTAATATATAATTTTAAGGAGAGTGTTTTATACTTGGTATGATCATTATGAGTTTGTAGTTATTCCCTTCAGGTTGAAAAATTCATCATCTATATTTATGGATCTAGAGAACAGATATTTCTATGAGTATTTGGATAAATTTTTTATTATATTCTTTGGTGAGATAATATTATATTCAAAGATTTGTGACTATTATTATAAAAATATAAGTATTTTTCTTACAACTATAATTAAAAATAATATCGGTTAATGTGATATTTTTGGCCTTACCCTTAACAAATGATGAGTTTTTTTATTTATAGTGATGCTTATTTGAAGGTCCATGATTGTGTCTTTAATAAATATAATCAATTAATTAATTAGGTAACACTTCATTTTAGATATGATAAATCTCATTATCATATTCATTCCTTTTAATTGGTTATAGTATGTTTTCCTTCAAAAATATTGGTGCATCATCTATATGGGAAAATATGAAATATATATGGATAATAAAAGTTAAATGTATATATTCATGAAAAAAGAGTTAAATATATGGAAAAAATATGGTTGTAACTGATAAAGGATTATAATTTCAAGATTTACTATCATCCATATAAATATAAAAATTTAGTTGATCATTTTAATCAAAATGATAATGTATCATTTTCCAAGATATGTTTGAAACATGCTGCAATGGTTAATGATTTAATGAATCTTAGATTAGAAGTTTTTTATTTGGAAACATTTTCAATTTTTATCTAGGTATCAGTACAATCATCCATATCAATATTAATTATGATGATTTAGAAAGTAATTCATGGTTAAATTTTAAATGATAGAATTATTTATTAATGGTATGTTTCCATAGTTTAAATTTTATAAAGAATGTGTTATAGATTTGTAAATCGGTTTTTTGTGTTGAGTGTTTCATATTTGAAAGATGAATTGATCAATGTGTCTCATCACTCTCCATTTTCTATTCATCTAAACAGTAGTAAAATGTGATGATACCCCTATGAATATTACTTTTTGGAAGGAATGAATTATGATATTGTTAAAGATAAGATGATATATTTTACTCATTAAAAGGTAAATAATAAATTAAAAAATGATATGGGATGCTTTAATTATTTTCAATGCCTGAATAGAAATGGTAGAATATATCCATAGTTTTTTGGTGAGATTTCCAAATAAATATGAAGGTTATGATGATATGTTGGCTATTATTTCCTAATTGATGAAATATACACATTTTCCCCTATTATAGATATTATATATTTAAATCCTCTTACAATATTCTATCATTATGATATATTAAAGTTACATAGGGTTCTTATATCTATTCTATTTGATCATGATATGAGTTTTGCATCCAATTTTTATAATGGAATTTAGATTCCATTGGTTATAAAATTAAATTTCATTACACTTTTTCATCAAAAAACTAATATAAAATAAAAGTGAACAATTATGTCATTTGAATATAAGATTCAAGCATTCTTATTATATTATTAGGGAAGTTGGGATAGCCAAATTGTTTTATAATAGTTTTCTTATAATAACATTTTTCATTCTAGTATACAGATTTAACCATTTGATACATTATATAGAAGGCGATTTCAAACTCTATAATTATGGGTGGACATCCATGAGAGAATTATTTTTGGAACAGAATAATTAGGATAGATAATTGAGAAGGTAAAGGTGATTTATCGCTATATTAGGTAAACATGGGGAAAGATGAATAGTTATGTAGATAACTAGATAAAATATCTTACTTTTGAGGAAGGGGACCTTATTTTTCATAAAGTATTCCCATGGAAAGGTGTTATGAATTTGGGAAGGGAAAAAAATTAATTCCATGATATATTTGTACATATGAAATTATATATAATGTATAATTAGTTTCTTGTAATGTATCTTTACCTATGATTTTATCCTAGTTACAAGATGTTTTTCATGTTCCATTATTAAGGAAATATATAGAAAATTAATCTCATGTTTTTTTCATTAAGTAGTATTGTTAGAATAGAATAATTATTATTAGGAAAATCCAGCTAATATTTTATATCAAATATATCAGGTAATTTTTAATAAAGTGACTCACCTTTTTAAGGTTTTATTATTTAACTATATAATTGAAAAGAAACATGTGAATCATAGAAATCAATGAGGGAAAATATCCTTACTTGTTTAATTAGTGAATGAAATTACAAGAATGTATAATATTTTTGGTGGGATAATGTGATTTCCCAAGTAATCCTAGAAATAAATTAATTTTATTATTTATTATAATTATTTCTAAGTATTCATACTCATCATAGTTATATAAATTATTTTATATTATGTTTTAATAGATAAATAAATAGTTTTCTTTATTTAAATTATTATTCCATATATTATATGGTATTATCTATAAGTTTAATTTCATAATTTATGAAATTGAAATTTATAAAACAGGATTTATTTTTGAAATAATCTTGTGAATATAATAATAAGATTATTTTTTAATATTTTTTGGAAATAGTTGAATTTGGTGCGAATAGTAAAAAGTACTTATTTGACAAATACTACCAATTCTATGACATTATCATGATATATTAATAACTTGAAATTTTATGAAACCTTTTCCATATAATAAATATATATTTAATAATAAATATAGTTCACTTAAAAATATAATTTTGAACATATATTTCATTGTTTGGCAATGTGGAAATCTCAGTAATGTTTTTTTCAAATAAAAACTATTATTGGTTCTTCTATTTTAATAAAATTTTAAACATTATTCTTTATACTATGTTTAAGTTTTAAATGTAAACAAATATCCTTTTATTTATCATAATCCAATTTATAACATCCTAAAACCTACACTCCTGGATCCTATGCTGAAATCCATAACTTTACTTTTCTAGCTATGATGCTGATAATTATGATCCATATTTTTCCATAAAAACCATACAACATCAAAAAGAAAACAAGGAACTTTTAGGTTTAGATATTTATATAATTAGGACACACTCTTACATAAACTACTCATATCAACTTGGACTTGTAAGAAATTGGTTCATAAAGTTGGACATTATCTCCTATTAATCCCAGTCTTTCTTATTTCCCAATAAATCATCAACATAACCCTTGTGAAATATTTTAAATACAAAAATCATTTAATATAATTCTTTAAAATGGGTTTAAAATGAAATATAAGAAGGGTGATATAAAATCCTCGGTAAGGGTAAGAATAATCATTAACAATTAAATGTCATTAATGAGCATAAGAGTGCATGAGGGTATAATGACATAATCAAAGTGTATGAGTAAATCATAAAATAACTCATACCTATAAATACCTAGAATATAAAATTTGAAAACATGTAAAAGTAAATATTCATCAAAATCAATAATTGAAACCCATGTGATATCAATATCAATAATTAGAAACATTATAAACTCATAACGAGCATAAAAAACACATAAGGGCATCTTGGGACATCATTACACTATTCACTCTTATAAATGGAATAACCATGAGGTCGAATTACATACATTTTACTATTATAAATGATATATCTATATCGATTACTGCCATAAACAATGCATTGGAGGGATATCATAGACCCACCCATCCTTGGTTTATCATGAAACCACCCATCAGTGGTCTATAACATAACCACCCGTCAAATGTCCAAGTACTATTGCAAAATCATTACATATAATTAACCCATGGAAATGAAATAGATTTAATAAAAATATCTTAGAAAAATTATTTACCCATGGAATAGAAATGGGTTAAACAACAGTCCCTTTGAATCATGAGTAACCCAGGGAAAATAAATGGGTTTAATAATAATATCTTTGAAACATGACTAACCCATGGAAAATAAATGGGTTAAATAACAATCTATTTGAAACCAACATAATACATCCAAATAATGAATCAGGATGGTATAAAAAATAATATCCATAGTGTATTATAAGTAACAATAACAGTTTTTGACATTGATGATTGGAAATAACATTAAATGATCATTAAAATATTCTTGAGGAAAATAATCTTTAAACATTCCAAAGCGTCTCATACCACTTTGAAACATTTAAGCCATTAACCCCATGAAGTAATAATGTTCAATGAAACTTATAATATCATGAGAATAAGTATATTCATTCTATAACATGTAAAATAGGTATTATATACACCTTATAAAAGAAGATAGGTGTATAACATAACAAATTTCACAAAGAAGGAAAATTATGACTACAATCCATTACCACTTTGGTAACTTCAAAACCATAAAAACCATGAATGAGAGGTAATAAAATGGATATGTAAATACCCATAAATTTAATTATAATAGTCAAAAATAAATTCATGTTATGTAGATACACCACACAATAAAAATATGTGGTGAATATGGAATAAGTCTCACAGACATGAAAGTGAGACTAGAAATCCTCTTACAACTGAATTAAAATCGGAATCAGAAACCAAAAAATTAATAAAAATAAAATTAAACATTTATATACCATGAATATAAACGAATTAATTATATTATACATTAAAATCAGAAATATATTCACCACAAAAAAGAACTAAATGGTTATTATGATGTATGCCTCACGAAAGTAAAAGCGAGATAAGAATCTCTTACTGTGAGTCTGAATTTTCATAATTATACTATATATTCTTGAATAATAAACTTATGAGAATTATGTACTTTATACATAAACCTTTACATGTTTATTATTACTTTTACTTTACTTATAAATGAGTTATATACAATTACTTAATCGATAATGTTGAAGTCGGATGTTTTTTATCGTATTCAGCTTATGTGTCAAGACTAAAGTTGATAGGTCAACTATGGTTGAAGGGTTCATTATTTATACATATAACTAATAATAATAATGCAATAATTATCTATTTTTTACATTAATTATAATTTTTAAAACCAATCATGAATGATGGTTATGAAAAATGAACCAACGTTACACTCATGGAGACGGTAGGTCGTACGTATGCATGAGTAATGTTCTCATTTTTCAATGATTGTTATGGAAAGAAGGAAAGTATACTTTGTATTTAAATAATTATAAATATATCATAAATACCATATTATTTTTTCATATATACTTATATATATAATTATTATGATTCAAAAGGAATCACATAATGTTGAGGAGGCGGTAGCCCACACGTCCACAAATAACGATATCACTTTTTCAGTGTGTGAAAGGGTAATAAATAAATTGATATATTATATTTCTCAAAATTTAATTATTTAATGAATATAATTTATATTTTATTTATTTCACATATGTTTGATTAAACCCATCCTTAATACATTTCATATAATGTGTGGTTGTAACACATCGCTTTGAGGAGTTAGTAGTCCACATGTCCACAAATGATGTTATCATATTCACACTAAATAGAACACATAAAGTTATGTGTTATATAACAATTTAAAAAGTATTAATACAACATAATTATCATATATATAATATAGAAATATGGTTTCCATCATAATTATCAATCATAATAGGTAGTAAAGGAAAAATGAACGACATTATTATGTGAGCCGGTAGTTCGTCATAAAAGAACATTAACTTCATAACCCATTTGATAGATGTGTGTATAGTTGTAGGTAAAAAAATTAACATAAAAACATATAACTATATTTAGGATAGTTATGTTTCTATATAATAATTTAATAATAATAAATTAAGGTAGTTTATAAAGAAATAAAGTAAAAATTCATGATGAAAGTTACCTCTTATTCAAGTAACTCCTTTTGGTTTTCCCCAAATGACTTCTTAGATGGATTTATTCCCAAGGTTAGGCCTATAGAGAGAGTTTAGATAAGTTGGGAAATTTTTTGGTAGGTTTTGGATGATCCAAATTATCTTGACAGATGTGAATAAATGTGAAGTGTGAGTGCCTTTTCATAGAGGAGGGGGAGTGACATTCTTGTAAGTAGCAAAAGAACAACACTATTGGGAGGTATCCCTTATATAATCTACTTAAAAAATTGAAAAATAATGGAGTAAATGTAAATTATGGTCTATACACACTCACACCACATAAAAATAAAATATTTTTTATCATTTTTTCCCTTAGTCTTTAAGTTTCGTTATTTTTTTAACGTTTTAGTATTTATTAAAGTAACTAGTTTTCTATCCTGTGTAATTTGACCATCAAGAATAAATTAAAGTGAGAATTATTAGAAAATATATACCCACTTAATTATAAATATTATATCTAATTTAATAAATAAAAATACCATGTTTTGTGGAAATAAATATTAAAACAAGTGTATGTAATGTGCAAAAACACTACTTTAACAAAAACCATTCTAATAATGTTTTTACTATCTATTGGAAAATATGTTAGTTATAAAAGATAAATTCTTCCGTGAATGTAATATATTTTATATTTATTAAAACATACATATAACATGTTATAATAAATGATTTTTTTTAATTTAAATTATTTAATAAAATATCATTTATTATAAAATAACATTAATGTCAATTTTGACACTATTTATTTAACTTTAATTTAAACAAATATCAAAAAAATATTGGAATTAATATATATTATGTTAAAATATTCCTAAAATGATATATTAATCTAAAAAATAATGGAACATAATAATTAATTACATTTAATTTACTATTAGTGTTTTTAGCACCCTTTATTATATTTAGTTATTAACTAAATATTCACCGTGTTTTCTTTTCTAAAGTTTTTAATTTAATTAAATCATCTCTAAAAATTAATTTTAAATTATCATGACAAGAATATATCATTTAAATTTTAAAATAGTATATATAACTAAAACTATGAATCTTATTCCATACTCTAAAGCATTATAAATGTTAATGGTAAGGAAAGTTTGTTTCCCTTACTTAACTTATTATATGTGTAACTTTAATGAAATGGTATCCCAATGACTCATAAAATTAGAAAGAAGAGGTTCTATGATCAAACTACTGGCATAAAATTCCTTTTGGAAAATTTTATAGGTCATGTTGTCCCTTAATTTTAAGGTTTAGTCCCTTATTAAGCTTAATTTCACATTAATCACTTTAATTAATTTTAATCACTTTCACTAATATTTTTGGAAAAAAATTAAGTTGACCATATTAGAATATAAATATCATACTGATTAAAAATTTTATGTTAAATTTTAAAAAATCATATTCACATAAGCGGAAAAATTAAGTTTAAAACTAATCTCATAGTCGTGGTGAAAATGCAGGTTTTTAATGTGAGAATGTTCAAAATTTCATTGATTTTTTATATCTAAATTCAATATAAAAATGGTTCTAATGGCCTAAATTGGATTAATAGATGTATAATTGATCCACTGTGACTTTAAAACCTATTTTAAATATAATTTAATATTAATAATTATTTAAATGAAAATGTAGTTTTTAGATAAAATGCATTATTTTTTACTATTCATCAAAAAAATGAAGCTTCTTAGAAAAATACCAAAAAATCACTCAAAGTATATTTTGATATTATGAATTCAAAAATAAACATTATTTTTTTATATAAAAATAAAAAAGCATAAAAAATTAGATTTAAAATAGGTTCTCTATAAAAAATAGTAAAACAACCATGTTATATAATAATATTAACAATATATTATTATTCAGTATAACTCAGTCTTAGGTGACACAAAAGATAAAATTTTAATTTAATGTGATGCAAGATAAAATATGTATAGTGTGTAACACAAACCATTAAATAATTTAAATTAATTTGAAAGAATATATTTCATTAAATATCAGGATGTTACATCCTACCCCCTTAAAATGAATTTTACCCTCAAAATTCATCTTGGTTATCAAATGGAAAACATTTATAGAATTCTGTTATTTAGACCCACATCATACAAAGGGTAAATAAAACATCCTATTAAAAAGGGAAATTTGGAAACATAAAGGTCACCAGATGTTATGTATAACTAATATACAACACATAGAGATCTTTTGTGGAAAGTTAAAATATTGATTTGGATAGAAAAACTAATTCCCATGGACTAATAGAGAGTGATAAAGAACATAGTTAAGAGTAATTCAATGATAAAGAAACCAAATTGGTGTGAAAAAGGTTATTAATGCCATAAAAAATATGGTATTAGGATAAAATTTTATTTCATGATCCTTTTCCAAAAGTTAAATAATTCTCAAACCATCTAGACCATGTGATAAAAAATTAAAGAAAAAAATATACTTACTTGATGATTGTAATTTCATACATTAGTCAATTTATAAAAAAAATATCATCTATTTATAAAAATTATGAGTATTCAATATGATTTTTTATTTCTTAAATCACTAAAATAAAAATTTTAAAGGCCATATATCCATAAAATGGATAGTCATGGTATTCCACCTATCTCTAGATATTGACCAAAAAAAATTGTTAAAACATGATAAGATAATTCCCAAAATGATTAAACCTTCAAATGATACACTAATCATAAAAATTCAATAGTAATACCCAAATTTAAAACTAAATGATTCCATAAATAACTATCCATAAAATCCTTCAAACATTTCCTACCTAAGTTTGAAACCCAAATATTAGAAGGATTTGATCATATATTCTTCCAAGATAAATGAACCATTATTACTCAAATAAAATACCATATTTATTTCCAAATAAACTTAATTTTTACATGGGAAAAAGGTCATACTAACCTGGAAATCATGTAGACTAGTGGTAGTGTGAAAAACCCTTATCGTTCATCAGTAATGGGTTTAAGACCCACTGCCTTGCCAAATGAGATAGGTTGTCACTAATTATACACGTTTTCCACTTTTTTATTTAAACATGAAAACTAATTCCTCCCTAAACACACTTCATTTTGATCATAGGGGTTAAAAAAATTTCATCCCAAAAAAATGTCTCCAAAAATCACTTTAAGATCTCATTTCTTAAAACCTTAAAGGGGCATCTAATACTTTGGACTTGTGATCATATTTAAGATTATATTCATATGAATGTATCCATAACTCTTAAGAAAACATCATATGAAAACATTGTCATCTTTAAATTTATCTAAACTGACCTTTGATACCAACTATAACATTCCAAAACCCGCACTCCCAGATCTTGTGTAGAAATATGTAACTTTACATTTTTGGCTATGATACCTATAATTATAACCCATATTTTCCATCAAAACCTTACAAGGAAAACATGGATCACTTACATAATTAAGGAAAGTTTAGGATTAGAGTTTTATATAATTAGGATACAATCTTACATAAACTAATCATATCAATGTGGACTCATAAGAAATTGGTTTGTAAAGTTGAATATCATCTCCTATTAATCCTAGAATTTCTTATTTTACAATAAGTCATAAACATAATCCATGTGAAATCATTTATAGACATAAATTGTTCAAAATCATTCTTAAAAACCTGGGAAAAAGGAAACATAATAAGGGTGAGCTCAAACAATCATTAAGGGTAAACATAAGCATTAACAATTAAATATCATCAATGAGTATAAGAGTGTATAAGGGTATAATAACATAATCAAAGTGCATGAGAGAATCATAAAAGAAATCATACCCATCAATACATGGAATATCAAATATGAAAATAAGTAAAAGGTAAGAGTCATAAGAATCAATACTAAAAACCCATGTGATATCAATCTTGATCATTAGAAACATTATAAACTCATATAAAGCATAGAAAATAGATAAGGGTATCTTGAAACATCATTATATTTTTCACTCTTATAAATTAAATAACCATACAGTAGACTTACATAAATGTTACTATTATAAATGGAATATCCATACAACGTACTTCCATACCCAATTCATTAGAGAGATATCATGGACTCTCCCATCATTGGTATATCATGAAACAAACCATCATTGGTCTATATTGTAACCACCAGTCAAATTTCCAAGTACTATTGCAAAATCATCACGCATAATTAACCCATAGAAATGAAATGGGTTTAATAAAAATATCTTAAAAAAATTATTAACCCATAGAATTTTAATTGGGTTAAACAACAATATATTTGAAACATTTTTAACCCATGCAAAGGAAATGGGTTAAATAACAATATCTTAGAAACATGATTAACCCATGGAAAATAAATGTGTTAAATAATAATATATTTGAAACAAACATAATCCATAAAAATAATTAATGAGGATTCTATCAATAAAAAATATCCCTAGTGGAGATTATGTAACAACAAGGGTTGTTGACATTGATGAATGGAAATACCATTAAATGGTCATTAAAACATTCTTGAGGAAAATAATCATTGAACATTCCAAAGTATCCCATACCAATTTAAAACATAAGAAATATTAAAAAAATGAAGTAATAATGTTCAATGAAAATTATAATATCATGGTAATAATTATATTCATGATATAAAATATCCAATAGGTAGTATATACACCTTATAAACCAATATAGGTGTATACCACAACAAACTTCACAAAGAAGAAAAATTACTACTACAATCCATTACTGCTTTGGTAACTTCGAAACCATAAACCCCATGAAATATAGATAATCATATGGATATTTTAATCCCAATAAATTTATGTATTACAATAATAAAATAAATTAATGGGTAGTAGACACATCACACAATAAAAATAAGTGGTGAATATAAAATAAGTCTTGCAGAAATTAAAGTGAGACTAGAAATCCCCTTACAACTGTAGTGTCATCTGAATCAAAAAACCAAAGAGAAATAAAAATCAAATGATAAATTTATATAAAATTAAAATAAATAAATTCATGATATAATACATCAAAAGTTACATTAGATACACCACACAAAAGAAATAAGTGGTGACTATGACATATGCCTCACAAAAGTAAAAGTGAGATAAGAATCCCTTACCTTGAGTACAACTTGTCATAATTGTCCTCTATATTCATGAATTATAAACTTATGATAATTATTTACTTTATTAATAACATTTTAAAAGTTTATTATTACTTTTATTTCACTTATAAACAAGTTGTATACAATTGCTTAATCAATAATGTTTGAGTTGGATGTTTTGACCATATTCAGCATATGTGTCAAGACTGAGGTTGTTATGTAAACTTTAGTCAAAAGGTTAATTATTTAAACATCTAAATAATAATAATAATTAAATAATTATCATACTTATACATAAATTATAATTTTTAAATCAAATCATGAATTATTGTTATCACAAATGAACCAACGTTACAATCATATAGATTATAGGATGTACGTATGCATGAGTATCATTCTCATTTTCCAATGATCATTATAGAAAGTAGGAAAGTAACAATTATCTTTAAAAAAATTTCACTATATTATAAATTACATATTATTTAATAATATATACTTATTTATATAATTATTTTCATGTAAATTGAATTATATTTTGTCGAGGAGGCGGTAGTCCACGGGTCTACGAACAACGTTATCACTTTTTAAGTGTGTGAAAGTATAATAAAGAAAATGATATATTATATTTCCTAAAATATAATTATTTCATTAATATCATATATATTTTATTTATGTCACATATTTTTAATTAAACTTATCTTTAATACATTCCATTTAATATGTGAACATATCACATTTCTTTGAGGAGGCGGTAGTCCACACATCCACAAACAATGTTATCATATTTACATCAATTGGAAAGAATAAATGTATGTATTTTATAAAAATTATATATGTATAAATAAAATATAATTATCATATATATCATATAAAAATATGGTTTCAATTATAATTCACAACCATGATAGGTGGTGGAGAAAAACAAACGACATCATTATGTGAGGCAGTGGTTCTCCGTACACGGATGATAATTTCATTACTCATTTGATTGAAGTGTGTTTAGGTTTTGATATAAAATTTACCATAAAAACATATTAGTATACTTAGGATACTTATTTTTTTATATAATACTAGAATAATAAGAAATTAAGCAATTGGAGAAGGAAACAAAGTAAAAATACATGTTGATGAAAGTTACCTCTTCTTTGGGTAACTCCTTCTGGTTTTCACCAAAGGACATCTTGGTTGGATTTCTGCTTAAGTTGAGGACTCTGGGATGATTTTATGGATTTTTTAATCTTATTTTAGTTGTTTTTGTCAAAGAAAAATGGGCTTGATAGGTGTTAAGCAATGGGAAGGGTGAGTGCCTTTTTATAGTAGAGGAGGAGTGACATTCTTGTAATTACCAAAAGAAAAACCCTATTGGGAGGTATCCCTTACCTTATTTTATTAAAAATAGAAAATAATGGATTAAATGTGATTTAAGATAGATAAACACTCACACAAAAAAATATAATCATCTTTATCATTTTGATCTATATTATTTAAGTTTCATTATTTTTATCATTTTAGTTTTTACTAAAGTAACTAGTTTTCAATCATAATTAATTTTACCATTAAGACTAAATTAAAGTGAGATTTATTATAAAATATAGAACCAATTAATTATAGAGAATTTATATGATTTCAAAATAAAAATCCCATGTGTGTTGGAAATACATTTTAAAACAAGTGCATGTAAAGCGCAAAATCATTTCTTTAACCTGAACTGTACTGACAATATTTTTAATATCTATGGGTAAATATGTTAATTATAAAAGATAAATTATTCCATTAATGAAAAATATTTTATATTTATTAATTCCTAAAAATAAATTTTCATAATAATTTTTTTTACTAATTTTAAATCATTTTATAAAATATCATTTATTATAAAATAACATTAATTTCAATTTTGACATTATTTATTTAACTTTAATTTAAAAAATATCAAAAAAATATTGGAATTAATATATATAATGTTAAAATATGTTTAACCCATTATATTAATCTACAAAAATAATATAACACAATAATTCATTAAATTTACATTACTTTTAATGTTTTATATTATCATTTATTTTATTTTATTATTGACAAAATATTCACCTTGTTTGATTTTCTTATGCATTTAATGTAATTATATCATATATATAAATTAAAGTTAAATTTTCATGATAGTAATAAATAATTTCAATTTTAAAATAATTTTTATAACTCAAACTATGAATCTTATTCCATACTCTAAAGATTTATAAATGTTAATGGTAAGGAAAGTTCTTTTTTTGTCTTTTTCCTTACTTAACTTATTATATGTGTAACTTTATTGAAATAGTATCCCAATAACTCATAAAATTATATAAAATATGGGATATAGTATATATATTGGAAGATAATGGATTTTAGAAAAGTTTATAGGTCATTTTGGCCCTTAAGTTTTAGGTTTAGTAACTTGTTAAGATTAATTTCTTCTTAATCAGTGTAATTAATTTTAATCACTTCACTAATTTTTTTGGTCAAAAAACTAAGTTGATATTATTAGAATATAAATATCATACTTAGTTCAACCATTTATTTCTACTTTTTAAAATTCAATTTATAGATGCAGAAAAATTAATTTTAATGCTAATCCTGTAGACGTTGCGAGAAAGTAGGGTTTTAAAGTGAGAATGCTCAAAAGTTCATTAATATTTTTTATCTAAATTTACTATAAAAATGATTCTAATGACATAAATTGGATTAATATATGTATAATTGATATATTATGATATTAAAACCTATTTATAATATAATTTAACATTAATAATTATTTAAATTAAAATAATGTTTTCAACTAAAATGCATTATTTTTCATTATTCGTCAAAAAATAAAACTTCTTAGAAAAATACAATGAAATCACCCAAAGTAAATTTTGATATTATGATTTCATAAATAATTTTCATTTTTCTATATAAAAATTATAAAATTATCAAAAATTATATTTAAAAAAGTTTCTCCATTAAAAGGTGGTAAAAGTGCCAAATTAAATAATAATATTAATAATATATTATTGTTTAGTATAACTCAGTATTGGGTGGGACACAAGATAAGCATGGTACTGTGTGTGTTGAAATATAAACTATGTATAGTGTGTAAAAAAAACCATTAAATAATTTAAATTAATTTGAAATAATATATTTCATAAAATATCGGGATGTTATAAAATTAATTCCATTATAATCAACAGTATTATTGATTTTGGTCTAAAATAATTTTTATGATTAAAATCAATTTTTTATTAAAATACCATTTTATTTGATCTAACAAATTCATATTAAAATTTTTTTACCCCTTAAAATAAGTTTAATCATAAAAAATATATTTTATATTTTAAATTAGAATTTTTCAAGTTTTTAATGATTTCAATTTCAGTTTTAGTTATATAAATAGTAAAAAGATTAAATGGTTGTCACCACAATAAGGGTTAAAGGGTATAAATAGGGGCAGACAATTATAAAAGGATTAAAATATATTTAAAAATTATTTTATATGATTTAATGATAATATTTAAACCTTAAATTTTCCTATCTAGGAAATTTGAGAAATTTTCATCCACCTTTTAGGAAAAATACATTTATTATATTTGATAGTTTTAAATATATACTAAGATGCCACATATATCACTTATAAAATCGAGCTTCCTATCCTCACTTCTCCAAAAATATTTATCACTATAAATCGAACAAGTTATACCTAGATACCTCCCTAACCGTCCTCCACATGTCATAGAGGACCTGGTCTTACCAGAAGAAAAATCTTATAAGCATAAAGAAGTATGCTAAAAGAAGATATCAAATGATGAGTTAATAGTCTTAGATAAATTTTATTAGGTTTATTTTTGTTATACCTCCATGAGATATATTATAACAATAAAAATATAATTATATTGTTATATTTAACATTATAAAATTTAATTATCTTGATATAAAAACTATTTTCCACATCCTTTCAATATATTTGGAAATTAAAACATCACTCAGGTGTACAAATAGATTACTCTTTATAAGAATCAATATATTTCATTTATCTTTTCCAGATCGCACAATTGGATATAAAGATTGATTAAATTAATATTTATGATATTTATCACATAAATATTATTCTTTAAGGAAAAAATATAAACTAATTTCTTACCCTCACATCCATTTTAAAATGGAAATGTTCTTTTTCTATATGTGTGAAATACTGTATCCATGAAGCGATGCAATTCCTTTTTCATTACCACCTCACATAGATGAACATAAGGATGAATTTAATGAATAAATATGATAATTATTATATAATAATGATTATGTGATCATGAAAATACATATACCATATTTCCTTTTCATCCATTAGAAAAATTATAATATTGTGGATGTGTATGTGAAGACTACCACCTAGATGAACGACATGTCACAATTTTATCAAAATTTTATTATATGGATGTTTTTAAAAGTAAATTGAATATATAAAAATGATTAATAAATATTTAATACCCTATATATGATGGAACCATTACCTATTTGACCAAGGTCAACACATCATTGCTGTTTTGGACTAGACAACCTCAACACATCCAATGTAAACTTAACCAACTAAAGTACTAAAAAAACATAATTATAAGTTAAATGAAAGGATTATTGATAATGGAATAAATAGTATGAAGGTTTTTATGTAATTAAATAATTAATATAATTTTATTATTATAGAAATTAAAATACATATGTGATGATTTGGGACTCAAGGTAAGTGTTTTTTATTTAAAGCATTGATTTAAATGTTTTATACTATTTCTCTTCCTTGTCAATGTTATTGTAAATATTTAATGATTATTATTATTTATAAAAAATATTTAAATCAAATTTACAAATATTGTATTCATACATTATTAAGGTATTAAAATGGAATTTTTTAATGTTTTTAAGGTTAATTTGGACTTTTTTATAAAGGTGATAAAAGGGTTTTTTCTTTAACATTTAATGTTTGACCATATCTTTATACCCTAATTATTGTAATTAGTTATAAAAATTCATCTAAAAGTTACTAAGATTTTCTAAAGAAGATATTATTTGCATTCCATGGGCATATTAAAATCTTTTCAATAAAAAAGGATATTTACTCTCATTTTTATGAGATAACTAAAAGTAATTTTTCATATGGACTTAGAAAAAAATTGTTATGTGTTTTATTATTTGATGTCATGTGGATCTTATATACCCCTCTAATCCATTAGGTAAAGATGTTTTCTTTAGAAGATACATGTTATAATTAACTATGAAGGATATTCCATTGTAAGGGTGATTGGAAGGATAACGTGTCAGGATTATAACATGGTTTATCAATGGTTTCAATATGTTTTATTGGAAATAATTTGACTTCATATGGTAAAAAGAGATATTATGTCTAGTGGAATTTTTATGGCCTCTTAAATGTGAATTTTTTAAGGGAAATTATTTCTTGAGTTATCCTATTTTTTAGAAAAATTATATTTTTTATTGTAACACAAAAAATATTTTATTTTAAGCATAATATGTATAATATCTTGTAATATATACGACATTGAGCTTAAATGATCATCAATATAAAATATAAATATTATTATTTAAATACGACCATTATAACATAGCCATTAGATTGGAGGGTATGAATTAGAGTAACCAAATTATGATATATATATTTATATAGAATTTTTTTCTAATATATTGATTATTTCACACTAAATAAATATTAAATTTTAAATGATAATAATTAAAACACATAAGTTAATAATAGTTAAAGTTTAAATGAGTCATTTTTCTATAAAAGTGTACTTTATTAATATTAAATATGTTTCATTTAAAAAATGAATTTCCCTTATTTTAAGTAATAAATTTTATATAAATTTTTTTGTTCACATAGAAACTAATAAACAATCGTATATACATTAGTTATCAATTTGTTATTAATGAAGATAAAATCATTTGATTGAAAATATATTTATTTTTCCAAAAAATGTTTCTACATGTGTAATGTATTATTTAATCAACATTGATTTATTAGTTTTTGGAAAATTTATTGATTTTATATTAAATAAAATAAATTAACATTTATATAATGGTTTTTACTATGTAATGAAAGTGAGCAATTTTTTTAAGCTTTGAAAATATTTTTTTTCTAAAAATGGATTTTCTCATTTATACAAGGATATTAGAATTATTTTATAGTAAACTTAGAAATTTTATTTGATAAAATTATATTCATCTTTTATTTCATCATATAAAATTTATTATAATGTGAGTTTTTGAGATTTCTCAGAAATAATTAATTTTGGGGTAAATAGTGAAAAATAACGATTTTACCAGTACTATCACTTTTATGAAATTATAATGGTATAAGAATAAATTTATTGTATATAAAACATTTTTGTAGAAAAAATATATATTTAATAAGTAATATAATGCATATAAATATATAATGTTGAACTTAGAAATTCAAGCATAACATTTTGGAAATCTAAGTAATGTTTTTATTCAAATAAAAATAGTTTTTGGTTATTCTCTATTAATCACATATTCACATGGTTAAATGTGGTTTGGGATTGATTTTAAAGAAAAATAAAAATCGCTCTATTTAAAATAATCTAATTAATTCTAATGGAATCAACATAATTCCTGATTTTGTTGTAAAATCATTTTTACGCCTTTAGTCAAGGGTAAAATTGGTTAAAAGGTGTAAAAATAAAGTAATAAGGATTCAATATATCATAAAAATCTTGATTAAATCCAATTTTATGGTTTTATTTCAACATTAAACTTATAATATATGAATCTATCATCATTTGGATCCAGTTGACTTGAGTAAAAAAATCTATTATATTATAATTCTTCAAGTATTTACAAGTTTTCCACACACCTCAATTATAAAATAGAACCCCTACCTTATCTTATCCACAGTGCATGAGCATGTTATCTTATCCAGTACTAGAAAAAATTATTTATAATCATCCCTCGCCACTCCCTAGAGGTCCTATTTTCACTAAAACTACTTAAAAATGGTTTAATTTTTAGTCCAATGGAGGACACCAAATGAATATATAATTGTTCTTACTAAGAATATTCAACTTCCTTTCTTCTTAAACCTTATAAAAATCTAAAATATCTATATTAACATAATTTATTGAGTATATACATCATATTTTTATTGTTTATGATAATGGAACTTTAATTTTACATCTCTTTTCTATCCTAAGAAAAATTAAAATATAGCTCATGCGTATGTATGAATTACCATAACCACATAATAGTGTAATTATTTTTCCATCACCAATTTATTTAGATGGATATAAAAATGAAATTAATTAATGTATATAATACATATTACATAATTATGATTCTATAAATATATTATAAAATTTACCTTCTTACACCTCTATCTATTGGTTAATGATAACGTCGTTCATACATGCATGTGGATTACCACATCTACAGAATAATGTCATTAATTTTTCTATTAGAACCATTAATGTATTATTTTAAAATTGTATATAGTGAAAAAAATGTAATGACTTGACCCACAAGGGTACTCCTAGCAAGCTTAAGGCTATTCCACCACAACCGCAATCCTACCTCTGTAGTCCAAGTGCCGGAGATAAGCATTGAGAAGGAATAACATAAAATGATAGGAATTTTACTAATATACCTATATTTATTCACCGAAATGTCTCCATGAAAAATTGAATAGGATTATTAATAAAATACGGTAGAATCAAGAGTAAAAAACATGCATGTAATAACCTATAGGGAATATAGAAGTGTATGAAAGTGTAATCCAAAATGTAAAAGGGAAAAGTAAAAAGCCAACAAATAAAGATGTACCAACCTGAAATTAACTAGAAATAATGAAATTTGAGTGAGCCTGACTCCTGATCACCAAGATTTACCATTTTATGTGGTCAATTCACTAAATAATCACTATGATCAACTCTAATCATTGATGATCTATCTATCATCTATATAAGACATGGCACGTGTAGGAAAAACCCTTGTAGGGGTGAATACATACATACCCATTAGGATGCCTCAAAAATCGAAATGGAGTGATATAAAGATGTAACAATAGTCATATCAACCCAAATAAAGAGTGAAAGGAAAAAAATATGTATATATTCTCAAAATTAATCCCGTATGAGAGATAAATGGGATCTCCATCTCATAGTGTGGCCAAATTCAATTAGTAAACTTGCAACTCTAGTGGTAAATAATTGATGTTCAAAACCAAAAAAAACCTCAAAACAATTTGTGGAGGGGACCTCTCCACACCACCGAACTAAAAAACAAAGGTATCAATGCTCTATGGAGGACCTACACCCAATTGGATCTCAAAGATGGGGGATTAACGCTCTGTAGATAGAGGAACCACACCTTGAATATGGGAGTATCATTTATTCCTGACTAAATAGTATAGGGACCCGCACCCTAGTGTGAAAAGGAAATGCCATCCACATAGGTAGATGACCCATGAAATTAATAGTGGAGTACCATATCTACTTAAATAAATAGTATGGGGACTCATTCTATGGTGCGAGAGTGGAGTATTGTCCCCATAGATAGAGTAATTGCACCGTAAATAGGGGAGTATTGTCTCTACCTGACTAAAGTGTTTGTGGGATTTTCTCCCGGGTGCGATAGGGGAGTAACATCCCTGTAAATATAGAATTTTATAGGAATATGGGTGTACTGTCTCTACCAGACTAAAGGGTATGGGTGAACTACACCCTGTTACAATAGGGGATCACCATCCTTATATATAGAGGACTCGCACCCTGATAAGGGGAGTACAATCTCTACATGGAATCTTTTCAATGATCTTGCCACATTATTTCAATCATCGAGCATCTCCTAAGGAAACATCCTACTTAGAAAATCATAAATTTTACAACAAAACCAACTGGTAAAGACACCATCACATTATATGTGAAAAAACACTCAGGATAGGATACTCATGGATCAAAATTTGAGTTCTGAGGTGGAAGATACAAGAGGTAAAAGAGCCACATATGAGGGAACGATGTGTATAAGGTCCACATAGGGTGTTCTAAGGACCCAACCTTAAACATTAAATAATCATGAATTAAGTTAATGATTCACATTGAGGATATTTTTAGGTTTAGAGATTTAGATAATTAGGTCATAACATAAACAAAACAACTTGAATATAACATGTAGATACTTCTACTCAGTATTCATTTTTTATAAAATAAAAACTCTTTGAAAAAAAGAGTCATGTCTAGTTCCATGTTTTAGACAACATGACTATTCCTTGATCCCATACTTAACCCTATTCCACTTTATGTCATGTGAAAAAAATTTCAGAAACTTTGGATGATCATAAAAAGCTCAGTAAGGAATACAAAAATAAGGAAAACTGTTAGTTTTTTAAAACAACAAGTAAACCATGAATACCTTATCATAAATAATAATTTTCACCTTTATTAAGTAGTAAAAACTCTTCAGTAAATAAAAGATCATTACTTTCCATTTTGTAACTAAAATATTACTATACAACCCATAGAAAGAACACATAACATATAAGGCTAACTTGGAACATAAACATACTTAAATGTAATAAACATACGGTCGACTTCGACACATATAACGAAATGGAATAGCCAAACGGCTGAATTCCATACCCAATGCATTGGAGGTTATAACAAAACCACCCATTTTGGTTTATCACGGCACCGCTTGTCATTTGGTTTATCATTTAACCACCCGTCAAATGTCCAAGTACCATTATAAAATCATAACACATAAAATATTCAAATATATATATTTCACTAATAACATTTAATTTTCAATCAAAATAAATCATTTAAAGATATTTAAATAGTAAATCAATTTCAAAAACCATTTTCAATACCAAAACACCCAAAAATAGAATAAGAGGTTTCTTTTTCATTTTAAAAACATTAAGGATATAAAGAAATACAACTAATGATTACGACGGTGGAGAGGTCATTGTTGCTGCAAATGTTAAAATATTCCTTTAATTTTTTAGTAAAAAACTTCATAGAAATGAGATGAAATTAAAATTAATTTTTTTTTATTATATACCGTATAAAATAATGTCCCGTATAAATCAAAGTATGTCTCAATGAAAGAAGAATGAGACGAAGTCCCTTACCTTGTGTTTGACTTGACCTGTTCGTTCTTTAATATCTTGAATAATAAACTAAAGTTAATTTATACTTTCTTAAGAACCTTTTTCAAGTTTATTATTCCTTTTATATCACTTATTACCATGATATAAACATTATATAATCATTTAAGTTAAAAACTATTGTTTTGTCAATATTTAGTACTTGAGTAAAAAATGAACTTCATATAATTACAAGTTTTTTATGTGGTCAAACTTCCATTATATCCATAATGATATTCATTATTTAGATATCATATATATCATATATATCCAGTATATATATAATATTACATAACATTTTGAGATAAGAAATGAAATGCACCGTTCATGGAGATGGTAAGTCGTACGTACGCATGAAAGCTACATTAATTTCTATTTCATATTTTGATGGAATGATAACTTAATGATACATAGGTATATTAAATTCCAGTATAATATAATATATAATTTCATTAACTCCATCCTTTATACATCCCACGTATGGCATGAAGGAGTCATATCACTTTGAGGGGGTAGTAGTCCGCACTTCCTCAAATAAAATTATCATATTTACCCACTATGGAAACCATAAAGGTATTCTATAAATAAAAATTACTAAAGCATAAAAAAATATAAATATAATATATATCACATATAAATATATTTCCATTTTAATTTACACCAATAGAGGTGGTAGTAGATAAATGAACAATCATCATTTCGTGAGGTGTTAGTTTTCCATCCACAGAAACAATATATTCTTTACCTATTAGATGGAGGTGTGTGTAAGTGTAGTTAGAATCCTTATCATAACAAAAACCTAGTATATCAAGGATAATAGTGTTGTTATAAATGAAAAGAATAAAAAGAGGTTAGGTGGTTGGAGAAGTAAAATAAAAGAAAATAACTTAAGAGAAGATATTTCTTTTAAATCAGGTATCTCCTTTTGGTTTGAACCAAAATGTTTACTTGAATTTCCTTATACCTAGAGGAAGGCTTCTAGGAGTAATAGAGGGATGTAGTGAGCTTAATTGGGTATATTTTGGATGGGACAAGGGGCTTTATAGGTGTGATTAATTGGTTAGAGGTGAGGGATTTTCATAAGGGTGAGGAGGGGCTCTTTAAGAATGTCTGAAAATATGTTTTTATTATATAATTATTTTCGGTTTCTAAAAGTCCAAAACTCATTAAAGTAGAATATAAGATGAATATTATTTTAAATAAAATCATCTAATAAGAATTGGATAGGTTTTGGATTTTATTTTTATTTTAATAATCTTATTTATTTAAATCATTCATTAATGAGGTAAACACTGCATCATTATTGTGTCATAAATAATTTTATTTATTTGATGCCTAAAAATTATAAAAAAAATACCATGATGTAGGAAATTTTTTTAT
Organism: Viscum album; assembly: GCA_963277665.1. NCBI lineage: Eukaryota > Viridiplantae > Streptophyta > Magnoliopsida > Santalales > Viscaceae > Viscum > Viscum album. The sequence continues at coordinate 1,040,766,676 of OY728140.1, read as the reverse complement.
ATTTCTAACGAATATTTATAGTCAAATATATCAATTATATAACCCCACATTAAAATTGTTTTAGAAAAATAATACATGTTTATGATAATTTTATTTTTACTTTAAATAAAATGTTATTAATGTCATTACCTTACCCAAGTGCCTTTAAAAGACCAAAAGTCTCACCCATGGATTTTCTTTGTTATACATTACTTATCCAATAAGGTTAAGATAAGTGTTAAAGTGATTATATATTATTATAATATTGTTTTTACCTTGAATTACCCTATTTACCTTTAACTGCGGTAAATAAAAATCAAAAGTTACGATTCACCAAAAATTATGTTCATCTTATTGAACAACATTTTATTTAATAATAACAACCATATATGTCGGATTTTTGAAATTCAATTCACCAATGTGGTAAAAAAAATTAAATGAAAATGTCGGTTTTTTAACTACTACTCAGTGTTTTCACTATTCATCAAAATTTTAACATTTTCATAAAGATACCAAAAATTCAGCCTAAGATATATTTGATATTCCGAATTCAAAAATCACGTCTATTTTACCAAATTCAAAACATAGAAGTTGCATGAATTAATTTAAAATTAATTATCATTGTCAAAAAAAGTGTGTTTTTAAAAAATTATAACTATCAAAAGATTGACACTTGTTTATGTCCAATTTCAAAGTGAAATTACTTCCAATGACCAAAATTGGATTAAATAGTTAAAATATAAAATAATTACACTTTAAAACCATTTAATAATATAATCTAACCATATAAATAAATTAGATTAAAAGGCAGTTTTGAATTAAAATACAGTATTTTTCCCTATTCATTAAAAAATGAATTTTATCAGAAAAACACCAAAAATTTACCCAACGTAAATTTTGATATCCTGAATCTAAAGAAGAATTTTATTTTGTCAAATAGAACATATAAAATCAACCAAAACTATATTTTAAGAGGGTTCTCAATCAAATGATGGTAAATGGACCTTTTAATGAATATTAGACTATTTGTGCTTAAAATTAGATTCATTCATATTTTAAGCATATAACTTTTATTGGATAAAAGTAAAAACATTTAACAAACATGTATAATCATTTTTTAGTTATTTCTATTCATTCTCTCCATTACAACGTCTAGGCGTTAACTACCATTTAAAATAATATTATATTATTGTTTTTTAGTATGAGTGAGCATTGTGTACAACATAAGATTTCAATAAAACCCATTATTGTGTATCAGGTACGCCATTGAACATAGAATCCCCTTTAAAGTAAAATTAATATTTAATTCACAAATATTAATATATATGAAAATGCCTTATTCTTTATTTACCTGGGATGTTACATCTTTCCCCCATTTTGGAAATTGCGTCCTCACAATTTTTATTCACTTATCAAATAAGTGGGGGTATTTGTCCCTCATAGCATTTTCAGATTCCCACGTGGCCTCTTCAACCATATGGTTTTTTCACAAAACCTTTACCTCGTGAATTACCTTATTTCACAATGCTTTCTCTATTCAGTTAAGAATCTGGACTGGTTGTTCCTCATAAGAGATATTCTCTTCCAACCAAACTACCTCTGGGATCAAAACATGAGGTGGATCTGGCATATAATTTTTCAATATTGTAACATGAAAAACATTATGTACCTAGGATAAACATGGAGGTAAAGACACTATGTACACAACTGATCCAACTTTATCCAAAATTTCATAAGGTCCAATGAACCTTAGACTTAGCTTTTCATTATTACCAAAATGAATCACACTTTTCCATGGAGAAACTTTGAGAAAGACATGATCACCTACCTCGAAAGAAAGATCCTTCCTCAGATTATCCACATAACTTTTCTACCTTCTCTAAGTTTTTATCATGTTCTTATGAATCTGATGAACTTTTTATGCCCTCTCTTCTACTAATTCAGGTCCCATAAACTTCCTTTCATCTATTTCATCCCAAAAAGCTAGAGTTCAACACCGTTTCCTATATAATGCCTTAAATGGGGCCATCTGTATACTGAAATGAAAACTATTATTATAATAAAATTCAACCAAAGAAAGATGATGGTCCCAAATTCCCTAGTAATCTATTGAGAAAGAAGGTAGCATATCCTCCAAGGTCTGAATTTTTCATTCTAACTTCCCATCTGATTAATGAAAAAAAGTTGTACTAAAATTTAATTTAGTACCCAACTAATTCTGAAGTCCTTCCCAAAAGTTATAAGTAAACTAGGGATCATGATTAGATACAATAGAGAGGGTGACTCCATACATCCTGACTATCTCTTTAACATACAACTAAGAAAGTTGATCTTGAGACAAAGTATCTCGAAAATGAAGGAAATGAGAAGATTTAGTCAATCAATCAACAATAACCCAGGTTTCATTATTACCCCGAGATGTCTTTGGTAATACCACAACGAAGTCCATGGATATATTTTCCCATTTCCACTCTGTCACCGGTAAAGACTGAAGCATCCCTTTCGGTAACTATTGCTCTGCTTTAACCTGTTGAAAAGTCAAACACTTCATAGTAATGTTAGAAATATCTCATTTCATTCTATCCCACTAGTAATACTCTGGAAGATCTCTGTACATTTTAGTACTACTAGAATGAACTGAAAACAGAGAACTATAAGCTTCACATAACAACTCATTCTTCAACTGTGAATCACAATACACACATAATCTCTTCCCAAACCTCAAAATACGATCATTATTGATGTGAAATTCAAGAAAATACCCTTTTGAACCAACTCTACCTTTTTCTGTAACTCATTGTCTTCCTTCTATGCTTTCTTAATTCTGTCTGATAGAGATGATTTCATTGTCACCTAAAACAAAACAGAGGAATTTCCTGCACCAAAAACATCTATACCAAATTCCATAAAATCAAAAACCAAAGGATCTCATTCCAAACATAACAAGGTTAATGTAGCATTACTTTTTCGACTCAAACCATCAACCACTTAATTTTCTTTTCTCAGATAGTAATGGATCATGAAATCATAATACTTAATTAATTCCAACCATCTCATCTATCTCATGTTTACTTCTTTCTAAGTGAATATATACTTTAAACTTTTGCGGTCGGTATATATTTCACAATTTACTCTATAAAAATGATGCCTCCAATTTTTTAAAGAAAAAACAACAACAAATAATTCCAAATCATGTGTAGGGTAATTTAACTCATGAGGTTCCAACTGACGTGAAGCATAACCAATTACTTGATCATTCTACATAAGGAAAAAACCAAGTCCTTTCAACGAAGCGTCACTGTAGGTAACAAAATCACCATTTCTGGAAGGTAATGCCAAAACAGGAGCATTCACCAATATTATTTTCAATTCCTAAAAACAATCATCACATTTTTTTGTAAAAATTAACTTCACATCTATTGGAGTTAACTTAGTCAGTGGGATAGATAACCATGAAATTTTTTCAAAAAAACTCCAGTAATAACCTACCAAACCAAGAAAACTATGAATCTATATGATATTGGTAAGTCTTGGCCATTCTTCAACAAATATTTTTTAGCAGGATCAACTATTATGCCAATTTTTTAAACAATATGACCAAGGAATGAAATTTGTTGTAACCAAAACGCACACTTACTAAATTTACCAAATAGTTTCTTTTCTTTTAAGGTTTGCAAGAAAACCCTAAAATGACTTTCATGTTCCTCTTTACTTTTGGAATAATCCAAAATATCATCAATAAACACAACCACAATTTATCACCTGAGTCAACTAAGCCATCACTACAACAAAATGTTCAATTTTGATTCCGACCATCTGAGGATGCTTATTTGGAAGGCAATTTCCCTCTATATTCCTTCCCATCACAACTGCCCTATTTCATCTATGGAAAACCATTCTAAAAAGAGAAATATCTTAAGAGAAGCAACATGTTAATATGTAAATTCTATATCATTTCAATTTTACCATAAATTAAAAATAATTTTTGTATATTAATATAACAAAATTCTAACTCCTACAGTTGTATAAACCAACCGATGATACCAACTATAAGGACCCAACCTTAAACATTACATAATATTGAATTAAGTTAATAATTCACATTAAAGATATTTTCATCTTTAGATATTTATATAATTAGGTCATAACATAAACAAAACAACTTGAATATTACATGTAGACACTTCTACTCAGTATCCATTTTTTTATAAAATAAAAACACTTTGAAAAAAGAGTCTTGCCTAGTTCCATGTTTTAGACAACATGACTTTTCCTTGATCACATCCTTGACCCTATTACACTTTATGTCCAATGAAAAACATTTCAAAAACATAGGATGAGCATAAAAATCTTAGTAAGGGATACACAAAGAGTAAAAACTATTAGTTTTTCAAAACAAGAAGTAAACCATGAATACCTTATCATTAGTAATATTTTCACCTTTATGAAGTATTAAATACTCTTCACTAAATAACAGATCATTGGTCACCATTTTGTAACCAAAAGTTTACCATAAAACCCATAAAAGTAACACATAATATATAATGGTAACTTGGGACATAAACATACTTAAATGGAATAACCATACGGTCGACTTCCACACATATCACTAAATGCATTAGCCATACGGCCAACTTTCATAACCAATGCATTAGAGGTTATAATGTAACCACCCATCCTGGTTTATCATGGAACCACCTATCATTTGGTTTATCACATAAGAACCCGTCAATTGTCAAACTACCATTATAAAATCATAACACATAAAATATTGAAAATATAAATATTTTACTAATAAAATTTCTTTCGAAATCAAAATAAATCATTTAAAGATATTGAATTAATAAATCGATTTAAAAAACCATTATTAATACCAAAACACCCAAAATAGAATAAGGGGTTTCTTTTTAATTTTAAAAACATTAAGGATTATAGAGGATGCCAACTAACCATTATGATGGCAGAGAGGTCATTGTCACCGCAAATGTTAAAAACATTCCTTCTATCATTTAGTAAAATGCTTCATAGAAAAAATTAAAAATTAAAATTCAAAGTGTTTTATTATATACCATATAAAATAAATTCGTGTATAAATCAAAGTATGCTTCAATGAAAGGAGATTGAGACGAAGTCACTTACCTCGTGTCCGACTTAACCCATTCGTTCTTTAATCTCATGAATAATAAACTAAAGTTAATTTATACATTCTTAAGAACTTTTTTAAAGTTTATTACTCCTTTTATATCACTTATTACCATGTTATAAATATTATGTAATCATTTAATTTAATAACGATTGTTTTGTCGATATTTGGTACTTGAGTAAAAAATGAACTTCATATAATTACAAGTTGTTCATGTGGTAAAAATTACATTAACTCTATAATGATATTAATGATTTAGATATGATATATATAATATATATCTAGTATATATATAATAGTACATAACATTTTGAGATAAGAAATGAAATTCACCATTCATGGAGATGGTAAGTTGTACGTACGCATGAATGGTAATTTCATTTCTATTTCATATTCTGATGGAATGAAAACTTAATGATACATAGGTATATTATAATTTCAGTATAATATCATATATAATTTCATTATATCCATCCTTTATACATCCCATGTATGGCATGAATGAGTCATATCACTTTGAGGGGGCGGTAGTCCGCACATTCTCAAATGAAATTATCGTATTTACCCACTATGGAAAACATAAAGGTATTATATAAATGAAAAATATAGAAGCATATAAAAAATATAAATATAATATATATAACATATAAATACAGTGACATATTAATGGATACTATGACAGGTGGTGGGAGATAATTGACCAATCATCGTTTCATGAGGTGTTAGTTTTTTGTCCACAGAAACAATATGTTCTTTACCCATTAGATTGAGGTGTGTGTAAGTGTAGTTTGAATCTTTATCATAAAAAATGTATTATATTTAGGATAATGATTTTATTATAAAATAAAGGAATAAAAAGAGTTTAGGGGTTAGAGAAGTAAAATAAAAGAAAAGAACTTAAGAGAAGACGTTACCTTTACATCAGGTATCTCCCTTGGGTTTGAACCAAAAGGTTTACTTGAATTGCATTATGCCTTAGGGAATGATTCTAAGAGTAAGATAGGGATTTGGGTAGATTAATTGGGCAGAGTTTGGATGAGACAAGGGGCTTGAGAGGTGTGAGTAATGGGTTAGAGGTGAGAGCTTTTTATAAGGGGGGGGATGGGCTCTTTAGGAAAGTTTGAAAATATTATTTTATTATATAATTATTTCCAGTTTCTAAAAGTCCAAAACTCATTAAAGTTGAAGAGAATATGACTATTGTTCGAAATAAAATCATCCAATGATAATTGGATAGGTTTTGGATATTTTTTTTATTTTTTATAATCTTATTTATTTTAATCATTCATTAATGAGGTAAACACTGCATCATTATTGTGCCATAAATAATTTTATTTATTTGATGTATAAAAATTATAAAAAAAATACCATAATGTAGGAAATATTTTTATATTTCTAATGAATATTTATAGTCAAATATATCAATTATATATCCCCACATTAAAATTGTTTCAGCAAAAAAATACATGTTTATGATATTTTTATTTTTACTTTAAATAAAAAGTTATTAATGTCATTATCTTACCCAAGTGGCTTTAAAAGGCCAAAAGTCTCAACCAAGGATTTTATTGGTTGGCCATTACTCATCAAATAAGGTTAGGACAAATTTTAAGGTAATGTTATATTATTATAATATTTTTTTACCGTGAATTACCCTATTTACATTTAATCGCGGTAAATAAAAGTCAAAAGATGCTATTCATAAAAAATTGTATTTATATTATTGAACCACATTTTAATTACTAATAAAAACCTTGTATATTGGATTTTTGAAATTCAATTCACAGAAGCAGTAAAATTTCATTTAAATGAAAAAGTCGGTTTTTAACTACTACTCAGTGTTTTCAATATTCAACACACAATTTACGGTTTTCAGAAAAATACCAAAAATTCAGCCTAATATATATTTGATATTCCAAATTAAAAAATGATGACTTTTTTAATAAATTAAAAACATATAATTTTCATTAATTAATTTAAAATTAATTATCGTTGTCAAAACAAAAAACGTGTTTTTAAGAAATAATAACTATCAAAAGATTGACACTTGTTTATGTCCAATTTCAATGTGAAATTACATCCAATGACCAACATTGGATTAAATGGTAAAAATATAATCTAATTACACTTTAAAACCAATTAAAAAATTAATCTAACCATGTAAATAAATTAGATTAAAAGGCAATTTTGAATTAAAATACAGTATTTTTTACTATTAATTAAAAAATGAATTTTATCAGAAAAACACAAAAAATTTACCCAAAGTAATTATTTATAACCCGAATCTAAAGAAGAATTTTATTTTATCAAATAGAACATATAAAAGCGACCAAAACTATATTTAAAGAGGGTTCACCATCAAAAGGTGGTAAATCAACCTTATAAAGAATATTAGACTATTTGTGCTTAAAATTAAATTCATCCACATTTTAAGCCACTAAATTGTATTGGATAAAAGTAAAAACATTTAACAAACATGTATAATCATTTTTTGGTTAGTTATATTCATTCCCGCCATTACAATGGCTAGGCATTAACTACCATTTAAAATTATATTATATTATTATTTTTTAGTATGGCTCAGCGTTGTGTGCAAAATAAGATTTCAAAGAAGCCCGCTGTTGCGTATCGAGTGCACCATCAAACATTGAACACCATTTAAAGTAAAATTAATATTTAAATCAAAAATATTAATAAATATGAAAATGTCTTATTCTTTATTTACCTGGGATGTTACACGTGTGGCCTCACTCCACTATATGGTCATGTTCTCCATAGAAATTGCTTGGGAAGCTTTGTAATCTATACATGGTGTGCCCTATGGGATACATGGCATGTTTGACCACCTAGGCTCCAGGTCATGCATCTCAGCCCATTCCTATGTATTCCAGCTCGTGACCATATACTCTGATACACAGTGTGTTCGTCCACATGGAGCCTTGGTACTATGCCTCGCATAGTTCTTGGCTACCTAATAATGGTTACATGGTGTATATGCCCACTTAAACGGAATGTGATATTTAACATCACCTGAATACCTATCACTACAGCCATGGGACTACATAAGGCTTGTTCTTCCAGACTACACATCATGTAGTTGGGATTTCCACAGGACGATGCCCACATCACCTCCCATCTACAATAGACACTCATGTTGCCACTCTAGGTCTAGTATCCCTGAATTATTACCCACAAGTCATATAGATATATCTACAAATAATTAATTCGTTCATCATGTACACATCCACCACAAATTCAGGGGATCCAATCAAGCTCTGACTCACCCTGGAATAGTTAAACCGTGACCCCGTATTTAAATTGTGAATAATGTGAATAAAAAAAGTGTAAAGGTAAAAAAACAAGGGTGAAACCATTTTGGAAAAAATTTCCTGAAAAAATAAAATTAATAGGGATAATCTGGGTGAATTAATAACATGACGTGGACAAATCAAATAAATAATTTAATTCATTTAACAAGAACATGTGAAGGGTGTAAAAATAGATAATAAGAATACCATATATAAATCCATACATAAAATTTTAATAGAAGGGGAGAAAACCAAAATTGACAGGACTTGCCTCGATTATGGAATGGTTGTTGGTGAATAATGTGTTCTTCGATGATAAGGAAGACCCGCTGTGTTCGCTACCCTTTGATTCAGCTCGATTCAATCATCATTTGTCATTCAATGTCAATCCACCAATGAAGAAATCTCTCCTCCTAATCTCATATATAGAAAGGGTTATAAATATAACCCTTGGGAAATCATCATAAGATAGTATTTATATAGGATTTTAATTTTAGTATTTAATAAGATAAATAAATAAATAATTTATTTATTTTTATTTAATGCACTCAGTAATCGCTGCCTAAACCGGTTGTCTGTTACCGAGGAACCTTCGGTCATGCCTATGGTAAAACCCACATCCAATAATCAACCATGGTATCAAATTCTTGATCTAAAGATCCATTTAGTGGTTATTTTACTTTTTTAGGATAACTATGTAGGCATGATATTAATATTTTTAATATTTTTATAATAAAAATTTTGGGAAAATTGAGCCTTGGTATCTTGAACCGTCTTAACTTATGACTCCAAAAACATTCAATAATATACTTCAAAGTATTACAAATAATAAATAGTTTCGCTACATTATTCTCCCATTCAAGTCTTTTTGTCCCATAAAAACACAAGATAAACAAAAAGGTGGGGATATTGAGCCTGTATCTGACTCTCTCACTCACAGGAGCTCTCCTATATGATCTCATACTACCAAACCACATGGATAAAGGGAATAGTCCATACTCATGGGATTATCTACCAGTGATCCTTGATCACCACAAGGTACTCTGTGATGGTGTATCCATCCTCAATATTCAGATATCCCCAATCGATGACATGTGTGGGATCATACATGTATCTCCTAAGCTATGAAACATGGAATCTATCATGCACATACTCTAACTGTGGTGGTAGGGATACGAAATAAGAAACCTCGCCCACCCTCCTTTAGGTCTCAAATGGTTAAATGAATCTTGGGGATAACATTCTTCCCAGGTTGAATCTCTGTAATCCTCATCATAGGGAGACTCTCAAGAAAACATAGTCTCCATGGTTGAACTCCAAGGTCATAAGATATTGATATGCATGAGAGTTATATCTTTTATGGGTTTTCCTCATATACTTCCAGATCACCTTAAACTTCTGTATGATAATCTGCACCAATTTTTTCAAAAAGGAGATATCCTTCCAATCTCAGTCTGACACAATGGTGGCCAACAAGTTCCCCCATAAAGACCTAGAAAGGTTCTATTTTGATCATAAAGTGATATATTTTGTTATAATAAGACCCCTCCAATTGAAAATGATCCTAATAGATCTAGATAAAGTCAAAAAATCTCTCAATATATTATTTGACACCTAGATAGTGTGATCGGTCTACCCATCCATATGGGGGTAAAATATTGTAATCATCCTCAAATAGGTCTCTAATACCTCTTATATGACTATATATAATTTTTACATAATATATAAATCCTAGTTGGAGAAAATCATTGAGGGTGCCCCATGTATCCAGAAGATATCTCACATGTACAACTATCCCAGACTCTCTAACGAACATTTCACCCTAATATCAAGAAAGTGTACTGAATTCATAATTCAGTTGACTATCACCCATATAGAATCATGGTCACTCACTTCTTGTTGAATCCCTTTTGCAATTTCCATAGATAATCTATCCCATTTCTACTCTAGGATCTCAATATTGTTTATTAAACATGTCAAAACTTCGTGCTCGACCTTCACCTATGGACATGTGATACAAAAAGAGAATAAATCGTTGATAATATGCCTCATGAAAATTCACCAAAACTACCAATAAAGGTCTCTATAAAACTTTAATACAATAGGATGTAGATAAAATGGATAATTGTGGACTTCCCACGTCACCTCCTCTTGCATTGTGACCAGAACCACCCCCCATCCTAAGGAAATGATGATGTGCTTCTCTCCTTTAGGAAATCCATCTGGTGGATCCCCTGGGGATATCTGGTCACAAAGAAACTTGTAGTTAATATCTTCCAAATGAGACTTCCTCAAATGATGGAGAATCAGAGGAGTCAACACCATTAACTAAGGATAAGCTTCACATATCTCCTCCACTAGGGTTAGCTACAAAGAAGACAACTTCTCAGAGGCCTCCTCCATCAAGAATGAATGGGAATTATTTCCTAGGGAATATGACAACATTCTTCCCTTACTATGAGTATAGAAAATATTGAAGACATAGTATGGTAGGAACTCTAATATTCCACTATTTATCAGGTTAATATCTCTTTATGTGAAGATATACATGATACTTTGATGATTTGAGTAAAAAAATACCACAAGAAAAATAGTTCCTCTACATCCTCAGAGTGAACACTACCATTGAAAACTCTCGGTTGTGAGTAATGTAGTTATTCTCATGGGGTCTCAACTTACATGACCCATATATGATAATTTTCTACCCATGTATCAACATGTAACCAAGCACATCTCCCATGGAATTAAAATACACCACATACTCCATTCCCTCCTCTGATAGTCTCAATACGAGATCACTAGTTAGCCTTAACCTCAACTACTCAAAGTCTCTCTGACACTGCTCTTTCCAAGTAAATGAATTCCATTTTCAAATCAGGGTGGTCAAAGGGGATAAAAACCTAAAGAAGTCTTCCAGGAATCTCTCATAGTACCTCCCTAAGAAAATAAATCTATTTACCTCCCACATGCTATTGGGTGGTTCCAATGAAATCACTACCTTAATATTTACAAGGTCCACAACTAAACTGTGCCCATAAATGACATTCCCTAGAAAGCTAACCTCATAGATCTATAACTAGGAATTTGAGATATTATCATAAATCTTTTTATCCTAGAGTATGTCTAGGACCATACTCAAGTTCTATGTATGCTCTATCTAAGATAGAGAGTATATGAGTATTTAATCAGTGATGACAACCAAAAATCAGTCCAACTATGATGGAAGATATGGTTCATGAAATCCATAAACACAAATAAGGAATTCTTCACACTGTGAGACATCACATGGAACTCATAGTGTCTTTAATGAAATTGAAATTATAGATTTGGAATATCAGTCTTGTGAACCCTCAACCGGTGGTATTCGAACCTGAGATCAGTCTTTGAGAACCAACTCACACCTCAAAAATAATCAAAGAGGTTTAAAATTATCAATAAGGGGTACTTTCTCTTTATTTTTACATGGTTTAAGTGATGATAATCTATAAAAATCATCAAGATCCCATCCTCATTTTTCACAAACAAAACTAGAGATTCCCAAGGGGACACATTGTGTTTGATAAAACCCTTCTATTGAAGGTCCTCCAAATTCACCCTCATATCCTGGAGATCTTTAGGTTCTATATGATATGCCTTATAATATATCAATGTTTTCCTAAGGTGAAATTATATAAAAAAATCCATCCATTGACTCATATTTATTCCTAGAATGTCTTTAAGGAATAATTCCATAAAAATAATTCTAATAAAGGAATCCAAATGCCTGAACAGTCCACTGCACCAAGGGATAAACATTCCAAATGATGGGTGATGGGATGAAGCCTCCTAATTACAAGGCTCACTTGCTCTTTCATGATGTATATCCCACCAGTAGAAGAGAATCTCATCCCATCTGTCTGAAGGCATATGACCCACCTATGTTGATAGTTGGTCTACGATTGATCAATTGACAACCAGTATATATCCAAGATGATTTCATAAGGTTTCTTTTTTATAACCAAGAATTACAGTATAAAACTCTCTCCACAAAAAGATATCTTACACTAACGGCTGATAAGAAATATCTATGAATAACACCCAGTTGAAACCTCTAGTAAAAGATTTTGTGCTAAGCTCTCAATGGGGAGATATACCCCTCACACAAGGGATGTGGAAATGAACGAGTAACTCACACCCATGTCTAAAATTACCAAAGAAAGTGTAGCATAAAAAATATTGTACTGTGTATCATCTCATGAGTCACCAGGTCATAATCCTCTATGGCCTATAGCTTCTCGTATTCCCATCTGCCAGATCCCTGAGCCTCGTGTGGGTTATATTGGTGTGTTGGTGGAAGTATCTCATAGAATCAAAATCCACTAGTGTATCCTCCTTATGGAGCCCCAACTACTCCTCTTCCAGCCCTGCCTCCCTTGGGGATACCCTTTTTAAGCATGGGGAAACCTAATCACAACCTTGTCTCTGTTATGGAATTCCTTCCACCATATGCCTTCCATAATCTAATTGACTTTTCAAGTGGTCGTGAGCCATGTGACCATTATATAAGAATTCTTAAAATTTCTCCATCTAGGATTCCCTAGTCGTATACTAATCCCTCGTGTTGCATGCCATGTGCTTGATTTGAAGCATGGGTGGGCCTCCTAGGTAAAGACCTTGACATCTGTCATTTTCCAACCACTATAGATGAATCATCCCTATGATTCCCATAGTCATCACCATCTACTTGACATCCCTCTACTAGAAAGATCTCTATAACTAGATATTTCTCCAGAACATTGTCGAATTTGGGAATGTAAAGGTGTACCACACTAGAAAGCATGTCAATATAGAGACCCTTTATGATATTGTGTGCCCAAAAGTAACATTAAAGAACCATGCTGATGGAGTACCATGTATGTTTAGTGAACCTCGTGACATATTCAGCAATAATCGGACTACCTAGTTATAGCTCAAGAAGAAATTGAATATGAACTAAGCACATTCATGAAGGATAATACTCCTCAAGAAACAACTTCTAGAGGTCATACTATGAGATATTCTTCTCATTAAGGGTATGTATAACCAAAATATACCAACACCCAACTACTCCATGGAAAAGGATGGTTTCCAATTCAACCATTTGATATATTGAGGTTCGAACTATCCTAAAAACTCAAACCCCCAACTCACACTACTTCAAATAGGGATTTTAACAATGATAATAAAAGGGATTTATCAGCACTATAGAAGATTTGATAATGTAAGTCATGTTAAAGTGTTATCTTTAATAGTTCTCATAAAAAGCACTGATAAAGGCCCCCTTTAACAGTGCTAAAAAATGCTGAAAAAGGGGGGCCTTTATCAGCACTTTTTTTACCGCTGTTAAAGACCCCCTTTATCAGTTCTTTTTTAGCACTATTAAAGGCTACCTTTAACATTGCTAAAAAAGTACTGATAAAATCCCCACTAATAAATGGTATACTTCTTTTCACACCCCCTATTAGTGCTTCCCCTAACCCTACCCCCTTTATCAGTGCTTCCCCGACCCCTACCCCCCTTTATCAATACTTCCCCTACCCCATTATCGGTGCTTTAGATAATCCCACCACCAGCGTGCACCCTTTCCTCCAGCGACTTCTGAACCAGAGACCTACATCTTATACACCAAGGACTTTTCCACTACCCTATCATGTTTTTTTACATTTTATGATATATCGATATATTTATATATAATTTGTTATATTATTTAATCCATATATTTATATATATTTATATATATATGTTTATATATATAGTTATATATATATATTAATAATTTTTTATTTTTACATATTTATTAAAATGGTTATTGACTCTAAAAACCCTTAAAATACATAAAAATGTTATGAAACTCTATCCCTAAAAACTATTAAATGACCATAAATTCTAATTTGGGAGTCCATTCTAGCTCCACAACTAGTCAAATCGATGCTCATGAAAATATATTCTATATTACATGTGGTAAAGTCCAAAAGAACACCCAGATCAGATGTTATAGTTGTTTGAATTTTAAGAAATCGGGGACGCCGACAAAAAAATCTGTTTTGGAGGCCTTTTGGGCCTTTTGAGGATTAAAAAATGTAAAAGCTCATATACCTCAGTACAAGACTACTTATGTTATATATATTATAATAATATTAGATTTGATATGTGTAAGAGCCTAAATAGACACCCGGATCAAAAGTTTTGGATATTTGAAATTCAAGTTCGATTTCAAACTTTTTTGAAACTATAATATATTTTATTCCTTAAATTATCACATGATTTAAATATAATGTGGTTTTACATCATTTCATAAGATTACATTTTACTGGTTGTGTAGCTAAAATGGACTCTTGGATCAAAATATATGACATTTTCAGGGTTTTTAAGGTTCTTAGGGATTTTAGGGGTTTTCAAATTTGATGGCCTTTCAAACTACCATAACTTTTAAATCAGGTGTCTGTTTGGCCTCTACCACATATAATATCAATTATTGAGATGAGATTTATGCCGTAGTGACCCATGGGGAACCTTGATCACCTCTATTGATGCCAAAAAAGGCTTAGAAGGCCTC
Organism: Viscum album; assembly: GCA_963277665.1. Classification (NCBI taxonomy): domain Eukaryota; kingdom Viridiplantae; phylum Streptophyta; class Magnoliopsida; order Santalales; family Viscaceae; genus Viscum; species Viscum album. The sequence continues at coordinate 1,040,751,672 of OY728140.1, read as the reverse complement.
CAAATGGCCATAAATTCTTCTATGGGTGTTCATTAATGAAATGTTTTTTTAAATATACCTATTATCAGCACTCGTAAAAAAACAATGATATGGGGTCTTTATTAGTGCTTCTAAAAAAGTGTTGATAAATACCATCTCTTTATCAGTGTTTTTTTAGAAGCGCTGATAAATGCTCACTTTTATTAGTGCTTTTTTAATGGCATTGATAAGGGGGAATTAACCAATTTTTTTTACAAGCCCTGATAAAGGGCACCCTTTAAGAGCACTTTTTATAGCGCTGAGAAAAGGGGTTTTTAATAGTGCTTTAGTAAGGGATGTTAAAACACTCATGCTAGATAAAACCAATTTTGTAGTAGTGTCAATGAAATCCTCCACTACCTAGGGATCAGGCTCATCAGAGATCATCATCAGCCTCTAGCACTATAACTTGCATAGTGTGCTAAACCTAAAAACGTCCCCATCTTTCCCTGTTAGAATAATCTACTAAAAATAGGTGGGTGTGGTTCTACCTTCTGGCCTATAGGAAATATCTCATTTCATAGACCCTGAACTGAGGCCTCATCACTCGCGAGACTATTTTCGTGATCCAAAATTAGTAAAATTGATGGATATATTCACAGAGATATCCTAAAAGTGATAAATACATACCATTATAATATTTGAATATATACATAGATATATAACTCAAGGAGGATATACAAAGGACTCAATCATATATGATTCATGTACCAAGTTCCCTACAAAAAATGCATCATTATTCTTAGTCAAAGAGAAGGTAGTCAGAGTCCTGTTATATGGATATATCATCCGCCCTAACATCGGGTTCCCCGGCATGAAATAAAAACTCATGAAACTTTGAAACTATTTCTATAAGTTCCCAACCATCCTCAAAATTGGTCTATTTCTACACCAACACATGGATGAATCACCTTCAATACTACTCTGTAGCGACCCGACTAATTGGGCTCTGCCTATTAGGTGGAAGGTAGATCTGCCACAACCCCAAACCTACCTCCATAGGCTAGGGGATGTAGATAATCACCAAGAAATAATAACATAAAATTGGAGTCCTTTTCCCAATGTACCCATTTGCACAGAACCATCTACATCCATGAATAAGTTTAGAGGAATAATAATAGAATATAGTAACATCTAAAGTAAAAACCATGAATCTAATAACATCTAGGGAGTAAAAATGAGTTCTAGTTTATTAATAATATAAAGGGGAAAAATATTGGCCCAACTAGAAAATATATCCCATCATGACAATAATTGGAAAGAATGAAAGGGGATTGATCCCAAATATTAATCTCTAAGACCAAACACCATACTCGGACAATGCATCTATGTATCACTATGATCCACCATAATCCCTTCCAATATTTTGGTTGTCTTCAAAAGACACAACAGGTGTGGGAAAAGACCAATCATGGGTGAGTATATACATATCCTAAAGTACACCCTAAAAACCAAAATAGAGAGACATAGAGATAAAATAATACTCCTCTCAACCCAAATAAAGAGGGAACCGAAACCCAATTAATATATATGCCCAAAATGAAACCCAGATGAGAGATAAAGAGGATCTTTATCTCATTTCCCAACCAAAGTCAATGATTAAGCCTATTACTCTATTATTACATCACTGATGCCTAGTATAAAACATAACCTCACTTTAATGTGTGTGTAGGGGCCCTCTCCTCATATCTACACTCCACTACTGAGGGACCCACACTCTATGGAGGACCTTCACCCCATTAGAGCTCGATGATAGGGGTGTATCCCTCTGTAGATATATTAACCATTCCCTAAACATGGGAGTACCATATTTACCTTACTAAATAGTATGGGGGTACCCATTCCCTAGTGCGATAGTAGAGTATCATCCCCATAGATAGAGGAACATCGCCATAAATAGGGATGTACTCTCTCTTCATAATTAAAGAGTATGGGGGAATCACACCCTGGTGCAATAGGGGAGTTCCATCCCTATAGATAGATGACCCATTCCCCAGATAGGGGATTACAGTCTCTACCTAACTAAAGACTATGGGGGCCTGCATCCTAGTGAGCTAGGTTAGTACTGTCCTGATAAATAAAGGAAATGCACCATAAATAGGGGAGTACAATATGTACCTAACTAAAGAGTATTGGGGACTCAGACCCTGGTGCAATAGGGGAGTACTATCCCCATAAATATAGGATGTAAATACCCCAACCCTAGTATATCGGATTCAGTTCCTTGATTTATTACATTGGTAGTAAGAATGATCGATCACATCCTAAAGGACTAAATAGTTTGGTATCTTTAGAAAACCAAATACAATCATAATTTTTACATTAAAACTTGAAAGATAAAAAACATAGAAACTCCCTTGGCGACACCCATAAACTCTTAGAATATCACTACAAGTCATTCATAATATACATCTTCACATCCTGAGGAAAAATAAAAAACAATAAAGGGGTGAGCTCATATATTTATCAAGGGTATAAAATATAGTAGAAGCTATCATAAATAAACATAAACAATAATTCATGGTGGATAACTAAAAAAAATTCCATTAAAACATAATATTCATCATAATATGGAAGGGATAAAAACATATCAAATAAAAAAAATGCATGAAAATGATACTTACCCATGGATATAGTACTAGTAAAATATATCATGGAGTATTAATAACTAGTCTCATAATGAGGTAATTCATAATTATGGAAATCATAAAAATCAATCAAGGATTCATGCAAGTAATCCATTACTGTCAATGATTCATGCCAGGAATCTAATTAATGGGTAATGTTTTGGCCAAAACTGTATCTAGTTTGTCTCATGAGACCTACCAATGCATCGAGGGGATATAGCAGGGCCCACCAATCACATACTTAGTCCAATTCATTACTTATATGAAAGGGGTGAAACATAATCCACATATATATTCATATTGAAACTAGTATATGAAATGTTAATAACTTTCCCCAAACAATAAATATAATCATAAACCATTCAGATTAATATGGAGAATGGTATCAAAATAGTACATCCCTAGTCAAAATAATCAAAAACCATTCAAAAAAATATGTTAGATTGTAACTTAAGAGTTCAATACAAATTAATCATAAGATTAAATAGAGGGTGTTAAAATAGATGAAAATACTATAGTAAAATCATTGAGGAATTCTTGAGATAAATACCCTTTTTACTTTCTAAAGAATAGTTTATTTGGAAAATAATTTGTATTTGTCACAAAATCATATTATAAAAATGTATATACTAGAAAAAAAGGCAAGAAAAAATAAATTATATTTGAGTAATATTAAATAACATCCACACTGAATTTTGTAATGAAATAGGAATAACACAAATAAAGGAAATATGTTTCAAGAATCCCCTTACCTTATGTGTGAAAGTGTTTTTCATTTCAACTTAATTTCAGAGATAATGAAATTATATTCATGAATAATTTAATTAAAACCCTATTAAAAATATATTTTATTTATTATAATTTTATTAAGTTTATTTATGGCCTTTTTTATGAGTTATAAGATTTTATTTCTTCATTTTGGGAGTGCTCATTTTCTTGATTTTTCATGATCAGTTCTCTTGTATACATATATGTAAGTTCATGTAAAATATAAATAGTTATATAGAATTGAAATTATATGTTATTAACGAAATTAAATAAGTTTAATTGACCTTATATATCATTTTTTATATTGTATTAATATTATTCATTAGATAAAACATTGATGAAAATGTTTTAATTTATTTTGGACGTTTTTACGACCATATCATACTTATATAATTTTATTTGAGATAATGATTATATATTTGTTCTATAATATTATATAACTTATAATATGTATAATAAAATATCTTTTTACTATAATAATTATTTTATTATGCCCCTCAAAGGCAGTAAATAAAAATTAAAACACATCATCCATGATGGCGGTAAATTGAAACATCACGGATGATGTTTTCATTTTTAGAAAAAAAGGGAGAGGAGAAGGGGATTGAATATGGAAATCCCATTAACATAATAAAATTACAGTATAATGAAAGGATAAGAAATGAAAAGTAATAGAAATAAAATTAAAAGAACAAAAGGGAATTTTACCTATTGAATTATTATCCTAGAGAAGCACCTTATGGAATATAAAAGTGGTATTTTTGTCAAGATAGAAACACTATAATGTATTTAGGGATGAGGAGAAGGAAATTTTATGGAGGATATTTGTGAAATAAGGCTCAAGGTGAGGAAATTGTGTAAAAAAGAGTTACTTTTATATATTTGAGTTGAGGGGGAAATAAGGGATTACTTAAAATATTAATATATAATAAGGATAAAACAGGGTTAAAGACTTCCAAAAATCCTAAATAACTAAATGGGGTTATATTTTCCTTAGAATATTATCATTTTTCTTTATTCATGTTTTTTTAAAAAATTATGAATAATTTAATAAAATATTATATTCATGAAAATATTTTTTGTCAAATTAATCACTGTTCATAACTATGACTTTAAAAAAAATCCCAAAAGATTTTAAAAATTAAACCATATATTTTATTATATCTTAGAAATTTAATATTTATCTTTATAAATCATGTATTATCTTAATTATGTTAAATTATATTTATTTTAATATTTTTAATATCATTTATTTGATTTTCCCATTAAATTAATATTTACTACATTATCACTATTTAAGCCTTTAGGGTATTTATTTTTTGACTAGAAATGAAAAATAAATTTTTATAATTAACATAAATAATATATATTTCCAAAAAAATTATTTATGGTCGAAAATTTCTTTTGGAAAACCTTATATTAAAATGTTATACCAATTAAAAACTACAATGTGACCAACTTGAATTTATTTTAACTAAAATATTATAAAGTGCTTAAAGTGATCCAAGTGGATCCAAAAGGCACCAAATTTGAATCAAAATAAGATAATGGATGGTAATTATATATAAAAAATATATTTATTGAAATTTTTGGGTCATTTAAGAGTTCATATAATTTTAATTAAATTCATTTTATTGATTTTTCTTCTTCTTGCACAAACACAGCATCAGCATTGCATAAGAATTAAAGATAATTATTTCATATATAATAATTAAAAAGAAATTAATATCATAAAAAATAAATTAAATAGGATCATGATAATATTTAACATTAATTAATTATGTATATTTAATTTTATCTATATAAATACAACTTATTTAATTTGTTAAAGTTTCTTCCTATCTTGCGTAAGCATTGCATCGAAATTTGGATAAGATTAATGTTATATAACACTAAAATTATAAACTATAAGAAAAAACATAAATTAAAATTAATAATAGATAAGAAACTCATGAAAATAATTATTATCACTCAATTATTATGTATAAGGATCCAAATTTGACTTTTCTAATGTTGCATAAGAATTGCGTTGACACTTACAATGTTTTTTATACTTATCATGAAATAAATTATAATTTATATGCATTAACTTATTTTTGTACAATATTTATATTATAATATCATAATTTATTCATTCCATAATTCTAATAAATTTATATCATAATTATGACTTGGTGATGTCACAAAAATACTGTATTTTTTTAAAAGGCTGTATTTTTTACTATTCACCAAAAATTTAACATTTTTAGAAAATTCTAAACATTTTATGCTAACCATTTTTTCCATGCTCAGATTTCAAAAATGGACTCCATTTTTTTTGAAAATAATTTTCTAAATATGAGAAATTTAATTTTTAAATCAAATCATCTTTCACTCAAAAAAATACTAATCTTAATGTTATAATGGACTTTACGAAACAATGAAAAATTAATTATGGTCTTATGCTATTATATTATAATTATAATAGAAAAAAATATTAATTAATGAATATATTGAATAAACTTCATTTTAAATCATTAAATTAATTATAAAATTTTAAATATGTATTTATGTTTCACAAAAATACCAACACTTAATTTATCATTTTTGAAACATTTATTTACTTATTCTATAATATAAATATATTATATTTTTATTTATGAGATACCTAAAATTTAATTATACTTTAATAGGTGAGGTTATTATTCTAATGAACACATTACCATTCCTAATGGTCACATTACTATTCCAAATGTTATGTTAATATTTAATAGTATATCACGGTTCATTTATGCTATAAGATATCAAATTAATTGAATTGATTTAAGGAGATTCATTCCATAAAATATTGACGTGTTACATTATCTTCTCCTTCAATAAATTATGTCAACATAATTTTAAAATTTTACTTGGAAAATCAAAGGTTATTACATGAAAATTCATTTTCGGAAAACCCATATTATAAATTAAGTTAGTAATACATCCTATTAATAAGAGGGAAATGGAAATACAAAGGTTACCACAAAATTAGGCATGCGAATAGGTTAAAAATATTGAAAAGTAAAACTATGGACATGGAAGAAAATATAACTATCAATTTCAGATGGAGAGTGATAGATAACATGGTTATTAACCATCACAAAGTTATAAATCTGTGATCAGTTAAAAGACCATAGTGTTCCCAGAATGAAAATTAAATGGATAAATTATTTGTTCCAAAATATTTTTCCTCGATTTGAGGGATTATTTTATTTTCTAGAAAAGAACTTTAGAAAATAAACTTACTTGATTCCTTTCCATGTCAAAATCTCATCCTTTGGTTGTGCTTCTATCTGTCTCCACTTCATTTCCTAAACTAAAAGATAAATATTCAAGATGAATTTGTTATGCCGTTAATCAATTTTATTATTCATAAGATCCACAAGTCAATAATTTGAAATTTAAATGTTTACTTAAACAAAAAATAAGTTTAGAATAGGTTATCCAATGTGATTAATCATACTTTAATCTTAATCAATAATATCCTTAATCCATTCTATAATAAGGTAACCTTAAGACACATCCAAAATATGTCTTTAAAAATTCAAATACCAATGATTTAGAATATAGGTTTCTTAATATTATATTTTCCCCAAAAATACATAATTTATCTCTTATTGTCACATACCAAATATATAAATACCTTGATCACCATTACCTTAATAAAAACATGCATACTTTAAAAATTATAATCTCAGGTTGTTGAATATATTCTTAAACCAAAACATCCAATAATCCCAGTAAAGATAATATAAACCATCAAATCACTAACCACCTTCATGGTCACCAATACTATAAACATCTCTTTATCATTATTATCTCAACATCAATCATTTGTTAGGGGTTATCTTCCATCAATCACATGTTTTCTAAAATATCAACTTTCCACTAAAATCACTTTTATTGGTAACATTCAACACATGCTTTCAAATCCTTAATAAACAATTACTGTAGTATATTCCACATATATTTCATAATTCATACAACTAGAATATCATGGATTAATATACTCTTATAACATAATTTTTTAATTTAAATGCAAGTAAATTAACCATTCCACTTCATTAGTAGTAATAACAATAGCTTGAATTTAATCCCTTAGTTTCCCTTGGTGCTTAGGGAATCATTTTTATAGTGAACCGTATCCTTGTAGTTGAATCATTGAACATTAAAAAATTCTTTCTCTCCCTCATAATTCATATCATATTGTCCTTTTTCTCCATACTTGAAGCAAACAACTGTACCTTTTACTGGGGGTTTCTGTCCAAAAATATCACATGTGGGGAAATTCCTTTTTTCCCTTATTCCCTTTATTCATATTTTTCTATGTTTTACAATTATTAACTTTCTTCCTTTAAAAGTCATAATACTTGGATATTCATTCTATGTATTTATAGAAAATAATATTATATCCTCATATGATGATAAATTTTTGAAGACTAGTTCCCCTAGAATAATTTTCTTAATCCCATTGAAGAAATAGTAAATTTTACTCCATGGGTTGTGTATGTATTCCATAGCATGAATTGTTAATCTTGTAAAGTTGGTTTCATATTTAACAATAATATTCTAATCCTTTTGTTTGAGACTCAATAATCGTCTCTACATATCTTCTCGTAGTTCACGAAGGAAATATTTTTCCATGAAAATTTCCTTAAAATTCATCCATTCCATGTTGGAAAATTTTTTCTCCTTTTTTGTGTTTTGAATCAATGACCACTATTGATCTGTATCTCCTATGAGATGATAAACTTCCATGTCAATATTATCCCTTTCATTACTTCCCAAAGCGAGAAATATCTTTTCTAAGGAACTTATCAATTACTCATCTATAAATGTACGTATAGTCCCATTGATAGTTGGATCTTGATAATACATAAAAACAGTCTAACATTGTTACATCACATTGTGGATCACCATGATTATTCATAATAGAAATGTTATTTCTCATAACCTAAGTAATGTATCCCAATATGGTTATAATTGTTTCATCTCTAGTTGCAACTCCAACTCCAACATCATTATCTTTAATGGGAGGAAAATCACTACATGGAATATATGCATTGATATAATTTTCATTCCTTCCATGAAGAACCACTTATAAATAATGTAATATACTAGATTAGATCATAACATTATAAAACATAATTTATAATCTCTGAACTTGTGAATCACATAATCCTAAATTGAAAATATATGTATAACTACCCTATAAATAATAATCTTAGTTTCGTTCGGATTATTTCCAAATTTCATTACAGTGTTCCATTCTCTATTATGTTTTTTCATAAATCCAGTTTCCAAAGCTCCTAATAAACATTATCTCATACCAAATGTAAATATCCTAACCCTAGTATCTTAGAACCAGTTCCTTAATTTATTAAATTGGTATTAAGGATAAGCGATTGCATCCCAAAGGATCAAATAGTTTAGTATATTTGGAAAACCAAATACAAATATAATTGTTACATTATAGATTTAATGGAAAAAAACATAGAAACTATACTAGAAACACCCATAAACTCCAAGATTATCACAAAAAGTCATTAAAAATATACATATTTTCACCCCAGGGAAAAATAAAACATAATAAAGGGGTGGATCAGATGCTTAGTAAGGGTATGTAATACAATATAATCTATTATAAATAAAAACAAACAATAATTCAAGGTGAATAACTAAAAACACATGCCATTAAAACAACATATTCAACATAATATGATAGGAATAAAAACTGATCAAATAAAAAAATCACATAAAAATAATACTTAACCATGGATATTATACTAGTCAAATAATATTAGGGAATATAAATAACTAATCTCATAATGAGGGAATGAATAATGTGTGACATCATAACAAACTATCAAGGCTTCATTCCAAGAATCTATTATTGTTAAGGATTCATGACAAGAATCTAATGAATGTGTAAGGTCTCAGCCAAAACCATATCTAGTTTGTATTATGAGAGCTACATATGTATCAAGGGGATATAGCAGGCCCTTCCCATCACTTAATAATTTCAATATATTCCTCATTTTAAAGGGATGAAACATAATAAATATATAAATTAATATTTAAACTATCATATGAAATGTTAATAACATTCCCCAAATAATAAACATAATCATAAACCACCCAGAGTAATACGGTGAATGGTATCAAGATAGTACATCACCAGTAAAAATAATCATAAACCATTCAATAAAATATGGTAATTTTTAAAATAATAGGTCAATCCCAATTAATCATAATATTCAACAGAGGGTGTTGAAATAGATGAAAATACTCTAGTAAAATCATTGTGTAATTCTTGAGAGAAGTACCTTTTTTTCTTTGGAATGAAAAGTTATTTTGAAAAATAATTTTTATTTGTCATAAAATAATATTATAAACATGTATATACTAAAAAAGGAAAGGCAAAAAATTATATTTTAAGAATATTAAATAATAAACACACATAAATTTGGAATGAAAGAGGAATAAACCAAAGAAAGGAAACCCTTACCATATGTCTGAAAGTGTTATGTACTTTCACTTAGTGTCTTTGATAAGGAAATTAGATTCATTAATAATTTAATTCAAGATATATTCAAAATTAATTCTCTTTATTATAATTTTATTAAGTTCATTTATGACCTTTTATTATGAGTTATAATATTCAATTTCATCATTCCGAGAGTGATCATTTTCTTGGCTTTTCATGATTGGTTTGCTTGTATACATGTATGGAAGTTCATGTAAAAATGGGAATAGTATTCCAGAATTGAAATTATATGTTATTAATGAACATATATAATATTAAATTATCATATATATCATTTGGTTATATTATATAAGGATGATTAATTTAATAATACATTGTTGAAAATGTTTTAATTTATTTTGGATGTTTTTACGACCATCTCGTACTTATATCATTTTATTTGATATCATGTTTATATATTGGTTCTAGAACATTATATAACTTATAATATGTATAGTAAAATATGTTTTAACAATAATAATGGTTTTATTACCAGCCTTTAAATTGTTAAAGGAAAATAAAAACACATCATCCACGATTATAGTAAATTGACACATCACGAATGTTGTTTTCATTTTTAGAAAACAAAAATGAAGAGGAGAAGGGGTTTGATGATGGATAATCCATTAACATAATGAAATTATAATATATATAATATATTGTAGATATCATGATTTTTTTAGAGGGGAGGTAAGTAAATTATAATAAATCAAAAAGTAACTAAAAGAATATTAAAATAATGAATGGGAATTTTACCTCTTGAATTATTATCCTTCATAACCTCCTTAAGAAACTTGAAAGTGGTCTTTTTGTCAGCCTAGAAACACTAGAATGTGGATAGGAATGAGGATAAGAAAATGTTTTAGATGATAGTAGAGAAAGAAGGCTCAAAGTGATGAAATTGTGTAAAGGACAAAATCTCTTTTTATAATTGAGGTGAGGGGAAACATAGGAATTACTTAAAATATTAAAATATAACGAGCCTAAAATAGGGTTAAATACTTCAAAATTCCTAAAAACTAAAGGATATTACATTTTAGATATAATATTATCATATTTTTTTCTTATTCATGATTTTTTTAATTTTTAAATAATTTAATAAAATATAATATTCATAAAAATACTTTTTATCAAATTAATCACCATTCATAACATTGACTTTAAAAACATAAAAAAAGATTAAAAATAAAAAAAATAATATTTTATATCTTCTAATTGTTATATTTATCTAGATAATTTATGGATCAACTTAATTATCTCAAATTATATTTATTTTAATATTTTTAATATCTTTTATTTTATTTTTCCATTGAATTAATATTTACTGTATTATCACTATGAAAGCCTTCAAGGTATTTATTTTTTCAATAGAAATTAAAAATGAATTTTTATAATTAAGATAAATGTTTTATGTTTTTAAAAACTATTTATGGTTGAAAATAACTTCTAGAAAACCTTATATTAAAAAGTTGTACCAATTAAATACTATAGTGTGAATAACTTGACTTTCTTTTAAATAAAATATTATAAAGCACTTAAAGTTATCTATGTGGATCCAAAAAACCTAAAATTTGAATAAAAATAATATAATGTCCTAAAATTACAAATAAAAATGATTTATTTAAATGTTTGGGTCATTTAATGGTTCTTATAATTTTAATTAAAATCATTTTCTTGATTTTTCTTATTCTTGTACAAGCACTTCATCAACGTTGCATATGAATTAAAGTTAATTATTTAATATATAAAAATTATAAATAAACTAATATCATAAAAAATAAATAAAATAGGTTCATGATAATCTTTTACATTCATTAATTAAGATTATTTACTTATATTTACATCAAGATGACTTTTTTAATTTGTTAATTTTACTTTTCTTGTCTTGTGCAAGTATTACACATGCATTTGAATAAGATTACTACTATAATTCTAAAATTAAAAAATATCAGCCAAAACAAAAATTAAACTTCATAATTAATAAAAAAGACATTAAAATTATTTTTAGAACTCAATTATTATTTATAAGGAACCAAATTTTACTTTTCCAATGTTGTGCAGGCACTGCGTCAACACTGACAATGTTTTTTATATTTATCATGAAATTAATTATAATTTAAATCTACTAAATTATTTCTGTATAATATTTATATTATAATTTCAAAATTTATTTATTTAATATGTTTAAAAAAAATTATATCATAAGTATTCCTTGATGATATCATAAAAATACTATATTTTTTAAAAAAAACTTTATTTTTTAACTATTCACAAAAAATTTAACATTTTCAGAAAATTATAAAAATTTCACCCTAACCATTTTTCGACATGTAGATTTAAAAAAAGGTATCAATATTTTCAAAATAATTTTATAAATATTAGAAATATACTTTTTAAATAAAATCATATTTTATCTTAAAAATAACGATTTTAATGTTATAGCTGATTTTATGACACTTTGTAAAGTTAACAATGGTTTCATAAAATTATATTATAATTATAATAGAAAAAAATATTAATTCAGGAATATATTTTAAAACTTTGATTTTAAATCATTAAATTTGTTATAATATTGTAAATAAGAATTTGTGTTTCATAAAAATACCAACACTTAATTTATCATTTTTAAAACATTTATTTATTTATTGCACGGTATAAATATATAATATTTTTATTTATAAGATACCGAAATTTTATTTATAATTTTATAGGTGTGGTTATTATTCTAATTTCCACATTATTATTCCTAATGTTCACATTACTATTCCAAAGGTCATGTTAATATTTAATAGTATATCATGGTTCATTTAAGCTATAACATATCAAATAAATTGAATTTACTTATGGATATACATACCATAAAATATTCGAGTGTTACATAGGACTCGTTCCCTAAATATGGGAGTATTGTCTCTGCCTAGAATCTCTCCAATGATAATGTCTAATCACTATCATCGTTGAACATTGCCTAAGGAAATATACTTCTCATAACATCTCCTATCATACCTAAAAATCACTATGAAATCTACTACCACATTCTACATTGGAAAAAACTCAGGATAACATACTCAATGGGAAAATTTTGAGCTTTGAAGAATGAGATAAGAGAGGGATAAGATTCAGATAGGAGTACATGGAGGGTAGGGGCCCACACGGTGTGTGGCCTTACTTCAATGTATGGTCATGTTATCACTAGACATGGATCAGGATGTCATTTCTTTATACTCTATAGGCCCTCTGGGATGCATGACCTGTTTGACCACTTGGGGTCCTGCCACTGCATCTTAGAGTATGCCAGTTTATTCCTACTTATGCTTGTGTACTTTGGTACACAGTGTTTCCATCCACATGGGGCCCTAGGCATGTACCGATGGAATAGGGATTGGATACCTATGTAGGATCACATGATGTGTAGGACCACCTATATAGATTGGGTTATTTTACATCACCTGAAACCCTAGCACCACATCCCTATGACTACACAACATGTCTTCTTCCAAACTACACATCATGTAGTTGGGTTTTATAAAGGCAAAATAACATGGTTTTCATGTTTCTCTAGATCCACTACCACCACCACTATTTATATCATCTGACCACTTAGGATCAATGGAAACACCTCCATAAATTAATTCCTAGCCTTTGATGACTGGAAATCAAAAACTAGTGATCCTCTTAAAGTCTTCATCACCTCCCATCACCTGTAATGCCCCGTGTCACCGTACATTATTTCTATAGGTCCAAGATCCATGAATCATTACCCACAAATAATCCTGATATAACTAAAAATCCCTAATCCAGTCATCATTCTTATATAAACTTTGAATATGATGGTGTTATCATGCTCAGACTCTCCCCAACAAATTTAAATCATGACATCGTAGGTCAACAATAAAGAATGCAAAAAATGGGGGAAACCCACGATAACATAGGATATACCATCATTTGAAAATATATCTTGGCCAAAAATCACATGAACATGGATAATAAGTGTGAAATCATGTTATAACATGAATAAAACAAATTAATTCTTTTAATAGGCTCATGTGAAGGGTGTGAAAACACTAATCAAGAATATCTGATAAAAATCTAGGATTAAACATTTAATAATAGGGGAAAACCATAATTTATAAGCCCTACCTTGATTATGGATTGATATTTGGTGAATAATGCATTCTCTAGTGATAATGAAGGCCTAATGCATTCATGGATCATCAATTCACCTCGATCCAATCATTATTCATCATTTAATGTTGATCCTCCAATGAATAATTCTATCCTTCTACCCTCATATCTATAAAGGGTTATGTGGGCATCCCTCATAAAATAACAGTCTGATGGTATTTATAGATTATTTTATTTAGGTCATTTATCAACACAGATAAATAAATTATTTTTTTAATTTTAATTAAATACACTGGCCAACGACTCCATTAACCAGACATCCGGTGCTGACCAACCTTAGTTTTGGCCCAGGGTAAGCCCCACACCCTGGAATCAACTGTGCTATAAAATTCCCAATATTAGGCTCCACTTATGATTTATTACACATTTTTAGGAAAATTACATCCATGCAATATTAATATTTTTAATATTTTTATAATATTAATTCTCAGCTAATTGGGCCTTGAAATATCATGACATCTAGATACCTAGCTCAAGATACATTTCTTAATATATTCCAAAGTCATAAAAATAAAAAATAAGATCAATAAAAAACTTATATTAATGAAATTATTAATATTATGGATATGATGGAACTATTTCATAGCACATTTAACCACCATCAATTTATAGAAGTAATATTTGAAATATTGACTGAACAACCTTAAGTGGTCAAGTAAACAATTACTATTTGATGAATGGATTCAACATTTTTATAAACGGAATAAAACTAATGAAACTAATTAAATATAGTAGAAAATTTTTCTTAATAATGAATTTAAAAAATTTAAATTGATTATTTCGGAGGATATAATGGGTTTGACAGAGTAGGAATCCAAGGTAATGGTTTTTCATCTTATGCCCACTACATAAAGATATATCTTATATTAGGAAGAAAAAATCATTTATATGTATTTTATTGTTCCGCATTGAAATATTATAACATGTATTAATCATTATTCATGGTATTTTTTATTTCAATTAATGTTTTCTCTTTTAATTAGTTTTTATTCAAAAGTTATTAAAGTCGTAATGGTTTATTTTATAATCTCTCTCTCATTTGAGATTGTTCATTTTTTAATTCATGTTGGATGGTTTATTTTCTCTTTCATTATTAATCTCAATCTATTTCTTATCCTTTGGTTATTTTAGTGGTTTTTATGTTTATTTTCAAACTTTTCCTCCCTTTGGTACTCAAATACTAAAAAAAAAATTATAATAAATATTGATCACAGTTCATCATTTAGGTCAGGCATATTTTCCCTCCATACCCATATTTTTTAAATCATTTCATAATTTTTTAATGAATTGAAATGATTTCAAATGATTTTTTACCACATTTCAATTCTTTTTAAAAGTATGAATAGTAGTATTTTTAATGTTTTCTTAACATGGTTATTTTTAATTTTTAAAAAAGTATAAAAGGAATCTTATTTTTAATATATACAGTGTGGAAAAAAAATTGACTCATTGTACATTATTCAATATGTAGCTTCATATAAATATTTTATTTGTTTTTAGAATTAAAATAATTTTCTATTATACTGTGAATTTTTAGAATTTATATTAAAAATAAATGTAATTATTTTATAAAAAGTTGAAAAGAATTTTGGAAGTGATATATAACTTCATTTTTACAAAAAAAAAATTCAAATGTTTTGTTTCAATATTCATTTATAATTATCAAAATACTTTTCATTATTTAAAATCTTTCTTTTTGATGATTTTATTTTTTGTTATCATCCACTAAAAAAAATTAAATTATACCATATTTTGATGTCATTTATTTTCTTATGATCATGGTCTATATCACACCCCATTATCCATTAGGGATTAATTTTTTACTTTATGTCCATATTTACACTGTCATGGATATATTCCATATTATCTTAATTTTATACCCTTTCAATATACCATGTTAATTGAATGAAGCTTATCTATTTCATTTTCTTGGTAAATATAGATGTTATTTATTCTTGATTCAATAATAATATTTTTTATTAATAAAGTATATTGATCATGTATTTTATTGATCATTCATTATAGGAGTAATATATTAGGCATGCATGTGATAGGTGATTCCTAGTTATAGATATCCCCTAGATGCATTGGCATGTCTTATGATACAAAAATGATGGCTTCATAAGTTATTAAATTAGTGTGTACCTACCTATATAATGAAATTGTATTGGCCAAGTACTAGAATATAATATTCATGATGTCTTGGATAGGTCTTTATGGTAAGATCATGAAGTTGTGATAATATGCATTTCCATAAGTAAGAATTCAGTTATCATTATCCATGTTCTCACTTTCATCCATGGATGAATTTGATGATCAAGTTATTGATTAAATGGAATATTTCTTTATTATTCAATATTACATACTATTTTTCATTATCTTATAATGATATATTTTATTTTATTATTTCCATTACTGAGTATTTGATCTCACAATTTATTATGTTTCCTTTCTCTATTACATGAAGAAAGAAGCATTGAATAATATTCAACGGTGAAATAATGTTTTTCATGATATGTTTTACTTCATAATAAAATATAGGAATTATATATGTATCTAGTCTCAAAATAATACTAAACTAATCAATCCTTCATTGTGTGTTTCTTTATACATGTACCAGTGTAATAAAGTAGACACAAACTATTGGTTACTAGATTTAAGTTTTCTATAGTTGGTATCAAAGAAAGTTTAGTATACCCCTTTGGATAATGATTTTATAAGAACACATATAGACTAAGTATTAATATAAAACCCTATAATTTTTAATAACACTTAGGTTTTTTTATTTTAGAGATAAATATTCATGATTTCATGATCTAATTATGTATTTTCCACTATTTAGACATGGTGCCTAAAAGAAGAAAGGGAAATCATATCAACTATCATAGTTAACATTTTGATTTTCATTATGTAAAATATAGTAAAATGGATGTTGGAGTTGATAATATCATGTCCATATTGTGGAATATATCCCATATTATGAAAAATAACCTCTTTGGAATAGAGAAACCTTTTATTCCATAATGTGATACACCTTTGTTGGATCACTTTATAAGATAAAGGCATCTATCATTTAATGATATTGATAGTATATTGGAATAATAATGATTAATCAAGTCCCATTGAATTATATTTCTAGTAACACTCCAAAAATATAAAATAAGAATCCTGTATTCGATAGAATATGAGACATGAAACACTGATCTTAAATAGCCTAAAAATATATTTCTTTAATTTTAATCTCTTCGATAGCTTGTGGAACACGCAACCCCAAGTATAAATGAACTATAACATAGTATAACATTATAAATTAAATGTTAAATTGGAATATATGAATATTAATAAATAAAAACTTAAAATTATAGCTATTTATTTATTAGAAATAAAAAATAATCATTTAAAAGAAAAAGAAATGTTTTTTGAAAAACTACATTTTTAAGTCAGATTAGTCATGATTTGCACACATAATTTAAAATTATATTTAACAAATTTAATAAAATATATTTGATACAATTGATTATGTTTTTTAAATTATAATAAAAAAATTATCTTAATGTTAGTTTTTGGTATTTTTCTGAAATATTTCATTTTCTAGTGAATAGTGAAAAAAACTGAATTTAAATTAAAAATTTCGTCTTCATTTCAATTATTTATAAAGAAAATTTATATAATTAATTTTATTTAAAGTAAAATTAGTTTACTTATATATCTATTAATCCAATTTATGTCATTGGAATCATTTTTTATTGAATTTTGATATAAAAACTTTTTGAACTTTTGAACATTATCACTTTGAAGACCTATTTTCTCATCACATCTATGGGATTAATTTTAAATTAAATTTATCCAATTCTGTGAATGTAATTTTTAAAAATTTGTTGTATATTTTTAATCATCATAATTTATTATTTATAATAAGTTAAACTTATTTTTTCCAAAATAAATAGTGAAAATAATAAAAATTAATTATTGTGGTTAAGGTAAAAGTTGATTAACTGTGGGTATAAACTAAAAAGAAATGTGTTAAAATTAACTAAAAACATGAATAAAATATATTATATATTTATATTTAGAAACTATCTTATCTAAGGCCCAAGAAAACTCCATTTTTGATTCCTTTTAATTGTGAAATGTGTGGGTACAACTTTTTCATTTCAAAAATTATAAGTGTGCCACTCACCTCACTTATAAAAGGTCACCCACTCTCCTCTCTTATAAACATATTAAAAAATATTGGGATCAGAGAATACATACCTAAATAACTTATAAACTTCCCTAATCACTTCATAGCATCCTTATTTTGAAAAAAATCAAACTAGGAAGGATTTTGGGGAAAACCTAAAGAGGATTCCCAAAGAAGATATAACATTCTTCAATGAGTGTTTTTATATTTTTTCTTCCTACACCTCCCTAAATTATTACTAAAACGTGATTATATAATAGAATAAGTATCTTACATATACTAATATGTTGTTATAACATTATCATTACCTATAACCACCTCCAGTTCCATCAAATGGGTTATGAAATCATCATCTGTGTGTACGGTGGACTACCGCCTCGCGAACTGATGTCATTCTTTTTTTTCTATTAACACATCTCACTTTAGGTATAATTATGGATATAAATCATATATATTATATTTATAAAATAATTATACCTATTAATTATTTATATCATATATTTCTTTTTTACTTTCCATTCCATAGGGGATACAATAATGTCACTCATGTGTACAACGGACTACTACCTCACAAAGTGATGTGATTCATTTTTCACTAATGCTTTACATGGAAGGTAATAAAGATAAATTTAATAAATATATGTGATATAAATGACATAATTATTATATTAGTTACATTTTTATCATTCAAAAAATATGATATATCATTCTATTTATTACATTTTCACTCACCTAAATATAACAACATTGTTCGTGTATGTGTGGACTACCGCCTTCACAAAGCGATGTGACTCTTTTTTCATCACCGAACCACATGGATGATATGTATAAGTATATTGAAAGAAATAATTTTATATATATTATATTATGATCATTATTTACAGATAAAATTTTACTTACCTTCTTTCTATAATGATCATTGAAAAATGGAAATGTTACTCATACGTACCTATGTGATATTGTCTCCATGATCGTAACACACTTCATTTCCCAAAACCATTTTTCATGATTGGTATTAAAAGTATAATTGATGCAAAAATATGATAATTATTTCATGATTAAATTTATTTGTATTATTGAGAAATATAATATCCACAAGAACTAGAACATTTACGTCAAAGCACGAATGAGAAAACAAGGCAATTAATACTCGAAATAATGGGAATAATGAATTATTATTAACTAATAGGATATAAGATGTTAGAAATGGATAATATATTATATTATAAATATTAATATGGTTATTTATTAAGTTAATAACAAGTTTATAACCCCTATACAGGAGTTTAATTCACTTTCAACCAAAATGAAGCTTTAGGTATGGGCTTTCTTAACTCAATTTCCATTCATTGGGTTAAACTTCTACTTGATTTATTATGTCATGATAAGAATGTATGTGTAATGAGATTTTATTATTTTATGTTGTATATCAACTTTTTTTATGTATATTTACATTTTATATACATAATAAATTCATTAATCAATCCCCACTTCGATAATATGATATTTGTAAGGGACTTCATCTCAATTTATCTACATTGAGTCATATTATAATTTTATGCATATAATTAATTATATATGGTGCATATAATTCACTTTGACATATAATATTATGATTCCTTAATAATTCATGCTATTTTAATTTCCAATTTGAATTATTATATCCATGGTGATTTGACACAAATTTTACATAGTGGTAAATAATTTCATAACTCAATTTCTTTTCATTGTGTTATTTTACTTCTTTATTTATCTATTATATTATAAGACTATTATTATAATTATTTTTTGAACTTATTTTTTATTTACAATTTTTATTATGTTTATATAAGTTTTATACAAATAATTGATTCATTTTATTAATATTACTTCAATTTTATGATCATTGTAAGTGTTTATTTCAAAATATCATTCTAGTCAAGATTGTTTATTCTTAAATTTATATTGAAGGAAATTATTTAATCATTTACTAATAAAACAATTTAATTTTATTATCCTTGGGTTATTCATGATATTTTCAATTAATAATATCAATTTACAACTCTTTAATACTTAAAATTATTGAGAAAATGTTTTAATAAAATTCAACTTCATTTCTCTCTTCGGTCTGAAATATGTTTTTTCCATGACCACGTTTTCTAAAAATGTTTTTAAATTTTTATAAAACTTTCAAAAATTATTAATTAATGATATTTTTCTCCAATTTTACTATTTACAAAAAAAAATGAAGGAATCTTTATTTTTTCAAAACTATTCTTGTTTGGATTTTATCAAAAAAGTGAAAGGAATCATTGTTTTGATTTATATGACAAGAATAGAATTTCATTCCATAATCAAAAACCATATGTATTAAAGCTTCATTTTTAAGTTTCAAAAATTATTCAAAAAAATTATTTTCAAAATGTGTTTGAAATTTTAGTTTTAGAAATTTATTTTCAAAATGAAAAAGGTATTTTCCAAAAAAATGGTTTTAGAGATCTTTTTATAGTATTTATATTCATCAATTAAAACAACCATTTATTATTAATCCAATGGGTATATATTTTATTGATTCCATCCTTGTTATTCTTATAGACAGTTTATGATCATTTTGACCAAAGAAAGTATTTACACTAACTTACTTGTTCTATTTTTTTAGTCGTTAACTTTCCATTGAATTATTCACTTTCATATGGCCATTAATTCACCCTAAATATCCATATTATTTATCATGGATATATTAATTTATAAAATCATATATCATTTCTACATATAGTGTTCTATATTGAAAGTTATTTTTTTATCTAGGGAAATATTGTTAAATCCATATTCTTTACTCAATATGAATATTCTATGATAATGCATGTTGTTTATAAATTAAATCGATTATTATATATATGAGTAATACTTTAGACATGAAGACATTGGTGGGGGATGGTTATAAATATCCCCTTGATTAATTGATATTTATCATGAGAAGAATCAATTTTCTAGCTTGGTTAAATGTGTTTTTACCCATGAATTTTAAACTGTCTTGAGTATAGATATTGATGGTAGAGGTATCATGTCCCTAATTCATGACTTCTAATAATCAAGAATTTCCTTCTTTAAAAATTCAATTATTATTATCAATGATATTTTTTTAATGATATTATATATTGATGAATTTCCTTTTTAATTATAGACTACATAGGATGTGTGTTTAGTTATTTACCTTTCCATATTGATTATTATAATCATGTTATTAATTAAATGGAATGTGTTTTTAGTTATTTACCTCACCATTTATTATTCTAGTAAATAATTAAAATGTAATGTGTCTTCAAATAATTACATTTCCATATTTTTCATTTATTATTGATCATGATTCATTTATTCATGATATATTCCATTGTACTTAACCCTTACTGATCATTTTAGCTCAACCTTATTTTTTTCCTTTTCCAAAGATTCCATGAAGTGTACTATGATTTATGTAAAAGGATATTCTAGATATTATAATGTTATTCTAAAAAAATGTTGTAATATCTGTTTTAAAATGTAATACAATACTCAAGTATGTATATAGTTTACCAAGACTACTAAAATACTTGGTCCTTCATGATGTGATTCCTTTTATATTATAACAATTTAATAAAGTATGCACTAGCTCCAGGATAATGGGGTCAGGGTCTCTACACTAGGTATTAGAGGATGTTTATTAGAAACATTGGGAACTATATTTCATAAAACATAGATTAGGGATCATAACCCTATAATATAAATTGAGGATAAGTGTATATGAACATCCTAAAAAAATTTTGAGGTGGATATTATGTGTTTTTTCCTTGAAATATATCCATGTATATAAATTATAAGTGGCCATGGATATATCAAAAATGTACCTAGGGGTAATAACCCTGGAAAGGGTGTGTTGGTATTGAATTGATCATCACATGGTTCATGAAAATAGGCCTTACTAAGCACCTAGTTTGACACTCCTGGGGGATATACTTAAGATAATTTGCATTTTCTTTAAAAACAATTTTAAAGGATTTGAATATATGGTGAAAATTAATGGCCTAGGTTAAACCTAATGTGTCATAAATTAAAAATAGGTTTCCTAATTTAAACATCCTATAAATGATCATATAGCTTTCCTAATGTGATTATTTTTTTTCCAAACTATGATTTTTGGTTTTATTAAATCGATAAAAACAGAACGAATCATGTTAACTTTGAATATGAAAAATAGGGTGGTGACTGTGACAAACCAAATGGGATGATTATTGGAGTGGAAGATATTGTTTTTATGTCAAATCAGTTTTTATAAAATATAATTAACAAAAAACCATAATTGACTCCTAGAATCACTATATAAGAGAAGGATGGAGTTCACTAAGAACTCAAGTGATGGATTCCATGGAGAAAAGAAGGATAGATTTCCATCATGTAAGAAATTTGGTAAGGCACACTTAATAAGTTTTCTTAATTTAATGGTAAAATGATTTATTTTTTAAAAGGAATGGCATAAAGAAAAGAATTACTAAGAAAATGAATAGTATGATGGAAGGAGATAAATTTCATCCTAGGGATCCATTTATAGTTTTTTTCATAAATATGGAAAACCTAGGAATTATCTAATTCAATTCCCTCTTATAACGGCTAAACCCTAGAACAAGGAAGGACCTATGTGGAAATAAAAAAAGATTAAGTATTTATGTATTGGGGTTTAAGAATTAAATTTTATAATTATTTTCTTAATCAATTTTATTTTGGTGATAAGAATTATGAAACATCTAAGTATTGTGTTAAATTTTAGAATTATATGTGTAACATCTTGATATTTTATGAGAATTTTTTTAATGTTTTATTTATACGCAACACCAATAGAATCTTTCACTACACACAACACTGGCTTGGCTTACGTTAGACGCAAGATCAACCTTCCTCGATAGCTTGTGTTGTACGTAATGCCGAGTTTCACTAAACAATGATATATTATTATAATACTATGAACTAGCCGTTATGAATAGTATTAATATAATTCTTAATTTTATAAAATTATAATTAATATTACACGTTTTCTTGAATGAGATATGAAAAAAATCAATTTTTTCGGATAAAAGAAGTACTTTTCAAAAAATGCAGTTTTACTACCTTTTAATGGCGCACCCATTTTAAATATAATTTTTGACAAGTTTATAAGTTCAATTTTACAAAATTAACTTCTTCTTTTCAATTCGAATATAAAAATTTACATTGGATAAAGTTTTGATACATTTCTGATAACTTTCATATTTTGATGAATAGTAAACATATGCTAAATTTTTCTTAAAAACAACTTTTTCATCAAAATAATTTATATGTATAAAGGATAAAATTTAATGGTTTTAAAGTATAAATATAATATATTTTTAGCATTTAATATAATGTGTTTCATTACCATTATTTTTACAATGAATTCATAGGTAAAAACATTTCAATCTTTGACAATGTTTTAACTTTTAAAAACCCTTTTTCTTAACAATAGGATTATTTTTAAATTTATTACTGAAACTTCTGTGTTTTAAATTTTGAAAAATGGATTCCATATTCGGATTCAGTGGGTACAAATTATGTTAATAGGTTACTTTTTTAACATTATGAATAGTAACTACGGTAATTTTTATTTACTACAGTTAAAGGTAAATCGTGTAATTAAGGGTAAAAATATGATTATAAAATTACCCTAACACCTTCCAAAATTATATTGCATGAATAAAATTCGACCCATATCACCTAAGGGTCAGAATATATTCATTTCATGGACTTTTGACCATGAAAATTATATAATTATTATTAAAACCAAAGAAAGTGACAACATGTCACTCTCTTATATATTATAAGTGAAATAATTTCAATTTAGTGATAAACTTCATAAAACATCAAACATTAATAGTCTCCAGAAAGATAATAAAATTATCTATATCATTTGAATTTATTTATAATTTTTAGGTATTAAATAATTATCATTAATGATGACACAATAGTGATGTTGAAATTATTTTATTGATTGAAATATCAAATAAATTGTTTTAAAAATATTAAAATAAATATTATATGAACTATTTAATGTGATAAACGAATTCTCTAGAAGAATATGACATGTTAGTAATCTATTAAATATTTTTTTATGAATATAACCATTGTGTGTATTTAATTTTAATTCAAATAAATGAATAGTGTCAAAATTGACACTATTTTTATTTTATAAAAATAACATATTATAAAATTGTTTAAAAAATCACAAAAAAATTTAAAAATTAAAAATTAAAATTTATATGGTCTAAAATTTCATAAATTATCCAATTAAGGACAATTCACAAAAAAATAAGTAATTATTTATAAAAATTCAAAATTTAGAATATTATTACCACAAATAAAATTAAATTGATTAAATAAGGATAAATCAATTTGATAAGGTTTAAAATAAATTCCAACCAAATCTGAGTTTTATTTTTTGATGATGTTACAACCATATCTCATCTAATCTTATAATTGAGTCATTTTTTGGAGGTTTTTAAGTGGGGTTTGAATTTATTATAAATTAATATTTCTTATGTTTCCAAAGGGGCCCCTCTCCTCCCTTATAAAAGGGAACCTCCTCCCTCTCCTCCTCACACCATTTTGAGCCTTAAAGCTCAGACAAACCCTGTCCAATTATCTTCTCCACTTCCCTATAATCATACTAGAGGATATGGACTTCTTCAAATACCAACTTTAGTGCGCTAAGAGGAGGATTAGAAGAGGCGCGTCGAAGAAGAGGTAATATCCTTTACCGATCCTTTCAAATTTATTTCTTATTATACTTAATCTTATTTATTGGTTTCATTATAAAGTAACAACATCAGTATCACTCATATACTGATATGTTATTATAAATACGAAACAAAAATATTTCTCCTTCTATCCAACCTATGGAAAATGAAATCACCACGCGTGCGTACGTACAGAATACTGTCTCCACACTGTGGTGTAAACTGTTTTCCACCACCACCTTACATGGATGGATATAATGGTGTAAAGAATAAATATATATAATTATTATAACATGATACTAATTCTGATATATTCTATCATCCACTCCAAGACCATTCAATAATTATGGGAATGATATCGTCGCCCGTGCGTACGTAGGGTTTACCGTCTCCATGATGTGATGTGATTCGTTCTACATGATCTTCATTAAACCAAGATTATATAAACAAATTGAATGAATAAATATGATATATATTATACAACTATCATTCCTTAAATGATGTAGCTATAACCTAAAAATAGGAATAAGAATTTATTCGACAAAACACACATAAGAACATAAAGCAATGAACACCCAAATAACAAGTAGAAATGAAATATTACTAATAACAAGATAAGAATAGACCATATATGATATCATAATAATGAGTATCATTATGGAATAAGTCAATGACATTATTTAAATCATTATACATGAGGTTTGGATATGTACAAATCATATCAAACCTATGGTAAGGGAAAATCTCACAATCTCATTTTTATCTGAGATTGTTTATACTTCAGAATTTACTGGGGAATATTTATCAACCACATCCATGTTTCCACAATATTTAATATTATTTATATCCTCCTACAATTGTTTAAATCCAATTTTACCTATTGGTGAATTTTTATTAAATGATATGAAATGAATCTTTTGTCGTTTTCAGTATGAGATGCTTTTTGACTTTTCTGGCCAAAGTACGAGAAGAATGTTTTTTAAATTATACGGTATGAATGGATTTTTATGATTTCATAGAACATTATTTCCTTGAATCTCCCTTTACAAGTTTTCATGTTTATTTTCAATTAACTTCTTTTAGTTTAAAATTGTTTGACATGTTGAGAAAGGAAAAATGTTTTGATGTAGAAAGGATATTTCCCTCAAGATGAAGTTCAAGTGTTTTATCAAAATTATTTTCCATATAAAATAATATAGGGTTATATTTATATCCCTATTATTACATTGATTTTATTATGTAATGATGAAATTATTTTTAGGAATTCCTTTTATCGTATATGGATTATGTTTTTTAATGGAAAGATGTTTAAGAATCCCATTTTTATTACATGGGTTATGTTATGATGTATGATTTATGATTTTGTGGAACACATAAGAATGGTGTCATTATGAGATGGGTGGGACCTATATCTCCCTCTAATGCATTGGGTAAAGATTTATATCTCATGATATAGACATGGCTGGAACGACAAGTTAATTTGGTTCAGTGATACAAGACTGGAATGAGGAGTGAACTCGGTTCAGTAATGGACTTCTTCCACTCTGATGGTCTTAAAAATGAGTCTTGACTAATATGAAATGATTTTATATGATTATGTGTGTATGCAAAAAAGTTTCATTTTTTATTTTATGATTATTGGGATTATATTTCCAAACTATGATTTATCCCATGTCATGATATTATGATCTCTTTTGCAGGTTAAGATATTTCAAAATGTTATGTTCTTATGAATATGATATGATTGATATTTCCTTTGTTTACCCATACTGTGTATTTGAGCTCAGCCTTTTGTATGTTTTCTTTTCCCCAGGTCAGGAAGAAGGGTATTAAGTAGGATATGCCAAAAGGGACTCTAGATCTGATGAAATAAGAGAGAGACAATGTAGATGATTTATGAACCAGTTTTTTTTATGTATCCTAGTTTCTAAAGACAATATCCCTGTATGGTCCTATCATGGTTTTGTTATATGTTTTAATAAGTATTTTTCAATTTTTAAGTAATAATAATGTATGTAAATTATGGGTCTTTATAGTTGGTATAAGAGGAAAGGTATAGTCAACCTTTGGAAACTAAGATGTGAAAGCCTTAGTAAGAACCCAAAGAATATGTCTAAGCATAGAACACAATATTAGTGTTTTAGAAATGTCCATAAATAAACTATGATAATACCTAAAGTGAGAAATTTTATTCTTGATTTTGTGGTTTTCCTATTGTAATTAGTGTTGCTCACACTATGCTTCTTGGTTTTAGTCAATGGTTGGAACCCAAAAGAACCGTGTTAATGTTGAATGCGACGGGAAATGAAATTATTGTCCCCCTGAGCAACCAAATGATATGGGAGTTGGAATGAAAAATCTTTTAGACATGCTCACACAACTTTCTCAAGATAAGAATCATGCAGGACTTCCAAACAAGAAAAGGAAGGAGAAACATTCTGTTGAATCCTTCATGAGGCAGCGTCCACATTCATTCAGTGGCCTTCTGATCCATTAGTGGCTGAACAACGGATTAGTACCACTAAAAAGATATTATTAGTTCTATAATGTTATGAACATGATAAATTCATCTTAGTAGTATATCGTTTGGAAGGTGAAGTTGATCAATGGTGGAATCTTATAAAGAATACGAGGTAAATAGATGAAATTGAGTCCATGGAATGGGACGAGTTTGAGAACTTATTTTTCAATAAGTACTTCCCTCGTATTATTCGAACAAATATGGAGAAGGATTTTCTTGAACTGAACCAAAAGGATGATGAATCTATTGGTACCTACGAAGCAAGTTTTAAAAGGCTTGAAAGGTACGCTTCTGGGATTATTATCCAACCTAAGAGTAAGATCAATTGATCCTTTAGTGGCTTAAAACCAAGTCTCTGAAGGGCATTAGCCATAAGAGACTTCGATAGCTACAAGGAAATTGTTCGATGTGCTATCAAGGTTGAAATGGTGATTAGAGTAACCCATCAGTCATATGGGTTTGATAAGAAGAGAAAAATGGAATTCAAAGAAAAATCTTAAGACCACACTGAAAAGAAGATGAGTTTTCCCTTATTCTCAAAGTGTGGAAATAAACATGGAGTGAATTGTCTTAAAGGTACATGTAAATGTTTCAAATGTGGAAAAGAAGGTCATCAGGCATTTGAATGCCGCAGTGATGGGAAAAAGATTTCTAGTGATGCGAACAAAGAAAAGGCTACACAGAATTCACCTCCTACACTTCAATGTTACAAGTGCAAGGAAAGGGAGCATTATGCTAATCAATTCCATAATCTAAGGGTTTTTGATAATGATTGACATCAACAAACTCTTAAGGCCAAAGACAAAGTAAATTCACATGAAATTTCTATCAGTGATGTGGAGTATGATAAAGAAGTGGTGAAAGGTACACTTACCATCCACTCTAAAGTATCAAATGTTTTATTTGATTCTGGATCAACCCACTCTTTTATTTCTGAAGAATTTTCTAAGTTTATTGTCGTACTAACTCAACAATTAGCTGTTGAGTTAGTTGTGAAAACTCCTAATGCCACAAAGGTTGCATCAAAAGTTTATAATTCTTCTCCAATTGACATTTGTGGGAAAGTTCTTCCTACAAATCTTGTGATCCTTCCTATAGTGGAATTTGATGTGATTCTTGGCATGGATTAGATTTCCTTATATGGAGCTCATATAAATTTCCAAATAAGGGAAGTCACATTTTATATTCCTGATCAATCTATGATCATCTATCGATGCAAGGATGAATATAACCTTCTAGTGGGAATTTCTTCTATCTTATGGGTCTTGATTCCAATAAATGAAGGTTATTTATATCAAATTGTTGGAGAGAAACTCACAATTAATAATATTCCCATTGTACAGGAGTTTTATGATGTCTTTCCTAAGGAATTTCCAGGTCTTCCACCAAATTGTGAAGTTGAGTTTTCAATAGAACTCATACCAGGTGTTATGCCCATTTCAAAGACACCTCATAGAATGGCCCCAATTCAATTGTAGGAATTAAAAAAGTAACTCCAAGAGAATCTTGATAAGGGAATCATACACCCTAGTGCATCACCTTGGGGAGCACATGTTCTATTTGTTAAGAGTAAAGATAGATCAATGAGACTATGCATTGATTATTAGGAACTTAAAAAGATCACTATCAAGAAAAAATATCCTCTCATACACATTGATGAATTATTTGACCAACTATGCAGAGATCAATACTTTTCCAAGATTGATCTTAATTCAGGGTATCATCAATTAAGGGTAAAAAGGGAGGATATACCAAAGACAACTTTCCGTACAAGGTATGGACACTATGAATTTATAGTGATGATATTTGGTCTTACTAATGCCCCTGCAATATTCATGGATCTGATGAATAGAGTCTTTAGAGACTATCTTGATCAGTTTGTGGTAGTCTTTATAGAAGATATTCTTGTCTATTCAAAGAGCATGGAAGAACATGAAGATTGCTTGAGAATATTATTAAAGACCCTAAGAAAGGAGAAGTTTTATGCCAAATTTTCCAAGTGTGAATTTTGGCTTCAAAAAGTTTCATTTTTGGGTCACATAATCTCAAAATAGGGGATATCTGTTGATCCAGCAAAATAGAGGTTATAAAAAGATAGTCGAGACGAAAAAAAGCAATTGAGATCCAAAGTTTTCTTAGTTTGGTTGGATATTATCGACGTTTTGTGAGAGTTTTTTCATGATTATCTAATCCACTCACCAGGTTCACTCGAAAAGGAGTTAAGTTCGTTTGGACGGAGGAGTGTGAAGACAATTTCAAGGAGTTAAAAAGAATGTTATCCGGTGTACCTATTCTCACACTACCTTGTAGTGGAGAAAGGTTTGTGATTTACAGTGATGCATTCAAGAAGGGATTGGGGTGTTTTCTCATGCAAAATGATATGGTGATATCTTATTCCTCTCGACAGTTGAAAATCCATGAGCAAAATTACCCAACTCATGATTTGGAGTTAGCTGTGGTAATCTTTTCATTAAAGATTTGGAGGGATTATCATTATAGTAAAAGGTGTGATATTTATATTAATCATAAAAGTTTAAAGTATATTTTCACACAAAAGGAGCTGAATATTCTCCAAAAAAGATGGTTGGAGCTGATTAAGGATTACGACTTCATAATTCATTATCACCCTGGGAAAGCAAACAAGGAGGAAGATACATTAAGACGACAAGACCATGCTAGATTATCCATGATGAGGATCACAAAAGATCCAATATTTATGGATTTACAAAGGAAAGATCTTGGAATTATAATGGATAGGGAAAATCTTATCTTTTTCAAATGAATGTTCAACCATCTATACATGTGAAGTTTAAAGAGTCACAGAAAGAGGATGTAGAGTTACCAAAGAAGGTGAGAAATGTTCCTAAATTCCACATTGATTGTGAAGAAATAATAAGATTCAGGAATCGGGTTTGTGTTCCTCCTATCCCAGAATTAAAGAAGGAAATATTGGATGAAGCTCATAGTTCTTCATTCTCTATTCACCCTGGAAGCATGAAGATGTATAGGGACCTGAAAGAGTACTTCTGGTGGGATGGCATGAAAACAGATGTTGCTGAATATGTCTCTCGATGCTTGGTTTTTTAGCATGTTAAAGCTGAGAGACAGAAGTATAAGGGGATGTTACAACCATTAACCATACCAGAATGGAAATGGGAAAACATCACTATGGACTTTGTCACTGGAATTCCTAAAACATCCAAAGGAAATAATGCTATCTGGGTTATAGTTGATCATCTTACGAAGTTGGCACACTTCATTACTATAAGAGAGGATTTATCTCTTGATCAGCTTGTCAGGATATATGTAAAGGAAGTGGTAAGATCGCATGGAGTGCCACTTTCCATTATATCTGATCGGGATCTGAGGTTTACCTCGAAGTTTTGGAGAAGTCTTCAGCATACTCTAAATATAGAGTTGAGTTTCAGCACTGCGTATCATCCTCAGATAGTCGGTCAGTCTGAGAGGACAATTCAAATTTGGATGACATGTTGAGAGCTTGCTCTATGGATTTCAATGCTGGTTGGGATCAACACCTACCTTTGGTGGAATTTTCTTATAATAATAGCTTTCAGTCCAGTATTTATATGGCTCCTTATAAAGCTCTCTATGGAAAGAAATGCAGAACTCCAACTTGCTGGGAAGAAGTTGGGGAAAGAAATCTATTAGGACTTGATCTTGTTGATGATATGGCTGAAAAGTTCTGATCTATTCAACAACACATAAGCGCATCTCAGAGTTAACAAAAATTTATCCCGATAAATGAAGAAAAGACCTAGAGTTTGAAGTGGGTGATAAAGAGTTCTTACGAATATCTTCTTAGAAGAGAGTAATGAGATTTGGAAAGAAGTTCAAGATGAGCCCTAGATATATCGTTCCTTTAGAAATACTGGATCATGTTGGTAAGGTAGCTTACCAATTTTCACTTCCACCAAATCTCTCTCAAGTTCATGACGTGTTCCATGTATCTCTCCTGAGAAAGTACATACCTGATCCTTTACATGTACTAATCTCAGAAGTTGTACCACTGGAGCAAGATCTATCTTATGAAGAATAGACGATAGAGATTCTGGATCGTAGCGAAAAAGTTTTACAAAACAAGAATACTTGCTTGGTTAATGTTTTATGGAGGAACAACCAATTAGAATAAGCTACATGGTAACTTGAGGATATGCCGAGGGAGAGGTATCCTCATCTGTTTGTTACGAAGTGACGAATTTCGAGGGAAAAAATCTTTTTAAGGGGGGTAGAATGTAACACCCTAATATTTTCTGAGAAATATTTTTTTTAATGTCTTCTGTTATACGCAACAACAAGATAATCTTTCACTACACGCAACACTAGCTTGGCCTGTGTTACACGCAAGAGAAACCTTCCTCGATAGCATGCGTTATACGCAATGCCGAGTTTCACTAAATAATGATATATTATTATAATACTATAAACTAGCCATTATGAATAGTATTAACTGAATTTTTAATTTTATAACATTATAATTCATCTTACACATTTTCTAGAATGTGATATGAAAACAAAATCAATTTTTTGGATAAAAGAAGTACTTTTCAAAAAATACAGTTTTACCACCTTTTGATGGCGTACCCATTTTAAATATAATTTTTGACAAGTTTATAAGTTCAATTTCACAAAATAAACTTCTTCTTTCGAATCAAGATATAAAAATTTATTTTGGATAAATTTTTGATACTTTTCTGATAACTTTCAGATTTTGATGAATAGTAAAAATACGCTAATTTTTTCTTAAAAACAACTTTTTTCATCAAAATAATTTATATGGTTAAATGATAAATTTTAATGTTTTTAAAGTATAAATAGAATATACTTTTACCATTTAATATAATGTGTGTCATTACCATTAATTTTACATTGAATTCATAGGTAAAAACATTTCAATCTTTGACAATGTTTTAACTTTTAAAAACCCTTTTTCTTAACAACGAGATTAATTTTAAATTAATTACTGCAACTCCTATGTTTTGAATTTTGAAAATTGGATTTCATATTTAGACTCATCGGGTCCAAATTATGTTAATAGGTTACTTTTTTCACATTATTAATAGTAACTATGGTAATTTTTATTTACTATAGTTAAAGGTAAATTGGGTAATTAAGGGTAAAAATAACATTATAAAATTACCCTAACACCTACCAAAATTCTATTGGATGAATAAAAGTCGACTCATATCACCTAAGGGTCAGAATAGATTCATTTCATGGACTTTTTACCCTAAAAATTATATAATTATTATTAAAACCAAAGAAAGTTCCAACATGTCACTCTCTTATATCTTATATGGGTAATAATTTTAATTTAGTGATAAACTTCATAAAACTTTGAACATGAATAGTCTCTAGAAATATAATAAAATTATCTACATCATGTAAATTTATTTATAATTCTTTTTGATTAAATAATTATCATTAATGATGACACAATAGTGATGTTGAAATTATTTTATTGATTGAAATATCAAATAAATGGTTTTAAAAATATTAAAATAAATATTATATAAACTATTTAATGTGATACATGAATTTTATAGATGAATAAGAAATGTTAGGAATCTATTAAATATTTTTGTTTGAATATATCCTCTATTTGTATTTTATTTAAATTCAAATAAATGAATAGTGTCAAAATTGACACTATTATTATTTTATAAAAATAACATATTATAAAATTGTTTAAAAAATCACAAAAATATTTAAAAATTATAAATTGAAATTTATATGGTATAAAATGTCATAAAGTATACAATTATGGACAATTCACAACATATAAGTAATTATTTATAACAATTTAATATTTAGAATATTATTACCACAAATAAAATTAAATAGATTAAATAAGGATAAATAAATTTGATAAGGTTTAAAATAAATTCCCAACATGTCTAAATTTTATTGGTTGATTATATTATAACCCATATCATATAATCTTTGAATTCAGTCATTTTTGGATGTTTTTAAGTGGTTTTGTAATTTATTATAAGTTAATATTTCATATGTTTCCAAAAGTGCCCCTCTCCTCCCTTATAAAAGGGCTCCTCCTCCCTCTCCTCCTCACACCCTTTTGAGCCTTCAAGCTCAAAAAAACCTATTTAATTCTATTCTCCACTTCCCTAGAAAAATACTAGATGTCTTGGTATTCTTCAAAGACCATCTTTAGTGCCCTTAGAAGAGGTTTAGAATAGGCGCATTGAAGAAGAGGTAATATCCTTTACCGATCCTTTCAAATTTATTTCTTCTTATACTTACTCTTCTTTATTGGTTACATTATAAAGTAATAACATTAGTATCACTAATATAATTATATGTTATTATAAATATAAAACAAACCTATTTCTCCTTCTATCTATCCTACAGAAAATGAAATCACTACACGTGCGTACGTACGGAATACCGTCTCCATACCGTGGTGTAATCTGTTTTCCACCACCACCTTACATGGATGGGTATAATGGTGCAAAGAATAACTATATATAATTATTATAACATGATAATAATTCTGATATATTCTATCATCCACTCCATGATCATTCAATAATTATGGGTATGATATCGTCGCTCGTGCGTACGTACGGCTTACCATCTCCACGATGCGATGTGATTCGTTATGCATGATCTTTATTAAACCATGATTATATAAAAGAATTGAATGAATAAATCTGATATATATTATACTAATACCATTCTTTAAATGATGTATCTATAACCTAAAAAGAGGAATAAGAATTTATTCGACAAAACACGCA
The DNA here is from genome assembly GCA_963277665.1 of Viscum album. Taxonomy (NCBI): domain Eukaryota; kingdom Viridiplantae; phylum Streptophyta; class Magnoliopsida; order Santalales; family Viscaceae; genus Viscum; species Viscum album. Next base: position 1,040,717,292 of record OY728140.1, on the reverse strand, counting down.
TAAGAACATAAAGCAATGAACACCCGAATAACCAGTAGCAATGAAATATTACTAATAAAAAGACAATAATATGACCATATATGATATCATCACAATTATTATGATTATGGAATAAGTCAGTGACATTATTTAAATCATTATACATGAGTTTCAGATATGTACAAAGCATATCTGACCTAAGGTAAGGGAAAATCTTACAATCTTATTTTTATCCGAGATTGTTTATACTTCAGAATTTACTGGGGAATATTTATCAACCACATCCATGTTTCCACAATATGTAATATTATTTATATCCTCCTACAGTTTTTTAAATCCAATTTTACCTATTGGTGAATTTTTAGTAAAAGATATGAAAGGAATCTTTTGTCTTTTTCAGTACGAGATACTTTTTGACTTTTCTAGACAATGTATGAGAAGAATGATTTTTTTTAACTTATACGGCACAAATGGATTTTTATGATTTCATAGAACGTTATTTCCATGAAACTCCCTTTAAAAGTTTCTAAGTTTATTTTAAATTAAATTCTTTTAGTTTAAAATTGTATGACATGTTGAGAAAGGAAAATGTTTTGAAGTAGAAAGGATATTTTCCTCAAGAATGGAGTTCAAGTGTTTTATCAAAATTATTTTCCATAAAAAATAATATAGGGTTCTATTTTTATCCCTATTATTACATTGATTTGATTATGTTATGATGAAATTATTTTTATGAAGTCCTTTTATCTTATATGGATTATGTTATGATGACATGATGTTTAAGAATCCCATTTTTATTACATGGGTTATGCTATGAAGTATGATTTATGATTTTTTGGCACACATAAGAATGATATCATTATGAGATGGGTGGGACCTATATCTCCATCCAATTTATTGGGTAAAGATATATATCTCATGAGATAGACATGGCTGGAATGACAAGTTAATTCGGTTCAGTGATACAAGACTAGAATGAGGAGTGAACTCAGTTCAGTAATGGACTTTGTCTGCTCTGATGGTCTTGGCAATGAGTCTTGACTAATATGAAATGATTTTATATGATTATGTGTGTATTACACAAATTTTCATGTTTTATGTTAATATTATTGGGATTACATTTCAATACTATGATTTATCCCATGTCATGATATTATGATCTATTTTGCTGGTTAATATATTTCAAAATGTTATGTTCTTATGAATATGATATGATTGATATTTCCTTTGTTTACCCTTACTGAGCATTTGAGCTCACCCTTTTGTATGTTTTCCCCAGGTCAGGAAGAATGGTATTAATTAGGATATTCCAAAAGGGACTCTATATATGATGAAAAAAGCTAGAGATAATGTAGATGATTTATGAACCAGTTGTTTATGTTTTCCAGTTTCTAAAGACACTATACCAATATGGTCCTATCGTGGTTTTGTTATGTGTTATAATACGTATGCTTCAATTATGAAGTAATAACAATGTTTGTAAAGTATGGGTCATTATAATATGTGTATTAATTAACATAAGAGTTATGGATACCATCATGGGATCATTATTATAATATTCATTGTAATTTTAACATCTTAAACACCCATTTTTAGGTTTTATTTGAATGGATTCTACCAAGATTAAAGATATTTTGGGGGAGAATTTTTGTAAGAAAAACCATTAGTATAGTATATGTTTAAGTGAAAAAATTATTTAATTAATAATGCCTCTAAATTTTATAAAAATAATTTTAGAGGTATGTATAACCATTAGGGTTAATATGATCATTAATTACACTGGAATAGTTAAATAAGATTATCAGAATTTTTGAAAAGGGGTTGTACTAAAAACCTTAGTAAAAATGATATTTAATGATTAATTTTTTGTCAAGTATTTCCATAATATTTTTTTTGGAAAATTTATAGGGATTATATTAATATAGTTTAGAAAAATTAAAACTTTCATGTTGGTTGACAACCCGTAACATCTGAAAAGGTTGTGGGGATTGAACCTCTAACCAAAGGATAATTAGGGTTTTGAACCTACCACTGGTATTTATGATGTCCCGGTTAATATGTAAATGCTTTTAGTTAACCAATTTGTGAAATAAATATTAATTATGAACTAATGGTTTTACTTTTGAGGTTTAGTGATTAATTTATTATATTGATTAATTGTTCTAACTACATTCATTTAGGAAAATATTTAGAGACAGACTGAAATAATTGTCACTCTTTTATGGATCTTACAATCCATTAAAAGTGATTTTTAGTTCCTTGATCATAAAAATTAATTTTTGGATATTCATTTCATGGAGTAAGGGACAAATTGGAAATTAATCTAAGTATGACCAAAGGATGAAATTGTGATTATAAAATAAAAATATATCAAGTACGTATATTTCATTATATTCTTGGACAGTTAATAAATTCCTCGAATTTAGGTAAATGATATAAATTTTTTTATCCTATTATATTCATATCCAATAAATTATATGGTATTTTAAATCACCATATATTTATGGTTTGGAATCCCTTAATATTCCATTGATTATTTACTTACTTGTAACCAATGACATCAATCACTCTCTATAATTATTTACATTGTTCTTCATTGTACATAATTTAAATTTTACCAATTTTATCCTACATAGAAACCTAGTTATGTTTTATTCTATATGACCTTGTTACTTCCCTTTCTCTCTTAATAAGGGGATTTTTTAAACCGTTTTTATAATGTGTGTTTTCAATAAAATAATTTTCAAATATAAAATTCTTGATTACCAAGTTCAAGTATAAATTTTGAGGATGAAATTTATTTTAGGTGGGAGGAATTTAAAAACCTAAAATTATAAAATAATATCATTTTTTCGATAGAATATGCGACAAAAAAACTGATCTTAAATATCGCACAAAATATATTTGTTTAAATTTAATCTTTTCGATAGCACGCGGAAGACACAACCCCAAGTCTAAATGAATCGTAGTATAATATATCATTATAAACAAGCCATTAAATTGGTGGGTATGAATATTAATAACTAAAATATAAAAATTATAGTTATTTATTTATTATAAATAAAATAAAAATCATTTAAAATAAAAATAAATGTTTCCTAAAAACCTATATTTTTTTAAAGATGGATTAGTCACACTTTGTATATATAATTTAAAATTATTTTTTACCACTTTTAAAAAAAATTATATTAAATGATTTATTTTTCAAATCATAGTATCAAAATTATCTTAGGGTGGAGTTTTGTGTTTTTTGGAATATTTTATTTTTTGATAAATAGTGAAAAATACTGAATTTTAGTTGAATTTTTTTTCATTTAAATTATATATAAAGTTAAATTATATTAAAAATTGGTTTTAAAGTAAAATTAGTTAAATTATATATCTATTAATCCAATTTATATAATTGGAGTCATTTTCATATTGAATTTTGATATATAAAAATTGTAAAATGTTGAACATTTTCTCTTTGAAAACCTGATTTCTCATCACATCTACTGGATTAATTTTAAAGTAAATTTTGACACTTATGTGAAGAAAATGTATATAAATGGATTTCATATTTTTAATGAGTATAATTTATATTTAATAATAAGGTAAAATTAATTTTTTACAAAATTGAATAGTTAAAATAATAAAAATGAATTACTGTAGTTAAGGTTAAAATGGGTTTACCAGGGATTCAACTAAAAAAATAATGGTTAAAATGAAGAAAAAAACTTGTATAAAATATATTTTATGGAAATATTTCATCTCTATAATTTATTATTCTCTTTAATACTCTATTTTTTACCCTTTTGGAATGTTAAAAACATGGTTACACCATTTTCTTTTCAAAAATTACAAGTGTGTTACCCACCTTACTTATAAATGGACGCCCATCTCCTCTATTATTTATAACTTAAAACACTTTTTTCAACCAATACCTTGACCAATAACTTTCCAAAATCCCTCAAATCATACTATATTCCTTATTTTATGAATAAATCTATCATTGTAAGCTGTTTGGTGAAAACATATAAAGGATACCCAAAGAAGAGGTAACGTTTTTCAACGAGCATTTTTATTTTATTTCTTCCCATACCTCCATAAAATTTTATTAAACAATTATTATATAATTAATTTAGTATATTACATATTATTATATGTTTTTATAAAATTTTTATGACCTAAAATCATCTCCACTTCCATAAAATAGGTCACGAAATCATCATTCATGTGTATGGCAGACTATCGCCTCACAAACCAATGTCATTCATTTTTCCATTACCACCTATAATATTGGGTATAATGATGGATATAAATTATATATAATATATTTATAACATAATTATACCTATTGATTCATTATATCATATATTCCTTTTTTACTTTCTATTCTGTAGGAGATACAATAATGTTACTCGTGCATATGACGGACTACTGCCTCGTGAAGCGATGTGATTCGTCTTTCACTAAAGCTTTAAAAGGAAGGTGGTAAGGATAAATTTAATAAATATATTTGAAATAAAATAAATAATTATGATATTAATGACATATTTTTAATTCTTAAAATAATATATATCATTTTATTTATGACATTTTCACTCACTTAAATATGATAATATCATTCACATACGTGTGGACTACCACCTTCATGAAGCGATGCGACCCTCTTTTCATCACCACACTACTTATATGATATATATATATATATATGTATTTTAAAAAAATAATATATTATATATTATATTATTATCATTATGGAAAGATAAAATATTATTTACATTTTTTCATAATGACCATTTAAAAATGGAAATGTTACACATGTGTACAAATGACCTACCGTCTCCCTGACCATAACGTAATTCATTTCATAAAAAAGTAATTAATTATTGGTATTAAAATTTCAATTGACTTATAAATAATAAAATTATTTAATTATTACAATTATATAAATGATGGAACTATCTAATATGCATAAGAATTATAACATTCATGAAAAAGCACGAATGAGAAAATAAGGCAACTAACACCCGAAAAAATGGGAATAATGAAATATTATTAACGAACGAATGATAAGATGTTTTAAAATGATCATATATGATTTTATAAATATTAATATGGTTATTTATTAATTTAATAAGATGTTTAAACCTATTATACATTAGTTTAAATCACTTTTAAGCAAAAGGAAGGGTAAGGTAAGAGATTTCTTAACTCAATTTCTATTCAATGGATTAAACATCTACTTCACTGATTATTTCATGCTAATATTTTGTGTGTAACTACCTTTGATTATTTTATGCTTTATTTTCACTAATTTTATTTTTATTTAAATATTATACACATAAATAATTCATTTATTAATCCCCACTTCAATGATATGATCTTTGTAGGGTACTTCGTCTCAATTTCCCTTAATTGAGGAATATTGTAATGTTATGAACATAATTTATTTTATATGATGTATATAATTCACCTTTTAAATATAATATCATGATTAATAAATAATTAATTGTATTTTATGTTTTAATTTGAGTTATTTCATCCAAGGCTTTTTGACATGAAATTAAATGAGTGGTAAAGAATTTCATAACTCAATTTATTTTCATTAGGTTATATTAATTTTTGGTTTTACTTTAATATGTTATGATTTTTTGTATAATTAATTTTAAGTATATTACTTTGTATTTCCAATTTTATTATGTGTTTTTATATATTCTACACATAATTGATTCATTTAATTAATTCTCACTTGAATATTATGATCATTGTAAGGGTTTATTTCAAAATATCATTCTAATCAAGAATTTTTATTCTAGACTTTCAGTTGAAGGAAATTAGTTGATAATTAGTTAATAAACCCATTTAATTATCTTTTCCATAGGTTATTTATGATATTTTCAAGTAATATTGCCATTTTTATACTCTTTGTAACTTAAAATTATTGATAAAATGTTTTAATGAAATCTGAATTTATTTTTATCTTCGGTCAGAAATCCATTTTTGTAACGTCCCAGACCTGACCAGCCACCCGAACAGTGCCGAACGGGTCGGGTGTTACTACCTTAGGCGCACCTCCCCGAATTCCAAAGGCTGTCGACTAGCAGCGAGGGTCTGTTAGGTATTTTGGGGAGGTTATACCCTTTCAGAGGATCTTAATAAGGGTCCTAGTCCGAGTATAACAGTAAAGATGCAGCGGAAAGAAAGACTCAGCAGACTCGAACCAGACCCGCAGAGCGGAAGCATAACCAATAGCAATAAACAGAAAAAGCAATATATGAAACAACTGCAGCGGAAAGTAAACAGCACAACATGCCAGAAATCAACTACAACAACTACTATATACAACCAAGCATGCATCCAAAAAAGGTCATACACAACTGAATATAAAAAGGGTGCCAATGGCTGACCAACAGTAGCTACAATAATCATGCCAATACAGAAAGTAAACAAAACAAAGTAAACCCAGCTAGGCATTACCTCAATGTCCATACCATCTCCATGCAACAACTAATGCGGCCCAGCTCCGGAAGCTGGCCTCTTTCCTGCATGTAAATCCATAAAGTCTGCACGCGTCCCGAAGGGCCCGTGCAGGGTGTGAGACAAATCTCAGTAGGATACCACCCAACAGTGCATACCAAACATATGTGTTTAAGAAGTCATGCATTTACCAGGAAATTAGTAATTAGTACAATGAAAAAATAAATACAAACTCCATTGGTTCTCAACAGCCACTATGGAGTGTCACCTGCTTCGGCCAACGCCAGAATCTCTGTCGTGTAACCCAACACCATGTTCCACCTGACACCTCGTGTCTCAAGTACCGACGTTCCGAAGGCACGCCCCAAATAGTAACCCAGCACCGTGTGCCTCCTGACACCCCGTGTCTCAAGTACCGACGTCCCTAAGGCATGCCCCAAATAGTAACCCGACACCTAGTGCCTCCTGACACCTCGTGTCTCAAGTACTGATTTCCCTAAGGCACACCCATTTCTGGAAGGCTCCTCACCTCCCACGTGGATTTCTACGGCAAGCACCCCCAACCAAAATATCTAACCGCAACTACGGGGGCCTCTACCCACACGAGTGGTCAAAACAACCTCATCACAGAGTATCTCTATGTGCACACCACTCAAAGTCCCGGTGAGCGGTAATCATCCAAAATAGTCCTAAGCCACCCAAAACATCTGACACCTCGTGTCCCTGCAACCATGTAGCTCAAGTCCGATGGTCTCGCCATCCAAGTAACTCGGGACATGCCCAACCTTACAGTCACACTGCCTCAATCTGACGTCCCTGACGCCCAATCCCGTGGTCAAAACCACCCAGAGTAACCCGGACACCCAACTTGTGATCCGCATCACTCAAGCGTAACTGGTCCAAGCCCAACACAACCCAAAGGGTCCAGCACATGAAATTTAGCAATCGCATATATAACATATGTAAACAGAAAACATAACCAGGAAAAACCAACTAAAAAGTCGAATTGCACTATACTGGTGTTGTCCCATACAAGCACAGAGGTCTTAAATGCCTCTAACAATTTATAACAGGCTTTAACAAATTAAACTAAATAGTTTATAACAATCATATTTCAATTAAAACCATTTTGGTGTTCCCCGGCCAAAATGCCCTGATGAGCAACGGCCCCTCACCCGGCTCTGCTCAAGCAAACTGGTAATCGGGCATACCCAAAAGCATCCCAGAGGTCCCATAAGCATTTTAGTATGAAAAAGCAGATAAAATGGGTCCCGCTCAAAATAACCGAAAATGCGCCGAAGTCCACGTTACCAAAACAACTGCGAAAACACAAAATGAGGTAGGCACCACCTACCTGAGACTCGCACGATGCTACTCCTCCGATAACACCCGCCAATTCGGTCTAAAACGTGGTAAATATACAAAAGATTCAAAACCGCTCAAAGTGCTATAACTCGTTCTAGAACGAAAATCGGAAAAAATGTCCAAAGAGGAATCGAGGCCTTACAGAGGGGGTTCCAACACATCCAACCAGGATCGGATCGGAGTTCGGACGAAGAACCAAGAAGCAAATGAAGATCCAGCCGACTTGGTTCGATAAACCCGGGAAAAATAATGAGGTTCTGCCTCAATATGAGGCTACTGCCTGATTTAAGCAAAAAATGAAAGTTCACGGTGTGTACTTTAGGACTACACACCGTGTATATTTCATTTAACTGTTCAAAAGACAGCTGATTCCGCCGACTTAATTTCCGAACCTGCCGACATGAGTACACAGCTTGTACCTCTGGGTACACGGCGTGTACTGGGTTCCTCTTCTCTTCCTCGCCGACATACCCACACACTATGTATATCCCTCATACACGGTTGGACTACACGGCGTGTCCAAAGGGAACATGCCGTGTCCCTGGTTCTTACCCGGCCAATGGCCTACACGCAATGTATGGCTTCACACGGTCGGGGGTCTACACGGCGTGTTCAAAACTACACGCCGTGTAGTAAGAACTACTACACGGTCACCCGCATGGCATGTACTCGGCGAGTACACGGTCGGCCACTCGCCGAGACATACACGGCGTGCACTTAAAGTACACGGCGTGTAGTCTGGAAAATTCCAGAAACATCCCAAATTTTCTGGACTCCTCATAAACCTGTCAAAAATTTAAACAGGGTCGGGATTTTGACCCGTTCCGAAAACCCGGGTTCTTACAAACTCCCCACCTTAATGTAGGTTGTCCCTGAGCTACCAAACGAAACCAGGAGATGGCACCGAACATTCCCCTCCCCAGTTAAACAACCTGGACTACCTCGGTCCCAAGGTTCTGGCTAAATTCCTCAAGGGGCTCCCCACCTTAAGAATCACCTTACCCAGTCTCAGCCCAACAAAACATAAAGCAAATAGGGTTTACTAACCTGTTTTCTAGACGCATAGTCCTCCCGTGACGCATCGTCACCCTTGCACCTCGTTGGTGCTCCTGTGTCGCTTCCGACACCCAACGTAACCCGCACCGCATCGGTGTCCGCCTCTACGAGGTCCCGGTGTCGAGCACCTCAAGTAACCCGCATCCACGATGCCCTGATGCCCACGGAACCTCAAGTAACCCACATCAACGATGCCCCGATGCCGACGACACCTCAAGTAACCCACATCCACGATGCCCCGATGCCCACGACACCTCATACATACATATATATATATATATATATGTATATATATATCACGCACCCGATATGGTGCCAACCCACTGACTAGCATCTAGTCAGACCACAAAGATCTTGTGCACCTCGTGCACTCAAAACAGACATACCTCTACAGGTCATGCCAAAAAGGAAACATAGAGATCACGGTCACACAGCAGTGTACCTCTAACTGTCACCGTCTCACCGCCATGCTCAGCCTCTCGCAGCTCCATGGCGTGCACCTCCCCTAAAACACGGCTGCCTGAAGCCTGACTTCCTTGCGGTGCTTCTCCAGTCACCAGCCACTGACCCCTCAGCTGGGTACCATCGTCTCTATCACGAACTTCGCACACAGCTGAACCTTGAATTTCCTCTCCTGGTACCGAACTTGAACCAACTCCATATGCTACAGTCTGTCCTGGTCCCTGTCTGCCGGCTATCTGAGAAGGCTGCCTGCAAAACCTCTCCAGATGCCCGTCCTGTCCACATGCCCGACACTCCTTCGGTGGCCTGTCGCACTGTGCCTGAACATGTCCCAGCTGTCCACACTGGAATCAAATCACTGAAGAACTCCCACGAGGTGGTCTAGCTGAATCCCTGGCCTGACTTCCCTTCTGGAACTCATCTCGTCCTCGCTTCCTGTTGTCCGAATCGTCAGCTGAAGTTATCGTCCTGCCCAAGTGAGATTTCTCCCTCTCATTTCCCTCGGCTATAAGTGCCTGATTCACCGCCTCCGAGAAAGAACCCAGCCTGAAAATGTTCACCTGGACCCAAATGGCGTGTCATAAGCCATCCTCGAAGCGCCTCACCCTAGCTGCGTCATCGCTCACCATACCCGGTGCAAAACGGGACAACTCTGTGAACATAGCTGCGTAGTCCATGACAGACATATTTCCCTGTTGAAGACTCAGGAACTCCCGAGCTCTCTCTGCCCTCAACGTCTTTGGATAGAAGTGCTCAAAGAACCTACCCTCGAAGTCCTTCCAAGCCAGTCCCTCGTGCCTATGAGCCTGTACCTGTACATCCCACCAACGCTTCACCGGTCCTCTCAGCATGTACGTCGCCAGCTTGACCCTATGCCCTGGAGGCGTCTCGGGCTGTTCGAAGATCATCTGTATGCTCTCTATCCAGTTCTCAGCCGCCTGCGGACCACCCTCACCCTGAAAAAGCGGCGGGTGTTGCGACTGTAACTCCCGCGTTAGATACGTCATAGAAGGCTTTGTACCCTGCATGTCACTGTCAATACCCTGCAAGACACGTACCAGGATAGCTCGGAGTTTCTCATCGATCCACGGCCCGAAGGATGCCAAACCCAGCTGCTGTCCTTCCTGGACTAGATCCTGAACCTGTTCCTGTCCTTGAGCCTGTACCTACGGCTCGTGCTCATCCTGTACTGAATTCTGTCCCTGATCCTGCGACACTGTATCCTCTCCTTCCCGAAACTCCATCGAGCCATGAAGGAGTAACCCGCTGAATACCATAAATGGTCAGAAAGTCCATATATATAACAATATATTCTATGTAGATAAGGAAAGCAGTAAAAGGCAGTGCATAACAACTACCCTTACTCCCCCTCACCACAACCCATGCCTCACGGAATCTCGGCCTAATGGACTCCTTAACCGCCCTCAACAGAGCCATGTATCAAAGTACCTCGGGCCATGCCCGTCTCGACAACTCACGTTTCCTCAAACCAACGACTGAGTCACCCAATCCTGACAGTTACACTGCCTCACCCATAGTACCTGCCTGCTCTCATAAGAGTCAGACCCAATTATCCTGCAGCATGAAATTCAACAAATATAAAGCATGGCATACGCATTTGCACAACTGGAAGTTCTATCAGGAATTTCACCAACTCACATTTTAATGAATATAAAGCATGGCATTTGATTTTTCATTCACATGGAATTATCACTTCACAAAGCATATGTGCAATTATAAAATTGAAATACCATAAAAATGTGCCTATCAAAAGCCAAAAACTAGCCTTGCCATACCGGGCCAAGGTCCAATTCTCCCTTACCATTCCGGGTCAAGGGTCACATATGACAATCACGAACATCACACATCAAGTGAGCCACCGAGGTGGAAATCATATAAATTGTAATCTAAGCAAAAGAAAACAGCAATTCCCACCTATGGAAACTAGGTCCATCCCTCATACTTGGGGCTGCAGACACCCAAGCACAAGCTAGAAACCTAGTTCCAGTAACAACAACTTATCTCTAGTCTAACATACCCAAATAGTAAAACCAGCAGAAAGAAACGAGAAGCCTCAAACTCATTAGTAGCCAGTAAAACGTTGCTACTAAATCCTTGTCAAGAACTCCTCTGATACCACTTTGTAACGTCCCGGACCCGACCAGCCACCCGAAAAGTGCCGAACGAGTCGGGTGTTACTACCTTAGGAGCACCTCCCTGAACACCAAAGGTTGTCGACTAGCAGCGAGGGTCTTTTTGGTATAGTGGGGAGGATATACCCTCTCAGAGGATCTTAATAAGGGTCCTGGTCTGAGTATAACAGTAAAGATGCAACAGAAAGAAAGACTCAGCAGGCTTGAACCAGACCTGCAGAGCGGAAGCGTAACCAATAGCAATAAACAGCGGAAGCAATATACGAAACAACTGCAGCAGAAAGTAAATAGCACAACATGCCAGCAATCAACTGCAACAACTACTGTAAACAACCAAACATGCATCCAAATAAGGTCATACACAACTGAATATAAAAAGGGCGCCAATGGCTTACCAACAGTAGCTACAATAAGCATGCCAATACAGAAAGTAAACAAAACAAAGTAAACCCAGCTAGGCATGACCTCAAGGTCCATACCATCTCCATGAAACAACTAACGTAGCCCAGCTCTTGAAGCTGACCTCTTTCCGGCACGTAAATCCATAAAGTCTGCATGCGTCCCGAAGGGCCCGTGTAGGGTGTGAGACAAATCTCAGTAGGATACCACCCAACAGTGCGTACCAAACATATGTGTTTAAGCAGTCATTAATTTACCAGGAAAGCAGTAATCAGTACAATGAAAAAATAGATACAAACTCCACTGGTGCTCAACAGCCACCATGGAGTGTCACCTTCTTCGGCCAACACCGGAATCTCTGTCGTGTAACTCGGCATCGTCTGCCACCTGACACCTCATGTCTCAAGTACCGACGTCCCGAAGACACGCCCCAAATAGTAACCCAGCACCCTGTGCCTCCTGACACCTCGTGTCTCAAGTACCGACGTCCCAAAGGCACACACCAAATAGTAACCCGACACCTTGTGCCTCCTGACACCTGGTGTCTCAAGTACTGACGTCCCGAAGGCACAACTATTTCTTGAAGGCTGCTCACCTCCCACATGGATTTCTATGGCAAGCACCCCCAACCAAAATATCTAACCGCAACGACGGGGGCCACTACCCACACGAGTGGTCAAAACCACCTCATCACGAAGTATCTCTGTGTGCACACTACTCAAAATCCTGGTGAGCGGTAATCACCCAAAATAGTCCTAAGCCACCCAAAAAATCGGACACCTCGTGTCCCTGCGACCATGTCGCTCATGTCTGATGGTCTCGCCATCCAAGTAACTAGGTCCATGCCCAACCTGACAGTCACACTACCTCAATCTGATATCCATGACGCCCAATCCCATGGTCCAAACCACCCAAAGTAACCTGGGAAAAGCCCCAACCTGTGATCAGCATCACTCAAGCGTAACTGGGCCAAGCCGAACACAACCCAAAGGGTCCAGCACATGCAAGTCAGCAATCTCATATATAACATGTGTAAACAGAAAACATAACCAAGAAAAACCAACTAAACAGTTGAATTGCACTATACCGGTGTTGTCCCATACTAGCACAGAGGTCTAAAATGCCTCTAACAATTTATAACAGGCTTTAAAAAATTAAACTAAACAGTTTATAAAAATCATATTTCAATTAAAACCATTTTGGCATTCCCCGGCCAAAATGCCCCGATGAGCAACGGCCCCTCACCCAACCCTACTCACGCAAACTGGTAACCGGGCATACCCAAAAGCATCCCATAGGTCCCATAAGCATTTCAGTATGAAAAAGCAGATAAAACAGGTCCCGCTCAAATTACCCGAAAATGCGCTGAAGGCCGCGTTACCAAAACAACCGCGAAAACACAAAATTAGGTATGCACCACCTACCCGAGACTCGCATGATGCTACTCCTCTGGTAACACCCGCCAATTCGGTCTAAAATGCGGAAAATCTACAAAAGATTCAAAACTGCTCAAAGGGATATTACTCATTCTAGAATGAAAATAGGAAAAAACGGCCAAAGAGGTATCGAGGCCTTATTGTGGGGGTTCCAACGCATCCAACTGGGATCGGATCAGAGTTCGGACAAAGAACCGGGAAGCAAATGAAGATCTGGCTGACTTGGTTTGCTAAACCTGGCCAAAATAATGAGGTTCTGCTTCAATACGAGGCTACTACCCGTTTTAAGAGAAAAAAAATAAAGTACATGGCGTGTACTTTAAGACTACACGCCATGTATATTTCATTTAACTGTTCAAAAGACGGCTGATTCTGCCAACTTACTTTCTGAACCTGCTGACATGAGTACACGGCGTGTACCTCTGGGTACACGGCGTGTACTGGGTTCCTCTTATCTTCCTCGCTGACATACCCACACGCCATGTATATCCCTCATACATGGCTGGACTACACGGCGTTTCCAAAGGGAACACGGCGTGTCCCTGGTTCTTACCCGGCCAACGGCCTACATGCCATGTATGGATTCACACGGTCAGGGGTCTACACGGCGTGTTCAAAACTACACGCCGTGTAGTAAGAACTACTACACAGTCACCCGCACGACATGTACTCGGTGAGTACACGGTCGGCCACTCGCCGAGACATACACGACGTGCACTTAAAGTACACGGCTTGTAGTCTGGAAAATTCCAAAAACTTCCCAAATTTTCTGGACTCCTCGGAAACCAGTCAAAAATTTAAACAGGGTCGGGATTTTGACCCGTTTTAAAAACTCGGGTTCTTACAATTGTATTCCAGAACCATGTTTTCAAAAAATGTTTTCAAAAATGGTTTTAACATTTAAAAAAAGATTTATTAAATAAAATTATACCTATTTTCACTTTTTATAAAAAAAATTAAAGGAATATTCATCTAGTTCTCAAAATAATTCAAGTTTGTATTTTATTGAAAAAGTGAAATAAATCTTTATTTTAAACTGTATTGAATGAAAAAAATTTCCAACCTTTATGACCACTCAAAAGTTTTAAAGTATCATTTATAAGTTTCAATGATTATTAAAAAATTTATTTTCAAAATGTTTTTTGAAATTTTAGTTTTGAAATTTTATTTTCAAAAAGAAAAGGATATTTCCTTAATAATTTTCAAAATATATTTTTATTTTATTTCTATTAATTAATGAAAAAAACATTTATTATTACTCTAATGGTTATATTTTGTATTTATAAAATTTTTATTCTTTATCTAGATGGTTTACATTCATTTTGACCAAGAAAATTATTGACATTCACTTTCTTGATTTTATTTTTGCAGTCATTAATATTCCCTTGAATTATTCACTTTCATGTGGACATTAATTTCCCCTAAATATACATATTATTTACCATAGATATTTTTATTATTTAAACTTTATATCATTTCTACATGTCGTGTTATATATTGAAATTTATTTGTTTTTCTCTGGAAATGTTGATAAATATATATTCTTTACTCAGTATGAATATTTGATGATAAGGAACACTATTCATTAATTGAATTTATTATTCAGTATATGTGTAGTAATTTAGACATGTATAAATGGTTGGGGTCAGATTATAGATATCCCATCGAGGCATTGAAAAGTCTAATGAGACAAATTGGTTGGATAGCCTTAGTTAAATGGGTTTCAACCCATCATTTTTAAACTGTCTTGAGGATTTATCTTGATAGTAAAGGTATCATGAGAGATGAGAGATGATGTTAAGTAAATATACATTGACTTCATTCATAATGCAATTATTATTATTCATGATATTTTTCAATGATATTATCTCAGGATTCATTTCATCCTTAGTTTTTTATTACATGGAATGTGTGTTTAGTTAGTTACTATTCCATATTTATTATGCCTTATCTAGATATTATAGATATGTTATTTATTAAATAGAATGTGTTTTCTATTATTTACCATGTCACTGATTATTCTTTTCAATTATTTAATTTTTATGTGTGTTAAAAAATTTACCATTTCATATTGTACATTCTATATTGATTATTATTTATTTATTCATAACATTTTCTAATGTATGTAAACCTTATATATTATTTAAGCTCACCCATATTTTGTTTCATTTCATTGTAATTCCATGAAGTTTACTATGATTAATGTGAAAGGATGTTATAGAGGTAATATTGAAATTATATAAAAAAATATGTTGTAATTTTTGTTTTCAAAAAAAATGAAAGATTTATGTATGTATATATTTTACCAAGACTACTAAACTAGCCAATCCTTTAAGATATGATTCCTTGTATCTTATTATGATGTAATAAAGTAAACATTGACTCCATGATACTAGGGTTTAGGTACCTACATTTCTATCTTTTGGATCTAATGAAAATGAAAAGGTTGTTTTGGAAATATATTTTTTAAAGGGTATACATAATTGTGATCGTTAATTTAAAATAAAATCTATAAAGAGATAAATGGAATTTAATAGAAAACTATTAACCTGATTTTCATTAATAAATATTCTCCTCATGTTGAAAAATATAAAATAGAAATGAAATTACTTAATATAAGATAAAATGAAGAGTAAAGTGGAGTTGAGTATGAGGAAAAAATTACATGATTAGGAAGTCAAGCTATGGAATATGTATATTAGGAGGGGAACTATTCGATACAATTCCAAAATCATCAAGGATTAGCAAGAAAATTTAAATATGGTATTTTTCAGTTTAAAATAAAAGATATGAGATCATGGGATTTAATTATGAATCATTCAAGGACATATTTGAGTAAAGAACTTATTTGAGAAATTTATCATGTTTGAATCATGAATTTAGAATTTTTATTTTCTTAGAAACATTATCTCTAAAGATGGAATATTTTTTAATATATATTTCAAGTAATTCCCTCATAATAACATATAACCGTTAGGGTTATAATGTGTTTTGAAGTAATGGTAGTTATAATATTTTTTGGAATATATGATTATGAGGTATTAAAAATTAGTTTAGAATACTATGAAGTATTTTAAGGATTAATGATTAATGTTAAACTTTGGTTTTATTTTTTAGATTTTGAAGATTAAAGTATTACCCCATTATTTTATGGTTATATTTATTGATTATTTTTTTATATATGAAAATTATTTTCAGATTTTGTAAATGGCTAGAAATAGTAAGATTTTCCAATCATAAAATATTTCATACAATGAAAAACACTATCATTCTATGGATACCACAATCCCATAAAATATGAGTTTAGTCCTTAATTATTTGAAAAAATATATATTTTTCATTCATAATTTTGAATATGATATGAATTAGAGGTCGAAAACTGATCAAAACACAACCTAAGAAAAATCAATTGAGTATATTTTATTATAATTCCTCAAACTCAAATATAAATATTTGATTTTTTATTGAAACTATGACTTAAATATCATGGTAGACTACTAAAAAAATTCACAAGTGGAAGTATTTTAAAGTTAAATAAATTGTTTAAAAAATATATATTTATGAAATAATATTTATCTTATTTGTAACCTAGAATTAAAATTCATAAAAAAATATATTATTATTTGCTAATATGCTAAAAGTTAATTAAAATTATAAGGGAAAATTTTATATTTATAGGGGATAATGTAACACCCCATTATTTGTTTTATTAATTCTATGTATAGTATCTTGTGATACATGCAACATCGAGCCTAAATGAACCATGATATTCTATAGAAATATTATTATTTAAATAAGATCATAATACCTTAGGAGTTCAATTGGTGGATATAAAGAGTAAAAACATTATGGAATATATATAGAAAATTAATCCTAATATATTGAATAATTATAAAGAAATATGTATTCAGTTTTTTATCCAATTAATTAAAACATAAAATTATAATAACTATTAATGTTTAAATGACATAATTTTTGTATAAAAGTGAAAATTCATTATATTATATATGTTTAAATTAAAATATATAATTATATTATTTTTAGTAATAAATTTATCAAAATTTTAATTTATTTTATTCATGTAATATAATGAATAATCATTCATACTTTGGTTATCAATTAGTTATAAATTAAGATAAAATTATTTTATTATAAAAAATATATTTTTCTGAAAACTATTTATAGGTGTGTAATTTAATATTTAATCACTATTTATTAATTTTGTTGAAATTTATTTTTAATATATTCAATAAAATCAAAAAACAATCATATAATGGTTTTTATAATACAAATAATTATAATACATTATATTTATGTTTTAAAAATACATTTTTTCTAAAAATGGGGTTTATACGTTTGTGTATGGGTATTAGAATTATATTTTATCATGTTTAAAAATTATATTTTATAAAAATAATTTCATTTTTGATTTCAAAATATAAAAATTATCTTATGGTGAATTTTTTAGATTTTTCAAAAGTAGTTTATTTTTGTGTGAATAGTGAAAAATAATGATTTTTAAAATATTTTCACTTTTATGACATTATAATGATATAAGAATAAAAATAATGTTTGTAAAATATTTCTCATATAAAAAAATATATTTAAGAAGTAATATAATGATTATAAAAATATAATGTTGAACTTATAAATCTATGCTCCACATTTTGGAAATCTAAGTAATGTTTTTATTAAAATAAAAATGTTTTTTTGGATCATATCTATTAATGAACTATTAACAATGCTATTTTAGTTTTAATTTTATTTAAAAGGAAAATTAATATCCTTTTATTAAGCACAATATAATTAATTCTTCTGAATTCATCATTAAAATTCATTTTTTTAGAAATCATTTTTATTCTTAGAATAAGCATTTTTTAAAAAACTAGTTTCATTGCATTTTATGAGCATATATTAAAATTAATTTTAACCAATTATAGAAAATTAATAATGTAAAACGGATTCAATATTTTTAATTATAATAATTAATATTTTTTAATATGGAAATCCTAATTTTTTCTATAATGAATAGTAACCAGGGTAAATATTTATCACTTCGGTTAAGGGTAAAATAACTTAAAAAGGTTAAAAATAAAGGGACTAGGATTAAATAGAACATAAAAAACTTTCATAAATATCATTGGATGGTTTTTTTCATCATAACTTTATTATTATAAATGATATTATAATTTGGAGGCACATGACTTCACTATGACATATATTATATACATCATTTAAAGTATTTAAAATTGTTTTATAAGCATCACTTTTAAAAGGAAACCCCCTATCCTATATTCTCCAAAATACATGAAAAATTGAGCTCATACAATCCCTAAAAAATACCTTCCAAACAACCCTCTCAAATTCGTAGTATTCTTGGTCTCACCACAACACCACATCAAGAAGTCTTAATGAGTAATCCAAAGGAGGTTATCAAAAGAAGAGGTATAAGTTCTTACTAAGTTTTTTTAACTTAATTTCTTAAAACTCATTAAAATATTCAATAAAAAACATAAAATAATTAAATTAGTATATTAAAAATATTTATATGTTTTTATGTTAATGATACATCCATTTTTTATCTCATTTCTATCACATAGAAACTAAAAACACCCCCCCCCCATATGTACACATGGCTTGCAGTATTCACGTAGTGGTTTAATTAATTCTCTATATCCACATTACATACATGGTTAAAAAGATATAATTTGGGAATATATATTATATTTATGACATAATTATTATTCTATAAATATAATTTGTAATCTACCTTCTTAAACTTCTATCCATCAGAGAATGATAATGTCCTTCATGTGTACATGTGGACTACCACATCGACGAAACAATGTGATTTTTAAGGGGTATTGATTCAAATGTTATAAAATCCATAAAGGTTTATTTTATAATCTCTCTCTTATTCAGGGTTGTTGTTATTTAAATTTAAATTGGAATATTTGTTTAAAAATTCCTATAAAAACCCATATATATTTTTCTCCTCTTTTAATTTTAGTGGTTTTAATAACTTTCTTCTAATGTTTCCTCAAGTTTTTATTCATATACTAAAATAATATTGTAAAATAAAATATTTCTTTCTTTCTTTTTTTTAGGTTGGGAATATTTTTCCTCCATATCCATATTTTTCAAATTGTTCCAAGAAAGTTTTTATATACTATTGAATGATTGTTAAAGGTCTTTTTCTAATACATTTTAATTTATTTTCAATGTTTTTAAAAGGAATATTTTTATACTTTTCCAAAAATCTATCTTTGGATTTTTTTACAAAAGAATGAAAGGAATTTTTTTTAATGTGTATGGTGTGAGTGGATTTTCCTAAATTAAATAATGGTATTCTATACTTAATATCAACTAAAATTTTCTATTATTTTTCAATGGATTTTTTTCCCATTATTCTTTTTAATTTTTTTCATTTACATTAAAATAAAAAAAATCTTTTAAAATGTTATAATAATTTCAGAGTTTTTTATAACTTAGTTTTTATAAAAATGTTTTAGAGGATTTAAGGGTTTCTTTATTTAATTATTTGCTTCTGTTTTATTCTCTAATTATTTAACTAAATTCTATTATTTCAATAATTAATTTTTTATGAAATGTTATTCTTTTATCATCATTTACTAGTTTATAGATTATACATTATTTTGAGATTATTCATTTCCATGTGATCATATTCTAAGTGCATCCATGAGAACCAAGTTCAAAACCAGGTGGAGGCATAATTTTGGGGCTACTGTAGCAGTACTGTAGCAGTTACTGTAGTAGGCACTATAATAGTTACTATTCGGTACTATAGCAGATGGAACAATTCACCTTGGGCCACCAGTTTGGGCTTGAAGTCCTTAAGACATTCGGGTTACCCAAGGCATTCGAGTCAGTAACGATTTCGGGCCACCTCAAAGACCTCAGGGCCACCTAATTTTTAGTTGCACAGACAAATTCTACAAGTAACCACTTCAAAAGAGAAAAGAGCGGGGCTCATCCACCAGACCAGGGCTAAACGAACTTTGGAAGAATGAGAGGGTGTGGCATTTTCCATCAGTACCACGCCTGTGCACCCCTGCACATGGACATGCTGGCCGAATAGTCATGCAAAGGTGGAGAGCTGATCACGATGCAGATATTGGGGAGGAGCGGTTCCACGTAGTAGTCTGTATGATTTCCTTAAGACCTACGGGTCATGTAATGTCTCTAAGCCTATGGGAAATGTAATTCCTAAAGCCTACAGTACTTTTAAGGGTTCCCCCTCATCCATTTAAAGGGGGGTTATCAGAAAATCAATTAAAAATAAGGCCTTCGGGCCATTCAGTCAGTGATCATATTCTATATGACTCTAAATTATTCATTAGACCCAATTTACCTCTTTAATACCCATATTTTCAGTATCATGGATATATTCAGTGTATTATTAATTATAAACCATTTAAATATATGTTTTTAATTTAAGGAAGCTTATTTATTTCATTTATTGGGGAATTATTGATGTTCCAAATTCTTGATTAAATTCAAATATTTATTTATTGATAAGAAATATTGATTATTTATTATATTAATCATTAAAAATATGGGGAATAAATTAGTGGTTCAAGGGATGGGTGGATCCTAGTTATATATAGCTCATCAATTCATCAATAAGACTCATGAGGCATTGCATGTTTCCACAATAGTTGGATAATTTGTGTATACCTACCCATACAATGAACGTGTCTTAGATGAGGTATTTACTGTAAGATTTATAATGTCTTGTTATAGGCCTTAACAGTAAGATCATGAATTATAGACATTATGAATTTCCATTAATGAGAATTTAGTTATCATTATCCATGTGTTTACTTTCATCATTGATATATTTCATGCTCACATTATTCTTTAAATAACATATGTATTGATTATTAACCAAACCATTTTTTATGATTTATCAAATTATGATATATTATATTGCATGATTCCCTTAATGATAATTTTAGCTCGCCCATTATTATGTTTTAATTTCCCTGGGGTATAAAGAATGAATATTTGAATAATATTCAAGGATAAAATAATGTTTTCTATACTATGTTTTATTTTTACAATATAATATAGAAATAATGTATATATATAGTCTCCCAATACTACTAAATTGATCCATGCTTCATTTTGTGATCTCTTGTATTGTGTACTAGTGTAATAATGTAGACACCATCTCTGGGTTATAATATATTTTTTTCTATAGTTATAATTTTTTCCATTATGCTAGCTATTTTTCTGAAAATATATAGTCAACAAGGATGATTTTTATGAGTATTTGAATGATTATTTGTGCTTCAAAATTATTTTGTAAAAAAAACATCCTTATAGATTTTTATGATTTTCAAATGGACTAATGGAGTTTTTTCCTTTTTATATCCCTTATTTAGCTTCTTTTTTATCATCCATAAATTTGAAATATTTTTCAAAGGACCTAAGCATTCATTGTAATTATAGTTCGGTTAATGGTGAAACCTAATTAATAAGGAAAAATATCATGGATTAAACATTATTTTAAGCATAAGAACATATTTTTGTGTAAAAAAATTACACTATATAGAAATAACCATATTTTTATGTAAATTTTTTTCTAATTATCTAAATTCTAAAACAAAGATCCTAGAACTGTAATAAAGTTTAACCCTTGTTATAAATCATATATAAATGGTTTTTTATGATATAGGGTGTTATATAATTATAATTATAACTATAAATATAAGTGGTCATTAATAAACATGATATGTTAAATATATCTTAAAGTGTTGGGTGATGGAGTTTATCAAGTTGTTTTTGCGCTTACGTGGTGGTGCTATCATGTTTTAGTTCTAGAAGAGGACTTGTTTGTGTTGAGAAATGTATTCTTTTCAAACAATTCAAAATAATGTTTTTTAAAGGGGGAGATTATTTCAAATAATACTCTGTCTCTTTATGATGATTTTGATGCTCACAAATACCCTTAATTATTTACTAATTATTTCGTTGAGTATTTTGCAGGAATTTATTTTATTTATTTATTTCATACAACGAGATTTCATACTTCATTTATTCCGAGATCAATTTTAGCGTGTTCTGGAATCTCTGCAGCAATCAGACAATCAACTTCTGTTAAAGATCTAACTATGAGAGAACTGATTGGTACATTGATGATGTACGAAGCTGAAATGCAAGATGAGGTAAATGAGCATAAAGTCTACATAAAAAGGGAAAATACTGCTTTGAAAGTGACTTCTCAACAAAAGGATAGAAAGATGAAGAACAGAGAAGTAAGTGCTAAATCAGAAAGCTCTGATTCTTCAAATTCGGATGAAGAACTGGCTCAGCTAGCCAGAAAATTCAGAAAGTTCTACAGTAAGAAGAAAGACTTCAAGAAATCCTTCAAAAAGGATAGCAAGGAAGTGAGATGTTATGAATGCAAAAAGATGGGACATATCAGACCGGATTGCCCAAAATTGAAAGATGCAAAGAAGAAGAAATTCTTCAAAAGAGATGATTATGAACAGAAAGACAAGAAAGCTATGAAAGCTACTTGGAGTGTTTCTGAAGACTCAAGTAATTCTTCTGAATCAAGCTCAGAGAAGGAAGAATCCAATTTAAAAGCAAATATGTGTTTCATGGCTGAAACTGATGAGGTACACTCATATTACTCCTCTGACTCAAATAATGAATCAAACTCTGAAACAAGCTTCTCAAATAAAAAACTTGCAGCTTACTGCAATATGCTTGAAGAAAGGTATGACTCATTATTTAAAAAATATAAATCTATAAAGAACTTGCACAAAGCTATTTCAGATGAGAGAAATACTTTGCTAAAACAACATAAGGAATTAATTGACAAATACAACTCTACTGACTCAAATAAAATTAATTTTGAATCAAAAATAAAAACTCTACAGGATGAAGTAGAATCTTATAAAAAGGCTGCATTAGTTTTTACAAAAGGAGAAAACACCTTAAATGAGATACTTGGAAAAACTGTAATTAAAAAGGAAAGGTTTGGAATTGGAAGTAAAGGAGAAAAACCTAAGTTATACAAAAATTATTTTGTTCCTAGCACTAAACAGGTTATTTGTAACTTCTGTGGAACAAAAGGTCATATAGCTAAAAACTGTTTTCTAAGACAACCTCAAATATGTGGAATTAAGAAAGCTTATATTTCCAATGATCTATATGATTCAATAAATTTTAAGGAAACAAAGCAAATCTGGATACAAAATCACTGCTTGCTAACACTCCTGGACCCAACAAAATATGGGTACCAAAGCAATTTGTTTGAATGTCTTTGCAGGTAGCAGGTTACCAAAGAAAGAAAGAAATATGGTATATGGACAGTGGCTGCTCAAGACACATGAGTGGAACTTCAGCTAATTTCTCTTCTCTTACTCTAAAGGAAGGAGGACTTGTCACCTTTGGTGACAATGCCAAAGGAAAGATTATTGGTATTGGAACAGTTGGAGATCCAGAGACAGTCTCAATCAACAAAGTACTTTATGTACAAGGGTTAAAACACAATCTGATAAGTATCTCTCAACTCTGTGATGATGGATACACTGTTGATTTTACTAAAAATAGTTGTATTGTTTCTAAAGATAAACTGTTTAAGTTTAGAGCACCCAGAACTGATAATGTTTATACTTTGGATTTGTATTCCTTGTGTAAACAACAAGTAAACTGCTTAACTGCTAATATAAGTGAATCCTGGATCTGGCATAGAAGACTTGGTCATTGCAATATATATGCTTTACATAAATTATCTAAGAAACATCTAGTTTCTGATTTGCCTAGTCTCAAATTTGAAAATGACAGATTCTGTGATGCATGTCAGCTTGGCAAGCAACACAAATCATCATTCAAATCTGTTAATAAAGTTGCTACAACTAAACCTCTAGAACTTATCCATATGGATTTTTTTGGACCTTCAAGAGTAGCAAGTTTAGCTGGTAAATTATATGTTTATGTATTAGTTGATGATTATTATAGATTTACTTGGATTTTCTTTTTGAAATTTAAAAGTGAAGCTTTTAGTTTATTTGAAGGTTTTTGTAAATCTATTCAAAATGAAAAAGGTTTTAATATAATCTCATTGAGAAGTGATCATGGTGGAGAATTTGAGAACCAGGAATTTAATTCCTTTTGCTCAAACATGGGTATTAAACACACCTTCTCTGCTCCAAGAACACCTCAACAGAATGGGATTGTAGAAAGAAGAAATAGAACTATTCAAGAAATGGCTAGAACTATGTTAAATGAATATAGCCTACCTATATATTTCTGGGCAGAAGCTGTTAATACAGCTTGTTATATAATGAATAGAATTTTAATAAGACCTATTTTGAAAAAGACACCCTATGAACTATGGAATAACAGAAAACCTAAAGTAAATTACTTTAAAGTTTTTGGATGCAAGGTTTACATCTTGAATACCAAAGATAATCTTGGTAAATTTGATCCAAAATCTGATAAAGGTATTTTCTTAGGATATTCTGCAACCTCCAAAGCTTATAGAGTCTATAATAAAAAGTCAAGGATTGTTGAAGAATCAGTTCATGTGAAATTTGATGAATCTGATCCTTTTGAGAAAAGGATAGAACAAATAGATGAACCTGATTCTAATGAAAACATGAGACTTGAGAATTTAAAGAATGATTTTGAAAATGATATAAAAGAAATTCAGTCCAGTTCAGAAGAACATGACACTGAAGAACCTTTGAATGTAATGCCTAGACAGTCTAGAACCTTAAAGAATCACCCTTTAGAATCTGTGATAGGTGACTTAGAGACTGGTATTCAAACTAGAAGAAACTTTGGAAACATAGTTGAATTCTCTGCTTTCCTATCCCAACAAGAACCTAAGACCATAGAAGAAGCCTTAGATGATGAGAGCTGGGTAATAGCAATGCAGGATGAATTGAACCAGTTCAAGAGAAATAAGGTTTGGGAATTAGTTGAAAGACCACATGATTATCCAGTAATAGGAACTAAATGGGTCTTTAGGAATAAACAGGATGATCAAGGGATAATAACTAGAAATAAAGCAAGATTAGTAGCTAAAGGATATAATCAAGAAGAAGGAATAGATTATGATGAGACCTTTGCACCTGTACCCAGGTTAGAATCCATTAGAATCCTTTTAGCCTATGCATCTTATATGAATTTTAAATTATTTCAGATGGATGTTAAATCTGCCTTTTTAAATGGTTATTTAATGGAGGAAGTTTATGTTGAGCAACCTCCTGGTTTTGAAAATTCTCAAAAACCAGATTCTGTTTTCAAACTTACTAAAGCTCTTTATGGCCTTAAACAAGCACCTAGAGCTTGGTATGAAAGACTAAGTTCTTTTCTTTTGAAAAATGATTTTACTGTTGGACTAGCAGATCCAACACTCTTTAAGAAAACTGTGAAAAATAATGTTTTGTTGGTTCAAATTTATGTTGATGATGTAATTTTTGGATCAACCAAAAAAATTCTTTGTCATGAATTTTCAGAATTAATGCAAAAAGAATTTGAAATGAGTATGATGGGAGAATTAAATTTCTTTTTGGGTCTTCAAATATTTCAAAAAGATTTTGGAAATGTTTTAAATAAATGCAAATACATTACTGATTTACTTAAGAAATTTGGACTTGAAAACAGCAAGACATTTACAACTCCTATGTGTACTAATATAAAACTTGATTTGGATGAAACTGGAAAATCAGTGGTCAACAAGTTATATAGAGGTATGATTGGTAGTTTGTTATATCTTACTGCTAGTAGACCAGATATAATGTATTCAGTATGTCTTTGTGCTCGATTTCAATCAAATCCCAAAGAATCCCTCTTAACTGCTGTTAAAAGAATTTTTAGATATTTAAAAGGTACTATTTATCAATCTATGCTTTATCCAAAAACCTCTGATTTTAATTTAATTTCATATTCAGATGCTGACTTTGGAAGCTGTAGATTAGATAGGAAGAGTACTTCAGGAACATGTCACTTTTTAGGAAAGTCTTTAGTATCATGGTCTAGTAAGAAACAACACTCAGTTTCCCTGTCAACAGCCGAGGCAGAATATGTGTCTGCAGGTAGTTGCTGTGCACAGGTGTTGTGGATGAAAAACACTCTTATGGACTTTGGATTAAATTTCAATAATACACCTATTTTATGTGATAATACTAGTGCAATTAATATTTCAAAAAATCCTATTAGTCATTCTAGAACTAAGCACATTGATATAAGACATCACTTTTTAAGAGATCATGTGTTTAAAAAGGATATATTTTTAGAATTTGTAAATACATAAAATCAATTAGCAGATATTTTTACTAAACCACTTCCCACGGCAAGGTTTGAATTTATTAAGGGGGAGTTAGGTTTATTTAATTTTAAATAATTTTTTTTTATCTTATTCTGTTTTCGAATTCTGCTTAATTTCTGTTTCCCGCTATAAGTAATTTTATTTTGTTTAAATAAAAGTAATGATTAGTGATTACACGGGAATCAAGGCTGTCAGAACCGTTTCACCTTCTAAACTGTTTCACCTTTTTCGGAAACCCTTTCGAAAACCTAAAACCGCACATCTGCTCCAAAACCCTTTTCTGAATCTTCAAACCCTAAACTTTCGAACCTTCAGAAATCGTTGTTGAAATGGCAAAGACTAAGCGTCCAGATGAAGCTAAGAGCAGTGCTGCAAAGAAACCTAAAGTAGTTGGTCGGAAAATACTGCAAGGTAAAGTCATAGATTTAGAATGGCTGTTTGAAACTAATTTACTGTTGAAGCAAGTGTTGTCATTTCAAAGCCTTGAGCAAGCTTTTAATAGTGCAAATTCTGAGTTTCTATATGAGGCAGAAATGAGACATTTCTTTAGAACTGTTCAGTTTAGCCTTGGAGATACGGAGGATAGTTTATTGGATCAAATAGAGGATAAGGACTTTTCCATATCATCTGTAGAGATAAGTCAAATTCTTAACTGCCCTCATGAAGGAGTTTTTCATTTCGATTTACGGAATATTGGAGATTATGTACATAAGTCTGAAGACATTATGTCTTTTCTGTTTGGAACCAGAGTGATAAAGAAAATGTTTATTAAAGATTTGGAGCCCGATCAGAAAATCTTGGTAAAATTTGTTCAGACTGGTTTAGCACCAAGGATGGCTGAGATGGAGAAAATCCTATACCCTGACATGTACATAATGTATCTTCTGATGTGTGATATTAAGTTTAATTTTCCTTGGTTTATGATAAGATATCTGAGATACTGCTGTCAGAGTGAAGCAAGAAAGACCTTTTTCCCTTATGGAAGGTTCATTTCTTTGTTTTTGCATAAAAGAGGAATGATCAGATTGGTAGATGCTGGGGTGAAATGTCACCACAGTAATGTTTTTAATGCTGGAACTTTAAGGAAAGTAGGATACTTCTGGAGCACAATTAAAGGAAAACTCTTACCTGTTGGAGCTGAGGAAGACTCGGAGAGTGCTCAGGCTCAACCGGCTAAGTCCAAGGAGGGACAAGCAGAATCAAGGGTTAGTACAGTGGCAAGGAGAATTCGCTTTGAGATGGAGGAAGTTGAGGAAGAGAGAAGTCAAGAAGGACTTCAATCTAGAAGGAAGAGGTCAATTGATGAAGAAATTATCTCTCCTGCCTTGAAATCCTCTGAACCGGTAATTTCTTATTCATTTGTGAGAGAAGCTGTTGTGGAGCAGACTGCACCGATAGAGGAACCAGTAGCTCAACCGGAAATCCAAAAAGAACCTCAATCTGCTGCTGTGGCTGTTGAAAAAGCAATTCCACAAGAACAACTTATGGAGGCAGTGCCTGGTGAAGAAGTGGCCCGACCTCAAGATTTACATGAAAATATTGTTCTTGACCATTCAGTAGAAGTCAGAGAGACTACTGTTCGTGATGAACATACTTCTGAAGCTAATACAGAGGTACTTCAGGAAGATTTTTCAGTGGAAGAGTTTCAGGCTTCAAAAGCTAGTTCAGTGGATCAACCTTGTCAGGACAAGGACAAAGAACAGTCAGATGCAGATTCTTTACCACTTGCCCTGCCTCATCAACCTATTTCTGGACATGAGAATAGAGCACAGGATGCCCCTGATTCGAGAAAAGAAGAAGTTGTTGAGTTGTACAAGCGTATCTCTCAATTAGAATCTGAGAATGTTAGTCTCAGAAATTCTCTGAATTTAGAGCAGTTGAAGTTTCAAAAGCTGAAAGAATCTACTGTTTCAAGACAGGAAGTAGATTTGTTTAAGACTGATATGATGCATGCTGTTGATCAGTTAAAATCAGAGATGGTAAAGAAAGATGATTTGTCTTAGATGAAGATTTACATGGAGAATAAATTTGAGTCTGTTGCAAACAATGCTGTGAGTGGATCAGGCTGTTCACCTGATTTGATTCGGAGATTTCAAGCAATTACTGCAGCAATGAGAAATATGAGTGACAGATTACACGATCTTCAGTGTAATAGTGCCCCTTTGTCAGTTTTGCTAGAGAATCAGAAATTTTTAGTGGATCATTTGACATCTGGAGAGAAACCGATTAGGATTCTTTTGAATCAGTTATCAGAGAAACTGGCTCTTTTTGTTGAAAAAGAAGAAAGAATGCATGAGTTTTTCAGAGTTAATTTGATTGAAGATATTCATATGACTCAAGAGAACAGAGATCTTATCATCAAGTTAGGAGATGGGATGATGAAGAGGCTCAGAGAACAGTTTACAGAGATCAAGACCGCGATTCAAAGGAGATAGACACCCTTTTTTCTTCCCTGTCTTATCTATGAACCTTGATTCCTCTGTATATCACAATCGTTTATATATAACAGCTTGTGAATGAAAATTCTTTTCTTATTTTTTTTTTGTTTTGTTGTTTATTGATTTATGTTTAAGTTAGCCAGTATAACAAATTCACTTATTCATACACAGTTAATTATAGCATTTACTTATAGTTCAGTGCAATATTGAATGTGTTCAAATCCGTAATTTTTCATTCTTTTTGATATCACAAAAAGGGGGAGAATTTGGATAAACACAACATTTAAATTCATTTGTTTCCTATGAAGAAATTTGGATATATAGGAGAAGACATTTATCTTTTATCTATTTTTTAGCTGAAATTTTATTTTTATGGGGGAGAAATTTTATTATAGTTAAATATTGTTTTAATCCTTTCAGAATTCTAAAATTTTATAAAACTAATTTTTCAATAAAGATTGCAATTAAATTAGTTCTATTATTTTATGGGTTTTGTGATCATCAAAAAGGGGGAGATTGTTGAGCAATGTATTGTTTTCAAACAATTCAAAATAATGCTTTTTAAAGGGGGAGATTATTTCAAATAATACTCTGTCTCTTTATGATGATTTTGATGCTCACAAATACCCTTAATTATTTACTAATTATTTCGTTGAGTATTTTTTAGGAATTTATTTTATTTATTTATTTCATACAACGAGATTTCATACTTCATTTATTCCGAGATCAATTTTAGCGTGTTCTGGAATCACTGTAGCGCAAGATAAATTTTAGCGTGTTCTGGAATCACTGTAGCGCGAGATCAATTTTAGCGCGTACTGGAATCACTGTTCATACCCTACGTTGATGAACGTAACGTATGGATGAAAAGTTTACTTTTTATGTTAAAAGAAACGTATGGTTAAGGAACCTTACGTTATTTTGAAACGTATGGTTAATGAATCTTACGTTGTTGAAAAGTATGGAAGAAGAACATTACGTTTGGAAGGAACCTTACGTTTTCGTTGTTAGACAAGTATGGAAGAGAAACCGTACGTTAGTTTTCAGTGTTGAGTTTGTTTCTCAAAAGTATGGATCATCAACCTTACTTTTATAATCAACCGTACGTTCTTTGGAGAGTTGAAGCGAGACAAAGTATGGATGATCAACCCTACGTTTGAATGCTGAAGAGAAAGTATGTACGTTCTGAACCTTACGTTTGTGAACCTTACGTTTGTGAACCCTACGTTTGGAGCCACGTCATCAACCCTACGTTTGGCGTCGGGATATTTTTGACAGACGATATTTCCTTTTGCATTGGTCAAACAAGCGGATTATTAGGCGGATTTCGAGCCGATTCTTAAGTACGACTTTGACTGAATCAAAGACGATTTTCAACAGATTACTGATTGATTTAAACGGAGATTTTTATGCCGATTCTTCAGGGGAGTTACAACGGCTCTGTTATTTCATTTAATATCGCGAATCTAAAGGAGATTTTCATGGATCTATTTTTGCGGAAGATTTTCTCAGATTTGAATATATATGTTCTATCTTGGAAACTTTGGATATATATATATATACACAGGAAAGTGTGTGAAATATATAGATTGATCTTTTAACGAGCAAGAAACAGAGACTGAGTA
This sequence comes from Viscum album, assembly GCA_963277665.1. Taxonomy (NCBI): domain Eukaryota; kingdom Viridiplantae; phylum Streptophyta; class Magnoliopsida; order Santalales; family Viscaceae; genus Viscum; species Viscum album. The sequence goes on along the minus strand of OY728140.1, from coordinate 1,040,686,605 downwards.
AAGGCGTTCTTTTCTGGTGATCGAGAAGAAGTGTAAAACCTTTATTGCCGAAGGAAGATCTTGATAACAGATTCACGTATTCTACATAGACTATCTGTTGTGAATATATTACTGCTGAAGTTGTGAAGTTTCTGGTAATATCTATTGCAACTGGATTGACTCAGAACTATTTTGATTACAGATCTTTATTTTCTGAAGACAACGATCTATCTACTGTCAATTGCATTCTGTTGCAATTGTGAAGAACAACTGGAGAAGTGTTTTCTTTATCGAAACCTTTTTTATTTTTGAGTGATCAGCTTCTCGTTCTAAGCTGTGTGGGTTCGTGTTTGAACCAGGAAGGCTGTGTTTGCCTGAATCTTGTAAAGGTGTCAACTGCCTGTACTCAGTTGTGAACATGTCTGTGGAAACGAGGACCAGATAGTGAAAATCGCCAAGCTCGTGGATTTGAGCGTTGGTGGAGTGGACTAGGGGCCTTCTGTTCCCCGAACCACTATACATCCGTGTGTTCATGCTTTTACTTTTTCCGCTGCATATTTAATCGTGCAAAAGCATAGTGGACAGAATTTGTCTAAATTGAAGAGATTGTAATAATTTTGAAAAGACACAATTCACCCCCCCTCTTGTGTGTAATCCCTAGATTCAGATCCAACAGTTTGGGGAATAACTATGACATTTTAATTTCATGATTCTTCCTTTCTTATCATATTTCATTGGGATTATATAGTTTGGGGTTATAGTGTTTATGTGGATGTTTTAGGATCTAGTGTCACGATGTTATGGTTAGGGATGCTTAGTTAATTGTTTGTCATTAAATGTGATTAAATAGATGTATTAATGAATGAACATGGCTGGTAAATTGTTATTTTGGATGCCTGTAATAGAGATATAATTATATGTGATGTATTTAATGTCTAAAATCCCTTTTCATATAGTTTATGTTATTCTATTAGTGATAAATTTTTCTGTTTTTTGGTGTTTTTATGCATGGTTGAAATGATTTTATTTGAAATATGATGCGGGGATATGTTGTTATAAAATAGGATTACTATTTTTAATTTCTTGATATGTGATGGATCAGGGTAGATATTTTTATCTGAGTTGAAATGGTTTTTAGTTGTTATTTATATAGAAGACGGATGACATGGTTAAGTGGTTATAGAGTGGGTATATAGTGTGGGTTTTTCATTATAGGAGTAAGGAACGAGTTATTTTTCCTTAATGTTCATAAAACCCAACTATGATATTGAGGATGTAGATATCCATATTTCGGTGGGTAATGTATACAGAATGAGGAACAAACAACATTGATATCCTTTATACTTACATTAACCTAAATATGTATAACTATTAAGGGTTTATATTATGTGGTGTGGGGTGGATATGTGGTATTATTATATTTGATGATAGATTTGTTGTTTGGACTAGGATAATATTGTACGAAAACATGTGGTATAGTGGATGGATAGTGGAATGATGTGGGGGATTGTTGTTTTAGTTTCTACTTACTAATGAGTTAGTAATGTGTTTTCTTAATTGTTTTCTCTACTTATTTATAATTTGGAGTGGAATATGGATTGAAAATTAAGATTGTTGGTAAATTTCCAAAAAAAATTATTTTTGTTGGTTTTTATGATACCTATGAATTTCTATTATCTATTATTATATTGACAATATTTTTGATATTTATAATTTGTAGTGGGTATATGACTTACTTTCAACTCTTGAATAGGGAAATTAATGAATATATTACTATAAATGGAGGAATATATGGTATCCTAAGATGGAATGAGGGTTTAGTGATTTATATTTCTCATGACTATCAATATTAGTTTATGTTTTTTTTTCATAGTTAAAATCACCCTTATAGAATATAACATGTTAATTTGATATATATGAATGTTTATATAGGTGGATTATCATATTGAGTACAAATATTTTCTTACCCTTCTATAGTTTTTTTAGTTTTAATGAAATATATCTTAATTGTGAATTAGATATGAAATTATGGTAGCTTGAGTGTAGTTTTTTTGTTTTTATAAAGGTCTAAAAGTCTATTATTAAATATCATTGTTTTCCATGATTATATATACTAACATACATGTATGATTGGGTTTGTGGGGATTATTTATTAAATGAATTTATTTATAGTTTATTTGTGGTTTTATTTATTTATTTATAGGGTTTATAATGGAAACGCTCCCCATTTGTTAGATTTATACACTTGGCACTAGTCTATAACCTATGTACTATTTTGGTCAGGCTTTGGGGGTCACTCTCTCCTTCACTATATAACTTGGAGGGGTTCCCATTGGGGGAGGGTCATGATATTTTTTATGCCCCATGGAAGAGACCATCTCAACTACATGACCTAAAAAATATTTCATTACAACACGTTCCTAATATCTTTTTTTTAGAGTTTTAGAGAATTGAGACAAAAAAATTAAGTAAAAAATCATGAATTTTTCTTCTAATAGATACTTTTTCTCATTATATAAGAAACTACTTAATCAATAACAATTCATTAAAATTTACCACTGTAACACCCTGACCCCAGTTACCCAGAGTCGGTGCATTATTACATAACATTGGCATGATCACAAGAAAGATCAAGTCTCAAAAGACCGATTAGTTTAGTAGCCTTGGAATAACTAGATACATTCATAAAGTTTACATTAAATCATAAAATGAAAACTACAACAATTTAGTCTCCATAGTCCACACTCTTATGCCCTCATACTATCCCTGCAGGTCATCCATAAAATACTTCTTCACATCCTGGGAAAAATAAAACATAGAAAGGGGTGAGCTCAAATGCCCAGTAAGGATAACAATATAGCGGAAACTTTCATAAATAAGCATAAACATTTAAGGAAATGTATAACTAAAACAAAAGCCTTTTAAAACTTGGACTTCAGCATAATATGGCAGAAATAAAATGAAATAATGCCATATAATTATTCACATTGATATTCTACTAGTCGAATAATCACATGCAATATCAATAACCACTTTCATAATGATGGAATGCATAATGTCAGAATAGCATAACCACATAGTCAAGGCCTTGTGCCAAGACTACAAATAAGATTTTGTCAAGGCCTTGTGTCAATACACTATTTTGTCTCATGAGACCTACCAATGCATCGAGGAGCTATAGCGGGCTCCACCCATCACTTATTAAGTCCAATGCATTCCCATATAAAAAGGTTTAAACATAACACAAAAATTCGTATTAAAACTAGCATACGAAATGTAAATACTTCATCCATAAACCATGAATGGTATAAAAATAACACATCCACAGTCAAACATATCACAAAACCTTCAATACAATATATAAGTTTTGTATCATAATAAATCAAATTCAAATACGCTTAAAATTCATCAAAGGATGTTGACATAGATGAAATCAAAACTATTTGAGATAAATATCTCTTTTTGAATTAATTTAAAAGTCAAATAATTATAAAATAAAACATTTACTTTGAAAATTTTCTTATAAGCTTGTAAGGGAAGCATAGAAGATTTTATAATGGTGGAAAATAGCTGCACCTGCCACATAAGTTAAAAAATACATTCTTACCTTAATTATGTCGAAAAGGTTAAAAAGGACCTTGTTTGAAAAAAAACGGAAAGATTCTTTATAAACCTCTTATAAAAAGTCAAACAAGGGTATAAATGACTTTAACCCATATTCTAGTAAATATTAAAAATGTTATGAAATAAATTTTTAAGAAACGTGGATTTGGATGATAAAGAAGACGCAGTAGATTATTGTGTATAAACAACCTTGGATAATGAAGAGATTGTGAAATAAACCCTTACCTTGTACTTTTCCTTGGTTGGGGGTAGGTTAACTTCATGTATAATGGTGAAATAATTGTTATTAAATTATAAAAGAATCATATACATTAATATGATATCATATATGACCTTTTAACATTGCTTTGTTAATAATATATTAGTATTATGGTTGTTTCGGGTGTTAACTTACTCGTATATGTTTTGTTACATAAGTCATGTTTGTTATGGATAGGATGTATCTTATTCATATCCAGAATGATATCAAGTCCTTAAACATTATTTTTAATCATCAAATGATAATTATACTTGAATGGATATGATGGAGAATGAATCTCATCTCATTCATGGAGACGGTAGTCCGTACGTACGCACGAACGACAATATCATTCTTTTGATATTAAAATAATATATAATTGGATGGTATATCATATATACAGAATCATTATCTTGTTATATTTATTATTTACATGAATTAAACATCATTATTATACCCATCCAAATAATAATTTATTGAATAACAATTACACCACGACGTGGAGACGGTAAGCCGTACGTACGCACGTATGGTGACATGTCATTCAAAGGATGGATTTAATACTGAATATGGTTGTAACATATTTATAATAACATCAAAGTATATATAAGATACTGGAGTTATTATTTTAGAATGGTAATAACAAAGTAAGAAGAAGTTGAAGAAGAAAGGAACTAGAAAGAGGGTGGTGAAAACATTACCTCTTCTTCGGGTTCTTCCTTTTTATTTGATCAAAAGGGAACCTTAGGTTTGATTTAGGATCAAAATAAGGCCTCTAGGTTGAAGTTAGGGAATTTTATAGAGTATTTGGTTAGGGTTTGGTCGAGCCAAAAGTCTTTGAATTTGTGAATCAGTGAAAAGGGGGAGTGCCCTTTTATAAGAGGGGTGAGGGACACCTTTGGAAAAGATAGAAATGTTATTTTATAATAAATTCATATTCAGTTTCTAATGGCTAAAAATTGGATTATTAAGAGTTTAAGGTAGGTCTAGGTCGAAAACCACTCAACCCATAGGTTTTAGATAGGTTTGGGTCACTATATTAACCTTATCTTTTAGTTTTAACTCTTAGTTAATTAGTTTAACATTTATCATGTCACTTTGTATTTTTATATTATATAGTTAATAAACTTTATATATAAATCAAAGAGACCACCAAGTGGTCCACTAATGATATACCTATCATAATATAAGTCTCTTGGCCTATCCTTATATTTTCAGGAATTTAATATCAATTAATAATATAATATTTGTTTGAAGAACTCTTTTATGTGATTTTTGACACAATTCAATAATTTATTTTTGTTAAAGTCTTAACAACTTTATTAATTCGAACCAAATTAATTTAAGCAATTTTATATTGTCATATTAAGAAATAAAATTCATTAATTTCATCAAAACTTTCAAATTATATTAATTTTAACATTTATAATACCAATTATTTGATTCTTTCATTAATAAGGAAAATACTGCATCATTATTGTGTCATAAATAATATTAATTATTATGTGTATAAAAATTATAAATAAAATACCATTATTTATGAAATCTTATTAGGTTTCTAATTAATATTTATAGTCGAAAATCCAACATATATAACCCTATGTTAAAATTTTTTTTCTAAAAGATATATGCGTATGTCATTTTTGTATTTATTTTAACTTAATTAATATAAAGTGTCATTATCACTTACACGTGGCTCTATGAGGTCCCAAAATCGACCCAAATATGACCATGGTCGGACATGTATCAACCAATAAGGTTAGGACATGTTTTAGGGTAATTTATTATTATAATAATATTATTTTGTTTACCCTTATTTAATGGATTTACCCTTTAACCATGGTAAATAAAATATTTACCGAAGTAATTATTCAAAATGTCTAAATGTAACGCCCCGGCCCCAGCTACCCAGAGTCGGTGCATTACTTAGTAACATTGGCATGATCACAAAAGATCAAGTCTCGAAAGACCGATTAGTTTAGTAGCCTTGGAAACACTATATACATTCATAAGTCTTTCATTACATCAAAAAGTAAAAAAACTACAATAACATGGTCTTCATAGTCCACAATCATATCCCTTTCTGATTACCCCTGTAGTTCATTCATAAAATACTTCTTCACATCCTGGAAAAATATTAAAACATTGAAAGGGGTGAGCTCAGATGCTCAGTAAGGTTAACAATATTGCGGAATCTTTCATAAATAAACATTAACATTTAAGGCAATGTATAACTAAAACAAAATCCTTTTAAACATGAACTTCAATATAATATGGCAAAAGTAAAATGAGATAATGCCATTTACTTATTCACATGGATATTCTACTGGTCGAATAATCACATGAAATATCAATAACCACTTTTATAATGAGGGAATGTATAATGTCGGACATTCTGAAACATTTTGTCAAGGCCTCGGCCAAGACATCTAAAATGATTAAGGCCTTGGCCAAAACCATAAATCAAATTGAGAAAGGGCCTCGGCCAATTCCACCTCTAGTTGTCTCATGAGACCTACCGATGCATCGAGGAGCTATAGCGGGCTCCACCCGTCACTTATTAAGTCCAATACTTTCCTCATATGAATAGGTTTAAACATATCATAAACCATAACATAATCGTATCACATAAAACATGAATAAAGGAAACATAACATTTACACATTTCAATCACAAGATATCAATACAACACATTGATATAATAAAAACGCTTTCAAAACCATTTTCAATACCAAAATAAAAGAAAGTTAAAACTTTGTATTTATTTTTCATTAAAAAAATGATGGCTTGTAGAGGAAGCCGAAACTCAAATAATGGTCACAGCAGCGGAGAAGTCGTTGTCGCCGCATAAGTACGGAAAGAAAAACATTCCCTTTTTTCGTTTAGAAAAATGCTTCGTATAAAAAAGATTCCTTTTGAATAAACGTAAAAGTCAAAGGGGTTTATACACTGTATAAAAGAAAGTTGTGTATAAAACCAAATATGCCTCAATGAAAGGGGATTGAGACGAAGTCCTTAAAAAGATCATTTTTAAAATAAAATAGATCTATTATGTGTATTCACTATAGTTACACATAAAGAATGTAAAAATACAAAATAGGACATAATAATATCATGACATAATTTGAAAGTAGGAGATTAACCCAAAGAATGGAAATTGGGTTAGGAAGTTCCCTTACCTCATGTCCGACTTGACTCAACCATTCTTTAACCTCCTGAATAATAAACTAGAGTTAATATATACCTTATTACGAACCATTTTCAATTTCATTATCCTTATTATATCACTTATTACAATGATATGAACATTATGTAATTATTTAAGTTAATAACGGTCGTTTTGTCGATCTTTGGTACTTGAGTCAACAATAAACTTCTTATAATTACAAGTTGTTTATGTGGTAGAATATACATTATCTCTAGAATTATATTCATGATTTATATGTCATATATATCTTATATATCCAGTATATACATTCATTTATAATATTACGTAACATTTAGAGGTAAGAAATGAAATGCACCGTTCATGGAGACGGTAAGCCGTACGTACGCATGAATGCTACTTTCATTTCAATTTCATATTTAATGGAAAGAAATCATAATGATATAAATGTATAATATAATTCTAGTATAATATAGTGTATAATACCATTTACTCCATCCTTTATACATCCCACATATGGCATTAACGATTCAAATCACTTTGAGGGGGCGGTAGTCCGCACTTCCTAAAATGAAATTATCGTGTTTTACCCATAATGGAAATCATAAAGTATGCCATAAATAAGAAATACAGAAGCATAAGTAAAACATAAAAATATTATATATCATATATAAAAATAGTGACATCTTAATGGCCACCTTTGATGGTGTTATATGAGTATTGAACAATCATCGTTTCGTGAGGCAGAAATTCGCCATCCACAGAAACTGTATGTTCTTTAACCCTTAGATGTAGGTGTGTGTAAGTTTAGCTCGAATCCTTATTATAACAACATCCTAGTATATTGAGGATACTGGTGTTGTTACAAAATAAATGAATAAAAAGATTTTATGGGGTTGGAGAAGCAAAATAAAACAAAACAACATTAGAGAAGACATTACCTCAAAATCGGGTAACTCTTTTTGATTTGAGCCAAAGGCTTCCTTGGGAAGAGTTATGCCCCAAGTGAGGCTTCTAGGAGTAAGTGAGGGATGGTGGGAGAGTATTTGGGCATAGTTTGGACGAGCCAAATGGCTTGAAGGTGTGAATAAGGTGGGAGAGGTGGGGGCCTTTTATAAGTGGAGAGGAGGGGATCTTTTGGAAAGATTGAAATGTTACATTATTATACAATTCTTTTCGGATTATAAAGGTCCCACACTTATATAATTAGTTTCTAAGGTGATAAGGGTTCGAAATCTCTTCATCCAATAGGCTTTGGACAAGTGTAAGCCTTGGATTTTGCATTATCTTCTCATTTTATTTAAATCATTAAATAATGAGGTCATCGCTGCATCATAATTATGTCATAAATAATTTAATTTATATAATGTCTAAAAATTATAAAAAAACTACTATGATGTAGGAAATCTTTTTATCTTTCTAATGAATATTTATAGTCAAAATTTGGACTTGTGTAACTCCACTTAAAAACTGTTTTAGTAAAACAACTCATGTTTGTGTCAATTTAATTTTAACATTAAATAAATATATATTAATGTCATTTTCCAACTAAAGTGGCTCCATGGGGTCCCCAAGTTGACCCATGGGTTGTCTTGGTCGGCCATGACTCATCCAATAGGAGTAGGACAATTGTCAAGCTCATCTCATATTATTAAAACATTATTTTTACCTTAAACTACACTAATTACCTCTAATCGCGATTAAGAACTTAAAAGTTACTATTCACCAAAAATTATTTTAATCTCATTGAACCACATTTTACTTCTTAATGAAAACCATGTATGTCGGATATTTGAAAAATCAAATCACAGAAGTGGTAATATTTCATTTTAATGAAAAATCAGTTTTTAACAACCACTTAGTGGTTTCACTATTCATCAAAAATTGAAGTTTTTCAGAATAAGGACAAAATTTCACCCTAAGCTATAATTGATATTCCGAATTAAAAAATGATGTCTATTTTACAAAATTCCAAACATATAAGTTTCATTAATTAATTTTATAATTAATTCCCGCTGTTACAAAAAAATAGTGTGTTTTTAAGAAACAATTTATATCAAAAGATTGGCAATTGTTTATGTCCAATTTCAATGTTAAATTAATTCTAATGACCACCATTGGATAAAATGGTAAAAATATATTATAATTATACTTTAAAACCACTAAATAGTATAATTTATCACTATAAATTATTTTTATTTAAAAAGTTGTTTTTAAGTATTTTTCACTATTCATAAAAAATTAGAAGTTCTCAGAAAAATACCAAAAATTCAACATAGGCTAATTTCGATATTCCGAATCCAAAAATGAAGTCCATTTTGATAAATAAAATTTATAAAATTTCAAAAAGTAGGTATTACTATTTACAACGGCTAGTTTAATTAGTTGTGGTGTGCGTTAGAGCTCGAGGTTGCATACAACACACACTATTGCATTATTCGAATGAGAAGCGTATCATGGAAGCTCGGGGTGTTACACTAAAAATAAAAGTTACCTATTTACCAAATTTAGACATCCTGATTCCAAATATCTAATCCATTTTTCCAAATTCAAAACACATAATTGGAAGAAATGAATTTAAAACTAATTCCCGTTGTTAAAACAAAAAGCGGGTTTTTAAGAGATAATAACTATCAAAAGATTGGCACTTGTTCATGTTCGGTTTAATTGTGAAATTATTTCCAATGACCAAAATTGTATTAAATAGTAAAAATATATTCTTAATATAGTTTAATACCACTCAAATTCACAATTTATCACTATTAAATATTTCAATTTAAAAAGTTGTTTTTAATTAAAATTTAGTAATTTTCACGATTCATCAAAATATAAATGTTATCCGAAAAGTTCTAAAATCTTACCCTAGGCTAATTTCAATATTCCAAATCCAAAAATGAAGTCTATTTTGAGAGATAAAATTTATAAAATTTCAAAACGTGGGTATTACTATTCATAACGGCTAGTTTGATTGGTTGTGGTGTGTGTTAGAACTCAAAGTTGTGTACAACACATGCTACTGTATTATTCAAAGAGAAGCGTACTGTGAAAGCTTGGGGTGGTACATTCTACCCTCCTTAAAATAATTTCGTCCGAAAAATTTCCAGAATATTATTGCATAAAAAGACTCGGGTGGTTCTTCATCATAAGTTCCTCGGGTTCCCACGTTGCCTCTTCCATCTTATGATTTCTCCATAGAACTTTTACCAGACGAGTCGTCTAGTTTCTCAGCACTTGTTCTCTTGTATCAAGAATCCTGATGGGATCTTTTCAATAAGACAGACCGGGTTCCATTTCTAATTCCTTATAGGTGAGTACATGCGTTGGGTCAGTCATGTATTTCCTCAACAATGATACGTGGAACACATTGTGAACTTTGGAGAGACTTGGCGGCATTTCCAAATGGTAAGCTACAACCCCAATTAGTTCTAGAATTTTGAAAGGTCCGATGTACCTGGGACTCAATTTACCCTTCTTACCGAAACGTATAACTCCCTTCCATGGAGATACCTTCAAGAAAACATGTTCTCCTACCTCAAATTCCAAATCCTTCCTTCGGTTATCAGCATAGCTCTTCTGCCTACTTTGAGCTGCTTTGATGTGGTTTTGGATTACCTTCACATTTTCCATCGTTTCCTTCACCAGTTCTAGGCCTACAAGTTTTCTTTCACCAACGTCATCCCAACAGGTTGGTGTGCGACATCTCTTTCCATATAACGCTTCATATGGTTCCATCTGAATACTCGAATGGAAGCTATTGTTATAGTAAAATTCTACCAGAGGTAAATATTGATCCCACATACCCTGAAAGTCAAGTGAGAAAGATCTCAACATGTCTTCTAAGGTTTTAATAGTCCTTTCCGATCTTCCATCTGTTTGAGGGTGGTAAGCAGTGCTCAAATGAATTTCAGTATCCAAGGCCTTCTGAAGAATCTCCTAGAATCTTGAAGTAAAATGGGGATCTCGATCCGAAACAATCGATAGGGGTACTCCATGAAGTCTCACAACTTCATTAATATATATTCTTGGTAGATGTTCAAGTGGTAAATCTTCCCTTATAGCAAGAAAATGTGCTGACTTGGTAAGACAATCAACAACGACCCATATTGCATCGTTCCTTCTAGGAGTATTTGGTAGTCCCATGACAATGTCCATAGTGATATTATCCCATTTCCACTCAAGTATTGGAAGAGGTTCCATGAATCCTCCAGGTTGTTGCCTTCCAGCTTTCACTTGTTGACAAACCATACATCTTGACACAAAATCAGCAATCTCCCTCTTCATGTTGTCCCACCAAAAATGTTCCTTTAAATCTATATGCATTTTGGTGCTCCCAGGGTGTATAGAGAAATTGGAACTATGAGTATCTTCTAACAATTACCTTTTTAAATCAAGTATATCGAGAACACAAAGTCTCTTCCCGAATTTCAAAATTCCTTCTTCATACACAAAGTTTCTCAATCCCCCATCATTCAAAGCTTTAATCTTCTTTTTAAATTCTTCATCATCGGTCTGAGAACTCTTAATCCTTTCTAGTAAAGATGGTTTGGAAACCATTTGAAAAAGCACTGATGTTTCACCTTCCATGGATATTCCCATGTCCATCTTCACTAGATCCATGAAAATTGGATCCTTTTCGATTCTCATATTGTTTAAAACTCCATGATCTTTTCTACTCAAAGCATCCTCCACCTTGTTTGCCTTCCCCGGGTGGTAGTGTATTGTGAAATCATAATACTTGATTAATTCAAGCCATGTCCTTTGCCTCATGTTGAGTTATTTTTGTGATAAAATATACTTCAAACTCTTGTGATCAGTATAAATCTCACATTTTTCACCATAGAGGTAGTGTCTCCATATATTCAAAGAAAATATCACAACTGCTAACTCGAGGTCATGAGTAGGATAGTTTTGTTCATGAATTTTCAACTGTCATGATGCATAGGCAATAACCCTATCATTCTGCATAGGGACACAACCAAGTCCTTTATTTTATGCATCACTATAAATAACGAACCCATAATTCCCTGATGGTAGAGTCAATATAGGAGCATTGACTAATCTTCTCTTCAGTTCTTCGAAACATTATTCACACTCTTTTTCCAAACAAATTTAACCCCTTTATGTGTGAGCTTTGTTAATGGGTTAGCCAACCGGGAAAAATTCTAGATGAAATGTCGATAATAACCTGCTAAACCAATAAAATTGCGTACCCCAGTTATACTCGTTGGTGTAGGCCATTCCTAGATTGCCTTGGTCTTAGAATGATCAACAAAGATTCCATCTTTAGGAACAATATGGCCAAGAAAATAAATCTTCTGAAGCCAGAATTCACACTTGCTAAACTTCCCATATAATTAATGTCTTATAAGAGTCTTCAGGATAATGCACAAGTGATTTTCATGATCTTCGTAGCTTTTGGAGTATACCAAGATATCATCAGTAAATACCACCACAAATTCATCGAGATATTCCTTGAAAACTCTATTCATCATATCCATGAATACAGAGGATGCATTAGTCAATCCAAAAGGAATTACCGTAAACTCGTAATGCACATACCTGGTTCGAAATACTGTCTTCAAAATGTCTTCCTTCTTCACACACAACTGATGGTATCCAGATTGAAGGTCAATCTTTGAAAAGTATTGAGCTCCATGCAGTTGGTCAAATAAATCATCAATGTGAGGTAGGGGATACTTGTTCTTTATTGTTATAGCATTGATCTCTCTATAGTCGATACATAACCTCATAGATCCATCTTTCTTTTTAACAAAATGAACAGGGGATCCCCATGGAGAAACACTAGGGTGAATAAATCTCTTATTACTCAATACATCTAGTTGTTTCTTTAGTTCAACTAATTCTACAATGTCCATTTTATAAGGGGTCTTCGATATAGGCCTTGATCGAGGAATTAAATCAATGGAAAACTCAACTTCTCGTTCTGGAGGATGTCCAGGTAAAACTTCCGGAAACACATATACATATTCTTTCACAATATGTACATCCTCTATTTGAACATTCCTCTCCTCGCCCACAGTCATTTAATTCTCTTCCTCCCTAATAATTGAATTTATTTGAGCTACTGGGGGTGGATCGAGATAATAATTAGGTGGTGATGATTCTTCTCTAAAGATAAGGTGTTCCTTATCATCATCATCAAAAATCTTAATCTCCTTCTTCTTACAATAAATCTTCGCATCCTGGTCTGAAATCCAATCCATACCAAGGATTATATGAAACTCAATCATAGGTATGATGATGATATCAGTGGATAAAGAACATTTATGTGCTCTAATGGGGACTGGTTCACAAAACTTTTTGGCAATGATACTTCCCTTAAGAGTTTTAACTGACAACTCTCTTGTCAAATAAAATTGAAAATATCTAATTTTCTTAGAAAACTGGGAAGATATGAAACAATGAGATGATCTAGAATCAAATAATGAATTTTCTAAACTTGAGGAAACCATTAAATTACCTGCCACCATGTCTTTCGGAGCTTCTACCTCAGCAGTAGTGATATCATAAGCTTGGCCTTGATCCCTTGGCCTTTTCTGAGGTAAGTTCCCCTGACGCTTAGGACATTCATTTTCATAATGTCACATCTCCCTGCAATTGAAGCATTGGACATCGGTAGCTTCCTTCTTCCCCTTGCAATCACGAGCTTGGTGGCCTTTTTCACCACACTTGTAACAGACTCCCATTCTTTTAAGCAAGTACCAGGGTGTTTCTTCCCATATTTACTAAAGGATGGATATTCAATTTTTCCCTTCTTACCCTTATTTCCATTCCCTAATTTATCAGTAGATCTCTTCTTCTCTTGCTTTTCTTTAAAGTCATAAGACTTAAAGAATTCATTTTTTGTCTTGATAACACATGAGATAATGTCTTCGTACGACAAGAAGGATTGTGAGACTAATGCTCGATGGAGGAATGGTTTTAACCCATCAAAGAAACAATCAATCTTACTTCTTGGGTTACGTATATAATCTCCAGCATACATTTCTAACCTTGTAAAGTTAGCCTCATACGTTGTGAAATTCTCATCCTCCTTCTGTCTCAGACTCAGAAATTGCCTTTCCATATCTACTCGATGGTCACAAGGAAAGTATTTTTCTAAAAATAGATCTTTGAACTCCCTCCATTACATATTTGATACTTCATCATCTTCCTTCGTGTTTTGAATCAATGACCACCATTGATCAGCATCTCCAGTGAGGCGGTAAACTGCCATGATATCTTTTTCCCTTTCAATACTCCCCAAAGCCTGAAATATTTTCTATAGGAAATTTATCCGTTTCTCAGCTAATAAGGGATTTGTAATCCCATTGAACATTGGTGGTTGTTTCCTTATGAAGCGATCTAACATTGATCCTCCATGATGCGGATCAGGGTGCTCCATACGGGTAAGGTTATTATTCATAACTTGAGTGAGTTGTCCCGGTATGGTGATTAGCTGATCAGCACCAGTTGCATCACCAACTCCACTATAATTATCTTGAGCAGGAGGTAAATACCTACATGGAGTGCATGCATTGATATGGTTTCCATTTCTTCCACTAGGCGCCATTTCTAAACAATGGAATAAACTAGATCAGTTTATGAATCAAAATACATAATTCCATACTTATAAAACACTTAACTTAAATTGAATTATTTATAGATATAATCCATAATCATAAAAATGTTTTCTTTCAAGAATTATATACTCATATACCCTTCATAATGATTTTTAAAGAAAATGATAGTTATCCTAATCATATCCCTCGGGAGTGTCGTAGCCAAGAGTGAAGCAAGGCCCATTGTCATGCACCAGTTCCCGTTCGAGTCTAGATCAAAGCGGTGTTTTTAGGTTTTAAACCTAGGTACATCTGTGCCAGAGCCACCTCTACCTGCTCGTATCCAGACAGGGATGTATTTCTCAGAAAACTCACAAAATCTCTACAATACCAAAATTCTTGGAATTTCATCTATACTAATCATTATAGTCCATCTTAGGTCTATGTGATCTAATAAGAGTTTATCTAAATCTAGCTTCCATGGTTAGTACTAAAGGTCCTCTGATACCAACTGTAATTCCTCGACCCCAGTTACCCAGAGTCGGTGCATTATTACATAACATTTTCATGATCACAAGAAAGATCAAGTCTCGAAAGACCAATTAGTTTAGTAGCCTTGGAATAACAAGACACATTCATAAAGTTTAAATTACATCATAAAATGAAAAATATAACAATATATTCTCCATAGTCCACACTCTTATCCCCTCATACTATCCCTTCAGGTCATTCATAAAATACTTCTTTACATCCTGGGATAAATAAAACATAGAAAGGGGTGAGTTTAAATGCCCAGTAAGGATAACAATATAGCAGAAACTTTCATAAATAAGCATAAACATTTAAGTCAATGTATAACTAAAACAAAAGCCTTTTAAAACTTGAAATTCAGCATAATATGGCAAACATAAAATGAAATAATTCCATATACTTATTCGCATGGATATTCTACAAGTCGAATAATCACATGCAATATCAATAACCACTTTCATAATGATGGAATTCATAATACCAGACTATCATAACCACATAGCCAAGGCCTCGTGCCAAGACTACAAATAATATTTTGTCAAGTCCTTGTTCCAAGACACTAGTTTGTCTCATGAGACCTACCTATGTATTTAGGAGCTATAGCGGGCTCCATCCGTCATTTATTAAGTCCAATTCATTCTTATATGAAAAGGTTTAAACATAACACAAACATTCGTATTAAAACTAGAATACGAAATGTAAATACTTCATCCATAAACCATGAATGGTATAAAAATAACACATCCATAGTCAAACATATCACAAAACCTTCAATACAATATAGAAGTTTTGTATCATAATAAATCAACTTCAAATAAGCTTAAACTCCATCAAAGGATTTTGACATAGATGAAATCAAAACAATTTGAGAGAAATATCTCTTTTTTTTAATTCATTTAAAAGTGAAATAATTATAAAATAAAATATTTACTTTGAAAATTTCTTTATAATCTTGTAAGGGAAGCTTCAAAGATTTTATAATGGAAAAAAATAGCTGCACCCACCACATAAGTTAAAAAAGACATTCTTACCTTAATTCTTTCGAAAAGGTTAAAAAGGTCCTTGTTTGAAAAACAACGGAAAGATTCCCTTATAAACCTCTTATAAAAAGTCAATCAAGGGTATAAATGACTTTAACCCATATTCTAGTAAATTTTAAAAATATTTTGAAATACATCTTTAGGAAATATGGATGTGGATGATAAAGAAGTCCCAGTAGATTATTACGTATAAACAACCTCGGATAATGAAGAGATTGCGAAATAAACCCTTACCTTGTACTTTTCCTTGGTTGGGGGTAGGTTAAACTCCTGTATAATGGTGAAATAATTGTTATTAAATTATAAAAGAATCATAAACATTAATATGATATGATATATGAACTTTTAACATTGCTTTGTTAATAATATCTTAGTATTATCATCGTTTCGGGTGTAAACTTAACTCGTATATGTTTTATTACATAAGCCATGTTTGTTATGAATAGGATGTATCTTATTCCTATCCAGAATGATATCAAGTCCTTAAAAATTATTTTTAATCATCAAATGATAATTATACATGAATGGATACGATGGAGAATGAATCTCATCGCGTTCGTGGAGACGGTAGTCCGTACGTACACACGAGCGAAAATATCATTCTTTTGATATTAAAATAGTAAATAATTGGATGGTATATCATATACACAGAATAATTATCATTTTATATTTATTATTTACATGAATTACACATCATTATTAAATCCATCCAAATAATAATTTATTGAATAACAATTACACCACGACGTGGACACGGTAAGTCATACGTACGTACGTATGGTGACATGTCATTCAAAGGATGGATAGAATACTGAATATGGTTGTACCATATTTATTATAAAATCACAGTATATATAATATACTGGAGTTATTATTTTAGAATGGGAATAACAAATAAAGAATAAGTTGAAGAAGAAAGGAACTTGAAAGAGGGTGGTGAAAACATTACCTATTCTTCGGGTTCTTCCTTTTGATTTGATCAAAAGGGCTCCTTAGGTTGGATTTCTGATCAAACTAAGGCCTCTAGGTTGAATTTAAGGAAGTTGAGAGAGTATTTTGGTAGGGTTTTTCTGATCCAAAAGGCTTTGATTGTGTGAATTAGTGAGAAGGGGGGGTACCCTTTTATAAGAGGGGTGAGGGGCACCTTTGGAAAAGATAGAAATATTATTTTATAATAAATTCATATTAGGTTTCTAATGGATCCAAAGTGGATTATTAAGAGTCTAAGGTGGTTTTGGGTCGAAAAAAACTCAACCAATATGTTTTATATAGGTTTGGGTCACTATATTAACCTTATCTTTTAGTTTTAACTCTTAGTTAATTAGTTTAACATTTACCATGTCACTTTGTATTTTTATATTATATAGTTAATAAACATACTATATACATACAATAGACCCCCAAGGGGTCCATTAATGATACACCTACCATGATATATGTCTCTTTGTAGAACCTTAGATTTTTAGGAATTTAATATCAATTAATAATATAATATTTGTTTTAAAAACTCTTTTATGGTAATTTTGACACTATTCAATAATTGATTTTTGTTAAAGTATTAAAAACTTTATTAATTCGAACCAAATTCATTTAAGAAATCATATATTGTCATATTAAGAAATAAAATTCATGTATGTCATAAAAACTTTCAAATTATATTAATTTTAACATTTATAATACCAATTATTTGATTCTTTCATTAATAAGGAAAATACTGCATCATTATTGTGTCATAAATAATATTAATTATTAAATGTCTAAAAATTATAAATAAAATAACATTATGTAGGAAATATTTTTATATTTCTAAGGAATATTTATAGTCTAAAATCCAACATATATAACCCTATGTAAAATTTTTTTTTCTAAAAGATATATGCTTATGTCATTTTTGTATTTATTTTAACTTAATTAATATAAAGTATCATTATCACTTACAAGTGGATCCATGGGGTCCCAAAATAGACCCAAAGATGCCCATGGTTGGACATGTATCAACAAATAAGGTTAGTACCCGTTTTAATGTAATTTATTATTATTATAATATTATTTTTTTACCCTTATTTACCAGATTTACCCTTTAACCATGGTAAATAAAATATTTACCGAAGTATTTATTCAAAATGTCTAAAAATAAAAGTTACCTATTTACACAATTTTGACATAATGATTCAAAATATGGAATCCATTTTTCCAAATTCAATACACATAAGTGGTAGAAATTAATTTAAAATTAATTCTCGTTGTTAAAACAAAACGCGTGTTTTTAAGAGATAATAACTATCAAAAGATTGACACTTGTTCATGTCAGGTTTAATTGTGAAATTATGTCCAATGACCAACATTGTATTAAATGGTAAAAATATATTCTAAATATACTTTAAAACCACTCAAATTCATAATTTATCACTATTAATTATTTCGATTTAGAAAGTTGTTTTTAATTAAAATTTAGTAATTTTCACTATTCATCAAAATATAAATGTTATCCGAAAAGTTCCAAAATTTTAGCCTACGATAATTTCGATATTCCAAATCCAAAAATGAAGTCAATTTTGAGAGATAAAATTTATAAAATTTCAAAAAGTGGGTATTACTATTCATAACAGCTAGTTTGATTGGTTGTGGTGTCTGTTAGAACTCGAAATTGCGTACAACACACGCTACTATATTATTCAAAGAGAAGCGCACCGTGGAAGCTTGGGGTGTTACAACCAAAAATTAATCAGGAAATATAATATTTTATATGCATCCCATATATTAATTTTCTTTATAGCCTAAAAAATAGAAATATAAGAAAAGGTTATCTCAAACACTTAGTATGGGTAAATATAATTAATAACTTTTAATGATCATAAGTGATCATAAGATTAGAAAACAGGTATAATCGAAGTATATAACAATACAATACCCATAAAATATTATATCATAATTATTTTTTCTTATAATAAATCTTGGAATGGTATAAAACATGATTCAAAAGTGTGTAAAAACATATGTCGACAATCATAATCCATGAACAAGAAACATTGTCCTATGAATAAGAATAAAATTTTGGAATAACATGGAAATACAGCATAAATATCTACATAAATATATGGTAAAATAACATTATATGATAACCTTTTGATAGAACACATTATATCTATGACTATGTAAACAAAATCATTATTTACATGTCTAAAAATTTGAGAAAACACATTATTCCCATGTCTGTGTGAACATACACATTATTTCCCTACTTAGATGTCTAATGAGATATTACATAAACCAATGCATTGAAATGTAAAATAGGATCCCACCCATAAACATCCATACATATGTGTGAAAAATAAGTTATCATCATATAATAATGAACCCATGGAAGGAAAATGGATTTCATATCCTTTTCAAATGAAATATTACATAGAAAACATTCATAATTCTATCAATAATCATAACATGATGTACCTAAGGAAAATAATTAGGTATCCAAATTTATTTAGTAACATTTTCCATAAATATCATTCGGTCATGATAATAGAGAATGTGGTATTTATTCCGTTTAGATAATGGTTATATGGTTAGGTGAATAATTTCCCCAATTAATAAAATTTGTGTCATTTAGTTGAACACCCTATGATAAAATGATTCAAAAATACGGTATTTATAGAGTAAATGTAAATACCCAGAGCGTAGTAGCTCGTATTCGATGACTTTAATTAATACATTGGCATAGATACAAGAAACTAATCCCAAAGGACTGGATGTTTTATTAGTTTTTGAATCCATATTACATATATGAACTTTACATTATAACTTTAAAGGAGATACAATATAGAAATTCTATTAGAAACACCCAAAAACTCCAAGTTTATCCCTGCAATTCATTCATAATATACATCTTTTCATCCTGGGGAAAAATAAAACATAAAAAAGGGGTGAGATAATATGCTCAGTAAGGGTAATAAATAAAGTTGAAGCTATCATAAACATAAACAATAAGTAATAGTGAATAACTAAAAACACATGCCATTAGTTTATAATCTTGAGCATACTATGGAAAGAATAAAGGATGATTAAATATTTCCATAATAAAAATTAACCATTGATATTCTAGTAGTTGAATAATCACATGGAATATCAATTACTATTTTCATAATGAGGTAATTTGTAATGCCAGACATCAAAAACATATTGTAAAGGCTTTAGCCAAGACACCATACATAAAGGGTAAAAACCCAGTCTAGTTTGTCTCATGAGACCTACTGATTCATTGAGGGGCGATAACGGGCCCTTCACATCACTAAATAAGTTAAATTAATTCCTCTTATGATAGAGGTGAAACAAAATCAACATATAAATTCATATTAAATCTAACATATGAAATGTAAATAACTTTCCCCAAACAATAAACATAATTATAAACCTTTTAGAGTAATATAGATAATGATATCAAGATAGTACATATCCAATAAAAATAATCATAAACCATTTTATAAAATATGGTAGATTATATCATAAAATATTAATCCTAATTAAGAATATTATTCAAAAAATGGTGTTGAAATAGATGAAAATAATCTAACAAAATCATTAAGGAATTCATGAGAGAAACCCCCTTTTTACTTTTCAAAGAAGAATTCTTTTGGAAAAATATTTTCATAAAACCATAAATAAAATAAGGTAATTTTTCATGATAAAAATTGTGATTTTTAGAAAAATCTTTGTTTCTTAAAACATATTATGGAGTGTACTTAAAAATGGTCAAAAAATTGGAAAGTTCTCTTTAATCGAGCTTGTTTATCAAGAAGAATTGAGAAAGGATCCTTATAAAACACATAACACTCCCTAAAAGAAAGAAGGATTATAATGGGTTCATATATATATAACAATAAAATATAATTTATTTGTATTAAATAATAATAATTAATAATTTCATTGGGGTATAGAGAGAGAAAGTGTAACCTGAATGAAAAATGGAGGTTCGGGGAGAATCCCTTACCTTATGTCCAAGAATATTCTGTACTTGAAATTAATATCTTGGAATATAAAATTAAATTTATTAATAAATTAATTCATAAACTTTTTTACATGTATTTTATTTATTATAATATTATTAAGTTCATTTATGGTCTTTTGATGAGTTATAAGGTACAATTTTATCATTCGAGAGCGTTCGTTTCCTTTGTTTTCATGACCGATTTACTTATATATGACTATAGAAGTTTAAGTAAAATAGGAATAGATATCCATAATTGAAGTTATATTTTATTAATTAAAATATATAATATTAAATTTTTATATAATTAATTTTTTATTTAGGTTTATAAAGAATCATTAGATAATACATTAGTGATAATTATTTAGATTATTTTGGCGTTTTTTCAATTATCAAAACTAGTTTTGTTTTATTAATTAAATTCATGTCTGCATAATTGTTACAGAACATTATATATTATATAATACATGTATTATAATATTATTTAACCATAAAAATGGTTTTATGACAATCCATGAAGGTGTAATTTAAAAATGAAAATGCATCATCCATGAAGGCAGTAAATCGGCACGTCACTGACGATGTTTTCATTTATAGAATAAAAGGGGAGATAAGAGAATTGATTGATGGATTATTCCATCAACACATTAAAATTATAACATATAAAATATATTGGATATATCATGTCAATTTATGATATGTAGGTTTGGATAAGATAAGAAGATAAAAGAACTCGAAAGGAAATTAAAAGAAAAAGAAAGAGGTTTTTACCTCTTAATTTTCTCCTCATTGAGAACCACTTTAAGGAAATGGGTTTGGTATTTTGATGAGACCAGGGGAAAATATATGTGAGGGAGAGGTTTGGGAATAATTTTTGTCATAAATTGGAAAATTCCAAAATCTTGTAAGGTGTGAGGAGAATATGTGGTGAGGGGTCATATTTATAGTGGAGGGGGTGATTTCTCATTATTTTATTCATTAGTTTATTATTTTGGATCAAGACTATGAATATTTTTTATTACCATGAATAAATATAGTAAAAATAGAATGATATTTCTATATTATGGGATTACATCATCAATAAATATCATTTATGACTCAATAATTCATTTATTTACTTATACCATAAATTACTGTATTTCACTATTCACAAAAAAATAAACTATTTTAGAAAAATCCCAAAAATTAACCCTTACTATTTTTGGATGTTTATAATTCAAAAATAGATTCCATTTTATGAAAATAATTTTCTAACTATGAGAAAATTATTTTTTAATATAAATCATTATTTATTCAAAAAATACCAATTTAAATATTATAACTAATTTTATGACACTTTAGAAAGTTAAATAAGGCCTCATAAAATTATATTATAATCATAAGATAATAATATATTAATTTATGAATGTATTTCATGAAAATAAATTCTATTTTAAGTCATTATATTAATTACAAAAAATTATAAATAAACATTTATGCTTTATAAAAACACCAACACTTAATTTATCATTTTCACATGATTTATTTAATTAAACAATGATATAATCATATTTTTCATTTATAGGATAGATAAATTTTATTTAAAATCACATTGGAGAGGTTTCTATTCTATTGCTCGGTTTACTATTTATAAAGGTCACATTACTATTCTAAAGTTCAAGTTACTATTCCCTTGGTATAAGAACCTTAACTTCTAGAAATACATCTTATTTCATTCACACTTAATTTATAAAGTATTTATTTTGTTATCTAAGTAATTTTATGTGGTTTAAACTATATAAAATAACTATAATATGGGAAAATTTATTGATAGAATTATGTGTCATTATAGGAAAGGCCTTGGAAGAAGAATTATTGATACACACTAAATTTTATTAATCATAAAAAATATAGTGTTGGATTATTTCTCTTATAGATATTTAATGTTCCTCATTTTTGAAAACACAGGTAAATAATCAACCAATAAATGACGAATGGTTTTAGAAGAAAAGTCAAATTTTACAATTAAACCCATGATGAAAATGACCCTTTTCCCTTGAAAACCATATCAAATAAAACTCATATGATAATGGAATAATAATTTACTTTATAATATAATTAATTAAGGGAATTAGTATTAAATATTATTAGAAATACATTCTTATGATAAATTTTTAAAAATATATTTCTTTTCTTATTTTTATAATTTATATCTAAGTGAAAAATTCACTAATTTATTTTAGAAATTTATTTAAAAAATGTAGGAAATAAAAATTTTGAGATATATCAAAACATTAATTTTTATTAAATACCCAATAATGGTGTCTTAAAAAATATATAAAGGTTTTATAGATAAATTATGTATTTGAAGATAGAACATTTTATTTTGAAATGATGGAGAACCTTTATAAATATTTGGTAATAACATTATTAAAAACCCTCTTTGTATAAATTTTATTATATTTTTATTTTTATATTTAGTCAATATTATTATGAGGATCATATAAAATAATCCATATCATAGTTCCAAAAAATAGATAATCAATTTAGTGTGATGGAAAATCTTTACATGGAGAAATAGATTTGTTGGGAAGAATGAGAGTTATTCCTTCCAATGTAAAAATTTTATTTGATAATTTATTTCAACAAGGAAGATTATATTTATGAAAATAATAATATTACATATATAAAAGGATAAAATATCATAGATAAAATGAATTGGGAGGATGAAAGAGGATCAAAATATCATAATTATATAGTGATTATTTTACTCAAGGTGAAAGAAGTTGAGTTGAGAAAACTGTTACTGATTGAGTAACATTAAAATCAAAACCCCTTGAATTATATAGAGTTAGAAATTGAAAATAAATTACTATGAATGAAATATACTTCAAGGTTTAATTAATAAAATATGCAGTATATACACTATATAAACAAAAATTAGTGCATTATATGAATGTATCTCAAATAATGGAATTTGAGATGAGAAACACTTAATGTTATAGTAATTATTTATTCAAAACTATGTGGGAGAAATAACATCGAATAAAAAAATTACATCGTGAAATATAAAAGAATAATGATACAAAATATTATAGGGGTAGTAAATAAACCATTAAAAACCTAACATGGTGTATAATAAGAAATATGTATCAAGGGGTAAAAATTGAAACAAAAAACCCATACCAGGTTTCTGATTCATTCTACACATATACCTAAAATCATAAATAATCAAATTAATCTTATTTGATACATTCTTTGGAAACTTATTATTCTATATTTAAATTACTATGGACCATTTAGTATCATATCTTTCTTATTTATGATATATTTTTTTCTTAGGTTTGTTATTTGAGGTAATTCAATCAAATTATTTATCATTCTTTTAGTATGCTAACCACGGTTAAAGGTGTTATAGAATAACATCAAAATCTCATTAATTTTAGGGGTTTATGTATTTTATTATTCTATTATCATAAAATTTATACTATTATAATTTTTAGAAAATAAACTCGTATGTGGAATGGTACTCTGATATGTTCATTCGAGGTGGTTAAATTTACAATGATAGTTTATTGATAATATAAACTATAGTATGTGAAATAATATATTTCTATAATATAAATAGTTTCACAAAAATATTTATTTTAAAATAAATAAATTTTTAATTTCATCCATGTTTGGCATTATAGGAAAAAAACGTGTCGCTTCATGGAGGTGGCAGTCTGCATAAACATATGATCAAAATTATTTTATTTTTATGATTGAATGGGAATGAATAAATAATGGTTGTTCCAATAATATAATAATACATCAGTATTCTAATGATACATATAGAATTATATATCTATGTTTAGGGTAGTTTTGAACGATAAATATTAAGAAATTTTGGTTAGAGTGAGTATCTCAAGAGGGGGTGAATTGAGTACCCAATATATGTATCTATTTAAAAGGGATTTAAAATCAAATCCCCCAATTAATTAAAACAGACCAGTTAAGAAAAATATAATATTGTTATAATATTTTATTTTTTAAAATATTTCTTAGAAGATTGATTAAATCTTATTTTAAATAATTTTAAAAAACTACTCTAAAATTTGAAACCAATTGATTCAATCAAAATATTATAAAAACAATAACTAAAGACTAACTATCAAAGTATTGTTTTTTGTTTAAAGGCTAAAAGAGATTCCATTTTAAAGTAAAAATAAAGAAATCAAATACATACAGATTTTGGTACCTAGTTCTTTTTGGGTCCATAAAGGTTAGAAATTAAATATTTATGAACCAACAAATATTTTTCATATTTAATCCTAGATTTATAAATATATTTTAATGAATTAAAAAAATAATCTCTTTTTTGGTCCAAAATAGATTATTTTAGTTTTAGAAGTTCCAGCTGTATTATTTACTATATATTTATTTACAACATTTTAAATATGAATGAAATAGTTTTTATAATTTTTATGTCTAGTTAGATAACCAAAACCAATTAGTAGTTTAGGTACATCATTACTGCATTCGTTTCTTAATAAAAAACCTTCAATATCTTTCTTGAGTTTCTCATTTACAAACACTAAGTCATTATTTTATTTGAGAAGTCATTTTTCTTCTCTTTTTAGATAATAATAATATTTTTAGTAATAATAGATAAATTATGTTGTTAAAAATGATATATTTATCATTAATACCATTAAATTTAAATTCCATTTTGTTATAATATTAAAAGATATAATCATTGGAAATATCATTTCCATCCTGATTTTCATGTTTAGAGAGATCATAAATATGATCAGAATAAATAGCTTGTACCTTTAGAGCAATATATATGAATCGTAGATTTGATTTTTTATGTGCATCTTATTGAATTTAATTTGAGTCACTTGATATGTCCTCAAAATCAATACAATTATCCTTCATTTATTTATTTTATTTCTTCCCCCATCCCTTATACTTTTTCTAGTATTTCAACTTTGTAAAATTGGTTTTGATGTGTCATTTCCTTTTACACACAAAATAGGTAACTTAAATATCACCATCCTTATTCTTTCCTCCTTTTTTGTCATATTTTCACAAGAAGTTTGAATTCCTAAAGAAATTATTATTTTTATAAAACTTTTTGAATCTTCTTACTAAATGGGATATTTTTTTCATCATTTTTAAAGTCACCATCACTTCCACTGGTGCTCTCTTATTTGATTTTTTCTTTGGATTTTGAGTGAGTTGATTTTAATATAATTTATTTATTTGTTTCACAATCATTATAATTTACTTTAAATTTTCCCTTATACATCATTATTTTTCTTATCATCTCTTTATTGACAGCTTACCCACATCACACGATTCTCAAGTGGATATGGTGGTGCCTCTCCATCTGTCAGGTAAGCATCTTAAAATCGTCAAAACATGAGAATTATCATTAATAGTATTTCCCAGTGCATGCATCATATTTTTAATCCCATTAAACTTGATATTCATTTGAGAAATAGACTTACTGGGATTTATATAAAATATATCATACTTAATAGTATCGGTATTTAAATGTGGTTTTTTTACATTTGATGTGCCTTCATGGTACATAGATAAGTTGTCCCAAATTTCAAAATTTGTAGCACATATAGATATTCTATTGAATTCATCTTCTATTATTGTATATTATAAATCATTAATTTCATTACAATTATGTTCATATCTAGCCTTAGTGGTATCACACCATTCATCTCTACAACTTTTTCTTTTTCATATTGATCTTTAATAATAGTCCATATATTAAATCCAATACTTTCATGATATATTTTAATTTTTATTTTCCACTAAGAATAGTGTGTTCCATTAAAATATAGAGTTATTTTTGTAGTATTCCCCTCATGTCTATTATTATCCATAAATATAAAATTTTATAATTAATATAAATTTATATATTTTGGTAAAAACGTGGTCATAGTTAAATTTAGATAAATAAAAAAGAAAAAAACACCTTTTGATACCAAATATAGGTCAGAGTGGAATACTCAAGAGGGTGGTTAATTAGAAATCCAATAAAAAAAATTATTTATAAAAATTTATAAAACAAAATTCCCCTACTTGAAATTCACCAAATAAACTAATAAGTAGGTATATATCATTTTATTAGTTAAAGTAACCTCTCAAAATATTGATCAAAACCTAGTTATAAAAACCATAATATTCTTATAATCTTCTGATATTACTCTAATTATTTTAAACAATATAAATATAACATATAAAATCTAGTTATCAATGTAAATTTTTGTGAATGGTATTTTTAAAAATAGAGGAAGAAAAAAATTAAAGCATATAACCAAATTTAAAAATATAATATGCCCAATCTCAAACAGAGACATAATAAACTCCACTTTATAGTCACCCACTGTCAAGAATTTTTATTAAAAATAATCAGATGATCCATAACCTGGATCGAGTATAGGTTGCAACATCACATAGGGTTTTCCAAGAAAATACACATCCACTTCCATAGTTGTCAAGGGAGTAAAAATATAAAGTAAATAATGTAATAGTATCATATTACTCTTATATTCTCTTAAGTATTTTCTGATTTAACATATTTATAGATAATTGATGCATAACCTAAATGTAATAAAAATAGAGATTAAGATATATATAAGTGAAATCTAAATTTATAAAAATATCAAAGCTCAGTTTTTAGTAAATCTCTCTTCTTTTATAGATGTATTCTTTTTGTTCTAAGATGATATGTGAAGATAGAAATGTGTTCTCAGATCTTATGATGAATTTCAGATGAAAATAGTGTATCTTATTATTGAGAGTAGAGAACTAGTTCACATTTTATCACTGTTAAAATTCTACTTACTTTCACTAAATTCAGTCTTCTACAAAAAGAATTCTTCTTCCAAAAAGATATTTTGTAAATCTATCGTTATGAATGCCTGAAATCCATATGAAATACTGAGAAATCAAATTCCTCTGACCAAGAATTTAATTTTCTCTAGAAGATAGTTAAAATATATTATATTAAAATATAATTCCCACTCTTATACATAGTTCGTTGAATTTTTCCACATCGGATCATCCAAGGTATCTCCAACACTTATGAAAAAATATGGTTAGATTACCTCGATAAGTTATGTGGTCACATTCTCTAAACATGCAATCAATCCAATAATTAAATTATTTTCAACATTCTCATTTGGTCACTTCACTTCAACATTTAGTTTCTTATTTCTATAAGGAATCACCAATAGTTTTCCAAAATCCCAATATTGTCATACAATAACTTTACTTCATCATATGGTTTACTGGATACAATTTTTGATCACTCAAATATTTTGGGATTTATTAACATGAATCATATACCATATGGTATGTTGACATAGATTGTGGTCACTTTACTTTTCTTTGAAATCGGTTGAAGAGTTTATGAGAAATACACTATAGTCGATCAAATAGGAATTCAGTCGATACACTTGGCCATGTGGTCACTTCATCCCTTAGGGAAAATTCTAAGACTGTTGAGGTCACTCAAAAATATAATTTGAGGTTTCTATGATTGTTCTTTCAGTCTCTTGAGTACTTTATGAGATTTATTTCATGTTCAATCATATGGTTATATGGTCGATGCATTTTCCATGATTTCTCTTTAGTAATTTTTTAATTTTATCTTCTTTGTATTTTTTCATATGATTAATAGAAAGTTTTCATGTGGTCGATTGAGTCATTATGGTTACTTGAGAACTTATAGATTTTTTTTACTCATGATCTCTTTCCTAGATAGTGTGGCTTTACGGTTGATTGGAAACTTAGGAAATGTTCCATAATTTTTAGAAAATTATTTTAATTCTATAAAACATAAAATAGGTTATATGTAACATAAATATGATTTTTGTTTATTAAAACAGGGAATAGTTTTACTAATACAGTATAACTGATGTTGATTACCCATGTACAACCTTCTATAGAAATGTGTAAATTCCCTGAGTGTGATATTTACTAATTCACATAGTGATTTTCTAAGGAAATTGATGCTAGTGTCATGAGGAGGACCTCCAAAATGGATGGTATCCCCTCTACCTTGAGTAGTAACATTAGGTAAGTGGAGTTATTTGGTATATGGAGGACCTTTATGGTGGTTGGTTATAGGAATATAAGTTGGGATAGTTAACCCAGTATGTTGGGTGGGTGGTTGGGATCTCAATCTATGTCTAGCTAGGGTATACCCCCATGAAATTGTTAGGGTTGTATGAGATATATTGATGGTTTGAAAGGCCATAGGAGTTATTGGAGTTTCATTTGGTGGATCAAGAATGGTGAAAATCCCCTGACATGGGTTCCAAATGGTCTGGACTAGGGAAGGATGAATTGGTATATGATCAAATAGTTCATTTTCCAATTGGGGGCACTATACAGACAGTGATTTTGGGTGATGGGATCCCTCATTGGTGAATCCATCATGGTATTTAGGGTTTTCATAGCTTGAATATCATCTACCTTCTTAGCATAGGGTAAGGATTCATTAGTATATTCTTAGGAAAGGCTCCCGAAATGGTTGATAGTGGTAATAGAGGGAGATTGACCCTTATGTGACCTTTATTGGAAACACTTGCATAGAGTCATAGCTTCCAGGTCCTCTCAATCCATATCCTATGTGGGGATGACTCAATAATACTCATAGTACTGGACCATGTAATTAATGACCCTCTTTTTTATAATCTCTAATGGGGAAACTCATCAAGCGATCCTAGAATCCATGGTATACATAACTATCATTACATGGGTGTGCATGTGTAGGATTTTTGTGTGGGTGATCTTCCTCTCCTATACCTATTAATGGTGGTATGTATGGTTCACTAAGTATGATCTATGTATTCTATTCAATATAAAAAATTAAAATCCAACCATAAGTACACGTCAGGTGACTGTAAAAACCAACATATTGAACGCCAGTGATTTTTAATGGTGGGGAAGTCCAACATAACTCATCCTCTCACTATTTAATGATAAGTAATTTACATTAAGTTCACTGCCACTATTTTTTAACACTTCCATTGGGACCACTTTCACATAAATTTCATGCCTCCTATGGTCATGATATAGGCACCTTTTTTCACACTATCCAAAATCAGGTAGCCTATCACCACTAGATTTGATGGTTTTGACTACTTGACCAAAATAAGATTATGGGATGTTGGATCTTATTTTGATGTATTACTCAATAGAGTTAGCTACCTTGTCTTAATCTCCCTTATAAATTTAAAACATACTCTTGAATCTCATTATTGATTCCATATTAATATATAAATTAGTTAATTAAATCACTAATTGACTTAATAGGGTGAACACCTTTGGTTAGAGAGGATGAGTCTTTCGGGAACCATCAGAAATTTTTAGACATATTGAGAATCTAAAAATATCTTTCAAATGTAAATTTATAAGGTCATATTATGTTTATCAGATAAAGAATCTTAGGATCATCACTCAAGGTATCTCTTGATTTTCACATGATGAAACTCATGATCATCGCATGAGGTGCCTAGTGTAACACCCCGAGATTTTATGAAAAATATTCTTTTAATATCATTGATGTCTTGTGGAGTATGCTGCAACAAGATTACCTTGCGCTACACGCAACACCGTATGTTCTTGCAGTATACACAACACTATTATTGGATCATGATACACACAATTTTGATAGTAGTTATTCTACGAAACATTGAGTGTATATATATAAATATATATATATTCAATGTATAAATGAAATATGGTTGGATTTTGTTATACGAAACAACAGAGGAGTCTTGCACAACACGCAACCCTGACTTGGCTTGCATTACACGCAATCGCGACTTTACTCGATAGCATGTGTTGTACGCAATACCAGGTTTCACTAAACAACGATATATGGTTAAAATATTATTAAAACTAGCATTTATGAATAGTAATAACCACTTTTTGAAATTTTGTAAATTTCACCTTTCAAAATGGACTTCATTTTTGGATTCAGAATATCGAAATTTTCCTAGGGTGAAATTTTGGTATTTTTCTGAAAACTTTCCATTTTTGATGAATAGTGAAAACACTGGGTTACTATTTAAAAACCGACTTTCTATTTAAATAATTATTTATTTTATTTAAATTTATTTTATGTAAAAATTGATATATAATACCTATATAAGTTCAATTTAATTCATTGGAGTCATTTTATAACAATTTTAGATATATTAAAATTTTATTGAACTTTTGACCGTCTTTTACCCACCTCCTAGGAGAATTTGAAAATTTACATAAAACTTAATTTTACCACTTTTGTGAATGGAATTTCAAAAATAAAAGAGACACGGTTGATGTCAGTAAGTAAAATGTGGTTCAATGAGATGAAAATAATTTTTGGTGAATAGTAACTTTTTACTTTTTTTACCACGGTTAAAAGTAAATAGGGTAATTAAGGGTAAAAATGATATTATTATTATTACCCTAACACATGCCCTAATTATATTGGATAAGTGTAATTCGAACAAAAACAACCTTATTAATAAAATATGACCATTTAGGCCCACTTGGATTAGATTAGTACATTTATTATTAATTTATTTAAAGAAGGGTTAAAATAGTTAAAATCAAATTTTAATAAGTAAGTCATTTTTAATATAGGGTTATACAAAAGCTAAATTAGACTATAAATATTCATTAGAAAGTTAAAAATATTTCATACATAATGATATTTTATTTGAAATTTTTAGACTTTAAATAATTTAAATTATTTATGACACAATGATGATGCAGTAATTATCTTATTAATGAAATATTGACATAATTGATGTTATAAATACCCAAATAAATGTAATTTGAGACTTTTTATGAATTACAATAATTTTATATGTTAATATGACATGTTATTATTGATTTAATTAATTGTTTTCGAACTAATCATTTTGTTATGATTTTCAAAAAAATCAATTACCAAATAGTGTCAAAATTGACATAAAATAGTTTTTAAAACAAATATAATATTATTAATTGTTATTATATTCCTAAAAATCTAAGGTTCGGTCACGATACTTATATCATTATAGGTGTATCATTAATGGACCACTTGGGGGTCTCTTGTATGTATATGGTAAGTTTATTAACTATATAATATAAAAATAAAAAGTGACATGGTAAATGTCAATCTAATCAACTAAGAGTTAAAACTAAAATATAAGGTTAATATAATGACCTAAACTTGTATAAATTCTATTGGATGAGAGGATTTAGACCCATCCCCAACTTAGATTCGAAATATATCAATTTGGAGCTACTAAAAACCGAATTTGACTTTATAATAAAATAATAGTTTTAGTTATTCCAAAGGTTCCCCTCTCCTCTCTTATAAAAGGGAACCTCCTCCCTCTCTTCCTCACACCATTTTGAGCCTTGATGCTCGTCAAAACCCTAAACAATTATCTTCTCCACTTCCCTAGAAACATCCTAGAGGTCCTGGTCTTCTTCAAAGACCAATTTTAGTGCCCTAAGAGGAGGTCTCAAAGAGGTGCTTCAAAGAAGAGGTAATGTCTGTAACCGATTCTTTCAACTTTATTTCTTCTTCTAATTCTTCTTATTTAGTTGTTTCATTATGAATTAATAACATCAATATCACTCATATAATTATATGTTATTATAAGTATGAAACAACCCTATTTCACCATCTATCCATCCTACAGAAAATGAAATGACCACGCGTGCGTACGTACGGAATACCGTCTCCACGCCGTGGTGTAATCTGTTTTTCCACCACCACCTTACTTGGATGGGTATAATGGTGTAAATAATGACTATATATGACTATTATAAATTGATATTGATTATAAAATAGTATACATACACTCCAATACAATTCCACGATCATAGGAATGATATCATCACTCGTGCGTACGTACGAAATACCGTCTCCACGATGTGATGCGACTCATTCTACATGATCTTCATTTAATAATGATTATATAAATGAATTTAATGAATTAATATGATATATATTACACTAATAACATTCTGGAAATCAGTTATCTATAACCTAAAGATAAGAATAAGAATTTATTCGACAAAACACGCATAAGAACAAAAAGTAATAAACACCCGAATAACAAGTAGTAATGAAATATTACTAAGAAGCTAAGAATATGACCATATATGATATCATAACAATAAGTATGATTCTAGAATAATTCAATAACATTATTTAAATCATTATACAGGAGTTTTGGACACTTACGAAGCAAATCGGACCTAAGGTAAGGGAAATATCACAATCTCATTTTTATTCGAGATTGTTTATACTTTGGAATTTACTGGGGTATATTTTATCATCCACATCCATGTTTCCTCAATATGTAATGTTATTTCCATCCATCTAAAATTGTTTAAATCCAATTTTTCCCTTCTGGGAGTTTTTAGTAAAAGATATGAAAGGAATCTTTTGTCATTTTTTGTACGAGGTACTTTTTGACTTTTCCGACAAAAGTATGAGATGAATGTTTTTTTTTAACTTATACGGCATGAATGGATTCTTAAAACATTATTTACAAGAAGCTTCCTTTTCATGATTTAATGTTTATTTTTAATCAACATCTTTTAGTTTAAAATTGTATGACATGTTAAGAAAGGAAAATTGTTTTTGAAGTAGAAAGGATATTTTCCTCAAGAACGGAGTTCAAATGTTTTATCAAAATTATTTTCCATCTAAGATAATATAGGGTTATATTTCTATCCCTATTTTTAAATTGATTTTATTATGTTATGATGGAATTATTTTTATGAATTCCTTTATCTTATATGAATTGTTTTATGATGTCACGATGTTTAAGATGCCCATTTTTATTACATGGGTTATGCAATGATGTATGATTTATGATTTTGTGGAACACATAAGAATGGTATCATTATGAGATGGGTGAGACATATATATCCCTCCAATGCATTGGGTAAAGATTTTATATCTCATGAGATAGACATGACTGGAACGGTAGGTTATACCGGTTCAGTGAAACAGGACTGAAACGAGGAGTGAACTCGGTTCAGAAAGGGAATTTGTCCACTAAGATAGTCTTGGAAATGAGCCTTGACTAATAAGAAATGATTCTCTATGATTATGTGTGTACGCCACAAAGTTTCATGTTTTAAGTTATGATTATTGGGATTACATTTCACTACTATGATTTATCCGATGTTATGATCTCTTTTGCAGGATTAAGATTTCAAAAATGATATGTTCTTATGAATATGATGTGATTGATATTTCTTTTGTTTACCCTTACTGAGAATTTGAGCTCACCCTTTTATATTTTCTTTTCCCCAGGATATAAATAAAGGTTTTAGGTAAAAAAAGGAAGATCTTTATAGGAGATGTTCAATATCTTTCACCACGATTAGAAGATTATATTCCAAGTTTCCAAAGACACTAAACTATTATGGTCCTTGTGTGTGTGTTTTTGTTATGTACTAAGTATTCCGAAAAAAGTAATGTAATGTCCATGTATGTTAAGCTTTGGGTCTCTACAGTTGGTATTAGAGGAAAGGTTTAGTCAACCTTTGGAAACTAGGATGCGAAAACGTTAGTGAGATCCCTAGAGATATTTCTAAGGTATGTCTAGGGATGTCCTTAAGGATAAGTATACGTATAGGATATAGTCCTAGAACTACGGTAACGATCTTAGAAATTAACCTAAGATGTTAGATATTGAAGGTACTCCCCCTTTATTATATTGTTTTCCCTAGCGTGATTTTTACCTCTCACACTATTCTTTTTGGGTTTTAGACGATGGATGGAACCCGAAGAAACCGTATTGATCAATGTAATGGACAATGCAATGATTTTCCTTCTGAACAAACAAATGTTATGGGAGATGGAGTGCAAAATCTTATTTCTATACTTATACAAGATATGAATCATTCTGGACTTCCAAATGAGCAGAGAAGGGAACAATATTCTACTGAGTCCTTCATGAGGCAACGTCCACCTTCTTTCAGTGGGTCTTCTGATCCACTTGTTTCTGAACAATGGATCAGTACTACTGAAAAGATATTTTCAGTTCTTCAATGTTCTGAGCATGATAAAGTCATCTTAGCAGTGTATTGTTTGGAAGGTGATGTTGATCAATGGTGGAATCTTATTAAGAATACGAGGCAAAGAGATGAAATTGAGTCCATGGAATGGGACGAGTTCAAGAACTTATTTTTCAGTAAGTACTTCCCTCATATTCTTCAAACAAAGATGAAGAATGAGTTTCTTGAAATAAAGAAAAAGGATGATGAATCTGTTGGTATATACGAAGCGAATTTTACAAGGCTTTCCAGGTATGCATCTGGATTTATCATCCAACTTGAAAGTAAAGTTGATCGATTATTCAGTGGCTTAAAACCAAATCTTCGAAGGGCATTGGCTATAAGAGACTTCAGTAGCTATGAAGAAATTGTGCATTGTGATATCAAGGTAGAAATGGAAGTTGGTGTTACTTATCCATCTTGTAGTTTTGACAAGAAATGAAAGATGGAGTTCAAGGAGAAATATCATAATAATGGTGAAAAGAAGATGAATGTTTCCCTATGCTCAAAGTGTGGAAAGAATCATGGTGGAGATTGTCTTAAAGGGACAAGTAAATGTTTCAAATGTGGAAAGGAAGGTCATCAGGCATTTGAATACCGCAATGATGGGAAGAAGATGTCTACTGATGCAAACAAAGGAAGGGATACACAGAATGAACCTACTACACTTCAATTCATCAAGTGCAAGGAAATGGGTCATTATGCTAATAAATGACCTAATCCAAGGGTTAGTGATGATCGACATGAGCAACCACTTAAGGCAAAGGACAAAGGGAAGTCACATGCGATCACCATTGGCGATGTTGAATATGACAATGATGTGGTGGAATGATTAAGTGTTTATGTAATGGGATTCCAAAATAATGTTGTATATAGTATTGTGGAATATTGGAATATTTATGTATTGGTCAATTGTGGTTTTCAATAATTTTATGGTACCGGTAACCATGGAATGTGATTGAGAAATTTTGGTAAGCAGATGATATGCGCATAATGAAGGGATAAGAAGATAATGAGATGTTTGATTGTATTCATGAGCTCATGATTCATATAAGGACTAAGTGATATCATGGTTTGAGTATAAATAATTTTGAGGATTTTGGTATGTGGAAAGTGTTAACTTTTAACTACATTCATGTTTTCACTAAGGTTCAATGGGTATTCATTCTTCAAGAGAATACATGATTAAGGTATTCACATGTTTGTAATTTGACCAACAAGATATATCTTATGATATATGGGGGATAAATGATGGCATTCACGTGATTGTTATGTGACATTTCAAGTAATCATTTTCTTTATACTATGAGCTTGGACCGAAGTATTTTAGATAAGCCTAAAGATTGGAATGAATTATGTTGGACATAAGTTAGTATTGTTTAAGGATAGAACTTTTTTCGATATTATTGATGGGATGTTATAGTAATGTAGTTTTAGAAAAAGGACAACCTGCAGGACGGGTGACAGCCCATCGCGTCGGACAAGGCTGTGGGAATCGAACCCACAACCGAAGTGCGACTGGCCTTTATCGCCTACCACTGGCCTAAAGGAAGTCCCTGTTTAGTAGAAACTAGTTTTATTATATTAAGAAGTATGATATATGAAGTATAAGTCCATTTTAGGAACCATATATGATTAATTTCACTATAGATTGACTTATGTATTTTTTGATAACTTTCCTAACCTTTTGTTTGAGACAGATGGAATGACCCATCATTCTATCACATGATCTGCTAACACATCACGAATGACAAATTCAACTTCATTTCTTTAAGATATGAAATGTAAATTGTCCAAAGAACTACCAACGGTGAGACTGTACCAAAATCACGAAAGTATTTCTTCTAATTCCAATTTCATCAACTTTAGGGAAATAATCTTGAAAAACAAAAATGTTGTCCTAGTGCTCTTATATCCAATGAATCAGATGGTACCATATATCATCACAAATTTATGGCTTTGTGATTTATGGCTTTTTCATAGCCATGTTCTCTACCACTCTCCATCAGAACTTGATGGTTAGATTTTTCTTCCATATCCATATTTTCACCTATGTTCTCCTACGTGGAAACCAAGTGATGAGTTAATTTGGGTAACCGTTACATTTCGTACTTTAGTTTTTAAAGCCAAGTTTTGGTATTCCTTTTTACGATGTGGGTTTCTATTAAACAAACTTTCGAGTAGTAAACCATTTATAACCCCGACGAATTTCGAGGGCGAAATTCATTTTAAGGAGGGTATAATGTAACACCCTGAGATTTTATGAAAAATATTCTTTTAATATCATTGATGTCTTGTGTATTATTCTAAAACAAGATTACCTTGTTCTACACGTAACACCATATGTGCTTGTAGTATACACAACACTATTATTGGATCATGATACACACAATTTTGATAGTAGTTATTCTACGAAACATTGAGTGTATATATATAAATATATATATATATATTCAATGTATAAATGAAATATGGTTGGATTCTGTTATACGAAACAACGGAGGAGTCTTTCACAACACGCAACCCTGACTTGGCTTGCATTACATGCAATCACGACTTTCCTCGATAGCGTGTGTTGTAGGCAATACCAGGTTTCACTAAACAATGATATATGGTTAAAATATTATTAAAACTAGCCTTTATGAATAGTAATAACCACTTTTTGAAATTTTTTAAATTTCATCTTTCAAAATGGACTTCATTTTTGGATTCAGAATATCGAAATTTTCTTGGGTGAAATTTTGGTATTTTTCTGAAAACTTTCAATTTTTGATGAATAGTAAAAACACTGGGTTACTATTTAAAAACCGACTTTCTATTTAAATAATTATTTATTTTATTTAAATTTATTTTATGTCAAAATTGATACATAATACCTATATAAGTTCAATGTAA
Organism: Viscum album; assembly: GCA_963277665.1. Taxonomy (NCBI): domain Eukaryota; kingdom Viridiplantae; phylum Streptophyta; class Magnoliopsida; order Santalales; family Viscaceae; genus Viscum; species Viscum album. The sequence continues at coordinate 1,040,648,537 of OY728140.1, read as the reverse complement.
TTCATTAAAGTCATTTTATAATAATTTTAGATATATAAAAATTTTATTGAACTTTTGACCGTCTTTTACCCACCTCCTAGGAGAATTTGCAAATTTACATAAAACTTAATTTTACAAGTTTTGTGAATGGAATTTAAAAAATCCAAGAGACAAGGTTGATGTCATTAAGGAAAATTTGGTTCAATGAGATGAAAATAATTTTTGGTGAATAGTAACTTTTTACTCTTTTTACCACGGTTAAAAGTAAATAGGGTAATTAAGGGTAAAAATGATATTATTATTACCCTAAAACATGTCCTAATTATACTGGATAAGTTTAATTCGACCGAAAACAACCTTATGAATAAAATATGACCATTTAGGCCCACTTGGATTAGATTAGTACATTTATTATTAATTTATTTAAAGAAGGGTTAAAATTGTTAAAATCAAAGTTTAATAAGTAAATCATTTTTAATATAGGGTTATACAAAAGATAAATTCTACTATAAATATTACTTAGAAATCTAAAAATATTTCCTACATAATGATATTTTATTTTTAATTTTTAGGCTTTAAATAATTTAAATTATTTATGACACAATGATGATGCAGTAATTATCTTATTAATGAAATATTGACATAATTGATGTTATAAATACCCAAATAAATGTAATTTGAGACTTTTTATGAATTACAATCATTTTATATGTTAATATAACATGTTATTATTTATTTAATTAATTTTTTTCGAACTAATCATTCTGTTATGATTTTCAAAAAAATCAATTACCAAATAGTGTCAAATTTGACATAAAATAGTTTTTAAAAAAAATATTATATTATTAATTGTTATTATATTTATAAAAATCTAAGGTTCGGCCACTATACTTATATAATGATAGGTGTATCATTAATGGACCACTTTGGGGTCTCTTGTATGTATATGGTAAGTTTATTAACTATATAATATAAAAATAAAAAGTGACATGGTAAATGTCAATCTAATCAACTAAGAGTTAAAACTAAAAGATATGGTTAATATAATGACCTAAACTTGTCTAAATTCTATTGGATGAGAGTATTTCGACCCATACCCACATTAGTTTAAAAATATATCAATTTGGAGCTATTAAAAACCGAATTTGACTTTATAATAAAATAATATATTTAGTTATTCCAAAGGTTCCCCTCTCCTCCCTTATAAAAGGGCACCTCATCCCTCTCTTCCTCACACCATTTTGAGACTCTATTCTCGGAAAAACCCTGAAAAATTCCCTTCTCCACTTTCCTAGAAATATCCTAGATGTCATGTTCTTCTTCAAAGACCAATTTTAGTGCCCTAAGAGGAGGTCTCAAAGAGGTGCTTCAAAGAAGAGGTATTGTCCGTTACCGATTCTTTTAACTTTATTTCTTCTTCTAATTATTCTTATTTAGTTGTTTCATTATGAAGTAATAACATCAATATCACTCATATACTTATATGTTATTATAAGTATGAAACAACCCTATTTCACCATCTATCCATCCTACAGAAAATGAAATCACCACGCGTGCGTACGTACGGAATACCGTCTCCACGCCGTGGTGTAATCTGTTTTTCCACCACCACCTTACTTGGATGGGTATAATGGTGTAAATAATGACTATATATGACTATTATAAAGTGATATTGATTATAAAATAGTATACATAAACTCCAATACAATTCCACGATCATAGGAACGATATCATCACTCGTGTGTACGTACGGAATACCGTCTCCACGATGTGATGCGACTCATTCTACATGATCTTCATTTAATAATGATTATATAAATGAATTGAATGAATTAATATGATATATATTACACTAATACCATTCTGGAAATGAGTTATCTATAACCTAAAGATAAGAATAAGAATTTATTCGACAAAACACGCATAAGAACAAAAAGTAATAAACACCCGAATAACAAGTAGTAATGAAATATTACTAAGAAGCTAAGAATATGACCATATATGATATCATAACAATAATTATGATTCTGGAATAATTCAATAACATTATTTAAATCATTATACAGGAGTTTCGGACACTTACGAAGCAAATCAGACCTAAGGTAAGGGAAATATCACAATCTCATTTTTATTCGAGATTGTTTATACTTTGGAATTTACTGAGGTATATTTTATCACCCAAATCCATGTTTCCTCAATATGTAATGTTATTTCCATCCATCTAAAATTGTTTAAATCCAATTTTTCCCTTCTGTGAGTTTTTAGTAAAAGATATGAAAGGAATCTTTTGTTATTTTTTGTACGATGTACTTTTTGACTTTTTCGACAAAAGTATGAGAAGAATGTTTTTTTAACTTATATGGCATGAATGGATTTTTAAAACATTATTTACAAGAAGATTCCTTTTCAAGTTTTCAAGTTTATTTTTAATAAACTTCTTTTAGTTTAAAATTGTATGACATGTTAAGAAAGGACAATTCTTTTTGAAGTAGAAAGGATATTTTCCTCAAGAACGGAGTTCAAGTGTTTTATCAAAATTATTTTCCATATAAGATAATATAGGGTTCTATTTATCTCCCTATTTTTACATTGATTTGATTATGTTATGATGGAATTATTTTTATGAATTCCTTTATCTTATATGAATTGTTTTATGATGTCACGATGTTTAAGATTCCCATTTTTATTACATGGGTTATGAAATGATGTATGATTTATGATTTTGTGGCACATATAATAATGGTATCATTATGAGATGGGTGGGACCTATATCTCCCTCCAATGCATTGGGTAAAGATTTTATATCTCATGAGATAGAAATGGCTGGAACGGTAGGTTATACCGGTTCAGTGAAACAGGACCGAAACGAGGAGTGAACTCGGTTCAGAAAGGGACTTTGTCCACTAAGATAGTCTTGGAAATGAGTCTTGAATAATAAGAAATGATTCTCTATGATTATGTGTGTACGCCACAAAGTTTCATGTTTTAAGTTATGATTATTGGGATTACATTTCACTACTATGATTTATCCCATGTTATGATCTCTTTTGCAGGATTAAGATTTCAAAAATGTTATGGTCTTATGAATATGATGTGATTGATATTTCTTTTGTTTACCCTTACTGAGTATTTGAGCTCACCCTTTTATGTTTTCTTTTCCCCAGGATATAAAGAAAGGTTTTAGGTAAAAAAAAAGGAAGATCTTTATGGGAGATGTTGAAGATATTTCACCACGATTAGAAGACTATATTCCGAGTTTCCAAAGACACTAAACTATTACGGTCCTTGTGTGTGTGTTTTTGTTATGTACTAAGTATTCCGAAAAAAGTAATGTAATGTCCATGTACGTTAAGATTAGGGTCTCTACACCTAGTGCTCATCACATAAGTCATATAATTCTCATCACCTAGGTCATCCTATGCTCTTTATATAAGGAAAATTATGTTTGTAACATAAGGCATCCCATGATTTTCGCATGAGGAAGGGTAGAATCTTATGTTCTTCACCTAAGGGTAGAATAGAAAGATCTTATTCTAATCACATAGGTTTCTTATTCTTATCACACAAATCATTTGATTCTCATTACATAGGGAAATAATCTTAAGCTCGTTGCCTAAGGGAAGGGAGAAGAGATGTTGTGCTTGTTGCATTTGATTCTTATTCTAGTCAGACAAGTCATCTTGTTCTCATCACACAATGAATTATAGGATCATGGCATGGTAAATCCTATACTTTCCACATGGGAATGGGGATCAAAATATCCTCTGGATCGTCACTTAAGGGTTTGGTTTTGACCCATTCTCATCACATGGTATTCTCATTCTAGTCTGATAAGAGGGAATACATTATGATCATCACATGTGTTGGGATATAGGATTAAATCCCATCAGAAATTTGGTTGATCCACGTATGTTTATCATGTATAGGTAGACAAAAATGAATTTCTAGTGGGTATAGTTGGTATAGTTGGATATGGTTTAACATATAGTGGGGACTCCCTCATTTTAGAGTCATCTGGAGACTTTTGGGAGGCCTTCTGAGAGGTTTGGTGTAATCCAAGAAGATAAGCAGGCTTCATAGATACTTTCTCCCGTGGAGGATATAGATTTTAGTAAGATTGAGATTAATTCTAAAAGAGGAATTTTATATATATTTCTAGGAAAACAATAATAAAACCAATATAGTATGAGTTTTATAGTTTAAAGCCATATGAAAAGACTAGTCAATGAAATTTAACATCATGTGGTAAGGACACTTGTGTCACAAAAATGTGATATCAAGGGAAGTATTGTGGATTGTGAATTGAGTTAACCAATGTATAGAGTAACATATTAAGTGGATAAAAAGTTTTTGAATCATAAATGATCATATGGTCAGGGATTATAACAAGGAAGAGGCTTAGGTTACAACTTGAGAGCAGCAAGGATATGTGTGGACAACATGTGTTGTGTTACTTGACCTATGCTTTGAATAAAAAGGAATGGATATTAACCATCCCATTATTGATGAAAATTTTATAGGGATTAAATATCCTATGATTTATATAAAAGGGAAAGATGATTTCCCATAATTTTCTTGATGTGAAGGTCTTAGGCATGAAGGTACATGAATCTGGTTGTGCATATGGAATTTTCATGAGTAGTCCCAGATAGATGATTACAGGTCCCATGTGTAATAAAGTTTCATTTAACTATGTTTGGTTAAATGAGGAATCAATTAGAGAATAATTTTATGGTATTTTTGCAAGTTGGATTTGTGTGAAACTTTATTTACATGATACTTAGGCCTTTAGCACAGATGGTATTCATGGATAACTATAGTATGGGTTTCATGCAATTTGGGTGTTACACAAATCCATGACATGTAAAAGTATCAATAATTTAGCACAAACTATTTTATTTATAGTATAGAATTTCATAAAAGAATATTAATCAAAAGATAATGCATTTAAGGACTTATGTGAATAAATTGGCGTATGATTTTGAACTTTTGGTATCTATGGGGTATCCAAGTTCTGTGAGTGCATGAAATTCTGGGTTTCATGATATGAGAGGTTCAATATTGAAATTATAAGGTTCATATCCTCAAAATAGTGAGTTTAGGGGTATTTATAGGCCCCAGTATCAAAATCACATAGGTTCTAAGTTGTGCATACTAATAAAAAATTCATTTTAGATGATAGGATTTTCATTTTAGTTATTTATAACAAACATTAAAAATGATTTTTCATGTTGGTTATTTTATAACCAATGTGAAAAATCCAAGAATAATTTCAAAGTAAATTGATTGATAACTAATGTGAATAACTTTTAAAACTTTTACAAAATGTGGAAAAGAGTCATTCTGATTTCATTCTTTCATGTGGTGGCCATCATTTTTCTCTCATGTAGAAAACTAAAACCCTTCTTTATATAATACGTTTTCTTTGAACCTATTTCATTTTGTATTCATCCACCCTCAACCATCATTGGTATCCAGTTTCACTCTATTTGATTCATCTTCCCATTGGTGTTAATGAATCAATAATACCCCTTTTTATGTAGATTTTCGTTTGTTGTTTTTTGTTTATAATTTCCATGCTTTATAGTTATATTCTTTCATAATTAATGATTTTCTATTTGATTTTCATTGTTTCTTCTAATATTCAATATTTGTATTTACATTTCTTATTACTTTCACATCTATGGTATTTTTCAATTAACGAATGATTGTTTAGATATTTAGGTTTTATTAAATGATTATTTGATTAATTTTTGTTATAAATAATGTTAGTTATTAATTTCTGTCTATGGTATGTTTTTTAACAACATTGGGAATGGGATTTTTGAAGGTATAGTGGATTATGGAGTTTAAATATGTATTTATAATATATATATATATATATGTGTGTGTGTTATCATACTAATTAAATGATAAATTTTGATTTATTTATTGAAGAATGATAATAAAATATGTTCAAAGTGATATTTTTTATTAAATATGTTGTCCTTGTTTTATTTGTGAAATATTTTATGATTTTTTATTATTATTTATAAAATAAATTTGAAATTAAATTTAAAAATAAATTAATATATTTTCAAATCATGATATTTTTTATAGGTAATAATGAGTCTTAGTTGGGTTACTAAACTAAGAACAAGTGATAAATATGAGGAAGGTGTTAATGTTTTTTTGAAATTTATTAAATGAAATGTTCCAAATAATGACTTGTTTTCTTCATCATTGAAATGATTAAATATGAACAAGTTGAAAATAATAGAAATAAAAGATCATTTAATTTATCATGGTTTTAATATGAGTTATAGCCTTTTGATTTGTCATGGTGAAACTAGGTAGAATTCAAGATCTATAGATGATAATGATGTTCAAGATGATAAGGCTAATAAAATTGAAGAAATTATTCATGATATTAAATTAGAAGAAATTTTAAAAGAATCAATAATTGAGTGTAAATATGGTGATGTTTAAAATCTAAAATATCTAGGTTGTACGCAATTTGTGGTTTTATCAATGGTGTTAAGATTGATTAACTTTAAGGAAAAAATGGATGGAGTGATAAGAGTTTTACATAGTTGCTACAACTGTTGAAAAACATATTTTCTAAAGAAAATGATCTTCCAAAATCAAATTATAATATGAATAAAATATTCTAATTTATGGTTTTAGGGTACAAGAAGATACATGTCTTCCCAAATGAATGTGTTTTCTATATGAATAAATGTGAAGGTCTGTTAAAGTTTCCTAAATATGGGACATCATGGTATAAGTTGAAATAAAAACCACTATCTGATTTAGAAGTTATAGTGACTCATACTAAGGAAATTTGGTATCTTCCAATAGTTCCTTATTTTAAATGTTTATTTTCAAATTAAAATGATGAAAAAAAATATGGCATGTAGATAAGCCGATATTTGATGGAAAATTACATCCTTTAGCTAATTTTACATAGTGGAATAAATTTTATCAATAGATTTCAACATTCATAAATGAATTTATAAATCTTGGACTTGAAATATTCACAAATAGAATGAGGCCATATCAAAGCCTTAGTAGAAAACATAGTTTATGCCATGTTTTATTGGTAATTTACAACTTATATCTTAAATTTTGTATGAAGTAAGAATATATCTTGTTGAGTTTAATGATTTATGAATCAAAACATACTAGAAATGATATTGATGTTTTATTGTCACCATTAATTAATGATTCAAAACTTTTATGGGAGGCAGTTATTTGAGTGTATGATTCTCATAAAATTGAAATTTTCAACTCTATTCAATGATTATGTTTACTATAAATGAATTCTTAGTATATAAAAATTTGTTGGGATACAGTGTTAAGGGAAATAAATCATGTCCAATTTTTGAACCATATACTTCATATTATCAACTGAAATATGGGAAAAAATAGTATACTGGGCTAATTGGAGGTTTTCTATATGGATCAATCATATTGAAGATTAAAAATGGAATTCATTAGATCATAAGAATTTTATATTTCTCCAAAACCTTTATCCATCGATCAATATTTTGTGAGGGTTAAAAACATTGATGTCGCATTTGGATAGACAAAAAAAACAAGTAATGATAGAAATATTTTGAAGAAATTGTCATTATTTTTTGAACTTTCATATTGAATATATCATGAGGTCAAACATAAAATTAATTTAATACATGTGGAAAATAATATATGTGATATATTGATTAGAAAATTTTTAGATGTTAAAGGAAACACTAAATATGGCATGAATGAAATATTGGACTTACTCTCAAGGGGAATATGTTTGGAGTCAGATTCCATTCATAATAGAATACGAACATACCTAACTTTTTATTTTTATATATTATTCAAGATGGAGAAAATTATCTTATTTCATTGTCTCTATGGTATAAAATTTCCTAAGGGATATTATTCAAATGTAAAAACATTTATGTCACTAAAAGATTTAAAGTTGATAGGTATAAAATCTCATGATTTTCACATCATGTTGAGAAAAATCCTACCAGTTGTATTGCATATAATATTTTCCATCCATGTCATAATTATTATCATAAAGGTGTGTTATTTTTAAATTAAATTTGTAACAAAGTGATTGATTTTAATTCATTGAATAGTTTAGAGAATGATGCATTTGATATACCTTTTCTACTAGAAATGTATTCTCCTTCATCTATTTTTTGATATCATGGTGCATTTAATGGTTCATTTGGTGTAAAGAAATTAAGCTTTATAGACATATATATAAATATATTGGTTGTATCCTTTTGAAAGGTATATAAAGATATTGAAGTTATATGTTAAGAATCCATATCCACTTAAAACCTCTATAGTTGAAAAGTATATTTCTAATGAGGTTATAGAGTTCTGTACAAGCTACTTTTCTATAGTGGATCACCTCTATTTGCCTATATCTCTCTATGAATGAGTCAATAAACAAATATTTATTTCTGGTTTACTTTTTAAAATTTCTTAATATTTTAGGTATATAAGATTTATTTTTTATTAAAACACATGTTATAATAATAAGTTAAATTTTTATTTAAATTATTTTAGTTGTGTTTAGTTTACCCTTACTTCACTTATGTTTACCATTACATAAATTTTATATATTTTTTATTTTATGGAAACATAGATAATTTTAATTTAATATGTTAAATAAAAATAAAAATTTATAAAAGAGTATATGGAAATACAATTATTTTTTGTGTAAAAGATAGTACAATATGTTTGATCATTTTTACTATTAATTCACCAATTTTAGAGTAACTATACTACAAAATGGTGAATTACATTGGACAGGCTCTAACAAATATGATATAGAGAGGTTTTTTATTATTATTTTTTCTTTGTTTGTGTCATGTAAAAAAATTATTCAAATTTTTATGTAACATTTGGATTTTTTTCATTCATTTATTTCATTTAATCTCTTATTGATGTAGTTATAATTTTATTTAACTACTTTAAAAAATATAAATAAAAATGTGTTTAGTTTAGTTTACATTTTATTGGATCATTTTTCATTTTTTTTATTTAATTTTATAAGTAATAGTTGGATTTTTCTATTTTTTTAATAATTGATTGTTACATTGATTTATATGATAATGGAAAATCAAACATCTGATTCACCGTGATTTTCTTGGTAGGATCGTATATATACTTCTAAGGAAGACCATACACATGATCCTGTTTAGATGACTCCTCATCTATTTTGATAAGAGTTATCTACTTCCACAATGTAAAAAAGGCTTCGAGGATTAGTAAATGTAGTAGCACACATTTACGAAAATTGCCAGTTGCCCATAGTTGGGACCAATGGATACCTGTTGAGTTTGATGATAATGATATTCCTATGGGTCGAAATTGAAAATAATTTATGACATTTTTTACAGTACAAGATGAATTCAACATCAGTATCTTGATTTTTGATTGGATAAGTGTTAAAAAAGTGAAATTATCTCAATTATGGGAGACAATTTAGGTAAGATCATTTTTTATTATTTTACATATCATGATTTTTTTACTAATATAGGTTGTTCACCTTGTTATCAGATAAAATATGATATACCTGATACTGGATGAGTTAGGAAGAAATGTTAATCTTTATCTACAAGTAGATGGAGGGATTCTAAATCTACACTCACATCAGATTTCATTTTTGTGGACAGACAACCAAAAAATCCATGTGATATATATCCATTTCTAGATAAAGATACATGGAAGTGGTTTTGTTAAAAGTAGAGAATAAAAAAATTTCTGGTAAGTGTAATGTTATATTTAAGAAGTTTTTTTATATTAATAACTTTTTTATTCTTAATTTATAGAAAATCAGAAGATCTCATGAAGAGATCCAATCTAAAATTATACACCATTATACTTTATCTTGTAGAGGGTATACATTATTGGAAGCAAAAATGATAGGTAAAAATTTTTAAAAATAGGGAGTTGATTCTTCAGACACTGTAGAGGTTGACCCTCCCCCAGCTAGATATGAAAAATTAAAGAGGTCACAAATGAGAAAAAAGGGAAAATATCTTACAGAAGTGTTAAGGTTCATTATTTAGAGGATTTTAATTAGTTATTTACTTTATTTATGTTATTTCTGTTAAATAAAATCTTTATATATTGTGAATCACTACTGAATTTCTCAAATATTTTACACAAGAATTCCTTAAGGATTAGAGAACACAGGGTACCTTTATAGGTGAGGGTGGGAAGGATATTTTATCTACTAAATTAGGGAATCTTGAACACTTGGTTTGTATATGAGGATACCTGGAATGTGTATTAGTGAAAAAAGTGTTTGATCGTTCTAAATCTTCTTCAATGGAGGATATATATATAGAATAAAAATATATGCTTTAGAATATAAAGTTTAGGATATGAGTGAGATGATGGAGGATAGGATCAAAGATTCAATATAGTCAATGTTTTCATACATGAAAGGATAGTTTCATGTAGTTGATCTCACTCATCCATTTATCCCTACATATCCCCTCCTCCACCTCCACCTACATATCTAACTACTACACCTCCTCCTCTATAACTTCTCAATTATTGTGAGTTATATATTGAGTATCCCTAGTATCATATTATTGCATATGGGATTATATATTATATTTGGGATATTATTCATAATCACTGGATACAAATAACAAATATTAGGGTCACTATATAGGATATTTTAGATATATCAGTAAGAATACAATTTTCTAAAGATGAGGTCACTATAGTTAGACAAACTATAATCTATTTTTTTGTTTATCCATATAGACGTGTTTGATAAATTACAATTGAGATATGTGTAGATTATATCCTTTATTTTATATTGGTGTTAAATTTGTTTTAAATTTTAAAATTTTATATATATATCTATTTTTTACATGAATGTTTTAAAGGTAAAGACATAATTTATAGAAAAATAATAACTATAGGCTATTATGACTTTAGATACAACTTATTTGGGACTTGATATATTATGAACATATTCATATTTTTTGGATTTTTATTAACTTAAAATGGATGATAACATTTGTGGGTGTGAATTGAATTTGACGATTTTAAAGAAATATATCATGGGGCGTGTAATTAGAGATCAATTGGGCATCAAAAAAATGAAAGAATTTTCCATGTATGCCAATTATCATATATATTTTAGTTATTTAAATTTATTTAAACTTGATATTTATATTTTTTTTATTGGGTATGTTTATACACTTTGTATGCAACATGATATGAAATTAGTGGATTTATAGACCCACAATCTATTTCACCTATAGAGATTATAATGAGAGATATGTAAATAATTGTTTATATTACCGTAATATTTCAAAATAATGTAATTCAATGTTGTATTATTCCTTATCTTAAAGAGTATGGAACATATATCTCATTAATTGATATATCTATTAAATAAATAAATAATAGAATTATATTTTTTATAAATTTATAGCCATTAGATATTGTATATTGTTTTCAAAGAGATAAGACAGCTTACCATATATGCACTATACATGGTGACATGTGAGATAATTTTAAGAAAGTATTGAAAACATAAGTTTGATTATTTTAATACTTGTATGTTTTATAACTACATTTAAATTTGTTTCATAAATATTATTTTCAAACAATGCATATGATTACATTTTAGAGAAAATAATAATAAGATCACAAAGATCAAATATATAAAAGAAAATGTGACTTCTTATTTACAATTATTATATTTTTGCTGAAATTATTTAAAATTTTATTTTGAATTGAAAAAAATTAAAATAAATTTTCACCTTCAATGAGTAATGTAATTTGAATACTATGTTCTAATATTTATGTTTGAAATAATTTAAACTGGGAAAATTATAAAATTTTAGAATTTAATATTTTAATATAAACGTTCCATTAATTTTCATTCATTATATTCATAATAAAAGTTAAAAGCACACTTTTTAATTTGTAGCTTGTGATGACCCTCTTCCATATAGAAGATGAGAACTAAGGCACTTAAAGAGGGAATGGATTGATTATTCCACAGATATGACTGTGTTTATGTTTATTTGGTCGGAATGGCCCAAAGGCCTTCATTTTTTATTATTTTTGATAATCCACCTTTCAAGGGGTGAGGTGGAACCCTTACAAGGCCTGAAGGCTTATAGATAATTACATGACCTGTAGGAATTAGAGGAATCACCCAGACACGAAAACTTGGAACTGCTACTCCCCAGCATATGTCATGATATCAGCACTCCACCTTTACAGGGTTGGTCGGCTAGCAGTACTATGCAAAGCTGCACAGGCCTGGTACTGATGGCAAAGCCATACCCTCTCATTCTTCCAATTCTGGTTAGCTCTACTCCAGTGAATGTGCCTGCCCTGAATCCTTTTCTGAAGCCTTTCCCCTTGTTGTCTGACTGGTACATTTGTATTTCATGTGGCCCTAAGGCCTTGGGGTTGTCCAAAGGCCTTAAGGTGGATCGAATACCTTGAGAATCAACTAACTCGAAGGCCTTGGGTGGCCCGAAAGCCTTGCAGGACTCAAGGACCAAACTGGTGGCCCAAAGGCCCAGATGAATGAATATTTTTGGCTACTACAGTACCAAACAGTACCTACTACAGTGCTTCTACAGTAACCTGGAAATATGCCTCCACCCGGATTTTATCTCATGTCTCTTGGATGCACCTAGCGCATCCTCACCAACTGGGTTGAGGCTCATGTGCTTTAATTTTATTTTTAATATACATTTTAAAGATTAAATTCCAAATTGTGAAGTTAAAATGCATTGATTCGATGATGTTTTTTTCTAGTTATGTTGATTTTTTTTTCTATTTCTAGTCTATTGATGTACTATTGGGATGGTCTCATATTTAAAAATTATTTTTCATTTCACTTATTTTATAAATTACATGAAAAATTTAAAAATATTTTTTATCACATAGGTTATGTAAAAACCAACATGATAATATATTTCTCATGTTTCTTTAAAAAATGTTGTGATAAACGATTTTCCAAGATAGTTTTGATATAAATGACATAGAAAACCAGCTAAAAATAAGTTTTTTAGGTTGTTTTCTATGAATTTTTTTGAAAAAAAATGTTAAAAAACATCTATAAGAGTATTTATCATGTTTTTGTTTATATAACCAATGTGATAATGTGTTTATCACATCAGTTTTTCCAAAAAAATTATATGATAAATGTTTTTCCACATCGCTTTATTCAAAACCAATGTTCAAAACCACATCCAAATATGTAACATTTATAAAACTGGTTAATAATAACCGATATGAGAAACTTATTTACAATGGTTCCTTCAATAATTTCATGACGTAATCAATGTTAAAAACTAAAAAAAATTGATGTGAAAACCCCCTTTTTTTACTAATGTCGGCACCTCGAGTTAAGAACTCATGAAACTCAATATTTTTGAAAATTCTTCCCTTTTCTCCAATATTGCTTCACCCAACCATTATTCCTCCCATATTTTTCTTAGATGTGACTTCCAGTGTAAATATACTCTCTTTATAAAATCACTAGTAGAAATAAGACTTATAGTTATGGAACTATAGACACATTGAGTCCCAATTATGGATGTAGATAACCTATATCCACAAATAAGAATTGATTTTGGATTTAAGTGACTTATAGACATGGTCAGACCCTAACAGTGGCTATATCTTTACATGTTCCAATGTGACGAAATCTTTTTAATAGGGGAAAGATATTGTTTCTATAGTTGGTACCCGATTGTGGATATAGGATAAAACTGAGGGGGCTATATCCATGTTCAGTCATGGACTATGGCTATAGGTTTCAACTAGGTGGGTTATAGTCATGGTTAGGTGTGGACCATGGTTATAGGGTTTGGTTGGGGGATATATCTATAGTAATTCTTGGATCATGGTTATAGAGTGTGGATATCTAAGTTATATCTATGATCTATACTAGATCATGGATATAGGGTGTCATTGGATGGGGATATAACCACAGTCTACCCTAACAAATGTTATACGATGCAGGGTTAGGGGATATAGCCATAGTTCAGCCAGACCGAGGCTATAGGGTGATGGTGAGAGTGATATTAAAATTATTTAAATTATAATAATAAAATATATTTATATATATGTGTGTGTGTTTGTGTGTGTGTGTGTCTAATAATTGTCAGAGCATAGTAGGGTTTTCTTGATGATAGCTATGCAACTCATGATCGAAACCCAGTAGGGGTTTTTTTTTTTTGAAAGGCCATATAGCCATGGGCAGGTGTCCCATGTTTATAGGTGGATACATGTGGACACGTAACACCTATATCCATGGGTAGTGGTCTCATTGATATAGGTTCCATGTTTAATTGGTTATGGCCCTAATGTTGTATCCATGGACACCATGTCCATGGCTATAACCTATAACCAAGGGTATTTGGTATATATCCATGGGTGTGGAATGTGATATAACCTTTTTTATACTTATGAATAAAGATATTATATAAAAGGGATATAATCCCTCCCATAAGAAAACCCTTGATATATGAAAGTCTATCTGAATCTGTCTTTAGGCTTGGGTTTCTTAATTCATCTTCTTCGAAGAAGATTCTAGCACCCCTTTAAAAATGGAAATCCTCTCATTATGAATGAGGATCCTCACAGTCGATATACTACCCATGGAGGAAAGATCATTTAGTTTGATACTTTGGTGGTATCCATCAAAAATACTATGTTGAAAAGTAAAATTTGGAATTTATAGTAGCTAAGGTACATGATATATTTATTTTATTCATTTATTATATATTGAATCCATTTAAGATATATCGAGATTTTCATGGGTTTCTTTTTCTATCAAAGTTCACTATATGAACACTCAAAACCTATCAATAGTATTGTAGTGAGGTTCTTTAATGTATCAATATGTTTATCTACTAGTTATTCAAATAGATTCTTTATCATAATGAATTTTAAGCCATATCATAAAATATGATACATTTAAATGATTCTACTTTTCTTATTCATAGATTACTACTGCCTTATATCATAGGGTATAATATAATGAAATCCCGTAGATTTTAACTATTCCATAAGATATGACTTGTGATATCATAAAATATGATTGATCCTCATGTTTTGGAATAAAGAATCATCGTAACATATTTATGATATTGAGGATATCATTAAATATGATTGGAGCCTTATTATTTCTCTAATCATAAGTGGTGATATCAAATAAGAATTACGATTGGTTTATATCTCCCGCTCTCCCTCTCCCTATCCCTCTCACTCTTCCTCCTTCCCCCTCTTGTTTTCTCATTTTGTTTTCTTTATGGTCCTTATTTTTGAATAAATATAAAGATATGATGATGATGATTGGGTTATATCATAAAATATAATAGATACACATAGTTACCTTTATGTATCAATCATAATTTATGACTAATAATTTTTAGTATCAGATATAAAATATGATATAGGTAAAAATGAGAAAATTGTAATATTTTTATAGATTTTATTATGAATTATAATATATTTATAAATTATAAGTGTTAGGCATTATAAAATAATATTTCTCATGCCTAAATGAAATATTAAAAGTTTATATGAAAATTTTCATACAGATATATGATTATTTTTAATTGATCTCATACTATTAGATTTCGTTCCCTAGAATCAACTTCTATATACATTTTCATTACCTATATTCATGGTTATGAATATTAATAAACTTCTTATCACATAATTATTGTTATTTTTCATGACATTGTATATGATAATTTCCTAAGGGTACATGTCAAATTGAAAGGTCCTAGAAATTTCCCACTATGATGAGAACCTAGAAGTGTTATGATAGTATTCATAAATATATGTTCTATAGATGGATGATATCATTTTATGGGACAAAAACGATATAGTCAATTAGGGGTAGGGGCTCATAATACATTGATATTTATTCTCATGAATTTCATCCTTAATAATCCCAATAAGGGAGATTATGAGAAGATGACCCATTGATATGAAATTCAAATTTATATCTGTCATTGGATGTTTTTATTTTTAGATTTATGTAATGATATTTAGAAATTATGATTATTATTAATAAGATTAATTAGTCATGTAATTTTATGTATTGAAAAAAATCGTGATGATATATGATCGTAAAAAAATAGGGTATGTTTGGTGCATCAGGATTGACATTTTGTTAATGAATAATTTTAGATGGGATTTTTCCTTTCTATTATTTAATGGAAGTTGATATATTAGGCCCTTTAATGTAAATGGAGTTAACTAAATAATTTTATAGTCATGGATTTTTGTTAGCATGTTAATTTATAGAAAGTAAAAGAAATAGACATTGAGAACATTGGATAATGACACCTACATGCAACCTACCTAGTTAGAGATATCGGGATAAAGGGGTTATATTACATACTGTATGTTTGTATGTCGTTATTATCATTATGTCATATAAATTCTTTATCTATAGGTTCATTATCATTTTATTAGATGATAACCTTGGAATTTATGTTTAATAGCCTAATTCTGTAGAGAAAGGGTCACACACAAAGTGTATTCAGAACCTCAGTTAAAATCTATATGAATTTAAAATGTTTAATAAATATTATAATCATGTGTGGTTTAATAATTATTCCTGTGTTATTAATCATAAATATTTCTTCATCAACTATTCAAGAGAATATATTTGAGTTTAATATATAATAATAATTTATTCTCCATTTTAGGGAATATAATATTTTTTTATTTATAAGTGAATAATAAAATGATATTTATTTATTTAAATTAATGATCATTCTTCAAGTAATGATAAATAATGAGTAGGTTTGGAATATGGTCTATGATAAATGACATATTAAAAATTATTTTAATAAATAGTAATTTATTTATTCTTGAAAATAATTTTTATTTATCTGTGAGTTTAGCACGTGTGATGTAAATGATGAAAATATTATTATTATTATTTAGACATTGGGTTTGCTAGGGAATTAAGATAATGATAAGGTAATTTGTAGAATTTTTTACTTTTTAACCCTAGGTTTATAAATACCTGATTATATCTTTCTCTAACCCTATTCAATCTATTCTAATCATTGTATGTAATGAATCCTATATAGAATTATCTCAAACCCTAGATAGATTTTCTCCTAAAATGATCTCAGGAATGGGGAGTGACCCTCCTCCACTAACCTCTCAAGACTAGATAGATCAAGAAAATTCCTTCCACCTGATGTGATTCTTTTAGCGATCATTAATGAACGATGTGGGTGTCATAATATTCTATGCTAGCACCTAAGGATTTATATAGTTACATTTGGAGGTTTTTAAATCACATGTGGATCACCGCTAGAGGGATTCTACCCCTGAATCATATCATCATAATGAAAATACCCTAAGAAATGGTAAAATAATTCATTAATGAATAAATAAAATCAATTTAGGGTATTTTATTATATAAATAAATTAATTATAAATCATATGTAATCATCATGAATTCTTGGTTTGGTAATTCATGATAATTAATATTTGAATTAATTTCATTGGTTGTGATGTTCTTCAACATGTACATCCCATATTATTTATTAATTACAAAAAAAATTTGAGTTCACCACTTCCTAGTAGGTGATTCCATTATTCTTTGAACCTATAAGTAGTATCAAAGCGGTCACATAAAAATTTAAAATTATTTATTATTCATTGATCAATTATACAAATTTTTTTATTAATATTCAATTTCTTGTTTATTAATTATTTAATATGAAGTTCAATTAATATACATCAATACCTTAATATGCTTCATTTAAGTTTCATATGATCTTAAATAGATTATGATTAGCCAACGAGCTCGTACTTGAGTGGTAAGGGCTCTTGCTTGGCATCCAAGAGACCCAGGTTCAAAACTGGGTGGTGGCGAATTTCCGAGTACTGTAGTAGTATTGTAGCAAGTATTGTTCGGTACTATAGCAGTTGGAACTATTCGCCTGATTTGGGCCTTCGGGCCACCGGTTTGGGCCTACAGGTCTCAAGGGCCTTCGGGCCATCAAAGGCCTTCAGGCCACAAGGCCTTCGTGCCATTGAGACCATGGAGTAGCCCAATTTACATAGAGCAGGTCCCAAAAGAGGATCAGAGGAATAAGAATAGTCGTCACCAGAAGTAGAGCTAATTGAATTAGAGGAATGAGAGGGTATGAAAACCACCATCAGGACCAGGCACCGTGCAGCTTTGTATGAGGCAATGCTAGCCGATCAGTGATACAAGGTGGGGAGTTAGGCGATCAATGATGTAGAAGATGGGGAGGGGTAGTTCTATTAGGTTGGGCCTATGGGTCATGTATTGGACATGGTATGTCTCTGGGCCTTTGGGTCATGTATTGTAAGTCATGTTGGGTCTTGTGCCTTGGGCCTACGAGTCATGTTCAAGTTCCCCTTCAACCATTAAAAGAGGGATTATCCATAAAAAAATAAAAAAATAAGGCAGGCCATTTGGGAATTTATATTAGATGAATAATGATCATAGAATCTATTAGAGAGGTGTTGGTGGTTCTATTCAGTAGACATCGTTACAAAATATGTAAATGCAAAGTGCACATTGTGAACCATGGTTCATCGCACCTAGATGTTATAAAATATATAATATTCCTTGAGTGATAAATAAGATGTGATATGCCTGAAATGCATTAAATACACCACATGTTGGCCAAGCCAGCCTGTTATATGGTTTTTCGATTACACAGTGTGTAGTTGGAATACACATTGTGTAGTCCACATGGTTTCATGGTGAAATTCACAAAAAAATTATGGTCAAATACACATCACACAATGCATCAAACTAATGACTATGACATGAAAGAAGTATATGGCATGTAGTTGGCGTGCATGTCATGTAACACATTAATCTTTGTGTTAAAAAAACACATCGAGTCGATGAGTGGGATTCATGGACACACAACAAGCAGAATACATATTGTCTGGATCATTAGTATATGTTATCTTCCCCAACTAAGATATAAATCAATTCCATGGGTGTCTATCCTAGATACACAACAAGCGATATACAAGGTATCTAGCTCATTAGTACATGTCGTATAGTTTCCCAATAATTAAAATAATTAAATTGCATAAAAAATAATTAATTGTAGCATTAAAAAGTGAATTTCATGGCTAAAATCTTGTGCATTGACTATATAACAAGGTTTTAGAGTATTTAAATTACCAATTAATTCCATGTAAACATCTATAAATGCTGGTGGATTCATTTAATTTCCATGATGCATCAAATGTTGGGTATGTCCAAGACTCTTCATATGGACATTTAGATAAAGGAATTAATTAATTAATTTAATTAATTCATTTATGTTTATCTTAATAATAAATAATTAATTTGAGTGAATTCTAGCTAGTTTACATTTTCTTATTCTCCACATGTGTGTGGATGATCATTATATTAGGTCTATCTATGTATGTGAATGGTTAATTTTAATTTATTATTATTACATGTGTTTAATAATGTTATTAAATTATAATTATTGTCTATATATCATTACCTCCTCAAATTATGTAAAGGCATGTGTACCCATATTTTCTTTTATGTAAACCCCCTTAACTAGTGCTTTAGTTATCCTCACCTATGTGTGAGTAAATCGTATGATATGGATATCACTCCTAGGAGAGTATAGGAAATTCAATTTTGGAGCTTAGACAAAACCAATCCAAGTGATACATTGGTGGATAGGTGGAATACTACAACACTAACTAATTCAGGGTTTATGGTGTTATTCAATAATGGATGAGGGTTAGTTTATAATCCACAAGATAAACTAACCATTTGAATCTCTCATTATCATGAAAATTTATTATTTTATTTATGTTAATTGCATGGTTAATTATTTACGGATAATTTATTTCTATCACTTAATAAATTAATTAACAATAATGAAAGATAAAATTAAAATAAATTGGCCTATGCATAAATTTTATCTATACATGGTTAATCACTTAAGTAAAATACAATAAATAATAAAAAGAATGTAATAAGGTAATAATAGGTTTCCATTATGTCATTAATTACTTCCACTACTTAAGTTAAGATCATACCATGGTTCAAAGTGCTTGACCATCCCAATTCCGAGTGCTTTCAACTACTGTGTACTTTTAGCTTGAGTTTTGTGTCAGCTTTACCCAGTTTACCTAAAGGGTTGATTTCCCAACTTTAACTTGTTTTAACTAGTATGCAAGTGTTGAGTAAATCCATGTCTAATATTTTAGGATTGGAGATTCCACTCAATGGGTGAAGGATCTGTGAGTTAATGCAATTCTCAATACCTACCTACCAAAATACCTTTAGGTATCTTTTTAGGCCCATTTCTGGGTTATGACAAGGGATATATGAATCATTTCCACTATAATATCCATATGACATGATATTTTGAAACTAATGGTCATTTATATTATATTTTTAAAAAATATTGGGACATTAATAAATTAATAAATATTTATTACCTAATTTTGTAATCTAGATGAAGTACTAAATTTTTTATAGTATTTATTATAGAAAAGCACAGCAATATTACTTCAACTATATCATTGTGACCTATATTACACAAGGTTATCCTTTTATCCATCTTGAATTTCTAGTATTGGTAAAGGATCTTATGCATTATGCTATGTCATGAATAGAAATTATATATCCTGGAAAACCACATTCCTAATGTGATTGGAAAAGAGGATAGTGAGGAGGAACTTTCTATCTATATGAAAACTTTGGATGATGCCATAAATATATAATGTTTCATGTTATCCTCTATATCTAAGGAGTTTATAAATCAATATGATGATATGGATTTATATAGCTTGATGTTTCATATTTATGATATTTATCACAAGAAATTAAGAAAATGGAGATATGATATCTCCAATGAAATATTCACATGGAATCTTAGAGAGTCAGCACCAACTGGGCCACATATAGTTAAAATGATTGGATATATAACTCACTTAGACATATTTGGATTTATGATCCCTATTTAATTTCACTCATATATAATTATATCCCCACTATATAATATCTTCTTGGGTTTCATTGTGAATTATGATATGATAAATAGTGAGAAGACTCTCTCAGAACACCTCACTTTGATTCACTAAGTTGTTAAGGGCATGGGGAATGAAACACCTATGGTCCTTATGGTGAATAAAAGTAGGAACTGTAAAAAGGTATTCAAGACTCATTATAATTCTAAGGCTCTTAAGAACCATCCTTCTAAGAAAATTAAGATTCAAATATATACTAAGGACAAATACATGGTATGTTTTTCATGAGGAAAGACAGGCCATTGGAAGAAGAATTGTGCCCAGTTAAAGAAGCAAGGGGATACTTCAAGTGTATGCTTTATCATGTGAAATATTTATATATCTACCAGTTAGGTATAAGATATAGCTCTTGGTACTAATATATATGTATCCAAATATATGAATCAAATATATTTTGAAATATTTCTATAGGAGATATGGATATTTGAGAAACCAACGGAGGCTGACATGATACCTTATATATAAGAGAATACCACATTCCATTTCCAATTGGGATGATATTGGTTTTAAAAGACTATTATTATGTACCCAGTGTTACCAAGATCATAATTTATGTATCCTTCCTAGATATTGATGGATTTATATTCAAATTCAGAAATAAAATTAGTTTCTTTTACCAAGACAGTATATGTTATGGTATAGGGCATTTAAATAATGATTTTTATGTATTAGATTATGAAAATTGAGTATTGAAAATTGATAATGAATTAGGTTCACATGACGTATATCACACCCAGATGTGGAATCACCACCTTTTTCATGTAAATAAGAAAGATTGGACAAAGATCTATCAAGATGGTTATTTAGATTCTTTTAAACTAAATCCACTTACTAAATTTCATGATTCATTACAAGGAAATTTACCAAAAAAAATTGATGGGAATGGTGAAAGGTCCATTGAGCTTTTAAAATTGTTATATACTAATGTATGTGGACCTTTTTTAGTAGAATTTGGTGGTATTTATTCTTACTTCATAACATTCACTGATGAATTGAGTAAATATTGCTATGTATAATTGATGAGGTGTAAGTATGAATCATTTGAGAAATTCAAAGAGTTCCAGAATTAAGTAGAGAATCAACCTAGTAATAAGATAAATAATATTTGAACAAATTGAGGTGTTGATTATCTTAACTAAGAGTTTATTGAATTTATATGGGAGTATGTGATTCTATATCAACTCACTTCATCTTATAAACTATAGTGTAATGGTGTTAGTGAAAGGAGAAACCATACCTTACTTGACATAGTAAAGTTGATGTTGAGTCATGTAGATCTTCTATTATCCTTTTGGGGATATACATTATATGTTACAGCATACACACTAAATAAAGTTCCAACTAAGGTAGAAAAGATAATTTTATTTGAGTTCTAAAGTGAAATGAAACCCCTCTGGTTGTGTATGGGGTTGCAAGGAATTTTTTAAGACAGATTCTAGATATAAACTAGTATCCTAGGACACAAAGTGCATATTTTTAGGAAATATCGAGGAAACAAGGGGATATTACCTATAAGAACCCTCGGAAAAGAAATTTATTATGGAAAGAAAATCCATATTTCTTGAGAGGGAACACATCACTAAAAGAGATGGTGGGAGTAAGATTTACTTAAATTAAGTTAATGTTTAGGATACACAAGAATTTGTGTAGGAATATATTTCATAAGTCCACATAGAAGATGATATTCCTGAAATACAAATACATCATAAAAGCACCAGATAGGTTAGAGAACCATAAAGATACGGTTTTTTAATCACTAAGGATGGTGATTCTTTATTATTTGACAATAATGATCCCTTTTATTGTAATGAGGAAGTGTAGAGCTTAGAATCTAAAATATGGGAGGAAGCCATGAATCCTGAGATAGATTCCATGTATCATAACCAAGTATGGGTTTGATTCGAACCATGAGTTGATGTAAATCTCATTTTTTAAAAATGGGTATTTAAGAGAAAACTGTACATGGATGGTAAAGTGAGTACCTATAAAGCATCATTAGTTTCTAAAGGGTTTAAATAGGGTAAAGGAATATACTGTGATGAAATTTTTTTCTCCATTCTCCATGATTAAATCCATTATAATTTTACTTACCATATCATGTTTCCATGACTTTGAGATTTCGTAGATGGATGTCAAAACTAATTTTCTTAATGAGAAATATCAGGAAAATATCTATATGGAACAACTAGAAAGTTTTGTGACTCTAGGTGATTCCAATAAGGTTTATAAGTTTTTGATATCCATTTATGTATTGAATCAATCATCTTGGACATGGAACATTCATTTTGATGAATCTATAAGGGAATTTGGTTTCATAATGAATAAATATGATCCATGTGTTTACAATTGTTTTAGTAGGAGTGTGGTCATTTTTCTACTTGTATATTTCAATGAAATATTACTTATTGAAATTGATATACCAATCTTACTGTCAATTAATGAATGGTTGTAACGCATTGACCCTAGAAGCCTGGAGTTGGTGAATTAATTATTACATTAGCATGATTATAAATAATGAAATCCTAAAGGAATGATCTGTTTAGTTTTCTTTTAGAAACTAGATACATACATGTAACTCATATTACAATGGGAAAGGTAACAAAATAAAATACATAACAAAAACTAATAAACTGCATCCATGAGAACTCAATAAATGGTCTCTTCTTAATAACCTGTTGAAGGTAGACAAATGAAAGGGGTGAGATCAAATTATCTATAAGGTTTACAAATAGAGTAAGCATGAATCGAAAATAATTTAATCATAATCAAATTGGCATAGACAATATGGCATGGTGAATAAATGAAAAACACATACCATTAATAAACTAATAATGAAACTGCATCCATTGATTTCATCATAGTGAAAACCTCATGGATATTAATAACTAAAAATGAATAAAGATAATACTTATTAATTTTATGTTATTTATATGGCACATGATACCACTATACCATCTAAATGGTTTAAGTTTGTGGGTAGATACCTGTCTGATTTTGTTTTGAAAAAAAAACTCGAAGGGTTCTTCGCCAACTGATTTGTCTAATGAGACATGTCGATACATTGAGGGGCTAAAGCAGGACCCACCCATCACTTTAAGTAAAAATAATTATTTATAAATAGATTTAATACAAGTAAAATATGCCTTCTCAATATCCCTATAAATAGATTTAATATGCATTCTCAATATCCCTATAGAGTAGAAGATATAGATTCATCAATATTTCCATAGTTAAAACAACATTCCAAATAAACACCATATGTAAAAGGGTATACGGCATAAGATAATAATCATATACATGAAACTAGAATATGGATATATAATATATTTAAAATTTCAAATGAAAAATTATCTCAATAGGGCAGTAGTTACACCACATAAGAATGATTTGGTGCACAATACCAAGTAAATGAAATGGAAACCGAAACAGAGTCCCTTACCATATTATAATCAATCGAGTTAATAATCATCAAGTGAATCATTGAATAATGTGAATATAAATATAATAATTATATTATTTATCAAATTATAGAAAACATACACCATATACAATAAATAGGTGGCGAACAATGGAAATCTCGTGGAAATAAAAGTTAGATGAGAAACCCCATACCTTATTCCCTAATGTGTTCTTCATTTGATATTAATGACATTAATAATCAAATTTAGCTTCATTAATTTATAATTACATAACCTCATTTAATTTTAATTGATTTATTTTAACCTTATTATGTTCATTAATGTCCTTTTTTATGGGTTTAATAGGATCAATTTTACTGTTTTGTAAGCATGTTCTTCCTTGGTTTTCATGATCGAGTTACTTGTATTAATGAATAGAAGTTCATTTGAAATGTCTTTAAAAATACAGAATTGTTAATATATATAATTATTAAAATTACATAGATATAAATGATCTTATAATTATTTTGGTTATATACCATGAGGATGACTCATTAGATAAAAGTTAATGATAAACACTTTGATTAACTTGGCGATTTTGTGCATAATGAACTTATTTTGTATTATTATTTTATATAATGAGTGTGTAAGTATTACAGAACATTGCATAAGATAAAATACATATATTCTGATCTTTCTATATCATTATAAAGGTATGATGACCAGACTTGAAGATAGTAACATAAATTGAAAACCTATCGTCCTTGAATGTGATAAATTAACACAACTCGGATGGTGTTTTCATTTTTAGTATAAGAGGAGGGGGAAAGAGAGATGATGATGAAATATTACATTATAATAGTAACATTCAAATTAATTTAAGGTATTGTAATTATAATATCATTTTTATGATAGGAGGTGAGGATAGAGAAACAAAATAACGGAACATGTAAAAGAAGTTGAAAGAAAAAGGAAGAGGTTAACCTCTTGAGTACTCCTCCTTGAGAATCTCCTAAAGGAATTTGTTTTTAGATTTTTGGTAAGACCAGTAGGTCTTGGACGTGGGGGAGGGATTGGGAAGTTTATTTGGTATAACATAAGCAAGTAAAAAGTCTTGAGTGGTGTGAGAGGAAGAGGGTGGTGAGGGGTAGTTTATATAGTGGAGGGGAGGAGGGTTTTCTTAATATTTTAATCATTAGTTTATTATTTTTCAATAAGAAAAGAAATAGTGATGATTACATGCCCTAAAATAGTAATAATTATATGTGAGTTAAATATTTGGGTGCTTACATCACTCATGAAGTTAGGAATACTGGGTTTAAATTATAATGTATTTATACGGTAAATTATTGTATTTTACTATTCACAAAAAAATTCAATTATTTTTAGAAAAATATCAAAAATTCACCCTAACCATTTTTCGATGTTTAGAATGAAAAAATGAACTCCATTTTTGAAAAATAATATTCTAAATATGAGAAATTTAATTTTTAATTAAAATAATCATTTAATCTAAAAATACCAACAATTAAAATATTTAGCTTCATTTTTAAGGTGCCTAAATTTAAATTACAATTTCATGGGTAAGGTTACCACTAATAAGGGTCATATTACCATTCATAAGGGTAATTTAATATTCATAAGGACAAGTTTCTATTCATAAGGGTAAGTTACTATTTATAAGGGTAAATTACTATTCACTAGAAATTAAGTTGATTCTATCATACTCCAAATATCACCCTGATCGCAAGTGTGTATGTTCATCTCCCAAAATTCAAAACACATAAGTGGGAAATTTAAGTTTAATGGATAGGTTATGACTATCTCCTATAATAACCAAGTTTTGTTTCATAGAGGCTTAGTGCTTCATGAAATATGAGCTATCTAATGAATTAAAATTATTTAAGAGAAACATACCATAAAATGTTTGGGGTGTTATATTTTTCCAACCTTCAGAAATTTCATCATCAAAATTAAATCCCTTTAAAAAGATGTGGGTTGTTCTTCTTCATAACATTCTCAGGTTCCCATGTTGCCTCCTCCATTTTATGGTTTCTCCAAAGAACCTTTACCAGAAAATTCGTCTGATTTCTAGATACTTGCTCTATAGTGTCAATAATATCGATAGGCTCCTCACAGTATAAAAAATCAGGTTCCAACTCTATTTCTTCATAGGTGAGTACATGCATTGGGTCTGGCATTTATTTCTTTAACAATGACACTTGGAACATATTATGGACTTTAGAGGGACTTAGTGGCATTACTAAATGGTAATATAAATCTTCAATTATTTACAGAATTTTAAATGATCAAATGTACCTGGTGCTCAGTTTCCCTTTCCTACTGAACCTTAAGACACCCCTCCATGGAGATAATTTTAGAAAGACATGATCTCTTACTTGAAATTACAAATCCTTTCTCTGGTTTTCAGCAAAACTCTTTTGCCGACTTTGGGATGCTTTAATATGGGTCTGAATTTTCTTTACCTTTGAAATTATCTCTTCGAAAATTTCTGGGCCTATAAGTTCCCTCTCACCAACCTTATCCCAACAAGTTTGAGTTCAACACCTCTTACCATATAATGCTTCATATGGAACCATTTGAATGCTATAATGAAAACTATTATTGTAAGAAAATTACACCAAAGGAAATTATTGACCCCGCATACCTTTAAAGTCAAGAGAGCATGATCTAAACATGTATTATAGTGTTTGAATAGTCTTTTTAGACTGTACATCAGTTTGGGGTGATAAGCATTACTCATATAAAGTTCAGTATCCAAAGCCTTCTAGAGAATTTTCTAGGATTTTTATGTGAACCAAGGATCTTGATCGGACACAATCGATAGAGGTGCACCATGAAGTCTTACAACTTGATTAATATAAATTCTTTCCAGGTGCACAGGTGGTAAATCCTCTCTTATATTAAGGAAATTTGCTGATTTTTTGAGACAAAAAACAATTACCCATATTTCATCATTCCTTCTAAGTGTCATTAGTATTATTATGAAAAAATCCATCATAATTTTATCCCACTTCCACATAGGAATATGTATATTTTTCATGAACCCTCTAGGATGTTGTCTCTCAGCCTTCACTTATTGACAAACTAGACACCTGGACACATATTCATCAATTTCTCACTTCATATTATCCCACAAAATATGTTCATTTAGATATATATATATATTAGTGCTACCATGGTGTATAGAGAAATTTGAGCTATAAGAAACATTTAATAGTACCCTTTTTATCTCAGGTATTGATGGAATGCATAACCTCCTCCAAAATTTCAGAACTCTATCCACAAACACAAAGTATACCAATCTTCCATCCTTAATAGCTTTAATTTTATTTTATAGATTCTCATCCTCAGATTGAGAGATTTTTATCTTCTCTTGTAAAGATTTTTTAGTAATCATTTGAAATAGGAAAGATGTTTCTCCTTCCATAACAATTCACATAACCATCTTTAGTAGATCCATGAATATAGAATCTCCCTCAATCCTTATTTGGGTCAGAAGTCCATGAACTTTCCTACTTAATGCATCCGCCACCTTATTTTCCTTTCATGGGTGGTAGTGTATTGAACAATCATAATATTTGAGTAACTCAAGACATCTCCTTTACCTCATGTTGAGTTATTTCTGTGTAAAAATGTATTTCAAACTCTTGTGATCTGTATATATCTCACATCTTTGACCGTAGAGATAATTTCTCCATATTTTTTAGAGAAAAGATTATGGATTCTAACTCAAGATCATGAGTTGGATCATTTTTCTCATGATTCTTCAACTTCTTTGATCCATAAGTAATAACTTTATCCCTTTTCATAAGGACGCAACCCAGTCCATTCTTTGATGCATCACAGTATATCAAAAATCCATCATTTTCAAATGGAAGAGTCAAAATTGGAGCATTGAACAGTATTTTTTTCAATTATTCAAAGCATTATGTACATTATTTGGTCTATAAAATGTTAACCCCTTTATGTGTGAGCTTGGATAGTGGGTTAGCCAGTCGAGTGAAATTCTGAACGCAACACCGAGAGTAACCTACTAAGCTAATAAAACTACGTACCACATTTATATTAGTTGGTGTGGGACATTCTTAGATTGCCTTTGTCTACACAGTATCAACTAAGATTTCATCCTTTGAATTAATTTGTACAAGAAAAGAAACTAATTGAAGCCAAAATTCACATTTACTAAACTTCCAATATAATTTCTTTCTTCTAAGAGTTTTCATAATAATCTTCAAGTGATTATCATGGTCTTCATAGCTATTAGAGTATTCTAAGATATCATTAATATATACCACAAAAAATTCTTCAAGATATTCCTTGAAAATTATATTCATTAGATCCATGAAAATAAAGGGTTCATTAGTTAGTCCAAAAGGAATTATTGTAAACTTGTATTTCATATACCTAGTTCAAAATGCTATCTTTAGAATATCTTCCTTCCTCACACACAGTTGATGATATCCATATCAAAGGTCAATCTTAAAAAAATATTGGTCTCCATGAAGTTGGTCAAATAAATAATCAATGCATGGAAAAGGATAATTTTTAATTATTGTAATATCATCGATTTTCTTATAATCAACGCATAGCCTCATGGATGGATATTTCTTCTTGAAAAAGATAACAGGGGCTCCCCATGGATAAACACTAGGTTGAATAAATCCTTTTTCACTCAGTTCCTCTAGTTTTCTCATTAGAAACACTAATTCCACAATGTCTATTATATAGGGATTCTTTGATATAGGTCTTGCACCAGGAATTAAATCAATAGGGAACTCAACTTCCCGCTTTGGAGAATGTCCAGGTAAATCCTCTAAAAATACATCAATGTATTCTTACACAATAGGTATGTCTTAAATTTGAATATTTCTTTCCTCACCCATAGATATTGTGTTCTATTCCTCTCTAAGAAGTTCATTCAGTAGAGCTACTAGGGGTGGATCGAGATAAGAATCAGATGGTGAGGTTTCTGCTCTTAAGATAAGGGATTCTACACTATTCTCAAAAATTGTAACTTACTTCTTCTTTCAATAGATCCTTGTATCATAATTTTACAGCCAATTCATATTGAGAATTATATCAAATTCAATCATTAGAATGATGATATATTTAGAAACTAAAGCACACTTATGTGTCATGAGGGGGACTGATCGACACATCTTTGTTGCAATGATACATCCCCTAAGAGTTTTGACTGAAAAATCCTTTATTAAATAAAATTGGACATGTCTAATTTTCATGGAAAACTCAGACAATATAAATGAATGTGATGATACAAAATCAAATAAACCATTGTCTAGGTTTGAGGAAACAATTAAAGTAACCATCACCACATCATTATAGACTTCAACCTCTATAATTGTAATCGCATAAGCTTTCCCTTTCTCTCATGTATTTTCTAATGCAAGTTTCCTTGTCTCTTAGTACACTCATTTTCATAGTGTCCCATCTCTGTATAATCGTAGAATTGAATATCATTGACTTATATCTTCCCCTTTTATTCACTAGATCGATGACTCTTTTCTCTACCCTTAGAGAAATCTCCCATGCATTTCAAGAATTTCCCTAGATGATTCTTTCCATAGTTCTCACATAATGGAAATTACTTCATTCCCTCGTTCTTCATTGGCACTTTTGCTTTTCCATGGTTATTAGAATTCCTCTCTTTATCTTGATTTCTCGTGAAAAAATTTGATCTAGAAAATTCCTTCTCTATCTTGATGGCACTTAATAAAATTTCATCATATGATGAATATTTTTGGGAGCCCAGTGCCCTTAAAATACTTTTCTTATGACCTTTAAAGAAATGATTAATCTTTTCTTCTGAATTACATACATAATCTATAGCATACATGGATAATCTTGTGATAGTAGCCTCATACTCTACAACACTATCTTCTTCCCATTCCTTTAGGCTAAGGAATTTTCTTTTCTTTTCAGATCATTATTCACAAGGGAAATATTTGTAGAATAATATCTCGTTAAAATTTCTCCAGTCCATATCTCCTATTTCTGATTCCTCCATGGTATTTTGGATCAAGGAACACCATTGATTAAAATTACACTTGAGTAAATATAATTACAGTACTACCTTTTCATTTTCATTGTATCTTAATACCAAAAATATCTTTTAAAGGGACTTGATCCACTGTTCAGTTACCACTACATTAGTATTCCCACTAAAATATGGGGTATGTTACTACATGAAATGATCCAGTACAGGTGTAACATGGTAATTCATCATAGCCTGAGTAAGTTGTCCCAATAGGGTCATGATATCATCTACTCCAACATTGACTATGTTGACTAGATTAGTGGGGTAATCCCTACATTGTCTGCATGTACTGATTTCCCTTCTTCCATTAGGTTCCATCACTAAACAATGGAATACACTAAATTAGTTCATAATTCGTAATTTCTAACTAGCAAACACTTAACATAATCTGAAATTTATGCACGACTAATCTCGTAACCGTAAACATTGTTTATATTTACTTTTAAATCCTTCATAATGGTTTGTAAAGAAAATGTGAATTATCCTAAGAATATCCCCCATGAGTGTCAAACAAATTGCGTATTAAGGCTTGTTGTTGGGTACCACGACACCTCGAGTCAATCCTAGAACTCCTTGTTGAAATTTTTACTCCTAGGTAAATTTTTTCCAGAACTATGCTCACTTGTAGTATCTATATAGAGATGTATTTTCTAGGAAGACCAAAATAATCTATACTTTACCAAAATTCCAATTTTTTATTCTATTATTATCCTCAAATTCTAATTATGTTTTTTAAATATAGTTTCCAAGGTTTCTACTAAACTTCCTTAGAAACCAACTATAATACCCCACCCCAGAATCCCAGAGCCGGTGCATTACTTATTACATTGGCATGATTAAAAGGAATGAAATCCTGAAGGAATGATCAGTTTAGTAGTCTTAATTAAACTAGATACATACATATAACTCATATTACAATGGTAAAGGTAAAAAAATATAATACATAACAAAAACTAATAAACTACATCCATGAGAACTCAATAAATTGTCTCATATTCATAATATGTTGAAGGTAAACAAAATAAATGGGTGAGATGAAATGCCCTGTAAGGGTTATAAATAGAAAAATCATGAATCAATAATAATTGATCATAATCAAATTGGCATAGTCAATATGGCATGGTGAATAAATGAAAAACACACGCCATTAATAAACTGAGAATGAAACTAGATCTATATATATTTTCATAGTAAAAACCTCAAGGATAGTAATAAATAAAAATAAATATAAATAATTATTATTAATTGGATGTCATGTATCTGGAACATGATACCACTATACCATCAAAATGGTTTAATTCTGTGGGTAGATACTCATCTAATTCTGTTTTGGAAACAAAATTGAAGTGTTTGTCACGAACTGATTTGTCTCATGAGACCTCTTGATGCCTCAAGGGAATATAGAGGGCCTCACCCATAAATTAAATTCCAAATCATTTTTTATACATATATTTAATACAAATATAGTATGCCTTCTCAATATTTTTATAGAGTAGAGTATACAGATTCATCAATATTTTAACAGTTAGAACAACATTCCAAATAAACACCATATGTAAAAGGGTGTATGAATTAAGAAAATAATCATATCCATGAAAAAAGAATACGGATATATAATATATTTACAATTTCAAATGAAAAATGATCTCAAAGGGGAAGTAGATACACCACATAAGAATGATTAGGTGCACAATACCAAGTAAATCACAGTGAAATAGAAACCAAAACAAAGTCCCTTACAACATTGTAATCAATCAAGTTAATAATAATCAAGTGAATCAATAAATACCAGGAATATAAATAGAATAATTATGTTATATATAAAATCAAAGTACACATACCCCACATACAAGAAATAGGTGGTGAATAATGGAAATCTCACAGAAATAAAAGTGAGATGAGAAATCACTTACCTTATGCCTCAATGTGTTCATAGTTTGATTTTAATGACCTGGATAATCAAATTAATATTCATTAATTAATAATTAAATAACATCATATACTTTTAATTTATTTATTTTAACCTCATTATGTTCATTCATGGCCTTTTTGATGGGTTTAAGAGGTTCAATTTTTGTTTTTTGGAAGAATTTTCTTCCATGGTTTTCATGATCAGTTTTCTTATATTAATGAATGAAAGTTTTTTAGAATTGTGGTTAAACATCCAGAATTTTTAATATATATTATTATAAAAGTACATAGATATAAATGATCTTATAATTATTATGGTTATATCCAATGAGGATGACTCATTAGATAAAATTTAATGATAAATTCTTGGATTAACTTGGCGGTTTTGTGCATAATGAAATTGATTTATATTATTATTTTATATAATGAGTTTATAAGGATTAAATAAAATTACATAAGTTAAAATACATATAATATTATTTGGTTCAACTATTATAAAGGTTTCATGATTAGTCTTGAAGATAGTAACATAAATTGAAAACTCATCGTCCTTGAATGTGATAAATTAACACATCTCAGATGGTGTTTTCAATTTTAGTATAAGAGGAGGGGGGAAAGAGATATGATGATGAAATATTACATTAGTATAGTAAAATTATATTTCATGTGAGTTACTAGAATTATCATAGAATTTGGATGAGTTTAGGTGATGATAGAGAAACAAAATAATGGAACTTGTACAAGAAGTTGAAAGAAAAAATAAGAGAGGTTCAACTCTTGAGTACTCCTCCTTTAGAATCTCCTTAAGGTCTTTGTTTTTGACCTTTTGGTGAGACCAGTAGGTCTTGGACGTGGGGGATGGATTGGGAAGTTTATTTGGAAGAAATTAGGCAAGTCTCAAAGCTTAAGTGGTGTGAGAGGAAGAAGGGGTGAGGGGCGGTTTATATAGTGGAGGGGAGGAGGGTTTTCTTAATATTTTACTCATTAGTTAATTATTTTTACCTAAGATAATAAATAGTGATGATTCCATGAACTAAAATAGTAATAAGTGCATGTGAGTTTGATATTTGGGTGATTACATCACTCATGATGTTAGGAATAGTGGATTTAAATTATAATGTATTTATACATTAAATTTAGGTATTTTACTATTCACCAAAAATTCAAGTATTTTTAGAAAAATATCAAAAATTCAACCTAAATTTATTTTGATGTGTATACTCCAACAGTGAACTCCATTTTTTCAAAAATAATTTTATAAATATGAGAAATATCATTTTTAACTAAAATCCTCATTTAATCGAAAAATACACACACTTAAAATATTCATCTTCATTTTTAAGGTGTCTAAATTTTATTTACACATTCATGGGTAATTTTAAAATTCATAAGGGTCATATTAATATTCATAAGGGTAAGTTACTATACATAAGGGTAAGTTACTATTCATTGAAAATTAAGTTCATTCTATCAGACTCCAAATATCACCCTGATCGCAACCGTGTATGTTTGTTTCTCAAAATTCAAAACACAAAAGTGGAAAATTTAAGTTTAATGGCTAGGTTATGACTATATCCTATAATAACCAAGTATTGTTTCATAGAGTCTCAGTGATTCATAAAATATAGGTTATCTAATGAATTGAAATTATTTAAGAGAAACATTCCAAAAATGTTTGGGGTATTATACTAGTTGTGAAAGTGCTTCCCTATAAAGTACTTGGGATAAGAGGTTTATATTCTCAAGATTAAGATGATTTTTGATAGATAAAATAGGTTTTATAGACATGGTCAAGGTACATACAATGATAATATATTGAATATCTTTGGTATGGAACAATCTAAGAGGGGATTGGTTCCAATTTCATGTGGTATACATCTCTCTAAGAAAATGTTTTCTCCAACACAACATGAGAGATATGGGATAAGTATGGTCCCATACAAATCGGTGTTAGGATCGATCATGTATGTTATTTTTTGTATAAGTATTGATATTTCCTATTCTTTTGGAATGGTAGGAAGATAACAATTTGATCCGGGGGAATAGTATTGGTCTGTTGTTATGGATATCCTTAAGTATCTGAGGCATACTAAGGATATGTTCCTTTTATATGTAGGAGATAAAGAATTCATCATCAATGGATACAAAAATTTAGTTTATAAATAGATAAAAATGATCTAAAATCATAGTTAACATATTTAGTCAGTCTCAAAAGAGGGGTTTCGGGAAAAAAGAGCTCAAAAAAGATAGATGTCATTGATTATACACCCATATCTGAGTGTATAGGGTCTTTTTATGTAGCCAAGGATGTAGTGCGGATATAAAACTTTGCTTATGATTTTGATTTAGTGCCAAGTAGTAGAGACCCTATCACATTATATTGTGATAATTCTATACTGGTATCTCTCGTAAAGGATCCAAGGCCACATTAATTGATGAAGAACACAATTTATAAATATTACCTCTTTAGGTATTCTTCATGAAGGTGTGAAGTTATTGTGAGTAGATGTTTCATGGGGTAGAACATGGTAGACCCGTTCACCAAAGACTTATCTTAGAAGAATTATAAACATCATTTGAGAGATAGAAAATTGAGATTTGTTAGTAGTTGGATTTAGTGAAAGTGGGATCCTGTTAGAGCTAGTTCCCAAGAACCAACTTCTATATACTTTATGATTACCAATATTCATGGTTCTTAATATTAATAAAATTATTAACACATCATGATTATTCTTCTATGTTGCATTTTATGTGATAATTTCTTAAGGGTTCCTATCGCACTGAAAGGTCATAGTAGTTTCCCACTATGATGAAAACCTAGAAATGTTATGAAATTATAATTAAATATATGTTCTATGGATGAATGATATCATTTTAATGGAAAAAATGATATATTTTATCAAGGGTATAGAGCTCATAAGACATTGATACTTATTATCATGTGTTTTGTACTTAGTAAACTCAAGAAATAAGATAATGAGAATATAACCCTCTAGTAGGTAATCCACATAATTATATGTGTTATTGGATGTTCATATATATAGACATGTTTAATGGTATTTATAATTTAATTTTATTATTATTAATGAATTCCATGATTCCTGTACTTTGATTTATTGATGAAAACCATGACGACATATGGTTGTGATAAAATAGGATACATTGGGTGAGTCATGAGTGACATTCCATTAATGAGTAATGTGAGAAATGATTTTTCCCTTATGTTCTTTAGAAGAAGTTGATATATCAATCCATTTGATAGAAATGGAATTACCTGATTAAGTCCATGTTCATAGTTTTCTGTTAGAAAGTTCATTTCTATAAAGTCAAATAAATAGGTATTGATTACTGTATTTCATACATGTATTTTATGGTATTACAAGATATTGAATTCTGTATTTAATTAATAAATATTTCCAATATTATGAATGTTTGACTTTTTTATTTGTTATGGTAGGATACAATAGATATTTGGAAAATTAAAAAAAGGCACTCCATGCTACTTTTCATTGCTTGCAGTGCGACACAAATTTTTTTAGGATGATCATGGAACACTCTAAAGGCACAAAACTAATGATCCAAGGAAAATGTGGCTTTCAAAGAAGAAAACTAACATTATACAAAGTGTAATTATTACACATTGTGTTCTAGTGTGATTCCTGAACGAGATACAATTCATGAAGTGGATAAAATCAACATGAATATTTACATGTCAAGAAAACATTACACATCATGTAAAAATTTGAGATTGGATTTTAAAAGCTAGATTTGACATATCTTTAAAATTAACCAATTTAAACACATAGGACCTACCCTGCACCAATTTTTGAACATTAATTTATGAAATTCAATAACAACAAATACCATATGGAGCTTATAAATAGAGGGTGAGCCTACTACTATTGGAGATCCTGGAGACCAAAGCTTATAGTGATAAGTTGTGTCGTGTAGGGTCCTCCCAATTTTAAACACTATTTTCATTATGATTTATTTTTATTTTCTATTTAACTATAATCCCTCATCACTAGGATGAGGAGATAAACCCGACTTGTGCTAAAATTATGTACTAAAAGGGGGAAGTTATCATTGGATTGATTTTATTTTCTTTATTCATGTATTTGGTTTTCTACAAATATTCCAATCAATTCCAAATAAATTTATTTTACTTTTATCATGAAAATTTATAATTTAATCAAAAATGAATCTTAAAATTTTGAAACTGAAAACCCTAAGGATGCACGACCATTTTCAAATTTAAGGGGAATTAGGTTTAAATACAGTATTGAGAGAAAACATGATTCGGTGAAACCCTAAATTACTAGATCAATGGGAATAGGGGATTGTTGCATCAAGGAGAGAATACAATTACCGTTGTATCTTCCCCATCTCAACTCTGACACCAATCATGAATTAATCATCCTATTTTCTAAAATCCAATTGCACTCAAACTATAAAATTACAAAAAAACTGGCGCACTTTTCCAATCTGATTCAAAACCAATCATACTTTTTCAATTTCGTATTTTTCATTCTCAAAATCAATCAAAGCCCATCTTTTCTCACCTATTTCTTACAACTAATAAAATAAATTATTTTTAAAAACATAATAAAACTAATTTCACTATCTCTATGCCTCGATCCTGACCTGCTAATATATTTATTTTAATTAATTAATTAAAATTGTTTGAGTTTTAAAAATTTTGGTTTTGAATATACCTGAATGGAATTAATGACACCCTCTAGGCCTATCAGGCATCAAGAACATCGGTTGATGACACTAATATGAAACCTACTTGGT
The DNA here is from genome assembly GCA_963277665.1 of Viscum album. Classification (NCBI taxonomy): domain Eukaryota; kingdom Viridiplantae; phylum Streptophyta; class Magnoliopsida; order Santalales; family Viscaceae; genus Viscum; species Viscum album. The sequence goes on along the minus strand of OY728140.1, from coordinate 1,040,611,298 downwards.
CAGAGGCATCAAAAAAAAAGGGATTGTATTACTGAGTGTACATTCATATATGGTTATTGTCATTATGACATTTAACTTATTTTTCTATCGGTGTATTTATATATTGTTAGACACTAACCAAATACTTTAGGTGTAACAACATAATGTCATTGAGAAAGGGGTATAGAGGGTCACACACTAACTATATTCAAAACCTCAGTTAAATTCTATATGAATTTAACATTTGAATAAATATTATTCTTTTATATTGTTTAATAATTATTCGTGCATGATTGATCACAAATATTCAGTCCCCAATTATTTGATACAATATATGTGAGTTGAAAAATTAATTATTTTGTATTCTCTATTTTAGTGAATAAATTATTTATTTATTTATTGGTGAATAATATAGTGATATTTATTTATTTAAATAAATATTCATTATTCAAGGGTGGATAAATATTGGGGAGGATTGGAAGACCAAATTTTATGGTCCATGATAAATGACTTATTGATTATTATTTGAATAAATATGAAATTATTTATTTGAGGAAATAATCTTTATTTATCTGAAAGTTTGAAGTATTTCAAGCCAGTGATAACATTACTATTATTATTATTTATATAAGTATTTTACTAGAAATTAATAGAATAATAAGGGCCCATGTGTAATTATTTATTCTTTACTATAGATTTATAAATACCCAATTATGTCATTTTATAACCCTAGCTAAGTCATTCTAATCATTGTGTGCGATGAATTATAATGAGAATTATCTCAAAACCTAGAGGTATTTTCTTCTATAAAACTCTTAAGAACAGAGAGTGATCCTCTTCCACCAACCTATCAATACTGGAGAGATCATGAATAAACCTTCCACCCAAAGATATTTTTCTAGCGATCATCAACGAATGATACAAGCATCGGAATCTTCTATGCTAGCACCATAGGATTTCTACAGTGACATTCTGATATTTTAAGAGCATGTGTAGATCACCACTCGAGAGATTATACCCTCGAATCTTATTACTACAATAATTATACACCAATAAGTGGCCAATTAATTCATCAATAAAGAAATAAATTCAATGTAAGGTATTTCTCTGTTTAAATAAATTAATTATGTGATGATCCCACCTTCATGGTTCCAGTTTTCATGTCAATTAAACATTGATTTAATTTAATTTTAAATGGTGTTATTCATAATATACATCTCATATTATTCATTGATTATGAAAAAAATTCAAGTTGACTACTGCCCAATAGGAACATCTGTTGCACCTGAAACCTACATGCACCAAACCCCTTCGTAGCGATGTTTCCCTAGAGGCCTCACTATTCTTACACTTATGAAATTGGGTCTTTATACTTTTTTCAATGATACTAAGTCTCATAGGTTAACATATATAGTCCTTTGGGTGAGGATTGACTTTGGACAATGTGTTTGTTCCAAAATTAAGAGAGTTTGATAACGCATATCCAAAAGATATTTGGAAAGATTCACAAGGATTTGTAAAGTTAAGTGTAAATTCATTAAGTGATTTTAGTACAAGTGGGATATTTTTGGATATGCACTGAAAGGAGGGATATCATATTTTAAGATATCCCCTATGTCATAGGAATCAAGATTCATATGATGCATTCCAAACATAAGGATACATTATTGTTAATGTATCCTTAAGTAGAACCATTAGAATATGTTGTCTCAATGTAAGGTGGGATTATGAATTCAAGTACAAGGTACATTCCACATATCCCACATGATTTCATTGGTTATGAATCAATGAAATTGATTTATTCATGGCTAGAGAAACCATTTGAAATGTTCAGATGGATTGTAACTCTCTAATGGGTAGTAATGCATCGTTTACCCTTATATGGCATCTAACACTCCCACATTACGAATATCTCCATTAAATGGATATATTATATAAAATTAATGTGATCTATATCATAAAAAATCCTTGAAACATGAAAACCTAGTCAAACGTCTCTTCGAGCTCCTTGTTATTCATTCATCTTCTTCAAAGAAGACATTACCATCCCTCTGAATAACAATAATTATAGAGACCCAAATCTTGACATACATGGACATTACATTACTTTTGTGGAATACTTAATACATAGCAAAAACATACACCAAAGGACCGTAATAGTTTAGTGTCTTTGGAAACTTTGAACATAATCTTCTAATCGTGGTGAAAGATCTTTAACATCTCCCATAAAGATGTTCCCTTTTTTTACCTAAAATCTTTCTTTATATCCTGGGGAAAAGAAAACATATAAAGGGTGAGATCAAATACTCAGTAAGGGTAAGCATGGAGAAAATAAAACAAACCATATACATTTGAACTTCTAAACATGAGCATAATATTTAAACATCAAAATCTTGAGCAATGACAAAAAACATGGCAGTACGTAAGTCATAGATCATAAAGAAACATCAATCATGATAAAATAGAATGGGAATAAAACATTTAATTGTTTCAACCATTAAGCACATGATATTATTTCCATATTATCCAAGTCATTGCTTCCAAGACCATCTTAGTGGACAAAGTCCCTTTCTGAATCGAGTTCACTCCTCGTTTCAGTCCTGTAATACTGAACCGGATTAACATACCATTCTAGCCATGTCTATCTCATGAGATATAAATCTTTACCCAATTCATTGTAGGGAGATATAGGTCCCACCCATCTAATAATGATACCATTCTTATGTGTGCCACAAGATCATAAATCATACATCATATCATAACCCATGTAATAAAAATGGGATTCTTAAACATCATGTCATCATGACATAATCCATATAAGATAAAAGGACATCATAAAAATAATTCCATCATAACATAATCAAATAAATGTAAAAAAATAGGGATCGAAACAGAACCCTATATTATCTTAGATGGAAAATAATTTTGAAAAACACTTGAAATGAATTCTTGAGGAAAATATCTTTTCTCCTTAAAAATCATTTACTTTTCACAAAATGCCACACAATTTTAAAAGAAAATGATTCTATTGAAAATAACCATGAAAACTTGTATAGGAGGATTCTTAAAAATTAGGCGATATGAAACCGTAAGAATCCGTTCATGCTATATAAGTTAATAAAAATATTCTTCTCGTACTTTTTCCGGAAAAGTCAAAAAGTACCTCATATGGTAAACAAAAGAAAGATTCCTTCTATACAATGTGGTAAAAGTAAGAAAAAGGGTAAAAATGACTTTTAACATACATGGATGAAAAGTAAAAATTTTATGAAAACATTTTGAGCACATATTGACATGGATAATAAACATAACCCCAGTAAATACTTACGAATAAACAATCTCAGATAAGAATGAGATTGGAATAATTATCCATTACCTTAGGTCTGATATGCTTCGTACGTATCCGAACCTCCTGTATAATGATTTAAATAATGTCATTGACTTATTACAGAATCATATTCATTGTTATGATATCATATATGGTTCAATTATGACTTTATAATACCCGTTCTTTTGTAAATTCCATGTTAAAGCAGCGTTTTGGGTACAATTGTTTCATTTATCGTATGTGTTTCGATTTGTTGTTCTTGATATTATTATTACTTATATCATGATTTAAATACTTAAAGAATGTAAATCATGATTAATATATCATATATATTCAGTATATACATATATATAATAGAGATATGAATGAAATGAAATACGCCGTTCATGGAGACGATAGGTCGTACGTACGCATGAACGTTGTTTTCCTTTCCTTATTGGATTGAATGGAAATAAGTAAATGACATACATATATATATATACATAAATCCAGCATCATTATTATGTCATATATTTAATTATTATTCATTATATATACTTTATAATCATTCATGAATGGTTAACATGGAAAATGAATCTCATCGCATCGTGGAGACGGTAGTCCGTACGTACGCACGAGTGATGATATCATTCCCATGATCATGGAATTGTATTTAAGTGTATGTATAATATTTAAGAATCAATATAAATTTAAAATAATCTTATATAGTTATTTATTTTCACTATTATACCTATCCAAGTAAGGTGGTGGATGAAAACAGATTACACAACGGTGTGGAGACGGTATTCTGTACGTACGCACGTGCGGTGATTTTGTTTTCCGTAGGAAGGATAGAAGGTGAAATAGGGTTGTTTCTTATTTATAATAATATATCAGTATATTAGTGATACTTATGTTATTAATTTATATTGAAACAACTAAAGAATAATAAGTATAAGAAGAAATAAACTTGAGAGAATCGGAAGAAAAGATTACCTCTTCTTCGACGCACCTCCTCTAAGCTTCCTATTAAGGAAGTAGAGTTGGTCTTTTGAGAAAACCAGAACCTCTATAATGTTTCTAGGTAATTGGAGAAGAGAAATGGGCAGGTTTTGGCCGATATTCAATGCTCAAAAGGGTGTGAAGAGAGGAGGGAAGGGGTGCCCTTTTTATAAGGGAGGTGAGGGGCACCTTTGGAAAAACTTAAAATATTATTTTATAATAAAGTCATATTCGGTTTATAATAGCTCCAAATTGATTTATTTAGAAGATAAAGTGGGTATGGGTCGAAATACTCTCATAAAATAGGTTTTAGACAATTTTAGGTTACTATTTTAACCTTATCATTTAGATTTAACTCTAAGTTAAATAATTTAACATTTACCGTGTCTTCTTGTTTTCTTTCACTATATGGATAATAAACTTACTATAACAAGCCAAAAGAACCACAATTGGTTCATTATTAATATATATAACCTTATATAAGTCATTTTTCTAAACCATGGATTTTTAGAAATATAATAATAATTAATAATATAATATTTGTTTTAAAAACTATTTTATGTCAATTTTGACACTATTTGGTAATTGATTTTTGTGAAAATTATAAAAACATGATTAGTTCAAAAAAAGTTAATTTAATCAATAATAACATGTCATATTAACCAATAAAATTAGTGGAATTCATAAAAAGTCTCAAATTTCATTTATTTGGGTATTTATAATATCAGTTATTTTAATATTTCATTATTTAGGTAATCACTGCATCACCATTGTGTCATAAATAAATTAAATTAGTTAATGTATAAAAATTATAAATAAAATACCATTCGGTGGGAAATATTTTTATATTTCTAATGAATATTTATAGTCTAATTTATCTTATGTATAACACTATATTAAAAAAATTAGTTATTAAACTTTGATTTTAACTATTTTAACTCTTTTTTTAAATAAAATAATAATAAGTGTCCTAATCTAATCCAAGTGGACCTAAAGGGTAATATTTTATTCCTAAGGTTGTTTTGGTCGAATTACCCTTATCCAATAGAATTATGACATGTTTTAGGGTAATAATAATATCATTTTTACCCTTACTTACCCTATTTACTTTTAACCGTGGTAAATAAAAGTAAAAAAGTTACTATTCACCAAAAATTATTTTTATCTTATTGAACCACATTTTACTCATTTATATTAACCATTTCTATCAAATTTTCGAAATTCCACTCACAGAAGCGGTAAAATTATGTTTTATGTAAATTTTCAAATTCTCCTAGGAGGTGGGTAAAAGACGGTGAAAAGTTCAATAAAATTTTTATATATCTAAAATTATTATAAAATGACTTCAATGAATTACATTGAACTTATATAGTTATTATGTATCAATTTTTACCTAAAATAAATTTAAATAAAATAAATAATTATTTAAATAAATAGTTGGTTTTTAAATAGTAACCCAGTGTTTTCACTATTCATCAAAAATTGAAGGTTTTCAGAAAAATACCAAAAATTCACCCTAGGCTAATTTTGATATTCCGAATCCAAAAATGAAGTCCATTTTGAAAGATAAAATTTATAAAATTTCAAAAAGTTGGTATTACTATTCATAATGGCTAGTTCATAATAATATTATAATAATATCTCATTTAGTGAAACTCGGTATTGCGTACTACACACGCTATCGAGGAAGGTCAGGATTGCGTGTAATGCAAGCCAAGTCAGGGATGTGTGTAGTGAAATATCCATATCGTGTTGCGTATAACATAATCAAAACTTATTTCATTTATACATTAAACAAAATCTATACTTAATGTTGCATAGAATAATTTCCCCAAAACGAACTTGAATTTGTGTGTAACATGAGCCATGAATAGTGTTGCATATACTGCAAGCTAATACGGTGTTGTGTATAGATCAATCCAATCTTGGTGTAGTGTATAATAGAAGACATAAAAGAAATTAAAAATAATATATCTCATAAAATCTCGGGGTGTTACAATAATCCTCTCATTATAAACACGGATCCTTACAGTTGTTGTACTACCTATAGAGCCAAGATCCTTTTGGTTGTTACTTTGGTGATTTCCATCAAGATTACTATGTCAAATATTAAAATATTTTCTTTAAATTATCTAACGAACATGCTATATTTATGTTATTCATTTATTTCATATTAAATTCATTAAAGATAAACTGATATTTTCATGGGTTTATTCCATTGCTGAAGTTTATTATACAAATACCCAAAACACATCACCATGATGAGATAAAGAGATATAGTTGAATCATGTTGGAAATATTTAACTATCTAAAATTGGTAAAGGATAAGAGCCAGTATCATTGGAGGTTTTAATGACATGGAGAGATCTTAATCATTGATCAAATTGCATTAAGTGAATGGAGTGAGAATAACGGGGGTCAAATAATTGAGAGGGGAAATCTAGATATTTAATTTTGGAAAAAATAGGATTTGGATAATATCAATATATCAAGATAAAGGAGAGGAAGGGGATCATCTTTGTGATGAATATTAAGGTTATTGTTACACTAATGAAGGTGTAGTTATTATTATTTTTATTTGTGTGAATCAAACTTGTGAACTTGATTGATAGTGAGTCTTTTTTGTGTGAGATATGAGTGATCTTTAATCATTAAGAGTGGTTTTAATATAAGAGGAATTGTGAGTCTATTTTAAATTCCATACAATAAGTACTATTACTAATTTTTGTTACATCCGCACATCACTACATCCTTGTTGTATACTCCTTGGATATAGTTCGGTGAGGGTGAACCAAGTAAAATCACTTTTCAAGTGCTTTATCATTTTAATATTTAGTGGAAAAGAGTGGTGTGTTCTTACTAATGTAGAAATAGAATAATTGATGGAAATCATTTGAATTTTATATATCATGATTCACCACCTCTTAGAATATAATCCTTTTGTGGGACTAAAATAGACACACTCATTTGTCTTATTTATATATTAGAAGAAGAAATAATGGCTCGTACCATTTTTCAATTCCCAATTTCCATGAAAGTATTGAAATAATTTAGAGTTGCATAAAATTTATAGTTACAATATATCATGTCAATTATCAATACCTTTTTTCAATAGAGAAATTATTTTATGTCATAATATGATAGGAATTTTGTGTAATGGGGGTATATTTAGGAAAATAACAATGAACTAATCTGAAACTAAACGTATGTTACCAAAACTATCTAAATTCATAATTCCAAAAGATCAACCAACTTGAAAGGATTGTACTGTAAATTTTCTACACACACTTCCTACCATTATTCATGATTCCTCCTCCTAAAAAATTTATTATGTTGAATACAGACACTTCCACCAACTTTTACAATAATATTTCCATGTAAATAATAGATCGCAATGTTTCTAGTGAAATGATTTATGTTATGATGAAACAGGTAAATGTCACATAGTCTTCACTATTAGTATAAATGAATTATTAAAAAATGAATATATAAATACTTTATCATCAATACAAGTTATTTTTTTTATTTAATGTCTCACTAAATTAATCTCATTTTTTAATTAATATATATGACAAAAAACACTATATAATTATTTGAATTCAACAAAAAAATCTTTTTTAATAAATAACATTAAAATATTGAAATTTTACTTTGTTAAACATTATTATTCAAAACGGAAATTATTTTTTCTTTAAATTAAACTTTTTTCAATATTATTTATTATTTTTTAATTAGCACCTAGAATAAATATCTACAAGTTAATGTTTTGACGTTTATAAATTTAAGGATCATGATTTAAGGATATATGATTTTGATTTAAAATTTTAACATGTATTTGGGAGTTTATGATATGGAATAGAATGATCACTAATGAAAAAAAATTAAATTAAATGAAATTAAATGTTACATTATTTTGAGTTTTATAATGAAATGGTAAAACTCAAGAATTATTATAAAAAATAATATAAAATATTTGAAATAAATTAAATTTTTATTTATGATTTTCATAATTATCATTATAATTTATATCTACTTTATTTTTTATATTTTTTAAAATAATATAATTAGTTATTATGAGTCCACTTCACCACTCACCCTCCAATTTAGATGGAAAAAAGAGTTATAAGGGTTGAAGGATAACTTAAAATTCCATCACTGGTCATCTCAGTCCATTATTTTTTTTCAAACAATGGTCCATCATCATGAGTCACTCCATTCCATTCCATATATCAAATATTGAACTCCCAAATAGATCCTTAGACTTCCAATTTTAAAGATTTAATTTTCAATTACTTGAGTTTTAAAGTTAATGATTTAAATTTTAGGATATTTTTTATGATATATAAGTATAGGATTGTGATTTTTTTCAAATTATAAGTTATATAATTTATGAATTTTTTTCAAAAAACAATTTAAAACAGATTGAAAAAATGAAAGTGATTTTTTCCGGAAATATGGCCCATTTTCATTTCCATTTTTCAATATCCTATTTTCATTTTTCACAATCTAACATAGGGATGTTGATGATACCTCCATTAAAAGGGTACTTAACACTGTGACTTGATTATATAAGATTAAGGTATTAGTTAACAAAATTTTAATAAGATAACGATGGTAAATTCAAAACACAGTTAACATTTGAATACAATTTCAGTAGCACTATTATGGCTTCATAAACTCAAACCAAATTTAAAAAATATTATTATTTTATTAACTATAACTTTTAAATAATAGTGAAATTATAAAATTTATTTATTTATTTTTAGTTCAATTTAGTTTATACTATATTTATAAAAGAAATTTAAATCTTAAATCGATTATATTAATTATTATGAATCAATTATCTATATATTTTTAAGAGATAAAAAACTATCAAGTATACTTATTTAATTTGAGATAATTTTATATTAAATTTATCAAATAAAATAAAAATTTAAAATTATAAACAAGTATTTAAATGAGATAGTATAGTTAAATAGGTATTTCAAAATACAATGGGGATTAGGGAAATACATTTAAAAAATAAAATATTTATGAGTAGGTTCGTATTTTGTAAAACTAAGTAAGTTAGGGTTCGAGTATCACAAATTTCATGGATACCCAACCCCTTATCATCCCTAATAAAACATGTCTCCATTACTTTTTTCTTCTACATTCTGAGAGAGACCACAACAGCATAAAGCATAGGATTTCCCAAAACCAAACACAAAATTAAGTTTTTTATTAAGAATGTTTTAAATGACCATATCAATTCTTTGATACTTTAAAAAACAATATGTTAGTGTAAAATAATCAAGAAATATTAATCAAAAAATATTAAGTGAACTACTTAGGTTATCTAAATTACTAACTTGGGTACCGCTACATTATGGGCTTCAAATTCATCACCTACTTGACACACCTAACTATTTCTTTGAGAATTTTAAAAAGGGAATAAAAAAATGTATTTAAAATGACACAATTATAACAATTTAAAAGGCCAATAACATATGTACATGAATAAATATAGTTGAACTAAAAAATCAATCATTCCCCTCAATATTTCAAATCCTTACCATATGCAACATCTATATAAATCCTACACATCCAAACGTTCACCCATCAAACTCATATTCAATAAAAATTTCCTATAACCAAATCCCCTCAATGGTATTTTTTCTAGCCATTTCTGTGGTTGTAATGAATAATATTTTCCATGTACTGCTTTTAGATATTGTATGGATAATTTTCAAAACTAGGTGCTATGACAGCGTGCGATTATGAGGCCTAGTGTTCCCAGGATAAATGTTTGAAATATAATAAATATATTAAATAGTATGTGCATGTGCATGTAATTTTACTAAAAAAATGTAATAACTTCTAAAAGGATGCTCATATTGGAAATCTAAGGGCACCATTGAGTTCAAAACATAGGTTTTCCCCTAAGTGTGACTTGATCGTGGTTAGCGCATAATGTTTGTGGAAAATTTATCATGGGTGTGAAAATTAATAAAATAATTAAATAAATTATTTTATTTGTTTTGACACAGTGACCTAACTTTAATTATTTAAATAAGAGCTTATAAAAAATTCATAGGGATAGCCACATAATCCTATGAATTAACAAGATCCATTAGAGTCATTGGAGTAGATCCCATTGGTAGACACCCAATCACAGATTGATGACCAGTACAAAATGGAATCAAATGATCTCACTAATGATCACATCAATGATTTATTCTTCATTAGAAATCAATGAAAATCAAGGCAGGGTGGTTGTTTTGATTGGTTTCTTTATCTGATCTTAGTTTCTAAAATGAAAAAAAAATCAATTAACTAATGTATTTATTTTTGGATCAGTCAATTTCGGGATGGGTTAGTTTATTTGGGTTTTAGAAGAATTTCATGAAGGACCCGAGAACACCCAAAGATGGGAGAGGAGAATTAGGGTGTCAAATTTTTCTTTAAATGTGGTGGATCTTGTTACCACGTTGGTAGGAATTAGTTAAACCTATCTGATAAAAAGGTGCAGTAATTTAAACATTCACATGTAGAGAGAGAACACAACAATTTTAATTTGTCCACCACCAAGGGCTAGTCTAAGGAGCATACACCGATAGTACGTTAATCATACCTAAATCCACTAATCTTCACTGGTTGTGGAAAACATAAGTTCAGACATAGTCACTCTATATCAGGCACACTTCCTTTATAATATTTTAGGGGTATCCCACTACATCCATCAGAACACTTATGTCGACTCCCCCTTGCTCACCGTTTTGAGTAAAGTCTTTCTTAGTTTATCGACTTGAAGGCCACTTCAATATATTGGCATTATAGTCATTATCCCTAACTATAATTAGACTCTTATTACATCATATACCTGAGTTGATTTACTTTAAAATCATTATTCACTAAAACCAGATATTTAGAACAACTGTTCGTGGAGATCCACCTTGAAGCTCACAACCTTTGTGAAGATAACAGTCTTCAGGGAACAAATTGCCTTCATGAATCTCACTGAGTCATCGTTGAATATTCCATAATCTCAAAGAACCCATTACATAGAAGCATTGTCATTAGTCAAGACTTAACTAGTATTTTTGTGATGCTCAAGATCATATAGAAAACCAGATTTGTGAAGCTCCCCATTCTTCATGAAATCAGAGCGATTCTGACTTTTCTCCAATTATTTTAGTGTCAAATGAAGTGGGGATAGCCTCATATTTATAGGCTTATCCATTTATGTTTCTCCACCACCTTTAATGAATTTTTCTTATCATTCTAAAACAACTTCACAAAGCTCATCCATTCACAAATCTCTAGTGAGATATGTCATAGTCATAGAGATCACCATCAACACATCATGCATTCATGATGCTCCACATCTCATAATCACGAAGAACACCATCAACCCATCATGAACTCATGAAACTCAACTTTGGGAAACCTAGTCATTGAAAAACCCACGCATATATAGTATCTATAAAGGCTTATCTCTAGAAAACAACCTTTCACCATGATAGCATATTCCTCTAGATTTTGATCCAATTTTTTTTTTGGAAAACACAGGGAAAAATTCCACCTTAAACATTGTTGTTATCCTATACTGTAAGATTTCTTTTCTTGAAAATCCTTGATCAACCTAGTGTGTATTGACAACAAACACAAACCAAACTCCATTTCCAGCAAAGAATATCCTTGGTACCAACATTTATTCATGACTAATTGATGATTTTATTTGTTTTTATTCTAATGGAAATGAATCAAGAATGACATGAACATAGATCCAGGACCATTCCTCTTATTTTTTCTTATGTTTTCTCCCCCAATTCATCATTCATCATGTGCATTATTCGTTTGGATAATGGTTTGAGAAACCCTAATCAATCAATTGTTACACACCTGATTATTGGTGAAATGATATGAAATCATGGATTCATGATCTTCATGACACGATGGTGGTGCTATGATGGAAGTGGAGGCGAATCAGATGGATTTGAGTACCTAATTTCGAGTTCTTAAACATTCTTTAGTTCACAATGAAGAATGATATGTTGATCCATTTTATGAATTGATTTGATGTCTATAACACATTTTTTTTCTCAATGGTAAGGCATGAATGAGGTGATTCCTTCAGTTTCCCAGTGAGGCATGGTAGGATTGGAGGTTAGAGCATCAAAGGAGGCGTATAGAGGAAGAATCTAAGAATCTAGAAAATTATATGTTACACAGCATGTAAGTCGGAGATACATGATATGTGGGAACCCTTGTATGGTGTCTAGGGTTTTAGGTAGAAGCTAAGTATCACTCAGTGTGTTAAATAGTCACAGGTTATGTGACATCTCCCAAAAAACTCGGTATGTTCCTCAAAGAATGCATGTACATGGGGTAGAGTACATGGGTTGGGAGCATGTTGTGTACTCCCTTACATGACATGATTTGGACCAAGTACATGGGATAATCCATGTACCGGAACATGGGAATAGGTACATAGGATAAATCTGTGTACTAGAACATGGGTAGAGTACATAGAAAACCTACATTCCATGTACTTTTACATGGACAAGGCTTGAAGACATTGGCCATTTACATGGGCAGGACCCAGGGTCAAGGGACATGGCATGTGACCCCTACTACACACTATATACTTTATTAAATGTAGATTGAATCCCTTATCCTATGTATCTTGAAAATTTTTTGTTAGCGCGCATTACCCACATCCTTTTTCCCTAAAGGTTAGTATGGGATTTCCTCTTATAGAAATTACATTGATCCATTTAGCAAGACTTCTTGGATAGAGTCATTGGAATCCCATTGTGGGGCCTAGAGTTAGATCCTCTATTCATCTTCATGTTTGGGATCTTCATGAAGAAACACTCTGTAGGAATCGATCCACTACTTAGTGAGTTAATCCAAATTGAGTTTTTTGTATCACCTCATTTCCTTGGGAGTGATCCTCAATTGTGTATAGTATCTCTTAAGAATTTTGCATGTACTTTCTCATGAAAAGACCTGACGAGAAACACATCTTGGATGAACGTCATCAGCTTCATCACACTCATGGAGTGTGTTCTCCCAGAAGAGTGCATGTGGAATCTTTGAACTGGAATCCTAGGTTGTCTATATGGTTGTGGATTACTTTTATACTATGTGTATTTGTTGATTATATCTATATATTCTTATTATATGTGTTGTATACATATACCTGTGTAGAGATGACAGTAGCTTCCTTTGTTGTATGATTTTTGGTTATAGGGTGTCCTACTAAGTACTCACCCTTATAGTCTTTTCCCACATGTTTCATGTCTTGTGAAGATGATCGACCTTTTGATAGAGTCCTTGACGGAATAGGACCATACAGTTCTTAGTGAGACCAGATATACTAAGGTTCATTTCAACGATATCTTTGCCTGAAATCCCCATTATTACTTTCAGGTTGGTCTTGTTTTCATACTTTTTAGTGGGATTTTATTTGGCCATGTTTACTTTCCTTTACTCATACTCTAGTTGTGGTATTAGATGTATATTTTCATGGTTTTTTAGTTTTTATTACATTTTAGCATTAATGTGGGCTTGGAGATGTGTGCATGTGTACAGGTACTTAGGTTAAGGCCTCCCATGTTAGTGATATTCCTAGTTTTTGCTAGTCTCCTGCCCCTAGCCAATTGGAGGCAGGCTTGGGGAGTTGAGGCATGGGCCCCACTATGACAGGTCGTGATAGAGTGGTATCAGAATGAAGTTTTACCATAAGACTAGAGTATGTGAGATTGGTTTGGGGAGATATTGTTAAGTCTTTTGAATCCAGATTTTAGGCCAAAGACTCTAGTGTTGGCACAACAACATATGTATCTATATATCAGGACTCTGATAACTTACTTTCTGACTCGATACATGGGAACACTAGTTTCTGGGAAAACAATGTTACATGTATCATATAGGAATGGGTTGTGATTTTCATGTCCTTATTGAGTCATATCTCCAGATATACTCTTTGACTGTGGTATATCTTGTTTAATTTTAGGATGAATTAGTGACAGATTCCAGTTAAAATTCAGCATCAAGATCATGTGGATGATCCCCTCAGAGATGAGGCATTGATACAAGGACCAGTTCTAGAGATGAAACATCTAGGTAGTTCACCAACTATACCACCACCTTTTGAGAAGTTGATGGTACCCCCAATACTAATGGATGATGTGTGCAAGATGATCCTCTTCATGAGTTTCAGTGACAGAGGCCCCTCAAGTTCTAAGGTGATCCCAACCCACAGGCAGTTGAGGATTGTCTTGAGGCAGCAAATTTAGTTTTCCTTCTAGTCAAGATACAATCAGAGTAGATGGTGGTCCTAGAGGAGAGCCATATTTATGTCTCAGCAGGGTGATGGTGGGGTTTAGTTACCCAGTATTACAATGAGGAGACTCTTGTGTGGTCAGAGTTTGAGCACATTTTCAGAGAGGACCTCTCTTTGGTTGTGCTAAGGGTTGTACATATCCAAGAACTTTTGCTACTTCAACAGGGTAGCATGATAGTAGCTGTATTCATTGAGGTTTAACAACATCTCCAGGTAATCGATGGATGTGGTTCATGACTAGTTCTTTAGGGCTCATAACTTCGAGCATGGTCTTTTTAGAGACATCTAAGTCATTGTTATCCCTCTATGAATTCCTGCCTATGATGGTGTACTAGAGAGAGCTTTGGTGGTTGATAGTTTCATGAATGGGTAGACACATATAGTGGTTACTAATAATGCTTCCACAAGTGAAATGACCTCAGTAGTAGGTATCCAAATTCATTCCTAGGGACCTCAATGTGCGAGAAATTTTAGGAGGAGGTCCCAAGATAGTGGTTCTGCAGTTCAGAGCTCACAGAGTGGGTCCATCCATCCCAACGAGAGTTGATGATACTCATGTGATAGAAGGGGAAATATTTCCTGATATTTATGACATGTTGTATAACTAATAGAGAGACCATGGACGGTCCATTGAGAAAGAGGTAGTGGTAGGAGCAGGCAAGTTCACAGGGTGGAATATGTGATAGAGGAGATGAGAGAGCATCAAGAAGTGGCCATCATTTTGACTTATTACAACCACCACTCCCATGTTCTCCACGCCAGGCTCAGAGTTATATAGGATAGGAGAGGTGACATCTATAGGAAATCGAATAATACGAACCAGAGGCTCTGGGAATTATTTGTGGTATGACCTGTGTCTTTTCTACATTAGTTGTAGTACTGGTAGACATAGGTTCTACTCAGTCATTTCTTTCCTCATATCTCATTAGAGACTTAGAGAGTCTAGTTGATACCTTAGCTCTACCTTTATTCATAGATACTCCTACTAGATACAATTCATTGATTACCCAATCGTTCCAATAGGGTGACTTGACTCTTGGAGGTAAGATTTTCTATTGGGGTCTCTTGGTAGCAGCATCGAGGCCTCATGATGCCATCCTTTTTATGATATGGATATTTATAATTCATGACTAGACTGACTATTTTAGGTGAAGAGTGTGGTGTGTCCTTAGTTATAGAACTAGGTTATCCTTTTTTTGAAAAGATAAATCAGATAACATAGGATGAAATCATGCATAGTATGGTTGAACTGATTACTCATCATTTGGATAGCCTAGCCCTTGGTACAGTGTATGTCATGAAATTCCATTTACCTGTAGTGGTAGTGGAGTATGAGAATGTATTCCCTAAGGATGTTACAGGTTTACCTCCCCACTGATATATAGACTTTTTCATTTACCTACACCCTGGGATGACACCAATATCAGCATCACTATATTAGATAGATCCTGAATAGCTTCATGAGCTCAGGTTTTAGTTATAGGATTTATAGAGGAATGGATTTGTTAGACCCATTGTTTCACCCAAGGAAGTCCTGGTTTTTTCCAAGATAGTGGACGGGAGCTTCATGTTATATGTGGACTATTGGCGCTTGAACCAGGTGACCATAAAGAACAAGTATCCACTACTGATAATTGATGGTCTCTTTGATAAGTTGATAGGGGCATGATGGTTCTTGAAGGTTGACCTCAGGTCAAGATTTCACCAGTTGTGATTACATGATGAGAATATAACTAAGATGACATTAAAATGTAACTATTTTCATTATAAGTACTTATTGATTCCCTTTTGGGTGATTAAATCCCCATAAGTGTTTATGGGACTCCTGAATTAGATCGTTCATCCTTTCTTAGACTAGTTCTTGGTAGCATCCATTGAAGATATCCTTATGTACTCAGCATCTAGGGAGTAGTATGTAAGACAATTGAGGATGGTTTTCAATGTACTCTGAGAGAAATAGTTGTATGAGAGGATCTTGAAGTGTTAGTTCTAGATACATATGTTCCACTTTCTAGGACATGTTTTCTTGATATATGGAGTGGAAGTAGGCTCATCTATGGTCGAGATAGTGTTATCTTGGGATCCACCAAAGAGTGTAATGGAGGTGTGGATCTTCCTTGGGTTGTCAGACTATTACCAGAGATTCATCCCTGATTTCTCCAGGATATCATCACCCATGAAATATTTGACCTGGAAGGGGAATCCTTTTTTATGGACAAAGAGGTTCCAGTAGGCTTTTCAGTAGTTAAGGTAGATTTTGATGAGCACTCCCATATTTAGATTGGGATAGGAGGGTTTTGAGTACATAATGTTCTACGATGAATCGATAATAAGGCTCAGTTGTGTTTTGATCCAGAGGAAAGCAATGATTGCCTATGGTTCACATTAGTTTAGACCACATCAAAAAAACTACATGACCCACAATCTTGAGTTAGCAGCAGTAGTCTTCACACTAAAGTTGTGGTGACACTACCTGATGGGTGAAAAGTTTATCATATATTATGATCATAATATTCTCAATTATATCTTCCTACAAAGTTATCTTAACTTAAGACATAGTCAATGGCTATATTTCTTCTAAGATTATGATTTTTAAATTTTCTATACACCTGGGAAGGAGAACATTGTAGAAGATTCTCTCAATAAGAGATCTTGTTCATAGTTGTTTAATGAGTCATCAGAGCATTTGGCATCATTGCAGTTATCCTTTATAAATGGAGATGGAGTAGCTTACCTCCAATAGATGGTTTTTACCCCTACACTCTTATTTTAATTAAAGGATTCAAAGATTGGGGATGTCTACTATGAGACCATACATACTTAGATATCCATAGTACATACTTCTGATAGATTTTATAATGGTGGGTAGCATGAAATTCTTTTCCAAGGATGCTTAATGGTACCAATGGTGTTGTGGGAGTAGGTTATAAGAGAGTTTCATACATATCCTTTAATGGTACACCCAGGTGTGAAAAATATGTTTGAGGACCTCTGATGTTAGTTTTGGTGTCCATAGATAAAGAAGTTATTTTCATTTTTTGTCTCTTAATGCCTTATTTTTCAGTAAGTGAAGGCTGGGCACCAAGTTCTAGTAGGTTTAGCTTAACCCCATGAGGTTATAGAGTGGAAGTGCGATGAGATGTCCATGGAATTCATGATGGTATTATCACATACATCTTGGGGACATGATTCCATCTAGTTGATCATAGACCGACTCACCAAGTCGGCTCACTTTAGTGCATGTCTGGTGGCAGCACGAGAATCTCTAGGAGAGCACTTAGGGATAGGAGGCTCATATTTATTCTCAGTTTCCACATCTATTTATAAATCCCTTTTTTGGATTTTCAGGATGTAAATCCCCAAGGTTAGGAGAATGTAATGATTTGGGTTTTCAATGTATTATTTTTTGATAATGTATATATTATTTTCATGACCAGGAGCTATGAAGGCGTGAGATTATGATGTCCAATGTGCTGAGAATAAATATCTAAAGTATAATAAATATATTAGATAGAAAATTATCTCAGTGTCCCTAAAAAAGTGTAATAAATTATAAAATTAGTATTGAATTAGAAATATGAGGGCACTATTGAGTTTAGAACATGGGTTTTACCCTAGGAACGACTTAAACATGGTTTCCATATGATGTTTGTGGAAAAGTCATCACAGGCATAGAAATGAATAAAATAATTAAATAAATTATTATATTTTTTGATTCAATGACCTAAATTTCCTTCTTTAAACATGCACTTATGGAAAATTCTCAAGGTTAGCCGCATAACCCAATGAATTGATAAGATCGATTAGAGATGTTGGAGGAGATCTTGTTGGAGAACGATGACCCGATCAGATATCGATGACTAATGTGAGATGGAATCGAATGATCTCACCAATGATCATGAAACTGCTTCATTATTTTTCAGTAATCGATCCAAAGTGAGTTAGGTTGCTTGTTTTGATTGGTTTCTTTCCCCTTTCATAGTTTCTATGAGGAATGAAAATAAATCGATGAATGGGTTTATTTCTGGATTGGTCAGTTGTGGGATGGGTAAGTTTAATTAGGTTTCAAGAGAATTTTTTCATGATTAATTGATTATTTGATTTGTTTTTATTCTAAAAAAATGAATTGAGATTGACATGAACATAGATCAAGGGTCATTCTTCTTATCTATTATTGTTATTTTCTACCTTGATTCATCATTCATCATGGGCATTATTCATTTGGCTTGTGGTTCAATAAACCCGGATCAATTAATCATTGCACTCCAAATTCTTGGTACAACAATCTACAATTTTAGATCCAAGATCATCACAACATGATGGTGATGAGATAATGGAAGTGGTGGTGAATCAGACGGCTTTGGATACCCAATTTCTTGTTCTTCAGTGTTCTTAGTTGCGCAATGAAGAACAAAATGTAGATCCATTTCCCAAATATATTTGACGGTCAGAGAATGTTGTTTTTTGATGACAAGGCTCATACTTGGTTATTCC
Organism: Viscum album; assembly: GCA_963277665.1. NCBI lineage: Eukaryota > Viridiplantae > Streptophyta > Magnoliopsida > Santalales > Viscaceae > Viscum > Viscum album. Next base: position 1,040,592,183 of record OY728140.1, on the reverse strand, counting down.
TTGATTTTCCCAGTGAGGCTTAGCTAGATAAGAGGCCAGAGTAATGGATGAGGTACATAGATGAATAATTTGGGAATCTTTAAAATTCTAGGTTACACAGCATGTAAGTCAGATCTACATGATGTGTGTAATCCCCTATGAAATGGTTAGGGTTTTGGGTAGAAGTTAAGTATCACATAGTGTGTGAAATTATCTCATGACATGTGAAATCACCCTGAAAACTTGGAATGTACCTCAGAGGGTACAAAGACACTGGGTGGAGTACACAGGTTGGGAGAATGTCATGTACTCCCTTACACGAGATGGCCTATAATAAGTACATGAGATAAGTCATGTACTATAGCACATGCATGGGTACATGGGATGAAGATGTGTACTATAAAATGGGTAGAGTACATTGGCATCCTACATGTCGTGTACTTCTACACGGACATGGCTTGAAGACATGGTCCATTTACACGGGCAGGACCCAAGGTCAAGGGACACAACATGTGACCCCTACTACACAACGCGTACTTTAGTAAAGATGTATTTAAGTCCTTTTCCTCTGTATCTTGAAAAAATTTCATTAGGGTGCACTCACCGTATCCTCTTTCCTTGAAGGTTAGTATGAAATTACCTCCTATAGATATGATAGTGATATATTCAATAATACTTCTTAGATATATTCATTAGAATCCCTCCATTAGGCCCCGAGTGAGATCCTATATTCATCTTCATTCCCTAGGGGGAGTTATTGGTATCTTCGTGACCAAAACTATGCAGGTATCAATCCTATACTTATCAGGTTAATCCATATTGAGTTATTGGTATCACCTCATTACCTTGGGAGTGATCCTCATCTATGTAGCATATCTCTTCAGACTTTAGTGTGTATTTTCTCATGATGATCCCTGATGAGCATCACCTCTCAGGCAGACATCATCAATGTTATTAGACTTGTGTAGTGTATTCTCCCAAATGAGTTCTTATGGAATCATTAAGATGGAATCCTATGTTGGATATACAGTTGTGTCTTACTTTTAGAATGTGTGTATTTTTTTTAGTATATCTGGACATTCTTATTATATGTGTTTTAGACATATACCTATGTAGAGCTGATTGTATCTTCTTTATTGTATGATTTTTGGTTTCAAGGTGTCCTACTAGTTATTGTTATACTCACACCTGCATGGGATTTTCCTGCACATGTCATGTGTTGTGAAAATGATTGCCTTTTGATAGAGACCATGATAGAACAGGACCAAATGGTGATTAGTAATACTAGACAGAATGATGTGTCTTTTTGTGGTATCTTTGATAGCAGTCTCTGATATTACTTCCAGGTTGGGCTTGTTTTAAGACTTTTTTGTGCGATTCTATTTGGACCTATTTTCCTTCCTTTACTTCATGTCGTACTCTCGTTGTGGGATTAAATGTATTCATGCATGGTTCTTCAGTTTTTTTAACATTTCATCATTTTTGTAGGCTTGGAGATGTGTGTATGTGTACAAGTACTCAGGTGAAGGCCTCCCATGTCAGTGATATGTCTACTCTATGCTAGTCTCCATCCCATGGCCTATTGGAGGCATGCTTAGGGAGTTGAGGAAAGGGTCCCACTGGAATGGTTCGTGACAATGAGGCTGAAAGGAGATGACATGAGAATAGAAATAGTAGTAATACACCTTCTTGGCGAAACACCAGAGCCTTGTAAACCTCAAATGAATTTATGAAAACTAGAAATACCTCAATTTACTTAAGTGTAAATACCTATGATACTTGATTTCCCAACTTTATTGAAGCCTAAACCACCCAAAATACCAATTCCCCAACTACCAATGGTGAGGATGCCTCTATGAAAACTAGAAATACCTCCATTACCTAAGGGTAATTTCCTCCACTACATGATTTCATAACTTTACTAAAGTCTAAATTTTCAAATTCACCAAATATGAAGCTCCTAACTCTGCCACAACTCCATGATATGCGTAAACCTATACTAAATCTTGGAAAGAAAGGGTTGATTATTGAATCAATACAAGTAAGAACTAGTGAAATCAATTCTGCAAATTATTTTTTGAATATGGTAAATGAAGTTGAGTTTGAAATTTTAGAATTAAATATACCAAAAAATTAATCAAGATCATGAAGATATCAAAGATTTCAAAACCTTCTTAACTGATTTTTCCATAATAGTTGATAACTTTTTTTCTAATTTGAATGAGAACACATTGAAAACTATTGAAGAGTCTCAGAGTGCTAAAAGACTGTTGAAAGAATGGTAAGATCATTTTAATGAAAACATTCAATTTATGGTAGATGGCTAGAAAGAAGTTCTTGAAAATATATAAGGCCTCTATTATTTCAAATCGTGATCACTGGAGAGAGAAGATGGTTTATCCAAAACTGAATTGGAGAAGCAATAAGTATCTACAAAAGGGAAAGAAATTTTTGTAAACAATTCTCCTATAGTTGAGATACCTTCCCCTACACCTCAAGTGTCTGAACAGATTTTGAGTATCTGGATACAATTGTTAGAAGAAAATATCGATTGTTCCAAGAATATGGCATAATTCATGGATAATATTAAAAATAAAAAAAATATTGATGATCTTTTTCTACAATATCTCCATAATTTTTGAAAATCATATGGATGAGCTAATGCAAAAAAAAAGTCACAAATAGATGAGAGAAAAAGATTAATGAATTTTATGTTGATTGTGTTGGAAGATAATAAATGAAATAAATTCAAAAATCATATAGATATTCCTTAAGGAAAGGATATTAAGTCTTGTTAGATTACTATAGAGATGAAATTTTATACATACAAGATATGTGTGGTGTTGCTTTGTATGAGATCAAAGGTACTGGTCTTAGTGAAGCTCCACCAAATAGATTACCAACTTCAAGAGCCTAACTGGAGAAAGTTTTTGGACCCCAAAATTCATTTCATGAGAAGGATATGGAGAATCCCATATATCAGTGGAAACAGTCTGTCGGTGATGCTAAAAATATCCACCAGTATCTTTTGATGATTTAACCATCATGGCTCCACCTAAGTCTAATACTCAACTAGATCTGCAGAAAAATCATCCGGAAATTCAAGTATAGTCTAGAGAAGATAGATATACACTAGAAATGATGAAGTTAGGTACTAAAATTCATTATAATATTTTTGATACAAAAAAAATACAATCAGTTCTCGGTCAGGGCATTGTCCATTAAGAGGAAAGTCTGGTCCTTCCTCATTTGAACCTCAACTCTATACCCAATCCAATGTAACCTTTGGGGAGAAAGAATATATGTATAATGTAGACCCAAAACTATTTGAAACCTCATATCCTTATCCAAGTACCAAATGAATCTATCTCATATTTTATTTTCTTTACCTTGGTTATCATATTCCTTATTCTTTTGGATTTTAAACTACTGTTTATTCTTTAATTCAAGTCAATTTTGGATTAATATTATCTTAAGTATTGGATTCCAAATGTTTTCATTTTAGCGTGAACATTTAACTATTTTACACCATCATTAAAATTCATTTTGATATCATAAAAAGGGGAAGAATAATAAATTAAGGGGAAAACACAAAATTTTATTCTTCTGATACTTTTTATTGATAGTTTCTTAATCTATAAAATTTTTATGTATTAATTTTATAAGATTTTTTATCATAGAAAAGTAATATTATTGGACATTTGTATTTTATCAACATACTATCATATCTTCTAATTTTTTATGCTCACAAAATCACTTGTTTGTTTTACAAATGAATCTACTTTAAGTGAATTTCAAGTTAATTATTTATATATTGAAAGAGTTTATAAATATATTTCTAAGATGCTATATTTCAGTTGAAAAGTTTTCTAAATATTGTATTTTATATATAGTGAAGTATTTCTTACATATTTAGTGGAAATTGGACAAAAGTCTATCATTTTGAAAAAATTTAAAGTATAAAACATTACATGTACAATGTAATTTGGACATTTTAATTACGTATTGGATATTTTTGAAAAGGTGATAAATTTATGTATTTAATTAGGATAAGTATGAAATATTATGTATTCATTTTAAGTCATTAAAAAACATACAATTCAAGGGTATTTTATGTGTAAAACCTTTTGAATTATTTTGTGATCATACGCATCAAATAAAATGTCTTATGCAATGGTCATCGAATAATTTTGATTACATATATTATACATTGAAAGGAAGATCGTATGTGTTAAATAAAAGATATTACATATTGAAGTAGGTTATTATTCTTATGTTTTAGTTAAGAATATATTATGCATGAAATATGTATTGAAGAACATGTTACGTATGAAGTAAAAAATTAAAATTTCCAAGATTTTCATAAAGACTCAATCATTGATATTTTAAAGGATAATATTTCTCTACTATAAATTAATTCAATTTCAAAAGTATGCTTTTACAAAGAGTGTGAACATGTATTTATGAGCTATTATTTTTGAATGAAATTGGATTCTCCAAAGGCTATGAAAATTACTATTTTCATGGAAAAGATTGAGGATTATTTTGACTGAATTATTTTTTGGATATTAAACATATTTTATGTCAAAAAAGAAATATAAGATATGGAAAAATATAAAGAAGATATGAATGAGGAACTTTGATGTTATTTTTTTATTATTATTTAACTGTTGCTACAAATTATGGTGACTATTATGCGTTTTTATATTCATACTTTACATTTGAAAAAGAAGGAATAACGGGAAGGAAAAGAAATATATTGTTGTTGGTGGTGGTGTGTAGTGACATGCATATTCTATTAATAAGATTCATAATCAACTTGTTGCTGAAGATAAGTGTGTGTTATCTATAGTTTTCTAATTTATATATATATTTTATTGTTCTATTAATTTCACACATATTTCATTGAATGTGGAAGTGAGTCCAATGATAGGCCTTCAGAGGGTGATCCCAGTAAAAGAACTTGTAACATTTACATATCAAGTTTCGGTTGCTTTCACTCAGTTTCAAGATCCCTATAAAAGGATATGAAATAAAATCATTGTACCTACATTAAGTATTGGTATAGGGAATTGGAGAAAGTTATTTAGATCCCTAAATCACTATAAAAATATCATTTTGTACTTTTTTATTTTTTTTATTTTCTCTCTATATCAGATTAAAAGAGAAAGTACAGGAGAGGGGAGTTTTAATTTAGTGTGGAATTCAAGAAATCAATTCACCCCCTCATAACTCATTATAAAACAGTATTTGGGAAACACTAGTTCACACTCTTATTCAGATTTTCTATGATATAGAACTCAATTTTTTTTTCTTGAGTCATTGGTCAACCATATTGGGAAAACAATCTAACACACTCTTATTTAGATTTCCTATGATATAGCAGTATAATATTGGCAATGTGTGTATCTGTATCATGGTTTGATTATGTTGTTATGATGTAAAAGCATTTGTATCAGTTTCTGTTGTACCCTTTTGTTAGGTATGCGATCGTATCTAGACCACTCATCTTACATACTTATTGAAGGAGAGGTCCTATGGTAAATTATTTAGAGTCCCCCACCTTGGGATGACAGGAAGGGTGGTCTCATTGTGTTGACATAGAGAGGTTTTCTGTTTTCGGGAGAGTTATTTGGGGAAACCTCCAACTATATAACCAACTAGTTTGGTTGGGGATAGGACACCTAGAATTTTCTCTTAGAAAGGATCTATGCCAGAGTAAATAGTGAGAAGTGGTCTCTCTCTAAAACTCTTTACCCACAACTATGAAAGAGAATAGGGAGATTTTATCTCCTTGATTCCCCCACTATAGAACTATTTTCTACTCTTTCTATTGTAAATCTTTAACATTGTTGTGAAATATAGGAAATATATAGATTGATAGTTCTCATTTATCAATCTATATTCTTTTGTGAAAACCATTGTTAGTAGGAAACCTAAAATCTTGGTGCTTTCCTTTGGAAAATCATTGATTCCAAGAATTTTTTCATCTTTGGATACAGATAATAATGGAGATCAATGTTTCCACCTTAGAATAGACACTAGAGAAATGTCAGTAGAAGGAATAGGATCTTGAATAGTCAATTTTGGATATATATAGTAAAATATCGAAAGGATTCTTAAATCATAAGAAAAATTCCTACAAGTTGTACAAGATCAGTTGTAGTATAATGATGAGAAAAATTCACATGTGATTTGAGATATAGAGGATCACACTGTAGAGAGGTTCAAGGAGATGAAGTCATAGGTGGATCACTATTCAAAATCTAAAAAACAAATTGAGGCTACTGCAACATGTTCTATTTGAATAGGATACATGACTCTAGTTGAGGATCATTATGAAGAGAATAGAATTTCCTTCATTTTTTAGGGAAGATCCTTTTGATTAGATCACTAAAGCCAAAACATTTTTCTTGATAAATTGAACACCATTATATATGAAACTAGATTTGACACAATTTCATAGACACAAATCATTCTTGGAAATTTGAAAATCTAGGAATGAAGTGGGAACAGTTGAAATTATCACATATGGAGTGATACAAAAAAAATAAATGAAGGGATATCCAATAAGATATTTGATGTCTCTTCATTAGACCAGAAAAATAGAAGAGTATATTGAAGATTTTGAATGGGAAGATTTGAGGATACTGAATTTTCCTGAGTCGTGGTACATGAGTCAGTTTATTGGAGGTTTGTGACATGAGATTGAGAATAGATTTTCCACACATGAACCTATAAAAAATTATAGGATGGATACTTTTGTCAGAAATATTGAGATATAACTAGTTGGGGAAGAAGTTTTAAGGGGATTTTGAGAGAAATAAAGTGGTCTCACAACTTACATGAGGATTTAGTCCTATGATTCCTACCATAACACCCATTGGTCTTTTTATTTATAGGAGAAAGAAATAATAAGAAATAAGGAAGACCATATGAGGGGAAAAGTGGAGTGGAACGAATCCTACCAGTCAATAAGAGAGGGGGGAATGAAAATATAAGGGGTCATGTTTCCATTGTGAAAAACCTTACACTCATATGCATAGATGTACTAATAATAATTTAAGGATATTGAAATGGGATATAGAAGATTCAAACACTAAGAAGAAGGAATCGGAGAATACGTAACTGAATTTTGGGGAAAAGGTCTTGGAAATGGAGAAAGTAGGGGAACGTGTGGAATTCAAAAGTATGGGAGGAAGAAAAATTGAATAATTTTTTTAATGGACACATATCAAGGGTACCAATCTATTCCATTGTTGACAGTGGTGCTAGTCATAATTTCATGTCTAAATAACTTACTAAAATGGAAAATGTGGGGGTTAGTTAGACCAATCCCTTTAAGATTAAGTTAGGAGATGGACATAAGGAAATGTCATGGGGAGTTTTCAAGGATATAGAGGTTTGTATATGAAATTTTATTATTAATATTGAAGAATATATGTTTGATACGGGGGGAACAAATTTGGTTTTATGGATTAAGTGGTTAAAAACTTTGGGATTCAGTTTAACAAATATAAGTCACAAAACCATGGAATTCATGTGGAAAGGGGAAAATGTCATATTGAAAGGGGTTACTGGGTTTCTAGAAAATCCAGAAAGCTTGTAGATGGTATAGCAGAAAAGAGAACTATCCATAGAAGGATGGGTATATAATACAGAGTTAACATTTCTAGAGGGAGAGATTAGATAGGGTAAAGATTGGTGATAATGATAGTTAAGAGAGATTATGTTGGAATATCAGTCCCTTTTTTAAAACATAAAGGGTTACCACTAAGAAGAACAATAAACCATTCAATAATTATAGTGGAAGGAGTAGTTTCTATGAATATTCAACCATATAAATTGGCATGTTACCTCAAGGATAAGGTGGAGAAGTAGGTGGTGGAGAAGCTAAAAAGTGGGATTATAAGATATAGGAACATCCCTTATGCTAGTTCCATTATCCTAGTTAATAAAAAATATGGGAGTTAAAGGATAAGTGTGTACTATAGAGATTTAAACAATCTAAATTTTTCCAAAAAAATACCCAAGACAATATGTTTATTTTCATGAAAAATCGCTTTTATGGGTTAAGTGAGAACCCTCACAAAAATGACATCTGATTCAGATACCAACATCCCACAACTAAATTCTAGTAAATAAGAATCACAAACAAAAAACAACTAAAATTAATGATTCAAAAACTAAAAAAACAATACAAATAAAAATTTTAAAATACATGAAAAACCTACATCCATGGCCTATGTGCACCACCACCGACCACTTCCACTATCATCACACACCACTAGACCAATCCTACATAGGATGTACCTCCTGAAATGTCATTCACCACTCGAACCATACATTCTAAAGCCTCCCTTAAGCCACCACACCAGACCGATAGGGAAAGGAGTGATGGAACTTGAATCCAAAGTAGATTTGGAGTGTATTGGAGCCTCAATAGCGAGCTGCAACCTGTTCCAAGACCACCAAACCCCATCCAATGTGACAACTGACAACCTAGATGAATGGGGAAATTTTTTTCACTATGCATGATTTAAAATATGGTGTTCATCAAGTTATGGTGAGATTTAAATATATAAAAAATACAACCTTTAAAATACATTAAGGGTATTATGAATACCTTGTGATGTTTTTTGGGATTATGAATGCCCCGATCACTTTCTAATCATCCAAGAACCAGGAGTTCAAGGGTGTGTTGAGGATATTTTTCATAGTTTACATTTTTGATATCTTTATCTATAGTAGTACTTGGATGGGACAACTTCAACATCGAGAGATTGTATTCATAATATTGTTGTAAAACTATTTTAAGGTGAATCAGAAGAAATGTTGTTTTCCTCAGCCAATAGTGGAGTAATTTGGGCACATAGAGATAGGATTTAGATAAGAGAAAGAGAAGAATCTAGTAGCATCTATTATTTCTAAAAGAGTTGGATAGATAAATAATATAATATCATAGGTAGATGAAGAAGATATAAGTATAAATGGAGGAGAAAATGAATGGATAAAGAGACAAACTCATGGGAAATGCTGCAACCTAGGTCGAGGCCTAACCCTATAAATCTTCCAGCCGAATCCAAATCTCCATAAATACAATTTTTGAATCCTTCTTCCCTACCCCACATACAATTTTAAATGGAGGTGGAATATTCAAGATATCCTCCCTCCTAATAGTTGTTAATATCCATATAGATGGAACACCCAATTATTAACCACTAACAACCCAACTAATACCTATTATTGTATTTAAAAAAATCCCTTAGACATTATTAATAGTATCCTTCCCAATAGCCATCATCCCAGGTAACCCGAACATAGTATCCCACCTAACACAGCAACTCACACCCTCTTTCCTAGGCCTCACTAACTTGTTCTTCCATCTCCACTTCCTCTTATTCCTGCTGTCTTGAAAAATCACCTTGTATGCAAGGTGAGGAATTGATCCCACCTCTTCTTCTTATCATTCATATCACTAGAAGCACCTAGGATCAACATATTTTCTAGTAAAGTAGCACCCTCCGAAGCATCTAAGACCCAATTAGATTCTCAGTTTGGAATTTCATGGTTGTAACTTCCTTCTTCAGCCTTCAGTTTTATTCATGGATCATCAATAGACTTATTCTTCTGTAAGTAATTTAATGATAGCTAGCTACCCACAAAATATTTCAAGTCCACTTGATATATAAATTCCATAAAAAACATGGGTGAAATTGAAGATGGTAAGAAGTAGTAGAAAGATGAGGAGGTCCCCTAAAGAGTTCCGTGTAAGTAAATTATCCAATTTGACTCAGTCCCAAATTTTGAAAATATAATTCTCTAGTCTCAGAAAAATATATGGCATTAAACAAAGAAACATGTCATCAATTTGGTGCCAAAATTATTTTTTTTCAAAAAGTATGCAACCAATTCCTCTAGTATCCAACAAAACATTTTTTTTGCAGAAACTATACAACCACATTGAATCCCCTTTTTTCAAGATTTTCAATGACACCAAACAAAAACACATGAGTGAAATGTCTCTTATAACCTTCCATACTTGATAGAAAAACTTTTTAGAAGTTTAAACATTTATACATCTTGTAAAAATAATTGTCGACCCATGACTCTTATGGCTGCCGTGATAAATTCCAGTATGTATTCATGTAAAGTTAGAAGTTTAGGAATAAGTAAAACAAACTAATATTGTGTATCAGAATTAGCCAAACATCGCTGGCTTATATAACCCTACGTCAAGAGGAAAATTGATAGTAGTAAAACAAATCTAGATTTTTTTAATGGGTTGTGGAAGAAAAACACTGAGAATACATCATTTACACCTTTCAAGACATTTTTAGCATTATATTACATGCAGTAAAAGTTGGTTTTCTTCAAAAGAACTCTAAATACATTTTACTTCAGTGATTCTACAACCTCATAAGTCAATTAACTTATCAACATCTCAATTAAAACACTATTGTTCATGGAAAACAAAATAGTGTGTCTAAAATTATTCAGTATTAGATTTTGTTCCAAAATAATATGATACCATCAACTACCAACAAAAACACATCGCCTGTAGAAAACTTGAGCTCCATTTTTTATTGATATGAACTTACTAATATCTCAACTTCCATATTTCACTATAGTCTTATCTATATTTTTTCTCCCAAAAGTTGTGGTTTTTGAGAAGTACTGACTCTCACCACACTTCATTCATTCCAACTTCTAGGATCATGGATTTTTTCTTGTCCAAACCATCTCTATTTTCATACCTTTAATATCTCCTTTTAGTTATGTCAATCGTTTAATAGTTTCCTGAACCCCCACTGGTCGTACTTCCTTTTTTGGTGAAAATAGTTCAATCATTTGTTCCCCTCATTTAGTTTCCATTTTTAAATTTTTTTTCTCCCTCTACCACCTCTTTTATTGGATCAATTTGTAGCATTACACATTTCTCCTCCTCAACACACTTGATATCCACTATTATTAGAATTTTAAAATGAGGAACCTCTATAGTTTGAGGTTCCTCGATAATTTGAGGTACTTTTTCAATATGAACAATCGTAGACTCTGGTTCTTTTTTATTTGCACCACTAAATCTATCAAATAGCACTTATTTGAATTTTATCCATGTAAGCTCGGTCTTATATGGATCTAACAAGAAATCTCAAACTCAAGTCATACCTTTCATAAAAAAATCCTCCATCGATAACTTCATTTGTTCCAAATTTGGGTGGCTTGAAAAATATATCTCAACTTCCATAATCAAATTCTTAGGTTCGTGTTCAAAAAATCCTAGTATCATTACCTAACCATCACACCCCCTGCCTCATTTACAGTTTTTTCATGACCCAGCCCAATGGGGCTCAAGTTGCAGCCACCCCAAGCCCGCCTCTATAGGCTAGGGGATGGAAACAAGCACTGAAAGGTATAACTAATTTGGGAGGTATTTTTCTAATGTATCTGTAGCCACACACCCAACCATATCCATACATAAGTTCATAGGAATAAAATAAAATACAATGACATCTATAGTAATAATATTACATGTAACAACCTCTAGGGAATACAAGAGTACAATGGAATAATCTTAAAATAAAAGGGGTAAAATTCACAACCAACCTGAAAGATGTCCCAACCTGAAAATAACTAGAAAATTAATGTCGAGAGCTTGATCCAAATCTCCAATCCCCATCCACCATATGTAGTAAAATTCACTTGGGTGTCTATATCTTCCTCTATAATCACTGTCGGCTTTTCCATTATTTGGATAAGACCTAACATGTGTTTGAAAATCTCATGCAAGTTTGAGTATATACATACCTAGTAAGACACCCTAAAAGCTAAGAAAGAAGCAGTAAGATATAAGATATAAGTCAAAAACTTAACCCATGGAAATAGTGAAACAAAATCCAATAACAAGGATACATATATATTCTCAAAAAAGAAATCAGGTATGAGATAGAAATGGGATCTTCATCTCACATCAAGGCCCTGAAAAAGAGTCAACCATTAGTTCCAAATGGTACATCAATGATGACCAACATATCATGTGTATTTTTATATAAGTAACCATATGGAAGACCCATGCCTCTCTCTTGTACTGTAAAGTCAAGTGATGGATTGGTGTTTCTCGATCCTTTTGGATAATGTTGGGACAAATGCTAGCAGACCATATTAAACACCAAGCTACAATTTTCATGGGTTGATCTCTATGGTGAGCTCGTTAGGGGTTTTAAAGGTAATGAGACTTTGCTTCAGGGGTCCGAGGGTCAAAGACCCCCATACCAAATTTTGGAGAACTGTAGCATCTCTGAAAAACTATAATTGAGCTGACCAAGAGACACAAGAAAGTCACTACAGTAGTTTTGGTGTATTTATTATAGTAGCTTGGATTTTAGTGACAACAATATTGTATCTCTGTAGAATTCATACCACTGTCCAATGTAGCATCTTTGACTTGGGTGGTTGTATCACTGTAGCAATGCGAACTTCCATCCATCATTCACTATAGCATAGTGGGATTACAATGCAGTTGGTTGAACTGTGCATCATCTTCTTTATTAGCTCATTTCAGGCTAGGGTTTCTGTGTTATGGAACTCTGATATTCTCTCTGTATTTTTTCTCCTAAATCATAGTGAAATTATTCATATCTATGGATGTAGAGATTATTCATGAAATGCATGAATCATTGTGTCTTGAGATATCTTCTTATCATTTTTTTCTCATTTTATTTCTATTTTTTCTTCATCTGTAAACTTGTTCTATCACTACAACTCCCGGAGTTTCTGCAACATCAAGGGGGAAAATATCCAAATAAAGGACCCATGACCTTATGCATCAAGGGGTAACACTCAGTAGATAGAGTACCTACATCCTGGTGTAGTAGGGGGTACCACTTAGCACAAGGAGGACTTGTTCCCTAGTATGATACAGGGTACCACTCAGTAGATAGAGACAGGTTCCCTAATGTGATAGGGGGTACCACTTAGTAGATAGAGGACTCACAACCTAATAAATTAGGGGTTACCACTTAATAGATAGAGGATTCACACCCTAGTCAGTTATGGGGGTACCACTCAGCAGATAGAGGACTTGCGCCCTAGTCTGTTAGGGGGTATTACTCAATAGATAAAGGACTCACTCCATAGTGTGATAGGGGTACCACTTTAATGATCATTCCTGATCATTGTAATTATCAAGAACCACCTAACAAAGTTTCACACTCAAAAAACCTCACATCGTATCTTAAAATCCACCATGAATGCCCACCATCATGTTCTATATGAAAAAAGACTCAGGATAGGCTACTCACGGGCCAAAATATGAGTTTAAATGAAGGAGATACGAGATATGGGAAACTCATTAAGAAGTACACAGCATGTGAGGGGGTCCACATAGTGTGTGACCTCGCCTTTTCACCAAAATATGTCTGCCTAGAACACAGCTCATTGGCCATGTAGTATTACATGGTGTGCCTCATCCACCTGTGGCCCTATACATGTTCCTGATCGTGCCTTTGTCCATGTACACTGGTTGTGTGTCTGGATATTCCCATGTCTATATACTCCAAATGAACACATAGTTTCTATAGAACTAACTCACATGGAGTTTGATATTTATCTCACCGGAAACACTAGCTTCCACAGCCAGGGGGCTACACTCCATGTGTTCATCAGACTACACAGTGTGAATTCGGGTTTTTTGTAGAAATTGATCTATTTTTTGGATTCTAGATCTACTAACATCAATACATAATCTACATATTAATAACCTATTTTGGAATATATTCAGATCTGGTCAATGATTCTATCCCTCTGATGGCCAGAAATCGATGTTATAATCCTCCCGCATAAAGCTCGTACACTGTCGGTCGCGTGTGGTTCCTCCCGCACCACTACCAACTCAAACCTGAATCCCATATCCATGAGGAACATCACCTGAATCCCAAAATAATTCTTATCTATCCCTAAATCCTCATTGACTTCATTATACGTGAATCTATTGTGAATCTAGGGGCCAATCATGCTCGATCCCACCTGGAAATGGTCGAATCATGACCCTGTGGTCTAATAATGAAGAATGCGAAGAACATATGGGGGAAATCATATAAACCAAGGGTGAAACAATCATTATCCAAGAGTTCTTGGACAATGAATTAGGTTGTGGATAGTCGGTCTGAGAAGAGATAGCACAACAGGGATAAATTAAATAAATAATTAAATATGATACATGGGTAGATGCAAAGGTTCAAAACAAATGTTGATCAAAAAATGGATTTTATTTTACTCAATATTATAATCATAAGATTAAAAATCCATAAATGATGAGTCATACCTCGATTCAGATCGATCATTGATGAAGAATGCTACTGTCAATGAAGGAGGACGATTTGTTGTGTTCGTTGCACCTCAATTCACCTAGATCTGGAATCTCATCATCATCCGATCTCAATTTTTCAATGATGGGTGATGGAATTCTCATCTCAATGGTCCTAGGGTTATGCAAATAACCCTAGAGTCTACCATAATGATGAATTTAGAGAGGTAATTATGTTTTAGGCCATTAATGAATGAATTAAATAATTAATTAATTAATCTACTGAACGCACCTGCCAACGGTTGTCTTATCTGAATGTCCCGCACCGAACCACTTTAGGTCGTGCCTTGGGTAAACCTCACTTTTCTAATTCAACTATTTTCTCATATTTTTTATTCAAAACTCTATTTAATAGTAATCATATTTTTCCTAAAAAACTGTGCATATAGAGTATAAATTATATTTAATATTTTTATAAGATTAATTTTGGTCACACTGAGCCTTGGGATTTCACTTCGTCTCAGTGCATGGCTGCAAAAATATTCCTTGATATATTTTAAAGTTTTACATGAAAAAAATAAGATCTATCCATTATTCCCTCTTTCATGTTTTTCATCCTAAAAAATAAAAAACTAAAAAAGATGGGGATACTGAGCCCACATCCAGCTCTCCCACTCCCAGGATCTCTCCTGCACAATCCCATGCCACTATATTACACAAACCCAGGGAATGGTCCATACACATACGATCCTCTTCTGCTAATCCTCAATCACCACCAGGTTCTCATAGAAAGTGGCTCTATCCTCAATTTACAACTCATCCCAATCAATAACATGTGTGGAATCATTTATGTATCTCCTCAGATGCAACACATAGAAGACATCATGCATCTTCCCCAACTGTGGGGCTAAGGTGAGGTAGTAGACAACCTTCCCAACCCTATGTAAGATCTCAAATGGCCAGATGAACATCATAGATAGTTTTCCTTCCTAGCCAAATATCTACAATTCTCTTCATGGGTAGATGACCCATTACTATCATGGGGTGTGAAAAAAACAAATATTTCCTAAGTTAAAAATTTAGTAAAGTGGGAAATATAGGTTTTTTACAAATAGTAGTGAAAAATAATCACATTTTTCACTTGAAATTTGATAAAGAAGTGGAGGTTGTTTTTGAAATTGTTTGATTTTAAAAAATAAATAAATTAATTAAAATTTAGTTTGAACATAAGTTGATGAATAGAGTGATGTGGTCAGGATGGGATCATCTTTTTCAATGTCATTGTGGTCATTAATATTATTCCCCCTCTATTCCTATTGAATGATAAATGAAATAATCCTTGATTGAGTTTCCAATCTCCCTTGGTTAAAGGAAACAATGGAACTCACTCTTGTGTGCATGTATGTTCATAATCCTTTCCCAAACAACTAATTCAAGTCCTAGTCAGGAATTATTTCACCTTATAAATCTAGAAAAAACTAACTTATTTTACACATGTTCTAATTATAATTAGACACTCACCACCTAACATAATCTGCTTGATCATGACAAACTTCACTAGGTGGAGGGAGTTTAAAGAACTTCAACCAAAGCTATAAAAAATGAATAAAACCAAAACCCAAAAAAATCACATTAATATAATTTGTAACTATTTATAAAATAAATAATTCAATATAAAATTATAGTTGTAAATTAAATTTCAAGACTCCAGCATTACACGCCAAAAGGAACCCCCCCCCCTCCTCGATCACTCGAGAGTTTTACCCCTTCCAGTGAAGGGTAATGGAGTTGATTGGGGAAGAAGAGTTCATAATGAAACTAAGAAAATAGAAAATAGAAAATCCAAAACTTTTAAATATTCTAATTCTACATAATATCCCATTCTTATCCATCTTCAACCCTTTAAATGGAAGTGGATGCACATATTTATTATCTTGAGGGGTGAAAAATATTCCCTCTATTTTCTATCCTCTGAATTTTTTAGTTTAATTTTCATCATAAATGGATAAATATTGGGAATTTTTATTCATAAAGATTGTTCCTATATATATTTTTCATGCACCATCTAGATTCCATAATATTTAGACAAGTGTAAAAAACATTATGTCCAAATTACTAAAGGAGACTTTTTCTTCCCAAGGAGACTCCTAAAATCTCTCTAATTTGGTGCACTAAATGGGTGCCTTAATGAATGAAATTCACCATTAAATTTAATTTTTAAATGAGTACCAAACTCCTATTTCTAATACAGCTTAAATCACCTCATTTTGAGTTATGTAGGCAGTGATACATTTTAATAATTTAGGTGGGTCCATTCTGTCGGCCAGAAAAATTTGTCACCTTGATTGTTTTTTCTAGGCTAGTGGGTTTTTAGTTTTCTCAAGTTATGGAAGAAAAATATGTATCATGTGAAAAAATAAATCCTAAAAAAGAGTCAATTAGATTGGATCAAAATTTTAAAAGTTATTATTGAAATAAAAAATCAATAGAAAACTGTTAAATTTCCAGAATTAAACAATTTTCAAAATTAAGCCTAAAATTCACCAAAAATACTAAAATGATGATAATAAGCTCAAATTTATTAATTGGTAGGGATAAAATCATTGAAAACATATAAATAATTATGAAAATATTATCTCCATCAATTCCCCCACACTTATCACTTGGACTCCTGGACAAGTCAGCATCAAAATCAAATCAAGGTAAAATCAAAACACATATCCATGAGATCCACCAATTCCACACTAAGAAACAATATATATCATGCCTTATAAAAAATATTATTTCAAGTTTCCAATTTATTTAATTCATTATATTTATTATTAATTTATCCTCTCATGCACATAAAACATCTACCTCACATGAATTTTCTCTCATCACACAAATTTCAATAATCAACAAGGTTTTTCACATCCAAACTCATGAAAGGGCCTCCATAGGCTTGATAAATTACTACATATATACCAAATGTGAGTCAAATAAATGTGATAATATTGAGGAATTTGCATAGTTTTTTGTGGATTTTAGTTGATAGGATTTAGATGTGAAAAATTATGTGGCATAAAAATGAGGGTCTGGATCTTTTTGAAGAAAAATTGTAAGATATTAATTTTCACTCAAGTATGGTCTCATCCTCACTCCCCATGGTAAAAAATAAGCTCCATCATCATGAAAATTCAGGTAAATTTCACATCATTGAGCCTCTCAGTAGAAAAAAATGTCAATCTTCTCAAAAATAATTTTTCTTAAAATCTCCAGATATGCACAACTTTCTTTCTCATTTGGAATCTTTAGAAAGAAACAATGTTTTTACCATGAATGCTTTAGAAAATTCATATATTTCAAAAAATTAATTTTTTTTAATCTATAAAAACATCTCTTAAACATTTTATTTTCCACCCAAAGTTACACCAAATGAAGTATCACACCACAATATAACTTCCTCCACACTTAAGTTAAACTAGATCGTGCAATTTAACTTCAAGAGTAAGTTAGATAGGGAATATTGGCTTATAATGTGGCTAACCTAGTAGGATTTTCATTTATTTTAAGGGATATAATTATTAAATGTAAAAGGAATTCCAAAATTAATAGGATTATATTAAAATGGTGTATTTAAAACCAAAGAAATTCCTCAATCATTTAAAACACAAGTACCTCAAACTGTCATGTTTTGATAAGAATAAATCAAATTATGCATAAAGAAAGAAGGTTTTGGTTATATATTGAAGTGAGGTGAACAAAAAGAATATGAAAAAAATGGTTCATAAGCCTCATGGGAAAGTGTTTTCAAAGATAATGATAGTGATATGTGACATGAGATACAAAAATCAGAGGACCTTTCATGAAATTCCTAATGATTTAAATTTGAAGAAATTTCATTTTCATCATTAATTTATGATCAGTTTCATAGTATAAATTGTTCAAATAAATGAAATGGGTTTAAAAACTTGAATTGATAATCATTTCAGCTTAAAAGTTTCAAAAATACACCATAATTGAAAAGGAAACACACAAAAATTTGAAAACACACAATTTTTTAAAACAGAAAAAACAAACCACAATTGAAAATCCTAAACTATAAAGGTTCTCTAACCCACACATAAATGATGTAGTGTACTCTATGAATTCAAGTGGATTTAACATGTAATAAAATTTTAAATTTAATCACATAAATCATGAAAGTGTAAAATAAAGGTATGACCTGATGTATTTTATTGAAAACAGGTTTGGAGGAGTGTGGTCTCCTACAATGGCACTACTGGAATGATCTCATGGAATTTTTTCAACTTGTGTACATTAATAGTGAATGGATCCTACTCTTCATCCTTCACAATATACATAGCACTGAAAAGATATACATGAGTAACTATAAATGTATGTTCCCATATGGAATGAAGTATACCCGGAATTAGCTTGAGTCTTGAGTTGAATAACATTATTGTGTCTCCTAGATGGAATTATTTTGGTTAGATCAGATTTTTATGATCCACTCTTGTTATCTCTTTGTAAATCCATTAATTTTCAAAATATTCCCTTAAAATTTATTCTAGATCATTCAAATGTAATTTTCTCTCTTTCCTTGTGCATTCAAGATTCAAATTAATCTTCATCATATCCCAATATGCCTTATGATCCAATTACACTGGAATATAATAGGTTTTCCCATAATTAAACCTATATAGACTCATTACAATTGAGGTTTTTTAGGCTATCATCTAAGCCCATAATGTGTCTTCCAAACATTTAATACAATCCTCCCTATATGGATTAACATTCTCCCAAAATTCCTTTGATATATGTGTGGGACACTTCATCTAGACCATTAGTTTATGGATGATAGGAAGTTGGTGTTTTATGATTCACCTTATACTTCTCAAAAAACCTATATTTCTATATTTCAAAAGTGATTCCCCTAATTATTGATGATGTCTGTAGGAACTCCCAACTTAAAAAATTTGTTAGCCCTAAAAAAATCATAAACAACTTTAGCATCGTCAGTCATGATGGATTTTTCTTCCACCCATTTTGAAACATAATCAACTACAAGCAAGATAAAAGAATTTCTAAATTAAATTAGGAATGTACTCATAAAATCTATCCCCCAGACTTCAAAAATCTCACTGAAATTAAGTGTATTTTGGGAAATTTCTTTTCTCTTTGAAATATTTTTAGAAAACTGACATTTTTCGCACCTTTTTTTATAATTCATGAGCATATTTAAAAAGAGTGGTTCAATAAATCCCAATTTCTAAAACCTTATTTGTTGTCCTTTTAGGTTTTAAGTGGCCTCCAAAATATAATGTCTGAAAAAACTCAAAGATAGGACCAACTTCACTCTCAGGAAAACATCTTCTTATCACTTGGTCATTGAAAATCTTCCAAAGAAATGAATTGTCCCAAATGTAATATCTATATTCATATTTTATTTATTGAATTTTGTGGGAATTGAAATGAGATGGGACCTGAGATGTTACCAGATAATAGACCATGTCAGTATACCAAGGTACTTCTCCTTCAATCAAGTACAACTGCTCTCCTAGAAGGTGATCATTTTGTGGTTCTTTTTCTGGAATTTCATCTTCAGCAGTGTTGGGAAGTCTACTTAAGTGATCATCCACTTGATTCTAAGATCCCTTATTGCCCTTTATTTCTATGTTGAACAAATGTAGTAGTAGCATCCATATCACTAGTCGCAATTCCTATTCTTCCTTCTTAATAAATAACCTAAGAGATGCATGATCAGAAAACGTAGCGACTTCAGTTCCAACTAGATACGATCTGAATATTTCTAAAGAAAATAAAAATGTTAAAAATTCTTTTTTCTATGGTTGTGTAATTGAATTGGGCCACATATAAGGTTCTTGAGATGTAGGAAATGACTTGAGGCCAACCCTAAACTTTCTAAGAAAGGAACTGCTTGGTTGGAATCATCATAAAGTAGCATGAATTGTTCCTCCTAATTTGGTGGTTGTGGCACTTGTGGTGTAATGAATCTCCTCTTAAACTCATCAACTCCTTCCCTACATGCTCCATTAAAATAAAAATTAGCATCTTTTACTACTATAAAACAATCCTTTAATAGTGCTGGCCTCTACCAATGCTTTTTTTAGTACTGATAAAAGGTACCCATTATCAGTGTTTTTTCTTAGCACTAATAAAGAATACCCTTTATCTGCGCTTTATTTTTAGTCCAGATAAAGGGTCACTTTATCAGCGATTTTCTTTTTAGCACTGGTAAAGGGTGCCCTTTATCAGCGCTTTATTTTTAGCACCCATAAAGGGATAATTTATTAGCATCGATAAAGGTCCAAAAAATGAAATAATTAAATAAATAAAACCTAAAAATGGGTTTATTAAAAAAATTATTAATTAAAAAATTATTGATAAAAATTAATAAATTGATTATACTATATATAGATTATAAATTCTAATAATATTTTATATTAAATACATAGATATATGTAAAATTAAAAATAAACAAATAAAAATAAGTAAATTAGGGAAAATATTAAAAAAAAATGATTAAAAAATTATTGATAAAGTTAATAAATATTATATATTAAATATATAGATATATATAAATGTATATAAATATGATTTATATAATAGGAAATATTTATTCTTTACATTAAATAGTAATATATGGTTTATAATTAAAAATTAATATGAATTAAAAATACCGACTAATTGCATCGAGTAATAGACATAATTAAATGTCATTTGATTCTTCAATTTAACGTAGATCAAAAGTGAGTTATATTTATTTTGAATACATATAAATAATTAATGCATTTTTATATACAATTCACACAAACAAATATTTGCGCAATTAATGAAATCTTATATAGAAACACATACACCTAATATTTATGTGATTTATTAAAATTTTAGTATTCATTTTAGAATTTCGTTATAACATGACACATTTAATATATTATGTTTGACTTGATAAATTTTATTTATTTATTTCAAATATTATTAAATTTAGGTACTATTTATTCATTTTTAATATTTTTTATTTTTTATTTTTTATTTTTTATTTTTTATTTTTTATTTTTTATTTTTTATTTTTTGGGGTATCTAATCAATTTCTATTATTTATTTTTTATTTATTTATTTAACATGTTATAATATTTTCAATATGTATTCATATTTATTTCAATATATATCCATATTTTCTTAATAATTTATATTTAATTAATAAAACTTATACATTTTTTCAATATTGTTAAATTGTACTCATTTTTTATTATTCAATTTCACTCATTTCTAACATACATGCACTTAAGATTAAATATCCATTAATAATGTTAAAAAAATATTTGAAAAAAATATTTATAAATAAATATATTTATAAATGAATATTTACTATATTTATATATTTATAATTATAAATAAATAAATATTATTATTAAAAAATTGTTTATATAATTATAAATAAAAAATTATATATATTTAAAAAATTATAAAATTATAATAAATTTATTTAAATAATGATTATATTTACAATATTTATATATATATATATATATTAAATATATTTAATTATAAAAAATATATATAATGATATAAATATTATTTTTTTGAAAAGTATTTATATAATTATAAATAAATAATTATAAAATTATAATAAATATATCTAAATAAAGAATATATTTACTATATATATACATATTTATTATATATATATATTTATATAATTTTTTTTATAATTTTTTTTATTTATAATTATAATTATTAATCCTTTATTAGTGCTTAAGTAATAAATAGTGATAAAAGGAATATCTATCAGCGCTAAAAAAGTGCTGATAAATATTTATTTTATCAGCACTTATTAATTTAATGCTAATAAATGGGATATTTTTCAATGCTTTTTTGAAGGGCTAATAAAAGTGTCTCGATCTACTTTAAGAACCCTAACCATCACGAAACAATTCGTGATATCTGAATCTCTCCGTGGAAGCCACCAGTTATCATCGTTCCTTGTTTTCGAATCCAAGATCAAAACTAGGGTAGAATCAAGGCTCCAACTATTCCAAGCCTTGAATCCAAGACTCGAATGATTCAAGGTTCGAACGAAACCAAGGCTCGAAAAAAATAAAAAAAATCAAAATATCTACTTTCTCTTTGTTATCCGCTGAACCTTCCCAGCCCACATTTGTGTATCCCAACAACTCCAATTGCATTATACTATAATAAAACAACCCAACAATCACTATTTTATAGATATATTGATGTATCATCTTCCTTGATAGCATGTGGATCTCCTTGGGACAACATTAGTATTGTACGGATTGAAATATATCAAACCCAATGTAGGGTCATGTTGTTTTGAGGTATAATAGGATCTCAATACTTATATTCCATGGCATCTACCTATTTACAATTGTAAATTTTTTAAAAATTCATCCATATAGTGGTTGGTGTTTTCATTGTTTTGGAATATTCCATTGTAAATTGCTTGGATCCTCCTTTTCATATGTTGATGAGAAATTAATGTTCTATGATTTCCTTGATTCACTTATAAACCAAGGAAAATTTTTAACTCACTAATCATAGACATCTATGTAGGACCCCGAAAAACCCTGAGAGGGGAGGGGTGACTCAAAGTGTCAACTTTTTCTTTTAAATTGATGGAACTTGTTCTTACATTGGTAAGAACCTATTAAACATGTCTGATGAGAATATGCAAAAAAACAAACAATCACATGCAAAGAGATGACACATCTATTTTACTTGGTTCAATACTAAGGGATAGTCCAAGGAGCATATGCTAGTAGGTTTTTGGTCATACCAATTTCCACTAATCTTCACTAGTTGTGGAGTACAATAGTTCAAACATAGTCACTCTATTCCAGGAACACTTCTTTTATAATAATTCAGGGATTGCTCAATACATCCCTCAGAGTACTTCTATTAACTCTCCCTTTCTCACTGTTGTGGGTGAAGTCTTACTCAGTTTATCGACTTAAAGGTCTCTTAAATAGATTGGAATTGAATTATTTTTATCTATCCATCACGAGACACTGATTGCATCGAAGTCCTGAATTAATGCACTTGGAATCACTAAACAATCAAACTGGGTATCCAAAGTTTTCTAGAAGAACATACACTATACTTTCATGCAACACCTACTCCTATGTGCAAGATTTGGGATTATAACACAAGATGAATTTCGCAAAACCCCTATTTTTCATTCAACATTATCTTTCATGCAACTATACCAAAAGTTTCACTTGGTCTTTTCATACTAAAAGAATACTTTGTGCATAAGTTTAACTTCATGTAAATTTTCTATGTGAAAATATTTTACATGGTAGAGCAGTTGGATCTTAATTGGAAAATTCTTTTGTCTTGAGTGGGGGTATCCACCTATTTATTGGCCTTGATGACCCTATGTGCAATTTTTTGATGCATCTTCGTTACTGCAAGTAAGGTACACTCCGAGCATGAAAAACCCCCTTTTGACATCGCATTGGGTGCGCATGTCTCTTCTGTGAAACCTCATCATTTGTGCACATTTAAATCTTGCATGAACCATTTTCATTTTCCATAATTTGGTTCAATGATCTCAAAAAAAAATTGTGCTCAAGTTTCCAAACTTCCTTCAATCTTGTGCGCAAATCCCTTTTCCAAAACACTTTTCTTCATTTTCCAATTTTTGGGCCCAAAAATTTGGCAAACACTGGGAAACAACACCACCTTCAATATTGTTGTCTTCTTAAACTGTATGATCCCTTTCCTTGAAAACTTATTACTCTCCCAATTAGGGATGAAAAAAAATACAAAACCATACACCATTTACAACAAAGAATAGTGATGGTTCCAATAATCTCGATATCATTTCTCATATGATCCATAAAAAAAATTCATTGTGATTTTTCTAATCCTCAGATATTATATATTCGACATATATGAGTACCAACATCCTTTTGGGACTTCGAGCCACCCAGGCCTTTGGGTTAGTACTGTAGCAGGTACTTTAGCGGGAACTGTGCAGTATTGTAGCAGGTACTATAGTGGAACTGTAGTAGTTAATGTTTGGCACTGTAGCAGTCGAGAATATGCCCCTGTTTGGGCCTTTGGGACACCGATTTGGTCCCCGAGTTTTTTAAGGACATCGGGCCACCCAGGACTTCGGGTCAGTAAGGCCTTCGGGCCACCTCAAGGCCTTTGGGCCACCTTAAGTGCAGATGCAAACCAGATGAACTACAAAGAACAAGCTCTACAAGGAGGATGAGCAAGGATCTTTCACCAGAGCAGAAGCTAAACGGATTGCAAGAATGAGAGGGTATGCCACCTACCATTGGCACAAGCCTGTGCATGCACGGTAATGCCTAGCCAAACAGCCATGTGAAGGTGGAAAGTTTATTTCACGATGAAGATGCTGAGGAGGAGTAGTTCCAAGTATTTAGTCTAGGTTGTATGTAATGTTTGAAGCCTACGGGAAAATGAATTCTTCTAAGGCATACAGGTCATGTAATACTTACACATACGGGGCTTGGTAGGGTTCCACCTCACCCCTTAAATGGTGTATTATCAAAATCAATAAAAAAATGAAGGCCTTTGGGCCATTGGATGGAGTACCAACATCCTTTGATCATTTTCTTTCTTGATGTAGAGGCTGTAATAAACTCTACCTTGCTAAAAACAAAGCTTTCTTAGGTATTGATCCAACCTTAAATATCTGGTCCTTAGTGATTTATTTATCTTATAAAAATAATTCTTTAAATTTCACACCTTTATATTATTTTTATCCATATTAAACCCATCCAATTTCTCAATGTATTCTGCCCCCTTAAGAACTGCATTGAGTAACACATATTTGAAATCCATTTGGTATAATTTTAACTAAATTTTCACAGAAATATCCTAGAAAATTTAAATAGTTTCCAATTGGTCTATGTGAGTAAATTTATTATAAATGTAAATGCCTTTCATATAGTAATTACCCTTACACACTATCCATTATTTATTTTGATCCACTTTTCCATAGATAGTGAGTTTATTAAAAAACACCAACTTGGTTCTGATAAAATTTATGTCTTCCAGCCTTGGAACAATTTCCCATGTCACATTGTTCTTATTCATATCATGATCCTCATGCATATATTTTATACAATTATAATCCTTGTCATCCTCTTCAAATTATTTATGGTCTACTTGGAAAAAATTAGGTTTTTTTGTAGAGTCTTACTCCTCTGAGCTTGCACTGAAACTATCTCATCACCAATGAAATTTTATTCATTGATTTTAGCCTTGATTTTATTTCTTACATTTGAAAATCATTCTTCATTTTCTTCTCCATAAATTTATTATTTTGAGTCTTACTCGGCCCCATGTGCTACCCCCTATTCTACTCAATTAAACATTACTTTCCTTAGATTTTTAATTATTATTTTAATTATTAACATTCTCCCCATTCTAATTAGTAAAAAATATTTATCAATTTTACCTTTTCATCATAAAATCATCTCAAACCACCTTTTATAAGTCAGTATTTAAATGTCTCATTATTTAATTTGATCAATTTTTCACTACCACAAATAAATTTTTTCTTTCAAACACAATTACCATAAATATTTTTCAACTCCAAATCAAAAAATGGTTTGGATAGTTTTATTTAACTTGCTAAAAATAGATCATTCAATAACATTACATTTTGGTTCCACCCATAGGAATCTCTTATTACCATAAATGTAATTATAAAAAATGGTAGGCAATACCCCTTTTAGAGAACACAATGTAGTGAAACTTTCATCCTTGTCAACTTCATCTCTCAAATAGTGATTGTTGCATTTTTTTTGATTGGGAATCATCCCCCGTATCTTTTATGTTTCTTTTAATACTATGATCAGTACCCATCCTTTGGATGAGAAATTCGTAGAGTATTTCAAGCAACAAAGGTGCATTTCCAAAAGAGATAGAGGATGAGTGCCAAACAATAAAATTCAATCATAAATGCTTGGAAGATTAGTTGATGAGGATGACAGTTGTCGATAACTTTCACCTTTGGATGAATTCTGAGGAAAAAACCTCCCATAGTGGAGAAATTATTTTCTTAAATTCAATTACCCATTTTCTTTAAATCATATAGAATTTATTTGAAACAATAAAATTTTCGGTTTCCCTAATTAGAATTATCTATAACTTTTACCTTTGATAATGAATATTTTATGTGTATTTATTTATTTATTTTACAAAAATGAATATTTTATGAACCCAATATGATATATATGAATTTAAAATGGATATACTCTAATCCTTTGAAAAAAGAGTATAAATATGTAGTTAAAGATTTCATCATGTTTTCAATAGAGCATGAATGCGACCCTTCCCAAATCCTTTGTTCATGTTTATATTATTTGTATTCAACACAAATTAGTCTGGAAGACTTGGATGAACATATTATTTGTCACAGAAAAGATAAGAGCTATAAATTTTAGACTAAACATGGAAAAAATTGAATGTGCACACCTATTAGGATGATATTATGGTTTATGAATCATTTTATATGAATACTAGTGTAAATGATGATGGAGATCACATAGAAGAAATGAAAATGGGAATTGAAGATGAACTTTTTGATTACAAAAAGTTGTTTGAGAAGTTAAATAGATGTTCTAAGAGACCATTTTATACCAATTTTACTAAATATAAAATATTAACAGCTATATTGAAGTTATATAATTTAAAATCATGGAGAATATAGAGTGACACCATCTTTATAGAACTACTTAGTCTCCTGAATTATATCTACTAGAAGAAAATGAACCACCATGTCAAACGAATGAAACTAAATGAATTCTATTTCCAATGGTAATGATCTATAAAAAATACATTTTTGTCTAAATTATTGTATATTTTTTCAAGACCATGAATCACTCATAATATGGCCTAAGTGTGGCACAGATTGATACAAGAAAAATGAATCAAGTCCTTCAAAATCTGTATGATGATTTCCTATCATTTTGTAGTTTATAAGACTATATGGATGTTATAAAACCATGAGATAATTGACATGGGATGCAGATACAAGAATTAAAGATGGGAACCTATGTCATCCAGAAGATTCTCCTCAGTGTAATAAAATTTCATATGAGAATCCTGAATTTGGAAATGATCCTAGAAACTTTCATCCTGTGTTATTTATAGATTGAATAAATTATGTTGGGGTATAGCATAGTACTCATAGTACCTATCCCATCATGTTGGTAAATCATAACTTGTATCCATGGTTATGGATGAATCTCAAATAAATTATATTGTCTCTATTTATAGCTAGACCAAAGAAACCTAGTAATGATATTGATTTCTATTTGGTTCCATTGATCGAATATCTGAAATTGATGTGGGATAAAAGTTTTATAATTTATGATTCTAATAGAAGTGAATAATTGACATTGAGGTCCATGTATTATGGGACAATAAATGACTTCCCAGATTATGGAAATTTATCAGGATGTAGCATTAAAGGAATGTTGGGGTGTACCATTTGTGAAAAACACAAATAATAAGTTCGGCTGAAACATTCCTTAAATACTGTGTTTTTAGGTCATAATAAATTTTTAACTCAATGAAATAAATATTGATCATGTATAACAGCATATGATGGGAATATCAAACAATATACAACACCATCTCCAATAATGGGTGATCAACTATCTGATAAATTAAATGATATTGACATTGTTTTTGGTAAACCATTTTTGAAAAATATTATGAAATCAGGTTGGAAGAATAGATCAATTTTATTTGAATTACCATATTGGAATTGTTTGTATTTCATACATTTTCTTGATTTCATGCATATAGAAAAAAATGTAATTGATAGTTGGAATGTTGGTAAATGTTCTTGGAAAAATGAAAGATGGATTCAAGGATATGTTAAACATTATTGACATGGTGAAATGGGAAGAGTTGACACCAATGAAGGGTAAAGGTCAGAATTTTCTTCGACCAGTAGCTTACACTCTATCTAGACAAGAAAAAATGCAATTTTTCTTTTACTTAATAATGTAAAAATTCTATAGAATTTTTCATAAAATATCAAGAATGTTGTATCAATGACCAATTTGAAGTTACAAGGACTAAAAGCACATGACTGTCATTTTTGTATACAAGATTTGATGCATGTTTCTTTCCATTACATTCTTCCTCAAAATGTATGATATACATTTACCAGACTCTTCTTTTTCAAATCCATATGTAGTAAAGTTATAGATCTGATAAAGTTTCCAATCATGAATAAGGAAGTTGCGGTCATATTGTGTGAATGAGTGATGTTCTTACCACTATTTTTCTTTAATATAATGGTCCACCTGATGGTTCACTTGGTTAGAGATGTTTAACTATGTGGTCTTATTCATTATAAATGGATATAACCCATTCAACAGTATATGAAAATTTTGAAAGGGTGTGTCAATAATATAATTTGGTCGGAAGGTTGTATTGTAGAATGGTATATTTTTGAAGAATCTATTGAATTTTGTACCGACTACCTATCATATGTTGACAACATTGGTCTCCCAAAGTCTCATCACAGCAGACACCTTATGGGTGAAGGGATTTTCAGAAGGGATTTTGTTACAATTACCTTGATATAACGGGTATAGGCACAACTTTACATTTTACATAATATTGAAGATGTTGATCTATACATTGAATCTTGAAAATAAATTCTTAGAGATTTGAATCCATCAAGGGCTGAAGGATGGATATCAAATACACATGATCAAGGGTTTATAAGATTGTTCTAAGATCAAAATTTTAAAGAGTTATCTAAAAATATGAATTCAATTTCCGAATGAATTTAATGGATAGCCAGGGGACCGAATGAAAATTTTATATCTTACACTGGTTTTGTAATAAATTCTTATAGGTTTTATACAAAATAACATGATAACTATAGTACGGTGAAAATAGTGGTGTTATTCTTGTGGCAGAAGCGATGAACATATCTGGTTCCAAGGATAGAAATCCAATTTTTGAAAATATATCATATATTTGGCATTTTTGAATAGATATATGAGTTGGATTATGAAAATTTTCAAGTGTAGATTTCCCATTTCAAAAGGGTTAACAATATGAGTTCATTAAAAGTTGATGAAATGGTATTTATGAAGGTCAATTTCAGTAGGGAAGGGGGAAAAGACAATTCATTTATAATGGAATCATAAGTAATGAAATTATTTTATGTCTTAGATCTATAAAAAAATAATTGGTCAATTTTCATGTGGGTGACTAAGACAAATGTTAGGTCAAATGAAAATTAAATTGAGGATGACCCTTTTATTAGGAGATCACAATCAGTTCATTCTAGTCCCAATGTAGACAATATATTTTATGTTATAGGGGGGCACAAAGAGGGGATTTGGATTATTGATAGAGGAACCAGATCTCTAAAACCATTAAATAATAAATAGATTTCAATGAGAATTTCAAAATATTTTTTAATATACTATATCTTTCCTCATAATATTATATTTTCTCTAATTTATTAACATAATCTAAATTAAATGTTTGACTACTCATGAATACAATGTCTTCCATGCATGATGATGTTACAAATCCATCAAAAGAGAAAACTATAATGAAGTAAATACTTTGGGGAGATGTAAAGGTAATGTTACAATATATTTTCTTTATTTTACTAAAAAATTATATAATGAAACATTGATTTAATTTTCATTATTCTTGACAGTGTTCATTTATTTTAGGATATTTATGTCCAACTTTCATGCCTTTCTAAACCAAAATTTCCACAAACTTATTCTCCCTTAAATCCTTTTCACCCATTTAGTGATGCATTTATCACTTTCATTCATGTTCCCTTTACTACATTTGTAGGAAGATTAATGATGCTACCTATGTTCAATCACAAAGGTAATCTTGATATTTTCAAAGTAAAATCATTTTCCATAGAATTAATGTACTGTTTCATATTTATGTTTAATTTATTTTTTTCTAGTATTACTCACATAATTTTTTTTTTCTTATACAGATGGATTCTTTTGTCCGAGCCTCTAACTGAGATAATGACAATAAGGAAATGCATCAAAAATTCATACAACCACCATGAAAAGGTGAATTACTGCTACTTATTTAATTGATTTTTTCATCATTTTATCTACTATTTGTAAGTTAATTTATTTATCATTTTTATCTATTACTTATATTTTTTTTATAGACCTTTTTAGATGTCATATTTTTCTTCCAATTATCTACAACAAGCCACAAAAAAGATAAATGTTTCATTCTTCCAATGTTAACAAGCTTTCTATTGTCTTTCTTTGTATAAATTACAATATTTCATATTGAGTCGATTTTCTTAACCAAAAAACCTTTCTCTTTGTTGAAATATAGAAGATTATAGTAATCTCATGTTCCCATTGTGGTGACTTCTCATGATATAATTGGAATATGAGCTTCCTCTTCACTACATTCTTTCAACAATGAAAACGGTTTTTTAGCTAAGAACATCAACTCAATATGCAGTGATGGAAGTTATACAAATAAATACAATGTAAATCATGGTAACATTGACATTTATGATTTTTTTGAGACATTGGGACATTTAGAAATCAGTCTCACCTCAATCTGACACACTATGTGACCGATATGACTCCAAGTTGTTCTTTTTTATTTAAAATTTAAATAAATTTTAGAAAAAAGGACAACCAACGTACTCAAAACTGATAAAATATATTCTTATTATTTTGATACTTTATGGAAATTATCCATAAGTCATTTATGATGTATGAAAATCAGTTGTACCTCAATCTAATGCAAGATGTGACTGGTATAACTCAAAGTGTCTTTTATTATTTTAAAATTGATATTTTAGTACAAAAAATGTCACTCACTGAAAACTGAGAAGACACACTTGGATTTTCTTGATAATTTAGGAAATCAATTTATAAATTATTTTTAATGTGTAAGAACTAGTCTCATATTAAACGGATACATGATGTGATTGGTATGAGTCAAATTGTGTGTTTCCAGCTTAAAATGACATTTTAGTAAAAAAGATAAGTGATCTGCTCAAAACTGGGTAAACATGTTCAAATTGTTTTGATGCTTTATAAAAATGATCCATAAGCCATTTTTGACTTGTAAGAATTATTTTCACCTCAATCTGACGCACGGTGTGACCGGTATAACTCAAAGTGTCTGTTATCAATTTAAAATCAAAATTTTAGTTCAAAGAGTGTCACTCACTGAAAACTGAGAAAACATGATCATCTTGTATTTATAATTTAGGATATCGATTTAAATTCATTTTTGACATGTAGGAATTGGTCTCACATTAAACTGATACACGATGTGATCAGTGAGAGTCAAATTGAGTGTTTCTAGTTTAAATTAACATTTTAGTAAAAAAGAAAAGTGGCATACTAAAAACCAATCAAATTAATTCATATTTTTGGTATACTTCAGAAAAATGATCCCTAAGTCATTTTGAATGTGTAGGAATCAATCTCACATCAATATGATACACAGTGTGTTTGGTATGACTCCAAGCATGTCTTTTTATTTAAACTTGAAATCAATTTTAGTAAAAAGGAAAAATGACCTACTCAAAACCAAGAAAACAAATTCATATTATTTCAAAACTTTAATATAATGATTCATAATTCATTTGGGACATATGAAAATCATCTGTACCTCAATATGATGCACGGTGTGACCAGTATGACTAAAAGTGTCTATTATTAGTTTAAAATTTACATTTAGTTCAAAAAAATTTACACATTGAAAACTGAGAAAATGTGCTCAGAATGTTTTGATAATTTAGGAACACTATTCATAAATCATTTGTGATATGTAGAAATCAGTCTCATGAAAAATGATTCACTATGTGATTGATATGAGTTAAAGTATAGGTTTCTAGTTTAAAATGAAATTTTAGTAAAAGGGACAAGTGGCTCACTCAAAACTGAGAAAAAAAATTTATATTGTTTTTATAATTTAGGAAAAATGATCCATAAATCATTTTTTACTTTTATTAATTATTCAAACCTCAATCTGACACATGGCATGACTGGTATGACTCGAAGTGTCAGTTATTAGTTTAAAAGCAACATTTTAGTTAAAAAAATGTCACTCACTTAAAACTAAGTAAAAATGCTCAGATTGTCTTGATAATTAATTACATCGATTCATAAATCATTTTTAACATGTAAGAATTGGTCTCACATAAAACTGATACATGATTTGATCAGTATGAGTCAAAGTGTGTTTTTCTAGTTTAAAATGGCTTTTTAGTAAAAAATACAAGTGAAACACTCAAAACCAATAAAAATTAATTTATATTGTTTTTATAATTTATAAAAATGATATATAAGTCATTTTTGATTTTTAGTAGTCAACCTCACCTCAATCCAATACATGGTGTGACCGATATGATTCCAAGTGCATCTTTTTATTTAAAATTGACATAAATTTTAGTAAAAAAGAAAAATATCCTACTAAAAACCAAAAAAAATGAATTCATATTTTTTGATACTTTATTATAATGATCTATAAGTATTTTGGGATGTGTAATAATCATCCTCACCTCAATAAGACACATGGTGTGACCGGTTTGACTCAAAGTGTTCGTTATCAATTTAAAATCGACATTTTAGTTCAAAAGTGTTACTCACTAAAAACTAAGAAAACACACTTAGATTGTATTGATAATTTATTAGATAGATTCATAAATAATTTTTTATTTATAAAAAGGGGTCTCATGTCAAACTGATACATGATGTGATCGGTATGAGTCAAAGTGTGTGTTTCTAGTTTAAAATGACATTTTAGTAAAAATGACAAGTGACATACTCAAAATCCAGAAACACATTAATATTGTTTTTATAATTTAGTAAAATTATCCATAAGTAGTTTTTGATGTTTATTAATTAACCTCACCTCAATCCAATGCACGGTGTGACCGGTATGACTTGTAGTGTCCATTATCAGTTTAAAATCGATATTTTAGTTCAAAAAGGTGTCACTCACTGAAAAGTGAGAAAAACGTTCAGATTGTCTTGATAATTTACGAAATTTATTGATAAGTCATTTTTTGTGTTTATGAATCATTATCACATCTAACTGATACACGGTGTGATCTATATCAGTCAAAGTGCGTGTTTTCAGTTTAAAATGACTTTTAAGTAAAAAAAGACAAGTGTCGTATTCAAGACCAAGATCACGCATTCAGATTGTTTTGATACTTTAGGAAAATGGTCCATAAGACATTTTAGATGTTTATGAATCATCCTCATCTCAATCTGATACATGATTTGATCGATATGACTCCAAGTGCGTCTTTTTATTTAAAATTGACATCAATTTTAGTAAAAATTACAACCAAAATACTCAAAACCAATCAAACACATTAAGATTGTTTTAATACTTTATGAAAAATGTCCCTAATTCATTTGGTATGTGTGGAAATTATCCACACCTCAATACAATGCATGTTGTGACAGATATGACACAAAGTGTCCATTATCAGTTTAAAATCAACTATTTAGTTCAAAAGTTATCACTCAATGGAAACCAAGAAAACGTGCTCAGATTGTCTTTATAATTTAGGAAATAGATTCATAAATCATTTGTGATGTATATGAATTGGTATCATTTCAACCTAATACCTAATTTGATTGGTAAGATTCAAAGTGTGCGTTTCCTATTTAAAATGACATATTAGTTTAAAACGCACATCACATCACCAAAACCGAGCAAACAAGAATACATTGTTTTCTCATCATTATATCTGCTATTAATTAACTAATTTCCTTATCATTTTTATCCTACAATTATTTAGTAAATTTTCCAAGAGATAATGCTTGAATATGAACAAAAAATGATGTGACATATAAGAATGAAGCGCAACTCAATCTGAAACACAATGTTCCCGGTATGACTCGAAGTTTAGTTTAAAATTAACACTTTTGGTTAATTTATTTTTTATATTATTTCTAACATAAGAATTGTTTTTTTATACAGGTGTGTTTTTTCTTAAGAAGGGGTTAGGATCAAAATACAAAGGAACATTCCCTTTTTTTAATGTATGTAATAATTTTAATTATGTAATTGTATAAACTGTTATTTTAAATGTCTATAATATAGTGTTTTGTATTTTATTTTGGTTGTAAATTTTATTTCATTTAAATTTTGTATTGTTACTTGATTTTTCTGATTTTCTGGTGTTTTTGGTGTTGCATTGTGCTATTACATCACACTACACTAGTGTTGTAGTTTATTGTTATATAACACTGTAAAATGAACCTTAATCAATAATTTTTTAGCGCTAATAAAAGATTATAGCTTTTAATCTTTCTCTAGTAGTCAATGCTTCTCTAGCGCTGATAAAGGACATTTTTAGCACTATTAAAAGCCTATTTTGTAGTATTTTTTCAAAAGTAACATAGGTAGAGGGAGGTACATCTTATTGAAATATTTGATAATCCTCATATTTAATATTTCATATCCAAAAAATGATCTTACCTATTTCACTCAAGTTGGGTAAGGAAATGAATTTATCACTTCAATTTTTTATTTACCCGCTTAAATGAATTTTTTTGAAATGACATACCCAAGTACAATTCCTCTCTCAACCATGAAATGACACTTTTCAAAATTTTAAAAAATATTCCTTTCAATGTATTTTTTCAAAACAAAATCCATATTTTTCAAAAAATGGTCAAAATAATTTCCAAAAACTATGAAATCATCCAAGAAGCCCTCCGATAAATCTTTAATGTGATCAGAAAAAATACTTACCATACACCTTTGAAATATACATAGATCATTACATAGTCTAAATGGAATCCTTTATATGAATTTTTTTTAATAGATAAGTAAAGGTAGTATTCTCTAGATCCTCATGAGAAATAGGTACTTGAAAATAACCTAAAAATACATCCAAAACCAATAATGAGTTCTCCCTATCAATCTCTCTAATATATGTTCAACGAATGGGATGTGGAAATGATCTTTTTGAGTGACCTGATTCAACTTCATAAAATCTGTGCACACTAACCAACTATTCTGGATTCTCATAGGGTTTAATTTTTTTTTTCATTCCTCACGGTGGTTAGGATAATTTTTTTGGAACTAAATGAATGGGGATAACCCATTTTGAATATAAAATGGAATAGATGATCCCAGATTATAAGAGCTTCTTGATCTCCTTCTTCACAACCTCCATCAAGGTGAGATTCACCCTCTTTTAGGGCTGTCTGACAGATTTAAAATCTCCCTCAAGAATAATTCTATTTGAGTATATTTTTGGGTTTATTCATAGGATATAACCTAATCTTTATCTTATTTCTTGAAAATTCTCTCTCAAAATTTTAATCAAATATTTTTCATGGGATTCGGACATATTATTATAAATTATCAATGGTAATTTATATCCCTTCCTAAGGTATGCATATTTCAAATCAGTAGGGAGGGGTTTTAATTCTAGATCACGGGGATGCTCAAGGGATGAAATTAAATTAAGGTTTTCTACTTCCAACAGTTTGACCTCATGCACACAATAAATCATATCATCATTTAACAAATCATCAAGGAAATCATATTTTACCTATTATTCCCACATGAAATCATAATTTCTAGATTTTTGGTAATCCACATGCTTTGTAATATTTTCAATGGTAAAATTCACTCTTAAGGCTAAAAATTCACGGCACATAACTGATTATTCAATTTTTTCAGTTCCAACTTCATGGGAGAGTGAAAAGAGTGAATAATCATCTGATGGGTGCCTCATGGATTCAAAAATATTGAAATGGATAGTGTTGTCTCCAAACTCCATAGTGAGTGTCCCTTAATAAAAATTTATGAAGGTTTTGGATGTCTTTAATAAAGGTATCCCCAAATTTATGGGTGATTATAAAGGGATCCTATCATCTTCCATATTCAGCACATAGAGTTTATCTAGGAATAAGTGATTGTTGACTTTCACTAGGACACCCTCCATAACTCTTGTTGGAAAAATGGTGGATTTGTTTACAAGTTGTACCACCACTCGGGTGGGATTTGAGTCTCCCATATGAAAATAAGTGTACACTAACAGAGGTAATACATTAATTGAATCACCTAGATCAGAAAAAAATTATATAAATTTAAAAGAACCAATGGTGCATGAAATGGAAAACATCCTAGGATCTTGAAATTTGGTTTGAATTATGGTGTGGTAAGGTTTGAGGCACTTCTTCCCAATTTAATCATCCCATTCACTTTGATTCTTCTATTCTTTGTGAAAATATCCTTAAAAAATTTAGCATATTTCAGAATTTTTTGAGTTCTTCAAGAAGGGGATATTAAGTTCCACTTTCTAAAAGGTGTCCAGAATTTCTTTTTGAAGTGATTCTTCCTAAAATATCTTTAATTCAATCATACTTGATGGAAATGTTGTGGGTAATACTTTATTATCCATTTTTTCCCTTTTCAATGGTGTTTCTCGTCTCTTCTTACTCAACATATCCTTATGCTCCTCTTTCTTCCCTTCTTACCTGTTCATTTTAAATGAATTTTCAAAAATTCCAAATTTCATTCCCCCATAGCCTAGGTAGTCTTGTTTTAGGTTCAATGGTGGATGTTGGTGGGAGTTATTTTCCAATTCTTATTTTTATCATGCTAGTATTCTCTTTTGGTTTTGGAAACATTTAAGAATATAGTTTTCTTAGGTTTTTAGATAAGATTTCAACAAGAGTACCCACCATGTTTTCCAGTTTATCAAACATACCCTCTAGGGCCTGAACCATGGATTGTAGCTATTTCATAGGAGGTTTTGGTATAGTGTATGGTTTCTCATAGGGTCTTTGTAAATTTGGTGGTTGGTGGTAAGAAGGCTGGTTATAATATTTCTTTTGTTGAAATGGTGGTGAATTTTGGAATTGGTGCTAGAATGGGGGTTGGCTTTGGAAATGGTTTTGGTATGGGGCCTACTGTGATTCTATTGCTTTATAAATCCATATTGTACATGTTTAGTCTCTCTCCATCCTTGATTTTTTTGGAAATTCCTTAGCTAAAAAGATTCTGTATAATTTTTTGTTCCCTATATTTTTGCACATTGATCAGTGAAATGATCAAGTGATGAGAATAAACCACATACATTAGTCAGTTCTTATTGGTCACCCACTTATTTCAATAACATATTTCTCACCAATTTTGTTATCTATTCAAACCTATTTTCTATTAAGGTTTATGGATGAGAATTTATTACCTCATGAATCCCTCTTGTTCCGGTACCTCTTGTGCCAAACTTTTTCGAGTTCTAAGAAATATTCCCAATCAAGCCAATGACTTCTTTTGGTGACTTTTTAATCAATTCACCTCAAGATGATTCATCCATAAAAATTTTTCATTGTATTGTAAGACTTGATAAAAGAATATAAGAAATTTTTTCTCATCAATTACTTTATGTGGGCATCTGGCACATAGATTTTTAAATATTTCATAGTACTTATAAATGGTTTCACTAGATGACTACCTGATAGAATATATTTATTTTCTAATGGATGTTCTTATGGAGGTGGTGAAGAATATTTACATGAATCATCTCACTAAGTCATTCCAATCATGAAAATATCATGTTTTTAGGGAATACAACCATTTTTTGTAATATCCTTCCATTGAAAACATGAATTCCTTTCACTTAACTTCCTCCTTAGATACTCATCGGTGTTTGAAAGTTGAATATACATATGTGAACTCTTTAACATGTTTGTTTTGATCTTCACCTACCAAGAATTAAAATTTTGGAAGTAATGGGATCTTGTTAGGTTTAATTTCAAATTAATTTTGTATCTTTGGAATTATAATTTGATTATTTTGATTAATGGATTGTGGTGAACAAAGTTCTCTAAGTTTTTGGTTCTAATTTCTATCCATGATGATAGGATCAAATTGAACAATTTAAGTTTTACTCAAGTCTACAAGAGAAATTTCCAAAAATTAAAATTAAAAATTAACATTTATAAGTCTATTCAATAGGGTAATTTTAATTTCAGGATCTAGGTGGAAAGGGTTGCTGTTTGAGGTTCTAGTTAGCCAATTTTGAAGAGAAAATAAGAAAATAAAAAAAAATCACCACCTCACTATCAATGGCGTCATGTTTTGACACATTCCAATCATGGGGTGTGACAAAAAAATTATTTCCTATATTAAAAATTCAGTAAAGTGGTCAAACTTGTTTTTCTCCACAGAGGAGTACATAACAATCATGTTTGTCACTTGAAATTTTAGAAATAAGTAAAGGTTGTTTTTGAAATTGTTTGATTTGAAAAAAGAAAGAAACCAATTAAAATGAAGTTTGAACACATGTTTATGGAGGGATTGATGGGTTCAATCTAGGATCACTTTTTCAATGTCTTTATTGTATTAAAAATCATTCCCCCTCTATTCTTATTGAATGATAAATGAAAGACTCCTAGATCGAGTTTTCAATCACCCTTGGTTGAAGGAAACAATAGAACCCACTCATGTGTGCATGGAAGTTCATAAATCATTCCCAAAAAAATAAGGTATGATCTAATCAAGAATTGTTTCTCTTAAAAATCTAGAAACAATTCACTTATTCCACACATATTCCAATGATTTCTAGACACTCGCAACCTAACACAATATACTCGATTGAGATAAATTGCACTAGGTGGAGGGAGTTTAAAGTACTTAGACAAAAGTTATAAAAAATAAATAAAACAAAAACAAAAAACACAATTGAATTATTATAATTTGTAACCACTAAAAATATAAATCATTCCATGTAAAAAGATAGTTTTAAATTAAAGTTCAAGACTCTAACATTGTAAAAGGACCCCCCTCCCTCCCTGATCACTCGATAGTTTCACCCCTCCTTGTGAAGGTTAATAGAGTTGAATGGGGAATAAGATAGAATAGTGAAACTAAGAAAAAAAAAGTGAAAATCCACAGATTTTCAAGATTCCAATGCTCCAGTAGATACCCTCCTTCTTCTTCAACCCTTTGAATGGAAGTGGATGCACATATTTATAAGATTGGGGGGTAGAAAATAATCCTTTAGTTTTATTTCCACTAAATGTTTGAGTTTAATTATCATGGTAAATTTACAAATATAAAGAATGTGTATTCATAAAAGTTGTTCATCTATATATTCTTCATGCAACCTCCAAATTTCAACTTATTTAGACAATTTTCAAAAAAAAATATGTCCTCATTATTCAATGAATATTTTTATTCCTGAGGAGACTCCTCAACTCTTTCCACTTTAGAATAGTAAATGGAATCCTAAATGAAAGCAATTATCCATTAAATTTAATTTATACATGAGACTTAGAGTCCTATTTCCAATACAGCTATAATAATTTCATTTGGAAATATGTAACCTAAGATATGTTTCAATAACTTGTGCGGGGTCCATTCTGTTGGCATGAAAAATTTTTAACCTTGATTGATTTTTATGGGCTAGTGGGTTTCAAGTTTGTTCTAGGTCCAAAAGAAAAAGTTGATTCCCACAAACAAATAAATATGGAAAAAATAATCGATTTAATTAGATCAAAATTGTAAAAGTTCTACTCGAAATACGGAAGCAATATAGAACTGTTAAATTTACAGAATTAAATAATTTTCAGAATTAAGCCCAAAATTCACCAACAATAAAAAAAATGATCTAAATCTTCTCAAATTGATTAATTTTTAGGGATTAAATAATTAAAAAAACATGTGTATAATTATGAGAATATTATCTCTATCAAGAGACTCGGGAAAACACGGTCTCCCTACATGAACTCCAAGGGCCCACGATGTCAGTATGCATTAGATTTATACCTGCTCTAAGTTATCCTTATCCACTAGTGGATCACCTAGACCTTCTCCATCATCACCTGCACCATCCCTGACCCAAAAATATATGTATCACCGATCTCAATCCAACATTGAGGGGACCTTCAAGGTCTCCCGTATAGGGCCTTGAAATGTGTCATGCTGATAGTAGAGTGGTAGCTATTATTATAAGAAAAAATCACCAAGGGAAGGTGAACATCCCAGATCTGGCCAAAGTCTAACACACAAGCACTCAACATATCCTTCATCATCTGGATAGTGCGCTTGGTGTGGCCATATGTCTAGGGGTGAAAGTTCTTAGTCATCCTCATTCGGGTCCAAAATGCCTCCTACAGACCTCTCCATAACCATGATGTAAATCACACAACACGGTCAGAAACAATAGTTGAGGGAACCCCGTGATGGTGGATGATATCCCATATGTACAACCACCCTAAACTCCCCACCAAACTCTACTTACTAATAGAAATGAAGTGTGCTGACTTCATATGTTGGTCAATTATCACCCATATGGTGTTGTGGACCCTCATTTTTCATGGAATACCTATCACAAAGTTCATGGATATTTCATCCCATTTCCACTCTGGGATCTCAAGATGCTACAACAATTCTACAAGAAATTGGTACTCAGTCTTCACCTACTTAAAAGTGAATCACTAAGAGATGAACTCACACTACGGGAAAAAGGGGTTTTGCGACGGGTTATTTGCAATGGGGATAAATCCCGTCGCAAATAGTCCCGTTAGAAACTTATTTGCGACGGGGGAATTTTCCCGTCACAAAAGGTTTGGCGCACAATGCGCACCAAACCGCAGGAATGTTATTTGCGATGGGGGGTTACCACTCGTCGCAAATAACCGGCGGCGGTAAAAAATATTTACGGCGGGAATATACCCCCGTCGCAAATAGTATGTCGGCAGGTTATTATTTACGACGGGAACCGTCACAAATAACTATTTAACCGTTGACCGTGATAAATGCGGGCTAAATTATTTGCGACGGGTACCGTCGCAAATAAGCTAACCTATAAATACCCCCATCCGTTTTTTTCATTCATTCTCAAACTCTATCTTCTACTTCTCTCAAAACTCTATTTTTAGAGTTCACAGTTTCTTAAGTTTAATTTTTATTTCTGGAGTTGATATTGAAGTATTCAACAACTATCAGAGATCAACCTCAGATCAATTTTAAAGGTATTTATGTTCATTTTAATTTAATATTTATTTTAAATTTTTTATTAGTTTTAATTATTCTTAATTAGTTGTAATTTAATTATGTTTAGATTGTTTTTTTCTTTAATAAATTTAAATTATTAGTATTCATTGTTCATAGTTAATGGTAATTAGAAATAATTAATAATAATTAGAAATAATTAATAATAAATAGGAATAATTAATAATAATTAGGAATAATTAGGAATAATTATTAATAATTAGTCATAATTAAGAATAAATACTAAAAATTATTAATAAATACTAATAATTAGGAATAAATAGTAATAAATAGTAATAATTAGTAATAATTAGTAATAATTAGAAATAATTTAGAATAATTTAGAATAATTAGGAAATAATTAGGAACAATTACGAAAAATAAGAAAAAATAAGAATAATTACTAATAATTACTAATAATTACTAATAATTACTAATAATTACTAATAATTAATAATAATTAATAATAATTACTAATAATTATTAATAAACCTCCTCCATGCACGTATTAACCTTTACAACTAATCCATTTCATTTTTTTATACATTTAATGATCTATCTATATATATATAGTTATATTTATTCGTATATTAATATAGATTTATATTAATATAAATATATTTGGTTATATGAATAAATATAAATATATATATTCATATATTAATATATATATTTATTCATATATTAAATTATATTTATATCTATTCATATATATATGTGTGTGTGTGTGTGTGTGTAGTTATAAATTTTTATTCGTATATTTATTTGTATATTAATATATATTTATAAACTTACTTTTAAATAAATTTATAAAATATTTTTTTTATGTGTATTTATAAATAAATAAATAAATACATACATACATATATACAATACACACACACATATATATATATATATGTATAGTTCTGAATGAATACATAGAAATGAGGGGGTGAAAATCCATCGAGAATGTTAAAACGACTATAACTTCTAATCTGTAAGTCCGTTTCAACTCTACAACCAATCAAATTGAAGAACATGAAATGATCTTCGATATGATATGTGGTACATGCCAAACGGACATCCGGATTAGATGTTATAGACATTTGAATGTTAAAACGACCATAACTTCTAATCCAGGAGTCTGTTTCAGCTTTGTAATAATTCAAATCGGAGAACATGAAATGATATTCGATATGATATATGGTACAGGTTTATCGGACATCGGGATCAGAAGTTATAGTTGTTTGAATGGTAAAAAACCGGGGTACCCCGACTAAAAACTTAGTTTTAGAGGCCTTTTAAGCCTCTTTTGGCCTCGAAAATCCCTTAACAGGGGTTTCCCTGGTCACAGAGACGTAGAGCTCATCGCAGGCTTCGATTTGATATGCTGTAGAGCTCAAACGGAGTCCCAGATAAAAATTTATGGACGTTTG
This sequence comes from Viscum album, assembly GCA_963277665.1. NCBI lineage: Eukaryota > Viridiplantae > Streptophyta > Magnoliopsida > Santalales > Viscaceae > Viscum > Viscum album. The sequence goes on along the minus strand of OY728140.1, from coordinate 1,040,549,445 downwards.
AAGTTTGGGTTTCATTTTTAACTTATTTTTTATCTTTCATTAATTTTTTTATTTTTTTTATATTCAAAGAGTTATTAAATGACTATTAATTGATAAAAATTACATAATTACTAATTAATAATATTTTTTAATTTATTTTATATTCCTATTTTATTAAATATCTTATAAATTAATATTATATTTCCATATATCCTTTCAAAAACATATTTATAAAATAATTATTATATTTATATCAATATAAATAGATTAATATATTTAAATATTAATAAATAATTTTTTAATTTTTTTAATTTTTTTTTTATTATTTGCGACAGGCCCGTCGCATATAGGCTCTTCGAAGAAACTATTTGTGACGGGAAAAGGGCCTGTCGCGAATACTTTGTTGCGACGGGCCCATTGCAGAATTGTTTTTTTTACCAAAAATCTATTTGCGACGGGCCCATTTTCTGTCACAAAAAAATTTATGTGCGACGGGCCCATCGCAAAAAAAATAGTTGTGACACCGTTTTCCACAATGGGTCATTTGAGACGGGGCCCCTTCGCAAAAGGCCATTTGCGACGGGATCCCGTCGCAAATGACCCATCCCAAATACATGTATTTCTAGTAGTTCCAGCCATGATTCCCCTCATGTCATCCCACTGAAACATCCAATGAAGGTATTTTTACATCTTCCCTACACCAAGATATACATCCAAAAGAGATATGTGAAACTTTCTCATCAACCCCTATTGTATCGTGACTGGGGCCACCATCCATCCCTAGAAAGGGAGGTCACGATTCTCTCCTTCAAAAAATCCATCTTGTGAATCTCATGAGTATATATGTTCATGTAATAACTCATAGTCAATGTCTCTCAAATGGAACTCTCTCACACACTGGAGGAGTGGAGGATTCAACACCATAGACTAAAGAAAATTTGCACCCTCCTCAACCAGGTTCATCTACAAGGAATCAAACAACTCCAACATCTCCTGCACCAAATGAGCATAGGACTTATTGCTAAGGAAATATTTCATCACATTTCACTTACCAATAATATAAACTATCTCAAAGTCATAGTCTAGTAGGAACTCCAAACAATGCCTCTATCTTAGGTTCATTTCTATCTGTGTGAAGACATACCTGAGATAATATGATGGTCTGAGTAAAAAACAAAGCACTCACCTTGAAGATAGTGCCTCCACATCCTCATAGTGAAGACTACTACTACCAACTCCAGGACATGAGTCATGTAGTTCTTCTCATGGGGTATCAAATGCCTTGAACCATATGATATAATTTCATGTCACTAAATCAACACTCAACCAAGACTATCTCCAGAGGTATCAAAATATACTATGTACTCCACACTCTCCTCCTGTAGTCTCAAAATAGGAGCACTCATCAGTCTCAGCATCAACTCTTCGAAGGCTCGCTAGTAGTGCTCATTGCAGGTAAACAGCTTCCCTTTCTGCACCAGGGCAGCCAAAGGGGATGCAATCCTGGATAAGTATTCCACAAAACTTTTGTAGTTTCCCACTAAACTAAAAAAACTCTGCACCTCTGACACGCTCGTGGGTATCTCCCAAGAAATCACTGCATCGATCTTCTTTGGATCCACAGTTAATCCACGATTAGAAATGTGATGCCCTGGAAATTGAACCTTGTGAATCCAAAACTAGAACTTCAAGAGATTAACATATATCTGGTACTCCCAAAGAAAGTCTAGGACCATTCTCAAGTTCTTTTATACTCTCCTTCCATAGAGTATGAGTATTTCATTGATAAAGACAACAAAAAATTGGTCCAAGTATAGATGGAAGATATGGTTCAGCAAAGTCATAAACACAGTGGGGGAATTCATCATGCTGAAAGGTATCACCAAGGACTTATATTTTCTGTAGTAATATCAGAATGCTAGCTTCAGAATATTAGCTTCAAGAACTCTCAACTAGTGGTAGCTAAAACTGAGATCGATCTTCAAGAACCATCTCATGCCTCTCAACTAATCAAAGAGGTCATCAATCCTTGATAATGGGTACTTATTCTTTATCATCGTCTGGTTTAGGAGAATATAATTTACACAAATCTTCAAGATATCATACACATTTTTCATGAACACCAGAGCTTCCCATGGGGACACATTGGGTCTGATTAAACCCTTCTCTCAAAGGTACTCCAACTACAACCACAACTCCCGAAGCTTGGTAGGGATTATCAGATATAACGTAGAAGATATAAGAGCCATCCTAGGGTTAAATTCAATGCAAAACTTCATCTAACACCTCAGAGGTAATCCTAGAATTTTCTCAAGGAAGATGTATATAAAATCCTCCATGACAGAAGGAATCCAGATGCCTGAAGATCCTACTACCCCAAGGGAGACACTCACTAGCTAATAGATGATTGGTTATAGCCTCCTTCTCAAAAAATCCACTCATCCTACCATGAGATCTCTCTAACCCATAAAATAAAATCTCATCCCATTAGTGCGAAGGCATATGACCCGTCTTCCATGGAAATCAATATGGGATTGAATCATGGACTACTAGTCCATACCCAAGATGGCGTTATAAGGTATAATTGTGATGACCAAAATTTATCATGAGAAACTCTCTCCACCAAGTGATATCTCTCAATGCTGGCAGTTAAAATATATAGAAGAATATTTTCTTGTATGAACCTCAAAGCAAAGATGCTTGGCTAAAGTCTCAACTGGGAGCTCCAGCTCTCACACCAGAACTAAATAGATGAATTAATGACTCAGATTTGTGCCTAATAATACTAAAATAAAGAGTATAATAAACACATATCGTACTTCTTATCATCTTTTTAGTTGTCGGATCTTATGCCATTATAGCCTATAGCAACCCATGGTCACGATCACCAACTCTATATGTCTGATGCTAGTCGCCTAGTGGTGGTGGAGAAAGAAGCTCATAACATCTTCCCCCACCCATAGCTCCCCTTGGAGCCCCAATTGCTCCTCTTCCAGCTACTCCTCCCTAGGGGCCACCCTTCCCTCACCTGTGATAACCATAATCACAATGTTGCCTCTATTGTGGTGTTTTATCTTCTATCTTTAGGCCTTCCTCGGCATGTCGGGTTGGGAAATCGCGTGACATTTGACATCACACATCACATGAATAACACCACCCCTCTCTAGGTTTCCCCAGTCCTTTGCATAGTCCTTGAGTCACATGAACACATTTCTAAGTCTACTCGTGGAGAGGTCTCCTTCAGAGATACCCTTTCGACTAGCGCCTACAAGTTTTTGTAGATGACATGGTCCCATGATTCCCATTACCATCTCTAGTAGAATAGAATCCATATGATAGGAAGATATCCATCACCACCATCTACTCCAACACTCCGGCATAAGTGGGAATTCATAGGGGTACTGCACTGGCACAAATGTCACTATGGAGACCCTGATCAAACTTCTACACCTAAAATAAGCCTTCCTGAATCATGTTGAGGAAGTATCGCGTGAGGTCAGTGAACCTCACTTCATACTCAAAAACCATCATCCCCCCATGATGCATCTCCGGAAGCTTATAAATCTGAAATGAGTGAAATACTAAGGGTAATAATCCTCACAGAATAGCTGCTAGAAGTCAGACAATGAGAGTATCGACTACTCATCATTTGTGTGACTAGACTCCACTAGCACCCAACTGCTCCATGGAAAATGCTAGATGTCAGCACAACACATGATCATCTAGTGTCTGGATATCCCCAAATAAGATCACCAACTCCATCCAATCCTCTAATTCTTGGGGTTTTGGCTCACCATGGAACCTCAACGGCCTATGGCACTAGAAATCGTGGAGTACTCTAATCCTACTTGTATCGTCATCCTGCTCTGCTGGTACTGTCTAATGCTTGAAACATGGGGATTCTGCTACTTGTTCACTTGGAGGAAGGATATTGTGAGATGGACCATGAATTGAGGCCTCATCACTCATCATATCATCATCACGATCCTGAATCTATAACCAGGATGGTTGTCTTAATGAAGGAATCCTGAAAATTTAATCAAGACGTACCACGGTCAGATGAGAATATATATATGGTAAGCTGACTAAAGAAGGACAGTCAAAGACTCAATCCTATATGATGAATGTACCAATGTTCTATTCTTACAATGTATCGGTATTCCAAGTCGAAAACTAGGTAGTCAGAGTCTTGGGGAATGGATACACTGGTCATCACACCAATGTTGGGTTCCCTGACCTGAATGTTTCACTTGAGACATTTTGATATAGTTTTCCAAATTTTCAACCAAATCCTTGTAAGGGGAAAACTCCAAACACCATCCTAAGGAATAAAATGATATGATACCATATTTCATGATCTGAACCAACATTTCTCAAGTTGTAACTACCACAATTCTATCTTCATAGGCTAGGGGCGGGCGACAAGCATCGAAAGGAAAAACCAATATGGGAGACTTTTTTCTAATGTTCATGTATGCACGCACCCAACCATCTCCATGAAACGTGAATAGGAATAAAAGAAAAGATAGTGACATCTAGAGTAATAATCATACATATAATAGACTCTAGGGAATAAAAGAGTACAACTATGTAATCTGAAAAGAAAAAAGGATAAAACACATTCCCAACCAGAAAGATGTCACAACCTAATAATAACTGGAAAATTAAAATGTTGATAGATCTCGGCTCTAGATCTCCAATCCCCAACCACTGTACGTGGTCAAATGCACTAGGGTATCCCTATTTTCCTCTTTAATCACCACCGAACTACCCATCATCTGCATAAGACATGACATGTGTGGGAAAATACAATGTAGGTTTGAGTATATACATACCCAGTAGGACGCCCTGAAAGTAGAGGGGGAAGAAATAGGAGGCACAATATAAGTAGGTATCTCTACCCATAGTAAGAGAGAAACAAAATCCAATAATAAGGATACATATATATATATATATATTCTCATAAAAGAAACCCAATATGATAGGGAACAGGGATCTCCATCTCATAGCCCAACCCAGGAAAAGAGTCTATCATCAGTTCCAAAGGGGTCCATCAATGATTCCCAACAACTCACCTTTATTTCTATATAAGTAAACATTTTTAGGAACCACACCTCACTAATTTGTTTCATAGTAGAGGGGGTACAATATACAAGTAGAGGACCTACACCCTAGTGCATCAGGGGCTAGCACTTTGTAGATAAAAGACTCGCACCCTAGTGTGATAGGGGTATCACTCGCATAAGGAGTACCCACCCCCTAGTATGATAAGATCATACCATTTGATAGATAGAGGACCCACACTCTAGTGTGGTAGTTGGTACCACCCATCGTAAGGAGGACCCATGCCCTAGTCTGTCAGGAGGGTATCACTCAGTAGATAGAGGAACCACTCCCTAGTATGATAGGGGGTACCACTAGTCCGTATGTAGGGTACCACTCAGTAGATAGAGGACCTTCACCCTAGTCTAATAGGGGGTACCACTCAGTAGATAGAGAACTTGTTCTCTGCTGCGATAGGGGGTAACACTCTAATGATCATGTCTTATCACTATCATTTTCAAGAATCTCCTAATGAATCATCACACTCGAAACACCTCGTATCATATCTCAAATTTCACCATGAAGAAAACCATCGCATTTTACATGGAAAAAACTTAGGATAGGCTACTCTTAGAAAAAAATATGATTCCAGATGAAGCAAATACAAAACACGGAAACTCATCAAGAAGTACATTGCATGTGAGGGTGTCCACAAAACATGTGATCTTGCCTCATCAGATAGCTATGTCTGTCCAAAAAAATTCTTGTTGGACATGTAGTATTACATGACATGTAAGGTTATTAAACGATATGCCTAAGCTACCCAGGGCCCTGACCATGCTCTTGGTCATACCTGTGTCCATGTACATTGGTCGTGTGTCTGACCATGACCATGTTTGTGTACTCCCAAAGTACACATTAGGTTTCCAACATCGTACCACAAGGAGTTTGGGGGTCCCAAACAGTGTGTGATATTTATCTCACCTGAAACCATAGTCACTACAACCAAGGGACTACACATCATGTGTTCTTCAGACTACACAGTGTATAGTTAGGTTTTCTGAAAAATCTAGATCTGCTCTGTGGATCCTAGATTCTCTACTCCGAGCACCAAATCCGCATATTAGTCACCCATTTCTGAATATATCCATCACTTTCCAATGATTCCAGCCCTCTAGGGGTTGGAAATTGATGTTATGATCCTACCACATGAAGCTCCTACAATGCTAATTGAGTTTGGTGTATCCCGTACCACTACCAACTCAAACCTGGATCCAAAATCCATGAATAACATCACTCACATCCCAAAATAATCAAGATCCATCCTCAAATCATCGATTCATTCATTACATGAGAATCCTTTGTGAATCTAGGGGTCTAATAGTGCTTGATCCCAGCAAGTAAAAGTTGAATCGTGAATCTATGGTCTAATGATGAAGAATACAAAGAACAAGTGGAGAAAAAACACTTAAACCAAGGGTACAACAATCATTGGACAAGAATTCATAGCCAAAGAATTTGGTTGGGGATAGTCAGGGTGAGAAAACATGGCATAATGGGGATAAATATAATAAATAATTAAATATGATATGTGGGTGTATGCAAAGGATCAAAACAAATTAAGATCAAATAAATAGATTTGTTTCTATTAAATCTTTTAATCATAAGGGGAAATACAAAAATGATGAGTCCTTCCTCAATTCAGATCAACCGTTGGTGAATAAAGCTACCGCCAACAAAGGAGGATGATTTTTTTCATTTGTATGCCTCAATTCACCAGGATCTGGAATCTAGTCATCATCTGATCTCAATTCAGCAATGATAGGTGGTGAAATTATTCTCTCAATGGTCTCAAGGTTATGAGTATAACCCTAATGATCCTCCATAACAATGCATTTATATAGGGAATTAGTTTTTAAGTCATTAATGAATTAATTAATTAATTAATCCACTAAATGCACTATCCAACGGTTGTCTTATATGAACATCATGTTCTGGCCCACTTTAAGTTTCTCTAAAGGTAAACCTCATGTTTGGGATTCAACCATGGTCTCAGATTTCTAATCCAAGTCTCTATTTAAGAGTTATCCCATTTTTTTAAAAAAATTGTGTATACGTAATATAAAATATATTTAATGTTTTTATAAAATTATTTATGGGCACACCGAGCCTCGAAATCACATATTGTCTTAGCGTCTGACTCTGAAAAAATTCCTTGATATATTTCGAAGTCTTACAAGAAAAAAAAATAGTATCTACAATATTAACCAAAATCAAATATATTTCTTGGATTTTTTTTTCTCTATACGCATTGGACTCTTACTTCTACTATGATCCAAACACCTCTGTCGTTTGATGTTCTGATTTCTATTATGTGATGTTCTGCTGGTTTTTTTTTCCCTGTTTTCATATCATTTTCCTTTTTTGAAATTTGATTCATCTATTGAAAAATACCATTTCCCTTTTTTCAAGTATAATACTATTTCATTCTGTTTCCCACTATAGAGCCTTTAATTCTAGATCCTCTCTCAAGAACCGCTTTCAAAATACACTTAATAAAAAGCCTTCTAAAATCAACATAAATTCTTCTCTTCATATACTCTCAATGAAATAACCAATTGATGATATTTATATGAGAGAAAGAGAATGATCTAGTAGCCTCTATTATTTACAGTAGTGTTGGGAAGAGAAATAATATAATATCGGAGGAAGATGAAGAATAAATAAGTATAAATGGAGAAGAGAAGCAATAGAGAAGGAGAAGAACTACTGAGAAACTTTGAAACCCTAAATGAGGCCTAAACCTATGAATCTTCTGGAAGAAGCCAAATATCTAAAAAAATATTGAATTTCCCCTACCCTACCCCACATCCAGCTTTAAATGGGGTAGAATCTTCTAGATATCCTCCCTATTAATAGTTGTTAATAGTCATACAATTGGCACACCCAATTATTACTAACAAACCAGCTAATACTTATTATGGTATTTACAATAATTCTGATGACATTATTAATATTACCTTTCCTAGAAACCCTCAGCCTAAGTAACCCCAACACAACATCCAACTCATATTTATTAATGGTGTGCACCATGGCTAGCACCAAACAGCGGTGCGCCACTGTGTTTTATTGATTTGTTTTTGAGTTTTTTAACCTACGAACTCATATGCCCCAATTTAAAATACCACTTTTGATTTAAAATTGTTACCTACCCTTATGACATTGTGAAACACACTATTCTTCCCATGAGATGAGTGACCCAGTCAGTTTCATTCCACATCAACCATTGTGACCCATCCAACCATAACTCAGCCAAGCTCCCTCAACTTCTGTGACTCAGATATGCGGTGTCGTTTAGGTAAGGCACACCTTCTATGTGAACCAGTATTTTTTTTGATTTTAATTAAATTTTATTTATGTTCTATTCCCCTAATGTTTTTTCAAGTTTCCATTTTTATTTTTACTACTATTTTTTCTTCCTATTTTTTATGTTTTGTTTTTTTAATTTTTTAGTTTTTTTTTGAGATATACAATTTTTAATATTTAAATGTTTGTTTTTTATATTTATATAATTGTGATTTATTTAAAAATTTCTAAGGAAAGGCATGAAAATACCCATCTTGGTTTTTTAAGATATATGGTTTTTAATATATTTCAGGAATTGAGATATATGGTTTTTTGAGATATATGGTTTTTAATATTTAAGTCATTGTTGACTTTATTTTTTGATGTATGAAATATGAATTATTGACATAAAACTTCTATATTTATGTATATTTTGTATAATTTGTTATTTTTTATTATTGATATATGCATACATCTCTGTTGTGCTCTGCAAGTTAATATTGTCACGCATCGTGCGCCACACTGAGCATCACATTGTGCGCTTTTGCACTAGGAAGGATTTTCATTGTTTTGAAATGTGTGCCTTAAATAAATATAATCCCACATAACACAATAGTTCACACTCTCCTACTTAGGCCTCACTGACTGGTACTTCTAGCTCCACTTCCTATCATATAGTCTCAAGGGAAGGGGTTTCTGAGGATCCAAATAAGATTGAGTATAAATCCCCCATACCATCAAACCCATGGGAACTCACTTCTTAGAATTACAGGATAATAATGGAAGAATAAGACATAAGGTGAATTATAGCTTCATTTACCAAGCCATAGGTGTACAATGTCCCAAGCCTTGTGGCCAATTCCATTACAATATTCCTTGTGTCCCCCCTCACTCTCCATCACCCCCTTTATAACACCCCCCCAACCTCTACCACATAACCTAGGTATCCCATCTAACCACTTTCTATAGTTGTGATAAATTTACCCGCTTCCAAAAAGTGATTCCAAAGTTATTCAGTGGGGACCTGGTTTCTATCACTTGCACCACCTTAAAAATCTATCTAGTCCTCAAAACTAAGGAAAATAAATTGATTACAGTGCCCAACTTTTTAACTAAAAACTTCAAGAGATGTGTGATATGGTCCCATATGATTTTTGATTGTGTAAAAATTGGTGGAAATTCACCCTTACTCTATATATTCCCCAGCAAATTTCCCAAATGAAATTCAACTTCACATACTCGTTGAGAAATGACCCGGATGCACCTCCCTCCATCGTGGGACCAATTTGAAGAGATATAGGTTGGGAGGCCTCTCTGTCGAATGTGAACCAAAAGAACTACATATACCTTTAAATATCCCCACTACTCTTTCTTATAGATTCTATTTTGAGTTGATCATGATTTCTAAAAAACAACAGGTGTCAATGTAATATCTTGTTTCCCTTACATTCCCCAGTAGCATTTCCCATCATCTTGATCGAGTGATGCTGGAATGTCGTACTCAATTTTTTTATGTATTATTTTTGGATATTGTATGGATTATTTTTGAGACCAAGAGTTGTGACGGCGTACGATTCTAAGGCCTGGTGTGCAAAAAATAAATGTATGAAATATATTAAATATATTAAATAGCATCTGTACACAGTTTTCCTTAAAAAATATATGAACTTCTAAACGGGTTCCTAGATCATAAATATTAAGGCACCGTTCAGTTCAGAATATGGTTTTACCCTAGGAATGACATAACCTTTTTTAGTGTGGGGTGTTTGTGGAAAAGTCATCCTAGGCATAAAATGAATAAAATAATTAAATAAATTATTTTATTTTTATTTCATTGATGCTATGACTTTAAAAAAGTTATAAATTAATGGTTGTGTAGAACTCTTAATTTTAGCTGCTAAAATCTAGAGATCTAGAGGATTGCTATAGAGTAGTTGGAGAAGATTCCATTGGTGGATGATGACCAAATCTAAGATCAACAATCGGTGCAAGGCAGAATTAGAGGATCTCACAAACAATCATGGTGAAGCTCCGTTCTTCATTAGCGATCGATCCAAATTGAGGTATGATGTTGTTTTTTATTAGATTCTTTCCCCTTTTTCTATGAAAAACATGAATCAATCGACCGATAGATTGATTCACAGATTAGTCATTTTATGGGATGGTATTATTGTGGGGATTTATTGGGAGAATTTCTTTTTGATTATTTTTTATCTCTTCGTTCATCATTCTAACAACAATGAATTGAGGTTGACACGAACATTGACCAAGGTCCATTCCTCATGATGGTTCCTTGTGATTTTCTCCCCTTTTTCTTCATTCATTGTGGGCATTTGTCGTTGACCTATGTTTCAACATCCACTGAGGAAATCAATCATTGTGCACCTATTTCATGATGCAATGATTAGATATTGTAGATGTGATATCAGCATGAAATGAAGGTGGTGCGATGATGGAAGCGACATGGGATCATATGGTTTGGGTATCTAATTTTCGTTTTCTTTGACATGCAATGAAGGAAAAATGAGGTCATTTTTTGAGAAGTTTGGATGGTCGGAATCTAGAGAATGATGATGGAAATGGTCGGTCAGACTAGTCCTCCATTCTTAGTATAAATCTTGTCCGAATATGGTTTTGGAGGAGTAGACCACTCCACATGAGGAAGAATAGTAGGATTCTAGAAATCCATATTCACATGACATGTAATCCAAGATTACATGACATGTGAGACCCCTAGTGCAGTGGCTAGGGTTTTAGTGTGAGGTTCAGGATCACACGATATGTGACCCTTCTCACATGACATGTGGTGCCTTCCTTGGTGGCTCGGCGTGTAGCTCGGAGGGTACACGGACACGAGGTAGAGTACACAGGCATGGAAACGTCATTTACTCATATATAGACATATCTAATCGGAATTTACATGGGCAAAGTCTTGTACTAGTACACAGGAAAAATCTCACAGGTAGAAGCATGTTGTGTACTTCAACACGGACACAGACATAGGCCATTTACATGTCTAGGACCTGAGGTCAAAGGGACATGGTGTGTACCCCTACTACACACCGTGTACTCCTAAAATATTGTATTGGATCCCTTTTCCTCTGTATCTTGGATAAGTTTCATTAGGGTTTGTTCCCCATATCCATTCCCTGAGGGTTGGTATGGAATCACCTCCTGTACATAAGACAATGATCCCTTCAGCAAGAAATCTTGGATAGAGTTGTTGGAATCCTTCCATGATTCCTAGAGTGAGATCCTCTATTCATATTCATTCCCTAAGTAGAGTTCTTGGCATCTTCTTGACCAACACTATGTGGGAGTCGATCCTCTACGCAAAGGGTTGATCTAGATTGAGTTATTAGTATACCCCATGGCCTTGAGTATAATCCTCATTTTTGTATCATATCTATTAATACTTTCAATGTATACTTCTAATGGAAAGAACCTATGAGAATTACCTCTTAGATGGATGACATTAGTGCTATCAAACTCATTGAGTGTGTTCTCCTAGACAACTTCTATATGGAACCTTCAATCTAGAATCCTAGGGTGGTATTACGATTGTGACTTTACATTTAGAATATGTGTATTTATTGAGTATATCTATATATTCTTGTTATATTTACTGTATACATATACCTATATAGAGCTAATTGTATTATTTTTTATATGCTTTCTTGTTTTTTGGTGTCCTACTGGGTATTTTTATACTCACCCCTACTTGGGCTTTGCCTGTATGTGTCGTGTATTGTGAGGATTAACGACCTTTTTACAGATTCCTTGAGGGACCAGGACCAGGCGATGCTTTGTGAGACCATAAAGATTGAGGTGAGTTCCTACGGTATCTTGACAGTAGTCCCCAGTTTACTTTCAATTTGAACATTTTTTCAGACTCTTTGTGGTGGGATTTTATTTGGATCTATTTACTTTACTTTACTTCATGTTGTACTCTGGTTGTGGGATCTAGATGTATTTATGCATGGTTGTTCATATTTTTCACATTTTATAATTGAATGGGATAGGAAATGTGTGTGTGTGTGTACAGTTATATACGCTAAGGCCTCCCATGTTAGTGATATACCTACTTTGTGCTAGTCCCCATCCCATGGCCTATTGGAGGTGGGCAAGGGGATTTTCGGCATGGGACCATCGGGATGGGTCGTGATAGAGTGATATTAGAGGATATGATTCTAACTTAGGACTGAAGTCTGTGATATTGGTTTGGGGTGACACTGTTAAGTGTTTTGAGTTTGGATTTCAGGCTAGGGACTCTAGTGTTGGTGCAGCAGCCAACATATCCATACACCAGGACTCTGATAACTTTTTTTTTTGACTTGATACATGAGAACACTTGTTTTAGGGAAATAAATGGTACATGCATCCTATAAGAATGGTTTGTGGTTTTCATGTTCTTATTGAGTTAGTTCTCTAGATATACTCATTTACCATGGAAAATATTGTTAATTTCAATATGCCTTCGTGAAATATTTCAGCTAGGATTCAGCATTAGGATCATGAGGATGATCCCCTAAGTGGTGAGGCATCGATATAGGTACCATTTCTAGAGGTTTAACTTCAGTTAGTGCACCAGATATACCACCACCAATTGAGCAGTAGATGTTACCCGTAGTATTGGTGGATGAGTCGTGCAAGCTAAGTGCACTTTATGAGTTTTAGTGATAGAGACCCCTCAGGTTACAAGGTGATCCCAAACCACAAGCGGATAAGGACTATCTTGAGATGGTGATCCAAGTTTTCTATATGGTTAGGAAACCATCATATCATATGGGGGTCTTGGAGACGAGGCTTCTCCATGGATCAGCTGGACAATGGTGGGTGTTAGTGACCCAATCTTACAACGAGATGACTCTAGCATGGTCAGAGTTTGAGAGACTTTTTAGAGAGGATTTATCTCTTGTTTCACTAAGGGATATACATATCTAGGATCTCCAGTAGCTTCAGCATAGTAGTACGATAGTAGCTGGGTATTTATTGAGGTTTACAAACCTCTCCAAGTACTCGATGAATATGGTTCATGATCAGGTCATCCAGGATCAAAACATTGAGGGAGGACTATGTAGAGACACCAGATCGATTTTTATCCCTCTACGAATTTATACTTATTATGGGGTTCTAGATTGAAATTTTGCGGTTGAGAGTTTCCTAGCTGAGAAGACACAGATTGTGGTTTCCAATAGTGGGAACATGGGAGCGGAGACCTCGGTAGTAGGGATCCGACATCATTCTCAGGGACCTTGATATGAGATACAATTTAGGGGGAGGTCCCAGGACTGAGGTTCTACATTTTAGGGCTCGTATGATAGGTCCAATCAACCCAAGTAGAGGTGGTGCGACTCATGTGATGACATGGGACATCTTTCCCAAGATTGTTCGACCCACCATTTGACTGAAAAAGAGACCATGGATGGGACATTGAGGTAGAGGAATCAAAAGGAGTAGACAGGTCTGAAAGGTGGTGGATGTGGAAAAGGATTTGGAATAGTAGTTGGAGATGGTAGACTCTTTGACTTGTTACCACCACCACCTTTAGGTGGTCTGCGCCAAGCTTAGGGAGCTAGAGGAAAAGGGCAGGGGGAAGTGAAGGAAGTAAAAAAGTTTATAACCCAGAGGCATCAGAAATGATATGAGGTATGATATATGTCTTTTCTACCTAAACTGAAGTACTGATGGACACAAGTTCTAGTCATTCCTTTATTACCACCTATCTGGTTCTAGGATTATAGATTCTGGTTGAGCCCTTGGCTCGAACCTTGTTCTTAGAGACACCTACTAGAGATGACTCAACCATCACACAATTGTGTTGACAGTGTGACCTGACTCTTGGAGGTGAGAGTTTCTACTGGGATCTCTTTATAGCAGCGATGGGGCCTTATGACATCATCTTAGGTATGGGCTAATTATCTACAGTTCATGCTTAGATTAACTGTTTTAGGAAGAGGATGTGGTGTTTCTACAGAAATGGGACTATTTTATCTTTTTTTGATGAAAAAGAAACCCATTCATCATAGGATGGACTCGTGTGTTGGAGGATACAGCCAATTACTCACTAGTTAGCTTTCATGGCCCTTGGTGAAATGTATGTTATTACTTTTCAGTTCCTTGTAGTGGTGACATAGTACGATGACGTCTTCCTTGAGGATGTTTTAGGTTTACCTCCCCACTAAGATACATAACTTTGTATTTATCTACACCCTAGTATAATATATATATCTATTACAGTATATCAGATGGGACCCATAGAGCTTCACAGGCTGAGGGTGCGGTTGGAATACTTTGAGAGGAAGAGATTTTTTAGACATGGTGTTTTACCTTGGGCAGGCCCAATTTTCTTTTCCAAGAATGAAAATGGGTATTTGAGGTTATGTGTGGACTATCAGTGCCTAAAACATGTGACCGTGAAGAACAAGTATCCACTACCGAGAATCGATGACCTCTTTGATTAGTTGAGAGGGGCAAGATGTTTCTCAAAGGTTTACCTCAGGTCAGGCTATCACCAGTTATGAGTACTAGATGAGGATATACAGAAGACGACATTCATATGTATCTATAGTCACTATTAGTACTTTTTGATGCCCTTTGGTGTGACGAACTCTCAAGTAGTTTCCATGGGACTCATGAACCAAATATTTTAGCCTTTATTAGACTGATTCATGGTAATCTTCATTGATAATATCCTAGTGTACTCGACATCATAGGATGAGTACATGATAAAATTGAATGTGGTTCTGGATGTACTCTAAGAGAACTAGCTTTACAAGAAACTCTCGAAGTGCCAATTCTAGATTCAAGAGGTCCTGTTTCTGGGAAATGTTATCTCAGTAGATGGAGTGGTAGTGGATCCGACCAAGGTTGAGGCATTTTTAGATTTGGAGCCTCCCAAGAGCGTGAAATAGGTGCAGATCTTCCTTGGGTTGGTAGTCTATTATCGGATATTCGTACCTAATTTCTTCAATATATCATCCCCCATGACATCTTTGACCTAAAATGTGTAGCCTTTCATGTGGACAGAGATTTTCTAGTAGGCTTTTCATCAGTTTAGGTAGAGATTGACAAGCTCTCTCATCTTGAGATTTCCATAGGAGGGTATCAAGTATGTAGTGTTCAGCAATGCATTAGGAACCAGGATTGGTTATGTTCTAATTTAGAGGTAGGTAGTTATTTCCAATGGTTCACTTTAGTTGAGACTGTATGAGAAGAACTATTCAACCCATGATCTTGAGTTAGTAGTGGTAGTATTTGCACTAAATATGTGGTAGTACTACCTGATGGGAAATCAGTTTATCAACTATTCTGATCCCAAGTGTCGCAATTATATCTTCTCTTAGAAGGATCTTAACTTGATATAGAGGAAATGGTTAGAATTCTTATAGGATTATGACTTTGAGATTTTCTATACTCCTAGGAAGGGGAACGTAGTTGTAGATGCTCTTAGCATGAGATCTTCTTCACAATTGCTGAATGAGGCATCAGAGCAGTTGTCCTTGTTGTAGTTATCCTTTATGGATGAATATAGAGTATCTTACCTCCATTCAATGGTTATTGACCCTCTTCTTTTACAGAGTTTCAGGAAGGCACAACTTGGAGATGTTGACTATGAGACCCTACATACTTAGATATCCGTTGGACATTCTCCTGATGGATTTTCTAAAGGTGGGGAGTATGTCATTCTCTTTAGAGGATGCACGATGTTACCAATGATTTTGTATGAAGAGTTTCTAAGAGGGTTTAATACGTCTCCTTTGGTGATAGATCCAGGTGTTTCAAAGATTTACCTAGACCTCTGACATCAGTTTTTATGGCCAGGGATGAAGAATGGAGTTGAATAGTTTATCTCTTGATGACTTACTTGTTAGAAAGTGAAGGTTGAGCACCAAGTTTCTAGTCTAGTCTCTTTTCCCCCTAAGGGAAATAGATTTGTTTAGGCTAATTCCATAGGTATTCATTATTTCATACCTCCCTAAATGTGTCTTTATAGGTTCTTTAACCTTTCCTCTTTTATAAAATTAAAAAGTCTTTGTGGTGAAAGGCTAAGAACCAAGTTTCAGTAGGTTAAGATCAACCCCTTAAGTTTCCAAAGTGTAAGTGGGATGAGATATTCATTTACTCTGTGACAAGATTTCCATATACGTCTAGTGGATATGATTCCATCTGAGTGGTCATATATTGACTCACCAAGTAAACCTACTTCCTAGATATTTAGAAGCAGAGTTCAGTAGAGAGCTTTGGATACCTCTACATTTAGCAGATAGTATGACTCCATGGTGTCCCCTCAACGATTGTTTCTTAATGTAATACTCACTTCACATCTCAGTTATGAAATGTATTATAGGAGGATTTCGGGACTCAGTTATGTTTGAGCAGAGTGTTTCACCCCTAGACTGACGTCTAAATAGAGAAGACCATTAAGGTTCTGGAGGACATGTTGTAAGCTTGCATGTTGGAATTTAGTCATAGATAGGAGGATCACTTACCACCAGTGGAGTTTGCGTACCTCAATATATACCATTCCACCATTGGTATGACACCATTCGAGGATTTGTACAGTCAACCTTGTCAGTCACCACCTTTTTGGACTGACCTAGGAGATTTAGTATATATGAACCCCGAGTTGGTGCAAGATACTACAGAGAAGGTGTAGATCATCTAGGAGTGGGTGATGACTACACAGAGCCTTCATAAGTCTTATGATGACTAACTATGGAAGCCTTTTGAGTTTGAGAAGGGATATTATGTGTTCTTATGGGTTTCGCCTTAATGCGGATTACTGAGATTTGGTCAGTGTGGAAAGCTATCTCTAAGGTTCATTTGACCTTTCTAGATACTTCATAGAGTTGGTGAGGTGGTGTATCTCATATCTATACCACCATAGTTAGACCGAGTATATGACATATTCCATGTGTTGTAGATGAGGAGGTACATGCACGACCCATCACACTTTATCGACAGGGCCATGCTAAACATTGAGGATGAAGCTACCTTTGATGATTACCTGGTAGATATTAAGGATTGGAAGGAGTGGATCATTCTTGGGAGAGATATTCCTTTAGTTCATGTCAGGTGGTAGCATGAGAATCTCCAGGGGAGAACATGGGAGTAGGGGGCTCAAATTCATTCTCAGTGCCAACATCTTTTTGTTTAGCATCTTTTTTTGAATTTTCAAGACGTAAATCCACAAGGTGGGGAGAATTTAGTGACATTAATTTTCCATATATCATTTTTAGATATTTTATATATTATTTTCAAGACCATGAACTAAGATGGTGTGTGATTCTGAGGTCTGGTATTCCTGGAAAAAATGTTTGAAATATATTAAATATCATGTGCATGCAATTTTCATGAAAACGTAGAATAACTTCTAAACAGGGGCCCAAATCATGAATTTTAGGGAACCATTGAGTTCAAAACACAGGTTTTACCCTAGTAAAAATATAACTTTTTTCGACACATGGTTTTTGTAGAAAAACTCCTACGAGCGTAAAATGAATAAAATAATTAAATAGATTATTTTATTTTTATTTCATTAACACAGAAACCCAACCACTTCTACAAATAAAAAATTATGGGTAATTTATAGGTTTACCCTCTAAAAACTAGAGATCTATAATATCATTGGAGAGCCGTTGAAATAGATTCTTTTGGCAAAAGATGACCAAATCTAAGATCAGTGACTGGTGCGAGACAGAATCAGAGGATCTCTCTAATGATCACGGTGCAACTTTGTTCTTTTTCAACAATCGATATGAATCAAGGTAGAATTTTGTTTTTTATTGGATTATTTCCCTATTTTATATTTCTATGATGAACATGAATCAATCTACCGAAAGATTGATCCATGGATTGGTTGTTTTGCAGGATGGGATTATTTCAGGGGTTTATTGGGAGAATTTCATTGTGATTATTTGTTATCTCTTCATTGTTAATTCTAATATAAATGAATCAAGTTTGACATGAATATATACTAAGGTATTTTCATCATGATTATTCCTTTTTCTTTTCTCCCTTTTTTCTTCATTCATCGTAGATGTTTTTCATTGACATGTGGTTCGATATCCACTGAGGAAATCAATCATTGTGCACCCATTTCTTGGTGAAATGATTCAATATTATAGATCTAGGATCAGAACAACATGAAATTGGTGTGATTATGGTAGAAACAGTGGATCAGACATTTTGGGTACCCAATTTTCTTGTTCTTCGGCACATAAAGAAGGAAAGATGAGGCCATTTTCTGATAACAAAACGATGACAATAATGGTTGGCCATAATAGATCCTCCATTATAAACATGAATCATGATTGAATATGGTGTTTTAGGAGTGGATTAATCCATGTGAGTAAGAACATGAAGGTTCTAGAAATCCCAAATCACACAGTGTGTAATCTGAGATTACATGGCGTGTAGGATCCTTGGTGCAATGGATAGGGTTTTTGAGTGATGTTAAGGATTGCACGATGTGTGACCCCTCACACATGGTGTGTAGTGCATTCTATGGTGGCTCGGTGTGTACCTCAGAGTGTACATGGGAACAGGTAGGAGTACACAGGCATGGGCACATGGGTTACTCCTACACAGACACAGTCAGCCGGAATGTACATGGGCTAATCTGTGTACTGGTACAAGGGCATAAGTACATGAGAAGAAGCATGTTGTGTGAATATATATGGACACGAGATGTTTACATTGGAGGGACCCAGGGTCGAAGGGATATGGCGTGTACCCCTACTACACACCATTTACTCCTAAAATGTTGGCTTGGATCATTTTTTCTTCTATATCTTGGACAATTTTCTTTAGGGTGTGTTCCCTGTATCCATTCAATGAGTGTTAGTATAGAATCAATTCCTACATATAGGGTAGTGTCACTTTAGTAGGGATTGTTGGACAGAGTTTTTGGAATCTTTCAATGAGTCCCAGAGTGAGATCCTATATTCATCTTCATGCCCTAGGTGGATTTCTTAGTATTTTCATGATCAACACTACATTGGAGTTTATCCTTTACTTAGTGGGTTAATTATAACGACCCATACTTTACATACATTGTTATTACTTCATAATTGAAGCACACTTATTACAACATATAACAAAACCAAGAAAGGACCGTATAGGTATAGTGTCTTTAGAAACTGGGAAACATAAACAACTGGTTCAAAAAGCATCTACTTTGCCTCCCATTTATTTCATCATATCTAGAGTCCCTTTTTGGCATATTCTACTTAACAACCTTCTTCCTGGCCTGGGGAAATAAAACATAAAAAAGGGTGAGCTCAAATTCTCAGTAAGGGTAAACAAAAGAAATATCAATCACATCATATACATAAGAACATATCTTTTGGAAATCTTAACCTGCAAAAGAGATCATAATTTAATAACATGGGATAAATCATAGTAGTGAAATGTGATCCCAATAATCATAACTTAAAACATGAAACTTTGTGGCATACACACATAATCATAGAGAATCATTTCTTATTAGTCAAGGCTCATTTCCAAGACTATCTTAGTGGACAAAGTCCCTTTCTGAACCGAGTTCACTCCTCGTTTCAGTCCTATTTCACTGAACCGGTATAACCTACCGTTCCAGCCATGTCTATATCATGAGATATAAAATCTTTACCCAATTAATTGGAGGGGGATATAGGTCCCACCCATCTCATAATGATACCATTCTTATGTGTGCCACAAAATCATAAATCATACATCATTTCATAACCCATGTAATAAAAATGGGAATCTTAAACATCGTGACATCATAAAACAATTCATATAAGATAAAGGAATTCATAAAAATATTTCCATCACAACATAATCAAATCAATGTAATGATAGGGATAGAGACAGAACCCTTTATTATCTTAGATGGAAAATAATTTTGATAAAACTCTTGAACTTCATTCTTGAGGAAAATATCCTTTCTACTTCAAAAACATTTTCCTTTCTTAACATGTCATACAATTTTAAACAAAAAGAAGTTGATTAAAAATAAACTTGAAAACTTGTAAAGGAAGCTTCTTGGAAATAATGTTTTAAAAATCCATTCATGCCGTATAAGTTAAAAAAACATTATTCTCGTACTTTTGTTGGAAAATTCAAAAAAGTACCTCGTACGAAAAACGACAAAAGATTCCTTTCATATCTTTTACTAAAAACTCACCGAAGGGTAAAATAGGATTTAAAAAATTGTAGGTGGATGGAAATAATATGTCATATTGAGGAAACATGGATATGGATGATAAAATACACCCTAGTAAATACCAAAGTATAAACAATCTCGGATAAAAATGAGATTGTGATATTTCCCTTACCTTAGGTCTGATATGCTTTGTACATGTCCGAACCTCCTATATAATGATTTAAATAATGTTATTGACTTATTACAGAATCATAATTATTTTTATGATATCATATACGGTCATATTCTTAGCTTCTTAGTAGTAATATTTCATTGCTACTTGTTATTCGGGTGTTTATAACTTTTTGTTCTTATGCGTGTTTTATCGAATAAATTCTTATTCTTCTCTTTAGGTTATAGATACCTCATTTCCAGAATGGTATTAGTGTAATATATATCATATTAATTAATTCAATTCATTTATATAATCATTATGAAATGAAGATCATGTAGAACGAGTCGCATCACATCGTGGAGACGGTATTCCGTACGTACACACGAGTGATGATATCGTTCCTATGATCGTGGAATTGTATTGGAGTGTATGTATACTATTTCAGAATCAGTATCAATTTATAATAGTCATATATAGTCATTATTTATACCATTATACCCATCCAAGTAAGGTGGTGGTGGAAAATAGATTACACCACGGCGTGGAGACGGTATTCCGTACGTACGCACGCGCGGTGATTTCTTTTTCCGTAGGATGGATAGATGGTGAAATAGGGTGGTTTCATACTTATAATAACATATAAGTATATGAGTTATACTGATGTTATTACTTAATAATGAAACAACTAAAGAATAAGAAGTGTAAGAAGAAACAAAGATGAAAGAATCGGTAACGGACATTACCTCTTCTTTGAAGTGCTTCTTTGAGACCTTCTTTTAGGGCACTAAAATTGGTCTTTGAAGAAGACCAGGACCTCTAGGATGTCTCTAGGGAAGTGGAGTGGAGGAATTTTCCGGGTTTGGCTGAGCTTTAAGGCTCATAGTGGTGTGAGAAAGAGGGGGAGGAGGTGTCTTTTTATAAGGGAGGAGAGGGGCACCTTTGGAATAACAAAACCTATTATTTTATTATAAAGTCAAATTTGGTTTTAAATAGCTCCAAATTGTTATATTTCTAAGATAAGGTGTTTATGGGTGTAAATACTCTCATCCAATATAATTTAGACAAGTTTAGGTTCCTATTTTAACCCTATCATTTAGATTTAACATTAAGTTAAATAATTTTACTTTTACCGTGTCTTCTTGTGTTCTTATACTATAAGGTTAATAAACTTACTATAAGCAGCCAAACGAACCCCAAGTTGTTTATTATTAATATATATAACCTTATCTAAGTCATTTGGACGAACCTTATATTTTTAGGAATAAAATAACAATTACTAATATAATATTTCTTTTAAAAACTATTTTATGTCAATTTTGACACTATTTAGTAATTGATTTTTGTGAAAATCATAACAGAATTATTAGTTCGAACAAAATTAATTAAATCAATAATAACATGTCATATTAACCTATAAAATTAGTTTAATTCATAAAAAGTCTCAAATTACATTTATTTTTGTGTTTATAACATCAATTATGTCAATATTTCATTAATAAGATAATTACTGCATCATCATTGTGTCATAAATAAATTAAATTATTTAATGTCTAAAAATTAGAAATAAAATATAATTATGTAGGAAATATTTTTATCTTTCTAATTAATATTTATAGTCTAATTTATCTTATGTATAACCTTATATTAAAAATTATTTACTTATTAAACTTTGATTTTAACTATTTTAACCCTTCTTTAAATAAATTAATAATAAATGTCCTAATCTAATCCAAGTGGGCCTAAATGGTCATATTTTATTCCTAAGCTTGTTTTTGGTCGAATTAAACTTGTCCAATAGAATTAGGACAAGTGTTAGGGTAATAATAATATCATCTTTACCCTTAATTACCCTATTTACTTTTAACCATGGTAAAAAAAAGTAAAAAGTTACTATTCACCAAAAATTATTTTCATCTCATTGAACCACATTTTATTCCTTGATATTAATCGTGTCTCTCAGATTTTCTAAATTCCACTCACAGAAGCGGTAAAATTAAGTTTTATGAAAAATTCAGTTTTTTAACTACCACTTAGTGGTTTCACTATTCATCAAAAATTGAAAGTTTTTAGAAAAATACCAAAATTTCACCCTAGGATAATTTCGATATTCCGAATCCAAAAATGAAGTCCATTTTGAAAAATAAAATTTATAAAATTTCAAAAAGTGGTTATTACTATTCATAACGGCTAGTTTTAATAATATTTTAATAGCATATTGTTGTTTAGTGAAACTCGGTATTGCGTACGACGCAAGCTATCGAGGAAGGTCGCGATTTCGTGTAAATCAATCTAAGCAAGTGTTGTGTGTAGAAAAAGATTCCTTTGATGATTTATATAACATAAAAGTCTCGGTTGTTACATTCTACCCCCCTTAAAATGAATTTCGCCCTCGAAATTCGTCACTTTGTAACAAACAGATGAGGATACCTCTCCCTCATCATATCCTCAAGCTCCCATGTAGCTTCTTCTAATTGGTGGTTCCTCCATAAAACTTTCACCAAGCGAGTGGTCTTGTTTCATAGGACTTTTTCGCTACGATCCAGAATCTCTATCGGCTGTTCTTCATAAGAAAGATCTTGCTCCAGCGGTACAACTTCTGAGCTAAGTACATGTGAAGGATCAGGTATGTACTTTCTCAGGAGAGATACATGGAACACATCATGAACTTGAGAGAGATTCGGTGGAAGCGTCAATCGGTAAACTACCTTCCCAACACGATCCAGTATTTTGAAAGGACCGATATATCTAGGGCTCAACTTCCCCTTCTTTCCAAATCTCATAACTCTCTTCCAGGGAGATATTCGTAAGAACACTTTATCACCCACATCAAACTCTAGGTATTTTCTTCAGTCGTCGGCATAACTTTTCTGTCGACTCTGATCTTCTCTTATGTGTTGTTGAATAAATATGACCTTTTCTGCCATTTCATCAACGAGATCAGGTCCTAATAGCTTTCTTTCCCCAACTTCATCCCAGCAAGTTGGATTCCTGCATTTCTTTCCATAGAGATCTTCATAAGGAGCCATCTGAATACTAGAGTGAAAGCTATTATTATAAGAAAATTCCACCAAAGGTAGGTGTTTATCCCAACCACCTTTGAAATCCATAGAGAAAGCTCTCAACATATCTTCTAGAGTTTGAGTTGTTCTCTCAGACTGACCATCTGTCTGAGGATGATAAGAAGTGCTGAAACTCAACTCTGTATCCAGAGTATACTGAAGACTTCGCCAGAACTTCAAGGTAAATCTCGGATCCCGATCAGATATAATAGAAAGTGGTACTCCATGCAATCTTACCACTTCCTTTACATATATCCTGGAAATCTGATCCAGAGAGAAATCCTCTCTAATAGCAATGAAATGTGCAGACTTGGTAATACGATCAACTATGACCCAGATAGCATTATTGCCTTTGGATGTTTTAGGAAGTCCTGTGAAAAAGTCCATAGTGATGTTTTCCCATTTCCATTCGGGTATGGGTAGTGGTTGTAACATCCCCTTAGACTTCTGTCTCTCAGCTTTAACTTGTTGACAAACCAAGCATCGAGAGACATATTCAACAACATCTCTTTTCATGTCATCCCACCAGAAGTACTCTTTCAGGTCCCTATGCATCTTCGTACTTCCAGGATGAATAGAGAATGAAGAACTATGAGCCTCATCCAGCAGCTCCTTCTTTAATTCCGGGATGGGAGGAACACAAACCCGATTCCTGAACTTTATTATCCCATCACAATCAAGGTTGAATTCAGGAACATTTCTCACCTTCTTTTGTAACTCAACATCTTCAATCTGTGCCTCTTTAATCTTCACATTTATAGATGGTTGAACATTCATTTGAGAAAGATAATATTTTTCCCCTTCCATTGTAATTCCAAGATCCATCCTTTGTAAATCCATAAATATTGGATCTTTTGTGATCCTCATCATGTATAAACTATCATGGTCTTGTCGACTTAATGCATCTGCCACCTTGTTTTCTTTCCCAGGGTGGTAATGGATTGAGCAGTCATAATCCTTAATCAGCTCCAACCATCTTCTTTGACGCATATTCAGCTCCTTTTGTGTGAAAATATACTTTAAACTTTTATGATCAGTATAAATATCACATCTTTCACCATAAAGGTAATGCCTCTAAATCTTTAATGCAAAGATTACCGCAGCTAACTCCAAATCATGTGTTGGGTAATTTTGCTCATGGATTTTCAACTGTCATGAGGCATAAGCTATCACCATATCATTTTGCATAAGAACACACCCCAATCCCTTCTTGGATGCATCACTATAGATCACAAACCTTTCTCCACTACAAGGCAGTGTGAGCACAGGTGCACTGGATAACCTTCTTTTCAACTCCTGGAAATTCTCTTCACATTCTTCCGTCCAAACAAACTTAACTCCTTTACGAGTCAACTTGGTGAGTGGATTAGATAATCGTGAAAAATATTTCACAAAACGTCGATAATATCTAGCCAAACCAAGAAAAATTCGGATCTCAGTTACTGTTGTTGGTCTCGACCATCTTTCGATAACCTCTGTTTTTGCTGGATCCACAAATATCCCCTCTTTTGAGATTATGTGACCCAAAAATGCAACTTTTTGAAGCCAAAATTCACACTTGGTAAATTTGGCATAAAGCTTCTCCTTTCTCAGGGTCTTCAATATAATTCTCAAGTGATCTTCATGTTCTTCCTTGCTCTTTGAATAGACAAGAATATCGTCTATAAAGACTACCACAAATTGGTCAAGATAGTCTCTAAAGACTCTATTCATCAGATCCATGAAGATAACAAGGGCATTAGTAAGACCAAATGACATAACTATAAATTCCTAGTGTCCATACCTTGTACGGAAAGTCGTCTTTGGTATATCCTCCCTTTTGACCCTTAATTGATGATACCCTGAACGAAGATCAATCTTGGAAAAGTATTGAGCTCCGTGTAGTTGGTCAAATAAGTCATCAATGCGTGGGAGAGGATATTTTTTCTTGATAGTGATCTTGTTAAGTTCTCGATAATCAATTCAGAGTCTCATTAATCCATCTTTCTTCTTAACAAATAGAACAGGTTCTCCCCAAGGTGACGCACTAGGGCGTATGAATCCCTTATCAAGATTCTCTTAGAGTTGCTTCTTCAATTCCTGCAACTCAATTGGGTCCATTCTATAAGGTGTCTTTGAAATAGGCAAAGCACCCGGTACAAGTTCTATTGAGAACTCAACTTCACGATTTGGTGGAAGTCTCGGTAATTCCTCTAGAAAGACATCATCAAAATCTCGTACAATGGGCATATTCTTAATCATGAGTTTCTCACCAACCATTTGAGATAAATAACCTTCATTTAGTGGAATCGAGACCCATAAGGTAGAATGAATTTCCACTGGAAGGTTATGTTCATCCTTGCATTGATAGATGATCATAGATTGATCTGGAATATGAAATGTGACTTCCCTTCTTTGGAAATTGATATGAGCTCCATATAAAGAAAGACAATCCATGCCAAGAATCACATCAAATTCCACTATAGGAAGGATCACAAGATTTTCAGGAAGCACTTTCCCACAAACTTTGATCGGAGAAGAATTATAAACTTTTGATGCGACTGTTGTGCCATTAGGTGTTGTCACAGCTAACTCAACATCTAATTGTTGAGGTAATACGGTGATACCCTTAGAAAATTCTTCAGAAATAAAAGAGTGGGTGGATCCAGAATCAAATAAAACATTTGCTACATTAGAGTGGATGGTAAGTGTACCTTTCACCACATCGTTATCGTACTCCACATCACTGATAGAAATTACATGTAAATTTCCTTTATCTTTAGCCTTAAGAGTTTGTTGACATCGACCATAATCATCAACCCTTGGATTAGGGCATTTATTGGCATAATTTCCCATCTCCTTGCACTTGAAACATTGAAGTATAGTAGGTTCATTCTGTGTATCCCTTCCTTTGTTTGCATCATTAGACAAATTCTTCCCATCATCGCGGCATTCAAATGCCTGATGACCTTCCTTTCCACATTTGAAACATTTACTTGTCCCTTTAAGACAACTCCCTCCATGTTTCTTTCCACACTTTGAGCATAAGGTAAAGCTCATCTTCTTTTCAGTGTGCTCTTTATATTTCCCTTTGAATTCCATTTTACTCTTCTTATCAAACCCATATGACTAATGGGTTACTCCAATCTCCATATCGACTTTGAGAGCACATCGAACGATTTCCTCGTAGCTATTGAAGTACCTTATGGATAACTCCCTTCGAAGACTTGGTTTTAAGACACTAAAGAATCGATCGATCTTACTCTCAGGTTGGATAATAATACCAGAAGCGTACCTTGAAAGTCTTGTAAAATTTGCTTCATAGGTACCAACAGATTCATCATCCTTTTGCTTCAGTTCAAGAAACTCTTTCTCCATCTCTGTTCGGAGAATACGAGGGAAGTACTTATTGAAAAATAAGTTCTTGAACTCGTCCCATTCCATGGACTCAATTTCATCCCTTTGCCTCGTATTCTTAATAAGATTACACCATTGATCAGCATCTCCTTCCAAACGATACACTGCTAGGATGACTTTATCATGTTCAGAACATTGAAGAACTAAAAATATCTTTTCAATCGTACTAATCCATTGTTCAGCAACTAATGGATCAGTAGACCCGCTGAAAGAAGATGGGCGCTGCCTCATGAAGGATTCAACAGAATGTTGCTCCTTCCTTTGCTCGTTTAGAAGTCCTATATGATTCATAGCTTGAGAAATTTGTGTGATCATGGCTACAAGATTTTGCATTCCATCTCCCATAACGTTTGGTTGCTCAGGGGGACAATCATTGCATTGCCCGTCGCATTCCGCATTAACACGGTTCCTTCGGGTTCCAGCCATTGACTAAAACCAAGAAGAATAGTGTGAGCAACACTAATTATAATAGGAAAACCACATAATCAAGAATAAAATTTCACACTTAAGCTCTTATCCTAGGTTATTCATGGCCATTTCTAAAACACTAAGATTGTGTTCTATGCTTAGATTTATCCTTAGGGTTCTTACTAAGGCTTTCACATCCTAGTTTCCAAAGGTTGACTATACCTTTCCTCTGATACCAACTATAACGACCCATACTTTACATACATTTTTATTACTTCAGAATTGAAGCACACTTATTACAACATATAACAAAACCAAGAAAGGACCGTATAGGTATAGTGTCTTTAGAAACTGGGAAACATAAACAACTGGTTCATAAAGCATCTACTTTTCCTCCCATTTATTTCATCATATCTAGAGTCCCTTTTTGGAATATTCTACTTAACAACCCTCTTCCTAACCTGGGGAAATAAAACATAAAAAAGGGTTAGCTCAAATTCTCAGTAAGGGTAAACAAAAGAAATATCAATCACATCATATACATAAGAACATAACTTTTGGAAATCTTAACCTGCAAAAGAGATCATAATTTAATAACATGGGATAAATCATAGTAGTGAAATTTGATCCCAATAATAAAAACTTAAAACATGAAACTTTGTGGCATACACACATAATAATAGAGAATCATTTCTTATTAGTAAAGTCTCATTTCCAAGACTATCTTAGTGGACAACTTCCCTTTCTAAACCGAGTTCACTCCTCGTTTCAGTCCTGTTTCACTGAAACGATATAACCTATCGTTCCTTCCATGTCTATCTCATGAGATATAAAATCTTTACCCAATGCATTGGAGGGAGATATAGGTCTCACCCATCTCATAATGATACCATTCTTATGTGTGCCACAAAATCATAAATCATACATCATTGCATAACCCATGTAATAAAAATGGGAATCTTAAACATCGTGACATCATAAAACAATTCATATAAGATAAAGGAATTCATAAAAATATTTCCATCACAACATAATCAAATCAATTTAATAATAGGGATAGAGAAAGAACCCTTTATTATCTTAGATGGAAAATAATTTTGATAAAACTCTTGAACTTCATTCTTGAGGAAAATATCCTTTCTACTTCAAAAACATTTTCCTTTCTTAACATGTCATACAATTTTAAACTAAAAGAAGTTGATTAAAAATAAACTTGAAAACTTGTAAAGGAAGCTTCTTGGAAATAATGTTTTAAAAATCCATTCATGCCGTATAAGTTAAAAAAAACATTCTTCTCGTACTTTTGTCGGAAAAGACAAAAAAGTACCTCGTATGAAAAACGACAAAAGATTCCTTTCATATCTTTTACTAAAACCTCACCGAAGGGTAAAATAGGATTTAAACAATTGTAGGTGGATGGAAATAATATTTCATATTGAGGAAGCATTTATGTGGATGATAAAATACACCCCATTAAATACCAAAGTATAAACAATCTCGGATAAAAATGAGATTGTGATATTTCCCTTACCTTAGGTCTGATATGCTTTGTACGTATCTGAACCTCCTGTATAATGATTTAAATAATGTTATTGACTTATTACAGAATCGTAATTATTTTTATGATATCATATATGGTCATATTCTTAGCTTCTTAGTAGTAATATTTCATTGCTACTTGTTATTCGGGTGTTTATAACTTTTTGTTCTTATGCATGTTTTGTCGAATAAATTCTTATTTTTCTCTTTAGGTTATAGATACCTCATTTCCAGAATGGTATTAGTGTAATATATATCATATTCATTCATTCAATTCATTTATATAATCATTATGAAATGAAGATCATGTAGAACGTGTCGCATCACATCCTGGAGACGGTATTCCGTACGTACGCACGAGTGATGATATCGTTCCTATGATCGTGGAATTGTATTGGAGTGTATGTATACTATTTCAGAATCAGTATCACTTTATAATAGTCATATATAGTCATTATTTATACCATTATACCCATCCAAGTAAGGTGGTGGTGTAAAATAGATTACACCACGGCGTGGAGACGGTATTCCGTACGTACGCACGCGCGGTGATTTCTTTTTCTGTAGGATGGATAGATGGTGAAATAGGGTTGTTTCATACTTATAATAACATATCAGTATACGAGTGATACTTATGTTATTACTTCATAATGAAACAACTAAATAAGAATAAGTGTAAGAAGAAATAAAGATGAAAGAATCGGTAACGGACATTACCTCTTCTTTGAAGTGCTTCTTTGAGACCTTCTTTTAGGGCACTAAAATTGGTCTTTGAAGAAGACTAGGACCTCTAGGATGTCTCTAGGGAAGTGGAGAGGAGTAATTTGTAGGGTTTGGCTGAGCTTGAAGTCTCAAAGTGGTGTGAGAAAGAGGGGGAGGAGGTGTCCTTTTATAAGGGAGGAGAGGGGCACCTTTGGAATAACAAAAACTATTATTTTATTATAATGTCAAATTCGGTTTTAAATAGCTCCAAATTGATATATTTCGAAGATAAGGTGTGGATGGGTCGAAATCATCTCATCCAATAGAATTTAGACAAGTTTAGGTTCCTATTTTATACTTATCATTTAGATTTAACATTAAGTTAAATAATTTTACTTTTACTGTGTCTTCTTGTGTTCTTATAGTATAAGGTTAATAAACTTACTATAATCATCCAAACGAACCCCAAGTTGTTTATTATTAATATTTATAACCTTATCTAAGTCATTTGGCCGAAACTTAGATTTTTAGGAATAAAATAACAATTACTAATATAATATTTCTTTTAAAAACTATTTTATGTCAATTTTGACACTATTTAGTAATTGATTTTTGTGAAAATCATAACAGAATGATTAGTTAGAAAACAATTAATTAAATCAATACTAACATGTCATATTAACCTAGAAAAATAGTTTAATTCATAAAAAGTCTCAAATTACATTTATTTTGGTGTTTATAACATCAATTATGTCAATATTTCATTAATAAGATAATTACTGCATCATCATTGTGTCATAAATAAATTAAATTATTTAATGTCTAAAAATTAAAAATAAAATATAATTATGTAGGAAATAATTTTATCTTTCTATTTAATATTTATAGTCGAATTTATCTTATGTATAACCTTATATTAAAAATTATTTACTTATTAAACGTTGATTTTAACTATTTTAACCCTTCTTTAAATAAATTAATAATAAATGTCCTAATCTAATCCAAGTGGGCCTAAATGGTCATATTTTATTCCTAATATTGTTTTTGGTCGAATTACATTTGTCCTATAGAATTAGGACATTTTTTAGGGTAATAATAATATCATCTTTACCCTTAATTACCCTATTTACTTTTAACCGTGGTAAAAAAAAGTAAACAGTTACTATTCACCAAAAATTATTTTCATCTCATTGAACCACATTTTAGTCCTTGATATTAACCATGTCTCTCGGATTTTTGAAATTCCACTCACAGAAGCGGTAAAATTAAGTTTTATGAAAAATTCAGTTTTTTAACTACCACTTAGTGGTTTCACTATTCATCAAAAATTGAAAGTTTTTAGAAAAATACCAAAATTTCACCCTAGGGTAATTTCGATATTCCGAATCCAAAAATGAAGTCCATTTTGAAAAATAAAATTTATAAAATTTCAAAAATTGGTTATTACTATTCATAACTGCTAGTTTTAATAATATTTTAATAGCATATTGTTGTTTAGTGAAACTCGGTATTGCGTACGACGCAAGCTATCGAGGAAGGTCGCGATTTCGTGTAAAGCAATCCAAGCAAGTGTTGTGTGTAGAAAAAGATTCCTTTGATGATTTATATAACATAAAAGTCTCGGGTGTTACATTAATCCATATTGAGTTGTTGGTATATCCCATGGCCTTGGGTGGGATCCCCATATGTGTATCATATCTATTAATACTTCCACCATATACTTATAATGGTGAGGCCCAACAATAATTACCTCTTAGATGGATGTCATCAGTGCTATCAGACTCATGGGGTGTGTTCTCCCAAATGAGTGTTATATGGAACCTTCAAGTTGGAATCCTAGGATGGTATTACGGTTGTGACTTTACCTTTTGGCTATGTGTCTTTGTTGAGTAAATCTGGATATTCTTGTTATATGTCTTGTAGACATATAGCAGTGTAGATATGGTTAAATTCTTCTGTTATATGCTTTGTGGTTTCAATGTGTCCTATGGGGTATTGTTAAAATCACCTCTATACAGAATTTACCTACACGTGTTGTGTTTTGGGTAGATGATAGACCTTTTTACAGGGTCTCTGAGGGATCAGGACCAGGCAATGCTTTGTGAGAATGGAAAAACAGAGCTATGTTCCTATAGTATCTTGACAATAGTCCCCATTTTACTTTTAAGTTGGACTTGTTTTTTGAATCTTTGTAGTGGGATTATATTTGGCTCTGTTTACTTTCCTTTACTTCATATCATACTCTGGTTGTGGGATTTTGATGTATGCATGCATGTTTCTTCGGTTGTTTTTAAATTTCAGCATTGTATGAACTTGTAGATATGTGCGTGTATACAGGTACATAAGTTAAGACCTCCCATGTTAGTAATATTCCTATTCGGCACTAGTCGTCAGCCTATGGCCTATTGGAAGTAGGCTTGGGGAGTCGCAGTATGGGCCCCATTGGGACTGTTCATGGCATGGAAAGTCTCCTACACCATGTTGTTCCCATGCTATGACATCATTCCATATGTCTCTAGTTGTGTCACAAGTGGGTATAATGGAAGAGGAAACCAGGCTACTGTGAACGGCTAATCCCTTCCACATCATAAGCTTAAACATAGTGGAGATGGATCCTATTGTACATCACCCATTGACCACATTGTCATGCCACATAAAATTGATTATGATTCAAAGATGCTTTTGTAGTCTAGGTTTGACTCTAGATCATCTCTCCAGAAGAATTGATAGGTTTAGAGTGTTTGTTTTTAATAAAAATTACAAAAATAGGGGTGGTTTTGAAAACAATTTTAAGAAAATAAATTAATTTGAAGAGTTTAATAGTTGAAAAACCAAGTGGATTTTGAAAAATATGAGACAAAGGGGTTATTTTTATTTCACTAAACATATTTCAAGTTAATTTTTCTTAGATATTCATTCAGGTTTGGAATAATTATTTGGTTGAAATTAATTAGAATCTTGATTAATTCCTAAGCTTTTTGTTTCAATGCTTGAAGAACCAAGCCTTAACATAACAATCATATTTCCAAGGTCTAGAAATTATGCATGGAATAATATCTTACAAATAATATTGAAATCTCAAAAAAGTGGGTAAGAAAATGATTCTTGTGTTGTCTAATCCGAACAACACAAGTCACGCACTCAAAATATCACACATATCAGTTAGAAATTAAGAGCATAACATTCACATGCATCAAAACAAGCATTTAAATATGAAATCATGTAAGATACATATAATGAAATGTTTTAACACCCAAATTACAACAAACCAATAGCTAATATATGAATCGTAACTCCCATTACATGTGTGTAGCTCCCTCACAATGAATGCTCACCATTTAGCCCAGCATTGAGAGGAGAAAGAAGCTCGGGTGGATCTCCTTCTTTATTTTAGATCTATATATGAGGGTAAGGATATAAAAAACATCCAAGGGGATTAATGGACTCATCTGGAACTTAAATTTGGCATCAATTAACTCTCCTAGTCTAACTTTCAAATGAGAAACCCAAGGTTCCAATTTATAAGAAATGTGGAAGGTACTTTTGGGCACCTAGATTTTGAGAAACCACTTGTCCCATGGTTTTCAATGTCTATAAAATCTTATCTCACTTTTGAAAAAAAAAATTATCCCCAACTCCTGACTATCTCCACCAAAAATTTGGAACCATTTAGACAATCACATCTAGAGATATGGATGAAATACAGAACCCACTTTTTGACTTCAAGCATATTTGATCCCCTAGAAAAATTAGTTCGTATGGGGACCTTAATGGACGAATGGGTCTTGAGTGTATTTATATGAAATGTATCCTATTTAATTATGGACTATTCTACCAAATATCATCCCATTTGGATTCACAATTTAGTATAAATATGAGATTGAGTTCACTGGTGTGCTTGGATCCTACGTAGTTTGACCCATTTTTCTTGAACATCATCATGGGTCCTCCAAATCACCTCCACCTACAATGTAATTATAAAAAAAAAGGAAAATTTACCTTTTTAATAGTGATAAAAACAAAATAATTTAATCAAACATGAAGTAAAATTTGTTGTTATTTTTCCAACTTTTAATAAAAACTAGTTTAGCATAGTTGTGTAAAGGTGAAAATGAAACAGTGAATCATGGTGTGATCATACCCCCACACCTAAACATTTTCAATCCTGGGAAAATTCACATTTCCCAAAATTCTTCCTGGGGATATTCTCAAATTCATGAATATTTAACATTCAATGAAAATTTAATTTCTGATATAAATGTGATCAAATAAAAAATCACACTGGTGAGTTATTCTTAGTGATCATGGAAAAATACGTCTCAAAAATTGTATCAAAACGAAATTCCAAGAGATGTGTGATACCAATATAAGAAAACAATTAAACATTTAATCATGTCAATAATTATCCATGTGTGTATGTGACAACCATTTCATGCTATTCTTTCCACTTTCTATCGAGTAATTATAGGTTTTTTAAATATTTTTTTGCTTACATGATCCTTTCCATTGAACTTTCCCTACATTCATTGCAATCAAATTTCAAGACCCACTCACTTAAGAATTCCTCGAAGTCAAACAATAATCTCCCAACCTAGATATCCCCATATGTTGTACATTTCATCACTCCTATAATTTTTTATTTGTTTTGTGTTTTTTTATGTTTTTTAGGGCGTATAATAGTTGGATAACAGGTACACATGCATAGGTCAATATGGTACAGTAATGAAATATATTAGATAAGAAACAAACATATAGAAAAATCATTTTGGAATGTATAGAAAAATTAACCTAACTTATATTTACCTTCTATTAAGTAATAAATTTTTACACTTCATGGTTGGGTGAAAAGATGTGTGGAGAAATTAAGGGACACAATTTTTCCTTAAACCACTCACAAAAAGAGTACCATTCTTATCAAAGGTTTCAAAATGATATAAACATTTATATCATTGAAAAACAACCAAATTTCAAGAGAAATTCACACCATAATGTTGAATTAATTATGAAATGCACATTTTATCTGATTTTTTTTTCAATGGTAAAATAACGTGAAATAGGGAAATTCTTCATGCATTTTCAATAACTTCCATTATTAAGAGGGAATCATTTTACATGATAAATTGGGCATCAAAAATTAACATCCCAGCATAAACGTGAGGTGGGAAATAGGTGGAAAGGTAAAAATATTATCTAGAAATCCAAAAATAGAAAAATAAGAAAGATGATGAAAATTCCTAACCCAAGAATATACCCATCCCCCACACCAAGATTGTGTAGTGTCCCCACTGTAATAAAAGATAGTGTGGTAAGTAAGGATAAAACCTGGTGGGGGTCATTGGTAGTTTTCTTCTTGAACTTGGAGTTACTCCATCAGGGACTCCAAAATGGCTTTATGAAAGTGCTCCAACCACTACCCATTGACAGTGAAGGTTTGTTTTGTTTTTTCATTTCGAACCTGAATGACACAAAATGGATAAACATTAGTAATAGTGTATGGTCCAAACCAGCAGGAATGAAGCTTACCTGGATGAAATTTCATCCTTTCATTGAAAAGTATGACATTTTTCCCAATGCGGAATTGATGATGAAGGATAAGATAGTCGTGGACAGCCTTGGTTCACTCCATATAGATCTGGGAGTTCTCATAAAAATATATATGCATTTCCTCCAACTACTGAATATATACCTTCCTTTGATAACCTACACCAGAAATATTTTTAATTGAATTTTTTAAATAGCCTATTAGGCCCAATGCTTTATCTCAACAGGAAGGTGACAAATCTTTCCAAACACAAGCAGATAGGGTGACATTCCAATGGTAAAATGGAAGTACGATAAGCCCATAATGAATCATTGAGTCTAAGACTAATATTTTCTATTGGGATGAACCATTTTTTCAAGAATATGTTTTACCTCTCTATTAGACACCTTAGATTGACCATTACTTTGTGGGTGATAAGTAGTAGACACTCGATGTCTGACCCCATACCAATGCAAATGTCATTTCATTGTGTGGTTGTAGAAATGAGAACCCTGGTCACTAGTGATGAACCTATAAAATCCAAACCTATAAAATATTTGGGTTCTCAAAAATTACACAACTGTCTTGGAATCTTCTATCCTCATGGCCCATGCCTCTACCCATTTTGACACATAATCAACTTCTAGAAGAATGTACAAGTTCCAAAATTAATTGGGGGAATGGTCCCATAAATTCAATTCCACATACATAAAAAATGTCATGGAAGATCAAGGTTTTTCTTATGGAATTTCTTTTATTTTATAGAAATTCCCCATTCTCTAACAGCGAGGAAAATATTTACAAAAATCATGGGCATACTAAAATATTATTTCCTAAAAGAGACTAGAATCAAGGACCCTACAAGCAGTCCATTGGGGACCAAAGTGTCCCCCACAAGAAAGAGTGTGGAAGAACCTAAGGACAGATTAAAACTCTCTATCAGGAACCCAATGCCTAAGGACTTGATCACTACATGTGCGCCAAAGGTAGGGTTTATCCCAAATTTACCAATGACACTCATGTTTTACATGGTCAGATTGGTTTTTGTTGAAATTAGTAGGAATGAAATATGCTACCAAATAATTTACAATTTCAACATACCAAGGAATAACATCTTTAACTCAGTACAATTTCTCATCAGGAAACATGTCATTTGTGGGAATATAGGGGGTGATTCAATGTTTGCGGATGGAAGTATCCTACTGATATGGTCAGCCACCACATTATCCGCTCTTTTTTTATCTCTAATTTCTATATTGAATTCCTAAAGTAGGATCATCCATTGAATGAGATGTGGTTTGACTTCTAGTTTCTTAAGGAGATACCGGAGCATTACATGATCTGAGAACACAATTACTTTGGACCCTAAAAGGCATGACCTGAATTTATCCAAGGCAAACACAATGAGAAGAAATTATTTTTCATTTGTGTTGTGGTTTTCTTAGGTAGGGTCCAATGTATGTGAGGCATAGTCTATGAAATGTGGATCTCGGTCGACTCTTTGTGATAAGACTTCCCCAACTGCATAGATAGAGGCATCACACATGAGCTCAAATGGTAAATCCCACTCAGGTGGTTGAATTATTGGGGGTGATGTGAGACTCCATTTTAATTTATTAAAATATTTTTTTCCTTATTTATCAAAAACAAATTATTTTTCTTTTTGGAGTAAGGGGGAGAGGGGGAATGCAATCTTACTAAATTAAGTAATGAAACAACAATAAAATCTAACATGACATAGGAATGACCATACATCCCACAAATTTTTGGGGAATGGTAGGGAATAAATGGCATCCACTTTTAATTTATCAACTTGGATATCATCCCCATAAATGACATTTTCCAATATTATACCTTATCGCACCATGAAATGGAATTTCTCTTAATTTAATATGAGATTCTTCTCAATAAAGCGATATAGGGCTGAACCAAGACTAATCAAACATTCATAAAAAGAGATTCCATATATAGTTAAATCAACCATGAATACTTTCATGAAATTCTATAGGTAATCTTAAAAAAAATCATGCATCACTAGAAAGTACCTAGAGCATTGCACAGACCAAATGGCATCCTCTTATAAGAAAATGTGCCAAAGGGGCAAGTAAGGGTTGCCTTTTCTTGATCCATGGGGGAAATATGGATCTGAAAGTATCCAGAATACCCATCAAGGAAACAGTAGTGGGACTTCCCCTCTAGCCTCTCTATCATATGGTCAATGAATAGAAATAGGAAATTGTCCTTCCTAGTGTGTTGGTTTAGTCGGTGATAGTCTATACAAACACACCAACTATTCTGCACCTGAGTTGGAACCAATTCATTGTTATCATTTTTAATTACCATAAGACCATTTTTTATGAACTAACTAAGCTAGACTATCCAATTAGCTTTTATATATGGGGTAAATAATTCTAGTAGCAAATAATTTGGTTACCTCCTTTTAAAAACATCTAGGAGGTTTGGGTTCAATCAACGTTGTGCATGCCTTGCTGGTTTAGCTTCATAATTTAAAAATATAGGATGTGTGAAAATTGATGGGGTAATACTAGGAATGTCAGAAAGTGTCTATACCAAATCTTTTTTACACTCCCTAAAAAGTTCAAGCAGTCACACTTCCTGATTAAGATGGAGTGAACTAGAATTGATGACAGGTAGATTGTTTCCATTCTTAAGATAGGAATATTTTAAATCATGAGGTAGTTATTTTAGTTCCAATTCTGGTGGATTCTGGATTAATGGGAGTGATTTTGAAAGGGAGAGGTCAATAATCTCATCTAACTTCTCAATAGTGACATCCTTAGATGAGGAATGAGCTTTTATAAGATTAATAGTATCATCGATGCTCAGGGGATCCTTAGTATTCAAGAAAAAATTAATTAAAAAACATGCATGACATTTTTCTAGATTGGTACAACATTCTATGCATGATTAATTTCCTAGAATTCCAATCAATGATGAAAACTCAGAAAGGGGATCAGGGGAATGAAAATAATTTCTTTCAGGGTATGGGAGTACATCAATATAATTAACTAAAAGTGAGGAATGTTCTTCTGAGGGGTACTTTATAGAATCAAGGATGTTGAAATGGAAAATGTCACCACAAAAATTTATAGATAATATACCACTTGGGACATTAATTATGGTTTTGGTGGTTTTCAAGAAAGTCCTCCATGATATAATATGGTAATTTCTGTTTATCCTATCATCTTTTATTTTTAGCACATAGAAATTAGTAGGAAAAATTAAAAATTTCACCCTCAAAAGAACATCCTCTATCACACAAGTGGGGTGTACTATACTATGGTTTGTGAGTTTAATAATAACTTATGTGGGCTTCGGTTCTATGACATGAAATTATTAATAAATGCAGCGAAGCATCACATTTATAGAATCACCCAAATCAAGCATATCATTGGAAAAGTAATAATCTTCTATGGTGCATAGAATTGAGAATGTTTTAGGATCGTTGCATTTGGTAGGAAGTGATGGCTCTATCAATGCTGATACATTCCTCACCAAGATCACCTTTTCATCACGAAAAAGTTTCCTTCAATGTGTATACATATCCTATAGAAACTTGGAATTTTGTGGAATTTTCTTCATGGAATCAATCAGGGGATATTGACCTGTACTTTTTGAAATTTTCCAAGATTTCTTCATCTAGTTCAGTTTCTTTTTGTTTTCTTGGTTAAGTGGCCATTTGGGTAAATGAAAGAGGAATGTTTGGTCTTTGTGGTTCATCAAATGAAACATTCTTTCATTTGTAATAGCTTCTCTTAGGACAAGGTTTTTCCACATTTGGACCATTTTCAGTGGTTTTGATGGTGGTTTCCTTAGGAGAGGATGACTCTAATGGAGGTTTCATTTATCTTTTAAGTTTTGTTCCACTATGAAGGGTGATGGAACTAAAATTTCACTTATCCTTGGGGTTAAATACTAATTGAGAAGGTATTTTACCTGACCTAAGGATTTTTATTTCCCCTACCGAGTTGGAGAGTTGTCCTAATTAGTTTTTTAGATCTTGTATGGCATCTTGGGTGGTTTTTTGGAATTTGAAATTGTTGGAAGCCATTTTTTTCATAATGTATTATAATATAGGCTCA
The DNA here is from genome assembly GCA_963277665.1 of Viscum album. Classification (NCBI taxonomy): domain Eukaryota; kingdom Viridiplantae; phylum Streptophyta; class Magnoliopsida; order Santalales; family Viscaceae; genus Viscum; species Viscum album. The sequence continues at coordinate 1,040,510,045 of OY728140.1, read as the reverse complement.
TCTTTTATAGGGGTTGTTGAAAATCCCTTTGGGTGGTTGAGGATTTCTAGGTGGTGGTGGATGACTAATCTGCCTCGATTGGTTCTATGGTTGTTGAGGTTTGTTTCAATACCCCCTTTTCTATAGGTTTGGTTGTATTTCCACCCAGGGTTGGATGGATAGTAAGGTTATTTCCTAAAGGGTTTATTGTAGGGGTGACCTGTAAATATTTACTCACAACTCTTATATGTTTAACTCAATTGAGGACATACGTCGGAGTAGTGGTTTTTAGAAGAACATATACCACAATGGATGGGAGGAGGAGATTGGGATTTCCCTTGGGAAAGAGCAAGTTTTCAAAGAAGGGTACTTACCTCTTGGAACATTATGTACACCTTCTTCTCAAATTCAGTACTTTGCACCTCATGGAAGCCTCGAATGGGTACACTAGACCGTGAACCTAATTATTGTGTGTTTTGAGCCAAGTTCTCATTGAGGATCCTTGTAGAGATTGAGGTTTTATCAACTAGAACACCACCTACAGCAGCATCAATCATGTTATGATCAATAGAAATTAAACCTTCATAAAAATATTTTATTAAAAGTTAGTCACTTATTTGGTGGTGTGTGAAACTTGAACAGAACCGTTTAAATCATTCCCAATATTCATGATGTGTTTCCCCTTGTGATTGTATTTTTCTGTATATTTTTTTTCTTATTGTCACAGTTCAAGAGGTTGTGAATTATTTTTCAAGAAAATGTGCTTCATTTCCACCCAAACTCTAATTGGTGAATTAACATAATAAAACTAATATTTCACAGTGTATTCTAAAAAAAATGGTAATCCCCTATGCTTTACTTGTTCTTCATACACATTAGTAGGTTTTAAAGTTGAACACAAAGTATGAAATTCTTTTAAATTATATTTTGGATGTTCTCTCATGAGTCCATGGAATCTTGGTAATAAATGAATTAAACTGGATTTAAGTTCAAAAGTGGGTGTCTCGCCTTGCATTTGAATATAAGTGGGTTGGATATCAACATCAGGTGAGGTTAGTTCTTTTAGTGTTCTGTTATTTCCAGCCATGTTATATATGTTAATTTTAGTTTCTAATTTAGTTCTAGAAGAAGATGGGTTTAGAAAAGTCTCAAGTTGTGATGTGTCCCCCTTAAAAGGGTTGTCTTATGCGTCTCAGTGTTGCTAATGTAGGATCCTCTCCAATTCGGGTTTGAAAGGGGGTAAATTTCCCAAATTAGAATGAATCATGCATAGAACCTATAAAATAAATAAATCAAAACACCAAAATATACTCAAATGTAGAATATAAAACAAATAAATATTCACAAAATTTATAAATATCTTATCAAAAACATGCACTAAAAACCGCTGGAAATGGTGCCAAAATTTGACCGTGTTGTCACGATATGTCAAATTTATTATGATTTAAAGATGATTTTATAGTCTAGGGAATACCCTAGGTCATCTCTCAAGGAGTTTTTATAGGTTTAGAGTGTTTAGTTTTAATAAAAATTACAAAAAGAGAGGTTAGTTTTGAAATTTTTTTAAGAAAATAACTTAATTTAAAGAGTTTAATAGTTGAAAAACCAAGTGGATTTTGAAAAATATGAGACAAAGGGGTTACTATGATTTCACTACACAAATTTAAAGTTCATTTTTCTTAGAGATTCATTCATGTTTGTAGTAATTATTTGGTTGAAATTAATTGGAATCTCGAAAAAATCCTAAACTTTGGTTTCAATTCTTGAAGAACCAAACCATGACATTACAATTGTATTTACAAGGTCCAAAAATTATGCATGGAATAAGAGCTTATAATTTAGATTGAAATATTAAGAAATTGGATAATAAAATGATTCTTGTGTTGTACAATCAGAAAAACACAAGTCACAAACTTAAAACCTCGCACCGATCGGTTAGAAATTAAGAGCATAACATTCACATGCATCAAAACAAGAATTAAAATATGAAATCATGTAAGATAAATGGAATGAAATGTTTTAAACCCCAAATTACTCCAAATCAGTAGTTAATATATGCATTGAAACTCCCTTGACATGTATTTATCTCCCTCACAACGAACACACATCGTTTAGCCTGACATTGAGAGGAGAAGGAAGCTCAGGTGGATCTCCTTCTTCATTTCATATCTCCCTATGAGGATAGGGAGCTCCAGAAACTCTGAGGGGATGAAAGGACTTATCTGGGACTTAAATTTTACATCACTTCACTCTCCTAGTTTAACTTTCAAATGGGGATCTCAAGGTTCTAATTTATAGGAAATTTGGAAGGTGGTTTTGGGAACCCTGATTTCGAGAAACCAATTGTCCCATGTTTTTTTATGGCCATAATGTCTTATATAACTTTTGAAAAAAAAAGTTATTTCCCAACCTCGTGACTATCTCCACTGAATGTTTGGCACCATTTGGACAATCAAATATAGAGATATGGACGAAATACATAACCCGCTTTTTGAATTCGAGCAGATTTGATCCACTTGAAATATCAGTTCAGATGGGCCTCTTAATGGAAGAATTGATATTGAGTATCTTCATATGAAATGTAAACCATTAAATTTTGGACCATTCCACAAAATATCATCCAATTTAGAATCATGTTTTAGTAAGTGTATGTGTTTGATTACCCAAATTTCTTTTTGATTGAGTCAAAGTTTAATTATTTATGTTTCTTACTAACTACAGTTTAGTGGAAAGTAGGGTCGAACCCACAGGGAAGGTAAAGGGACCAAATTTCTTCTAAAATTTTTCTAACAACCCCACTATTATTAGCAAAAAGGTAAACTTTTTTATTTTTTAAAAAATATTTTAAATATTCTTGCGTTTTTTTAATAAGGACAATGTAATAAACTAAAGATAAACTAGGGACTAAGTCACTAACTAAGATGATGATGAAACTAAAAGAAAAATAGTGAAATAAAACACAAGAGAAAGTAAAAATATCAGGATGATACTCAGGAATTTTAAGCTACTTGTTGAAAAAGGTAAATTTCTTAACAACTTACTATTGAATCACGCATCAAGAAAAAGATGAATCATATCCCTCCCCATGAGATTAAAAATACAGTAGATTGGCTCTTGAAGTTCACCACTCCAATAATCAATCAGACTACTAAATAATTTGAAAAAGAAAATAGTTGTAATTAAACTCTATGTAAAAAAAACTCCAAATATTTATGACATTAAAGCTTCGATAAATGAATTTGAGATCAATCTCACTGATTGATCTTCAAGTTTGAATTTAAAAACAATTGTTGAAGTGTGAACAATTAAAAAGAAAGTTAGAATCAGTCTCGCTGACTGATTCTAACTTGTAAAAAGATTATCGTGTGAATAAGTTTAATAGAAAACCCGGTAGGATTAAAATCCCCAATCTAAAAGTTTGAGACTACTATCATATTGATTACAAATATGGAAAACATTTGATTACAATATGAAGAATTGAAAAAAAAATAGGGGAAGAAATAACTCCCCAACGCACTACAAGATGTTGCATTGCTAGTCCTCAGATCTCCAAGAAGAAGTCCTCCAGGTAGTCTCCAGGAGTGCTCCTAGGATATGCTCTCCAGAATCTCTCTGCTCTCGCTCTGCTCTGGATGTAAAGTGTTGTAAGTGAATCATCAGTCTCTAAATCCTCACTGCTCTATTTTTTAAGGTCTCTGTCATTTGCTTCATGTCACTAATAGTCTCCACTAACATAGTTCGGTTCTTCACTACACATCCGCGCACGTGTTCTTTTTCCATGCATCACATGTCCCTTTAGTTTAACCCATGTAACAAACTCTGCGCGAGTTAGTTGAATGTATCTGGATGGGTTTTAATCTCCCTCATGTACCTACAACAGTTACAATAGGGAAAAGTAATTAATTCGACGTAAAAATAAAAATTTTAACTCTTAATAAATATTTATTTATTTAATTTAATATTAAAATTTTTATTATGTTATTTAGTTTATATTAATATTAATATGCTATTAATTTATTTATTATTATTTGAGCTGAAAATTTATTAACTATTTTAGCTATATAATAAATATTATTATAATATAATATTTTATTATATTATTAAGTTAATTATTTATTTTATTATTGAAATTATAATTAATTAATTTAAGAAATTAAATTATAATTATTAAATTATAAATGTTATTAATATAATTTATTTATTTAGATTATTATTTAATCATTTAGTTTATTTTAATAATGAATTTTATTTATAATTAATTTATTATTATAATTTATTATTTTTTTATTTTAATTTTATTAAACTTATCTCCCCCCCAACCCTTCTTCCACGTGAAGGGGGTTTCAGGTTTTTGCACAAAAATCTCCAGTGGTGGCTTGAGATCTCTTCAACATCGCTGCTGACTGGCTCCTCGGTAGACTTCAGAGGACAGAAGGTTGGCGGCGGCGATCTTCAATGTTGAGGAGGACCGCTGGCACCGTTTTGGAGGAGCGGTGGCGGTGACTGTGAGTTATGGAGGAGGAGAAACGGTGCCATCGTATAGGCAGAACGATGGCATAGCAGGGAAGCGGTGTGTGGTGGAATAGGGGGAGGAAGCACCGGTGGCACAGTAAGATGAAAAACTAATTGAAAAGTTAATAAAACAACAGATTAAAAGCAAAGGCTTGGAAAATAAAATCAGAACAAATTAGTATTCCTAAAATAGATTAATGATTTGAATTAAAAATATTTACATTAAAAAGAATTGGCGGTTAATAACTAATTAAACTACAGATAAATTAATTAATTCTAAAACAAAAAACTATATACTATAAACCTAACTTAAAATATACTCTGACTAAAGTTTATTGAACAATTTAAACCATTGAAATATAAATATTAAAATAAAGTAATTAAATTGAATTAATTAATAAAGTTAATTAATTTTAACAAAACATAATTAAAAGATTAAATGTTTAATTAAAGAATCACTTAATTAAATGTAATGAAAATAATTAAATGATTGATTAATAAAAATTTCATAATATTAAAAAGTGAAGCAGATTAAAACCACTAAACTAATTAATAATTTATTAGACTAGAATAATTACTAAGACTAAATTAATAATTTTAAAAACTAAAAATAGATAATTATTTAAAAAATTGATTAATTAATTAATTTAATTATAAAATAAAAAAAGTGAAAATATTTAGTAAAAAGTGAAAAATTATTTAATTAAATTATTATATATTAATTAAAAATATGTGGAAAATATATGGATTTCAAGGCCACAGGAAATTCCCCCACACTTAAACATTGTTTTTCCTCAAACAATCTCATGCTTTATTATCATTTTAAAACATAAAAAATGTTTTTATTATTAAGATCAAATTGAAGCTTCCGAAACAGTTTCAAAACAGAGGACCTCAAATTGAGAAATAAGCTTGGAGATGAAATTATCAAAAGAAGCCTTGCCTTTAACAATCACTTACTAGTAATCAAGAAAACAAAGAATCATCTACCTGTGAGGATGTCCTGCCTCATATATGAAACTGTCTAATGAATTACTCCATTCAAATCCAAGTTCTAAGTTCAAGAGTGATAAAAGGTTGAAAATAAGTGGAATTAAAAACTTAACCACGGGAACTTTAATCTTTTACTTTCACCTAAGCTCCAAAAATAATTTTTTTCTTGAATCACCTTATTGATACAACCTAAATGATTCTCATATAAACCAATTTTCCCCTTCTTCATTTGGCATTCATCATTCCTATCACCTTAATGATCTCATTTTTTACCCTAGATACCTTATTTTATTTTTCCCAAGCCATGTAACATGTGTATAGCACATTTCATATACACTTATTCAATACTGTATAGAGGGATTTTAGTTAATAGAAACTCTTCCAATCCATAGGGTCTCAGAGATTCATCGCGGGTTCCCAAATGCCCATTTTACTCTAGTTTCAAAATATTTACATAAAAACCATTAACATTGGAACACTGATGTTATTAATATTTTCATGACTTATTATATAATCACTTTTCTTATTTTATATGAAATGTGCATAATTTTTGTGAAATATTAATGTTTTAAAACTAAGTATAATTTTAGAGCATTTTTAGAAGTATTCTAATTAAGTCAGTTTACTATTTTATTTATAAATATCACTCTACTGATCCAAATTGTGTGTTTCTTCTTTTTTAGTATTCCTTATTAAATTTCCCACATATCATTAGAAGGAATAAGTGGACAATTCCGCCATTTTAAGGTTCATATTGACCAAAACATATGGCCCACAGAATCTGTGAAGAAATTGTCCCATCCATGAAGATTGAACTACTGGGATAAATCCAAAATTAAAAATTCATTATTTATTCTAAAATGTTTGGGGGACAATGTAAGGAGTCTTTGCCAAAAATTTCATGGCTCAAATCCAAAGACAAGGGGCGCAAATGATTCATTTAAACTCAGCCCACCATTCTGGCTGGGAATTAAAATTAGTACAATATTCAAGGCATGTCTCCTGATATAGTCATCAAATCAAGATGAGATTTTTCATTGTGAAATAGGGGATATATGCGTCAAACTTTGTTGAAGAAAGTATTCGAATTTGAAGTCATCTTACTATTCCAAAATCCATTCACATTTTGTCCATCAAAAAAGCATGGATAGAAATGAACAGTTTAACCTTGTTTATTGAAATCGCCATAACTTTGGCTCCATAAATCCAAATGCCTCCAAATTTTGAGAGTTTTCATAAAAAATTAGTATCTAAAACTATGAATAAGGATATATCTCAAGATTCTGCTGTCTGGATGTCCAAATCTTCAATCCAAGTGGAGGGATAGATTGTGAATGAAAACAGTCCACTTCCTTGGCCTATAAATACATCCCCCTTCTCTCCTTCAAAGGGGTTGGAATTTCAAAAGAGAGGATAACATATTGGCACTAACAAAGCCTTTAAAAGGTCTTAGGAGGAACTTCTATAATCAGTTTTCACTTGATATATCTTTCCTCCTCTCTTTATTTCCTTTTACTTTTGTGCTCTTTATTATTGTAATCTTGTAAGTCTTTTTTTTTAATTCTGTTTTAATAAAAGTTTCTTCTTCAATATCTATTATTATCATCCAAATTCTGTATTTTAATATTAATTTTCTTAAAATAGTTTAAATACAGTTTAATCCCCTTATTTTCTTTTTCTTTCTCAATCAATCTAAAGTTCATTTTTAATTATCATCATCATTTGTGTGTGTGTTCAACGCACCACTCTTTTCTTATCCATTTATTTTTCTTATATTCTTAATTTATCATCATAATAATTATAACCAGATTACTAATCATTTCAATGGATGAGTAAATCTATCATTGGGTGAGTTGTTATTTAGGGATGTTAATCGATTGATAGCTTTTTCTTGATGAGTATTATTTGAATTAACATTGTGTATGTTGGACATAACATGTCATGGATTAATGACTTTTTTTGCTTCACGAGTGGTTTCCATGGATTATTGGAACCATAAATACACTACCATAGACAAGATATGATTAATATTAGAACCCTAAGTTAATTTAAGGATTGGATTAAAGCCTTAACACTTGATAATTCCAATCAACGTCAACTTGTGACATGTGTGTTTATTTAACGCAATATAAAGAAAAGCTCAAGGATATCACAAGCTTAACTACCTAATGAAGAACTCACCCAGATATTTATTAAATTGATAAATCTATCAATCATTTCAATTAATCTCTAAAAACAAACCCCCCAATCAAAATATAATCAACTAAAAACAAAAGACTATTAAAAAGTATCATCAGTGAGGATTCGACCCGAGTGCTGCTATACACATTAGCAGAGCATCAGAACTTTGACCAGTCGATAGGTGACAATAGACTACTCTTTCAAATGGATCCATTGCTAGAGATGGTGATTTATGTAGTCATTAGATTCTAGTTATTGTAAAAAAACAAAAAAAAGAATTTAAAAAAAAATGAAAAAAACACAAAGAAAAACCTACCTTCCTCATAAAAATCATAAACAGAAAACACAAAAAGAAAAACTCGTCTTCCTCTTTCTTCCAAAATCTCTCTGAATTCCCTATAGCCTCCCAAACAATCTCTCAGATTTTCTTGACCCTGAAATTGAGCGAGCACTTCACCAACTTAGGAGTAACATTAGAGATAATGAAATAATTCAAGAACCCGTCCTTGTACAACAAATTTAATTAGATGTGGCCAATCCTTGGGAATAAACACTTAAAGAAATTACTACCCCTGATATGAATTACCAACCTCTTGGTATTAAATATCCAAACATAGAGGCTGACTTCAAACTCAAATCGGTTTTGATTCATCTTCTCCCTCATTTCCACGGGCCAGCCAGTGAGGATCCACATCTTCATCTCAAAGAGTTCCAAGTGGTGTGCTCTACCATGAAGCCTCAAGGGGTTTCTGAGGAACAAATAAAACTCTGAGCATTCTCTTTCTCCCTAGCTGACACTTCTAAGTCATGTATCTACTACCTTCCTCTTGGTTCCATAACCACATGGAATGACATGAAGCGACTCTTCTTAGATAAAAACTTTCCTGCTTCTCGTACTGCTTTTATCCGAAAGGAAATAAGTGGTATTCATCAGTTCACAAGTGAATCACTCCATGAATACTAGGAGAGGTTCAAAAATATTGTTGCAACCTTCCCACACCACCAAATCCCTAACCAACTCTTGCTCCAATACTTCTATGAGGAGTTATTGGCTATGAAGAGAACTCTCATTGATGTCGCAAGTGGTGGTGCTCTTGTTGATAAAAATACTGCAGCTGCAAGAGATCTCATAAGTAACATGGTTGAGAACACACAACAATTCCATACTTGAGCACATGCTCAAGTAAAACAAATCCAAGACAATCAATCCATAGAGCCGAAAAAGATGACCGAGTGGATGAGTGAACTTAAAGGTTTTGTGCGACAACTAGTTGTGGCATCCAAATCCCCAAACTCATCTTATCCACAATCAATGTTTCTTGGACCTGTCAAAAAATATGGAATCTGCAACTCACCAACTCATCCAACTAACACATGTCCGCAACTTCAAGAGGATCAATCTGATTCATCTAGACCAATGGATCTCAATGCAGCATATGCTCAGCGAAACCTCAACCCTCAAAAATCAGGTCAGTTCATTAGAAACTTCAACCAACCTCACTCTGAGCCCTTTTATTCTTCATATAACCAAGGCCTAAGGAATGGTAATCTCGTCTCTCATCCCCCTCAATTCCCTCCTCAAAACCCAAACTAATTTTAATATGGTCAAGGTGTTGGTAACTTCCAACAACCTTATCCTATTAGTCCTCAACAACAAAGGAATAATCCTCCTCCTAGATTCCACTATCCTAGTGAGCCTTCCCAATTCCAAAACCAATACAATCACTTTTCCAAGAACCAAAATCAAGGTAATCCCAATCTTGGACAAGCCTCTTCTTCCAACCAACCATGGGAAAGTGCAGTGGAAGATCTTACCTCATTCATCCGTTCTAGCCTCAAAAACATTGAAACCCAAATTGGTCAACTTGCATCCCATCTGAGCCAACAACAACAATCAAATTCTTCACAACTCCCAACTAAACCATTACCCAATCCCAAGGGTAATGTAAGTGAAATTTCACTTAGATTGGGGAAGCAAATTGCTATGCCTCAGGATAAGTCCTCCAACCCCCCTTTAAATGTTGATATAGAAAATGAAAAGAAAAAGAAACTTGAAAATGAATCTAAAGTCATTCCCTCACCTCCTTCTATTCCACTTAGGAAACCAATTCCTTTTCCTCAAGCCGTTTCTAAGCCAATGAAGTCCTTTTAACCTGATCCTGAAATGATCAACATGTTTATATGTGTTGAAGTGAACATTTTCCTCTTAGATACCATTAAACAAATTCCTAAGTATACCAAGTTTCTCAAGGGGTTGTGTACCCATAAGAGGAAACTTAGGACCTTTGAAAATGTTTCCACCCAACAGTTTATTCTCATAAAGTGAAAAGATCTAGGGACCTTTACGATTCCATGCCAAATTGGAAGTTCCATATTTGATGATGAACTCATAGACCTAGGAGCCTCAATTAATTTCATGCCCAAATCCATATTCTCCAACCTTGGTCTAGGTCCCTTAAATCTAATGGGTGTTGTCATTCAATTATCCAATCGAAGCACAACCAGACCTGAGGAAATAATTGAGGATGTCCTTGTTCATGTGAATGATCTTATCTTCCCTGCTGATTTCTATGTCCTTGACATGGAAGGTGAGACAAACAATTCTTGGTCTCCCCGAATTCTAGGAAGGTCATTCATCATGACTACTAGAACTAAGATTGATGTCCATTAAGGCATCTTATCCATGGAATTTGGTGACCAACTAGTCAAGTTCAACATTTTCCAAGCCATGTAATACCCATCTTAGGATCCCTATACATTCTCAATCCATGATTCCGAGTACACTTCTAAGAGTCAATTGAACCCCAATCCATCATGTTCTTCATGTTCAAATGATAAAGGATCTTGTGAAATATGCACCATGATTAACCAAGTCATAAATGGTGAATTTGATGTGGACCTCTCATTCATAGACTCCATCAATCTAGTGGAACTTGAAAACTCTCTTGAATCCCACAGCAACTCTGATCTCTAATGCTCCACCTTGGACAGTATTAAGGAAAATTAATCTGAAGCAACTAAAGTACCTTACTCCATTCCTGAGTTGTCTAACCCACAAATGAAAGGTGAGACTGATCTGAAACCTCTTTCTGAACACCTGAAATATGCATTCCTTTTCAATGATCACTCTTATCCTGTCATTATCTCTTCTTCACTTACTGAAACTGAGGAGTACAAACTTGTTCAAGTGTTAGAGGAAAACAAAATTGCCTTAGTTTGGACCCTAGATGACATACCAGGAATCAACCCTACTCTTTACAGGCATCACATCCATCTTTAGGAATCATAAAAACCAATTAGACAACCACAAAGAAGACTCAATCCACTCATACTTGAGGTAGTTAGGGAAGAGATTACCAAAATTCTTCTAGCTGGTATTATCTACCCAATTTCCGATAGTGAATGGTTTAGTCCAATTCAAGTTGTAACTAAGAAAGGTGGGATAATTTTGGTCACAAATGAACAAGGGGAGATAATCACAACTCGAGTGAAGAACAAATGGTGTGTGTGCATCGACTATCGAAAATTGAATGTTGAAATATGAAAAGATCACTACCCTCTTCCAATCCTTGATCAAATACTAGAACAATTAGTTGGAAAGTCACACTATTTATTTCTTGATGGATACATCGGGTACTTCCAAATCCCAATCACACCTTAGGACCAAGAAAAGACTACTTTCATTTACCCCTTTGGAACATATGCATATAGAAGAATGCCTTTTGGCCTTTTCAATGCTCCTGCAACATTCCAGAGGTGTATGATGAGTATCTTTTCTAAATTCATTGAACACTACATGGAAGTATTCATGGATGAATTTACCATTTATGGTGAGTTATTTGAATCGTGCTTGAATTCTCTCTCTCTATACCTTCAAAAGTTTTTCAAGTGTAACCTTGTGTTAAATTTTGAAAATTTTCACTTCATGGTTGCAAATGGGATTGTTCTAGGGAACATAGTTTCAAAATATGGTATTGAAGTCGATCCTGCCAAAATTGAAGTGATCCAATCACTTACAGAACCCACATCTGTTCGATACATCCATTCCTTCCTCAGTCATGCCGGTTTCTATCGGATATTCATCCATAACTTCAGTAGGATTTCCCTCCCACTCACTTAGTTTCTCCAAAATGATTTCATTTTCTATTTTTATGAGGTTTTCAAGAGATCCTTCATTGAACTCAAAATTGCTCTTACATCTACCCCAATAATCCAACTCCTAGATTGGTTCTTACTCTTTGAGTTGATGTGTGATGCATCTGATAGAGTTTTTTGGGGATGGTATTGGTCAAAGAAGAGAAACAATTCCTCATGTCATCTATTATTCCTCTAAAACATTGGATGAACCTCACTCTCACTACACTGTGACTGAAAAGGAACTTTTAGCAGTGGTTTTTTCCTTAGATAAATTCTGGCCCTATCTCTTATGTGCCAAAATCATCATCTTTACAGACCATTCTGTTATAAAGTTCTTACTCAAGAAAAGTAATTCCAAACCAAGGCTAATAAGATGGATCCTAATGATCCAAGAGTTTGACCTTGAAATCAAAGATAGACCAGAAAAAAAACTCTATTTCTGGTCACTTGATTATAATTTTTAATTATTCTCATTATGAAATAATTGATCTATAATTTCCAACTGATCACCTTTGATCTCTCACTCCAAAAATACCATGGTATGTCTCGATTGTAAATTACAAGGTTTCTGGTGTTTTTCCTGAAATTTTTTCAAAAGAACAAAAAATGAAGTTGAAAAGTGATTCAAAATTCTATTTTGGGAAAGATAATAAACTTCAGAAAACTGGGGCAGACATGGTAATTAGGAGATGGGTTTATGGAAATGAACATTCTTTCATCTTACAATTATGTCACTCAATGCCTGGTGGTGGCCACTTTGGACCACAAAGGACCTCCTGAAAGGTCCTAGACTCTAGATTCTTCTATCCTTCACTCTTCAAGGACTCACATGAGTTATGTCAATTATGTCCCACATGCCAAAAGTTTGGAACATATTTCAAAGAGAAATGAAATGCCCCAAAAGACTTTAATTTTCTGTGAGATCTTAAATGTTTGGGGCATCGATTTCATGGGACCATTCCCCCCTTCCAATAGATTCTCATACATTATTCTTATGTTTGATTATGTTTCTAGGTGGGTTGAGGTCAAACCCACTAGAAAGGATGATTCACATAATGTTAGTGAGTTCCTAAAGACACACATCTTCCACCAGTTTGACACACCACGTGCCTTCATAAGTGAATTAGGAACCCATTTTTGTAATAGAACCATGGAATATATTTTGAAAAAGAATGGTGTTGTACATAAAACTTCAACTGAATATCACCCCCAAAAAAATTTCATGCCTGAACTTTCCAATAGAGAAGTGAAAAGAGTGCTTGAGATAATTGTAAAACCCACCAAAAAAGACTGGCCTGAAAGACTTGGTGAAGCACTTTGGGCTTATCGAACTGCCTATAAAACGCTCATTGGGATGTCTCATTTTAGGCTAGTTTTTGGTAAAGCATGTCATTTTCCAGTTGAAATCCATCATAATTCATTTTGGGTAGTGAAAACTTGTAATTTTGATCTTGAAAAATCTGGTGAAGAAATATTGTTGCAATTAGCTGAACTGGAGGAGCTTCGACTTGATTCTTATGAAAAAATCTAATTTCTACAAAAAAAAATCAAAGGAACTCCATGATAAAAACATCCTAAGAAAGGTATTTAATGAAGGTGAAAAGGTAATTCTCTTCAATTATCGATTTCGACTTCACCCAAGTAAGCTTAATTCTTGTTGGGAAGGTCTTTTTGTTATTACTAATGTTTACCCATTTGGTGCAGTGCAAGTCCAAGACCCCTCTTCCAAAAGGACATTTAAGGTTAATGGGCATCAATTAAAGCATCACCATGAGAGGAAACACAATCCTAGAACCACATTTACTTCCATCAGATCTCCAACTTCTACAGTTGACCCACCACTGGATGGAGATGACAACCCACCAAATCCAAACCAGGGGGCACCTCTTTCCCTTTAACTCTTCTCTCTCTATCTCTCGCTCTTTATTCTTATTCCTCCCTCATTATCATTTTGTTTTTTTACCACCTTCCTCATCACATTTTTATTTACACTTTCTCTTTTGTGTGGGTGTGTAATTTAAAAACACAAAAAAAAACCTAAAAAAATTAAAAAAATGAACAAACAAGAGTCATACTTACTCACCTTCCAATTTTTAAATTTGTCCAACCATTTTTGGGAGTCAAAAGAAATGGTTTCATCTCAAAAAATTTGTGGTTTCTTTATAAATTTGGATAAAGAATATTGTTTCAAAACCAACCAATTTTGAATGCTCAAATTTTGATTTGTAAAATTATTTTCCCAAACCATGAGGAACAAAATTATCTTTCATGCCAAGACCACCTATGGCCATCTTTTCAAAATGAGTGTTTTTTTTCGCCCCCATTTGTGAATCTTGAGTTTTTGGACCTTCGAGCTGAATTTCTTTCTTTAGTGTGCATTAATATGATAAAGCCATTTTTCGAACCACATGAGAATTATAATATCCAAATAGCCTCCCATTAACTATACATTAATCCTCCTTTTGAAAGCCCCTTCGAGCCTATGAAAACCTTTTCTTTGATAGCCACATTACAAGACCAATACCTTATCCCACCCAATATCAACATGGATTTTCATTGTATAATTTATTTTAAATTTAAATGTGGGGGGAATGGATTTCGTTGTTTGGGTGCCCTTTTATTGATTTTCAACAAGTTATCATATGATTGAGGGAAAGAATCCATTTTAGTTTGGGGAGAGGTTGTCCTTCAGTGTGGTTTGGGAATTTTATATTCTTATGACATATTGTTCAAATTTTAATGACAAGTGTTCAAAAAAATTAATTAAAAAAAAGAATACAAATCAAAAAAAAATCAAAAAATTGGGTTGTGTATTGGGTAGGTCAAAAATCACTATCTCTCAGCCTTTAATCTTGTTATAACTATTATAATTAGTGTCTTTTTTAGATCAATCATGGGTTGATATATGAGTGAGAGATCTGTTTCAAGTTCAAATTTTGAAAAAAAGAGAAAAAATAAAGAAAAAAAGAACACTTTCATTATATTCTTATGTCATTGAGATAATTTTTGTGTTTTGTAAATATTTCATCTTCTAATTACCTTTATATTTCCTTCCAATTTTGTGTATTATTTTATAATTTCATTCCCTCATAAATATGTGTTTCCATTTCCTTTCATGTCTCATTTCAAAAAAAGTGTGCATTTCTTTTTCCATGTTGGTGTTTAACCCCTCTTCTTCTCTCTCTTGGACATTATATTACTACCGTCCCATATCCATATAAAACCCCCCTTAAAAATACTTCTTTATTCTTGTGCACTTTGGATAGGGAGTGGAAGTTGAGATCTCTTTCAAACTCTAAAATTTTCACTATTGGTTGGTGAATGATTGAAGCTACATAAATTAATTTTATCATCTTGAGATGATTAAGTTTTGTGTGCTGCCATTTTCCATTTCTAAATTTGAGCATGAAAAAAATGAATTGTTTTTGGAACATTGTTTATGTAAAAACTTGTGGTGGAATTCAATATCAATGAGTGATATTTTCTAAACCTCCCTGATTGAGGAAAACAAAATTTTAATATTTGATTGTGAGTGAAAATGATTTTTTTCATGTTTTTATATTGGTTGCACATGAGAACATGAACAAGAATAATTGTAGGTGATTTGATGTTATTAATATTTTCATGACTTATTATATACACCCTTTACTGATTTTATATGAAATTGGCATAATTTGTGTGAAATATTAATGTTTTAATACTTAGTATAATTTTTGAGAATTTTTAGATGTAGTCCAATTGAGTCAGTTTACTATTTTATTTATAACTCTAACCCTACTAATCCAAATTGTGTGAAACTTGTTTTTTAGGATTCCTTATTAAACTTATCACATATCATTAGAAGGAATCAGTGGACAATTCTGCCATTTGAAGGTTCCTATGGACCACACAATAAGGCCCACAGAATCTGTGAAGAAACTGGCCGATCCATGAAGATCGAATTACTGGGATCAATCTAGAAGTAAAAATTAATTAATTCTTCTAAAATGTTCTGGGGAGATTTCAAGGAGGCTTGGATAAAAATTTAAAGTCCCAAATCCAAATAAAAGGGGGCAAAATGATTCATTTAAACTCAGCCCACCATTCTGGCTGGGAATTAAAATTAGTACAATATTCATGACATGTCTCCTAATATAGTCATCAAATAAAGATGAGATTTTGCAGTGTTAAATAGGACATATATGTGGATTACTTTTTTGAATAAATAATTAGAATTTGAAGGCATATTACTATTCCAAAATCCATTCACATTTCAGCCATCAAAAAATCATGGATAGAAATGGACAGTTTAACATTGTTTATTGAAACCTCCATAACTTTGGCTCCATGAGTCAAAATTCCTCCAACTCTTGAGAGTAGTCGTAAAATATTATTATATACAACTTTTAAGAAGGATATACCTCTAGATTAGGCTGTCTATATTTCCAAATCATCGATCCAAGTGGAGGAATAGATTGGGAATGAAAACAGTCCACTTCCTTGGGCTATAAATACATCCCCCTCCTCGCCTTAAAAGGGGTTCACATTTCAGAAGAGAGGAGAACATATTGGCATGAAAAAATAATTTACAAGGGATTGTGAGGACTGGAAATACTCAAGTTTTTACTTGAGAGATATTTCCTCCTCTCTTTGTTTCCTTTTACCTTTGTGTTCTTCATTATTGTAATCTTGTAAGTCTTTTTTTATAATTTTTTTTTAATGAAAGTTTCTTCTTCAATATCTCTTATTATAATCCAACTTCTGTAGTTTAATATTAATGTCATTAAAATAGTTTAAATATAGTTTAATCTTGTTATTTTCTTTTTCTTTCTCAATCAATCTAAAGTTTGTTTTTAATTATCATCATAGTTTGTGTGTGTGTTCAACACACCACTCTTTTCTTATCCATTTCTTTTTCTTATATTCTTAATTTATCATCATAATAATTATAACCGAATTACTAATAATTTCAATAGAAGAGTAAATTTCTCATTGGGGTGAGTTGTAATTTAGGGATGTTAAGAAATTGAGAGCTTTTGCTCGATGAGTATTCTTTGAATTAACATTGTGTATGTTGGACTTAACATGTCATGGATTAATGACTTGTTTTGTTTCACGAGTGGTTTACATGGATTATTGGAAACATAAATACACTTCCATAAACAATATATGATTAATATTATAACCCTAAGTTACGTTAAGACTTAGATTAAATCCTTAACACTTGGGAATTCCAATCAACATCAACTTGTGACATGGGTGTTAATTTAATGAAATATAAAGAAAGACTCAAGGATATCACAAGATTAACTACCTAATGACAAACTCTCCCCAATATTTATTAAATTTTTAAATAGATCAATCATTTCAATTAATCTCTACAAACAAACCCCCTAATCAAAATACAATCAACTAAAAATAAAATACTATTAAAAAGTATCATCACTGAGGATTCGACTTGAGTGTTGCTATAAAAATTAGCAGAGCAATGGAACTTTGACCGGTCGATAGGTGACAGTCAGCTGCGCTTTCAACCACAAAGGTGATTACTTTTAATAATTAAAATAATGTGAGTCCCTTAGGATAAAATTCAAACTTCTAGTTCTTAAGGTTATGATCTCGACTCCACCAACAAGTATCTTATGTCACTATACAAGGAAGCACTCCAGAGGAGGAAAGAGCAGGGAACATCCACCAGAGCAGGGCTAAACAGACTTTGGAAGAATGAGAGGGTATGGCATTTGACATTGGTACTGCGCCTGTGCACCCATGCACATAGACATGCTAGTCGAACAGCCATGCAATGGTGGAGAGCAGATCACGATGAAGATGCTTGGGAGGAGCAGTTTCAAGTAGTCATAGTCTGTATGATTTTCTTAATACCTATGGGTCATGTAATGTATTCAAGCCTACGAGAAATGTAATTACTAAGCCTACGGGCCTTGTAAGGGTTCCCCCTAATCCCTCGAAAGGGGTTTATCAAAAAATCAATAAAAAATAAGGCCTTCGTGCCATTCAGTCAACACAAATATTAATAAAATCACTAAATAGATTCACTCAAAAATCATTCACCCTAAAAAGTTTCTGACTCAAGGCATGTGTTAACTACCAATAAGTATCATCCTTAGTCAAGACTCAATTGAGTATAGTTTAAATCCTAAAATTTTGTAATAATTTTAAAAAAAACAAACAATTTTTTAAAAAAGAGTTTCAAGAGTTTAAAAAATTGATGGGATTCCATTAAGCATGGTTTAGATTAAGAAATGTTGACCCCCTCACCTACACATAAAACCTAAATTTTTCCCCAAAGTTGAATTCAAATGTGAAGAAGACAATAATTAGAAAATTAATGTTCAAAGTATATTTTCAATAAAGTATATTAATGAAAGGTTTAAGGATCTCATTAAAGTTCAAGAGGATGTTTTCCATAATAATTATTTTATAGAAGATTAACCCGCAGTATCATTTAAGGTAGTGAAAAAAATTTTACAATACATATCAGTCAGTAGCATGTGAATTATTTAAGTATATGGTGAACTGGGTGAAAGAAAGTTTGAAATTTTGATTCAATTTGATTTCCAATAGAACAAAAAATTTACATGCTAAATCACCCAACAGATTAAAAGAAATTCACATATAAAAACAACAGCCAACCAGCATGTACCCCCCCCCCCCCCCCCACACACACACTTAGTTTATTGAAGTGAGTAGTTTTAATAACAATAAACTTCATTTTTAGCAAAGAGGAACATGAAAAACTTATATTTCCAACAAATAGAAAAAACATGCAGCATATTTTTTTACATAGAGACATATGTAGCAGAATTTCCCAGCAACAGCACACATAATGAAAATTTTTCAGTAGCAATCACCAACTCACCATTAGCAGTTTATCAGCAAGTCACCATTGCGATGACTCACCATCAACAGTGTAATGGTTAGTAAAATCCAACTGTAACTTAATGACATATCGTTAAACTATGGAATTGTGACTTAGTAGTGAATTTGTATTACTAGTAAGGTGCAAAAAAATGAAATATGAATTAAAAGAAGGTACTTCCCTAAATTAATGAATTTTTCATAGTATCTTGTGATTTAAAAACATAAGGGAATTTTAATCCTTAAACAACACAGCAGCAGTATTATCAAAAAAACATAGAGCGGATAGAACCAGTACAAAAAAACAATAAGAAGTGCACTAAGATCATAGTAAGAAACACTTTATTTAAAAACAAAACAAGAACTAAAAAAATACAAACAAGAACCATGGGTTGACTTCCCATGAAACAATATGTTTTAAGTAATTAGTTAGACTTTATTCAGAATTAGTTTTCAAGAATAGTGAAGGAAACCAAGCCCTTTGGTTCTCCTTCAAAATAGAGTTCAACTCTCTGCCCATTAACCAGCATGGGTTTGTTTTCTTTTCCAATTATCTCAACAACACCATTCTCCAAAACTCTAAAAATATTGAAAGGTCCAGACCACTTGGATTTCAGTTTTACATGAAGTAGTTTTATACTATAGTTAAAGATAAGGACCTTCTGTCCAAGTTTGAACTCTTTGTTTTGAATGATAGAATCATGAAATACTATAGTCCTCTCTTTTTATATCCTAGAATTTTCATAATACTCTCTTATTATCTCCTATAATTCACTCATATCAAGAAATATTCTCTAATTAGCACTCTTAAAATCAAAATTTATGGCCTTAACTTCCCAATATTACTTGTGTTGCAACTCCATGGGAAAATGGTATCATTTCCCAAACAATAGCCTATATGGAGACATTCTTATTGGGGTCTTAAAATATGTTTTATATGCCCATAAAACTTCATCCAGTTTAAGAGACCAGTACTTTCTAGAGTGAGACAGTTTTCCCAAGAATTGTTTTTAGCTCCTTATTAAGAAATATCTACATATCCACTAGATTATGGATGATGAGGAGTACCATTTTTATGAACACAACCATAATTTTCCATTAAATCCTTAAACACGTAATTTTTAAAATCTGTTCCATTATTAGTAATAAAGGCTTTGGGTACTCCAAATATTGAGAATATATTCTTTTTAACAAACTTAATTACACTATTTTCTTCATTGTTGGGTAGACCTACTACCTCAACCCATTTAGAAACATAACATACAACCATAAGAATATATTCATTCCCATGAGATGATGGAAATAGACCCATGAAATATAGACCCCAGACATCAAAAATATCTATTTCTAAAATACCTTTTTGGTGTAACTATAGGTTCCTACCAACAATGCCTAACCTTTGGTACTTATCACATCCTATAACAAAGCTCCTAGTATCCTTAAACAAGGAGGGCCAATAAAAAACCAGATTGAAGGAATTTTTGAGTTATCTTTTCACCACCATGGTGTCCTTCCTAGGGCGAGGAGTGAAAACTTTCCAAAATAGGCATCATTTCTTCCTCTGGCACACACCTTCTAAGTATACCATCAGCACATCTCCTAAATAGAAAAGGTTCATCCCAAAGTTAATAATTAAGTTTAGAAATGAATTTATTCCTTTGATTATTGGACAGATTTTTGGGAAAGACTCCTACTGCCAGAAAATTAGCAAAATATGAAAACCATGTAGACTGCCTTATTGAGACAGTAAGTAATTTCTCATTGGGAAAGGAAGAGTTTATCTCCCTTTGATATTCAGAATGGATATGAGGAAGCCTATAAATATGGTTTGTAACTATGTTTTTAGCTCCCTACTTATCCCTAATTTCTAATTCAAATTCTTGTAATAAAAAATTAATCTAATCATCCTAGGTTTAGTTTATTTCTTAGACATTAAGCACTTAAAAGACAATGATCAGTGAATATGATTACTTTTGAGCCTAGAAGGTACTGCCAAAACTTATCAAGAGAAAAAAAATAGATAACAACTCCTTTTCAGTAGTGGTATAGTTCCTTTGAGCCCCATCTAGAAGTCTAGTATCATAATATACCACATGTAACTTCTTATCTCTCCTCTTTCCTGGGATAGCACCAACAACCATATCACTAGCATCACACATTAGTTCAAAAGGGAGTTTCTAATCAGTTGTAGTGATGATAGGTGATGAAATGAGTTTTTATTTAATAAGATTAAAATATTTTAAACAGATTTCCTAAAAAATAAATGGGGAATTCTTGAAAAGAAGGGAACACAAGGGATTAGTGATTTTGGAAAAGTATGTGATAAACCTCTGGTAGAAACTAGTATGCCCCAAAAAACTTATAACAACTTTAACAATTTTAGGAGGTGGCAGTTTTTGAATGACTTCAATTTTAGCAGTGTCAACCTCTAAACCTCTCTTGGACACTTTATGTCCTAACACTATACCTTCAGTGACCATAAATTGACATTTTTTCTAGTTATGAAATAGGTTTGTCTTTATTCATCTCTCTAAAATTAACTCTATATTTCCTAAGAAAGTATCAAAATTACTACCCACAATGGAGAAGTCATCCATGAAAACTTCAATGATCCTCTCAATCATATCAGATAAAATAGCCATCATGCACCTTTGAAAGGTAGAAGGGGTTCTTCACAACCCAAAGGGCATCTTCCAGTAGGAAAATTTCCCAAAGGGGCATGTAAATGTAGTCTTCTCCCAATCATATGGAGCTATTGAAATCTAGTTGTAACCAGAATACCCATCTAGAAAACAGAATAATTCATTCCCAGCAATCCTCATAAGAATTTGATCAAGGAAGGGCAATAGAAAATGGTCACATATAGTGGATGAATTAATCTTCCTATAATTTGTAGACTCCCCATTTGGTGGCTTTCCTAACTTTAATTTCTTCATTCTTCTCATTCTTAACAATAGTAAAACCTTATTTCTTAGGAACTAATTGGACCGAACTGACCCAATTACTATCATAAATAAGGTATATTATTCAAATTTCTAGTGGATTAATTACATCCTCTCTCACAACCTCTTTCATGTTGGGATTCAATCTTCTTTTACATTCTACCCTAGGCTTATGATCTGGATCTATAGGAATATTATGCCTACAGAATTAGGTATTAATTATTTCTATATCATCTATGGTCCAACCTATGAAAGATTTAAATTTTTAAAAAAACATTCAACAATATTTCTTCTTGATTTTTATTTATATCGGTAGAAATTATGATATGAAGTGTGTAATTCTCATGCAAGAAGGAATATTTTGTTGGTTCTGGGTGCAGAGGAAGCACGTTGGTGGGTTTTCCCAACTTTGATTTTAGTGTTAAAAAACATTCAAACCGAGATCTGTCACAATATAAAACATCAGATCTTCAGAATAGAATGAAGAACAAAAAACAAAAGAGGGAGTCCCGGAATCATAGAGATAGGATCATCATATGTTGGTTATAATTAATTTTATTAATTCACAAGAATTACCTTGGTGGAATTCTTTCTTCGTTGATGTCTCGAGTCACAATCCTATGTGATCCGTCATTGCATCATAGAATCCAAGTACAGGATTCCTCTAGCGGTGATCCACACGTGCTCCACATATCTCTGGATGTCGCCGAAGGTATCTCTAGGTGCTAGCGCAGAATAACCTTCACTAGAGATGTCTACCTTAGATCACCTTGATCCGATGGTGGTGGTTCTCTCTCGGTCTTGAGAGTGTTCTTGGAGGAAGTAGTTCTTTCGACCTTGAAATAATTCTCCAAAATTATTGTGCACAACGATTCTCTATGTAAAAGTGTTGGGGTTTTGAGGATATTTATAATCGGGTCTCAGGTTATAGAGTTGTGACAATAAATAAACATGTTACGCATTTTATTTATTTCATTAACCCTTATTGAAAACCCCCATGTCGAATGATTAATTCCTTGACATGCGCCCATGTTGATTATAATAAATATAATTTAACAAAATGATATTATTTCCTCAAGATCCCAACTGGAAAAACTACACGTCGTGTAATCATTAATACACGGCATGTACTCGTTTTCCATAAAAATACATGGCATGTATATTTAATATACACGGCCTGTAATTTTATTTCCCATTTTTTCTTTATTTCCTCCACCACATTTATTAGTCCTTGAGTAATGGATATTTATTTCTTAAATAAATTTAACAGCATTACTCACTAATAAATATATATTATTTCGTTCACAATATATTTTCTCGAATGACTAGTGTCTAAATAAACGCGATCCGGAATCCTTAAATAATTATTAAACCACAGTCAGGAATAATATTTATTTAACGTTTTAAATTAATATTTAAGGTAGATACATGGACATACTTAGTGTGTGACCCTCTAGGCCTCTTTCACGTTGGCATTAGGTGGGCTTGCCAAAAGTCCAAGATTATTGTCTAGCCACGGGTCAAGGAATCCAAGAGAAATAATTTGATGTTGCATTGATGTGTCACCTCATACGAACACTTACTATGTAATATAATCCCTTTGTCTCAATATCTCTAATCAAGTGGGTTGCTTGCTAATACCATAAATCCATGTGCTCGATTATTCTTTCTTTGACTTTCCGGATTTGAACTTTCCCATTCCTTACCATGGCCATGGATTTACTTAGGCTATATCAATTCCATAAAAGGGCCTAAGATATCTACTTCAATTATGGAATAGAAGGGACAAATACTTTCTCGCATTATCTATTAATGCGGTATTACTCGTGACGCACCCAACGTATCCTACCTCGCTGCGAACAGTGTGTCGTCACAGTTTTCATCAATACATCTAAGTGCGCGAGTTGTAATACCCATTAATAGTAATCTTAAATTCTAAGGACCAATACACACATCCGCAGATAGGAACTTCTAATGACACTATGAAATGTGGATTTGCTACTGGCAGGTCTCGTTCTCATAATATTCTCCTGGATATTACCAAGGGCGCACACCATTAGAAGGTGCCTCAAAGTTTTATGAGTCCTCAACTCTAATGGCCAAATTTATTTTTGTCCCTCAAATAACATTATCCGACCATAGAACATATATTCAAGAACAGTGTTATGGCACTTCCGGGTTCTCATCATAGTATGGATTCGCTATTACCCTTTAATGCAACAACTATCCTTGGG
Source organism: Viscum album (assembly GCA_963277665.1). Taxonomy (NCBI): domain Eukaryota; kingdom Viridiplantae; phylum Streptophyta; class Magnoliopsida; order Santalales; family Viscaceae; genus Viscum; species Viscum album. Next base: position 1,040,486,209 of record OY728140.1, on the reverse strand, counting down.
ACATTATCACATGCATTGTCACGCATAAGAATAATCAAGATGTGATAAGATGTTTATTTAATAAATAAGGTAAAAGTAGTTGGTTTTAGGCCACCAACTCCAACAGAATCCCACTTGGACTAGAGCCAACTGCTAATAACTTTTAACCCGCTAGCTATCACATGATATTCATGCTTCTACTGAGATAGGCATTTAGTCATGAGGTCCGCCACATTCTCTTTTGTGGACACTCTGCTCACTGCAACATCACCCCTTTGATAGAAATCCTTCAAGAGGTGATACTTCTAGATTATGTGCTTTGTTTGTTGATGTGACCTTGGTTATTTTGCAAGAGCCACCACTACAGTATTATCACAATACAATATAATGGGATCTTTATTACTAGGCACCACATCAAGATCCTGGAATTTTTTTTGAATACAAAGAGCTTCCTTGGATGCATCAGAAGCTGCTATATATTCAGAATCCACTGTAGAATCGGTGACAACTGGCTGCTTTGAACTCTTCCAGCTCACAGATCCTCTATTGAGACAGAAAACATATCCAGATTTCGACTTCAGATCATTATGATCTGTTTGAAAACCAGCTTTAGCATACCCTCTGATGACAAGCTCATCATCTCCTCTAAACACCAGGAACATATCCTTAGTTTTTCTCAGATACTTAAGGATAGTCTTAACAGTAGTCCAATGTTGTTCTCCTGGATCTTCTTGATATCTGCCTACTATGCTCAGTGAATAGGCAACATCAAGCCTAGTACATAACATGGCATACATGATGGATCTTATAGCCAAAGTGTATGGGATGTTACTCATTCTATCTTTCTCTTGTTGTGTCTAAGAGCACATTTTCTTAGAAAGATGTAGTTCGTGTGACACTAAAACCAATCCCCTATTGGTTTATTCCATACTAAATCTCTTTAGTATCTGGTCAATGTATGTACTCTAACTTAGTCCAAGCAGCCGCTTGGATCTATCACGAATGATCTTGACCCCTAGAATGTAGGATGCTTCACCCAAGTCCTTCATGGAGAAACACTTGTTCAACCAAACCTTAACAGAATATAAGACTCATACGTCGTTTCCAATAAGCAATATGTCATCAACATATACTACTAGGATAACGGTTTCATTCCCATTAAACCACTTATAAACACATGGATCACATTCATTCTTAATGAACCCAAATTTCTTTATGGCTTCATCAAATTGAATGTTCCATGACCTTGATGCTTGATTTAATCCATAAATGGATTTCTGTAACTTGCAAACCCATTTGGCTTCACATGGTGTCACAAACCCTTCTGGTTGTGTCATATAGACATCTTCCTGAAGGTTCCCATTAAGGAATGCTATTTTGACATCCATTTTCCAAATATCATAGTCATGGTAAGCTGCTATGGCAAGTATGATTCTTATGGATTTAAACATGGAAACTAGTGAGAAGGTTTCATCATATTCAATTCCTTGACACTGTCTGAATCTTTTAGCCACTAGACTTTCTTTATAGGTGCTAAATTGACCTTCCATGTCTAGTTTTCTCTTGAATACCCATTTGCATCCAATAGGATTTACATCAACTGGATCATAAACCCAACCCCATACTTGGTTCTGATACATGGAATCTATCTTAGCATTCATAGCTTCTAGCCATCTTGTAACTTCTGAGCTTTCTACTACTTCCTTGTAGGAGAGAGGTTCATCATTGTCCAACAATAATGATTCATCATCCTTGGTGACTAGGAAACCAAATCTCTCTGGTTCCCTTACCTCTCTTGAGCTCCTATTTAGTACTTGTGTTTCTGGAACCTCTTCCATGGAGACCTGTGGAACTTGTTCCTGTACTAAATCGTGTGTATCTTGATCATCAACTTCGTCGAAGTCAATCTTTCTCCCAATATCCTTCTTGAAGATGTGATCCCTCTCAAGAAAGACGGCTTGTCTGGCGACAGTCACTTTCTTATCTGAAGGGTTATGTAGGTAATATCCTTTTTTTCCTTGGTATATCCTATAAAGATACACCTCGTGCCCCGGGGTGCTAGTTTGTTGTCTGAGAAGGCCTTAACAAACACCTCACATCCCCATACATGTGTGTGAAACAAAGTGGGTTTCCCTCTATTCCATAACTCGGATGGAATTCCATTTGGCTCCTTAGTTGGTACTCGGTTTAATGTGTATGATGTAGTTTATAATTCATATCCCCAAAAGGATAATGGATTATTTTCATGACTCATCATAGACCTCACCATGTCCAACAAGGTGCGGTTCCTACTTCCACTAACACCGTTCCACTGTGGTGTATAAGGAGGAGTGAGCTAAGATAGAATCCTAGACTCCCATAGATGATCGATGAACTCTTGGTTAAAATATTCTCCACCTCGATCCAATCGAAGTTTCTTTATCTTCTTACCGAGATGATTTTGTACTTCATTCTTGAATTCCTTAAATTTCTCTAAGGCCTCTGACTTATACCTCATTAAGTATACATATCCATATCTACTCAAACCATCAGTAAAAGTAATTAAGTAAGAATATTCAACTCTAGCTTCTATTAGAAATGGTTCACACACATCCATGTGTACCAATCCTAGATGCTCTATGGCCCTTTCACCTTGTCCATCGAAGGGTGGCTTGGTCATTTTTCCTTGTAAACAAGCATGACATATATCAAGTCATTTTAGCTCAGTAGAGTTCAAATAACCATCTTGGAAGAGCTTTGTAAAACGCTTCTCATTTACATGACCGAGACAGTGATTCCACAACTGGGTGATGTATGAGTCATGTGAGTTTGTTTCGTTATCGATTTCCAACACTTGGTTTTCGTAATTTAATACATACAAACCATTTTTTAAATGTACCATACCATAACATACTTTTTTCTTATAAAAGAGACTACCCTTATTTTCAAACTTGAAAATAAATCCATCTATATCCAAACAAGATACAGAAATTATGTTCTTGGTAACACTAGGCACATAATAACAGTTATGTAAAACCAAAATCATCCCAGTCGGCAATGAGAGGTGGTAATCACCAATATCCAACACAACCAGTCTTGTGCCATTGGTTGTGCAAAGATCCACCTCTCCTCTGGAAATCTTTCTAAATCTACTTGGTTCCTACATTTGAATACAGATGTGAGCCCCACAAGCTATATCTAATACCCAATGTGTATAAATATAAAGATTACACTCGATAATGAAAGAACCTTTAGCATACCCATGCTTCTGGGTGAAATTCCTCTTCCAGTGGTCTTGCTTGCTGCATGCAAAACACACCACCTCTCATTCCTTTCCCTGCCTCTAGATCTTCCCCTTCTTTGAGGGATGGCACTCGGGGGCTTTAGACTATTTATAAGTCTTTTTCCCCTTTTCCTTGTCCTTCCTTTTCTTATTCACCATAAGGATTGTGGGTTTGTCACGCCCCATATCCGTATATACCTGACGAATCAATTTCAGAAGTTTCGATAGAATATTCTCATTATTGCTCATGTTTTAGTTGACAATAAAGCTTGAGAAGGTATTGGGAAGTGATGATAGGATGAGATCTGTACGCAACTCATCCGGAAATTTAATCCCTAAGATGTCCAGGAATTCGATGTAGCCAATAAGCTTGACTACATGAGGCCCAGCTGGCGTAGTCTCTCCAAACTTAGATGCAAACAAAGTTTTGGAGATCTCATATATCTCCCGTCTCTCCCTCTCTTGGTAGAGATCCTTAAGGTGAGACATCATGCTATATGCGTCCCTGTTTTCACATTGCTTCAAGAGATCATTAGACATGGCCGATAGCATGAAACATTGGACATATGTGGCATCATCCATATTTTTCATATAATGATATAGTTCCTCATCACTGGCCTCATTTCCAGGCGCAACTGGAATAGGCTCTTCCAGCACATACAATTTCCTCTCGTGGTGAAGGATGACGTGTAAACGCCTCTGCCACTCTTGGAAATTGGTGCTGGTGAGAAGATTTTCCTTCTCTAGTATGGTTCGCAATGATATGTTTGAAGTCATTTTTCTTTCCGTTTCTACAAATTAAGATGAGAAAAAGTTTAGTACTTTATTATAAAACTGAGACAAATAAATAAATTAATACTTATTAGTCTCCCACTATTTTATCGAAATCCAATAGACCTCACCATTGACTTCAAAATATTTTGTTTCTTAAATATTCTAGTGGAAAGGATCCATATTTCCCTTCACATTACCCCAAATAGGGTTGGTCAAGCAACTTGAATGGTTTTATGTAGGCATTCCAAATTCCAACTACATTAACTCGCAGCTCCTTGATCCGCTGAGTGGACTCCCCAATCCTGAAATCCTTTTGGATTTCCTCAACCATTGCCTCTTGGTCACACCAAGTCCTACTGTGGTAGTAAACCCTTGATGTGAACCAAGTTAAGTCAACCCAAAACCTTGAATTATAATTCTCTGATAATTGAAAGCACCCCAACTAGGGTTGGTCAAGCACTTTGAATTATGGTTTGATTCTAACCAAGATTATGGAAGGCTATACCGACATAATATTTCTGTGAGAGATTTTATCCTTATACGTAAATTGCCAATTTATTATCTTTTATTACATTATTTTTAATATTAAGTGGTATATACTTAAGTGATTAACCATGTCTAAGATAATATTTACGTATAAGCCGTTTTATTTTAGTTTCGTCTTGCATGCTTGTTTAATTCATTAATTGAGTGATCGTGACAACCCACCCCCAAGAAATAAACCATGCAACTAAAAAAATAAAATAAATGGTATGATAATGAGATTGTTCTATTGGATAGTTTATCTAGCGGTTGATAAACTAACCCAAGACCTAGGGGAGAAATACCTTGAACCTTTCGGGTTTCTGTTTACAGATTTCCACCTGTCCACCTTTGTGTCTCCTTAGATTGGTTTCAACTTGGATCCTAACGTAAGCTACCTCCTATATCTTGGGAGCTCCATCCATTACATATACATTTATCTCACATGCAGGTGAGGGGTAAAAAAGGTTTTTACATAAAAGAAACATTGGGCGCGCATTCCCTGCATATTAATGAGGAGAAGGCTTGAAGGCCAACAAATTTAATTTAAATAAATAAATTAAAAGAAACTGTTCACATACAAAGGTCTTGGTCTAGCTCATGATAATCCATACATGCAACAATATTTATGCATAAATAAAACTATCATTCAATTCTTTAATCATTCTTGTTTAAGATAAATCATGCTCGAATCAATTAATTATCTTTAATTAATCAATACTTTTATCTTAAACCCTTTTTTGGATTTCCTTGAGATTCTCATACATCATAATTTTAAACAAATAAATTCATTTAAAATTATCCTTGTACGTAACTTGTACCTTGGAAGCAACCCGGTGAATTTTCACTCATTATGCAGATGTTAAACTAAACACATATATATATAAAACACCTATCACGTATTTTGCCTCATCTTTACACATGCACTATGGTACATGTCTAAACGGTTTGTATAATATAATAATAAATTTTAATAATTTTTCATAATTTGGATGAGTACACGGTGTATACTTTTTGTTCACCATCCATCTAAAGTACACGCCTGGGGACATGGCGTGTTGATGTACTTCAGAAATTTTTGGAGTACGTGGTGTGTTCAGTGGGACACATTCCATGTAGTTTCCGCGTTACACAGTTTGCAGCTGGGCAAGCCATGTATGGCGTACACGGTCCAACCCTAACCCGAAGGGACTACACGTCGTGTTCAGTTGGACAACACGGCGTGTAGTCCAGAAACTGTGTGCCACCTATTCCTGGTCAACACACGGTGTCATAAATTACTTAGATAGGATCCAATACATGGGTTGATTTGGTGGATCGGTCAATGCATTGAACCTAGACTACACGACGTGTACTTTCAAATACACGCCGTGTATTCTGGTGTTATACGTCTAGGAGCGTTTGGCACCTCCGAATGAGTTCCTCTATTTTATTTTAATCAAAATCAAAAGAAAAATTCATTTTTTTAAGGTGAACGAGAAACGAGAGGGGAGGAACATATCTCTAGATTCATATTTTTAAGAACGATTAACTTGAATTGAAACAACTAAATTATTAAATACATAAAACACCAATGAAAAAATAAATAATTATAATCAACGATATGACGGCTATGATACCACTTATAGGTTTCAGGTGTAGCAGAAGTGCATTGGTGGGTTTTCCCAACTTTGATTTTAGCGTTAAACAACGTTCAAACCGAGATCCGTCATGATATAAAACTCCGGATCTTCAGAATAGAATGAAGAATGAAAAACAAAAGGAGTCTCGTAACCATAGAGATAGGATAATCATATGTTGGTTATAATTAATTTAATTAATTCACAAGAATTACCTTGGTGGAATTATTTTTTCGTTGATGTCTCCGGTCACAATCTGATGTGATCCGTCATTGCGTCGTAGAATCCAAGTGTAGGATTCCTCTAGCGGTGATCCACATGTGCTCCATGTATCTATGGATGTCACTGAAGGGATCTCCGGGTACTAGCGCGGAAGATCCTGCGCTTGCGATGTCCGCCTTCGATCACCTTGATCTGGTGGTGGTGGATCTCTTTCGGTCTTGAGAGCTTTCTTGGAGGAAGTAGTTCTTTCGGCCTTGAAAGAATTCTATAGAATTGTTGTGCACAATAATTATCTATAGAAAAGTATTGGGGTTGTGAGGATATTTATAATCAGGTCTGAGGTTATAGAGTTATGACAATAAATAAATGTGTTACGCATTTTATTTATTTCATTAACTTTTATTGAAAACCCCCATGTTGAATGATTAATTCCTTGACATGTGCCCACGCTGATTATAATAAAACGATATTATTTCCTCAAAATCCCAACTGGAAAAACTAAACGTCGTGTAATCATTAATACATAGCATGTACTTGTTTTCCATAAAACTACATAGTGTGTATATTTAATATACATGGCATGTACTTTTATTTTCCATTTTTTCTTTATTTCCTCCACCACATTTATTAGTCCTTGAGTAAAGGCTATTTATTTCTTAAATAAATTTAACTGCATTACTCGCTAATAAATATATATTATTTAGTCCACAATATATTTTCTCGAATAACTAGTGTCGAAATAAATGTGATTAGGCATCCATAAATAATTATTAAACCACATTCAGGAATAATCTTTATTTAACTTGTTAAATTAATATTTAAGGGAGATACATGGACACACTTAGTGTGTGACCCTCAAGGCCTCTTTCTCGTTGGCATTAGGTGGGCTTGCCTAAAGTCCAAGATTATTGTCTAGCCACGGGTCAAGGCACCCGGCGCTGCATTTACATGTCACCTCATACGAATGATTACCATGTAATATAATCCATTTGTCTCGATATCTCTAATCAAGCGGGTTGCGTGCTAGTGCCATCAACTCATGTGCTCGATTATTCTTTCTTTGACTTTCCGGAATTGAACTTGCACATTCCTTACCATGGACATGGATTTACTTAGGCTATATAAATTCCATCAAAGGGCCTAATATATCTACTTCCATTATGGAACAGAAGGGACAAATCCTTTCTCGCATTATCTATTAATGCGGTATTACTCGTGACGCACCCAACGTATCCTACCTCACTGCGAACAGTGTGTCATCACAGTTTTCGTCAATAAATCTAAGTGTGCAAGTGGTAATACCCATTAATAATAATCTTAAAGTCTAAGGACCAATACACACGTCCACAGATAGAAACATCCAATGACACTATGAAATGTGGATTTCCTACTGGTAGGTCTCATTCTCATAATATCCTCTTGGATATTACCAGGGGTGCACACCATAAGAAGGTGCCTCAAATTTTTATGAGTCATCACCCCTAATGGTCTGTATTATTTGTGTCCCTCAAATAACATCATCCGGCCATAGAACATATATTCAAGAAAATTGTTATGGAACTTCCAGGTTCTCATCATAGCAGGGATCCGCTATGACCCTTTAATGAAATAACTATCCTTAGGACATTATCACATGAATTTTCATGCAAAAGAACAATCAAGATGTGATAAGATGTTTATTTAATAAATAAATTACAAATTAGTTGGTTCTAGGCCACCAACTCCAACATATTTTAAATGACCAAGAAGTGGTTTTAGTTCAAGCATGGGTGGTTTTTAACTAGAAAGAAGACTCTTGGGCTGAGGAGGACCAAGGTTTTCAACATATTTCTTATAAGGTGTTTTGAATGATGACATATTTTCAATTTCATAACCAGAATTAATATTTTCCTCACTGTTTTCCAAAGTGGACAGCTCACTCTCAAAGCATTCCATATCAAAATTTTCAAAATTCAATAAAGTAGAAGAATCAATTTGTTCAATCCTATATTCCTCTATTTTATCAAAATTTTCAGAAGTGTTATGAATATTAGAAACAACTTCAAGTTCACTAGAGAAGTCTTTAAGATCATAAGTATATGGAACAAATATAATAGAAGCAGGAATTGGACAACTGTCCAGTTCTGGAAAATTTTCTAGATTTTCAGTTTGAGTGGATTGATTAGAATATGAAAATTTATTTTCAGCTTCCAAATTGATTTATTCAGAAATTGATTCATTTTTAGACTGCTCACAATTTTCAATGACTATTCATCTTCAAATAATTCTATCTTAGAATATTTTTCAATAAATGTTGGTCCCTTGACATTTTTAAAGGCATTAAAATCTTCTTGTTGATCTCTAATTTTAAAGATGAGTCAACCCTTAGACACATCAATTAAAGCTCCACTGCTGGCCAAGAAGGTCCTAACCAAAATGATGGGAACGTCTCAGTCACACTCCATATTAAGGACTAAGAAATCATCAGGTAGAAAAAGCTTCCCAACTCCAACTAGAAAGTCGTCTCCCCCCCCACAAGATGAGTCAAAGAATAGTTAACCAGTTGTAGTATGATTGTGGTGGGTTGAATATCACCCAATCTCAACTGTTGGAATAGTGAGTATGAGAGAAGATTAATACTAGCATTTAATTCACATAGGCAGTTGATCTGATCATAATTTCTTAAGGTATATGGTATGATAAAGCTACCTGGTTCTTTGATCCTGAGTAGAATTTTCTTTTGGAGAACAACATTACACTCTTCAATGAGGTTGTGGGTAGAAAATTATTCAAGAGTATTTTTATTTGAAATAATATTTTTAAGTGATTTCAAGTAATATGGGATTTGAATTAAATATTGTATGAATGGAATGTTCACTTGGAGTTTGGTAAGAAGACCAAGGAACTGAAGAAGTTCAGCATTGGTATTACCTTGAGGTTTCAATTTCTCAGGGAAAGGGATGGGTGGGGAAACATTTCTTAATATAGAAGGAATATCCCTCACTTCTTCAAAATCAAATTATTTTCCTTTATTATTTTTATTTTTAGAAGAATTGTCATTTTTAGTTCTAGGTAAAAATTCATATTTTTTTCATTTTCAAGACTTTTCTATTGATTTCTACATTAGGTTCAAAGAAGATTTTTATTTCCAGAATCACACAGTTTTTCAGTATGTGAAATTTTAGAGTCCTTTTTTTTTGTTCAGTTTGAGTATTAAGCCCACTTCTGGTGAAAAAATCCATAGCATTATCTATTGGGTTGACTTCAGTGGTACTGAGCAACCTACCTTTTTCTCTATTACTAGCATCCATATCCAACTAGCCCATTTGAATTTCTAGGTTTTTCATTGTTGCATCCATTTGAATTTTTTAATAATCATTTTTAGTATTTTTTTCATCAAAAATCCCTATTAACTGATGAAACATATCCTGCACCTCATCCTTATAACTGGAAGACTCGGCCTTAGGTTGAGGTTGGGGTTGGAATTTATACCTAGGAGGCTGTTGGAATCCAGGAGGAGCAGTAGGTTGAAGGAGTCCCTTCTCCCTCCAAGGAAGGTTCAGGTGGTTCATATACCCCTTATTTTAGTTGTTTTAGAAAGTATATTCCCTAGGCTACATCCTAGGACTATATCTAGTAATGTTTTCATTATCAATATGCTAGACAGGAAAATCAAAGTTTGTATTGCAAGTCTATGAATGGCCATACATGACACAGTGGTGGTACTGCTCTCTAAGGGTGTTGTGAGTATTTTCATTGAAAAATATAGTAGCTTGGGATTCAGATTGAGGGCCAGGAATGGGTTCCTTCCTAATAATGGTTCTCCTTATATATCATTTGTGTTGGTATTTTTGAGATAAAGTGTTGAATATCTATTTAATCTTCTCAGATGTCCTATCACTAAAGTCCCCTCTAGCAGACTGGTCCACCAAGGTTTGGTGGTAAGGGGTGAGGATATTATAAAAGGTATCTATGAGGATTTGGGGTGTGCACTGGTGGTTAGGACACTACCTAATTATTCTCCTAAATCTATCTGGGGCTTCGTGAAACAAATCTCCCTCATCTTGAAGGAATATAGTGATCTTATTCCAAATCTTAGATGTCAACCTCCTAGGATAGAATTTCATTATCAAATCATTCTACACTTGATCCCAAGTGAAAAATATCTCCTCCTCTAACTATTAGAACTAGGTCCTAGCATAGCCCTTGAGGTAGAAGTGGAACACTCTCAGTTTGAGCTCTTTCTCACTACGTTCCCTAAGTGGTTGTTGTGGAACACTACAATAGAAAGATCTAATGAAGTTAAGAGAGTCTTTACTAGGCATTATATTGAAGGTCGGATGTTGAATAAACATGGACTCCTTGATTTCATAATTCCTAGACCTAAGTGAGATCCTAATACAGGATGGGTTTCTAGACACAGATAATAGAAGGAATTCTTTCATACTAGGCCTTTCTACTTCTTTATTGGGTTCAGGTTGAAAATTTTGAAAGTTATTAGCTATAACTCTATCATCTAGATTTTCCATTTTAGTTTTTTTCTTCTTAAGAGCAGTAATATGTCTATCTATTTCAAGGTTCATGGGATCTAATCAATCAACAATAGATCTAGTGCTCATGAAAAGCATGATAACAAATGAATTTCAACACAAGTAACAGTAGAAAAAAGTACAAGAATAGTGGTAATAGCGAAGTAACAGAAAAAATGCAGTAAAACTAGGTAAAAACATACTATAAATCAAATATATTTTTTAAAAATAGTTTTCAAATTTTTTGTGTTTTTTTATGTGTTTTTTTTTGAATTTTTTTTTAGAAATGAATGGTCGCACAAATCCTTCCCCAACAAAACCGCCAAAAACATGACCCAAATTTCATTGTGATTGATTCAAAGTTTAATTATTTATGTTTCCTACTAACTATAGTTTAGTGGCAAGTAGGGTTGAACCGAAAGGGAAGGTAGAGTGAAAAAATTTCTTCTAAAACTTTTTTAACAACCCCACTTTTGTTAGCAGTGGGGTAAACTTTTTTATTTTTTTAAATATATTTTAATTGTTTTTGTGTTTTTTTAATAAGGATAATATAAGAAGTTAAATATTAACTAGCACTACTACAAATACAGGCATTAACAGCGCTAAAAACGGGATTTAACAGCGCTAAAAAAGCACTGTAAATCTCGACGCTGATAAAGGGGGTACGCCTTTATCAGCGCTAAACAAGCGCGGATAGAGGTAGACTTTATCTGCGCTAAGAGAGCTCTGATAAAACAAACCTTTATCAGCGCTAAAAGAGCACTGAAAAATGATTGTTTTATCAGCGCTCCTTTAGCGCTGATAAACTTATATTTTATCAGTGCTTCTTTAGCGCTGATAATGGTGTAGTTTATCAGCACTTTTTTAGCGTTGATAAACGCACGATTTATCAGTGCTAAAAGAGAGCTGATAAATAACCTCTCTACTGCTATGATAAATCTGTAGCAGCACACCCGAACACCTGCAAAAAAAACTGCATCTCAATAAGCCAATTAAAGTAAGTATACCCATACAAAATTAACTCATAAATCATAAGAAAATTAGACCAAGTATACCCATACAACAATTATACCCATACACCATTAACACGTAATTTATAAGTTAATCAAGTACTTAAAGAAATCAATTCATAATTCAGGGGGTTTGGGGGCTGTTCAAGGGTTTGGGGTGGCTATCCAAGGGGGGTAGGGGTGTCCGGGGGGCTTTCCAGTTCAATCCTAAGGCTCCACATGGGTGTGTTTTATCAATACATAAATCTTTGGACTTTTCTCTATCCACTATGCATCGTGTTCTCAACCTCAAAGAAGTTATAAGGTTTGTACACACACTGAGGTGCACGTACTTGGGGGGGATGAATCTCATTAATTAACCCCAATATTAAACATGCAATAGGATATTGTAAGTGCATGATCAGGCAATATGCACAACCTAGTTGAGAAATAACTGGAATAAAACTAATAAAAAATCATCATTGATCCCCAAATCCATGACCATGATTAAACCCAAATTAATTTTCCAAGTGCTGAACTTTTACCAAGAATTTCACAAAGATTGTGTCGACATTATAAAAATATAGTTTGACCAAGTCCTACCCCATCTACATCAAGACACATTGATTCTAAAGTATTAAAGCTTGATCAACCATACCTACTTCATCCAATGTTAGGGTTTCTCTGAGTACATCATAGGAACCACACAAAACATATAATTTCCATGGTCTCCCCACTATATACATAATTATCACTGACCTCCAATATGGGAGTTTTATTTATACTCCATCATGTAAATCCACTTATGGGAGTTTTCTCATCGAGGGAATACCCTCAACAGTATCTCAGACCACCCATATGTGTTCTTCCAATTCCGAGGCATAAGACCTACAAGGATCTCATCCCTATACTATAGGAGTAACCTTATTTAGGGAATAATACTAAGAAGCATATATTCTTTACTATATGGGAGTATTATCATCCAAATAATAATCCGTAGAAGCATATCAACCCTCCAATATGGGTGTATTCTCATTTGAGGCATAATCTATATAATCATCTCAGCCCTCCCCTATGGGATTATTTTCATTTAGTGAATATTCCCGATAAGAATATCATCCCAATCCTATGGTTTTATTCTCATTTGGGGAATAATACCTATATACATCTCATCCCTCCCCTATGAGAGTATTATCATTTAAGGAATAAGACCCATAAGCATATCCACCCTCCCAAATGGGAGTATTTTCATCCAGATATAATCCCATAAGTATCATAGACCCAAACACATGATCACCCTAGTATATCAGGCCAACCATGAATTGATATATATGAGGCCCCTGATAGATCACATGCTATGACCCCCCATTTAAAATATCAATGCAATCCGAATGCGTTTGGTCGGATTTCTGTAGGTTAGTTGTTGTTTTCAATTAAAATCTTGTCCAATTTAAACAAAATAGAGACCCTTTGAGTGATAGAGGACACACCGTGACTTTAATTGAGGTGGGGTTTACTCGTACATGTCACCAAGGACCCTTGTATTGTTATTATAAAAGATCAATGCAATCTGAATGCATTTGGTTGGATTTCCGTAGGCCAGTTGTTTTCACTTAAAATCGTGTCCATTTTAAAAACAAATAGAGACCCTTTGAGTGATAGCGGCCACACTGTGCCTCAGATTGAGGCAGGGTTGACTCTTACATTTCAAAAAGTACCCTTGGATCGTTCTTATAAAAGATCAATGCAATCCGAATGCGTTTGGTCAGATTTCCGTAGGTCAGTTGTTGTATTCAATTAAAATTGTGCCCACTTTAAACCAGAGAGATCCTTTGAGTGATAGCGGTCACACCATGCCTTGGATTGAGGAAGGGTTGACTCTTACACATCACCAAGGACCCTTGGATCGTTCTTATAAAAGATCAATGCAATCCGAATGTGTATGGTCGGATTTCCGTAGGTCAGTTGTTGTTTTCACTTAAAATCTTGTCCATTTTAAACAAAATAGATACCCTTTGAGTGATAGCGGCTACACCGTGCCTCGGATTGAGGCGAGGTTGACTCTTACACATCACCAAGGACCCTTGGATCGTTCTTATAAAATATGAATGCAATCTGAATGCATTTGGTCGGATTTCCGTAGGACAATTGTTGTTTTCAATTAAAATCGTGTCCATTTTAAACAAAATAGAGACCCTTTGAGTGCTAGAGGCCACACCATGTCTCAGATTGAGGAGGGGTTGACTCTTACACTTTACCAAGGACCCTTGGATTGTTATTATAAAATATCAATGCAATCCTAATGCGTTTGTTCAGATTTCCGTAGGTCAGTTGTTGTTTTTAATTAAAATCTTGTCCATTTTAAACAAAATAGAGACCCTTTGAGTGATAGAGGCCACACCGTCCCTTGGATTGAGGCGTGGTTTACTTTTACATGTCACCAAGGACCCTTGGATCGTTCTTATAAAAGATAAAGGCAATCCTAATGCGTTTGGTCATATTTCCGTAGGTCAGTTGTTGTTTTTACTTAAAATCGTGTCCATTTTAAACAAAATAGAGACCCTTTGAGTGATAGCGGCCACACCGTCCTTCATATTGAGGCGGGGTTGACTCTTACACATCACCAACTACCCTTGGATTAGTCTTATAAAATATCAATGCAATCCGAATGCATTTGGTTGGATTTCCATAGGTCATTTGTTGTTTTCAATTAAAATCGTGTCCACTTTAAACAAGAGAGACCCTTTGAGTGCTAGCGGCCACACCGTGCCTCGGATTGAGGCGGGGTTGACTCGTACACTTCACCAAGGACCCTTGGATCATTATTATAAAATATTAATGCAATCTGAATGCATTTGGTTAGATTTCCATAGGTCAGTTGTTGTTTTCCCTTAAAATCTTGTCCATTTTTAACAAAATAGAGACCCTTTGAGTGATAGCGGACACATCATGCCTCAGATTGAGTTGGGGTTGACTCATACACATCACCAAGGACCCTTGGATCCTTATTATAAAATATTAATGCAATCCTAATGTTTTTGGTCAGATTTTCGTAGGTCAGTTGTTGTTTTCAATTAAAATCGTGTCTATTTTAAACAAAATAGAGACCCTTTGAGTGCTAGCGGCCACACTGTGCCTCGGATGGAGCCGAAGTTGACTCTTACACATCACCAAGGACCCTTGTATCGTTCTTATAAAAGATCAAGGCAATATGAATGCGTTTGGTTGGATTTTTGTAGCTCAATTTTTGTTTTCAATTAAAATCGTGTCCATTTTAAACAAAATAGAGACCCTTTGATTGCTAGCGGCCACAAAGTGCCTCAGATTGAGGCAGGGTTGACTCGTAAAAATCACCAAGGACCCTTGGATCGTTCTTATAAAATATCAATGCAATCCGAATGCGTTTTGTCGGATTTCCATAGGTCAGTTGTTGTTTTCACTTAAAATCTTGTCCATTTTAAACAAAATAGAGACCCTTTGAGTGATAGCGGCCACACCGTGCCTTTTATTGAGGCGAGGTTGACTCGTACACGTCACCAAGGACCCTTGGATCGTTATTATAAAATATCAATTCAATCCTAATGCGTTTTGTTGGATTTCCATAGGTCAGTTGTTGTTTTCTATTAAAATCGTGTCCATTTTAAACAAGAGAGACCCTTTGAGTGCTAGCGGACACACCGTGCCTCGAATTGAGGCAGGGTTGAATCATACATGTCACCAAGGACCCTTGGATCATTCTTATAAAATATCAATGCAATCTGAATGCATTTGGTCAGATTTTCATAGGTCAGTTGTTGTTTTCACTTAAAATCGTGTCCATTTTAAACAAAATAGAGACCCTTTGAGTGGTTCAGCATTCTTGCATGTTGCTGGTGCATATCATATGTTAAAATGGGAAAATGAATCATTATAGAAAGGCTGTTTTATTTAATAACAATTAAAATTTTCCTACGAACATTTACATACAACAATGTTTCATCTTTTGATCCCCTTAACCCCTCTCAAAAATAACCACAAATTGTACATTTCCCCAAGTCAGATCTTCATTGTATTTGTGTACAATCTTCCATCAGGTATGCGGTCCACTCGTTTCTGAACACATCTATATCATCTTGTGAGTATGAGGATTTTTGGCAGTCAGAGTAGTACTGCAAAATAAAAAAATACAGAATTAATAAATAACTAAAATGAACTAGTAGTTGTTTTTAAAAATACCTCTTTAGGGATGCTAGTTTGCTGATGAAAAACGATCTCTTTCATAAATTTACAAACATAATAACTGAAATCATTATTGTTTGTTTGTTTTGGACACTACAAAAAATTAATCATTAGGAGAATAAGTAACTTGTGTTGAGATGTGTTTGGATAGTGAAATTTTATTATATGTACCCTGATATTTTTCCAGATGTAGTACTTGCTCGCCTCTTTATGCTTAGCCCCTATCCTAATTCCTTTTTTTAGACGATAATGATACACCGCCCTATCATAACAGAATCCTTAGTAAAATATAATATAAATTATATTACTTGATATTTAGACCTAATATGTAAGATGTAGTGTCTTACAGATTCACAAACTCCATCATGTGTGGTCGGTTTGATGGATATCCTTTCTTTGAATCCAGAAAATAAATCTTTAGAGTATCCAAGTTCACCGTAATTAGAAACCAATATTTCCTAAAAACATAAAAATTAATAAGTAATAAAAGAATTGAAAATATAATTGATATGCTTTAATCGTAGAGTATTACCCCTACATGGTTGGTATTAGGAAAAGTCTATCATCTGTAATCTTGCGTTCAAATGTTTTCAGCAAGCCATTCACTATTACGTCCCTTTTTTATGGATCGATTTTTGTTAGGTGTATTGATGTGATATGAGGACTAACCAGTCCAAATCTTGGCTCATGGGAAAATTCCTTCAATTATTTTTCATAAATGCGTCTGTCAACAATATAAAATGCATTTAGTCATAATTTTCACATTAGATCAGCTTTTGGAAAATCAATTCATGGAAACATACCTCATATATACATTTACAACTGTGACACCTATCCAACCGTTTTCAAGGATTTTATTTACATTTTCAGCAGCAATGAAATCTTGACTTTCCTCTCCGTATATATTCTCTTCGAAAACCACTATATGACTATTACCATCTTTTATCTTCGTATCCACATGAGTCTTCAATGCTAGTAAATGTGGATAGAGAACAAGTGGTGTTATTGTGCTTTAAGTAGCTCCTTGGGATCGGTTGGTCGATCCTTTATATGGTTTTGAGCCGACGTTTTTCACCCCCTTCCCTTTCTCCGTCTATAAAAACAATCATTGGTTCAGACCCTTTTTTCATTAATTGTTAAGGGTTTATCTTGAAAATAAAAGGAAATAAATACCTCTTCGTCCACATGTACTCTTACAAGTTCTGACGGCCATGCAATGAATGTCCCAATAGCCTTTTCGACCATATGAATATCATCGTCATCAAGTGGAATAGGTAGCTCTGCCTTTGGATCATGAGCTATAGTAATCGTCACTTTCAGATGATCTTTCAGAAGTGGTCTATTATGCAGTGTGGCATCTAGGATATTGAACACTGTATCCCTTTCTACAAGGTGATAAGTGGGTGTTGATAGATATAAATCACAATCATTATCACCCTGTAGAAGATGATTACAGAAAAATTATCATTGTTTGTCTGATTCATATTTCATGGGAACAATTATTAGAATATTGATTACAATGGCAAAGACAGTTCTTTGAGGTGAATGGCTCGCCTCAAAGCTGGTGGGGGTGGGGTGGGATGTTCATGTGGCGGTTGTTCTTGAGTTGTGGCTTCCCTTTGCTTCCCACCCATAAAAGTTACTAGAAACTCTCCCTGTCATTGCAATTGTTCTTCAAGGGTTGCTATTTTTTCGCTCATTTGTTCCAATTTTTCATCTGTATCATCCATTTTTTTCTTCTTCTCAAAATATACTCAGGGTGTGACCCCAAACCCTGCACCCCTGACATGACTGTATTTTTCTGGCTGCTTCAAAGTTGTCGATAATAGGTCAGTATCATCTACAGGAGTATCTAATTCCTGTGACTATCGGATATAAGAAAATAACTAATTATTTTTATGTAATAGCAATTTTAAACAAATTATTTTATCGTCATGTCATACTTACACATATTTCCCACACTTTCTGTGTGTTCTCATCTACCAACTTCCCTTCTTTGTCCACATGTGCCTCCTTCTATATCACTTGACGTGGGATGGAAGTGCATTTGGTTTTAGACTCATCAATCTACATATAAACATAGAAAAATAATTATGATGTTGTTTATTGGCACCTAACAATATTATTGTAAATTTAAAATACGTACCATTTTATTTTCTAATGAAGAGTACCCCATCCTTGCTTTATGATAGGGGTATGTTGGTTTTGAAGCATGTTCATTATTTTCAGTAAAGAGTTTCTGTTTCATAAATGAAATATTGACAATCAAAGTGATGAATACAGGTATCATCAAACAACATATTATCACTCACAATGTACCTAAAACTTCTCATCCCCACAATAGCCAATAAATGCATCCCATGCTTCTTGGGATATCAGGTGAGCATAGACAATGGGTGGGTGCGGGTTTATTTTACCTTTAGAATCTTTGAGGTGACATCTTGTTAAAATAGTGAGAAAACCTCAATAAATCTTTCCTGCAAGCCTTAGTACATAATACTTGTGTGAATCGTCTACTATAAATGTACTCTTCAAGAGATTGAGAAGGGTAAGACATTGTTTCATTATTTTATTTACTAGTAAATTAAAGAAATAAATTCGTAATGTTACCATAATTTTTTCCCAGATCACAGCCTTCAACCCGGACACAACATGGTGCCATGAATCTATGTCAATCGGCACACATTGCCGAGTGAAAACTCTAATGTAGCTGCTAAACATAGCTTTGTTTGGATTCACATGTTGGCATCGTGCATTCCATCCGACTTCAAATTTGATGCCTTTGCTTTTCGCCTTAAGAATTTTGGCTAACACCGTCAAACTACAACGCACCTATGATTTCTGCGACGCTGGTCCTTCATTCCTGACCATTTCATCGATATCAACATCATCTATATGTTCATCTAGAATGTTATCAATGACATGTGTTGATGTTTGTTGGACCTCAGCACTAAGAGCAGCAGGAGCAGCAGGAGGAGCAGTAGGAGAAGCAGCAGCAGGAGGAGCCACAACAGGAGGAGAAGAAGGAGCAACCGGAGCTGCAGCAGCAGCAGCATGAGCTGCAGGAGCAGCAGGAGCACTAGCAAGAGAAACAGCAGCATCAGCATGAGTTGCAGGAGCAGCAGGAGTAGAAACAGCCGCAACAGTAGCTACTTGAGAGACTTGTTCAGCCTCAAGGTTAGGAGCATCAGAATGTGCAGAAGTCATTATCTACAAAAGTGGTTGAACAGTTAATTCAGATTACATAAATTCAGTAATGATAAGATAATAACATGAGATAACAATATCTATATTAAAAAATATATAACTTGTTTACGGAACTCTCTTTCTTTTTCTCAAAGGTTGAAGGGATTTGACACCTCTATCGACTATCTAAATCACTTCATTGTGGTCTCCTCTAACATACAAAACATCATATGCATTGGGACCACTCCGAAATGATTGTGACATACCACTAAAAGGATCGTCCTCAACTGAATTTTCATCAGAACCTTCAGTAGTTTTCGATGATAACAGAACAATTGACCACTTTCGGTTTGCGGGATCTGGAACATAAAAAACTTGTATCGCTTGTGATGCCATTATAAACTGTTCATCTTTGTACCCTTCTTTACTAAAATCAACTTTCACAAATCCCCATTCATCTATTTTAACACCACTGTTGTTATCAATCCATTTGCATTGAAAAATCATAAATTGGAATTTCGTATAATCCAACTCCCATATGCGTTTGATAATGCCAAAGTATGACATATTTGCATAAATTGGATTTATGTCCTTACTACCAGAAACATGCATCGCTTCAGCCACTAGTGTAACTCCACTATTTTGCATGGTACTATCATCATCATGTTCATCTATATAGAATGTATAACCATTAATTACATAACCACTGTAAGATAATACATACACACTTGGTCCAGCGGTTAGCCATCGAAGACGTTCTGAAATTGAATTCATATTTTCATCCAACTGCTTAAATATATGGTCCTGAAACCATCCTATAAAATGGTGATTATGTGTATCTGATAACCATTTTCATCCCTCGATGGATTCAACTACCTAAGAATTTATTTGTAAGTTTCAATATATAGAGAAACCTCCCAACTGTTATGAAAAACATAAAGATGAGCATGCTCCCGATCTGTAATACTGATTGTCACAACTTTTCTTCCAGAAATTCCCTCACCCTCAATCCGTCCAGTGTGACGAGATTTCAGGAGACCAATGCTTTCTACATCAGATAGGTATTCAGTAAAAAATTCAATGGCTTCCTCTACAATATATTGATCCACTATACAACCCTCTGGCCGACTTCGATTTTTGACATACCCTTTCAAAATCTTCCTATACCGTTCAATAGGATACATCCATCTATAGTGCACAAGACCACAAAGTCGAATCTCTCTCACCAAGTGAATCATCGAATGAACCATCATATCAAATAATGTTGGCGGGAAGAACATTTCTAATTCACATAATATGATGACAATTTCTTTTTCCATAGCTGGAAATTTCCTCGGGTCTAAAACTTTGCTACATATAGCTTTGAAAAAGAAACAAATTTCTATTAACGTATGACGAACATTCTTGGAAAAAATGCAACGTAAAGCTATAAGAATTAGATCATGCATCAAAACATAGAAATCATGTGATTTCAAACCTTTTAACTTTAAATCATTCATTAACACAATGTTCTTGATATTTGATGAGTACCCCTATGGAACCTTTACATCATTGAAGAAGTTGAAAAACTGATATCTCTCCGCCCTAGAAAGAGTATAAGCATCTAGAGGAAGAAACATTCGATTTTCACCCTTCACGAGAGGCAACTCTTCTCGTATTCCCATGTCAACCCTGTCCAACCTTGCCTTAATTTCATCTTTTGTTTTGCCAGGGGAATTTAGCAACGTTCCGATAACATTGTCACATACATTTTTTTCCACATGCATCACATCAAGAAAATGTCTGATGTACAAACAATTCTAGTATGGTAATTCAAAAAAACTGATCTCTTTTTCTAACCGATTTTCGTAAGGTTTTTCGAAAATGGTTTACCAAAAATAGTGTTCAAATATTTTACTTTCTCAAATAGATGATCACCTATTAGTGGAGACGGTGTTGCGCGTTTTTCTGAACTTCCATTGAATGATGTCGTCCAAGATTGGTACTTATGCCGACGAGGTAGAAATCTACGATGTCTAAGAAACACGTATTTCGATGAATGTTTCAATCTAATTGATTCTGTATCTTCTTCGCACATGGAACACCCTTGAGTTCCTTTAATTCTATAGCCTGAGAAATTTCCATAAGCAGGGAAATCATTTATTGTCCCATAAAACATCATTCTCAACGCGAAGTATTCACTTTTATAAGCATTATACAACATTACACCTGAGTCCCACAATAACTTCAAATCCTCGATCAAAGGAGCCAGATAAACATCAATATCGTTATTTGGCTGTTTTGGTCCTGATATAAGCATAGATAACATGATGAATTTCCACTTCATGCATAACCAGGGTGGCAAGTTATAATTTACCAACATAATAGGCCATGTACTATTAGTGCTATTTTGAAAACCAAAAGGATTCACTCCATCTGTAGATAACGCAAGACGAAGGTTTCTCGGCTCTTTTCCAAATTCAGTATACTCATGATCAATTTTCTTCCATTGAGGAGAGTCGGCCAGATGATGTAATAACCCATATTTATTTCTTTTATCTGCATTCCATGACAATTGTCTTGCAGTTTCTTCACTTCCATATAGACGCATAAACCTTGGAATGATTGGAAAGTACCATACAACTTTATTAGGATTGGATTTATCTTTCTCGTATCGAAAATCACCACACTTTGGGAATTCTGTAAGTGATTTGTTCTCTTTGCGAAACAATATACAGTCTTTTGGGCAGGCATGTATTCTTTCAGAAATTATTCCCATCGAGTGTAGAATTTTTCTCGCTTCATATGTTCAGCTTGGGAGCTCATTATCTTCCGGGAGCATGTCATTCAAGAGAGAAAGTATTTCCATAAAACTGACATCACTCCATCTGTTGCCTGCTTTCAATTTATACAACTTCAGTACAGCTAACAATGTTGTATACTTAGTGCAACCAGCATACAATGGCGTCTTTGCACAACTCTTTAACTCAAACAATTTTGGGAAATCACGGAGTTCATCTTGAATTGTATTTTTCATTTCTCCAATACGATCTTCATCATCATTGACATCTGTAATCACATCCTCCATACGGTCTTCTACAATATCCATATTTGTATTCATATCTAACGATCCATAAAACGCAGTTTTATCCCAGCCATTAGCTACATTCGCTTTTTCTCCATGTTTATTCCAACATTTATAAATATGACATATTCCGTGACATATCAAATGTTCTTCCAACTCTTCTAGAGTAAGTAGTCTAGAATAACAACAACGTAAACACGGAAAAAGGATTTGAAAAGGATCCTTTGTGTGATCCTTTGCAAACTTGATGAACTCTTTCACTCCGTTCTCGTACTCTATTGTTAAACGATTAGCATCCATCCAATCTTTATTCATCTCCATCATATTTGAATCTCAAATATTAGTATTTATGGTTCAAGTACAAAAAACAAGAATTCTAAATATAGTATAATAGAACCACTTCCTTATATAAATGGATATTAATAGAGCCTAACCATTAGTATTTATTCATCTTTATTATATATAATTACTTTAGATTCATTATAGTTTCCTCAAATCACCCCAGAAGAAATGGAAACCAAAAGGGGAAGTGAATCAAAATACCCCAAACAAGATGGAAAAACAAGGTATTTGAGAATAGGTAAGTGGCTTTCATGTTGGATAGACACCTATCTAATAGACTCCACAAGCGGTGATGGACCCTACAGTTATTGTACCAGGTGAAACTGTCACCTGAGAAGCTGAGATCAATGAGGCCCTTCCCAGCCATGCACTGAACAAACTCCATGATGGCCTTCCTCTGGAATGGGCTTCTACCTTTCCTTTCCTTTGGGTTGGAAATGACATTAAAGTCACCCCCAACAAAAAATGGATGGTGGTCGGGATCGGAGGTATTTTTTCAAAAGGACAATCAATCCCCATCAATTTTTTAAAATACCAATACCATAAACCATTTAAAAACAAGATATTTTAATTTATTTTGGAAATCATTCCCAAAAAAATTCAATAAACAAACACATGCCAAACCATTTGGAAATTTATTTAAAGAATCAACTTATCTTTATTTTAAACCATGATTTTCATTTATAACATCAAATCCATCAACGGTAGAAGAAAACCTAATTTATTTCAATAAAAAAGGTTAATTCACAACAAGATACCATCCATTCCATATATTATTTTCATTAATAGGGTTATTTTGTGCTTCAAAATGATCAAAACATGTCTAACCAACTTCAAATGGATAAAATATGAATTCATGAAACACATGAATCCCAAAAAGAAGATATAGTATAGAAACACCCACTTGGAATCCGAATGAGTCTACTCAAATGAAGAACATCATACATCTCCAACTACATCAATGCTTTCTCATATACAATGACACCACTAGCTAGATAGTGGCCCTCACCAAGAACATCATACATCTCCAAATAAGATACTACAACCACTAACCATGAAGAACATCATAAGATGGAAATATACTAAGAACACATCCCTTTACCCAAATAAGAGACTACAACCACTAACCATGAAGAACCACTAAGAGCATAATTTGAAACCTAAGGAAAGGTACACCCAAAACATACCAATGAATTCAAATGAAATAATTTCTAAACCAAACCATTGAAATCCTCAAATTTTCCTAACATCAAACCCCATCATATCTCCTAATAAAATTCTTTGATAGCACTATTTCATGGCCTATACCCATTTATAACCCTCTATTGGTTAGTAGATTATAGTGTAGTGACCCCCTAAAACCATCCTCCAAAATGTCATGGGTTAGTGAATGCACCGAGGGTATTTATCACAACCATGTGCAATGTACTTCTAATAATAAATAATTGATATAGTTTAACATCAAGTTGTATAGATAATTTTTCGAATGATACCAAATGAAAGTTAGTATGTTAAATATGTGTGATAATACATTTTTGGTCTAACTAAAAGGGGATATAGCCTAATGATTGTATTTTGGATTCACAAAAAATATGACTCTATGTGGT
Source organism: Viscum album (assembly GCA_963277665.1). NCBI lineage: Eukaryota > Viridiplantae > Streptophyta > Magnoliopsida > Santalales > Viscaceae > Viscum > Viscum album. The sequence goes on along the minus strand of OY728140.1, from coordinate 1,040,461,917 downwards.
ATAGGGTTTTTTCAACTAGTAGGAGTATGGACCACTTAGTGCATATGGTCCTCTATGTGTGGGAGTGTTTTCATTTAGAGTATGGCTAATATGTATGGTTCCCATATAATAAGGCCCATTTGAATTGGATATTTGGGCTCATGGGTAATTTTTTGATGCCTCTACTGGGGAAATCACTCAGGCTTGAATGTGTTTCCTTGGGCTAGCCACAATACTCATAACCTACCTTACCTATTTCCAAAGGTGGAAAGATTCCACCTCCATGGTTGATAATATTGTCCCCTTGATTGGAATGGGAATATGGGATGTTATATATTCCTTCTATAGTTTCCTTCTTGGAGTATGATTCCTATTCTGGGTCTCTATTCTAGATATAAGACATATTTCTGAATCTAGTTTTTGGTTCTAATCTCTAGTGGACACAAGTTAATTACAATTATTATTCTAGTTACAGGGAATATACTTTTAGTTGAATATAATAATGGTGATGAGTGTATTGATAAACTATAAAATTCATCTAAAATTGAGGTTATTAATTTTTCATTAGCTCATGACACTAGGTGTATTATCTGTAATACATGAGTCATACCATGATTGATAATTGGTAACTTATTCTTATTGCAGAAGGAATTCAAGTCTTATAACCTCTATAATCTTATTCTCATTACACAAGGTGGATCACATTTTTCATGTGAGGAATCTGCACCAATTTGGTTCATAAAATATATTCATAGAACATAAGAGTTTCTACATTCATCAACTAATGGATCGTGTTCTTATCACACCAGGTAAGAACATAAGATCATCTACTAAGGGAAGTGTTTAGAGATCGTATTCTCATCACATAGGGGATTCTTTGGCACATCGCCTAAGGAATCTCATGCTCCTCATGTGAGGTATAATCCTAGGATCATTACCTAGGAGATGAATAATAGATCTTATGATCATCACTTAGGGGATTCTTAGGCATATCCCCTAATGAATCTATTTATAATCTCATGAGGTATAATCAAGGGAACATTATTTGGGAGATAAAGAAGATCTCATATTCCCATAACATAGGGAATTCATATTCTCATCACCTAAGGAAACCTAGGATTATCACCTAGAGTTGGATGTTTCCTGAATTAAGAGTGGTCATAGGTTTATATCTCGGTAAAGGAACTCACATATTTGAATTTTAGAAGAGGGAACCACCCAATACACTCATCACATAGGGGGTGAGCATAGTTTTATAGCCACCATTTCATTTTTATCCATGAAGTTATTCAATTCCCACCAAACCCTTTTCAATTTCATCAATAACAACTATATTCTATGTCATTGGGAAACTAAAAGGAAAACCCATATCAACTAACGATGTCATCTCCCACAATAACCCACTCATTACATCTTTTTAACAATGGAAAGGTTGATGCTTACCCACTGCACGATTTACCACCTCAACCATCTCACATTTTCCCCCAATGGAATCTATCACGACCAAACTAACAAAAAACTTCTCAAACAACCCCACCAAAAAACAATGACGATTTTCAACAATAAAAGTAAACAAGCACCATGTTCTTGATAAATATAATGAAAATTAGTAAACACATGTGAATCATACCTTTTACATCATTTTCCATCAAGTATGGTTTATTTTCTTTAATCGGTCAATCCATAATAATCACCCATAGAATAAAAAAGCATGTTAAAAAAATGATATACAAATGGGAGATGAGAAAAATATTGAAAAAATATTTGGAAAACATGCCATAAAGGAGGTCCGGCAAACCGAAGCTTGAAAGCGTTGCGGGCGGTGGAGGTCCGGCAAACTGAAGCTCGAGGGCGGCGGAGGTCCGGCAACGCGAACACAGTGGGCGGCAGAGGTCCGGCAACGAGAAGCGAGGGCGGCGGAGGTCCGACAACGTGATCTCAGCGGGCGGTAGAGGGGAGTTGCAGGGTTCCTGTACCGCGAGAGCTTTAGGTCGCGATAAAGGGGGCGCTGATACAGGGTAACCTTTATTAGCAGTTTTGCTTAGCGCTGATATAAGGGGTGCTTCACATGCCCATTTTTGTAGTAGTGTAGGTACAAAGTCTATAACTAAGATGGTGATGAAACTAAAATAAAAATAGTGAACTAGAAAACAAGATCAAGTAAATAAATCAGGATGACACTTGGGAATTATATGCTACTGGTTGAAAAGGGTAGATTTCTTCACATCTTACTATTGAATAACACATCAAGAAAAAGATTAATAATATCTCTCACTAGGAGATTCAACATATAGTAGATTGGCTCTTGGAGTTCACCAATCCAAGAATCTATCGAACTAATAAAGAATTTGATAAAGAAAACAATTGGAATGAAACTCACCATAAAAAACTCCAACTGTTAAAAACATTAAAGTTTCAATAAATGCATTCAAGATCAATCTCACTGATTGATCTTAAAGTTTTAATTTTAAAAAAAATTAAGTGTAAAAAATTAAGAAGAAAGTCAGAATCAGTTTTTCCAACTGATTCGAACTTGTAAAAAGATAAGCATGTGAAGAAGTTTAATAGAAAAACCAGTAGGATTAAAATCCCCAAGATAAAAGTTTAGGCCTACTATAATAGTGATTATAGATATGGGAAACATTTTATTACAATAAAAAGAATTAAAAGAAAATAGTGGAACAAACAACTCCCCTAAGAACTATAAGATGTTGCACTGTTGGTCCTTGGATCTCCAAGAAGTCCTCCAGGTAGTCTCCAAGAGTGCTCCTAGGATCGGCTCTCCAGGATCTATATACTCTTGCTCTCCTCTAGATGAAAAGTGTTGTAAGTGAATCTTGTCTCTGAATCCTCACAGATATGTTTTTTAAGGTCTCTGTCATTTTCTACATGTCACCAATAGTCTCCACCGACATAGTTTGGTTCTTCACTACACATCCGCGCACATGCGCTTTTTTCATGCATATCACGTCGCTTTAGTTTAACCAATGTAACTAACTCTGTGCAAGTTAATTGAATGTATCTAGATGGGTTTTAATCTCATTCATGTGCCTGCAACAATTACAATAGGGAAAAGTATTTAATTCAATGTAAAAAAAATTAACTCTTAATAGATATTTATTTAGTTAATTTAAGATTAAATGTTTTATTATGTTTTTTAGTTTATATTAATATTAATATGTTATTAATTTATTTATTATTATTCAAGTTGAACATTTATTAACTATTTTAGCAATATAATTAATATTATTATGATATAATAAGTTATTATATTATTAAGTTAATTATTTATTATATTATTTATATTATAATTAGTTAATTTAAGAAGTTAAATTATAATTATTAAATTATTAACACTATTAATATAATTTATTTATTTATATTTTTATTTAATCATTTAGTTTATTTTGATAAATAATTTTATTTATTATTAATTTATAATTATAATTTTTTATTTTTTATTTTATTTTTATTAAAATTATCCCCCCACCAAACCCTTCTTCCGTACGCAGTGGGGTTTTGAGTTGTTGCGTAAAAAGCTCCAGCAAAGGCTGGAGATCTCTTCAGCATCGCCGGCGAACGGCTCCTCGGTAGACTTTAGATGACAGCGGGCTGGTGGCAACGATCTCCTCCAGATGTGCGGCATGATGGCGATGTCTTCAAATCAGAAAAGTATACGGTTTCAACTAGTTATTTAATGTTTTGGTCTAAATTTCAGATCTGAATAAGTAAATCTGGTTGTGGATTTGGGTCTAGAGCTGGGATTATTATTCATGGTTGTGCAATGTCTTGCAGAGTAGAGTTGAAAATAACAAACTCTTAAAAATCTGTATCAAAAATCAAAAATTAAAAATTAAAAGAAAACAAAGATAAAAAATAATAAAGTAATAAAATGAAAAACTAGTTAACTAATGCATAAAAAATAAATTAAAATAAATATTAAAACAAATTGAAAAATTAATTAAACAGATTAAAAGAAAAGACTTGAAAAATAAAATCAGAAAAAATTAGTATTCCTAAAATAGATTAATAGTTTGAATTAAAAATATTAACTTTAAAATAATTAAATTGGTTGTTAATAACTAATTAAACAAAAAACTAATTAATTAATTCTAAAACAAAAAACTATAAACAAAAAACTTAACTTAAAATGTACTCTAACTAAAGTTGATAGAACAATTTAAACAATTGAAAGAATTTATAAATTGAATTGAAAATATTAAAATAAAGTAATTATATTGAATTAACTAATAAAGTTAATTTATTTTAAAAAAACATAATCAAAATATTAAATGTTAAAGTAAAGAATAGGTTAATTAAATGTAAATAAAATAATTAAATGATTGATTAATAAAAATGTAATAATATTAAAAAGTGAAGCAGATTAAAACCACTAAACTAATTAATAATTTATTAGACTATAAGAAGTAGTAAGACTAAATTAATTATTTTAAAGACTAAAAATACATAATTAATTATATAAATTGATTAATTAATTAATTTAATTATAAAATCAGAAAATTGAAAAATTATTTAATTAAATTATTAAATATTGATTAAAAATATGTGGCAAATCTATGGATTTCAAGGCCACATCAATTGAGTCCACTAGTGTACTTGGATCCTATGCAGTTTGGCCAATTTTTCTTAAACATTGTCATGGGCCCTCCAAATCATCTCCACCTACAATTTAATTATCAAAACAAGTAACATTTCCCTTTTTAACAGTGATAAAAAAATAATTGATGTAACGACCCAATGTTTCATTAATGGAAATCCCTCTTGATCTAATTAAATGTCTCTTCTGTTTATATAAAATGTCAACTTCATTGGTTTTATGTTAAGAATTTTCACCGTTGCTATTATAGTCATTGAACAGTGATAACATGATTAGTATAAATGTTGGGCTTTAACAAATCCAAATTTACCCAGACAAAGGAAGCGATGGCCTCATCCAGTAGAATTGCCTCATACGAACCCCATTTGTCGGAGCTCGGAAAAGAGGTGGCATCCTTGGGCTTCTCTCTTAACCAAGACCAAGCTGAGCTTCATCATGTAAAGCTCTAATGGGACCGTCTACGGGAGAAGTGCAAGTTGATAGAAATTACCACTCGAGCGATGTTATCTGAGCCACCCCAAGAGTCTATTACCATCGCACACCTTACCCTTAGGTCTTATGCGGCTGTTTGAAGGGGTTATGTAACAAATCGATAGTACTATGCTCATGTACATTATTTTTTGTATATAATAATGAATATACTTTCTTGTCATTATTGATACATTGTAAATAGTTTTTAAAGTACAAATAGTGTTTTTAGTTATTATTTAATTAAGAAATATATTTTATTAAATTAATGTATTTTTGAATTAAATAATATTTTAATAAAATATTATTATTATTAAATTAATTTTTATTAAATATAAATGATATTATAATTTTATAAATGTAATTATAATTTTTATTAAGGTTTGAAAGCCATTTCTATCAAAACCCGTGAATTTTCGATAAATGTTAGTTTTTATTTTAAAAGTGAAAATTAACATATTTAGAAAAAAATTTAGATAAAATAAAAGTTATTTCTGGAATCAAGACGTCGAAATTATCCAACGGTGAATTTTTCATAATTTTCTGAAACAGTCAAATTTTCGGGTAAAAATTAAATATCGTTTAAATATATAATGTGTTTTATGACATCATAATGACCCAATAGTGATGTAATAAAATACTATAATCTTTATGTTAGGCCAATATATGTCTTACTATTAAAATAATGTGATTTTGGGTTTGTTTGACCTACTTTTCAAAGCATTAATGGACCCCTCAAGACTTATTAAACATCTTGTATTTTTAAATTATTTTACATGGGAGTGTGACTCACCTCTATATAAGAAACCCTGTTATTTTAAGAATTTCGGACTTTGACCGTATAAAATATTTTTTTCCTCTTCCCTTTTCCAAAAACCATGGTCAAAAACCATGGGATGGTTTGTGTTTTGGATTAATTTAATGTAAGGGGTCCCAAACCTAAATAATAAAGAATTCTTTCACCTTTCCTATATAAACCCACCCAAGATCCCACTTCCTCCTCACTCAAAGCCTTTGGAGTTTGTCCAACCTCTTCCCTACTCTCTCTATAATCCTCCCAAGGTTCCCCAAGCTCCCAATAAGCCTCTCACAAGCCTCTCTCTAGCCTTTGGAAGCACACTTCTAAGTAAGGGTTTTTTCTTCCTTTCTCTTTTTTGTCCAATTTTCTTTAAGTTGTTTTGCCCTTTTAATTTCAATTATGAATGTTGGGGTATGGTTTCGAACCTCCTTCATACTGACCTCTTTATGTTTGAATGATGGGAGACCCCTTTCTCTCTCATTAAATGCCTCCCATGTACACCCGTTACTATGCCGAAATTCCGAAAGGAACTTCTCTCTCCTCATGTATATTCAAGCAATACTTTTGTATCACGAATCTAAATTCCATTAAAATTGTTGGGACATGTATTTATATGACCTCCTTACTGTTCATTACATTTAAATATGATGAGGAACCTCTTTCTCTCTCATCAACCATTTTTATGAATTCTTATGTCACGCCGTTACGCTGCCGAAATCGCACCGATTTTCTAAGCCAATGCCATTGTGTAGTGAATACCATGCCCATTTCTCCATCAAGGGTATTCACCTTTATGAACATTTACTTATTGATTATAAAGTTTCATGTATGAATTCCACATTCCTTTATCATGGAATAAATGATTATGTTTTATGAATCCATGTTTTATGATTCTTGTGGCACACTTATGCATGAAATGAAATGTTTAAGAAGGGTGCGCTCTTATAGCGCTCCAATGCATTGGGTAAAGTATAGTATCATGATACGTCATATGCAATGAGTGTTGACTCATTCTAATTCAAGTGAAACGAGGGTTTACTCATGCTTCATGTGCAATGAGGGTTTACTCATGCTCCATGTGCAATGAGCCTTGGCTCATGCTAATTCCATGTAAAGTGTTGTTGCCACATTTCCATGTTATGATTATCATGATTTATCATGCCTTTATGTTCATGTTTCTCTTGTGTTCTATTGATATGCCTAATTTATAACATGTATTGTACTCCTCATGTTGTTCCATGTGTATTCCCTTTCTGGGCTTTATAGCTCACCCTTTTCTTATACATGTCCTCAGGTTATCTCATGCAATGCTAAGTACGAAGGAATGTTGTGGTCATGTAAACGAAGTTTTCAATAAAGATGTTGTATTTCATGTTTTAAGTTTTTATGTAATGATCCTAATACCCAAATACACTAAACCTCTTGATCTTCTTTGTTTTATCAAGTGAAGTTTTATGTAATAAATCATGTTTAAGTTTGTAATAAAAGCAGGGTTATCATAGTTGGTATTAGAGGATAGGTTTAGTTATTTTTGGGATTAGGATCAGAAAACCCTAGTAAAGCCTTAGAGACAAGACTAATTATAATAAGAACATCCCTAAGTTTTGGTAAGTACTGAGTAAGTTTTTTATCAAGCAAATGAATCCTTGTCTGGATACGAGTAGGTAGAGGCGGCTCTGGCACAGATGTATCCTAGGGGTAAAACCCGAAAACACCACTTTGAGCTAGAATCAAATGGGAACTATTGCACGAAAATGGGCCTTGCAGCACTCTTGGTTACGATACTCCCGGGGGATATGCTTTGGTAAATTCACAAGCTTAGTATGAACCCTTATTAAGTGAATTAGAAAAAATGCCCCTAAAAATATCTTAGAAAGTAGATCATGAAAAACCTAGATTGAAGCCTATAGACTCATGAGTTGAGGAAATAAAAGCTTGTTTATAAGTCATCAACTTTTGTCTTTGGATTAACCTTTATATGTTACCCCTAACTTTCCTTTTATTCTAGCCAATGGACGGTAATAGGAGGACTCGGGCTAACAACCATTGTGAAGATCAGTGTGATGACTGTACTAATGAGATGCCCAATCCAATGGGAGTGGGAATCGGGAAATTTTTCACACTTATCTCTCAGCTAACTCAAGTTTTTAATAGAAACATGGGTCAAGAGGAACGTTCAACCCCCCCCCCCCCCTAAGAAATAACAAGTCACTATCGAGAGCTTCATGAGACAAAGGCCTCCTACTTTTAGTGGATCATCTGATCCCACGATCGCTGAACAATGGATCAACTCCATTGAAAAGATCTTCTTCATCCATCAATGTTCTGAACAAGAGAAGGATCTCCTAGTGTCTTATCGTATGGGGGGTTAATCTGATCAATGGTGGACATTGATAAAAAATACGAAGCCTGAGGAGGAGATCGAGGCGTTGGAATGGAAGGATTTCCAGAAGATGTTTTTCGATAAATATTTTCCACGCACTCTCCGACTTAAGATGGAAAGATACTTCCTTTACCTCAAGCAAAAAGACAAAGAATCAGTTAGAGCGTATGAGGAAAACTTCACAAGGCTTTCACGATACGCTTCCGGATTTGTCGTTACCCCAGAATGCAAAGTTGACCGCTTCTTTGGTGGGTTGAAGCCTAGCCTACGAAAATCATTAGCAATCCGTGACTTCGACAGCTATGAGGAAATTGTCTGATGTGCCCTCGAGGTCGAAATGGAGATCGAAGAATCACAGGGGTATCATGGGGATAAGAAGCATATGGTGGAATTCAATTCTAGTGGTTCGATGGATAAATCCAACGGTGCTAAGAAGATCCAACACCCCACTTGCCAAAAGCGCAGAAAGAAGCACCCTGGAAATTTCCTTAAGGGGACGAGGAAATGCTTCCGGTGTGGAAGAGAAGGGCACCAAGATGTTAACTGTCGGCAAGTGTAAGAACCCGGTTTTTTCTTTGAAAGACTTTGGAATATTCTTGATGATATTCCAGAGCAACGTCTACGGATGGTATGCGATTCCGAGCCCCAGAGTGGCTGGAATTAAATTTCCAGTGTGTTCACACTGGAAACGCCAAATAAATCGGATAACTCCTTAACAGTGATCCGGATCAGAGATCTAAGTGTACGGATGGGTCCGGAATGGGGTTTTTACGCTAGTAATGACATAAAACTTGTCGGTGCGGGATGTTTGGACACCTCGCTCGCTTTAAGAAAGTCAAACGGATAAATTAATTAATTAATTTTTTCATTTAATGGTGAAACTCTAGAATCTATTAAAAGGTGCCTCGGATTGGAAAACCGAGGGCACCGTTGAGTTCGAAGCATGCCTTTTACCCTAGGAGGGGTATAATTTTCGCAGGCGCGGGCCGTTTGTGAAAAATGGCCCCAGGGGCGTTTTCATAATTTGGTGGGCTCAAGCGCTAAGTTTAATAACATTTGAACGGGGCCTCAGATTAAAATTCAGAGACCACCGTTGTACTCGGGAGGTGGTGTTTACCATAGGGGAGGCTTAACCTCGACCCCGTCGAGTGTTTCGGGCGCGGGATAAATTGGCGGTTAAATTAATTAAAAATTTAATTAATTTCTTTTATTTAATCTCTAACCCCACCCCTCTCATTCCCCATTTCCTTTCCCCCTGGCGGACGAGCTCAACCAAGAAGGAGACCTTCTCCTCTACTCTCCTCTCCAAGATGAAGCTCCGGTAGATCACCGAGAAGCTTCGGGTTGCGCCCTGAAAGGTAGGATCTTGTTGCGTTTTCTTTTCCCGCACCTACTTTGGGCCCAAATTTTTGTATCAAATATCTGTCGAATTATCGAACAAATCCCATGAATGCGAAGTAGATTTTATTCTCTTTCCGACGCTTGTTTCAGATTTGAAATCAGAGTTCGGAGGTGTTCGCAATCGTTCGCCGAAGTTTGCGGGAATTTGGGGGATCCGGCGAATGCGGGCGGCGGAGCGCGGTGGCCGGGTGTGTTCAGGCGGCGGCGGTCGGCATGGGTTCTCGGCGTGAGGCGGCTCGGTCGGGCGAGCGGACAGCGGAGGCGGCCGGGCGTGCGAGGGCGACGGCGCGGCCGGCTTCAGGGCGACGACAGGCGAGGTCCTGGGCGGCTTCAACGTAGGGCGAGGGGAATAGGGGGCCGCGAGGCGCGCGGCCCCGTGCGGCGCGACCGTGACCCGCATAACGCGGGTCGCTGCGGGAGAAAGGAGACCGGCCTTGACGGCCAGTCGGTGGCGGCAGGCCGCGGCCAGCTGGCCGCGGCGGAGCGAACTGGATCCGCGGCCGGGCCGCGGGCCGGTCCGGCCCAAGGGGGGAGGGGGGGGGGTGGTTCCCTTTTTTAAATCTCTTACGCCCGTAGCTTTCGCTATGGACGTCCGTTTTGTGCGCCGTCTGCGGCAACGCCGACCTGACGCAGAGGCGGACCTTTTGAGGTGGTTTCGGGAGTTTTATCTTCCGAGACGAGGGGCTCGGGGGCACGACACGTGCGTAAAGCAGCTAAGCGGGCTTCCCGGGAATTCTTGTTTGGACGGCGCGGACGCATCCGACGTCCGATTTAAGCGCCGTCAGTGGCGTTGGGACCCTGGCACCGAGGCGGAGCTTTCCAGGGTGGTTTCAGGTGTTGAGGCCGAAGTTGAGGCGCGGGCCGCACGACCCGTCTTCTGAGCTGCGAGCAGCGTTAAGCGACTTCCTCATCGGGCGTCCGTTCGGGGCGTGTGAGCATTCCATTCTGAGCGTTTTTCTGAGGGCATTGCAATGACGCAATCCGCCCGCTTTAATTCTGCATGGTGGTGTAGGCCCCACGAGGGTCATTTTGGCGTTGATGGTGATTTTCCATCTTTATCACCGGGTGTCCGTTTTGGACAAGTGATTAGTCGAACTTGTGTACTTTTTCGAGAGGATCGCAATGGTGTGATCCGTTGGTAGCGCTTCGGGACCGGGGTGTGGGTCCCACGTGGCACCGCTCGTGCGCGGTAAGCCGGAATGCATCTTTTTCTCCAGATACCCATTCCACGCAAGTAAGCAATCAATTTGACGTTCTTTTCAAAGAGCATTGTGATGGCGCAGTTCGCCCGACCTTTTTCGGGGACGTGGTGTGGGTCCCACCCGACCTAGCAATGTTGAATAGTACCTTTTTCACCAGGTGTCCATTTTGGGCGATTGAGCGGTCAATCCCGTGTGTTTTTCCGAGGGGATCGAAGTGGTGTTCCCCGTTTGTTCAGTTTCGGGATTTTTGGGTGGACCCCACACGGGTTGGTTATGGTGAATAGTATATTTTTCACCGGTTGACCGTTTCAGGCGAGTAAGTAGTTTATCTCGCGTGTTTTTCCGCGATGATTACAACGGTGTGATCCTTTTGGTTGTGCGGAGCCTCATACGCGATCTTATTAAATGTGGAAATATGAAAGGTGCCCCGACGGCGGTTCCTCTACCGTGTTCATAGCGGACCCATGGCATGTGATCGCGTGCACTCCTAGGAGAGTAATGTTGGTGGCTAAAGATATGTGGTTGGCTGTGACCCAGTCGTTCAGGCGGCAAGTTGGAGATTTTACGTCACGCCTTCGCGTTGACGTTGGGTGTCGTGTGCACGATGGCCCTTGGGCTGAGAATGTGGTATACTCTGGGAGTATACGGGAATGCTTGGAGGTACATGTGGTTGTTCATACCTGAGGACTTTTGTGCGCTCAGTTGGGGTTGAGATGGGGCCACACGTTGTGTGGGCCCCACGTGTGTGCCAGGTTCTGCATTACGTACTTTGACCTCTCGCGACGTAGAGGGTCCCTATATGCTTGTTTGTCTGACTAGCAGGGTAGAGTTTTTCCCATGGATTTCTGCTCGTTTGTTGGGCCAGCAGGGTTGAGTGGTCTCCCCCTGGTTTTCGTTCTCGATGGATCGGCCGATAGCGGTGCTGGTGACACCCAGTGCTGGAGCAGGCGTTGAACCTCTTTTGGGTGAGTTGTTCTGGATTTGGGTGGTTGCACGATACCCACTCTGTGTTCGGTTGGCCAGTGTTGTACCCTCCAGTGGATATGGCCATAGAAGTTCTGAGTTTTACCCTCCAGCGGGGCTGGGCGGTGGGTTACTCATCGGCTTCTAGGGTCTACCCTCTAGCAGAGACTGGGTAGTGGGTCACGTGACACTCTTAGGGTCTACCCTCTAGCAGAGACTGGGCAGTGGGTCACCTGACGCACTTAGGGTCTACCCTCCACCAGAGACTGGGCAGTGGGTCACCCGAAGACCTCTTAGGGTCTACCCTCCAGCAGGGCTGGGTAGTGGGTCGCATGTCGTCTAGTTCCAGGTCTACCCTCCAGCAAGGCTGGGTCGTGGGTCGCCTTTCGACTTATTCCAGGTCTACCCTCCAGCGGGGCTAGGCAGTGGGTCGCCTGATGATGTATTAAGGTCTACCCTCTAGCGGGGCTGGGAAGTGGGTCTCCTGATGATGTATTATGATTTACCCTCGAGCAGGGCTAGGCAGTGGGTTGCCTGATGATGTATTATGGTTTACCCTCCAGCAGGGCTGGGTAGTGGGTCACCCGATATCATATTATGAATTACCCTCCAGCAGGGCTGGGCAGTGGGTCATCCGTTGGCATTCCAGGCTCAGTCCTTTCTACTAGGCTATCCTGTGGCTTTCCTCCATGATTACCGGAGCGGGACCCTTGGTTATACGGGTCATTGTTGTAACGACTTGACTTTGAGAAGACCTCTCGACTGCAGGGCAGTGACGAGGTGTAGTTTGACTTTCCCTAGAACTCTCAAGTACGAGGGGCGCTTTCCCCAATGAGATGTGTTCTTGTGACGTGATCTAAAACCGTGCGGTCGAGTCAGTGCCACCCAAAGCGGAAAGTGTCGAAGTGTGGTGATTGAGCCCCTTGGCTTGCGGTTCGGGGCAGACGTGCGAGATGCTGGGCATCGATTGAGTTTACTCCTGGGAATATTGGCGACTCACTTTCTTGGGATGAGATACGGGATGTGATCCCCTTAAAATCTTGTTTGGGATTATTGATTGAGCATAAGGATATGTATATACCTTGTTCCAGTACCCACTCCTTGGGTTTGGTTACTCTCCTTCCCGAAGAGGCGAAGACGCGCGGGGTATGCCACATGCTTTTCGTGTCTAGCTTCTCATGGTTGGATGAGTCTACTCTCCTGCTATAGGTAGAGAAGACTCGATGATAAGTTCATCTTCTCACCATTTCCATCTCCTTGTGTCTAGATGAGACTACCTTCTATCCTCTTATTGGGTTGAGATGGACTCTCTATTGTACTCTTTACTGCACTTTCGGTAGTACTCCTTTACTTTTCCTTGTTCGCTCTAATGCTCACCCTTCGGTACCTTTTTTTTTGCTCCCTCGAGCCTTTGGGGTATCCTACTACGTATTTTTATAATCACCCATGCTTGGTCTTTGCCCACACTTGGTGTTCCCTTGCAGACGACGGACAGGTGGAGCGTGACTCCAAAGGAGCTTAGGAGCTTGGGAGCTTGGACCACGTGCGGTGGTCAGAGTCGGGTTCCAGGTGGGGGACCCTTCAAGCTGTTTACTTTTTGTTCACCTATTGCCAGGTTGTGGCACTTTTCTGGTTGGGCGCATGTTTTTCCCCTTTTCTTTTTCAGTTACCTTCAGCTTGTACTGTTTAGAGGTCGATGCACATTTGTGGTATATATATATCAGTTTCCCTTTTCTTTACTTGTCTTTTCGTTTACTATGCACTGTTGTATTGAGTGTGCTGCGTGTGTGTGTACAAGTACTTAGGCAAAGGCCTCCCCGAGTTGTTGTGCCTTCGGCACTGGTCGCCAGCCCCTGGCCTATGGAGGCGGGCTTGGGGTAGTTGCAGCTAGAGCCCGACCGCGGTGAAGCGAACCGGACCCGCTGTCGGGCCACGGGCTGGCTGGGGGCGGACCGGCCGGACCGGGCCGGTCCGGCCCCAAGGGGGGGGGGGGGGGTTCCCCCTTTTAAATCTCCGACGCTCGTACCTTTCGCTACGGATGTCCGTTTTGCGTTCCGTCTGCAACAGCACAGACCTGACGCAGAGGAGGACCTTTTGAGGTGGTTCTGGGAGTTTTAGCTTTCGATACAAGGGGCTCAGGGGCACGACACGTGTGTAAAGCAGCTAAGCGGGCTTCCCGGGAATTCTTGTTTGGACGACGCGGATGCATCCGACGTCCGATTTAAGCGCCATCAGTGGCGTTGGGACCCTGGCACCGAGGCAGGGCTTTCCAGGGTGGTTTTAGGCGTTAAGGGCGAAGTTGAGGTGTGAGCCCCACGACCCGTCTTCTGAGCTGCGAGCAGCGTTAAGCAACTTCCTCATCGGGCGTTCGTTCGGGGCGTGTGAGCATTCAATTATGAGCGTTTTTTCGAGGGCATTGCAATGGAGAAATCCGCCCGCTTTAATTCCGCATGGTGGTGTGGGCCCCATGAGGGTTTTTTTGGCATTGACGGTGATTTTCCAGCTTTATCATCGGGTGTCCATTTTGGACAAGTGATTAGTCGAACTTGTGTACTTTTTCGAGAGGATCGCAACGGTGTGTCCCTCTGTGCTTGTTTGTTTGACTAGAAGGGTGGAGTTTTTCCCTTGGATTTCTGCTCGTTTGTTGGGCCAGAAGGGTTGAGTGGTCTCCCCCTGGTTTCGTTCTCGATGGATCAGCCGATAGCGGTGCTGGTGACACCCAGTGCTGGAGCAGGAACTGAACCCCTTTTGGGTGAGTTGTTCTGGAGTTGGGTGGTTTCATGATACCCACTCCGTGTTCGGTTGGCCAGTGTTGTACCCTCTAGTGGATATGGCCAGAGCAGTTCTGAGTTTTACCCTCCAGCGGGGCTGGGTAGTGGGTGACTCATCGGCTTATAGGGTCTACCCTCCAGTAGAGACTGGGCAGTGGGTCACCTGACACTCTTAGGGTCTACCCTCCAGCAGAGACTAGGCAGTGGGTCACCCGATGCACTTAGGGTCTACCCTCCAATAGAGACTAGGCAGTGGGTCACCCGACGACCTCTTAGGGTCTACCCTCCAGCAGGGCTAGGCAGTGGGTCTCCCGTCGTCTAGTTCCAGGTCTACCCTCCTGCAAGGCTGGGCAGTGGGTCACCTGTCAACTTATTCCAGGTCTACCCTACAGCGGGGCTGGGCAGTGGGTCGCCTGATGATGTATTAAGGTCTACCCTCCAGCGGGGCTGGGCAGTGGGTCGCCTGATGATGTATTATGGTTTACCCTCCAGCAGGGCTGGGCAGTGGGTCACCCGATATCATATTATGAATTACCCTCCAGCAGGGCTGGGCAGTGGGTCATCCATTGGCATTCTAGGCTCATTCCTTTCTACTAGGCTAGCCTGTGGCTTTCCTCCGTGATTACCAGAGTGGGACCCTTGGTTATACGGGTCAGTGTTGTAACGACATGACTTTGAGAAGACCTCTTGACTGCAGGGAATTGACGAGGTGTAGTTTGACTTTCTCTAGAACTCTCAAGTAAGAGGGGTGCTTTCCCCACTGAGACGCATTCTTGTGACGCGATCTAAAACCGTGTGGGTGAGTCAGTGCCGCCCAAAGTGGATAGTGTCGAAGTGTGGTGATTGAGCCCCTTGGCTTGCAGTTCGGGGCAGACGTGCGGGATGCTGGACATCGATTGAGTTTACTCCTGGGACTGTTGGCGACTCACTTTCTTGGGCTGAGCTACGGTATGGGATCCCCTTATAATCTTGTTTGGGATTCTTGATTGAGCATAAGGATATGTATATAACTTGTTCCAGTACCCACTTCTTGGGTTTGGTTACTCTCCTTCCCAGAGAGGTGAAGACGCGCGGGGTATGCCACGTGCTTTCTGTGTCTAGATTCTCGTGGTTGGACGAGTCTACTTTCCTGCTATAGGTAGAGAAGAATTGATGGGAAGTTCATCTTCTCACCGTTTCCAGCTCCTTGTGTCTGGAGGAGACTACCTTCTCTCCTCTTGATGGGTTGAGCTGGACTCTCTATTGTACTCTTTACTGTACTTTCGGTAGTACTCCTTTACTTTTCCCTGTTCGCTCTACTACTCACCCTTCGTTACCTCTTTTGTTGCTCCCTCGAGCCTTCAGGGTATCCTACTGAGTATTTTTATACTCACCCCTGCTTGGTCTTTGCCCGCACTTGGTGTGCCCTTGCAGACGACAGACAGGTGGAGCGTAACTCCAGAGGAGCTTAGGAGCTTGGGAGCTTAGACCGCGTGCGGTGGTCGGAGTCGGGTTCCAGATGGGGGACACTTCCAGTTGTTTATGTTTTGTTCACCTGTTGTCGGGTTGTGGCACTTTTCTGGTTGGGCGCATGTTTTTTCCCTTTTCTTTTTCGGTTACCTTCAGCTTTTACTGTTTAGAGGTCGATGCACATTTGTGGTATATATATAGCAGTTTCCCTTTTCTTTACTTGTCTTTTCTTTTAATCTGCACTGTTGCATTGAGTGTGCTGCGTGTGTGTGTACAAGTACATAGGCAAAGGCCTCCCCGAGTTTTTGTGCCTTGGGCGCTGGTTGCCAGCCCCTGGCCTATAGAGGCGGGCTTGGGGTAGTTGCGGCTCGAGCCCGGGTAGGGTCGGGTCGTGACAACAAGAAAGGCTCGCGGCTGCAACAGAGGAGAGGAATGCTCCATTCGAACCTCAACGCATTGTTCATTGCTACAAATGTAAAGAACTAGGGCATCTTGCAAATCAGTGCCCTAATCCAAGGGTTTTCGGAGGCAACCAACAACCTCCACGGCAGCAAGGAAGAGATTTTTCCATCACTTCTACCGAAGTGAACCCCAACAACGAAGTGGTGATAGGTACGCTAGTTATTCATTCAAGAATAGCAAACATACTTTTTGATTCAGGTTCTATGCATTCTTTTATATCTCAAAAGATTAGTAGAACAATCCCAGCACCACTACAAATCATAGAAGTGAAGATGTCAGTGAGTACGGAAAACGGGGCAATCATTGCATCCCATGAATATAAGTCCTCCCCTGTTATAATATGTGGATTGAATTTCCCAGTGAACCTCTCCATACTCCCTCTGGTGGAATTTGATGCAATTCTTGGAATGGATTGGCTTTCCTTATATAGAGCCAACATAAATTGTCAGGAGAGGGAAATCACACTCCATATGGAGAATCGACCCCCGATTATTTACAAGTGTAAGGAGGAAGATGAATCTCCTTTAGATCCATCATATCAAGCATGGATATTACCGCCCTATGAGCACGCGTATCTGGCTCAGATGATTGAGTCCAAGGAAGAAACCATCATTTAAGAAATGCCTATTGTGAGGGAATTCACCGAAGTGTTTCCCGAGGAACTGCCTGGTCTTCCTCCTAGAAGATATGTTGAATTCTCAATTGAACTTATAACCGGGGCATTACCAATATCCAAGACTCCATATAGAATGGTTATTGTAGAGCTTGAAGAGATGAAGAAACAACTACAGGAGAATCTGGATAAGGGGTTTATACGCCCAAGTGCTTCACCATGGGGTGCACTAGTCCTCTTCGTCAAGAAGAAGGATGGGTCAATGCACCTTTGCATCGATTATCGTGAGCTCAACAAAATCATGATAAAGAACAAGTATCCTCTCCCATGAATTGATGAGTTGTTTGATCAATTGTGTGGAGCACAATACTTCTCCAAGGTGGACTTGCGTTCGGGATATTATCAAGTAAGGGTGAAGAAGGAAGATATCCCCAAGATTGCTTTTCACACAAGATACAGGAACTATGAATTCATAGTAATTCCTTTAGGACTCACTAATTCTCCAAAAATATTTATGGACTTAATGAATAGATTATTTAGATATTACCTCGACAAATTTTTGGTAGTCTTTATAGATGATATTCTAATATAATCCAAAACCAAGGAGGATCATGAGGAGCATTTAAGAATTGTACTAGAGACTTTGTGCAAGGAGAAGCTCTATGCAAAGTACAGAAAGTGTGAGTTCTGGTTGAAGGAGGTCTCATTCTTGGGCCATATCATCACAAGCAATGGGATATCTGTGGATCCCTCCAAAATAGATGCAATTGAGGGATGGCCGAGGCCAATATCGGTAACTGATATCCGTAGCTTCTTGGGGTTAGCTGGATATTATTGACGATTTGTGATGAATTTATCACAATTATCCAACCCTCTTACCAAGCTAACTCGAAAGGGATTAATGTTTGTTTGGAGTGATGAATGCAAATAAAGCTTCAAGGAGTTGAAAAGAAGGCTTATCACTGTGCCCGTGATCACTTTACCCACAAGTGGGGAACCTTTTGTGGTTTTCAGAGATGCTTTGAAGAAGGGATTAGGTTGTGTGCTGATGCAGAATGATAAACTGATATCCTATTCCTCAAGGCAGTTGAAAATCCATGAGCGAAACTATCCAACGCATGATCTGGAGTTGGCAGCGGTGATCTTTGCCTTGAAAATCTGGTGGAATTATCTCTATGGGGAGAAATGTGAGATATATACTGACCACAAGAGTCTTAAATATATATTCACACAGAAAGATCTTAATATGCGCCAGAGAAGATGGATAGAGCTCATCAAGGATTATGACTATTCAATACATTACCACCCTAGGAAAACGAACAAGGTGGAAGATGCCCTAAGTAGAAAGGACCCAGTGATTCTATCAATGATGAGAATTGAGAAGGATCCAATCTTCTTAGACTTGATGAAGATGGACATGGGAATCATAAAGAAGGGAACATCATCAATCCTTTCACAAATGATTGCTCAACCATCTCTTTTGTAAAGGTTAAAGGATGCTCAAAAGGATGATGTGGGAATTCAGGAAAAAGTGGAAGCTATCGAAAAAGGGAAATCCTCGGAGTTTAATGTTAATGAAGAAGGAATTGTGCGGTTTGGGAAAAGACTATGTGTTCCATCAACTATGGAGCTTAAGAAGGAAATTTTGGATGACGCACATAGTTCAAATTTCTCTATTCACCCAGGGAGCATAAAGATGTATCAAGATCTCCAAGAAAACTTTTGGTGGGATAATATGAAGAAGGAGATTGGTGAATATACATGAAAGTTCTTGGTGTGTCATTAAGTGAAGGCAGAAAGGCAGAAGTCTAAGGGGATGATGCAACCATTTCCCATACTAGAATGGAAATGGGAGAACATCACCATGGAATTTGTCACCGGACTTCCAAGGACATCCAAAGACAACAATGCAATTTGTGTTTTTTTGGATCGTCTTACAAAGACTGCACACTTTATTACTATTCGGGAGGATTTCTATTTGGATCAAATGGCACAGATATATATCAGGGAAGTGGTAAGGTTGCATGGAGTACCACTATCTATTGTTTCTGACCGAGATCCAAGATTCACCTCTAAGTTTTGGAAGAGTCTTTAACATGCTCTGAATACTAAACTGAACTTCAGTATGACCTATCATCCTCAAACTGATGGTCAATCCGAGCGGACTATCCAAACACTTGAGGACATGTTGAGAGCATGCTCAATGGACTTTAAAGGAGGATGGGATCAACATCTTCCTCTGGTTGAGTTCTCTTATAATAATATTTTCCACTCAAGCATCCAAATGGCACCATATGAAGCCCTGTATGGGAAAAGGTGCAGAACACCGACATGTTGGGATGAGGTCGGTGAACGTAAGCTGCTTGGACCTGAAATGGTCGAAGAAATGGTGGAGAATGTGAAAACCATTCAGCAGCATATCAAGGTATCCCAGAGTCAATAGAAGAGTTATGCAGATAACCGTCGATGAGACCTTGAGTTTAAAGTTGGAGACATGGTGTTTCTACACATATCTCCATGGAATAAGGTCATGAGGTTTGGAAAGAAAGGGAAGTTAAGTCCAAGGTACAACGGCCCCTTCGAGATTCTTGATCATGTTGGGGTTTTGGCCTATCGACTAGAACTTCCACCTACCATGGACAAAGTACATGATGTCTTTCATGTATCCCTCTTAAGAAAGTACATATCGAACCCTTCACATGTACTCTCTTCTGAGGTGGTACAGTTTGAGGACGATCTTTCTTATGAGGAGAAACCAGTGAATATCTTAGATCGTAGAGAAAAAGTCCTAGGAAATAAGACAATACCCCTCGTCAAGGTGTTGTGGAGAAACCACAAGTTTGAAGAAGTGAATTGGGAATCGGAGGAAATGATGAAGCTGAGTTACCCACATCTGTTTTAGTGTGGGAAAAAGAAAATTTCGAGGGTGAAATTTCTTAAGGGGGGAATATTGTAACGACCCAATGTTTTATTAATGGAAATCCCTCTTGATCTAATTAAATGTCTCTTTATGTTTATATAAAATGTCAGCTTCCTTGGTTTTATGTTAAGAATTTTGACTGTTGCTATTATAGTTGTTGAACAGTGATCACATGATTAGTATAAATATAGGGCTTTAACAAATCCAAATTTACTCAGACAAAGGAAGAGATGTCCGCATCCAGTAGAATTTCCCCATACAAAGCCCATTTTTCAGAGCTCGGAAAAGAGGTGGCATCCTTGGGCTTTTCTCTTGACCAATCCCAAGCTGAGCTTCATCATTTCAAGCTCAAACGGGACTGTCTACGGGAGAAGTGGAAGTTGATAGAAATTACCACTCGAGCGATGTTATCTGAGCCACCCCAAGAGTCTGTCACCATCGCACACCTTACCCTTAGGTCTTATGTGGCTATTTTAAGGGGTTATGTAACAAATTTATAGTAGTATGTTCATGTACATTATTTTTTGTATATAATAATGAATATACTTTCTTTTCATTATTGATACATTGTAAATAGTTTTTAAAGTACAAATAGTGTTTTTAGTTATTATTTAATTAAGAAATATATTTTATTAAATTAATTTATTTTTGAATTAAATAATATTTTAATAAAATATTATTATTATTAAATTAATTTTTATTAAATATAAATTATCTTATAATTTTATGAATGCAATTATAATTTTTATTAAGGTTTGAAAGTCATTTCTATCAAAACTCGTAAATTTTCGATAAATGTCGGTTTTTATTTTAAAAGTGAAAATGAACATATTTAGAAAAAAATTAGATAAAATAAATGTTATTTCTGGAATCAGGACGTTGAAATTATCCAATGGTGAATTTTTCATAATTTTCTGAGACAGTCAAATTTTTGGGTAAAAATTAAATACCGTTTAAATATATAATGTGTTTTATGACATCATAATGACAAAATAGTTATATAATAAAATACTATAATCTTTATTTTCGGTCAATATATGTTTTACCATTAAAATAATGTGATTTTGGGTTTGTTTGACCTACTTTTCACAACATTAATGGACCCCTCAAGACTTATTAAACATCTTGTCTTTTTAAATTATTTTTCATGGGAGTGTGACTCACCTCCACATAAGAAACCCTATTATTTTAAGATGTTAATACTTTGTCCTTATAAAATATTTTTTTCCTCTTACCTTTTCTAAAAACCATGGGAAAAAACCCTGGGATGGTTTGTGGTTTGGATTAATTTAATGTAAGGGGTCCCAAACCTAAATAATAAAGAATTCCCTCACCTTTCCTATATAAACCCACCCAAGCTCCCACTTCCTCCTCACTAAAAGCATTTGTATTTCGTCCAAACCCTTCCCTACTCTCTCTAGAATCCTCCCAAGGTTCCCCAAGCTCCCAAGAAGCCTCTCACAAGCCTCTCTCTAGCCTTTGGAAGCACACTTCCAAGTAAGGGTTTTTTCTTCCGTTCTCTTTTTTGTCCAATTTTCTTTAAGTTGTTTTTTCCTTTTAATTTCAATTATGAATGTTGGGGTATGGTTTCAAACCTCCCTCATACTACCATATTTATGTTTTAATGATGGTATAACCCTTTCTATCTCATTAAATGCCTCCCATGTACACCTGTTACTATGCCGAAATTCCGAAATGAACTTCTCTCTCATCATTTACATTCAAGCAATACTTTTGTATCATGAATATAAATTCCATTAAAATTGTTGGTACATGTATCTATATGACCTCATTACTTTAAATTACATGTAAATATGATGAGTAACCCCTTTCTCTCCCATCAATCATTTTTATGAATTCTTATGTCACGTCGTTACGCTGCCAAAATCACACCGATTTTCTAAGCCAATGCCATTGTGTAGTGAATACCATGCCCATTTCTCCATCAAGGGTATTCACCTTTATGCACATTTACTTATTGATTATAAATTTTCATGTATTAATTTCACATTCCTTTATCGTGAAATAAATTATTGTGTTTTATGAATCCATGTTTTATGATCCATGTGGCACACTTATGCATGAAATGAAATGTTTAAGAAGGGTGCTCCCTTATAGAGCTCCAATGCATTGTGTAAAGTATAGTATCGTGATAAATCATGTGCAATGAGTGTTGACTCATTCTAATTCAAGTGAAACGAGGGTTTACTCGTGATTCATGTGTAATGAGGGTTTACTCATGCTCCATGTGCAATGAGCCTTGGATCATGCTAATTCCATGTTAAGTGTTGTTGCCAAATTTCCATGTTATAATTATCATGCTTTATCATAACTTTATGTTCATGTTTCTCTTGTGATCTATTGATATTCCTAATGTCTAACATGTATTTTACTCCTCATGTTATTCCATGTGTATTCCCTTACTGGGATTTATATCTCACCCTTTTCTTATGCATGTCCTCAGGTTATCCCATGCAATGCTAAGTACGAAGGAATGTTGCGGTCATGTAAAGCAAGTTTTCAATAAAGATGTTGTATTTCATGTTTTAAGTTTTTATATAATGATCCTAATCCCCAAATACACTAAAAATCTCAATCTTCTTTATTGTATCAAGTTAAGTTTTATGTAATAAATCATGCTTAAGTTTGTAATAAAAGCAGGGTTGTCATAATTGAATCAAACGTGAAGTTAATTTTTTTTTATAATTTTCAATAAAAAACTAGTTTATCAAGGAGTTTTAAGGGTGAAAATGAAATAGTGAATGGTGGTGCGATCACCCATCATCATTTCTGGTAAAATACAGGCAAGGTAGATGCATATGATGTGCAAGTTTCATGCATCATTTTCGACCTCCTGTATTTGTTGTTATAAGGGGGTAAATTGTCTTCGCCTGACACATTGAAAAAGAATATTTTCAGTCAAATATACATGTTTCTTCTGTACCTGGATGAAAAGAGTAGTTGTGTCCGACTCCTCGTGATATTGCAGATCCTCTTGGTGACCCACCCATCACAGAAGTTCCTTCTGAAAATCAGCTTCCAATTGGCAGTGTTGTTATCATTTTTGCTCCCACATGAGTTGGTCATGCTTCATATGTAGAATCAAAGCATGGTTCTCCCTCGAGAATGTTTTTTTTGTATTTTTTTGGAACCCTGTTACCTTACTTGTGTTAAGGAAATGGACAGGGCACCTCCCCCTATGCGGTCGACAAGTCTAGCAATGCTCTTCCAACAGTAGTGCATGCCTCCTTTGTGCGCCTACTCCTCTGGAAAGGATTCGGAAAAGTGCAGCCATAGCAGATTCCAGCTACTTTGATCACAATAGAAAGGTGTAAAGAAAGATACTATGCATCAATGTATTGAGCGTGAGGTGACAGCAGCATGTCAAAAGTTCCAGCAGTGCTCCATGACTCTACGATTCTTGTTCAAAAGACAGTAATGCATGTTAAAAGAATGATGAAAAATATTCATGTGTTTTCCCTTAGAATACTATGAGTGAGGATGAAGGTGGAAGTATTAGACAAAAAATAGAAGTGGTACACCTCCTTACATGAGAGATGGATGAGAACATCGCCTTCTTATCCCGTATGAGAGAACCTTGGCAGTGCACCTCCTATAAGGAACGAGGTGGCTCCGAAAGTGTTCCTCCTTCAAGCAAAGAGGAAGTTGAGACAAGTTGAACCAATTTATAAAGCCCCCATACCAGAAAACTCACACAAATCAACTTCTTATAATTGTAGGAGGAGAATGATTATAGAAGAAGACTCGATGGGAATTTTTTCTCCCTCTCCCAAACCATGAGTGGTCAATGTCCCAAGCCTTGTGGTTGATTCCATTAAAATATTCCCCATGACCCCCTCACTCTCCCCCAATCCCCTTTATAATAAACCCCCCCCCCCCCTCTACCATGTGGCCCAGGTATCCCCTCTAACCACTTTTCATTGTTTTGACAAATTTACCCCCTTCTGGAAGGTGTTTCCCAAGATGTGAAGTGGGGACCCAGTTTCTATTAGTGTTTCTAACTAACCTCAGTTGAAAAATGTTAAAGGGGTGAGAGGTTTTTTGGGTCATATAGGGTATTTCATAAATTTTATCCAGAGTTATAGAAAGATTACTAAAACTTTTATGGACTTGACCAAGAAGGATGGTTTCTTGTGGAATGAAAGGGAAAAGTAAGCATTTGAATAATTAAAGTGTTGTATGGTATCTACACCATTGTATCCTCTTCATAATTTTTTGAAACCATTTATAATGTGATGCATCTAGGGAGTTGGAGTATCTCTTATGCAAGAAGTCTAGCCAATAGCTTATTTTATTAAATCTCTAGAAAAGGTTAATATTTATAATTCAATATATGAAAAGGAAATCATGGATCTTGTTTTAGGAATCAACCACTGGAAGAAGTACTTTTTATGAAATAATTTTGTAGTATACACTAATCAAAAGGCACTCAAACATTTACTCAGAAAAAGAATACATACTATTAATCTGTAGTGCTGGAAGAATAAGCTGTTAGGATTTTATTTTGAAGTGTTATATAATAAAAAGCAGGTAAACCAAAATAAAAATTCTTTATCCATATTGGCATGTGAAGAAGTTTGTATCCCTCTTATAGAGACACGACTTCATCTGGATATTTCTAAGATAATGTAGATAGAATTGGAGGTGGTAAAAAGTGAGCAACAATAGGATGGGGAGATAAAGAGTGTCATTACACCATTGAATATCACCCTAGATCTATACCTAGGTACAATGTTTTAGGGGGCTATTTTATTATATATTACAGTTGTTTCTGTCAAGGCGATCAATCGTTATTCCCAAAAATTTGCATTATTGCCATTCGTCTTCCATTGAAGGACATGCTAGATACCTTAAAACTTATAATATGTGGGAAGAAGGGTTGTTTTACAAAGAAATTACATAAACCATTTTGAAAATTTTCTGGGAATGTGATACCTGCCAGTAGAAAAAATACCAAGTTATGGCTCCAGTGGGATTAGTCCAGTCATTTCTCATACCAATTTTGGTTTGGGAAGAAATTATCATGGAGTTTTTTTCTATTTTTCCCACATCCCAAGGGTTTTATGTGATCTTGGTGATTGTGAAAATACTATCTAAGTATGCTCATTTTGTGTTACTTTTTCACCCTTATACACCACAAGTGGTCACTGGGAATTTTGTTAAGGAAATAATCCGGCTACATGGAATTCCTAGATCAATTCTTGATGATAGAGATCCTTTTTTTAGAAATTTCTAAAAGAAACATTTACAAATAGAAGACACAATTCTAAAAATGAGTTTACCTTACTATTCAAAAATGGATGGACATACTAAAATTGTGAATAAATATTTTGAGACCTATCTACAATGTTTTTCTTCTGGGAAACCTTTTACATGGGCTTGTTGGTTAACAAGGGTTGAGTATTGTTACAATACAGCTTCACATGCCTCAATCAAGATGACTCCTTTTGGAATTTTTCTACAGTAAGAATCCTCCTACAATTCTACACTATGTAAAAAGGGAAACTCAGGTTGAGTATATTTCCAATGCACTTTTATATCGGTATGAGGTGTTGGTCCAACTCTGGAAAAATTTACTCTATGCATAAGAGTTTAAGATTAAGTTTTTCAATAAGAATGGAAGGGAAATGAAATTTGAAGTGGCAATCAGGTGTTTGTTAATATAAGACCCTATATTCAGACTTTAGAATCTAATAAGATATGTCTTAAGCTTGAATCTTGATATTATAAATGTTACAAAATAATAGACCATTTGGAGGCTACATCTTACAAACATTCCCTATCAAAAACCTCCATGATACACCCTTTTTTCCATGTTTCTTAGCTTAATCGTTCTGTTGGGAACCATCCTATCCAGGCAGAACTACCTGTAGAGTTTGAAAAGGGTTCTATTAAATGGTTTGCAACTATTGAGGTTTTGGTAACTAAGTTTCAGCAAAGACATCCCTACGGAATGTTGGTCAATAAGTGGTGGGGGTTTTCTGCCGAAGACTCTACTTAGGAAGATGCTGAAAACATTTTGGAATAGTTTTTGAATTTCCACCTTAGGTGGATGTTGAGGAGGGTTTTTAGATATGGTATGGAATCCAATCCACCTATCTTACATAATTATCGAAGGAGGGGTCTTGCGGTTAATTATCTAGATTCCCCTTACCTTGGATAAGAGAAAGGATGGTCATGTTGTGCTGATATGGTGAGATTGTTTGTTAACGGGCATATAGGTTCTAGGTACATTGGAATCATGTGATGGGTTGTGGAAAAAATTTCTTTTTAATAATGATCGATAATCAATTCGAGATCTATATGAAGATAAATTCCATGATCAACATAATTTAATCAAAGAAAACAAACAATGGAAATTACATCAGAACCAGATGGAGGATCATCACATATTATTTATAATTAATTTAATTAATTAAATAATAACCCTGATGGAATTATTTATTCATTGATTAATCCTACAACAGATCTATTTTTCTCCATCATTGCATTGTATGAATCGATATTAGATTCCCTCTATCAGTGATCCATACATGTTCCAAAAATATCTGAATGTCATCGTAGGAATCTCTAGGTTCTAGCATGACATATCCTATCACTTTCATCATCTACCTTTGATCGCTACGAGAATCGCTTCCAAATAGTTCTTCTTGATCTCTCCTGGATTGAGAGTGGATGGTGGAGGAAGATCTATCCCCATTATTGGGAGCGTTCTTGGATAAGGGCACTCTCTAGGGCTTTAGAGGATTCTCTAAATCTATTGGGCACAACTAATGAAATGAATTGTCTCACAGAGAAAATAACATAATTGGGTTTATATACTATTATGGTTAAAATAAAATAATTTTATAAGTACCATTTATTATTTATTTAATCCCTATACAACCCCATGTCAAATAATTATAATTTCATTATCATTTCTTGACATGTGCTTAAATTGAAAATTAAATTAAATATTATTTAATCAAATAATATTCATTATTCATTATTTCTGACCGGACTATTTAAACTCGATCTTCCATTCCTCCACAATATTTATTGGACCTTGTATAGTGATTATTTATTTATTAAATAAATATCACTACATTATTCTCTAATAAATAAAAAAATAATATATTCATGAAATAAAAAAATATTTATTAAATATTTTATGCACGTTATATTCTCTCGAATAATTGGTGATGAAATATATACGATCAAGTAAAAATGAATAATTATTAAACCACATGTGGGAATAATATTTATTCATCTTGTTAAATATTAAATAATAATATATTATTTAGCTGAGATTCTAGATACACTTAGTGTGTGGCCCTCTAGGCCTCTTTCTCAGTGGCATTAGGTAAAGGAGCCTAAAGTACAAGGTTGGAATCTAGAAACATGACAAGGCACCCATAGAGAAAGAAGTTAATGTCGTAATGAGATAATACCTCATATGGATACTTACTATGTAATATAATCTCTTTATCATGATATCTCTAATCAAGCAGGTTGCATGCCAATTTCATCAACCTATGCATTCTATGTTTCTTTCTTTGACTTCCTGAAAAATGAACTTGCCTATTAAACACCATGGTCATGGATTTATTTAGGCTATATCATTTCCATCAAAGGTCCCGAGATATCAACTTCCATTTGAAGAATATAAGGGAAAAATCCTTTCTCTCATTATTCATTAACATAATATTACTCATAATGCACCCAACATATCCTACCTCACTGCGAACATCTATCATCATGGTTTTTATCAATACATCAATGTATGTGACTCGTAATAATCAATCATAATAATCTTAAATTTTAAGGATCAATACACATGTCTGTAGATAGGAACATCCAGTGACTTGTGTAACTGTGGATTTCTTACTGGAGGTTCTCTTTCTCATAATATCCTACTAGATATTATCAAGGGATTACACCATGAGAAGGTATCTAAAAGTCTTATGAGTCTCCACCCCTGATATGCTGTATCATTTTTCCCCTCAAATGATATCATCCAACTATAGAACATATATTCTAGAATAGTTTCATAGCACTTTCAGGTTCTCATTATAGTGGGGAGATGCTATAACCTTCTAGTGTGATAGCTACTCTTAGGACATTATCACATACTATGTTACACATAAGAATAATCATGATGTGATAAGGAGTTTATTAATATTCAAAACTGTGAAGATAAGTTATCATATAGTATAAATAAGTTGGTTCTAGGGCACCAACTCCAACAGGGCAGAGCCAATTGGGGAAACTTCCCACTGTATAATGAACTAGTTTAGCTAGGAGAGAGGACACTTAACATTTTAACATGGAAAGGAGACCTTCTAGGGAAGACTTAAGGTGAAAATTTCTATATATCCTCTCTGGAACTCACTACCCATAGCTAGGAAAGATAATATACCCTCTGGTAATGATATAGTAATGGTCCATGTAGATATATTACATTCAGCGGAATGAAAATATAGACAGACATTGGACCAGTAACCCACCCATGGTGGAAGCAAAATCAACAATATACATAGAGGAATCAATAAATTAAGGTGATAGAAGAATAAATAAATAGGCCAACATAACATTTTTATCTAAAGATGCATACATAATAGGCCATACATATCAATAATCAGAAGGGTCGCCAATGGTTAACCACAGTACATATTTATATATAACATAATGATACAAAAAGAGAAAAAAATAAAAACCATAGATAAGGTAATAACCAATAGTACCTTTCTTTCCATACCATGCCAAATAGCCACTAAGATCCAGCTCTTAAGCCTGGAACTTTACTTGAAAGCAAAAGCATGAAGTCTACACGTGACCCGAAGAGCCCATGTAGGGTGTGAGAATGAGTCTAGGTAGGGTACCACCCATGTTTTCATACCTTTAGTTTGTGATTAATAATATGTATGATAAAAAAATAAATAAATAACATCTCATGCGTATAAATGAACAAAAACTTACTT
This sequence comes from Viscum album, assembly GCA_963277665.1. Lineage (NCBI taxonomy): Eukaryota > Viridiplantae > Streptophyta > Magnoliopsida > Santalales > Viscaceae > Viscum > Viscum album. The sequence continues at coordinate 1,040,432,908 of OY728140.1, read as the reverse complement.
AGTTCTCAAAAGCCATCAAGAAGGTATCACCTGCCTCATCCAACATCAAAAAGCTATTGCGGAGAGGATCCTTATCCCACGGCCCAAGGCATCCCCTGATGACATACAATACTAGGTGAACCCCCAAGTTCCACCTACAATATCACCTGACACCTCATGCCATCATCAAGTATCCAATATCTTAAAGGCACGCCCAATAATAGAAACCAGTCCCTTAGACCCCTACTCAAAAGCACTCGTCAGCTCGAATCCCAGTGTCTGGAGTCATAGGAATATTTGTCCTCATAGTAAAATCATAGTTTTATCAAAGCAAAATGTCCTGAGGAATGGAAATTCTCATCCTCCAAAATGATCATGGCCTAAAGAACTCAAGCTCAGCAAGCCTCAACCCCCCACCAACAGCCTCAAACACTATCATTTAATGAATCCTCACCATCCATGTGAATTTTTATGGAAAACACCTGCATCCATTTAGCTAAGACAAATCTATCTGGGGCCTCTACCCACATGATTATTCAAAACCAACTCATCACTGAGCCATCTTGTGCCCACATGACACCAAACGGTTCTTTGTCCATCACGGGTGTGCTGCAATCACCAATTAGAACATAAGGCACATCAATCCTGGCACCATGTTCCCCTACAACCATGTCTCTCAATCTAATGTCTATGCCATCACTTATATCCTGGTCCATGCCCACATATTTTTGGTTTCACTGCCTCAACCGATGACCGAGTAGCTCAACCTGTGATTACTATCACTCATAGAGCCTGAGCCTCATCCAACCTGACAATCATATCATCTCATCTCAAGTGGTCATCATCACCTCTATCCTCAATCCTTTATCATCACAATTTAATAACAAGAAAATTACATTTTTATAACAATTCAATATGATTTAATTGAACAAATCAATCCAATACAATAAAACAATTCAATTATATATAATAAATTCAACTCAATTGAATTGAAAAACTTACTTTAACTATATCAACACCCTTGGACTATTCTCCCAAGGTCCAAACCCATCACAAAACTCAACCATTTTTAGTCTCATTCAATAATTTCCATCAACATCTCACAAGGTTCAATTTAATTAATTAGAAGCAACCATTTAAATTATGGTGTCCCGCTCGGTTAACTCAATGATGCGCTAAAATCCGAACCCCTGAAAAACTTGTGAAAACACAAATAAAATTATTCACCACCTACCTTGGAGTCATAGAAATATGTGCGTCCATTATTAGCCTTTAACATGAACCAATTTGGAAGAAATCAACATTTCCAACAAACACCCTGAAAATAGGGAAAAACAACTTACACAGATTTAGTGGTTTGTGAGGAAAGAGAAAAAGGAAATAGAAGCAATAGAGAGAAGCGCCTTACTGATATTGATCCAATTCCATAAAAGGATTAAATAACATAGGTTGGATGAGGTAGATAGGTCAATACCTAGTCAAAGGAAGAAAAGGGGAAACCTCCTCTACTATGCGCAACCCACATCGGAATAATAAAGGAGGAAATTTGATTTAAGGGAGGGATATTTTGGTCATTTCACATATTTAATGAGCCACATGGTTAGATCACATAGTTTTCCAAACTGTGTGGCAACTATGTGACTCCTACTACTAAAGATCCATGCCCCACATGGTTTGGATAAACCGTGTAGAGCCCATGTGGCTACAGTGCAAGGGTACTACCAAATTGGTACTAACCGTGTAGGTTGTGCACGATTTACAAAACTGTGTGAAAAGCATAAAAAATCCATCTATAAAAATTTTAGAGGTTCATGCATTGCCTTGTGCCCCTACATGCACATTTTACCCAAATCATGCTCAATGAAAAAAGGGGTCACATAGTTTTCACTGAGAGTTTTCACTATTAATCCTAATTGTGTGCCTCAGCCTTCACTTCTTGAAACTAGGAATTCAGGCTTCCAATCCACCTGAAACCCATTCGAACACCTAGGTCTTTTGATAAACCTCTAAACCCATCCAAAATCAAGATATTGGGTTAAAAGAGAACTCAAAATTAAGTTCCAATGATTGAAAAAGAAATTATCATACCCACCAATTCCAAAAATTCAAAAAGGGAGATGATTTAGACCCCCTCCAAATACCTAGGACATTACAATCTCCTCACCTTAACATAGATCACCATCGAGTTGTAAAAAAATTGAAGATGGTACCAAACATATTGTAGGTTCCGGGTGTAGTGGAAGTATGTGGGTGGGTGTACCCAACTTTAATGCAGTATTACTTGTGATGGCCTTAGATATCTACTTATGTTATGGAATATAAGGGAAAAATCTTTTCTCTCATTATCTATTAATGCAATATTACTTGTGATGCACCCAATATATCCTACCTCACTACGAACAGTGTTTTGTCAAAGTTTTCTTCAATACATCTAAGTGCGTGATTTGTAATACCCAATAATAATAATCATAAAGTCCAAAGACCAATAAACATGTTTGAATATAGTAACATTCAATGACTCTATGAAATATTTATTTCCTACTATCGAGTCTCATTCTCATAATATCCTCTGGGATATTACCAAGGGTGCACACCATGAGAATGTGCCTAAAAGTTTTATGATTCCTCACCCTTAATGGCCTGTATTATTTGTGTCCCTCAAATAACATCATCTAGTAATATAACATATATTCAGGAATAGTGTTATGGAACTTCCAGGTTCTCATCATAGTAGGGATCCTCTATGACCCTTTAGTGAAACAACTATCCTTAGGAAATTATCACATGCATTGTCATGCAGAAGAGCAGTCAAGATATGATAAGGTATTTATTAATGAATAATGTACAAATTAGTTGGTTTTAGGCCACCAACTCTAATAGACCCCCACTTGGACTAGAGCCAACTGCTAATAACCTTTAATCTTCTAGCTCTCACATGATATTCATGCTTCTGATAAGATAGGCCTTTAGTCATGGGATCTTCTATGTTCTCTTCCATAGACACTCTTCTCACTACAACTTCACCCCTTTGATATAAATCCCTCAATAGGTGATACTTCCATATAATTTTATTTTTCCATTGATGTGACCTTGGTTATTTTGCAAGATTCTCCACTGTAATATTATCACAATACAATGTGATAGGATCTTTACTGCTAGTCACCACATCAAGCTCCTGGAAAAAGTTCTAACTCCAAATATCTTCCTTGGTTGCATCATAAGCCACTATATATTCTAACTCCTCTATAGAATAGATGACAACATGATGATTTGAACTCTTCCAGCACAGAGTTCCTCCTTTGAGACATAAAACATATCCTAATTGTGACTTTAGATCATTCTTATCTACCTAAAAACTATCATCTGTATACCCTCTGATGACAAGTTCCTCATCTCTTCCATACACTAGGAACATATCCTTCATTCTTCTCATATACTTAAGGATAGTCTTAACAATAGTCCAATGTTTTTCTCCTAGAACTGCTTGAAATCTTCCTACCATGCTTAGTGCATAGGCAACATTAGGCCTGGTATATAACATATCATAAATGATGGAACCTATAGCCAAAGTGTATGGGATATTACTCATCCTATCTTTCTCCTGTTGTGTCTAAGGAAACATTTTCTTACAAATATTTAGGTCATGTGACACTAGAACCAATCCCATATTGGATTGTTCCATAATAAATCTATTTAGTATTTGGTCAATGTATGTACCCTGACTTAGTCCAAGCAGCCTATTGGATCTACCACGAATGATCTTGATCCCTAGAATGTAGGATGCTTCACCTAAGTCTTTCATGGAAAAATTATTGTTCAAACAATCCTTAACTGATTGTAAGACTGGTACATCATTTCCAATAAGTAATATGTCATCAACATATACTACCAGGATAACGAACTCATTCCCATTAAACCACTTACAAACACATGGATCACATTCATTCTTAATGAAACCAAATTCCTTTATAGCTTCATCAAATCGAATGTTCCATGACCTGGATTCTTTCTTTAATCCATAAATGGATTTCTAAAACTTTCAAACTTGTTTGGATTTACCTGGTGTCACAAACCATTCAAGTTGTGTCATATAGACATCTTCCTAAAGGTTCCCATTAAGGAATGTTGTTTTTACATCCATTTCCCAAATCTTGTAGTCATGGTAAGATACTATAGAAATTATTATTCTTATGGATTTAAACATAGAAACTAGTGGGAAGGTTTCATTGTAGTAAATTCCTTGATGTTGTATGAATCCTTTAGCCACTAGCCTTTCTTTATAGGTGCTAACTTGAACTTCCATGCCCAACTTTCTCTTGAATACCCATTTGCATCCAATACAATTTACATCAACTGGTTTATCTACCAGAACCCAAACTTGGTTCTGATACATGGAATATATGTCATATTTCATAGTTTCTAGCCATATTTTAGCTTCTGAGCTCTCTACTGCTTCCTTGTAGTAAAAAAGGTTCATCATTATCCAACAATAATAATTCACCATCATCGATGACTAGGAAACCAAATCTCTATGGTTCCCTTACCTCTCTTGACCTCTTATGTAGTACTTGTGTTTCTGGTACCTCTTCCACAGGGACCTGTGGAACTTGTTCCTGTACCAACTCATGTGTATCTTGAGTATCAAATTCATTGAAGTCAATTTTCTCCCACTATCCTTTTTTAGGATGTGCTCTCTCTCAAGAAATATGGCTTGTCAAGTAGTAGTCACTTTATTGTCTGAAGGGTTATATAGGTAATATCTTTTTTTCCTTGGGATATCCTATAAAGATACACCTCATGCATCGGGGTTTGACTTTGTTTCCCGAGAAGTCCTTAACAAACACCTAGCATCCCCATACATGTGTGTGCGACAAAATGGGTTTCTTTCCATTCCATAATTCAGAGGGAATACCATTTTCACTTTATTTAGTACTTGGTTTAATGTGTATGTTGTAGTTTTTAATGCATATCCCCAAATTATAATGGAATTTATGCATGACTCTTCATTAACCTCACCATGTCTAACAAGGTGTGTTTTATCCTTTCACTAACACCATTCCACTATGGTGTATAAGGAGGAGTGAGTTGAGATAGAATATCAGACTCCTATAAAAGGTTGATGAACTCTTGGTTCAAATATTCTCCACCTCGATCTGATCAAACCTTCTTTATCTTTTTACCAAGATGATTCTCTACTTAATTATTGAATTCCTTAAATTTCTCTAAGGACTCTGACTTATACCTCATTAAGTATATTTATCCATATCTACTCAAATCATCAATAAAATTAATGAAGTAATAATATCCCCCTCTAGATTCTACTAAAAATGATCCACACACATCTGTGTGTACCAATCCTAGAAGCTTTGTGGTCCTTTCACCCAATCCATCGCAAGGTGTCTTGGTCATTTTTTCTTTATAAACAAGTGTGACATCTATCAAGTGGTTTTAGCTCATTAGAGACTAAATAACCATCTTGGAAAAGCTTTGTTGAGCACTTCTCATTTACATGACCAAGATGGTGATTTCACAACTTGGTGTTGTAGGAGTCATGTGAGTTTGTTTAGTTATCGATTTCCAACACTTGGTTTTAATAGTTTAATACATACAAACCATTATTTAAATGCACCATACCATAACAAACATTTTTTTTATAAAAGAAACAACCCATATTTCCAAACTTGAAAATAAATCCATCCATATCCAAACATGATTCAAAAATTATGTAATTGGTAACACTAGGAACATAATAACAATTATGTAAAACCAAAAGCATTTCAGTTGGAAATGAGAGATGGTAATCTCCAATGGCCAAAGCAGCCAGTCTCACGCTATTGGAAGCTCGAATATCCACCTCTCCTCTGGCAGTATTACTAAATCTTATTGGTTCCTACATTTGAATATAGATGTGAGTCCCATAAACTATATCTAAAACCCAATGTGTAGAAAAGGAAAGATTACACTCTATAATGAATGGACCTTTATTGTCCCCACGCTTCTGGGTGTAGTTCCTCTTCCATTGGATTGGCTTTCCACATGAAAAACGCACCTCCTCTCATTCATTTACCTTCCTATGGATCTTCCCCTTCTTGGAGGGATGGTTCTTTGGGGCTTCAAACCATTTATAAGTCCTTGGCCCCTTTTCCTTGTCCTTCCTTTTCTTATTCTCCATAAGGACTGTGGGTTTTTCACACCCCAAATAATTATCTACCTGGAAAATTAAGGCTAGAAGTTCCAATAGACTATTCTCATTGTTTCTCATGTTGTTGTTGACAATTAATCTAGATAAGGACTTGGGCAGTGACGATAGGATGAGATCTGTATGCAACTCATCCAGGAACTTAATCCCTAAGATGTCCAGGCATTCAATGTAGCCAATAAGCTTCACTAAATGAGGCCCAGCTGGCATAGACACTCCAAGATTAGTTGTGAATGAAGATTTGTAGATCTCATATCTCTCTTTCCTTGCCTTCTATTGATATATATCCTTAAGGTGAGACATCATGCTATATGCATCCATGTTTTCATGTTACTTCAAGAGCTCATTAGACATGGCCGATAGCATGAAACATTGAAAATATTTGGAATCATCCATATGTTTCATATAGAGATATAGTTACTTATCACTGGCCTCTTTTCTAGGACCAACTGGAATAGGCTCTTCCAGCACATACAATTTTCTCTCATGGTGAAGGATGACGCATAAATGCCTCTACCACTCTTGGAAATTGGTGCCGATGAGAAGGTTTTCCTTCTATAGTATGGTTCAAAATGATATGTTTGAAGTAATTTTCTTTTAATTTCTATAAATTAAGATGAGAAAAGATTTAGTACATTACCATGATAAAACTGATACAAATAAATAAATTAATACTTATTATTCTCCCACTATTTTATCGAAATCCAATAGCCCTCACCATTGACATTGGAATATTCGGTTTCCTGAATATTCTAGTGGAAAGGATCCATATTTCCCTTATAATTACCCCAAATAGGTTTGGTCAAGAAACCTGAAGTTTTTTAGGTAGGCATTCAAAATTCCAACTGCATTAACTTGTAGTTCCTTGATCCACTGAGTGGACTCCCCAATCTAGAAATCATTTTATTTTGGATTTCCTCAACCTTTTCCTATTGGTCACAACAATTTATGTCATGGAAGTCAACCCTCGTTGTTAACCAAGTCAAGTAAACCCAAAACCTTGAATTAGAATTCCCCTATAATTGAAATCACACCAACTAGGGTTGTTCAAGCTCTTTGAACTATGGTTCGATTATAACCAATATTATGGAGGGCTATGCCGACTTAATATTTCATTGAGTAATTTTATCCTTATATATAAATGTCTATTTTATTATCTTTCTTACATGTTTTTTAATATTAAGTGGGATGTAATTAAGTGATTAACCATGTATAAGATAATATTTATGCATAAACTGGCCTTATTTTAGTTCCATCTTGCATGCTAGTTTAATTCATTAATTGTGTGATTGCAAAAACATACCCACAATAAATAAACCATGAAACTGATAGGAATAGAATAAATGTCATGATAATGAGATTGTTCTATTTTTTAGTTTATCTAGTGGTTGATAAACAAACCCAAGACCTAGGGGAGAAAACATCACGAACCTTTTGGGTTCGTGTTTACAACTTTCCACATATTGTATCTCTTTGGGTTTGTTTCGCCTTGGATCCTAACTTGAACTTCCTCCACTAGCTTGGGAGCTCCATCAATTATATATGATTTTTTTGCTCACATGCAGGTGAGGGTTAAAATAGGGTTTTACATAAAAGAATTTTTTGGCATGCATTCCCTACATATTAATGAGGAGAAGGTTCACAGGCCAACAAATTTAATTTAAATAAATTAATTAAAATAAACTATCCAAATAAAAAGGTCCTAGTCTAGATCATGATCATCTATGCATGCAATGATATTTACGCATAAACAAAAATAGCATTCAATTCTTTAATCATTCTTGTTTAAGATAAATCACCCTCAAATAAATTAATTTTATTTAATTAATCAATCCTTTTATCTTAAACCATTTACTAAATTTCATTGACATTATCATCCATCATAATTTTAAACAAATAAATTCATTTAAAATTATCTTTGTATGTAACTTGTACCTTGGAGGCAGCCTGGTGAATTCTCGTTCATAACTACCCAATGAGTAGAAATGAACATTATGCAAATGTTAAATTAAACACGTATATATGAAACACCCATCACCCGTTGTGCCTCATCTTTTTTCCTACACTATGGTACACGTATCAAAGGTTTATATAATATAATAATAAATTTTAATAAATCTATATAATTTGGATGAGTACATGACATGTAGTTCTAACTACACGAAGTGTACTATCATTCACCATTCATCCGAAGTACACGCCTGAGGACATGGTGTGTAGATGTACTTTGGAAATCTTTAGAGTACTTGGCATGTCCAGTGGGCCACACATCGTGTAGTGTCTGCATTACACAGTCTCCATCTAGGAAAGCCATGTATGTGGTACACGGTCCAACCCTAACCCGAAGGGACTACATGCTGTGTCCAGTGGTCCACACAAAATATAATCTGGAAACAACATGCCACCTATTCCTAGTCAACACATAGAGTCATTTAAGACTTATATAGACTCCAACACATGTCTTGGTTTGGTGGACCAGTCTGTTTTAGTGAACCTTGACTACATGGCATGTACTTTCGAATACACGTCGTGTGTTCTGCTATTGTACGGCCAAGAACCTTTATCACCTCCCAATGAGAACCTATATTTTATTTTAATCAAAATTAAAAGAAAATATTATTTCTGTAAGGTGAACAAGAAACAAAATAGAAGGATTAGATCTTGAGATTTAGATTTTCAGAATGATTAACTTGAATTGAAACAACTAAATTATTAAATGCGTAAATCATCAACATAAAAATAAAAAATTATAATAAATGATATGACCCATGTGATACCACATGTAGGTTCCAGGTGTAGCAGAAGTGTGTTGGTGGGTGTACCCAACTTTAATTTTTCCATTAACAACGATCAATTTGAGATTCATCATGATGATAAAACATCGGATCTTTAGAATAGAAATAATAATGAAAGAAAAAAGGGGGAGTCTCTGAACCATAGAGAGGATCATCATATGTTGGTTATAATTAATTTAATTAAAATATAAGAATTATCTTGATGGAATTCTCTCTCCATTGATGTTTCTGGTCACGATCTAATGTGATCCATCATTGCGTCGCAGAAGCCAAGTGTAGGCTTCCTCTAGCAGTGATCCACATGTACTCCGTGTATCTCTGGATGTCACTAAAGGAATCTCTAAGTGCTATCACATAAGAGCCTTCTCTTGTGATTTCCGCCTTCGATTTCCTTGATAGCATCTTCTAAAGTGCTCTACTTGATCTAGTGGAGGAGGATCTCTCTCATAACTTGAGATCCTTCCTGGAGGAAAAGAACTCTCTCTTGGCTTGAGAGCCTTTTCCAAATCCATTATGCTTAACCACATAGAATGGCTAGGCTAATGAGAATAATGTAATTGGTATTTTTATTACTTAGAATAATAAAATGAATTAATTACCTGAAAGCATTTATTCATTTCATTTAATTCTTAGTAAGACCCCATGTCTAATAATAACAGTTGGCTATTATTATCCCTCGACATGTTCCTAGATAATTACACCTAATATTATTTAATTAAATAAATAATATTATTTCTCACAAATCCAAATAAAAACTACATGGTATGTATATTAATATACATGATGTGTATTTTTGTTTTTTCCATTTTCTTTATTTCCTCCACCACATTTATTAGACCTTCAATAATGACTATTTATTTCTCTAATAAATATCACCACATTAATCACAAATAAATATATTATTTCTCTCAAAATATATTCTCTTTAATAACTAGTGTCTAAATAAATGTGATCAGACATCCTTGAATAACTATTAAACCACAATCAGTAATAATCTTTATTCTACGTGTTAAATTAATATTTAACTGAGATACTTGGACACACTTAGTGTGTGACCCTATAGGCCTCTTCCTCAATGACATTAGGTAGAGCCTTCATAATTTCCAAGGTTAGTGTCTAGAAACACACCATGGTACCCATAGAAAAATAAGTTATCATAATAATGATGTGTCACCTTCTATGAATGATTACCGTGTAATGTAATCTCTTTATCTTGATATCTCGAATTAAGTGGGTTTCATTCTAGTTCCATTAACCCATGGGCTCGATTATTCTTCCTTTGACTTCCCAGAATTTAACTTTCCCATTCCTCACCATGACCATGGTTTTATTAGGCTATATCAATTCCATCAAAGGGCCTGATATATCTACTTTTGTTATGGAACAGAAGGGAAAAAATCCTTTCTCACATTATCTATTAATGCAGTATTACTCATGATGCACCCAACATATCCTACCTCATTTTGAAAAGTGTTTCATCATAATTTTCATCAATACATTTAAGTGCATGAGTTGTAATACCCATTAATAATAATCTTAAAGTCCAAGGATTAATACACACGTTTGCAGATAAAAACATCCAATGAAACTATGAAATGTAGATTTCTTACTAGAAAGTATCATTCTCATAATATCCTCCTGGATATTACTAAGGGTGCACACCATAAGAAGGGGCCTCAAAGTTTTATGAGTCCACAACCTTAATAGCCTGTATTATTTGTGTCCCTCAGATAACATCATCCGGCCATAGAACATATATTCAAGAATTGTGCTATGACACTTCTAGGTTCTCAACATAGCAGGGATCCGTTATGACCCTTTAGTGCAATAGCTATCCTTAGGATATTATCATATTCATTATCATGTAGATAAACAATCAAGATGTGATAAGTAATTTATTAATTAATAAAATGAAAATTAGTTGGTTCTTGGCCAGGAAATCCAATAGACTCCCACTTGGACTAGAGCCAACTGCTAACAACCTTTAACCTGTTTTCTCTCACATGATATTCATACTTCTACTAAGATAGGCCTTTAGTAATGGGGTCTTCCACATTCTATTTCGTGCACACTCTACTTACTGAAACTTCACCCCTTTGATATAAATCCCTCAAGAGGTGATAATTCTCGATAATGTTCTTTGTCCGTTGAAGTGACCTTGGTACTTTTGAAAGAGCCACTGCTGTAATATTATCATAATACAATGTGATAGGATCTTTAATTCTAGGTACCACATCAAGCTCCTGGACAAAGTTCCAAATCCAAACATCTTCCTTGTCTACATTAGAAGCTACTATATATTCATACTCCACTGTAGAATCTGCGACAACTGGATTATTTGAACTCTTCTAACTCAAAAATCCTCTGTTGAGACTAAAAACATATCATGATTGTGACTTTAGATCTTTCTGATCTGTATGAAAACCAATATCAGTATACCCTCTAATGACAAGCTCCTCATCTCCTCCATACACTAGGAACATTTCCTTAGTTCTTCTCATAAACTTAAGGATAGTATTAACAGCATTCCAATGTTGTTCTTCTATATCTGCTTAACATATTCCTACCATGCTCAGTCTATAGGCAACATCAAGCTTGGTACATAACATGGAATACACGACGGATCCTATATCCAATACATATGGAATCTTACTCATCCTATCTTTCTCCTATTGTGTCTGAGGACAAATTTTCTTAGAAAGATATAGGTCATGTGACACTAGAACCAATCCTATATTGGATTGTTTAATACTAAATATATTTAGTATTTGGTCAATGTATGTACCCTAACTTAGTTCAGGAAGCCTCTTGGATCTGTCAAAAATGATCTTGATCCCTAGAATGTAGGTTGCCTCACCTAAGTATTTCATGGAGAAACACTTGTTCAACCAGACCTTAACTGATTGTAAGATTGGTACATCATTTCCAATAAGTAATATTTCTTCAACATATACTACTAGGATAACAACCGCGTTCCCATTAAAATTCTTATTAACATAGTGATCAAATTCATTCTTAATGAAACCAAATTCCTTTATGGATTCATCAAATCGAATGTTCCATGACTTGGATGATTTATTTAACCCATAAATGGATTTCTACAACTTGAAAACTTGTTTGGATTCACCTGGTGTCACAAACCCTTCTAGTTGTGTCATATAGACATCTTCTGGAAGGTTCTTGTTACGTAATGTTGTTTTGACATCCATTTTCCAAATCTCGTAATCATGGTTAGCTGCTATGGAAAGTATAGTTATTATAGATTTAAACATGGAAACTGGTAAGAAGTTTTCATCATAGTTAATTACTTGATGTTGTCTGAATTCTTTAGCCACTAGACTTACTTTATAGGTGCTAACTTGACCTTCCATGTCCATATTTCTCTTGAATACCCATTTGCATCCAATAGGATTTACATCAAATGGCTCATCGACCAGAACCCAAACTTGGTTCTGATACATGGAATTCATCTCATATTTCATATATTCTATCCATGTTGTAGCTTTTGATCTCTCTACTACTTCCTTTTAGGATATAGTTACATTATTTTCCAACAATAATGATTCATCATCCTTGGTGACTAGGAAACCAAATCTCTCTGGTTCTCTTACCTCTCTTGAGCTCCTACGTAGTACTTGTGTTTCTGAAACCTCTTCCATAGGGACCTGTGGAACTTTTTCATGTACCAACTCATGTGTATATTGAGTATTAACTTTATATAAGTCAATCTTTCTCACACTATCCATTTTTAGGATTTGATCCCTCTCAAGAAATACATCTTTTCTGGTTATAGTCACTTTCTTTTTTGAATGGTTATATAGGTAATATCCTTTTCTTTCCTTAAGATATCTTATAAAGATACACCTTGTGCCCCAGGGTTCTAGTTTATTTCCCGATAAGGCCTTAAAAAACCCCTTGCATCCCCATATATGTGTGTGAGAAAAAATGGGTTTCTTTTCATTTCATAATTCAGAGGGAATTCCATTTTCCACCTTAGTTGGTACTCAATTTAATTTGTATGCTACAGTTTGTAATGAATATCCCCAAAAGGATAATGAAAGATCTACACGACTCATCATTGACCTCATCATATCTAATAAGGTGTGGTTTCTCCTTTCACTAACACCATTCCACTGTGGTGTATAAGGAGGAGTGAGTTGAGATAGAATCCCAGACTCCCGTAAAAGGTCGATGAACTCTTGGTTCAGATATTCTCCACCTCGATCTGATAAAAGCTTATTTATCTTCTTACCAAGATGAATCTCTACTTAATTCTTGAATTCATTAAATTTAAATAAGGACTCTGACTTATACCTCATTAAGTAGATATAGCCATATCTACTCAAATCATCAATAAAAGTAATGAAGTAAGAATATCCACCTCTAACTTTTACTGGAAATAGTACACACACATCCATTTGTACCTATCCTAGAAGCTTTGTGGCCCTTTCACCCTGTCCACCAAATGGCTGATTGGTAATTTTACCTTATAAACAAGCATGACATCTATCAAGTGGTTTTAGCTCAATAGAGTCTAAATAACCATCTTGATAGAGCTTTTTCAATCATTTCTTGTTTACATGACCAAGGCGGTGATTCCACAACTGGGTGTTATATGATTCATGTGAGTTTGTTTCGTTATCAATTTCCAACACTTCATTTTTGTAATTTAATACATACGAACCATTGTTTAAATGAAACATACCATAATATAAGTTTTTCTTATAAAATAAACAACCCTTATTTCCAAACTTGAAAATAAATCCATCCATATCCAAAAATGATATAGAAATTATGTTCTTGGTAACACTAGGAACATAATAACAGTTATGTAAGCCCAAAAGCATCCCAGCTGTCAATGAGAGATGGTAATAACCAATGGCTAACACAGTTAGCCTCATGGAATTGGCAGCTCTAAGATCCACCTATCCTCTGAAAATATTTCTAAATCTACTTGGTTCTTACATTTTAATACATATGTGAGCCACACAATCTGTATTTAATACCAAATTTGTAGAAATGGAAAGATTACACTTGATAACGAATGAAACTTTAGCATCCTCATTCTTCTAGATGCAGTCCCTCTTCTAGTGGTCTGTCTTTCCACATGGAAAACACACCTCCTCCTATTCCTTTCCCTATCTTTGGATCTTCCCCTTTTAGGAGGGACGGTGCTTGGGGGATTCAGACTGTTTATAAGTCATTTTACCCTTTGCCTTGTCCTTCCTTTTCTTATTCACCATAAGGAATTTAGGTTTTTCATGCCTCATATCCTTATATACCTAGAGAATTAAGGTCAGAAGTTCAGATAGACTCTTCTCATTGTTTCTCATGTTTTAGTTGATAATAAAGCTATAGAAGGTCTTGGGAAGTGATGATCGGATGAGATCTGTATGCAACTCATCCGAGAACTTAATCCCTAAGATGTCTAGGTGTTCAATGTATCCAATAATCTTGATTACATGAGGCCCAATTGATATAGACTCTCCATGATTAGTTGTGAACAAATCATTGTAGATTACATATCTCTCTTGCCTCACCTTCTCTTGATAGAGATCCTTAATGTTAGACAACATTCTATATGCATCCATGCTTTTATGTTTCTTAAAAAGATCATTAGACATGGATGATAGCATGAAACATTGGAAATCTATGGCATCATCTATATGTTTTATATATATATATAGTTCATCATCACTATCCTCTTTTCTAGGCATAGCTGGAATAGGCTCCTCTAGCACAT